>CM077675.1:143785385-145082885 GCA_039707655.1 Elymus sibiricus
TTTTGGGTAATTTCTCCTTTGCCGTCTACGTTGTGTTTTCTTCTTTGATTGGCAACCCTAGTGATTGTACTAATCCGTGTTTTCTTGTTTGATTGCAGACCTTCTACAGGTGTGCTGAGGGACAGGAGGAGGCCGCGGCTCGGGTTATCGACAACGAGTGCAGGCGCCTACTTCAAAACTTTCGGCACGAGGCTCGGACGCAGGCTATTCGAGACTACTACGCCTCGACTGGTATTTGGTGGAAAAAAGAGAAGTGCCGCCTCAACTATCTGAGTAAGGAGAAGTACATGAAGGTAATTACCTATTCTTAAGGCCTTGTACTTAGTTCCTTGATTTGATTCGTATGCGTAGCGCTCAAATTTCTCTTGCTTAACTTAGGTGCCCCCGAGATGGTGTGCGGATAGGATGGACTGTTGGGAGGCGTTGGTGGATGAGTGGTGCACTCCCCAATGGCGCAACGTCCACGACGGTGCAAAGGAGAAGCGTGCCCAAATGAAAGGTGTTCCACACCATCTAGGCAGCGTCAACCTACGTGGGTTCGGGGAAAACTGGGTATGTGGTTTGCATCATGATTCATGCAAATTCATTCTTCATGCTAGCTTGAGCCCTTAACTAATACTCTGTTCCTCTCTTTTAGGCGCGGCACAACAAGGCTCCAGTGCCAGAGCTATTCGACCTCTATGCCATGTCCAATACTGCCTCGTACAAGAAGGCCAAGGCATTCTCTGAGTCTGACCTCGATGATCCAGAGAAATTCAGCAACCGCGCCTCCCACAACAAGCTTGTGTGGTACAGAGACGAGGGGAATGCGAGGAAAGGGCCGGAGTTTAACCCGAGCCAGCAACCTCTTGATCCAGAGCTGGTGATGATATCTGGTGGCGGGAGGCACCATGGCTTGTTAGCCATTGGGGATGGACTGATACGTTGTACTAGCACTCTCCCGCAGATCAAGAAGCGCCAGACCAGCTCCGATCCTGAGATAAGGCCTCGTGCACGGCCAATGGAGCTCGAATTCCAGGTTAGTTATACGGACTCAGATACCTTTCCTCCATTACATTGTGTGTGCGGCCGTCGATGATTACAATGCTAACGAGTGGTGTTGCAGGCTGCTATTGAGGCAGAGAGAGCGAAGACCCAGGCTGCTCTTGAGGAAGCAGAAGCGAGGACCCAGGCGCTTCTAGAGGAAGAGAGACGGCAGGCGGCGGCGAGGGAGAGGGAGGCGGAGGAGAGGACGGCTAAGCTATTGGAGGAGGAGAGGAACCGGAACGAGGCGGGTCAACGGGCCCTATACGATCTCTTCGTGGTAAGTTTCTTCTGCATATTAGCCAAATCATGCACGTAATGTTCCTTTCATTACTAACTAATATGACTGACTCGAGAAAACCAAATGTGCAGAGCATGTGCGAAAAGAATGGCACGACCCCTCCGTCGATGCCAGTCATTGCTCCAGCGGGCACGGTGAGTTTCATTTGAATGGTCATTAGTTACTAGTCTTCACATTTGAGTTGCATCATGCTAACGATACACTGCAAATGATCTTTGGTGCAGCATAACTCCCGACAAGCATCGACCGATGCTTCTCCGTCTGCCACTGGCGCGACCGGTCCTTCACCTACATCTAAATGATGACGGTAAGTTTTCCCAAGTGTTTACCTTAACAAAATGACTCAATATGCTTAGCATTTTTTCCTCCAAAAATGAAAAGGGTAAACACCTTCTTCTTCTTCTTCTAGTCTTTTTCTTCTAGTCTTCTTTTCTTCTTCTTCTTCTTGTCTTCTTCTTGTCTTCTTCTTCTTCTAAAATGGCATATACTTACCTAATTTAGCTCAAAAATGGCATAATTACCAAGGTAAGCACAATAATGACCTATACTTACATAATTTTCCTAGGTTAGCAAAAAAATGGCATACTTAGATAGGTTAACTCTAAAATGACACAAATAATGAATAAGATGAAAGAAAAACAAGGAAGAGGAGGAAAAGAAGGAATAGGATCATCATCTTCTTCTTCTTCTTCTTCTTCTTAGCATTTATTCCTCCAAAATCACTTAATATGCTTAGCTAGCTAAAAAATGACATAACAACCTTAATTAGTTCCAAAATGACCTATTTAACCTAGGATAGCTCTAAAATGACCTATACTTAGCATTTATTCCTCCAAAAATGGATTTATATGCTTAGCTAGCTCAAAAATGATATAATAACCTTAATTAGCTCCAAAATGACCTATTTAGCTCCAAAATGACTTAATATGCTCCAAAATGACCTATTTAGCTCCAAAATGACTTAATATGACCTATTTAGCTCCTTCTTCTTCTCCTTCTCCTTCTACTCCTCCTCCTCCTCCTCCTCCTCCTCCTCCTTCTCCTTCTCCTGCTTCTCCTTCTCCTCCTTCTTCTCCTTCTTATCCTTCTTCTTCTTCTTCTTCTTCTTCTTCTTCTCCTTCTTCTCCTCTATTCCTTCTTCTTCTTCTTCTTCTTCTTCTTCTTCTTCTTCTCCTTCTTCTCCTTCTCCTTCTCCTTCTTCTCCTCTTCTCCATCTTCTTCTTCTTCTTCTCCTTCTTCTTCTTCTTCTTCTTCTCCTTCTTCTTCTCCTTCTTCTTCTTCTTCTTCTTCTTCTTCTTCTTCTTCTTCTCCTCTATTCCTTCTTCTTCTTCTTCTTCTTCTTCTTCTTCTTCTTCTTCTTCTTCTTCTTTCTTCTTCTTCTTCTTCTTCTTCTTCTCCTTCTTCTTCTTCCTCTTCTTCTTCTGCTTCTTCTCCTTCTCCTTCTTCTTCTTCTCCTTCTCCTTCTTCTCCTTCTTCTTCCTCTTCTTCTTCTTCTTCTTCTTCTTCTTCTTCTTCTTCTTTTTCTTCTTCTTCTTCTAGTCTTCTTCTTCTTCTTCTTCTTCTTCTTCTTCTTCTTCTTCTTTTTCTTCCTCTTCTTCTAGTCTTCTTCTTCTTCTTCTTCTTCTTCTTCTTCTTTTTCTTCTTCTTCTAGTCTTCTTCTTCTTCTTCTTTTTCTCCTTCTTCTCCTTCTTCTCCTTCTTCTTCCTCTTCTTCTTCTTCTTCTTCTTCTTCTTCTTCTTCTTCTTCTTCTTTTTCTTCTTCTTCTAGTCTTCTTCTTCTTCTTCTTCTTCTTCTTCTTCTTCTTCTTCTTCTTCTTCCTCTTCTTCTAGTCTTCTTCTTCTTCTTCTTCTTCTTCTTCTTCTTCTTCTTCTTCTTCTTCTTCTTCTTCTTCTTCTTCTTCTTCTTTTTCTTCTTCTTCTTCTAGTCTTCTTCTTCTTCTTCTTCTTCTTCTAGTCTTCTTCTTCTTCTTCTTCTTCTTCTTCTTCTTCTTCTTCTTCTTCTTCCTCTTCTTCTAGTCTTCTTCTTCTTCTTCTAATTTCTTACTCCCATTTTTGCAGGTTTGATTCACTTCATGGAAGGGCATAATGCTACTGTTTACATATTAGATGTTTGTGAAACTATGTATATATGAATTGGATGTATGATGTTTGATGACGATGGTGAAACTATGTTTGATGTTTGAAACTACGTTTGATGTATGATGTTTGATGTTGGAAACTATGTGATTCTGAATATATATATATATGTGTTTGAATTTCTGTGAAAATGAATTGATATAACAAAAAACAGAAAAAACAGGGGCTATATAGCCACTTTGCCGTCTACTGGCAGACGGCAAAGAGGCCACGTGGCAGCAGCCTGTGCAACCTGGGCTGGCCTATGTGGCGTCTTTGCCGTCTGCTGGCAGACGGCAAAGAAGGAAAGTTCTTTGCCGTCTGCCAGCAGACGGCAAAGAGCCTGCCTGGGCCCAGCTGAAGCCTGACGTCAGCTGACGTCATCTACAGCTCTTTGCCGTCTGCTGGCAGACGGCAAAGAGCGCCGTTAGCCACCTAACGGGGATGGAACCTTTTCTGTGCCGTCCACGCTCTTTGCCGTCTGCTGGCAGACGGCAAAGAAGGAAAGTCCTTTGCCGTCTGCCAGCAGACGGCAAAGCCGCCTTTGCCGGCAGCCGTTCGGCCGGAGTGTTTGCCGTCTGCTGGCTGACGGCAAAGCCTTTGCCGTCCGCCAAGTATGCCTTTGCCGTCTGCTATAGCAGACGGCAAAGTGCCTTGGCATACCCGGGGGTAATAACCCCGTCACCATAAAAAATGTCCACTATTTATGATAAATGTTGGCAACAACATATCAGGGGACATTTCATTTTTCACAACAGATTTAGCATTTTAAAATAAACTCACAATTCTACTGAAATTCATAAATAAAGCATTATGAATATCTTAGTCATTCAAAATTGCTAAAATATTTTATGGAGGTTTGAAATATTCAAACTAAGCTTTGTAAAATATTTCAGAATTTTGAGAGAAGGTTTGTGGGCCCAAACAAAATAAAACAAATGTCAGTAAACAGAAACAAATAAACAGAGAGAGAGAGAGAGAGAGAGAGAACTTACCTGAGGCCCAGCCAGGCCGGCCCACCTGGTCCATCTAGGCCGTCGTCCTCCTAGCGGTCAGGAGGCCGGGCAGGTGGCCACCATGCGTGCACGGCCGTGCCGCCACACCGGCAGCTTCCTGCCAGCCTCCCCCGTCGTGCTGGCATGCTGGATAGGCTCGCGAGAGCCGTCTGGATCGCCCCCTCTCCCATTCGCCCCCTCTGCTCCTGTCCCTCGCCTCCGTCACCATGGCCACCGAAGCCTCGCCGCCGTAGCGCCGCCGCCTCCGCGCCCCCCTCTCGCCCCTGAGCAGCTCAGAAGCTCCACCTCGTCGCCCTCGACCTCCACGCCGACCAGCGCATCGCCAGAAGCTCCCCACCGCAACCCCGAGGTCGTCTTCCACCTCTGGTCACCGGAGATCGCCGCCGTCCATTCGTCGCCTACAGGCCGTCCCCGAGCATGATTTCAACGGCTACGACCTCCCTGTGAGCTCTTGGTTCCATTCCCCCTTTTCTCACGGTCGATTACATGCCGTAGCCCCCGATTCCTTCGTGTCCCAAGGAGCTCCGCCGCACGAGCTCGACGCCGGCCACGCTCCGGTGTCCAGGTGGTCTTTCCGAGGTCAGCAACGAGTTCGTGGAGCCGCATAGTTGCAGTAGGAACCAAGCCCGGGCCTGTTTGCGCATGAGACCGTCGACCCCGAGCTCGCCCGAGCTCCGGCAGCTGCCAAGCTCGCCGCCGGCGAGGATTCCAGCAGCCCCACTGCCACCTGACCCTCCAGCTAGATGCGGCCCAGCGTGGGCTACCCTTTGGTGGTCCTTGCGCGTCCAGCCACCGTCGTTTGCGCGGTTCCGGCGAGAAGCCACCGTCGGTTTGGTCACCGCCGGCGAGACTCCGGCGCCGCTGACATGGCAAGGTCATTAGCAGCCTAACCCCACCACTTAAGCTCTAAACAGTCGCTGACAGTGGGCCCTGGCTCAAGAGAAAACCAGGGTCAACTCGGGTTTAACCCATGAGTCAATGACATGTGGTCCCCACATGTCAGTGACTCTAGATGGCCCTGGGTCACTGACCAGTGGACCACACTGGTCGGATTTGACCTGGCAACGGCCAGCTGACCTGCTGACGCAATGATGATGTCATACTGACGCAGTAAAGAATTCTGATTTAATTTAATTCCAGAAAATGCTAAAATCTTAGAAAAATCATAGAAATTAATCTGTAGCTCAGATTGAAATAATTTATATATGAAAAATTATCAAAAAAATCCAAGGAATCTATTGGTGCTATTATCATGCATGTTAGAGAAACCTAGATAGATGAACATTGACATTTTGCAAAAATGCAATATGTGGAATATTATATGGAGAACAATTTTGAACCTATATTAAATCTTACTCCATTTAACCCTAATGATAGATGCATTAGCTCATCTATAGCATGTTGCCATGTCATGATCATGCATCATATTGTTGCACTTGCCGTGTATTGATTGTTACTCCGTCTATGTCGCGGTAGGTTCTGCTCCATCGGATACCCTCGAGTATCCCCCTGAAGGGGAATACCTCCCAGCCAACCGACAAGGCAAGCAACCTGATTGATCATACCGATAACATCCCACTATCTCGCTCCTGCTCTTGTTTATTGCATTAGGACAAACGCTTCTACTGTCTATCTGTTGCGGTAGTTGAACCCATTCCTCTGCATGACCTGTCATTGTCCCAGTAAATAGCTAAACCATGCAACCTAGCATACCATGGTAGATGCTTGAGCATTGATGTGCTTTACCTGCTTTTCTTGCTATGCTTAGAGTTGTGTCAGGTCTGATTCATCTGGGTGATGAACCGGAGTGAAACGGTGTTGTTCTGATGTGATGAGCTAAATGATGAACCCGATTTGGTAAAGGTAGCGATGAGTGGCTATGTAGGAGTACATAGCGGGTTGTCTCATTGGGACCGTTCGTAGGAACTGAGTTCCGTGTTTGTGATCCAAGACTAGTTACTACCACACATTGGGTTCCGGTAACTCGACCCCTCTCGACTTATCAACCACCTAGTCCTCTGCCAGGAGTTGGAAGTAGTTTCTGGTGTTTGTAGCCATGCTGGAGGCCGTGCATAGTGCTGACCTTAGGGGTGGGCTATGACGTGGTAGTTAGTGGCATGGTGTACCAAGTGGCACCCGAACGGTGGGCTTGGGAACCCTACGCACATCGTTTGATGCCGTAGAGGAAACTTCGGCCGGACTTCCGTGCGGGTTTAGTCTCAAATAGGCGATAGCCTGGACTAGGGTCTTGTGTGATTGATGGTCGTGGCCGACTCCCTCGCTGGGCTTCCGCTTGAAGGTTGCCGTGGTGCCTGGTTTTATGAGCGCACAGCGATAAGTGGCGAGAGCGTGTGTGAAGAAGTGCACCCCTGCAGGGTAATGAATCTGTTCGAATAGCCGCGTCCTCGGATATGGACTACTTGGAGAACTTATGATATTCATTGTAACTTGATGGTTACTCTTAAAAGACTTAAGACAAGTGTGTGTACCATGGATGGCACTCTCGTAGGTGACGGGAGCGGATCCATGGTGGTGTATTGATGTGGTGTTAGTGGACTCGTGTGCGCCATCTCAAAACTTGTTCAAAGAACTGGTAGTCATAGTTTAGGCTAGCCAAGAGTCAAAGCTGGCTTGCAGCATAAACCACACTACTCCCCTTGTCGAAACATGAGCATGAATAGCTTAGGTCCGCTTTAAAGACTTGCTGAGTACGATTGTACTCATGTTTGCTTAATAACTGTTGCAGATGAGAATATGGACCCATCTGGTGTGTTCTATCTAGACGTCGACGACGCCGAGTAGCTGGTATCCCAGCTACGATCTGATGCCCTGGGATGGGCTGTAGATAGTCAGGCTTAATGCCTTTTTACCTTTCAACTGTCTGTACTCAGACAACTTTAAGCTTCCGCTTGGTTTGTATGAACATGTTTGTATGACTTGAGTCTCGGGTCATGTGACCCTACCTGTATGAACATATTATGCAAGGCTCTTCTGAGCCTTCTAAATAAATGTTGTGTTATTGTATGGTTATGTTGTGATGCCATAGTTGTATCTATGCATATCGGACATGTCGTGCGTACGTGTGACGTGTAACGGTATGTATGGGATTCGACACCTAGTTGTGTGCCTATAGTAGTACTCTTTATGGGGAAATGCCTCTTTGTGCTTCCACTGAGCCTTGGTAGCTTGCTACTGCTCCGGACACATTGATTGACCGGCATGTATCCCTCTTTGCTGCTGTGTCTGTCCCTTCGGGGAAATGTCTCATAGTGTAATGGAGTCCATGTAGCCTGCTATGACTCGTCTACGTGCAGTTGATGACATTTATGTCCCATGGCATAATGGAGTCCCTGTAGCTTGGTATGACTCATCTACACACGCTGAGGCCGACACCTGCACTGCTGGGTTACGTATGCCTATCCCTATACGGATGTGCTACTTGGGTTCTTTGACTAGTCATGTCGACCCGGGTTCTTTGACATTTGAATGCTAGCGACATATTCACATTCGTGAGCTAAAAGGAGCAAACGGTCCCGGCCCAGGTAAGGTGGTAGCCGTGGGGATAACCATGCGTGAGGCCACAAAGTAATGTGAAGTGTTACATGCTAGATTCTTATGGCTTAGAATCGGGGTCCCGACAAAAAGTGTTTGGAAAAGTAGATACGTTGGATACATATCACAAGCCTTGTTGAGATATGGGTAGTCAACACACATACGCCAAGTGTCATTTTTCTTCAGAACAAGCATCGGATTTGCCAACCACTCAGGGTGAAAAACTTCGACGATGAACCCAGCAGCAAGGAGCCAGGCCGCCTCTTCTCGAATAGCCTTTCATCTCTCCTCATTAAACTGACGGAGGTATTGCCGCACAGGTTTCATCTTTGGGTCCACATTAAGGTGGTACTCGGCGACTTCCCTCGGTACTCCAGGCATGTAAGAAGGTTTCCATGCAAAGATGTCCCGATTCTCACGGATGAACAAAGCCAGTCCCAATAGTGAACTATTGGGATGAGTCGCCTGGAGTAAAATAAATTTGCTTGGTATCCTCGGCTGCCTTGAACTTGAGAAGAGGATCCGACTCAGTGGTGGGCTTCTTGAAGGGGTCATATCTGCCGGGTCAACATTAGTTGTGTAAAATTTCAACTCTTCTGCTACGCAGGCTGACTCAGCATAAGCTGCACCCCCTTCTTCACATTCCTAAGCTATTTTCCTGCTCCCATCCACAGTAATCGTGTCGTTTGGCCCGGGCATCTTGAGTTTGACGTAAACTTAGCAAGGCCAAGCCATAAAATGAGCATAAGTCGGCCATCCAAAGAGGGTGTGGTATAAGGGCTCTTGATCTTGACCACCTCAAAGGTCAAGTACTCACATGTGTAATTGTATTCTGACCTGAAAGCAACGTCGAGTTTGATCCGCCCAATTGGATATGCTGACTTTCCAGGGACGATTCCATGGAAAACCGTGGTTGAAGGTTGCAGCTTATTCTCAGAGAGATTCATTCGCCGGAAAGTGTTGTAGTATAAGATGCTGATGCTGCTATCTCCATCCATGAGGACCTTGGTGAGAGTACAACCACCAAACCTGAGGTGCCACCACCAAAGAAAGACCTCCTAGGTTGTCAACCCGGGGAGGATGATCTTCTCTGCTCCAGGTGATCGGGTGCTCACACAAGTTTAAGTACCTTGGGACAGCTAGCTCGACAATGTTGATGGCCCTATGCTTGGGCTTGCGATCATGCCTGCAAGTACTAGTGGTGAAAACATGATACTGCCTGTTGTTCAATTGCTTAGGATTGCTCTGAAATCTGGCTTGACTGTTATGATGTTGATTGCCTTGTCCAGAGCGTTGTCCATTGCTATTATTCCCATGGTGCTGGAAACGAGCTCCTAAGCCGCCCTGTACGTGAAAACCTGACCCTGCAAAGCTGCCAGATGAGCTAGCGTGTGACTCGTCGGGACTAGGATGACCCAGATTTCCACCACCATTGCCTCCTTGATGATTCTGAAAGGCTTGATTGCGAAACTCCTGCATGATGTAAAAATTATCCCATGAGTGGGTTGCCGGCTTATCTGGGAAGCTATGCTTGGGACAAGGAGCTTTGAGTGCCTCCTCATAATTGCGCGGCTTATTACCATTGTAAGACCTGCCAGAATTATTATTCTGTCGATGATTCTTAAAGCCAGTATTGGTGTTGGCGACAAAATCTGACCCGTCCTCAAATGTTTGCGCTTACCATTACTGCCTTGGTTGCCATGATTCTCGTTGTGACTAGGGTTTTTCTAATGACCCTTGCCATTATCATTTTTCTTATTCTTACGAGCCTTGTCCTCGTTAGAGTCGGGATCCTTTGTGATGTCTGACTCAGCATATCTGGTAAGAACATCCATGAGATCTCCCATATATTGAACTTTTCGCTTGAGGCGCTCCAGCTTTTTAACAAGTGGTTGGAAGTGATAGTTTTTCTCCCAAATCAAGACGGCTTGGGCTGCTGTGATGCTATCATAAGAGTGGATGATCTCTACGACCCGATGAGTCCAGTGATGGGCACATTCATCTGTACGCCGGACACAATGCCACAGATCAATAATCGTCATTGGACGCTTGCAAGTGCCTTCAAAATTCTTGATAAAATGTTCCTTCAACTCTTTCCATGTATTAATCGAATTGGGGGGTATATTCTTCAACCATGTGCGCGCTGGTCCTTCCAACATCATGGTCAAATACTTAGCGCACATGGCATCACTAACGTCAAGCATGTCCATAGCTAACTCATAGTTTTCGATCCACGCTGCCGGCTCGAGATCAGCCGTGTAATTAGGAACCTTGCGGGGACCCTTAAAATCCTTAGGCATATGCTCATTGCGGGGAGCCAGAGCCAGACAGGGAATCCCAATCATTCTGTTGCTAACCCCAGCCCCCACGGTCGTTGGCTGGGGGTTGACGGGAGGTTGCTGGCCCATTCTTGCTGCCGCTTCTTCTGCCTCCGCTTGCCGCATGGTATGGGCCGCGCCGACAACTACCTGTGTGTTTGACAACACTGGTCTGTTTGGAGAGTTCTGGGCCTGCTGTCTACGCCCACTTCTAGACACTGCCAGGGATTCTACTTGTCGGCTCTTACTACGGCTCGCACAAGGCGTAGAGTGCATTTGATCGCGGCTGTAAGAGTACTGCGCCTGCTGGGTTACCGCAGTTTTCAGCACTTCAATGGTGTTCCTGGCCTCAATCTCTACTAGAGTATTTCCTTGGATGGGGAGTGCTTCAAGGTTATGTGTCGCTTCTGACATGTTGTCCATGGAGTTAGAAAAGTGACCCGCCGGTGTCTGGAATTGCTAAGTCGGTGATTGAGCCGGCGTCTGGTGAGGTGGCTCAGGCGGCTGATTCAAACGCGGATGGCCAGCTGCCGGTGTAGGTTGAGGCGTCATGAACAATCGTGAATGCTCCAGACTATGGGGAAGCCGGCTCGGATGTCTCCTCTCGTGGACCGCATCAGAGGCGTCTCGACGAAGGCCAAGCCGCCAAGCTTCCGCTTTCAAGCACTCAGTTTCACTATGGATATGAGTCTGCAACTCCGCCATGCGAGTATGTTCAGCATCGATTTCCTCATGGATTATAGCCATTTGCCCGTGAAGGATGGTTAGCACGGCGTTGCGTTCCTCCTGCTTCTCCACGGTCACTGGCATCTCCAAGAGTTTTGTCATCTCTGCCATTAGATGGGCCATGGCTTGAGCCGGCGGTTTGCTGGACCCGGTTGTTCCCGAGGCTTGGCCAGTCCCGATCGTCACACCCGCCGCTACTGAAACATGGGACGCCACTGTTCCTGCCATAAAAATGGCGACTTGATGATACGTCTCCAACATATCTATAATTTATGAAGTATTCATGCCATGTTTACAATAATTCTATATGATTTTGGTATGATTTGATTAGAACTAACCCGGACTAACGTTGTTTTCAGCAGAACTACCATGGTGTCGTTTTTTGTGCAGAAATAAAAGTTCTCGGAATGGGCTAAAAATTTACGGTGATTTTTTATGGACCAAAAGAGACCCCCGAAGCACCGGAGCTGGGACAGGAAGTGACCGAGGAGGCCACAAGCTAGGAGGGCGCGCCCTACCCCCCCGGGAGGGCGCTCCTGGCTTGTGGACTCCTCGAGCACCCCCTTGACGTGAGACCGACGCCAAAAATTCCTATAAATACCAAAACCCCCAGAAAGAAACCTAGATCTGGAGTTCCGCCGCCGCAAGCCTCCAGAGCCACGAAAAACCAATCGGGAGCTCGTTCCGGCACCCTGCCAGAGGGGGAAACCATCACCGGAGGCCATCTTCATCATCCCGGTGGTCTCCATGACGAGGAGGGAGTAGTTCACCCTCGGGGCTGAGGGTATGTACCAGTAGCTATGTGTTTGATCTCTCTCTCGTGTTCTTGAGATGGCACGATCTTGATGTACCGCGAGCTTTATTAATATAGATGAATCATATGGAGTTTTCCCCTTTCTATCTTCTTGTGATGAATTGAGTTTTCCCTTTGAACTTTTCTTATCGGATTGAGTCTTTAAGGATTTGAGAACACTTGATGTATGTCTTGCAATGGGATATCCGTGGTGACAATGGGATGTTCTATTGATCCACTTGAAGTATGTTTTGGTGATCAACTTGCGGGTTCCGTGACCTTGGGAATCTATGCATAGGGGTTGGCACATGTTTTTGTCTTAACTCTCCGGTAGAAACTTTGGGGCACTCTTTGAAGTTCTTTGTGTTGGATTGAACATGATGAATCTGAAATTGTGTGATGCATATCGTATAATCAAGCCCATGGGCACTTGTGGTGACATTGGAGTATCTAGGTGACATTAGGGTTTTGGTTGATGTGTATCTTAAGGTGTTATTTTAGTACGAACTCTAGGGCTGTTCGTGACACTTATAGGGATAACTCATAAGATTGATCGGAAAAGATAACTTTGAGGTGATTTCGTACCCTACAATAATTTCTTCGTTTGTTCTCCGCTATTTGTAACTTTGGAGTGAACTCTTTGTCGCACATGAGGGATTTACATATGATTCAACTATGTTAGTATTGTTGAGAGAACTTGCACTAGTGAAACTATGAACCCTAGGCCTTGTTTCTAACCATTGCAATACCGTTTGTGCTCACTTTTATCATTAGTTACCTTGCTGTTTTTATATTTTCAGATTACAAAAACCCATATCTACCATCCATATTGCACTTGTATCACCATCTCTTCGCCGAACTAGCGCACCTATACAATTTACCATTGTATTGGGTGTGTTGGGGACACAAGAGACTCTTTGTTATTTGGTTGTAGGGTTGCTTGAGAGAGACCATCTTCATCCTACGCCTCCCACGGATTGATAAACCTTAGGTCATCCACTTGAGGGAAATTTGCTACTATCCTACAAAACTCTGCGCTTGGAGGCCCAACACGAGTCTACCAGAAGAAGGTTGCGTAGTAGACATCACTTGACGTGGCGGCTCATGAGGGTTCTTGGTGGCCTCATCTCCGGAATAACGGTCATCACCAACCTTTTTCATCAACACCGCCATGATGCTGACCACCGGCAGTAAGTAATTCCTTTGTAGGCTTGCTGGACAGTGGTGGGATTGGATGAGATTGATCATGTAATCGAGTTAAGTTTGATAGGGCTTGATCCCTAGTATCCACTATGTTCTAAGATTGATGTTGCTATGACTTTGCTATGCTTAATGCTTGTCACTAGGGCCCGAGTGCCATGATTTCAGATCTGAACCTATTATGTTTTTATCAATATAAGAGTGATTTGGATCCTATCTTGCAAGTTGTATGCACCTATTACATGTCATGATCCGCATACCCCAAGGTGACAATAATTGGGATTCTTTCTGGTGATTGCCATAGTTTGAGGAGTTCATGTATTCATCATGTGTTAATTATTTGTTCCGGTTCTCTATTAAAAGGAGTCCTTAATATCCCTTAGTTTCCAGTAGGACCCCGCTGACACGGGAGGGTAGGACAAAAGATGTTATGCAAGTTATTATCGCAAGCACGCATGACTATATACGGAATACATGCCTACATTACATTGATGAATTGGAGCTAGTTCTGTGTCGCCCTAGTGTGTAACTATTATAGGATCAATGTCATCTAAATCATTATCCATCACCGATCCACGTGCCTATGCTTTACATATACTGAATCTTGCTAAGTTACTATTGCTACTACTACTGTCACAATTGCTACAAAACTGCTATTGTCACTACTACTGTTAGTTTTGCTACTACTATTTGCCGTGCTACTAAACTTTATTTGCAGAGAGATATCCCTTGTGCGGTTGAATTGACAACTCAACTGTCAAGGCCAATAAATATTCTTTGGCTGCCCTTGTGTCGAACCAATAAATTAGGGTGAAATACTACCCGTTAAGACTGTCGCGATCCCCTATACTTGTGGGTTATCATGACCTTTTCCTCGCGCCGTTGCCGGAGAGCATAGCTTTATTAATTGTGTTAACTTGAAGGATATCCAATTGCTACTATGAAGAATCAGAAAGACAATCAAACTAAGATCGTCCCCTCCCGCACGAGAGGAGGTAAGGAATTGCCATCTAGCTCTGCTTTTGATTCACCTACTGTATTAAATCAGCTTGTTACACCACCACCTGTTGATCGTCCTGATATGTCACATGAACTTGATGATGCTACCTCATGAGGCTCCCCGATGTTCTCATCTGCCTTCGAAAAGTGGACAGATCGACTCAGTGTCTCCAATCGAGGACTCACCATCGGAGTTGACGAGGGTGTCTCTACTATCCGCCAAATCATCCTTAAGATCGACTCCTTGAGTAAAACCGAGAAAGACGTGGTGCCAGCCGGCTTGCCGCCGACCGGGTTGAGCGCGCCGAGCCAGCTCAATGATGTCGGTGCAGGTGTCTGGCTCGGGTCGTGATGCGCCGATCCTTCTAATGAAGACGTGGATCTTACCAAAGGGGACCCGGTGGCCATACTCAATTGAGCCGGCCTCGGGACCCCATCTTGAGTCGTTGATGTAGAGCTTGCCACGATGATTCTTGGTCATCTGACCAACTACGTATCCCCCGAACCCTGGGAGAGCTCCCTCCAGGAACTCAACTCCATCATGTGATAACTCCACGATGGGAGCCAACTGTCATGGTTTTGTCATGGCAGATGTCCTCATGCGAGAACTTAGGTGAGAGGCCATCGCAACTAGGTGGAGACTTGAAGGGGTTGATCGGGAATGAGAGACGAGAGTTTACCCAGGTTCGACCCCTACGATGGAGGTAAAAGCCTACGTCCTGCTTTGTGTATATTGATGATGATCTCGATTAAAAGGGTACGGAAAAGCTAACCTAGCTCTCGAGGGTTTGTTTCTGACTTGCCCTTTCTATCTCAGGGGATCCCCTTTATATATAAGTTGAGGCCCTGAGATTACAATAGAGTCCAGGTCATAGCATGACCAGTGACCTAGTCTACTTCCTTCTAGGAACCGACCTTGCCGGATGATGGACCTTGAGCCGGCCTCCTCGTCAAGCCGCCTTCTGGGCCCTAGCGCCTAAGGCCCTTCGCGACCCAAGTAATGTCCTTATACATGTACCGCCTTCCAATAACCGAGTTATATCCAGGGCGGGCCATCCTGTGGGGTATAACCCCAATAGCATGGGAGTGACCTGGCCCTTCTCCGGAGCACGGTGGGCGACGCCGACCGGAAGATAGCCAGCGTGCTTCAACTCCTGGATGTCATCGTTGGTGACGAAGGAGGACTCCCACTTGCCTTTGGAACCCAAACCGGCCATGTCCGAACTGAGGGTGTGGCTTGGGGAGAGTTGAGGGAGGAGTGGATCTAGGCGCTTGGAGCTGAAGAGATTGGGAAGGTGACAACAATGGGGGATCTGAGGAGCGTATGGAGGCTTTGGTGGTTTTTTCCCTTTTATAAGCTATCGTAATACCAAGAGCCCCTTTACTGCACCTTGGACCTCGCCACTTCCCGATATAATCGTGTTGTTAGACGCACATGAGATAGCCCGAATCATTTATCATATCCCTTAAACGATGGGGCACGATCTCCATATAGATGGGGCGTGCCAATGAAGAAATTGCCTCGACCGTGAATCAAGTTTTCATAACTGGTCATTGGTCATTGTCGGGCCACTAGGACAGGGGATACCCAGGCCCATCTGCCTGAGGCCCATATCACGATGCGAAGCCTGGACCTGGAATAGCCTGCCCAGAGGACGCCGCGGAGCGGGCCTTCATGAGGCCCCCGCCCCGTGAGGTAAGGGCCGGAGGCGAACCCCCCGCCAGCCTCCAAAGCCACCCTCAACAGGGCGATTCTCAGTGGTGCCCCGGTGGGCCTCGCAGGGCGCACAAGCCGAAGGAGGCTCCACGGTGTCATGCAGCCTGTCCCGTTTGGAGGGTGGCGCGCACCCTGCCCAACGCCGTCCGGAGCTGCAGCAGGGGGACTTTCCTCTTTGGTGCTAAGGGAACGTGGCGAGCCCGCTGTTTCCCATAGAAACTCCCAAAGGTTTCCTGTCTGGTGCTAGGTGGGCATGGCTGGGGCGTCGGCAGGACGGAGGTCATCCCCAAGCCCACCAGCGCGTCACGACAGGAAGCTTTTTGGAGGCGAAGACTACTTTCGTCAGGATAAGCCACAGTCTTGTCCCTTTTCAAACTGGCAGTTCTGGCAACCCTTCCCACTGGGTGTTTTCGGGGGAAGAGGTACGAGGCCAATATAAGAAGGGGCAGGGCATTGTATTCTTCTCTTGAAAAACTAAGCAATTCAGACAAGCAGAAGTAGGGTTTTACACCGCAAGGTGGCCCAAACCTGGGTAGATCGATGTGTCCATTGTTCTTCCTGTTGGAAATATGCCCTAGAGGCAATAATAAATTAGTTATTATTATATTTCCTTGTTCATGATAATCGTTTATTATCCATGCTATAATTGTATTGATTGGAAACTCAAATACATGTGTGGGTACATAGACAACACTGTGTCCCTAGTAAGCCTCTAGTTGACTAGCTCGTTGATCAAAAGATGTTGAAGGTTTCCTAGCCATGGACATAAGATGTCATTTGATAATGGGATCACATCATTAGGAGAATGATGTGATGGACAAGACCCAAACTACGAACGTAGCATATGATCGTGTCAGTTTATTGCTATTGTTTTCTGCATGTCAAGTATCTGTTCCTATGACCATGAGATCATGCAACTCCCTGACATCGGAGGAATACCTTGTGTGTATCAGACGTCGCAACGTAACTGGGTGACTATAAAGATGCTCTACAGGTATCTCCGAGGGTGTCTGTTGGGTTGGCATGGATCAAGACTGGGATTTGTTACTCCGTGTGACGGAGAGGTATCTCAGGGCCCACTCGGTAATACAACATCACAATGAGCCTTGCAAGCAATGTGACTAAAGTGTTAGCCACGAGATCTTGTATTACGGAACGAGTAAAGAGACTTGCCGGTAACGAGATTGAACTAGGTATAGAGATACCGACGATCGAATCTCGGGCAAGTAACATACCGAAGAACAAAGGGAACAGCATACGGGATTAACTGAATCCTTGACATGGAGGTTCGACCGATAAAGATGTTCGTAGAATATGTAGGAGCCAATATGGGCATCCAGGTCCCGCTATTGGTTATTGATCGTAGAGGTGTCTCGGTCATGTCTACATAGTTCTCGAACCCGCAGGGTCTACACACTTAACGTTTGGTGACGATTAGTATAGTTGAGTTATTTTGTTGGTGACCGAAGGTTGTTCGGAGTCCCGGATAAGATCCCGGACATGACGAGGAACTCCGGAAGAGTCCGGAGGTAAAGATTGATATATGTGATAATAGTGTTTTGATCTCCGGAAGGGTTCCGGAATTCATCGGAAGGAGTTCTGGATGTTTACCGAAGTGTTTGGGTGCAGCAACACTTTATATGAGCCAAAGGGGTAAAGCCCACTAGGTATTGGAAAGTGCAAAAGGAAGTTTTGCTGCTGCCTTAAGCGGTACTACCGCTGGTAAGGCAGTACTACCGCGTAAGCGGTACTACCGCTCATGTGAAAGCGGTACTACCGCTCAAGCGGTACTACCGCTCGTGAGCGGTACTACCGCTTGTACGCGATACTGCTGGAATCCGAGTTAGACTCTTTCCGTGCGGGCCAAACCGACCTTGTGCGGGCAAAACCGACCTTGTGGAGGCTTTCTCTCCAAGTTTAGACCCCAGGGCTCAACATATAAATAGAGGGGCAGGGCTAACACACGGGACACATCAAGATTTCCCAAGCCGTGTGTCGGCAACCCTAACCTTCTAGTTCTCCCGTCATAATCTCCGTAGTGCTTGGCGAAGCCCTGCAGAGATTGTTCCTCACCACCATCACCACGCCGTCGTGCTGCCGGAACTCATCTACTACTTCATCATCGCTCGCTGGATCGAGGAGGTGAAGGCGTCATCAAGCCGTACGTGTGTTGAACGCGGAGGTGCCGTCCGTTCGGCACTAGTTCGTGATCGGATCGAGGGACGACTTGCGATTTGGATCGCGGAGACGTTCGACTACATCAACCGCGTTTCTTAACGCTTCCGCTTAGTGATCTACAAGGGTATGTAGATTCACTCTCCCTCTCGTAGATGCTCATCACCATGGATAGATCGTGTGTGTGCGTAGGAAATTTTTTGTTTCCCATGCAACGTTCCCCAACAGTGGTATCAGAGCTAGGTCTATGCGTAGATGAGATCTTGAGTAGAACACAAACGAGTTGTGGGCGTGGGTGTATACATATTGCTTGCCGTTACTAGTTGATATTTGATTCGGCGGTATTGTGAGATGAAGCGGCCCGGACCGACATTACGCGTACGCTTACGCGAGACAGGTTTCACCGCTACGTGCACTCGTTGCATAAAGGTGACTGGCGGGTGTCTGTCTCTCTCACTTTAGTTGAATCGATTTCAATGAAGAGGTTTCTTTTAGAAGATCAAAAAGCAATCACTACACCACGTTGTGGTTTTGCGTAGGTAAGAATCGTTCTTGCTAGATACCCGTAGCAGCCACGTAAAGTTTGCACCAACAATTAGAGGACGTCTAACTTGTTTTTGCAGGGTATGTTGTGATGTGACATGGCCAATTACATGATGAGATATATGTGATGTATGAGATGATCATGTGTTGTATAGAATATCACGACTTGCATGTCGATGAGTACGGCAACTGGTAGGAGCCATAGAGTTGTCTTTAATTATTTTCGCCGTTTTGCTTTACTTTATCGCTATGAGTTAGCAATAGTCATGGAAGCAACAGTCGGCGTGACAACCTCATGGCGACACGTTGATGGAGATCAAGATGACGGAGATCATGGTGTCATGCCGGTGACGATGGAGATCATGCCGGTGCTTTGGAGATGGAGATCAAAAGCACAAGTTCATGGCCATATCATGTCACTTATGATTTGCATGTGATGTTAATCCTTTTATGCATCTTATTTTGCTTAGGACGACGGTAGCATTATAAGGTGATCCCTCACTTAAATTTCAAGATAAAATTGTGTTCTCCCCGAGTGTGCACCGTTGCGAAAGTTTGTCGTTTCGAGACACCACGTGATGATCGGGTGTGATAGACTCTACGTTCACATACAACGGGTGCAAGCCAGTGTTGCACATGCGGAACACTCGGGTTAAACTTGACGAGCCTAGCATGTACAGACATGGCCTCGGAACACAAGAGACCGAAAGGTCGAACATGAGTCATATAGTAGATATGATCAACATGAAGATGTTCACCATTGAAACCACCTCAACTCACGTGATGATCGGACTTGAGTTGGTGGATTTGGATCATGTTACACTCAAATGACCGGAGGGATGTCAATTTGAGTGGGAGTTTTTAAGTAATATGATTAACTAAACTCATTATCTTGAACAATCGTCTAAGTTGTCTTTGCTATATTTATGTTGTAGATCATGGCTCGCGCAGTAGCACCCCTGAATTTTAATGCGTTCCTAGAGAAAGCTAAGTTGAACGATGATGGAAGTAACTTTGTGGACTGGGCCCGTAATCTAAGGATTATCCTTACGGCTTCCCAGAAGGCTTATGTCCTTGATGCACCGCTTGGTGATCCACCCGCTCCAGTTGAGTCTTTAGACGTTGTGAACGCCTGGCAGGCTCGTTCTGAAGATTACTCAATAGTTCAATGTGCAATATTGTATGGCTTAGAACCGGGACTTCAAAGACGTTTTGAACGTCATGGAGCATATGAGATGTTCCAGGAGTTGAAGTTTATCTTTCAGAAGAATGCCCGGATCGAGAGATATGAGATCTCTGATAAGTTCTATGCTTGCAATATGGAGGAGAACGGGTCTATCAGTGATCACGTACTCAGAATGTCTGGGTACTCCACCCGTCTGGCTGAATTGGGGATGGCCCTTCCGCCAGAGGCTATCACTGACAGAGTTCTTCAATCATTGCCACCTAGCTACAAGAGCTTCGTGTTGAACTATAACATGCACGGGATGAACAAGTCAGTCGCCGAGCTGTTTGCGATGCTGAAAGCCGCTGAGTCTGAAATTCAGAAGGAGCATCAAGTGTTGATGGTCAATAAAACCACTAGTTTCAAGAAAAATGGCAAGGGTAAGAAGGGTAACTCCAAGAAGAGTGGCAAAGCAGTTGCTCCTCTCGTGAAGAAACCCAAGGCTGGACCCAAACCAGAAACTGTGTGCTTTCATTGCAAGGGAACTGGACACTGGAAGCGGAACTGCCCCAAGTATTTGGCTGACAAGAAGGCGGCCAACAACAAACAAGGTATATATGATATACATGTTATTGATGTGTACCTTACCAACTCTCATTGTAGTGCCTGGGTATTTGATACCGGTGCGGTTGCTCATATTTGCAACTCAAAACAGGAACTGCGGAATAGACGGAGGCTGGCAAAGGACGAAGTGACGATGCGCGTGGGAAATGGTTCCAAGGTTGATGTGATCGCCGTCGGCATGCTCGCTCTTCGATTGCCATCGGGATTAGTGATGAACCTGAATAATTGTTATTTAGTGCCTGCGTTAAGCATGAACATTATATCTGGATCTTGTTTATTGCGAGACGGTTACTCATTTAAATCAGAGAATAATGGTTGTTCTATTTATATGAGTAATATCTTTTATGGTCATGCACCCGATGTGAGGGGTTTATTCTTATTGAATCTCGATAGTAATGATACACATGTTCATAACATTGATGCCAAAAGATGTAGAATTGATAATGATAATACCACTTTCTTGTGGCACTGCCGTTTAGGTCATATTGGCGTAAAACGCATGAGGAAGCTCCATGCTGATGGACTTTTGGAGTCACTTCATTTTGAATCACTTGACACATGTGAGCCATGCCTCATGGGCAAGATGACTAAAACGCCGTTCTCTGGAACAATGGAACGGGCAAGTGACTTGTTGGAAATCATACATACTGATGTGTGCGGTCCGATGAGTATTGAGGCGCGCGGTGGTTATCGTTACTTTCTCACCTTCACTGATGACTTAAGTAGATATGGGTATATTTACTTAATGAAACACAAGTCTGAAACATTTGAAAAGTTCAAACAATTTCAGAGTGAAGTTGAGAATCATCGTAACAAGAAGATTAAATTCCTACGATCTGATTGAGGAGGAGAATATCTGAGTTATGAGTTTGGCAGTCACTTAAGACAATGTGGAATTGTTTCACAACTGACACCGCCTGGAACACCACAGCGTAATGGTGTGTCTGAACGTCGTGATCGAACCTTATTGGATATGGTGCGATCTATGATGTCTCTTGCCGATTTGTCACTATCGTTTTGGGGTTATGCATTAGAGACAGCTGCATTCACTTTAAATAGGGCACCATCGAAATCCGTTGAGACGACGCCATATGAACTTTGGTTTGGCAAGAAGCCAAAGCTGTCATTTCTTAAAGTTTGGGGATGTGATGCTTATGTCAAAAATCTTCAGCCTGAAAAGCTGGAACCCAAAGCGGAAAAATGCGTCTTCATAGGATACCCAAAAGAGACAGTTGGGTATACCTTCTACCTCAGATCCGAAGGCAAAGTGTTTGTCGCTAAAAACGGAACATTTCTTTCGAAAGAGTCTCTCTCGAAAGAATTGAGTGGGAGGAAGATAGAACTTGATGAGGTTGTTGAACCTTTACTTCAACCTGAGAGTAGCGCAGCACAGAAAGATGTTTCTGTAGAACCTGCATCAGTTGAAGAGGAAGTTAATGATGATGATCATGAAGCTTTGGATCAAGTTGCTATCGAACCTCGTAGGTCGACAAGGACGCGGACTGCTCCTGAGTGGTACGGCAACCCTGTCTTAGAGGTCATGTTGTTAAACAACGATGAACCTACGAGCTACGAAGAAGCGATGATGGGCCCGAATTCCGAGAAGTGGTTAGCAGCCATGAAATCCGAGATGGGATCCATGTATGAAAACAAAGTATGGACTTTGGAAGTATTACCTGAAGGGCGTAAGGCCATTCAGAACAAATGGATCTTTAAGAGGAAGACGGACGCGGACGGTAATGTCACAGTCTATAAAGCTCGACTTGTGGCAAAGGGTTTTTGACAAGTTCAAGGAGTTGACTACGATGAGACCTTCTCACCCGTAGCGATGCTTAAGCCCGTCAGAATCATGTTAGCAATAGCTGCCTTTTTCGATTATGAAATTTGGCAGATGGATGTCCAAACAGCGTTCCTTAACGGTTTCCTTAAGGAAGAGTTGTATATGATGCAACCAGAAGTTTGCAAACTCCAGCGATCCATTTATGGACTGGTGCAAGCATCTTGGAGTTGGAATCTTCGCTTTGATGAGGTGATCAAAGCGTTCGAGTTTATACAAGTTTACGGAGAAGCTTGTATTTACAAGAAAGTGAGTGGGAGCTCTATAGCGTTTCTAATATTATATGTGGATGACATATTACTGATTGGAAACAATATAGAAATGTTGGAAAGCGTGAAGGAGTATTTGAACAAGAGTTTTTCAATGAAGGACCTAGGAGAAGCTGCTTTCATATTAGGCATCAAGATCTATAGAGATAGATCGAGACGTTTAATTGGACTTTCACAAAGCACATACCTTGATAAGATTTTGAAGAAGTTCAAAATGGATCAGTCCAAGAAGGGGTTCTTGCCTGTATTGCAAGGTGTGAAGTTGAGTAAGACTCAATGCCTAGTGACTGCAGAAGATAGAGAAAAGATGAGTGTCGTCCCCTATGCCTCAGCCATAACCTCTATCATGTATGCAATGCTGTGCACAAGACCCGATGTCAGCCTTGCCATAAGTATGGCCGGAAGGTTTCAAAGTGATCCAGGAGTGGAACACTGGACGGCGGTCAAGAATATCCTGAAGTACCTGAAAAGGACTAAGGACATGTTTCTCGTTTATGGAGGTGATCAAGAGCTTGTCGTAAAGGGTTACGTCGATGCAAGCTTTGACACTGATCCGGATGACTCTAAGTCACAAACTGGATACGTATTTATTCTTAATGGGGGTGCGGTTAGCTGGTGCAGTTCCAAGCAAAGCGTGGTAGCTGATTCTACATGCGAAGCGGAGTACATCGCTGCCTCGGAGGCGGCGAAGGAAGGTGTCTGGATGAAGGAGTTCATGACAGATCTTGGAGTAGTGCCTAGTGCGCTTAACCCAATGACTCTGTTTTGTGATAATACTGGTGCCATTGCTCTAGCCAAGGAACCAAGATTTCACAAGAGGACCAGACACATAAAGCAACGTTTCAATTCCATCCGCGATTACATCAAGGAGGACGACATAAATATTTGCAAAGTACACACGGATCTGAATGTTGCAGATCCGATGACTAAACCTCTTCCAAGGGCTAAACATGAACAACACCAGAACTGCATGGGTGTTCGATTCATTACAATGTAAATCACATAGTGATGTGAACTAGATTATTGACTCTAGTGCAAGCGGGAGACTGTTGGAAATATGCCCTAGAGGCAATAATAAATTAGTTATTATTATATTTCCTTGTTCATGATAATCATTTATTATCCATGCTATAATTGTATTGATTGGAAACTCAAATACATGTGTGGGTACATAGACAACACTGTGTCCCTAGTAAGCCTCTAGTTGACTAGCTCGTTGATCAAAAGATGGTGAAGGTTTCCTAGCCGTGGACATAAGATGTCATTTGATAATGGGATCACATCATTAGGAGAATGATGTGATGGACAAGACCCAAACTACGAACGTAGCATATGATCGTGTCAGTTTATTGCTATTGTTTTCTGCATGTCAAGTATCTGTTCCTATGACCATGAGATCATGCAACTCCCTGACATCGGAGGAATACCTTGTGTGTATCAAACGTCGCAACGTAACTGGGTGACTATAAAGATGCTCTACAGGTATCTCCGAGGGTGTCTGTTGGGTCGGCATGGATCAAGACTGGGATTTGTTACTCCGTGTGACGGAGAGGTATCTCAGGGCCCACTCGGTAATACAACATCACAATGAGCCTTGCAAGCAATGTGACTAAAGTGTTAGCCATGAGATCTTGTATTACGGAACGAGTAAAGAGACTTGCCGGTAACGAGATTGAACTAGGTATAGAGATACCGACGATCGAATCTCGGGCAAGTAACATACCGAAGAACAAAGGGAACATCATACGGGATTAACTGAATCCTTGACATAGAGGTTCGACCGATAAAGATCTTCGTAGAATATGTAGGAGCCAATATGGGCATCCAGGTCCTGCTATTGGTTATTGATCGTAGAGGTGTCTCGGTCATGTCTACATAGTTCTCGAACCCGCAGGGTCTACAAACTTAATGTTTGGTGACGATTAGTATAGTTGAGTTATTTTGTTGGTGACCGAAGGTTGTTCGGAGTCCCGGATAAGATCCCGGACATGACGAGGAACTCTGGAAGAGTCCGGAGGTAAAGATTGTTATATGTGATAATAGTGTTTTGATCTCTGGAAGGGTTCCGGAATTCATCGGAAGGAGTTCCGGATGTTTACCGAAGTGTTCGGGTGCAACAACACTTTATATGAGCCAAAGGGGTAAAGCCCACGAGGTATTGGAAAGTGCAAAAGGAAGTTTTGCTGCTGCCTTAAGCGGTACTACTGCTGGTAAGGCAGTACTACCGCGTAAGCGGTACTACCGCTCATGTGAAAGCGGTACTACCGCTCAAGCGGTACTACCGCTTGTACGCGATACTGCTGGAATCCGAGTTAGACTCTTTCCGTGCGGGCCAAACCGACCTTGTGCGGGCAAAACCGACCTTGTGGAGGCTTTCTCTCCAAGTTTAGACCCCAGGGCTCAACATATAAATAGAGGGGCAGGGCTAACACACGGGACACATCAAGATTTCCCAAGCCGTGTGTCGGCAACCCTAACCTTCTAGTTCTCCCGTCATAATCTCCGTAGTGCTTGGCGAAGCCCTGCAGAGATTGTTCCTCACCACCATCACCACGCCGTCGTGCTGCCGGAACTCATCTACTACTTCATCATCGCTCGCTGGATCGAGGAGGTGAAGGCGTCATCAAGCCGTACGTGTGTTGAACGCGGAGGTGCCGTCCGTCTGGCACTAGTTCGTGATCGGATCGAGGGACGACTTGCGATTTGGATCGCCGAGACGTTCGACTACATCAACCGCGTTTCTT
The DNA here is from genome assembly GCA_039707655.1 of Elymus sibiricus. Taxonomy (NCBI): domain Eukaryota; kingdom Viridiplantae; phylum Streptophyta; class Magnoliopsida; order Poales; family Poaceae; genus Elymus; species Elymus sibiricus. The sequence goes on from CM077675.1 coordinate 143,810,502, forward strand.
AACGCTTCCGCTTAGCGATCTACAAGGGTATGTAGATTCACTCTCCCTCTCGTAGTTGCTCATCACCATGGATAGATCTTGTGTGTGCGTAGGAAATTTTTTGTTTCCCATGCAACGTTCCCCAACACTTCCCACCAAGCTCAAGCATACCGGAGCACGGCCATATGTTAGCGAGATATAGCGTAGTTAGAGGGCCTGTCGGGCCTCTGGGACTGGGGGTGCCTAGGCCTGTCTGCCTGGGACCCAGGACGCAGGGGTTGCCTTAAGCGCTGGGTGGCCTATCTGCGAGCGTCACGGGCAAGGTCCTCGCAAGGGCCTATGCCTCGCGAGGTGCGCAGCTATGGCGCCGCCAAGGGCTTCACGAGGCCTCTCCGCGAGGCTGTCCCCAACGCCCTCAGGAGGCGGGCCCGTCTAGGATTGGCCTAGCAGGGCCTTATAACAATGTGCCTGCACATGGGTGACGCGCGCCACGCCAGGCGGCCCCAGGGGCGGTGCCAGAGGCACGGATGGGGAGGATTTCCCCTTTCGTGATAGGGGAGCGGGGCCAGCTCAACAGGTCCCAAATCAATCCCCAAAGGTTTCCCTTCTGGTGCAAGAGGACCAAGACTGGGGGCTCTACAGGATGGGGGTCACCCCCGAGCCCATAGGCGCGTCACGGCGAGAAGCTTTGGCAGGCGAAGACTTCTTTTTTCCGGATATGCCGCAGTCTTGTCCCCCTTCAAACTGTCCATTGTGGCAACCCTTCCCGCCGTGTGTGTTCGGGGGAAGAGGACCAGGGCCAGTATAAGAGGAGGGAACCGGCCACCGTAGGAGGCATCGAACCTTTGGTAGGCAAGAATACACCTTGTACTCATGTTCATCCCCAAGCAATCCAGACAAGCAGGAGTAGGGTCTTACACCGCGAGGTGGCCCGAACCTGGGTAAACTGTGGTGTCCTTCATTAGTCTTCCTTAGCTCAAGCCACCAGAGACTCGCCGTGAGGTTGTGAAGCAAAGTAGGGCAGGAGAGCGAGCGCACCCCAGAGTTTGAACCTTTCTGGGTCCCTGGAGCCCCGATTCTAACATTTGGCGCGACAGGTAGGGGTGCGACATCGCTTTTCAGCTCCGTCTTGGCTTCGCCTGCGCCGACCCGATGGTTGATGCCCGTCGCGCATGCGCCGAGAGCCCAGCGTCGAACGGTCGCCTGGGCCTTGCCAATGCTACAACTGCCGCTATCGCCGGCCGTGCCGCCCGCGAACACCGAGAGCCCTCTCGGCCCCCGGTGAAGCAAGGCGGCCGTCCCGCCACGTCCTCTTCGCCCTGTGTTCACTTGGGGGACCTGAACGCGCAGGACGTGCTGCTCATGGCGAGTGACTTGCTCCGCCACCGCCCGACGGACGGATGCTACGACGCCTGGGGGGACCACATCGCCGAGCTCGTCGCCTTCGTGAGGAGGGCCCTGGCGCCCTACCTCCCGCTTCGGCCCCGGCGCGGGGAGTAGGGAGCGCAGGCGGCGGACCGCCTCTACCGCCGCTCAACGACCCAGCTGGGTCTCAGCCCGACGGGCCCGAGCAGGGTCCGCCTCGCGCTCTCCACCTTCTCTTCCGGGTCCTGGTGGCCGGCTTTGGTCCGCCACCCGGCCCCGACGGCGATGCACCCGAGGGGGGCGGCGGTATGTTCTGCGCCCATCACAACGTGTGCACCCACGACACGGAAGACTGCCGAGCGTTCGGGCCTTCCCGCGGCGAGCACGCCGTCAAGCTTGCAGGCCATAGCACCCGCGACACCGATCACGAATGCGGCCGGAGCGGTAGCAGGAGGGACAACTGCGGTAACGACCCCCACAAAGGCTGGCGTGAGTAGCCTCGCAGTGACAGCGAGCACGGCCACCCAGGGAGAGCGGCAGCAACTCGTGTGACGAAGGGCTTGGGAGTGATCAGGAGCCTCGCATGGTGGCCTGCATCCTTGGTCGAGCCCAAGCCCTCTTGTCAAACCGCAGGCTCGAACAGCTTCCCCGCGTGATGAGCGGTGCTCTCCAGGAGCCGGAAGCCGTGCGGCCCCTCAGGTGGTCTCAGTATGTCGTCTCCTTCGACTCCGGAGACAGCCTCAAATCCGGGGCTACCACGGGCACGCTCCCCCTGCTATGCACTCCCATCATCTGCAACGTCTCTGTCACCAAGACCCTTGTCGACGGGGGTGCCGGCCTCAACGTGCACTCTGCGGAGGCCTTCGAGACTCTCCAGGTGCTCTACAGTCAGCTGACGCCCACTAGGCCGCTCTCCAGCGCTGCCATCGGCTCCACTGTCCCCCTGGGGCAGGTCCGCCTCCCCGTCACCTTTGGCATGCGCGACAATTACTGCACCGAGCTCATCGACTTCGACGTCGCGAGCATCGGTCTTCCTTACAAAGCGATCCTGGAATACCCGGCCCTGGCCAAGTTCATGGCGGTGATCCACCATGGTTACAACGTCCTCAAGATGTCGGGCCCCAACGGTGTTATCACCACACTACTAGGAAAAGGCTTATTAGTGGGGCACCTGTTTTGGCCATTAATGGCGCACTACAGGTGCACCACTATCATCACGCCACTAGTAACATATAGTAATGGCGCACCCCTGGTGCGCCATTAGTATACCAGACTATAGTGGCGCACCAGGCAGTGCGCCATTAGTAAGTCCCACGGTGCGCCATTAGTATGCCTCCCAGGGGGCCATATTTACCTTGTGCTCTGGGTTACTAATGGCGCACTAACAGATAATGCGCCACTAGTATTTTTTATAGGAGTGCGCCACTAATGTGCTGTATGGTGCGCCACTAGTATGAATATTAGGATTTTTTTTTTATTTTCTGATATTTGCGCAGGTTACAAAATATATTACTGCACAGAATATAGACAGCACAACATATAAACAGCAAATTCATCGAATACAATACAAGATTAGTCTCCGAATACAATTCATCATATTAGCTAGTCTCCGAATTCAAAAGACCGAACAAAGTTAGAACATTTACAAGTCTCGAGACCGCGAGTAGCGAGTTTGTCTTCACATTACAAGTCGATATCGATCATCTAAACTACCATCACATAGAAGAGAGCTGCGGTCATCACGATGAGCATCATCGCGATGAAACTGGTCTTCATCCGGTTCCTCCTCCGCTCCCTCCTCTCTCCCGCTAGATAGCGCGCGTATCTAGCTTCCGCCTCCGCCCTAGTGGTGTACCCTTTGTAACTGTTACCGCTGAAACGGTAAACCTGTTTCCGACACTCCTCCCAGTCGTCGTAGACTCCGGGAACCTTACCCTTGTACACGACATACGACGGCATCTCTATGCACTAGACAAACAAAACATTAGTAGCAATTCACAGACAATACATAAGCAATATATAAGTATGCAACAAAAGGATTGGAAGAGAAAAGCAACACATTAATAGCACGATTCGTGGTCCTACTAATAAATAGCATCGATTACATATAAGTTGAACGACTGTCCAAACTAGAGAGCTAATCGATATTTCAGAACTACATAGCATCACTACTTTCGACTCGACTCAGGGACCGGAGCGTAGATGAAGCCGCCGTCTATCGTGATGGTCATGAAATCGCGGTCGTTGTCAGCCTGCATTTGTAGCGTTGTTTCTATCTCGCGTACCCCTTGACTATTTCTTTGGGCGCCGTTGGATGCCCCTCGGAGGACACTTCAGTAAATTCCTCCTTGACGGTGCCGAGCACGTTCGGGCGCCGGTCCTTTCGTTGCCTCTTCGGTTGGCTGCCATCTGTGCGTGCGCCGCCATCATCAGTGGTGGCATCCTCGGCGGCACCATCAGTGGTGTCATCCCCGACGCCACTAGGGGTTGTGTAGTCGGGATCGGTGACTTCCGCGGCGTCCTCATAGCGGTGAGGGTCTCCCTCCATCTCCTGGGACAGCTCCCAGAATGGCTTGCCGCCCGAACCGCCGACCTCATCGTTGTCGGCCATGTTCGCTCTAAATAGGAAAAAAGGCTACTAGAGTTATTGGATGAGATCAGGGTAGTATTTGGCATTTGGCATTTGGTTGAGCATTTCTAGAAAAGATGAATGTTGTCCAGTATATTTCTGCCACCAAACTAAGTGCACTAGGTCAAGAAAATTAACAAAGTTCATGCACGAATTCACGGAAAAATTCGGCATGACCTTTGCTAATTTTCTTGACCTAGGACCCCATTCTCAACCGAAACGGAAATTAATCGACATTTCGGGAGAAAGGGGTAATTTTTTGTACCTGCACAAAAAAGGCCTACATATAGGCACAACAGAGCAGTAAGCCCAAATGGTTGCTCTTTTACATGCACTTTCAAGACCATAGAATGTTTGGAATATAAGATACGACAAGATAAACAGAGTATCTCTTGAAAGGACATTTTGCATCAATCCTACGTCCTTGAATTAACCCACCCACAAACAAATTTGCCCTCTTCACAATATACTAGAACATTGTGCACTTTTCATTACGGTCAGCAGCCCAGAATGCATTACCAGATAAGTTCAAACAATCACAAATCGCAACAAAATTTAAAATGCATCATTGGTACCACCCAAATTCAGAAATCGAGCCAGGCTTCCATCCATTTAATTTCCACGGAATATCAACATACTGGAACAATTCAGACATAGATATGACACATGACTTCCTACACATTGAATCTGAATTAAAGAGGAGTACAAAGATTCAGTTCTGCTGAAGTTCAACACACTCACTAGCTGACAGATTGGGGAACTCGATGGGCGGCGGACGGACGTACCAGGTCGCGGCGGTGGGACTGGATCACGGAGTTGAGGACGGGGACGGCGAGCCTCCTCCTCCTCCTGGTGGTCGAGGACGGGGACGGGGACGGGGACGTCTTGGTGCTCCTGGGGACGAGCTCGACCTCCTTCTCCTGGTGGTCTCCGGCGGGCCTCCTCCTCCTGGTGGTCGCGGGCGGGCGTTGCCGGATGGGAGAGATGTCAGAGACAGGGGAGAAGGCGGAGGGGAGAGAAAGGAGGTGAGGGGGGAGGGAGGGGGAGGAGGAGGGGGAGAGGGGGAGCTCACCCTCGACGTGTGGTGGCGGCGGACTCGACGGCGACAGGCGATGGCGCGGCGCGGGGGAGAGGGGGGATCTGGGTGTGCGGGAGTGAGGAGGGAGGCGCGGGGAGGAGAAGCAGCTTAGGGCCGGCTAACAATGGCGCACCTATGAGGGGTGCGCCATAAACGCCGCATATCAATGGCGCACCAGGAGAGGTGCGCCATTACTGCTAGTACTAATAGGTTAAAACAATCTGCATGTGGTTGTGGACAGAACTACTAACATAGCCTAGTGGTTGGTCCCTTGATACATTAGCCAGCCAGCCAGGGATCGAATCCTGGCGGCCCCATTTTTTGCACCTTTTAAAAAAAAAATTAACCTTATGATAAACATCCAAACACTTTAAAATAAACACATGGCAATTTTAATACTCCCTTCATTCCTAAAAATAGGGCGTATATTTTTTTTACAATGCATCTCCTTTACTTAATCACAATATAGAACCATTGTGATAATTTAAGATTTGAGATAAAAGAAAAGGAAAATGCAAATGGAGTGATAAAACCATTGTGCAAAGATTTAGAATTAGATGACATGGTTGAAATCAAGTGATACATGTAATAATTTAGTTGCATGTAATAATTGAGCTTGCCACTGACACACACACACACGTGGCCGACACGTCGTGATTCGATCTTAGCTATCTTTTCACAATCTTCTTGCCCTTCTTTCTCGCGGTTGAATAATTTAGCCCCGGAACCCCTTGAATTGATCTTCTCTTGAACGGACGTCCTTTAGGTAGGGTGGTCCTGCTTCTTCTTGTGGTGTATGGTACTTCATCGTCGTCGTCATCTTCCATCCTCGGGTCGCCGTACTTGTCGAAGTCTTGCTCATTGGCGACTCCATCCATTCCGATGATGTTCCTTTTGCCTCTCCTCACGACAACACGACTGGGCTTTGGCGGGTCGGTAATGAAGAAGCATTGGTCCACTTGGGAAGCCAGTACCCATGGCTCATTTTTCGCGGTGACGTTTGCGCCCGCGGTCTTGGATTTGGCTTCGGGTATAACCATGGTGGTGAAATACCGGTCTTCTTTTAGGACGCTCTTGGCCCATCTGACCCAGAACATCGGGACCTTCTCTCCAGCGTAGCTCAGCTCCCAGATCTCCTCGATCCTTCCATAGTATCTGTCCTTGTCGTTACCGGTGTAGGATTCCATCGTTACCCCGGAGTTCTGATAATCGCTCTTCATGTCCTTTTCCTCGGTGTAGAATGTGTAGCCGTTGATATCGTACGCCTCATAGGTCATCAGGTTGTGCTCGGCGCCCTGTGACAAGGCGAATATGAGTTTTTCTTCCGCGGAAGAATCCTCATGTAAAGGGTACGACAGAAGCTTCTCCTTGAACCAACGCGTGAAACATGAGTTGTGCTCTTTGATTATATCTCCGTCCGTCCTCTGTTGGCCTCGGTCATTGTACGTCTTCTCAATAAAGGTTTTGTGCTCTACCACCCAAGGATCGACCACGTCTATGTGTTGTAGCGCGACTAGGTTTGCTCTTTCAAAGTCGGCGAGTCGACCCTCGAAGTCGACATGCATTTCGGGGCGACCATCGCGGTGACCCCATCCAGCGAGCCTGCCGAGGTGCCTGTTGACCGGCATACCAACGAAGTTCTCGATGCCTAGATAATTCGTGCAGTAGGAGATGCACTCTTTGGTCAGAAAGCCCCTGGCTATGCTTCCCTCTGGACGTGACATGTTGCGAACGTATCCTTTGATGACACCATTCATCCTTTCGAACGGCATCATGCTGTGCAGGAATGTCGGCCCGAGTTGGATGATATCCTCCACGATATGGACCAGCAGATGCACCATAACGTCGAAGAATGCGGGCGGGAAGTACATCTCAAGCTCGCATAGTATCACCACGATCTCTTCCTGTAGCCTTCTGAGTTGCCTCACGCCAACCGACTTCCGAGAGATGACATCGAAAAAGTTGCATAGGCCAAATAGCGTTTCACGGACGTGCGCGTCCATGATCCCACGGATTGCAACTGGAAGTATCTCCATACAATGGAGTAACCGTGTCTATCTCCAGTTGATCCAGCTTGGCTTTCTCTCGGGCGGCAGCTCTTGCGTTATCCGTCTGCTTGAGAAGCAGCTCTTGAATATGAGGGTCCTGCACCCAGCCCATCAATGGTCCATCATCGTCTGCTCCGGCATCTTCATCTTCATGATCATGCCCTTCGTCTTGATCTTCCTCATCATCATGTCCGGCATCTTCTACATGATGACTGTGTACTGCATCACCGTCGTGATCATGTCCTGGAGATTCTTCGCCTTCTCGCCCGCCCTCGCCGCGGTGGTTGTCTTGCTGCCCTTCCTCATTTCTTGCCCGGCCCCCATGGACGACTTCATAGTCATCTTCATCACCTTGCCACCGATAGCCATCCATGAAACCACGCAAGAGCAGGTGGTCCCGCACCTGCCCAGAATCCGGGTCCGCAATAAGGCTCTTCAGCTTGCATCTTCGACACGGACATCTTATCTCCGTCTCGTTCTTTTGAAGCATCTCGGCCTTTGCGGAGCTCAAAACCCTATTCACGATGCCTTCGGTCATCGTGCGGACCATGGTCGCCTGCGGGGTAGAGCAAAACGATATTTTAGAACCAAGAAAAAATTTGGCATGACTTTGCCTAAAAATAGGACCAAAAAGAATGCATAGTGCCAAATTCTCGCCGAAACGGAAATGAATCAACATTCCGGCAAAATATTGGCAACTATCGCATTTCAAATACCGGTACCTGCAAACACAAACATATATGCAACACCACAAACATATGCAACACCACAAACATACGTAGATCTAGCTAGGCCATAAAAAGTGCATGTGCACGTTGTTGGAGGGAGAAAAAAGTAGATCTACAACATAAAGAAAGCTTTCCCCTTACTTACCTATCAAAAAAAGGTAATTTAACCACTTAATTTGGGTGAATCTATGGTGCAAATGAGGTGAGGAGGAGGAGGCAGCCGAGACAAGCTTGGAGGAGGAGGTGGAGAGAATGAAGTGGGGAAAGTGAGTGTGGTAGGTGGCTGTCCAAAATATCTAGCTGGTCTCAGGTTACTAATGGCGCACCACCTAAAAATGCGCCATTAGTAACCCTGGTTACTAATGGCGCACCAGTTAGGGGTGCGCCATTACTAGTTTTGCAAAAAAAAAAATTGTTAGTAGTGGCGCACCGTGGTTGTGGTGCGCCATTACTAGTTTGAACTAGTAATGGCGCAATTCACACAGGTGCGCCATTACAAGTTTTGAAAAAAAAAGTAAAAAAAAAATTGTTAGTAGTGGCGCACGGAGCGTGTGGTGCGCCATTACTAGTTAAAACTAGTAATGGCGCACTGTGCCCTGGTGCGCCATTAATAGTTTTGGAAAAATAAAAAAAAATAAAATTTGCTAGTAATGGCGCACTGTGTGTTTGGTGCGCCATTAGTAATGAGGACACTAATGGCGCACCTGTATCTGGTGCGCCATTGCTATATAGCAGTGGCGCACCACATACATGGTGCGCCATTAATGTCCATATCAGCTATAGCCCTTTTCCTAGTAGTGCCATTGTCTGTGGTGAGAGGGACGCGGTCCGTTCTCTCGAGCGGGCCTACGAAGTTGTTGCGGCCGAGCATTCCGACGACGAAGGGGCTGCTGGGCCTTGTGAGGCCGCGCCACTAAGGAAGAAGCAGTCGTTGCCCGGTGTGGTTGAATTGACAACTCAACTTCTAATACTCTCCTGTATCCGTTCCTAGTTCCCGCCAAGGCGAAGAAGGCGATGCCTAACGCCAGCGCCACGGACCCCACGCCCGATGTCGGCGCTAGCTCCTTCCCGGCGTAGGAAGGCGCGCCCGGCGCCCCCCTCAGGCTGGGCTCGGGGGCTTCCACCTAGGAAGCGTATGGTTTGGCCGGTATTATGAGGGAGGTGCTCGAGCACTACTTGGAGGCGAGCCTTAACGCGCGCCCCCGCAAGCAAGGAGTGTGGCGCAGGGCGCCAGGGTCACATGAGCTCATTGCCCAAGAAATCGGCAAGCCGCGGGGGTGTCGCGGGGGGCACAGTCCATGTGTGGCGAGCGTTGCAAGGAACGCCTCGCCAACCAAGCTATCGTCCCCAGGGAAAGCGACAAGGTGCGCTTGAGCGTCGACATGACGGGCCCCAACGGGACTTGCTCCCAAGGCCTTGATAACCCACAAGTATAGGGGATCGCAACAGTTTTCAAGGGTAGAGTATTCAACCCAAATTTATAGAATCGACACAAGGGGAGCCAAAGAATACTTGAGAGTATTAGAAGTTGAGTTGTCAATTCAACCACACCTGGAGATTAAATATCTATGGCAAAGTAATCAGTAGCACAGTAGTATGATAGTTTGATAGTAGTAGTGACAGTAACAATAGCGGTAATAGTAGTAGCAGTACTTTTGTAACAGTTGGAAAAGCAGTAGCAGCAATAGTAACTTAGCAAGAACAATAAGTGGAAAGGTCGTAGGCACTGGATCGGTAACTCATTGGATGATATTCGTCATGTAACAGTCATATCCTAGGGCGATACATAACTAGCTTAGTTCATCAATGTAATGTAGGCATGTATTCCGTAAATAGTCATACGTGCTTATGGAAAAGAACTTGCATGACATCTTTTGTCCTACCCTCCCATGGTAGCGGGGTCCATAAGGAAACTAAGGGATATTAAGGTCTCCTTTTAATAGAGAACCGGAACAAAGCATTAACACCTGGTGAATACATGAACTCCTCAGACAACGGTCATCACCGCGAAGTATCCCAAATATTGTCACTATGGGGTTAACGGATCATAACACGTAATAGGTGCATATGACTAGGCAAGATCAGATCAAGAACATAGATATAGAGATGATAACATAAACGGTTCAGATCTAAAATCATGGCATTCGGGCCCTAGTGACAAGCATTAGGCATAGCAATGTCATAGCAACATCAATCTCAGAACATAATGGATACTAGTGATCAAGCCCTAACAAAACTAACTCGATTACATGATGAATCTCATCCAACTCCTCACCGACCAGCAAGCCTACAAAGGAATTACTCACTACCGGTGGGGAGCATCACTGAATTGGCGATGGAGAAAGGTTGGTGATGACGAAGACTGAAGATTCCCCTCCCCGGAGCCCCAAACGGGCTCCAGATCTGGCCTCCCGATGAAGAACAGGAGGTGGCGGCGGCTCCGTATCGTGAAACGCGATAATTCTTTCTCCCTGATTTTTTTCTCCGAATTTAGGAATTTATAGTGGCGGAGTTAGGCCAAGTGGGGCCACGAGGTGGGCACAACCCACCAGGGCGCGCCCTGGTGGGTGATGCTCACCCTGGCCCTCCTCTGTGGTGTATTTTGGCTCCAATAATTCTCATTTATTCTGAAATAAATCTCCAAAAAGTTTCGTTCCATTCCAAGAACTTTTATTTCTGCACAAAAACAACACCATGGTAGTTCTGCTGAAAACAGCGTCAGTCCGGGTTAGTTCCATTCAAATCATGCAAATTAGAGTCCAAAACAAGGGCAAAAGAGTGAGGAAAAGTAGATACGTTGGAGACGTATCAACTCCCCCAAGCTTAAACCTTTGCTTGTCCTCAAGCAATTCAGTTGACAAACTAAAAGTGATAAAGAAAAACTTTTATGAACTCTTTTGTTCTTGTTTACATATATATGCTTAAGTAGCACCCAGGTTTTCAGCAAAGATTATGACTAACCATGTCAACAATAACTCTTAGAAATTATATTTACTCATAACAATAACATAAGAAACTAGCGAGCAATAATAAGATATCTCAAGCGCCAACACTTTGTCAAAACAATCATGATACAATATGACAATAGTGGTATCTCGCTAGCCCTTTCTGAAACCGCAAAACATAAATGCAGAGCACCTCCAAAGTTCAAGCAACGACTAAACATTGTAATTCATGGTAGAAAAGATCCAGTCATGCTGCACCCAACATCAACTATACACAATGCATGAGGATGACAATAGTGCTCTTAGGTCTGGCGCTTATTTGAGAAGGTGATGACTCAACATAAAAGTAAATAGATAGTCCCTTCGCAGAGGGAAGCATGGATTTGCAGCGGTGCCAAAGCTTAAAGTTTAAAACAGAGATAGATATAATTTTGAGAGGTACACCCTTCTTGTCAACGTCACGACCAAGAGTTATCAATATCTTCCATGCTAAACAAATTAGCAGCGGTTCCCAAGCGGTAAAAGTAAATGTTTACTCCCCCTCCACCAACAATCACACTCCACGGCAAGCCACATCCACGGGTACCGTCCAAACCAACAACATTCCTGGGGGAGTTTTGTTTAATTATTTTTGATTTTTGATTTCGGGACTGGGAATCCCTATTATCGCCCCTATCGTGTAAGGACAAGTGAATAAACACTCATCATGAGAATAACCCGCTTATCATGGAAGATACTGACCGCCCCTTTTCGCTTCATGAGCGGTCCAGGCACACAAAACAGATGTTCATTTGAATTTTTAGAGGTGGCAGATGCAAATTTACTTTGGAACGGCAGGGTAATACCGCATATAGGTAGATATGGTGGACTCATCTGGCATAACTTGGTTTAAGGGTTTTGATGCACAAGCAGTATTTCCCCTTAGTACAGGCGAAGGCTAGCAATTAGATTGAGAAGCGGCCAGCTAGAGAGCAAAGACGGTCATGAACATGCATTACACATAATCAACATTGAATACTAGCATGAGTAGGATATGGACACCATGAACATAAATATCATGAAGGCTATGTTGGTTTTGATTCAACTACATGCGTGAACATGTGCCAAGTCAAGCCACTTGAAACATTCAGAGGAGGATACCATATCATCATACTGCATCACAACCATTTTAATGCATGTTGACACCCCAGATAAATCATTATCCACTCCTAGCTACTTAAGCATGGTATTGACAACTATAATCTCTAATGGTCATTGCAAACATGTTTGATCATAATGAGCTGAATCAAGGGATACTAGGTCAAACATATTTACAAAAACAAAAACAAGTTGAGTTCATACCCGCTTTTCTCTGCCATAGACAATTCATAAAATGTCATCATTATTGCCTTTCACTTGCACGATCGAACGATAAGAAGATAATAATAGTGCAAGAGTGTTGTGGACTAATCTGAAATCTGCAAACATTTTATTCAAGAGGAGAAGACAAAGTAACATGGGCTCTTTGTTAGATAAACGATAATGCAGATGAGAACCACTCAATGATTTCATTGTGGTCTTCTCCTCGGTACGACTCAAGTAAACGAAAAAAAGAATTTCAGAGAAACACACTGAAATATTTTTTTAGTTTTTGGTTTTTCAAGAAGAAAGCAATTTAAAGAAGAAAAACAAAGATGAGAAAAACTATTTACACGGGAAAGCTCCCAACAAGTAAAAGAAGAAGCGAGAAATCTTTTTGGGTTTCTTTTGATGCTACAGTTAAACTAAGCTAGAAAGAAAAACTAAAAAGAAGTAGGAAATATTTTTGGGTTTCCTCAAAGTTTTTCAAACACACAAGAAGAAAGCGAGAAAACATATCTAGCATGGATATTACAATGAAAAATTGTGAACACTGACAACTGGAATGAAATGTGTGAACATGAATGTAATGTCGGTGGAAATACGTACTCCCCCAAGCTTAGGCTTTTGGCCTAGCTTGGTAATCACCATCCGTAGTAGCCATCCGGTCCTAAGTCGTAGTGAGGCGGAGGTGGCACCTGAGCATCCCACCCCTGGGGCTCTTCCTCAGCGCATGCTAGGATGTTCCGGTAAGCTATAATGTCATCTGGCATAATCCTGTATCCGTTCCGGGCAATAGGATCAAACAAAGCAGGTGTAGGCAACGGAATAACATCACGTGTTTCCTTGCTAAATACTAGGTTATAATGAATATCACGTGGAGAATTAGTTACATCAAGGAATTGGTGGGCCTGCAGTGTCTTATGATCAAGGTAAACTCGGGAAAAGAGATAATCATTTGGGCGAAATGGGATTCTAAAGTGGTCCGCTAAACGAGTAGCATAAATACCTCCATGTATCTTTCCCTTAGTTTTGTTAAGATGTAAGCGTCGAGAATAATAGCTCCCATAATAAGGTGTGATCATTATAAAGTGCATGACGTCAAATAGCAAGGTCAGGAGCACTGAGTGCACCGACCTTCTCCCTAGCTGTTAAACACTTAGTGATGACCAAAGTGAAATAATGTACTGAGGGAAACTGTAAACTAGAGGCAGTGGCGCTCGACATGCCTCTATCCTCACCCACGGTTAACGCGAGGAGAAAATCCTCAAACTCAGATGGCATAGGTTCTCTCAAGTCCCCATCAGAAGGAATCAAGCATATGTTACAGAAGTCAGTTAGCGATGATACGTCTCCAACGTATCTATAATTTTTGATTGTTCCATGCTATTATATTATCTATTTTGGATGTTTTATATGCATTAATATGCTATTTTATATTATTTTTGGGACTAACCTATTAACCTAGTGCCTAGTGCCAGTTTCTGTTTTTTCCTTGTTTTTGAGTATTGCAGATAAGGAATATCAAACGGAGTCCAAACGGAATAAAATCTTCGCGATGATTTTTCTCGGACCAGAAGAAACCTGCCAGAGTTGGCTATGAAGGCAGGAGACCTGCCGGGAGATCAGAAGCCTGCAGTGCGCGCTTCAATTGGATCTGAATTTTTTACACAAGATTGATATAAAAATTGCCCTGATTTTCCTATTTGTTCAGAATGTTTGGAGTTACAGAAGTGTTCGAAGTTTACAGATTGCTACAGACTGTTCTGTTTTTGACAGATTCTGTTTTCTTTGTGTTGTTTGCTTATTTTGATGTATCTATGGGTTGTATCAGGGGGTATGAACCATGGAGAAGTTAGAATACAGTAGATATTACACCAATATAAATAAAGAATGAGTTCACAACATTACCTAAAGTGGTGATTTAATTTTCTTATACTAACGGATCTCACGAGTTTTCTGTTGAGTTTTGTGCTGTGAAGTTTTCAAGTTTTGGGTAAAGATTTGATGGACTATGGAATAAGGAGTGGCAAGAGCCTAAGCTTGGGGATGCACAAGGCACCCCAAGACATATTCAAGGATACCAAAGAGCCTAAGCTTTGGGATGCCCCGGAAGGCATCCCCTCTTTCGTCCTCAATCCATCGGCAAATTTACTTGAGGCTATATTTTTATTCACCACATGATATGCGTTTTGCTTGGAGCGTCTTGTATGATATGAGTCTTTGCTTTTTAGTTTGCCACAATCATCCTTGCTGCACACATATTTTGAGAGGGACACGCATTAATCATGAATTTATTAGAATAATCTATGTGCTTCACTTATATCTTTTGAGCTAGGCAATGTTGCTCTAGTGCTTCACTTATATCTTTTTAGAGCACGGTGGTGTTTTCATTTTATAGAAATAATTGAACTCTCGTACCTCACTTATATTATTTTGAGAGTCTTTAAACAGCATGGTAATTGGTTTAGGTTATGAATTTAGTCCTAATATAATGGGCATCCAAGAGGGATATAATAAAAACTTTCATATAAAGTGCATTGAATACTATGAGAAGTTGGATTCCTTGCATATAGTTTTGAGATATAAATATGGTGATGTTAGAGTCATGCTAGTGAGTAATTGTGGAATGGTAAAAATACTTGTGTTAAAGTTTGTGATTCCCGTAGCATGCACGTATGGTGAACCGTTATGTAACGAAGTCGGAGCATGATTTGTTTAATGATTGTCATCCTTTGTGTGAGGGTCGGGAGCGCGCGATGGTTAACTCCTACCAACCTCTCCCCTAGGAGCATGCGTCCAATACTTTGTTTCGATAACTAATAGATTTTTGCAATAAGTATGTGAGTTCTTTATGACTAATGTGAGTCCATGGATTATACGCACTCTCACCCTTCCACCATTGCTAGCCTCTCTAGTACCGCGCAACTTTCGCCGGTGCATTAAACCCACCATATACCCTTCCTCAAAACAGCCACCATACCTACCTATTATGGCATTTCCATAGCCATTCCGAGATATATTGCCATGCAACTTCCACCATTCCGTTTTTTATGACACGCACCATCATTGTCATATTGCTTTGCATGATCGTAAGACAGCTAGAATGATGTTTTCATGGCTTGTCCGTTTTTTGATGTCATTTGCTATGCTAGATCGTTGCACATCCCGGTACACCACCGGAAGCATTCATATAGAGTCATATCTTGTTGTAGGTATCGAGTTGTAAGTAAATAAAAGTGTGATGATCATTATTATTAGAGCATTGTCCCATGAGAGGAAAGGATGATGGAAGCTATAATTCCCTCACAAGTAGGGATGAGTCTCCGGACTTTACAAATAATAAAAGAGGCCAATGAAGCCCAAATAAAAATAAAAAAGAGACCAAAGATGCCCACCAAAATAAATAAAAAAATGAGAGAAAAGAGAGAAGGGACAATGTTACTACCTTTTTTTCCACACTTGTGCTTCAAAGTAGCACCTTGATCTTCATGATAGAGAGTCTCCTATTTTTTGTCACTTTCATATACTAGTGGGGATTTTTCATTATATAACTTGGCTTGTATATTCCAATGATGGGCTTCCTCAAATTGCCCTAGGTCTTCGTGAGGAAGCAAGTTGGATGCACACCCACTTAGTTTCTTTTTGAGCTTTCATACACTTATAGCTCTAGTGCATCCGTTGCAAGGCAATCCCTACTCACTCAGATTGATATCTATTGATGGGCATCTCCATAGCCCATTGATACGCCTAGTTGATGTGAGACTATCTTCTCCTTTTCCACACAACCTCCACCATATTCTATTCCACCTATAGTGCTATATCCATGGCTCACACTCATGTATTGCGTGAAAGTTGAAAAGGTTTGAGAACATAAAAGGTGTGAAACAATTGCTTGACTTGTCATCGGGTGTGTGCATGATTTAGATACTTTGTGTGGGGAAGATGGAGCATAGCGAGACCATATGATTTTGTAGGGATAACTTTCTAAGGCCATGTTATTTTGAAAGGACACAATTGCTTGTTAGTATGCTTGAAATATTACTGTTTTTATGTCAATATTGAGCTTTTGTTTTGAATCATATGGATCTGAACATTCATGCCACAATAAAGAATATTACATGGATAAATATGTTAGGTAGCATTCCACATCAAAAATTCTGTTTTTATCATTTACCTACTTGAGGACGAGCAGGAATTAAGCTTGGGGATGCTTGATACGTCTCCAACGTATCTATAATTTTTGATTGTTCCATGCTATTATATTATCTGTTTTGGATGTTTTATATGCATTAATATGCTATTTTATATTATTTTTGGGACTAACCTATTAACCTAGTGCCTAGTGCCAGTTTCTGTTTTTTCCTTGTTTTTGAGTATTGCAGATAAGGAATATCAAACGGAGTCCAAACGGAATAAAATCTTCGCGATGATTTTTCTTGGACGAGAAGAAACCTGCCAGACTTGGAGATGAAGGCAGGAGACCTGCCGGGAGATCACAAGCCTGCAGGGCGCGCCCCCTGGCTTGTGGCCCCCTGCAGGTCCTCCAACCCTAATCTTCGGCCTATAAATTCCCTAATATTCCCCCAATACCAAAAGGAGCCACAAAAATACTTTTCCGCCGCCGGAAGCCTCTGTTCCCGTGAGATCCCATCTTGGAGCCTTTTCCGGTAATCTACCGGAGGGGGATTCGATCACGGAGGGCATCTACATCAACTCCATTGCCCCTCCGATGATGCGTGAGTAGTTCACCTCAGACCTTCGGGTCCATAGCTAGTAGCTAGATGGCTTCTTCTCTCTTTATGTTCTTCAATACCATGTTCTTCATGATCTTCATGGAGATCTATCCGATGTAATACTCTTTTGCGGTGTGTTTGTCGAGATCCGATGAATTGTGGGTTTATGATCAGATTATCTATGAATATTATTTGAATCTTCTCTGAATTCTTATATGCATGATTTCATATCTTTGCAAGTCTCTTCGAATTATTTGTTTGGTTTGGCCAACAAGATTGGTAATTCTTGCAATGGGCGAAGTGCTTAGTTTTGGGTTCAATCTTGCGGTGTCCTCACCAAGTGACAAAGTAGGGGTAGAGAGGCACGTATTTGTATTGTTGCCATCGAGGATAAAAAGATGGGGTTTTCATCATATTGCTTGAGTTTATCCCTCTACATCATGTCATCTTACCTAATGCGTTACTCTGTTCTTCATGAACTTAATACTCTAGATGCAGGCAGGAGTCGGTCGATGTGTGGAGTAATAGTAGTAGATGCAGAATCGTTTCGGTCTACTTGACACGAACGTTATGCCTATATGCATAATCATTGCCTTGGATATCGTCATAACTATTCGCTTTTCTATCAATTGCTCAACAGTAATTTGTTCACCCACCGTATTATTTTCCTTCAAGAGAGAAGCCTCTAGTGAAACCTATGGCCCCCGGGTCTATTTTCCACATTATATTTTCAGATCTATAAACCAAAAATACCAAAAATACTTTGCTGCAATCTTTTTTACTTTTTTTTTACTTTTCGTTTTAGTAATCTTCTATATCTATCTTTATCAGATCTCATCCTTGCAAGTAACCGTGAAGGGACTGACAACCCCTTTATAGCGTTGGGTGCAAGTGTTTGATTGTTTGTGTAGGTGCAAAGATTGGGGACTTGCTTGTATCTCCTACTGGATTGAAACCTTGGTTCTCAACAACTGAGGGAAATACTTATCTACTTTGTTGCATCACCCTTTCCTCTTCAAGGGAAAACCAATGCAAGCTCAAGAAGTAGCAAGCGACATTCTGTAAGTTTCAGCATAAAGATTAAACTTCACTTCAGGAGGATTGTTTCTCCCTGAATAATTAAAGCTTTGCACAAAGGAATTCATAAGGATGTGATATTGAGCTCGCTTAGCTGCGAGGAACTTGGTTAACCCGGCGTTGGCAACAAACTGAGTGAACTCTTGGTGGAACCCGGCCTCCTCCATGAAGGCATCATGCGGCCATTCACACGGTCGCACCTCCACCTTTCTTGGAGTGTGAAGGTCATTGTCCGATGATTCCCCAATGACTCCCTTGGCATTTTTCTTGGAGGAGAACTTCCTAAAGATTTTCATTTTATTCCAATAAAAATTCTGAAAAAATTTAGTCCACAAAATTTTTGTGAACAAAACTATGTAAGATTGTTAGCAACTACTCCCAAGCATGTATAAAGGCCATATTGAGCATTCAAACTACTTAGAACTCTAACTACTCCGAAGCAAGCTCATCTAGAGCAGCACCAAGAGTAGCTAATTAATCTAAAAATAACCCACTAAAACAAAAACTAATTGGAGCAATGGAGGAGTCACATACCAAGTAGCAATTCCTCCAAAAAGTTTCAGAAATGGAGCTTCGAGCAAAGAGATCGAAATCCGCGGGTTTGAGAGCAAGAACACGAAAATGGTGGATGTGGTTATTTTTTGCTGGAGGTAGGTGATGATGTGGGCTAAAGAGATAAGTGAGGGGCCACGTGGGGGCCACAACCCACCAGGGCGTGCCTGGGGGTGCTTGTGCGCCCTGGTGTCTTGTGGGCACCAGGTGCACCCCATCTGGTGTTATTTGCACCAAAAATTCATAAATATTCGGAAAAAATCGTGTTAAATTTTCAGGGCATTCTGAGAATTTTTATTTTTGGGTCATTTTTTTATTGCAGGGAGAAAACAGAAAACAGGATAAGCATGGCATTTTATTTTATTTAACTAACTAAAACAGAAAATAAAAGGTGGGAACAGAGAGTTGTGCTTACTAGATTCCTCAACTTCATACCTCTCAAAAATGATCCATTAATAAGGTTGATCAAGTCTTATTAACAACCACTTCCGATTAGCATGAAACCGAAGAACTTTCGTAAAACACTAAGTTACCTCAATGGGAATGTGCATATCCCCAACAATAAGTATATCATATTTCTTTTTGGCAGTAGGTAGAGGTAATTGAAAACTTCTAATAGTGATGGTCGGAGATTCTTCAATAACATTTATACCATTCACTTGAAATTGTTTCATCGGAAAGTGCACCGTGTGCTCATTACCATTAATATGAAAAGTGACTTTGCTTTTATTGCAATCAATAACAGCCCCTGCTGTATTCAAAAAGGGTCTACCAAGGATAATCGACATGTTGTTGTCCTCGGGCATCTCAAGAATAACAAAGTCCGTTAAGATAGTAACATTTGTAACAACAACAGGGACATCCTCACAAATACTGATAGGTATGGCCATTGATTTGTCAGCCATTTGCAATGATATCTCAATAGGTGTGAGTTTATTCAAATCAAGTCTTTTGTATAAGGAGAAAGGCATAACACTAACACCGGCTCCCAAATCACATAAAGCAGTTTTGACATAGTTTCTTTAATGGAGCGAGGTATAGTCGGTATTCCAGGATCTCCAAGTTTTTTAGGTACTCCATCCTTAAAAGAATAATTAGCAAGCATGTTGGAGATTTCAGCTTCAGGTATCCTTCTTTTATTTGTGATGTTGTCTTTCATATACTTAGCGTAAGGGGCCATCTTTAAAATATCAGTTAAGCGGGTATGCAAAAAGACTGGCCTAATCATTTCAGCAAAGCGCTCAAATTCTTCATCATCCTTTTTCTTAGATGGCTTAGGTGGAAATGGCATGGGTTTCTGAACCAATGGCTCTCTTTCTTTACCATGTTTCCTAGCCACAAAGTCTCTTTTATCATATCATTTATTTTTAGGTTGTGGGTTATCAAGATCAGGAGCAGGCTCGATTTCAACATCATTATCTGGTTCTACATCATTACTAGGTTGAGCATCATCATGAACATCATCATTATCATTTTCATTATCACTAGGTGAATGTTCATTACCAGACTGAGTTTCAGCATCAGAAATAGAGACATCATTATTATCAAGAGGTTTTTGTGTCTCAGGTTCACTAGAGCTATGCATAGTCCTATCATTTTTCTTTTTCTTTTTCTTCTTAGAAGGACCAGGTGCATCAGGATTAATTCTCTTAGAGTCTTGTTCAATTCTTTTAGGATGGCCCTCGGGATAAAGTGGTTCTTGGGTCATTCTACCTCCTCTAGTTACTACTCTAGCAACAAAATCATGCATATTATTATTCATTTCATCAAGCAGTTCTTTTTGAGATTTAGCAACTTGTTCTAACTGAGTTTGAACCATAGAGGCATGCTTTCCTACACCTCTAACATCATTAATGATTCTAAATAGCAAGTCACTCAAGCGAGCAATCATATCAGAATTGTATTTCAATTGTTTGAGAACATGGGCATTGAAATGATCTTGCTTCATAATATAGTTGTCAAACTCATATAAGCATTGACTAAGATGTTTATTGTGAGGGATGTCACTTCCATTAAACTTTAATAAATAATTTACCTCTACCACCTGTGGAGGTGGTGGTGTGTCAAGGCCATGTATTTCTTCAATAGGTGGCAAATTCTTAACATCCTCAGCTTTAATACCTATTCCTTCATAGATTTATTTGCCTCTTGCATATCTTCAGGACTGAGAAATAAGATACCCCTCTTCTTCGGAGTGGGTTTAGGCGGTGGTTTAGGAAGATTCCAATCATCATAATTCTTCAATATGTTATTCAATAATTCCTCAACTTGTGCAACAGGTCATTCCCCGAAAACACAACCAGCACAACTATCTAGGAAGTCCCTAGAAGCATCAGTTAGTCCATTATAAAAGATATCAAGTATTTCGTTTTTCTTGAGAGGGTGATCAGGCAAAGCATTAAGCAATTGGAGAAGCCTCCCCCAAGCTTGTGGGAGACTCTCTTCTTCAGTTTGCACAAAGTTAAATATTTCATGTAAGGCAGCTTGTTTCTTATGAGCAGGAAAATATTTTTCAGAGAAGTGATAGATCATATCCTGGGGACTACGCACACAACCAGGAGTAAGAGTATTGTACCATGTCTTAGCATCACCCTTTAATGAGAACGGAAATAACTTAAGGATATAATAGTAGCGAATCCTCTCATCATGAGCAAAGAGGGTGGCTATATGCCTATATCATTCAGCTTACTAAGGTGTGCCACTACAGTTTCAGTTTCATAGCCATGGAAAGGATCAGATTCAACCAAAGTAATTAACTCTGTATCGACAGAGAATTCATAATCCTTATCGGTAACAAAGATAGGTGAAGTAGCAAACTTAGGATCACATTTCATTCTAGCATTCAATGTCTTTTCCTTATACTTGCATATCAATTTATTAAGATCGTCTCTATCCTTGCAAGAAATAATTTCTCTAGTTATCTCTTCGTCCATAACATAACCTTCAGGTATCTTAGGCATTTCAAATTTAGGAGTGCTAGGACTAATAGGAGTTTCATAATTATCATCAGTTTCATAAGCTTCATCAGTTTCAGCAATTTCATTCTCTTTAGCTCTAGCAATTTGTTCATCAAGAAATTCTCCTAGTGGCACATTATCATCAAGCATGGTACTAGCATCATCAATAGCATAATTCATAGCAGAGGTAGCATCATTAATAACTTGCGACATATCAGGATTACTAGCATGTGGTGGTGTTGCAAGCTTACTCATAACAGAAGGTGAATCAAGTGCAGAGTGTGATGGCAGTTCCTTACCTCCCCTCGTAGTAGAGGGAAAATCTTGGTCTTAGTATCCTTCAGATTCTTCATAGTGATAGATTGATATAAATCTAGAGTGACTCAACAAATATTGCTATGCTCCCCGGCGACGGCGCCGGAAAAAGGTCTTGATAACCCAGAAGTATTGGGGATCGCAATAGTTTTCGAGGGTAGAGTATTCAACCCAAATTTATAGATTCGACACAAGGGGAGCCAAAGAATACTTGAGAGTATTAGCAGTTGAGTTGTCAATTCAACCACACCTAGAGATTAAATATCTACGGCAAAGTAATCAATATGATAGTTTGATAGCAGTCACCACCGCTGCTTCCCTACTTCATCGCCCCCGGGGTATCCTGCTGTTGTCTCCACACCGTCCCACTCCCTACCAACTGATTGCGTCTCCTTCCGTCAAGGTATATGCAACTACTAGGTTGTTTCGTCTCATACAACGCAGCACCGGTTCTCTCTCTTGTTCAAATCAATCGATCCCACCAGGGTAGGGAGGGGGTTGTAGATTAGGAAGGAACGGCTATAGACCATCCCATGGTCAACCACTCTTTACTTACTCACAGTCAACAAGACAATCAGCTTCAGTTTGGGCTCAATGGAAATTAAGACATCTGTTACTCTTCTTGCGGCAACCTTCTGGTTATTACTTATTAGACAGCTGTTATATACTACCTCCATCCGGGATTAGAGGTCCGGCGAGCCAATGTACGATGTACAGATTTACAAGGTCGTGGCAGCTAAATCAATGAGTTTGTTCCCTCGATTCCCCTGCAGTTCGCTGCTTTAATTATGGTTGAGTGCATGCAGCCAATACACTTGCTAGCCCACGATGCATGCAGTGAATTACAGCCAAGCGCTTGCGTGCAGCCACTTAAACAATTGTAGTTAATGATGCCGAAACTAGTGCATGCAGTTAATTTCTGCCAAAGCTTGCGCATGCCTTGATCCTAGTGTACAGGCTCGCCGGATTTCTAATCCCGGACGGAGGTAGTACAAGTACTAGTAGTAAGCATTGTGAAACTCTGAATATTAGTTGTTCTTCATCGAATTAGGTCATCAAATCTTATTGATGGTTCCAAATTCAATGCTGGCTTACATGCAGGTTGCTGTCACGTCGATATCGCTAGATAACTCTGAATATCAGTTATTCTTACATGTGTTTATAGTAGTGTAACGATATCTTGATAACATAGTATCATTAGCGCATATGTGACAGTTTCGTTCGTAGGATGCAATGCAACACACTGGCTGTTGTTGGTCGTATCGAGTCCATCACACAAATTAGTTCCTTACTCAATTCGTTGTCTTACATGCAGGTTATCATGGAGTCGGTATCACTTCTGACGCCAGCAGATGCTGTGAAGTTCCTCAAATCCATGATATCGCTCATGCAGTCTAGGTATGATAATGTTTCCGTGGTACTCTGCCAATTTAGTACCAAAACTGTTGGGATATGTTATGCGGCACACATCGGTTGACATGAAAGCTGAAAGCTGAAAGCTTCAGTTTAGTTGATTTTCCCCTTTGCATGTTTAACTACGTTGTCATGGGCTACTGAAAGTCTTAAAACATTTTCTTTTACTTGTGTACCCTCATATTCTGACATACAGTTGTTTCATAACTGGTTTGCTTTTCGTTTTCACCTCGGCAGGGGTTCACTACTGGTTTGCTTGCTCCCATGGATTCAAGCTCTGCTTAGCCGACACATGAGCAACATAGTATCTCAGGAATATTCTCTGCTACTGCCTAACTTGCTTCATGGACAACCAAGGTGCATGGCGCTCGCAAGTGACGAATGGAGGCTGTTCGACATCGGCTACAAAATTCACCACTGTGAGCTCCTCGGTTTCCTATGCTACAACCATGCTCTGTTTCATGGGTTAGTTAGGATTTTGGTGGTTTTTGCACCGTGGTTGAGTCCTTGCTGACTATTGTATCGATGATCAAGTGTTGGTGCTTATTTATTGTGGTGGTGGTCATCTCGCTACTTGATTTGCTGCTGCTAATTAGTAGTAGTTTATTAGGATGTGGCTGAAACCATTGGATTAGTTGGTCCTAAATAATGCTTAGTATTGAATTAGCTGGTCCTAAAGAATGCTCCGCCTAAGATTTGCTTAGTGGCTGGTTCGATATCTGAAAAGTGCAATGCAGGTGAAAAGATTAAATACCTTGTCATGCTTGCAATGGTTTGCGCTGAACAGATTTTTTTGTAATCTATCTTGCTATACTGGTTCCAAGTGCTTGAGTAGCACCTCTGAGATAAGTCACTTGTGGTTAATTAGTGGATTTATCATTTGTGTTTGTGCATTCTTTTTCGTGGGCATCATTCATGGTTGTCTAGTAGTCGACATACTTCTGGTTCCATTTAGTATATGCAGGTAGCAGCAGCTTAAGTGTAATGGAGCTGTTGTTACTCTATGTCTGCTTCGTTAGAGTTTGCATCATCTCCTTGTTGTTTATAGCATAAATGCCTTCACTATTCTTGCTCTGAACCTCTAATCCTGATACTAATTTTGCTTTGCCTTATTCCTGAGCTGGCACTGTAAATTTTGTTTTGCCTTGTTGGTAATGCAATATGTCTTATGCAATCATATTACATTTCTGTTTGTTATGGTAATATAAAAAATACTAGTCTTGACGTAATTTTCACAGTGTGCGCCTTTCATTTCTTTGTTTTGATTGTTTCCCTTGTACTCTATTCTATATGCTTCTAATTGTTGATCCTTCCAATGCCAGGTGTTGTGTGTTCTATAAGATGGAAGAGGAAGAAAAATTATTTTTGATGAACTAAATTTTATGTATTCTGTTTTGTTATATGTATGATTTGATAGTTTTGTATAGGAACAACTGATACTATTTTGTAGGGCTTTATGGCCTGTGATGTAAACATATTTATTGCTCAATTATGAAATTATTTGCAAAATTTATCAGAAAGCAGAATCATCTGTATGAATATGGGCCAAATATATGTGAATGGGCTCAAAAGAGTACTGGACCAATTCCAAGGTTGAATTATTATTTGATTGTATAGAAAGGCTAAATGTAAACTAGAAATGGGTTGCCCAAAATAGTACCTATATTCTTGACAAGCCAAACGTGCATACAAATTAACGGGTTGAACAATTGTGCTTGGCCCATGTAACTGACCAATTGATAGAAAAAACACAAAGCGGCATTTAACGGGCTGAAATGTAAGGCTTGGCCCAGGTAGCTGACAAAAATTAGCAGAAATAAATATATTAAATGGGCCAAATTAGTGGGCTCGGCCCATATAAAAGGCAGAACTGGACATGGCTGATTCTGATCTACCACCTTTTCATTTGGTCATAATTTTGCCACATCAGCTTGCCACGTTGGATCTGACGTGGTCTGGCCAGAGTGCTAGCGACCAAAACAATTGGTCGTAGAACCAATGACCTTTACATATCAAAAAGAAGGTCGTTATGTTTCATTAAAGACGGTCAGCTTTTGACCAACTGTTTTTGGTCACAAAAAGGTCAAAAATGAAAAACACTGACCATTCAGCGACCAATATTGATGGTCGCAAGTTAGCATACTTCTTCTAGTGAACCATCTGTTCATGCAGTTCTCTCGCGAGGTGAACGCTGCCCTCCCGAATCCTGAGCCCAGGCGACCCTCAAGTGGTCGCAGTACGCCATCTGCTTCGACGCTAGGGATGGCCTCAAGTCCACAGCAGCCGTAGGCGCGCTCCCCATGATGTGCTCCCCCACCATCAGCAACGTCATGGTCACCAGGACCCTCATCGACAGAGGTGTGGGCCTCAACATGCTCTCCGTGGAGACCTTCGAGATGCTTCATCTGCCCTACGACTAGTGGATGCCCACAAGGCAGTTCTCCAGGGTGACGGATGGCTCCACCGTTCCCTTCGGGTAGCTCTGGCTCCCGTTAACCTTCGGTTCACGCGACAACTACCACACCGAGCTCATCGACTTCGACATGGCGCACATCGGCGTCCCGTACAACATAATCTTGGGGTACCCAGCGCTAGCCAAGTTCATGGCTGCGACTCACCACGGCTACAACGTCTTGAAGATGCCAGGCTGCAGCGGCGTCATCACCATCGCCTGTGATGTGAAGGACGTGGTTTGCTCCCTCGAGCGCGCCTACAAAGCGGCTGTGGCTGAGCATCCTCACGACGAAGGGAATGCCGAGCCCTGTGAGGCCGTGCCCCCAAGGAAGAAGCAGCTACTGCACACCCAAGGGCTGCCCAAGGCAAGGAACGCGGCGCCTGGCACAAGCGTCGCGAACCCCGTGCCCGTCGCTGGCGCCAGCCTCTCCCAGCATAGGAAGCCGCGCCCGGCGCCTCTCGCGAGTCGGGCTCGCGGGCTTCCGTTTGGAAGGCATCCGACCTGACCCGTGTGACTAGGGAGGTGCTCGGGCACTACCTGGAGGCGTGCTTCGACATACGCCCCCGTAAGCAAGGGAAGTAGCGCCAGGTTCCAATAACACCCTGGATTTTGCCCATTTCTTTTTCCTTTTGATTTTGGTCTGGTTTTGCTTGGTAGTCTTGGAACCTGGAGGGATTACCCTTGATTCCTCTTCCCTAGTGGCTTGCCAACCTCAAAACCATCCCAAGACCTTGTCATTTCCATCTTGGACCAATCCCCATAATCTTTCTCTTGGGAATATTCCTTTTTGAATTAAAGGAATAAACCTGTTGCCTTGGGTTGTGAAGCAACCCACATTTCTACCATTCCAAAAATTCCCAAATAATTCTCTTAAATTGATTGGGTCATATCTTCCTCAAATATGGCAAAACATTTCCTTGCCATGTTCAAAAATATTTCACAAATATTCCTTTTCTGATTCTGCCCTAGCTGTCAAGTTGTGAAGCAAGTACCCTCTATATCTACTTGCTTGCTCTCAAACTTTTTGCGCACTCATTGCTATCCATATCATTGCCACATGACAAAATTCAACTCAACTTGGCTAGTAAATATTTCTTGGAAAATTTCCAAAGTTTCTGATCAACTGAAAGCTTTGTGAAGCAAGTGCTAGCTAAGAGTATGCAAATGAGTTGAAATTTTGCAAGCATCTTCATATGCTCAAATTAACACTATCCACAAGATTTGAGCATCATCCCATCTACTATGTGAGCACACCTTCAAATCTTAGCTTCTGGTCATATTTTCCTATTGTGAAGCAACTATATTTTATATTGCTTCATAATTGCTGGAAATTTACCAGAGCATTCTCCTATTCATATAACCAATCTCCACAAGATTTGGGCTCATTTCATCTAGCCATTTATCCCCAGTTATTTTTCTAAGATTCTGTCCAATAGGATGCTATGTGAAGGAAGTACCACTTTGGTTTATTCAAATGGCATGAAACTTATACAGCATCTTCATATGCCTAAATAACTCATCTCCTCAAAATTTCAGTTTCATCTCAGTTATCAGGTGAGTGCCACATCAAGATTTGTTTTCTGGACCAGATTGGTCAATTGCAAAGCAACCCTATTAAATCTTGGTCCTTTTCTTATCAAACTTCACAGGATTGTAGTCCTTCCTACTATAAACCTCCCAGACAGCAGCTTTGTACCTTATTAATTTTCTGTTTATCACAGTAATGTGGACAAGTTTGCTACAGCCAACTGCCAGTGAAACCTCCCATCCATTCTTGGCTTCTTTAGGCAATCATTTCCGCGGACTCTCCGCACTTCTTCCCGATGGTTCCTTCACCCCCAGGCAAGCCACAACCCTCATCGGCATAATTGCATTGCATTATCATAGTTAAACTAATTACTTTAATAGCAAGTATGATTATTTGTAGTATGGATTAGATTATGCAATGTTTGAGTAAATTCTTGAATAGGTGACTACCATGTTGAGTACTGGATTGCTAGTGGTTAGTTGTTTACCCGCTTGATGATGCCATGACGTGGTTGGATTAAGAGATTACTGTCTATGATTATTTTGGGTTTCATCCGGCAGTTTGTGGGTATGAATCAGTAGCAGTGGCTTGAGCATATTGGTTATTGGATTACTGTGATATCGGAGTGTCAGCTAAGACAGAAATATTATTCGGGGATAAGATACTTAGTTGGTTGATCAAGAGTCACATGTCCGGGCTTATCCGTGCAGCCACATTTGCCGGTATGGGACGGCCTTGACTTGGTCTGGCTTCATGCTCTTTTATCGGTACCACCAAATAGGGAAGGTTATGCGTGCGTGCTACCCTGGCCCGGTAGGCGGCGATAACCTTGTGAGCCCAGTTGAGTTATTTGGATCCAGGTCCCCGTTTGGGACAGTTTGTTTGGTCACGACGGTAGCAAGTGTCATGAGGACACAGGGGCTACCCAGGGCAGGACTCCGGGGGAGGATGAATGCCAGTGGTACGATGGGAGAGTCACGGGTTAGACAGGTTTCGTTGGAGAAACGCTAGTCCACCCGAATGGGATCACGAGGCTAGGTGCTCCATGGTGTGGGTAAAGTGCGCAACCTCTGCAGAGTGTAAAATCTATTCGAATAGCCGTGTCCACGGTATTGGACAGCCCGTCCAGACCTCACTAGGTGGTCAACCGTAACAGTGATCATAATGATGGAAGAACTTGTCTGAATATGGTAGCAGTTGGGCATCATGCCACTGACAAGTCTTGGTAACAATTTTGAGGATATTCGCTGGATGTTCTTGGAGCGATCACGAGTTGGTCACCAAAGTACAGAGAGAATAGCCTGTTATTGTTATTTTCAACTATCCCTTCGGTAACGATAAATCTTTACCTAATCTTGATTGCTATGATGTTGTCTTGCCTTAATGATGATGTTTGTTGTGAGCTTGTGAGTACATTCAAAGTACTCACCTGGCGTGTCATGCCAGTTTGCAGGTCATGCCATGATTGCTTGCTTGTCGAGGATCCCGAGTTGCGAGCTAGGATACGCGTTCCAGCCCGAGTCCCTGCGGAGTGGAGTCCATCACCACCATCGTTGTTCCGCTGCTAGTGTAGAAGTACCCTAGGCAGGCGTAGTATCGTCGTGACGATGTAATCCATGAACCCTTGTAACCTTATTCATGGTAATAAAGAGCTGATTTGTTCTATGCCTACAGTGCCGTATTCCAGAAGACTTGTCCCTGGGCGGGAATACGGGGCGTTCTGGTCTCCTCTGAGCCGGGGTGCCACAAGCGTTGGTATTAGAGCAGGTCTGGCTGTAGGATGCCCTAGACCGCGCGAGCGTTAGTAACTTGTAGTATAGGGTCTAGTTGGTTTGCTGCACTTGTTTGTTGCATTTGTTTGTGCATAGCATGCATATAGACTATTTATTTTACCACAAATGATGGATCTGGTGAGTGTAGGTGACATCGGTTTCGATTCACCACCTGCGCTCTCCAGTTTGCATGCTTGTTCCTTGGTATGGTGTTATCTCCGTCCCAGCGGAGTGATGCCAAGGTACTTGGTGGTGTCGATCCCTTGTCAGATTGATGCACTGGTACCACACCAACTCATTCTCTTTAGTCACCCTATTGTTTCGGTGATAGACATGTTTCTATCCCGGATCTTGCCTTTCCATTAGCCGCATTGGCAACCTTTACTGATCTTGCTTATCAGAAAAAGGGCAATGCCGCAAGCCTTCTTTTCCATCGTTATCCGACCCTGCCATCCATCCTCTGGACGAGTACGGTTTTCTTCCGTTCGCTGGATGATGATGTGGTCGTGACCCCGTGTTCCGACCCACGATCACCAAGTTCGTCCTCGCCACCGTGTCCGTTCAGATGGAACCGGTGTTAAGTCCGTGTTTGGTGTAGCCTTGTTTACACCAACTTTCTTCCACACATTGATTCACTTTCATGCACACCGCCACATCATGTTAGACCGTAACACCGGAGTTCTTGCGAGATTTGTGTGCTTAAGTAGGAATGCATATTATTGCTGTGAATAGCTGTGGATTATGATATTGCTTGTGTGTGACCTTGTGTGCTTTTGTTTTAGTCGTTTCTTTTGCTTCTTTCTTTGGGCCCTTGGTGTTACCTTATTTTCCCCTTATGGAAGTTGCTCACCGACACTGGACTCAAAGAAATCCGTGAAGAGACAATCATTTGGAAGCTCAGTTCAGCAATATAGAATTCTCAGCAGACTGCATTATATCGGGAATATCGGGCATGAAAATAAATGATATCCTGGCTGGATTGATTATCAGCATCAAAGTATACACCAGTGCAACCTTCACACCAGTAATCATCGAATCAGCAAGAAGGCAAAGTGTGTGCATAATCAACAACACATTTCGAGTCAAAGATATGATTCATATACGCGGCTGAGTCTGCTATGAGCACAATTTGAAACCCGCTATATTCCAGAAGCAAGTCAGAATGTGCTATGAACTTAGTGTTCAGCAAGAAGGATAGCCGAATACCCTGTTGCATACAACAAGTAACCGACAGCAGGAACATTAAGGGATATATATATATATGCACTCAGTCCGCATAAGGCAAAAAGAAAGCTTCAGATGTAAGCAACCTGGTCTTTCTTCACAAGCTATCAGAGAGGCATACTACGCAAGGATTCCTGTGTCTTCCTCGATACGACACACGGATATTTGCCCATACAAGACACCCATGCTTCTCCAGTAAGCTATCACAGCAAGCTTCCAGCATAAGGTATCGAGTCTTCCCCAGCAAGCCTTTAAGAGGGGAAGCGTTTGAGATACGGTACCCAATCTTCTTTAGGAAGCTACCCCGACAAAAGCTTCAGGCGCAAGCTAATCAGTCTTCCTCAGCAAGACACTCTTGATGGCTTACAACGCGCGTTAAGCCACCTTCGTCAGTAAGGCATCACATCCCCATCCGTACAAGCTATTCCACCAACAAATTGGCAGCATATGACCATGCGTCCCAAGGGACAGCTCCACAACAGTTGGTCAGGAGGCAAAAGGTCAGTCAGGACACAAGCCTGCTTCAGGAATCAAGCGCTCAGCCGCATATACTCAATAGATATGGTGGACATGCTGCCAAGGCCATATCAGTCAATCATACAATGATGCCAGCCGGTGAGAATCCGACTATTGCATGAGGTATGTAAGAAGAAGAAGAACGCCAGTTATACACTTCAGTGAGATGACCAACAACCTATGGATAAGCTGTATGGGACACAGATGAACCCTTGCCCGTCTTTCTTTGGTGACGGCACCATGCGTGTGTTCTGAGCTGTTTTCGGCCGTCCGGGGTGGATGCCGACTTTTATTTCTCTTGTCAGCAACTGGCCCGTGTTCTGAGCCGTTTTTCGGCCGTCTCGGGCAGCTGTTGAATTTCTTTCCGTAGTAGTGACCCTATGCTCTGAGCTGTTTCTCGGTCGTCTTAGGGAACTGCTACTTTCTTCTTATCGACATCGTCTCATGCTCTGAGCTGCTTTTCAGCCGTCTTGAGTCGGGGTTGAGTTACTCCAGTAATGTCCCAGATCTGAGTTGTAAAGACCGTTCTGGTGGCTACTGGTTTATTTGCCGGTTTCATCCAAGGGTGCAGACGGTCGTTACCCTACAGCTACAACTTGTTAAGTAATATGCCTGCCGGAATATTGTACCTGGCAGCATCCATGGTCATCCGAAGAATCAAGAACACATCAGGCCTAGCTCTTTCAGCTAAGGATCCAGGCAAAGAGAACCATAATGAAGGAGCAAGATTGGCCATACAGGTATGATAATGGTTGCAAGATCAACATGGTACAGATACTCAAAACAGTCTGGTTCGATACCGATCACCATGGGTACACACCCACAAGGTCTACTCCATTTTCAAGGACCCCATATCGAGTCAACCCGCTCAGCCAGCTATATATTTTCAAAATCGTCAGAAGGAGATATTCAAGCTTGTCAGGTAAGACCAAAGTGTCAATTCGGCAGTTGGATTCCGGCAACCATGTCAAAGCATTACACAACTTACTATTCACCTAAAGGTGCCGACAGACGGAACGATCAGAATGTTGGATAACAACCTCGGAGCATGTGTCCTCACATGTGGGAATCAGTTAAAGGATAGGTATTTCAGTCAGCATAAGTCATTGCACCCAGATAAGTCAACATACATAAAAGGAGTGAAGTCGGAGTAACATATGAGTTAAGATTTGCCCGAAAAAGGATCCTGTAAAGCAAACCACACTGAAGCCAGGCAGTGCGTCAGATAAAATTCAGCGGGAGCATTGTACAAAGGCAAGAAGGAAACCCGAGTTGGAAACGGTTTCCTCAAGTGGGAATATTCATGTTTGACGCCTGAGCAACCAAATCTCGAGGACGAGATTTCTTTAAGGGGGGTAGGTTTGTAACACCCTGGATTTTGCCCATTTCTTTTTCCTTTTGATTTTGGTCTCGTTTTGCTTGGTAGTCTTCGAACCTGGAGGGATTACCCTTGATTCCTCTTCCCTAGTGGCTTGTCAACCTCAAAACCATCCCAAGACCTTGTCATTTCCATCTTGGACCAATCCCCATAATCTTTCTCTTGGGAATATTCCTTTTTCTATTAAAGGAATAAATCTGTTGCCTTGGGTTGTGAAGCAACCCACATTTCTACCATTCCAAAAATTCCCAAATAATTCTCATAAATTGCTTGGGTCATATCTTCCTCAAATATGGCAAAACATTTCCTTGCCATG
This sequence comes from Elymus sibiricus, assembly GCA_039707655.1. Taxonomy (NCBI): domain Eukaryota; kingdom Viridiplantae; phylum Streptophyta; class Magnoliopsida; order Poales; family Poaceae; genus Elymus; species Elymus sibiricus. The sequence continues at coordinate 143,842,851 of CM077675.1, forward strand.
TTCAAAAATATTTCACAAATATTCCTTTTCTGATTCTGCCCTAGCTGTCAAGTTGTGAAGCAAGTACCCTCTATATCTGCTTGCTTGCTCTCAAACTTTTTATGCACTCATTACTATCCATATCATTGCCACATGATAAAATTCAACTCAACTTGGCTAGTAAATATTTCTTGGCAAATTTCCAAAGTTTCTGATCAACTGAAAGCTTTGTGAAGCAAGTGCTAGCTAAGAGTATGCAAATGAGTTGAAATTTTGCAAGCATCTTCATATGCTCAAATTAACACTATCCACAAGATTTGAGCTTCATCCCATCGACAATGTGAGCACACCTTCAAATCTTAGCTTCTGGTCATATTTTCCTGTTGTGAAGCAACTATATTTTATATTACTTCATAATTGCTGGAAATTTACCAGAGCATTCTCCTATTCATATAACCAATCTCCACAAGATTTGGGCTCATTTCATCTAGCCATTTATCCCCATTTTTTTTTCTAAGATTCTGTCCAGTAGGATGCTATGTGAAGGAAGTACCACTTTGGTTTATTCAAATGGCATGAAACTTATACAGCATCTTCATATGCCTAAATAACTCATCTCCTCCAAATTTCAGTTTCATCTCAGTTATCATGTGAGTGCCACATCAAGATTTGTTTTCTGGACCAGATTGGTCAATTGCAAAGCAACCCTATTAAATCTTGGTCCTTTTCTTCTCAAACTTCACAGGATTGTAGTCCTTCCTACTATAAACCTCCCAGACATCAGCTTTGTACCTTATCAATTCTCTGTTTATCACAGTAATGTGGACAAGTTTGCTACAGCAAACTTCCAGTGAAACCTCCCATCCATTCTTGGCTTCTTTAGGCAATCATTTCCGCGGACTCTCCGCACTTCTTCCCGATGGTTCCTTCACCCCCAGGCAAGCCACAACCCTCATCGGCATAATTACATTGCAATATCATAGTTAAACTAATTACTTTAATAGCAAGTATGATTATTTGTAGTATGGATTAGATTATGCAATGTTTGAGTAAATTCTTGAATAGGTGACTACCATGTTGAGTACTGGATTGCTAGTGGCTAGTTGTTTACCCGCTTGATGATGCCATGACGTGGTTGGATTAAGAGATTACTGTCTATGATTATTTTGGGTTCCATCCGGCAGTTTGTGGGTATGAATTAGTAGCAGTGGCTTGAGCATATTGGTTATTGGATTACTGTGATATCGGAGTGTCAGCTATGACAGAAATATTATTCGAGGATAAGATACTTAGTTGGTTGATCAAGAGTCACCTGTCCGGGCTTATCCGTGTAGCCACATTTGCCAGTATGGGACGGCCTTGACTTGGTCAGGCTTCATGCTCTTTTATCGGTACCACCAAATAGGGAAGGTTATGCACGCGTGCTACCCTGGCCCGGTAGGCGGCGATAACCTTGTGAGCCCAGTTGAGTTATTTGGATCCAGGTCCCCGTTTGGGACAGTTTGTTTGGCCACGACGGTAGTAGGTGTCATGAGGACACATGGGCCACCCAGGGCAGGACTCCGGGGGAGGATGAATGCCGGTGGTACGATGGGAGAGTCATGGGTTAGACAGGTTTCGTTGGAGCAACGCTGGTCCACCCGAATGGGATCACGAGGCTAGGTGCTCCATGGTGTGGGTAAAGTGTGCAACCTCTGCAGAGTGTAAAATCTATTCGAATAGCCGCGTCCACGGTATTGGACAGCCTGTCCAGACCTCACTAGGTGGTCAACCGTAACAGTGATCATAATGATGGAAGAACTTGTCTGAATATGGTAGCAGTTGGGCATCATGCCACTGACAAGTCTTGGTAAAATTTTTGAGGATATTCGCTGGATGTGCTTGGAGCGATCATGAGTTGGTCACTAGAGTACAAGGAGAATAGCCTGTTATTGTTATTTTCAACTATCCCTTCGGTAACGATAAATCTTTACCTAAACTTGATTGCTATGATGTTGTCTTGCCTTAATGCTGATGTTTGTTGTGAGCTTGCGAGTACATTCAAAGTACTCACCTGGCATGTCATGCCAGTTTGCAGGTCATGCCATGATTGCTTGCTTGTCGAGGATCCCGAGTTGTGAGCTAGGATACGCGTTCCAGCCAGAGTCCCTGTGGAGTGGAGTCCATCACCACCATCGTTGTTCCGCTGCTAGTGTAGAAGTACCCTAGGCAGGCGTAGTATCGCCGTGACGATGTAATCCATGAACCCTTGTAACCTTATTCATGGTAATAAAGAGCTGATTTGTTCTATGCCAACAGTGCCGTATTCCAGAAGACTTGTCCCTGGGCTGGAATACGGGGCGTTCCGGTCTCCTCTGAGCCGGGGTGGCACAGCTCCGGGGGCGCAGGAGTTCATCGCCCGGGAGATCGGTAGGATGAGGGAGGCATGGGCCATGCGCGGCGTGCCCTGCCTGGTGCAGCCCGCCAAGATGATGGCGGCTCCCCGGAATGACATCAAGTCACGCATGTGCGTCGGCATCGCAGGGCTCAACGGCGCCAGTCCGCAGGGCCCCTTGTTGCCGCCACTGGCAGGGCGAGGCAGAGGTCCCGCCGCCAGCCATACCCATATGCCCTTCGGCCTGGAGAACGCTGGCACCACCTACCAAAGACTCAAGCGGCTCGCGATGGTGCCTCACGAGTCAACGGGTCCTCATGGGCCCTCAAGGCCTCGGGAACCATTCGGTCCCCGAGAGGTGGACCCCAGCCTCCCGCGGCAAGGTAATCCCCAGGTGACTTTTTGGTTGTTTAAAATTGAGGGCGCCCTCCGGGCTACATTATCCTCGAGCGGGCAAGGGTTCCCCCTTGTGGCTTCCACACCTTTTGGTTGTGTAGCAGATTTGGTTATCCTCTGATAAATTTAAGACGCTTGCTTAAGCCCTGCGCTTGGTGCTTCGCCACCACCTGCATTTTCCATGCCCTCGCGACCCTTCCCCCGGACAGCCCATGACGGGACAAGACACGGCGTCTGTGCTTGGGTTCATCCATGTAGCATCGACAAATCCAAGCGAACGAGCTCTATCTCACGGGCTCGCCCCCGTGCACGCCACCCCGCAGGGTCCTTGGTGTCTTGCCTTTTCATGGAACCGCTGCGATAAGGTGAACAAGTGTGCGGCCTGATATTGCATAACTGCCAGCAGGGTATTTCGCCACCCCGGGTGCTACACTTCGGGCGAATCCTCCCTTGGTCAATATATGAGGGAACTCGACACAACGTCCATGCTCGGGTTCATCCCTAAAGTGTCACTAAATCCGAGAGGCCGAGCTCTGTCTGACGGGTCAGGCCCACGCACGTCACCTTAGGGGGCCCTCGGTGTCTGTAACGCCCAAGATGCGGTCCTATCCCTATTTTAGCTCGAGGGTCTCGATAGGGATAGAAGCACATCTTGTCATTTCGCAAGAATGGATATCGTTACAAGTACATGTAAAGAGGATATGAGTATATGGAATTGGCTTACACTCGCCACAAGCTAAATCAAGATCACATCAATACAACAACATATTCAATCATCATATATAAGAGCAGGGTCCGACTACCGATGAAATCAAATGATAAAAACGACATCCATCCTTGCTATCCCAGGCTGCCAGCCTGGAACCCATCCTAGATCGATGATGAAGAAGAAGAATTCCAAATCAAACAAGCATCGCGCTCACGTCAAAGCATCGCATTACCTATACCTGCAACTGTTGTTGTAGTAATATGTGAGCCACAGGGACTCTGCAATCTCATTTCCAAGGGTATCAAGACTAGCAAAGCTTAATCGGTGAGATGTGGTTAAGTGGTGAGGCTGCAGCAAGCACTAAGCATTTATTTGAGTGGCTAACTTACGAGTACAAGAATTAAAGGAGGGTGATATACGCATAATCGGACGTGAACTACGAATGATCACTAAGTGATCCTGAACACCTACTTACGAGTCAAACATAACCCCACCGTGTTCTCTCTCGGTTCATAACTCAAAAATAGAGACATTCACGATTACGCACATGGTTGGTGTGTTTTATTAGAGTTTACTTCAAGTTTTCTATGACCGGGTGTTAAACACATTTCCAAATTGCCACATAACCGCGGGCACGGCTTCTCGAAAAGATTTAACCCTGCAGGGGTGCTCCAACTCATCCATTATATACTAGCCACACTCTGCGTTGGAAAACCTCAACCACGGGATAGCCCATAGTATCCTCAGAATCCCGGTGGAAAACCTCAACCTCAAGATAGCCTAAAGTATCCTTGGAATCCTGTGCACAAGGCGTTCGATTAAGGTAAAACAAATCCAACAAGGCCGCACGACAGGCCAGATCCCAATAGGAGCTGCGCGTATCTCTTTCCTAGGGCACAACCAAATGGGTCTAGCTACGAGTAAAACCAATCCGCGAGTTTCCTCGCGGTGGCCCCGCAGGCAGCCCTTTTTGGACCAACACTCATGAGGAGCACTGGTCCGGGTGTTGATTAAATATCCACGGGGTGATCATGCCCTATGCTAGTTTTATTAGTTATTAAGCAAATAGTAGCAATGTTGGGCCTTGCCAGACGAGTTTTATCCCAAAACGAAAATCAAGGGGGCCCCATAACAACCCCAAGCATGTTAGGAGCTCAATATGGAACATAACACCGGTACACAAGTAACTAGGGTGGCAAAGGTGGAACAAAACACCGGGCAAAAATCCAAGCCTTCCACCTTTTACCAAGTATATATGTGCATTAAATTAAATAACAATAATATTGTGATATCTCAAGATATCCATGTTGTCACATGGAACAACCTGCACCCGCAACTAGCAACGCTATAAGAAGGGCTGGGCAAGCGGTAACATAGCCAAACAATGGTTTCCTGGGATGTGGAGGGGTTAGAGGCTTTTCATGGCAATGTTGGGAGGCTTGTCAAACAAGTGGTAGGAAGCGAGACATAACGATAGAAACGAGACAACTAGCATAGCAATGATAGTAGTGGTATCCAGGGAAATGGTCATCTTGCCTGAGATCCCGCTTGGAACAAGAACGAGTCCATGAAGTAGACGAACGGGAAGTATCGAACGAATCCTCACACTCCGAATGCTTTCGGAACTCTATCGAGAAGAAGCGATCCGGAAACAAACAAATTACACGGTAAACACCACAACATATTCATGAGATGATGCGCAAACAAGTATGATGCGTGTCCATTTAATTATGCATGGCATGGCAAGCACGACAACCAAACACTACAAATGAAGTGAAGTTCAATATGCAACTCGTTGCATATTGACGAAACTTCACATTCGAATTATTTAGTTCACTCTCGTTTAGGTACTCATAAATTTTAAATGTTGTTTAACAAAACAATCAATTTAAATGTTTTTTATCATGGCAAGAGGTGAAGCATTAACAACTACATCATCTAGGAATTTTAAATGAGGCTGGAGGCAACATATAGCATTTCCGAAATGACGCCATATGCATATTGTGAATTTGGTCTAGATCTGTCATAAGCATATTTTATAGTTGTTAAACAGCAATATAAAGTGTGCCATGAGATTCTACACGTTTTTCTAGTCAAGTTACATATGTGGAACATTTTAATCGGAGCTACGGTTATTTAGTTATGAAATAAATCATTTTAACATGGCATTAAAGCAAATTAAATGAAAACAACAAGTTAAACATTTTTACATGAATGAAATTTGGATATTATTAATCTACACAAAATTCTGAACATTTTTCATATATAAAATCATTTTCATCCGATGCACGGTTAATTAGTTATTAAATGCATGATCTAGAGGGTCTTTTATGTAAAACTGTAACTTTCAGGATAAATAGATAAAATCAAAGACCATAAAAAAACTAAATGGGCCGAATCACTGGGCGCAGGATAGCTAAAATGCACACAAGTGGGGTTTAGCGTGGGGCGGAACTCACCTTAGCGGGCCTGTCCCAAGTGGTGGAGGTAGCTGAGCCTGGCTGGGCCTTGCGCGGAGGTTGGCGGGCTGGGCGAGGCTGGCGCTCGGCTGGGCCTGTCGGCAGTGTAGCCCGCGAGCGATCGGGCGCTGGCTGCAACTCAATGCAGGCGGATCGAGCATGCGCTCGTGCTCGATCGATCTAGGGACGGCGGCGCTCGGACTCCAGCAAGACCGCGAGGCGGAAGAGGTCGGGCATGGGCCGTCACAGGCTGGATCTAGGGTGCGTCACCGTCCTCATCCGGTTCCCGACCGGACCCGGGGCGGTGAGGCTCGGAGGTTGATATGTCCATTTTGCATCATGATTTCCTACTGTTATTTACTTTGTTTTGTTGAATACTAATGCTTTGGGGAGTGATTCTAATGCCTTTTCTCTCATAATATGCAAGGTTTACACAAGGAGGGAGAATACCGGCAGCTGGAATTCTGGACCCAAGAAAAGCACGTCAGAGATACCTATTCTGCACAACTCCAATGAAGCAGAAATTTTATGGAGATTATTTTTACATTTAATAAAAAATACCGGAGGAGCCCCCCAGGTGGGCAGAACCCACCAGGGCGCTCCAGGCCCCCTGGGCGCGCCCTGATGGGTTGTGCTCGGCCTGGCCCACCTCCGGTGCCCATCTTCTGGTAGGTCTCTCTTGACCTAGAGAAAATCATAGGAGGACTTTCGGGACGAAGCGCTGCCGCCTCGAGGCAAAACTTGGGCAGGAGCACTTTTGCCCTCCGGCTGAGCGATTCCACCGGGGTAACTTCCCTCCCGGAGGGGGAAATCGAAGCTATCGTCATCACCAACACCCCTCTCATCTTTGGGAGGCCCATCTTCGTCAATATGTTCAACAACACCATCTCCTCTCAAACCGTAGTTCATCTCTTGTGTTCAATGTTTGTACCGGAACCTCAGATCGGTACCTGTGGGTGACTAGTAGTGTTGATTACCTTGCGTAGTTGATTACTATATGGTTTATTTGGTGGAAGATTATATGTTCAGATCCAATATGCTATTCAATACCTCTCTGATCTCAAGCATTTTTATTATTTGTGAGTAGTTACCTTTGTTCTTGAGGTCACGGGAGAAGTCATGTTGCAAGTAATCATGTGAATTTGATATGTGTTCCATATTTTGATGATATGTATGTTGTGATTCCCGTAGTGGTGTCATGTGAACGTCGACTACATGACACTTCACCATTCATGGGCCTAAGGGAATTCATTGTGGAGTAGTTATTAGATGATGGGTTGCTAGAGTGACAGACGCTTAAACCCTAGTTTATGCGCTACTTCGTAAGGGCCTGATTTGGATCCACATGTTTAATGCTATGGTTAGACTTTGTCTTAATACTTTTCTCGTAGTTGCGGATGCTTGCGAGGGGGTTTATAATAAGTAGGTTTTTAGTTCAAGTAAGAACATCACCTTAGCACCGGTCCACCCACATATCAAATTATCAAAGTAGCGAACACTGATCAAACCAACATGATAAAAGTGACTTGACGAAATTCCCGTGTACCCTCAGGAAGACTTTGCCTATTACTAGTGATTGTTCTGGCCTGTCCTTTGCCTCAAAAGGATTGGGCTACCTTGCTGCACCTTGTTTACCATTATCGTTACTTGCCCATTACCAATTACCTTGCTATCAAACTATCTGTTACCTACAATTTCAGTGCTTGCAGAAATTACCTTGCTGAAAACCGCTTGTCATTTCCTTCTGCTCCTCGTTGGGTTCGACACTCTTACTTATTGAAAGGACTACGATTGATACCCTATACTTGTAGGTCATCAAGACTCTTTTCTGGCACCGTTGCCGGGGAGTGAAGTGCTCTTGGTAAGTGGAAATCGGTAAGGAAAAACTTATACTACGTGCTGAAAGTTATTGCTACTTGCTACTATGGAGAACAATCCTTTTAGGGGTTTGTTCGGGGTATCTTCACCTCGACCGGAACCACAATTATTTGCCCCTCAACCTACAACACCTAATGAAAATGTTACTTATTAAATTCCTTCGGGTATGCTAGAACAACTGCTTGCTAAACCTTATGCAGGAGACGGCACTGAACATCCTAATATGCACCTTTTATATGTGAACGAGATTTGTGGATTATTTAAGCTTGCAGGTTTACCCCGAGATGATGTTAATAAAAAGGTTTTCCCTATATCTTTGGAGGAAAAAACATTGACATGGTATATAGGCTATGTGATGATCTTGGATCGTGGAACTGGAATCGTTTGCAATTGGAATTCCATCAAAAAATTTACCCTATGCATCTAGTTCATCGTGATCGGAATTATATATATAATTTTTGGCCTCGTGAAGGAGAAAGTATCGCTCTAGCTTGGGGGAGGCTTAAGTCAATGTAATATTCATGCCCCAATCATGAGATTCCGAGGGAAGTTATCATTCATAATTTTTATGCTCGACTTTCTCATAATGATCAATCCATGCTCGACAGTTCTTGTGCTTGTTCTTATATGATGAAGACTATTGAATTCAAGTGGGATCTCTTAGAAATAATTAAATGCAACTATGAAGATTGGGAACTCGATGAAGGTAATGAGTCAGGTATAAATCTTGAATTTGATTGTGTTAAATCTTTTATGAATACTGATACTTTTCACAAGTTTAGCACTAAATATGGACTTGACTCTGAGATAGTAGCCTCTTTCTGTGAAGCATTTGCTACTCACATTGATCTCCCTAAGGAGAAGTGGTTTAAATATCACCCCCCTATTAAGGAAGAAATTAAAGAACCGGCCATAGCTAAAGAAGAAACTATCTTTTACAATGTTGATCCAGTTGTGCCTACCGCTTATATTGAAAAACCACCTTTCCCTGTTAGGATAAAGGAACATGCTAAGGTATCAACTGTGGTTCGTAAGAGTAATATAAGAGCACCTAAACCCCCTGAGCAAATTAAAGTAGAACCTAGTGTTGCTATGGTTAAAGATCTCTTGGTAGAAAATATTGATGGGCATGTTATCTACTTCTGTGATGAAGCTGCTAGAATTGCTAAACCTGATGAAAAGGATAAACATAGACCCATAGAAGGCTTGCCTGTCGTCTCAGTCAAAATAGGATATCATTGCTATCATGGTTGTCGGCATTCTGGGAATGGGGGTACCCAGACCTGCCTGCCTGTGGCCCAGGGCATTACCCACTTCATCAACCAACCACGGCCAGGCGTGGTCCCATTCAAGACAAGGCCCTCGCGAGGACCCTAGCCTCGCGAGGAGGAACGGCGTCAAGACCGGCAAGGGATAGGCCTCCTCAGGCCCCCTCCCGAGGTGGCGGAGATCTCTATGCAAGGCCCAGCCTCAGGAGTCAAAGGTGACGCACGGAAGGACAGGCGGGCGCCAGCGCGCCAGGCTGCGCAGTTTCCCCTTTGGTGCAAAGGGAGCAAGGACGTATGCGAGTTCCCAAAGCACCCCCCAAAGGTTTCCATTCCGGTGCAACAAGACCACAACCACCAGCCCCGCAGGGAGGATGTCAGCGCTGAGCCCATCCCTGCACCATCGATAGCTACTTTGCAGGCGAGGACCGCCTTTGGGCAGGGCGGGCACGTACTCCTATCCCCCTTTAAAATTGGCTGTTGTGGGATCCCTTCCCGCCAATGCGATAAGGGAGGAGGACCCGAGCCACCGCTATATATAGAGGGTAGGCTGCACCGTAGAGAAGGACCCCCCCCCCCGATTTCATTCCACCACTTATCCACCACCGAGCCGCAAAAGGCCTCGGACACCTCCGGAGCGCCCTCATGAGGCTCTAAAGCACTGCACTAGTTCATCCACCCCACCCCCTCGAGGCGCAATCCACAAAAGCAGGAGTAGGGTATTACGCTTCGCAGCGGCCTGAACCTGGGTAAACTGTCGTGCTCATCTTCTTCCTCGTCATCGTGCGAGTTTGTTGCGGTGTTCATCGAGTAGCGAGCTAGGTTGAACGAAGCTGCTGGGGACCTTCGCACACGCCCCTGTGTTTGAATCTTAAGGGTTTTGCGGAGCCCGAAATCCGACATTTGGCGCGCCAGGCAGGGGGCGTGTCGGAATCTTCCTCGAGCTAAGATCTTCTCCCGCCTCGCCGTCCCGATGTCTGACGCTCGCCGAGCCCGCGCTGAACGCCGCGCCACTCGTGTCACCCAGATGGCGCATGTAGGACGCACCGGCGCACGGAGGTCGCCCTCGCCTGTGGAAAACGCCGCCACGGGCCCCAACGCCCATGAGCAACAAGACTCCTCTCAGCTGGTCACCACGCAACGCGACTGCCACACCGCCACTCCGTCGATCGTCCCAGCTTCTGAGTCATCCTCCCACCCTCGGCTCAAGCCGGTGCGCGGCCAGGGCGTGCTCGCCATGGCTAACGAGCTGCTTCGCTACCGCCCCGCCCTCGACCACTACGACGCCTGGCTTCAACGCATCGCAGAGCTCGTCAGCGCTGCCGGCGACGTCTCTGCGCTGTCCTACTCGCTTCGACCCCAACCATCCCTGGCAGACGACATGGACCAAGGTGCGCGGCCGCCTCCCCCACAACGCTACGACGGCCCCGAGCCCAGGCAAGAAGCGTGCCCCCGCGACCGCCCTTGCGAACCACGGGTGAGGGTAGGAGATGAAGTAAGCTGTCAAGTGGTCCCCCGGCCACGCGTCGACGCCCGCGCGCTCCCCGCACGGCCGACCCAACGCCGCAACCGGGCACCGCTCGAGGTGGCCCCGCTGGAGCACCAAGACCGGGTTCCTCCCACGCACGGTGCGCCCGTCGAACCGGTGGGGTGCCTCGCCATCGCCCCGGAGCTCTACCCAACCACGTGGACTTGCAAGTTCAAGCCTGATCTGCCCCCGTGCTACGACGGCACTCCAGTTCCAGCCGAGTTCCTACAGCTCTACTCCCTGAGCATCCAGGCGGCTGGAGGAGATGACAAGGTCATGGCGTGCTGGTTCCCCATGTCACTCAAGGGCGGCACGCTCTCCTGGCTCTTCAACCCCCCGGAGGCGTGCATCACCTCCTGGGATGGCCTGCGCAAACGCTTCATCGCCAACTTCCAAGGCACCCGCGACCGCGCGCCCACCGTGAACGACCTGCGGCGTATCAAGCAGCAGGATGGGGAGACCCTGCACAAGTTCATACAATGCTTCACAACCACGCGCCTCAAGATCCCGAAGGCATCAGACGAGGCCATCATCTCAGCATTCACCGACGGAGTCACTGACCTCAAGATGAAGGAGGAGCTCGCCATGAATGACGAATTGTGCTCTGCCCTAGAGATGTTCAATCTGGTGAGCAAGTGCGCCAAGGCCGAGGAGGGCCGCCTGTCACTCCGCGGGCCTCCGGCGGCGGAGCCGGAAGAGAAGAAGACCAAGGCCAAGGAGGCGAAGCGCAAGGCCCCAGCAGTGCTTGCGGCCGAACCTGAGGCGAAGCGTAGCCGGGGTGAGGAGCACCCCCAGGGGGAAGACCGACCTGCGTCTTCCACGGCACCAACAACCCCGACACCGCCGACTGCCAGGAACTCAGGCTGATCCGCGCCGAGCATTTCAGCAGGCGCCCCGGACGAGCTGATCGAGGCTTCAGATGCGGCGGCGGCCGCGGTGGAGGTCGCTGGGACAATCGGGAGCCTCGTCAGAGATGGCGCGATCAGCCCCAAGAGGACCGCTGGCGCGATCAGGCTCGAGACGACCGCTGGCGCGACCAGCCTCATGAGGACCGCTGGCGCGACGACCCTCCGGAGGGGTCACACCGCGGCCAGCCTCGCGAGGCCCGCCCTCGTGAGGCCGGCCTGCCTCCACTGCCGCCGCCAACGAGAAGGAAGGAGGAAGATAAGCAGGACGATGAGGCTGGGGGCTTTCAGGAGGTCAGGGCGGTGGCCTGCATCTTGCGCGGTGCCCAGGCCCCAGCATCGAACCGTGCCTTCAAGCAATTCACGCGGGAGGTGAACGCGGCTCTGCCGAAGCCGGAGGCAATGCGCCCCCTCTAGTGGTCCCAGACCGCCATCACCTTCGACTCGAGGGATCAGCTCAGGTGCTCGTTCATGGCCGGCAAGCTCCCCATGCTGTGCACTCCAACCATCAGCAACGTCCTGGTCACCAAGACCCTCATCGACAGCGGAGTAGGGCTCAATGTACTCTCCATTGAGACCTTCGAGACGCTTCAGGTACCGTACGAACAGCTCATGCCGACCAAGCCCTTCTCAGGGGTCACAAACGGATCCACCGTACCCATCGGGCAGGTGCGTCTGCCTGTCACCTTCGGCGGGCGCAAGAACCACCACACCGAGATCATTGTCTTCGACGTCGCGCACATCCACCTCCCGTATAACGCGATCCTCGGGTACCCGGCCCTCGCCAAGTTCATGGCGGTGACTCACCACGGCTACAACGTCCTCAAGATGCCAGGGAGTGGGGGCGTCATCACTGTTGCTTGTGATGAAAAGGATGCCGTCTGTGCCCTCGAGCATGCTTACCGCGCCGCAGCGGCTGAGCGCTCGGATGACGAGGAAGACGCACTGCCTCGAGAAAACCCGCGCAAGAAGAAGAAGCAGCTCCCTTCCGCGGGGTGTCCTGGGACCTCGAGCCCTGCGCCCGGGGGTGGGCCCCCACCACCTATCGCATAGGAAGGCGCGCTCGGCGCCCCTCTTGGGTCGGGCCCGGGGGCTCCCTCCCAGGGAGCTCCGGGCTTGGCCGGAGAAACGAGAGCAGCGCTCGAGCACAACCTGAAGGCGCGGTCCGGCGCGCATCAGTCCGAGCCGGGAGCACGGCGCGGGGCGTCGAGCTCACAAGAGTCCGTCATCAGAGCGATCGAGGATCTTCGAGAAGCACAGGCCGTGCAAGGCGGGGACTGCCCAGCACCGCCGATCGCAGTCGCCGTCATCGGCACGACCGACCAGCCGCGCGTCTGCATCAACGCGCTTGTGATCAACAGGGCCGCGTCCCAGGGCCCCTTCTGGCCGGCGCGCACCGATCATGGATGGGTTTACCCGAATGCTACACCCGCATGCCCTTCGGGCTGGCGAACTCAGGCGTCACCTTCCAGCGCCTCTACCAAGCCATGCTCATGCCTTGCCTGGCGAGGCGCAGTGAGGAGTTGGAGGAGATGCACGGACCGAGCGAAGGATCCGAGCCTCGGGAGACGACGGACCCATGAAGATCGCGCTCGTGGAGGAGAGAGATCAGGCTATGACGGCAGCTTCTGCTCTTCAGCGGCATGGCCGCCAGGTGACCTTTTGTTGGCTGATTGCCAGGTAATTTTTTGGTTTACTCCGTTGGAGGGCGCCCACCGGGGCGCATTATCCTCAGGAGATCAGGGCACACACCTGCAGTTGCTTCGTTTATGCATATTTCAGTAGTTTCTCATGCACCTAGTCTGTTTCCTAACGCTCTACCTTGCCTGCATGGCTCCTTGCCGGCGTGAACGACGTCGCACCACCCCTACTGAGTTGGTGTTTCGCAAGGGGCTGCGTGCTACAGCCCTTCGCGGGGCACCACGGAACTGGGGTGCGGGGCCCTGTCGCACCAGGGACTTGCATCTTTGGGCGGTCGATCCCCGCTCGGGGGCTCCGGCCACAGCAAGGCGACTCAACACGGAGTCTCGGGAGGCCCTACGGCCTCCTGAGGCGGCGGCCGACAGGGTGGAACGGGGGTCGCTCGAGCGTCAAGGGGGGCTCCTGAGCATCGCGCCTCAAGAGCCTTACCGGTCATAAGGCCACTCGCCCCCTCTGGTGTCGTCCTTGGTTTCTGGTTGGCATCAGGGGTGTCGGGGCCTCGCCCCGTGAAGTGCGTCCTTGGTTTCCGGTCGTACCTAACGGTGGTGAGGAAATGTGCGGGACCGGGACCTGCAGACGTAGAGCCACTTGAGTGTCAAAGGGGGCTCCTCAGGAGCCTTACTGGTCATAAAGCCACTCGCCCCTTGATGCCGTCCTTGGTGATCCGGTCGGTGTTAAGGGTGTCGGGGCCTGGCCCCCGTAGTTGCGTCCTTGGTGATCCGGTCGTACGCTACGGCGGTCAGGAAATGTGCGGGACCGGGACCTGCAGATGCAGAGTGCCAAAAGGACTCCCAATCTGCCTCACCCATGAAGAAGAAGAAGTCAGCAAGGCTTCAAACAGCCCCATCTACGAGAAGACTCATGCGCAACCCGCCTTCGAGGTAGGGACCTCGCGAGGCCAAAGCGCCCTCGCGAGCTCCCAGATACACCTCCCAGTTCTGCCGTGCCAGCCACGTGTACGAACTCCATGGGCTGTACACGCCCGGGGCCCCCCGAGGACGCGGAGGGGTCCCTTCCCACGCAATGTCGCAGCCACAGCCCAGCGCTGGCGGAGAAGTCAACACGGTCCACCAATGACTATGCCCACGCAATGTGGAAGCCATAGCTCCGTGCTGGCGGACAACACGGTCCACCAATGACTATGCCCACGCAATGTGGAAGCCACAGCTCCGCGCTGGCGGACGACACGGTCCACCAATGACTATGCCCACGCAAGGTGGAAGCCCCACGCCCGGTGCGGGGGGATAAACAACTGAGGGCGCCCCCAGCGGCTGCATCCAACCTCAGGAAGGTCCCTAGTGGCCCCTTTTCTCGCTGCGTTCCCCCGGAGATGCACGCGTGAGGGGGCTGCACGGGGCTACTACCGGCCAAGCCCGGTACACGCCATCTTCCCAGGTCTGCCAACCTGGTCTTCACGCGCCCATCTCCGGAAAAGCTGGCGAGGAAAGGTATGGGAGCCGCTCGTACGTCAAGGGGGACTCCTGAGCATCACGACTCAGGAGCCTAACTGGACTCGTAGCCCCTCACCCCTTGGACCGTCCTTGGTGATCCGGTCGGCCCAACGGCGGTTGAGGTATGCGCGGGCCGGGCCCCGCCGACGCAGAGCTCAAAGCGCTCAAGATCCACTCAAAAACCCTTAAGGAGGATGCTGGAGCTTGTACGTCAAGGGGGACTCCTGGGCATCGCGACTCCGGAGCCTAACTGGACCTGTAGCCCCTCACCCCTTGGACCGTCCTTGGTGATCCGGTCGGACCAACGGCGGATGAGGAATGCGCGGGCCGGGCCCTACCGATGCAGAGCATTAAAGGTGTTCGGAATTCTCAAGCTACAGCAATCTTCACCATGTTCCCTTCATGAGGGCCGCTCGTACGTCAAGGGGGACTCCTGAGCATCGCGACTCAGGAGCCTAACTGGACCCGTAGCCCCTCACCCCTTGAACCGTCCTTGGTGATCCAGTCGGCCCAACGGCGGATGAGGTATGCGCGGGCCGGGCCCTGCCGACGCAGAGCATCACAGCACGCAAGAAGATAACAAGGCGAAGAGAGCACTCACATAGTTCGGCAGTTATTACAAGCATTAAAAGTTTGGGCGAACACAAACAAGTTTAACGCCTCCATGAGGCACGGTGGACATTGCAGGAAAAAGTAGGGGAGAGGAATCAGGATGAACCGCCGCCACCACTCATCCCGCCCTTAGGGAACTCATCATCGACATCACTGGTGTCGTCTTCCTCGCCGCCGGTCCCAGCAGCATCAGGAGGTGGAGGAACCGTGACGCGGGAGAACCTCTTCACCAGCGCCCTCACGACGCCCTTGACTGCCACCGCTGCGCTGGCGCGAATCTCGGGGGCGACCGGGCGGATCACGGAGTCGAAGTCGAACCCCGCTCGCGAAGATGAAGGTGGCTGAAGACTCGCGTCGCGGCCTCGGAAAGGAGGTCGCGGCACTCACTTTCCAAGACCCTGTCCACCACGGCAACGGCGCCCTCCAGCACTTCGGCGAGCTTCGAGGAGAGCACCGCGAAGCTACTCTCTGGAGCCGACAGGGACTCCGCGAACCCATCCCGACAGAGAGCGTGGAGTGCTTGGCGAAGCCTGAGCTCGACCGTGGGGACGGCGCTCAGCTCCGCGGCTTTCTTCTCCTCGGCCGCGGCGATAGTCTTCTCCTTGGCGTCAAGCAGAGCCTTCTTCGAGGCAACTTCCTTCTCCTGTGCGTCCAGGCACACCCGCTCCGCGTCTTGGCGGGCCGCCACCTGGGACAGCTCGGAGTCCCGACCGGCGAGCTTAGCCTCGCGAGCCTTGAGATCTTCCTCCCGCAGGTGCATCTGCTCCGCAAGTTCGGTCTTCTCCTCATGAAGGGTCTTCAGACGGGCTTCCACCTCTTCACAACGCCTGGCAGCAGACGCCGCCTCAAGCAGCGCCTCCTCACGTGCTGCCCGGGCAGATGCGGCTTCCTTCTCGCTCTTTGCCGCAGCCGCTTCGGCCTGACCACAAATCGCCATGACGGAGGCGTCGGCCTGGAGCCACCCCGAGAGGAGCTCTAGACCCCCACCCATGAGGCGATCGTCGGCGCTCCTGAGGGAGCCACGAACTTGGCCCAGGACGGCGAGAGCCCCGTCCAGGACGTCGTGGATGTGCGCTGGGGGCATCAAGGCCCCTTCAGGAGGGTTTACCTGTACGATCGCTGGAGGCATCCCCGGGGAGGCAACGACACGAGGAGCAGGAGGCTCCGGAGGCCGCGCCGTGACCACGGACACGGACAGATCAACGGGAGGTTGGTCCTCAGTGGCCGGTCCTCCAGATAGCTGCGCCCCTGCGCCCTCGAGGGCGGGAGTGACCACGCCAATGGGCATCGGGGGCTCAGTGGGCCTCGCGATGATGGCCTGAGAGGTCGCCTCGCGAGCCTTGTCCCCTTCGGCGACAGGCAACATCGCAACGGCGGAGGCGGGCGGTGCGTCGGAGGATACCTTCGGCTTGATGCCCGCCTTCTTTCTCCTCATCTTCAGCGCGGCGGCGTCCCTGGATACCAAACAAGGGAGGTCATCAATACGCGAGCCATAGGTGGACAAGCAAGGCAGAGCCGGGTCGCTTACTCCTCGACGTCGACCCATTTCCTCTTCCTCTCCACTCCGGCAACGACGGAGGCACCCAAGCCCCCCTCGGCGGGGACACCACCTGGCGACGAAGCGGGCGACGAACGACCACCATGGCTACAACCTCATCCACCTTGCCTGCGAGATGTGGATCGGGCGAGGGCGAGGCCGGCGCTTCAACCGCCTTGCCGGCAGGGGCAGGGCGCGCCAGAGGAGATTCCGCTCCGCGCTTCCCGGGAGTCGGCACGCAGGAAGACCGCGTGGCACGAGGGGCCGGCCCAGGCCCCTTATGGGCCTTGGCGGCGTGCGAGGAGGCCGCAGCAGAGACTTCACCAACGTCGGCGTCGTCCTCAAGCTCGCACAGGAGGGTGCCCTGTGACGAAGGAGACGCCCTTGTCGGGCCATCGTCGGTGGTCCTCTCCGAATTCTCCCCGCCCGTGGTGTCACCGGAGGACACCATCACTGGGGAACCAAGGCCCTCAGCTGGGAGAAGCCCCAGTTTGTTGAAGAAAGGCATTGCGGCAACCAGATCGGCCCCGTCATCGCGGCGGTACAACGGGGCATGGGCCATGGGGAAGTCACAGCCCTGCTCAGCTCCTCAGGGGTTATGCGCTCGGACCAAAGCCTGAGGTTGTCGCCGCTGCCCTGATAGTCCCACAAGGGCCTAGAATGAGCCTGGAGGGGCGCCAGACCCTGCGTCAAGAACTCCTTCACTATCATCCCCCCGGTCAGCTTCTTGGCGCTGATGTCACGGGAGAAGCGCTCCAGGACGGGCCCGGCACGGGGGTCAGAGAGCTTCGCGGAGCTCCACGCAGAGGTCTTCTCCGGCAGCCCCTTTGGCAGATCCAGCCGAGGGTTGGTGGCCTTGAGATCCATGAGGACCCAATGGTGCCTGAAGTTCTCCACCTTCTTCCCGGCCTTTAAGAGCATGTTTCCGCTCTGGACCACGACGAAGGAGACACACGCCGACCGTTGAGCCCCGTCGTGCAAGCGCAGACTGAAGAAATGGCGGAAGAGGGCCACCGAAGGCCGTATGCCCATGAAGGCCTCGCAGTAAAAGGCGAAGACGGATAGGAGCAGGATGGAGTTAGGCTGGAGATGAAGGGCTTGGATCCCGTTGTGGTCCAGGATGGCGGTAAAGAACGCAGAGAAGGGCGGGACGAGCCCGGCGAAGACGCTATGGAGGAAGAAGGGGTAGACCGTCGAGGACGAGGGCCGCTTCTCCGAGGAGCCACCCCAAATCAAGGTCCGCCCTTGCTCATTGGACCCGTCCGCCGTCCATGGGAGCACCGGGAGGAGGTCCTCGTCCTTGGCGATGGTGGACGCCGAGAGCGCCGGCGAGATGGGGGCGGAGGCAGAGCTCTGCGCTTCCGACTTCTGCTTGCCAGCGGGAGCCATCGAGAAGCTCGCAGGGCCGAAGCAGCAGGTAGGAGGACGGAGCGGCGCTGGATCTGGGGAGGCGCCTGCTAGGAGCTGGAGACCTAGAGAGCAAGAGCAGGTGCGCGATAAAGGAAAGCAATAATGGCCCAGCGCTATAAGTCAGGCTCTTGTCGATTCGAGCGGAGGTCGAAGGGACGAGGGACGCCCGACATCAACCGCACAACGCGCACCGAGCCTGGCCCACAAGCGTTTGGGGCCCGCGGCGCTTCGGGCCGTCCTCAAGGCTTCGCCGAGAAGCCGGCTCGAGCGCGCCTTGGGCCCGGGGGCTACTGTCGGCGTTCTGGGAATGGGGGTACCCAGACCTGCCTGCCTACGGCCCAGGGCATGACCCACTTCATCAACCAACCACAGCCAGGCGTGGCCCCATTCAAGACAAGGCCCTCGCGAGGACCCTAGCCTCGCGAGGAGGAACGGCGTCAAGACCGGTAAGGGATGGGCCTCCTCAGGCCCCCTCCCGAGGCGGCGGAGATCTCTATGCAAGGCCCAGCCTCAGGAGTCAAAGGTGACGCACGGAAGGACAGGCGGGCGCCAGCGTGCCAGGCTGCGCAGTTTCCCCTTTGGTGCAAAGGGAGCAAGGACGTACGCGGGTTCCCAAAGCACCCCCAAAGGTTTCCATTCCGGTGCAACGAGACCAGAACCACCAGCTCGCAGGGAGGATGTCATCGTTGAGCCCATCCCTACGCCGTCGACAGCTACTTTGCAGGCGAGGACTGCCTTTGGGCAGGGCGGGCACGTACTCCTGTCCCCCTTTAAAATTGGCCGTTGTGGGATCCCTTCCCTCCAATGCGATAAGGGAGGAGGACCCGAGCCACCGCTATATATAGAGGGTAGGCTGCACCGTAGAGAAGGACCCCCCTGATTTCATTCCACCACCGAGCCGCAGAAGGCCTCGGACACCTCCGGAGCGCCCTCGTGAGGCTCTAAAGCACTGTACTAGTTCATCCGCCCCACCCCCTCGAGGGGCAATCCACAAAAGCAAGAGTAGGGTATTACGCTTCGCAGCAGCCCAAACCCTGGAAAACTGTCGTGCTCATCTTCTTCCTCATCATCGTGCGAGTTTGTTGCGGTGTTCATCAAGTAGCAAGCTAGGTTGGACGAAATCCGACAATGGGTTATGTGATATAGGTGCTAGTGTGAGTGCTATCCCTTTTACCTTATACCAAGAAATTATGGATGAAATAGCACCTGTTGAAATGGAAGATATTGATGTTACCATTAAACTTGCTAATAGAGACACTATCACACCACTTGGAATTGTTAGAGATGTTGAAGTCTTGTGTGGGAAAGTAAAATATCCTACTGATTTTCTAGTCCTTGGTTCCCCACAAGATGAATTTTGTCCCATTATCTTTGGTAGACCGTTCTCGAGCACCGTCAATGCTAAGATATATTGTGGAAAACAAACTGTCGGTGTCAGTTTCAGTAATGTGTCTCATGAGTTTAATTTTTCCAAGTTTAGTAGACAACCTCGTGATAAACCGTTACCTAATAAGGATGAAATAATTGGTCTTGCTTCTATTGTCATGCCTCCTACTG
Source organism: Elymus sibiricus (assembly GCA_039707655.1). Taxonomy (NCBI): domain Eukaryota; kingdom Viridiplantae; phylum Streptophyta; class Magnoliopsida; order Poales; family Poaceae; genus Elymus; species Elymus sibiricus. The sequence goes on from CM077675.1 coordinate 143,862,612, forward strand.
ATCCATTAGAACAATATTTGCTTGACCATGAAAACGATATGCATTTGCATGAAAGAAACGAAATAGATCAAATGTTCTTCGAACATCAACCTCTCTTGAATAAAAAATTTCCTATTGAAACTCTTGGAGGTCCTCCTCCACCTAAAGGTGATCCTGTGTTTGAATTGAAACAATTGCCTGACACTTTGAAGTATGCTTATCTTGATGAGAAAAAGATATATCCTATTATTATTAGTGCTAACCTTTCAGAACATGAAGAAGAAAGATTATTAAAAGTTCTAAGGAAGCACCGGGCTGCTATTCGATATACTCTTGATGATCTTAAGGGCATTAGTCCCACTCTATGTCAGCACGAGATCAATATGGAACCTAATGCTAAACCCATTGTTGATCATCAACAGGGATTGAATCCTAAGATGAAGGAAGTGGTAAGAACTAAAATACTAAAACTTTTGGAAGCAGGTATAATCTATCCTATTGCTGACAGAAGAAGGGTAGTCCCGTTAATTGTGTCCCTAAGAAAGGAGGTATTACCGTTGTTCCCAATGATAAGAATGAACTCATTCCACAAAGAATTGTTACTGGCTATAGAATGGTAATTGATTTTAGAAAATTAAATAAAGCTACTAGAAAAGATCATTACCCTCTACCCTTCATTGATCAAATGCTAGAGAGACTATCTAAGCACACACACTTTTGCTCCTTAGATGGATATTCCGGTTTCTCTCAAATACCAGTGTCACAATCTGATCAAGAGAAAACTACCTTTACTTGCCCTTTTGGAACCTATGCTTATAGACGTATGCCTTTAGGTTTATGCAATGCACCTGCTACCTTTCAAAGATGTATGAATGCTATATTCTCTGATTTTTGTGAAAAGATTGTGGAGGTTTTCATGGATGATTTTTCTGTTTACGGAACTTCTTTTGATGATTGCTTAAGCAACCTTGATTGAGTTTTGCAGAGATGTGAACAAACTAATCTTGTCTTGAATTGGGAGAAGTGCCACTTTATGGTTAATGAAGGCATTTTCTTGGGGCATAAAATATATGAACAAGGTGTTGAGGTGGACAAAGCTAAAGTTGATGCAATTGAGAAAATGCCATGTCCTAAAGATATTAAAGGTATTCAAAGTTTCCTTGGTCATGCTTGTTTTTATAGGAGGTTCATTAAAAACTTCTCTAAAATTTCTAGGCCTCTTACTAATCTTTTGCAAAAGGATATTCCTTTTGTTTTTGATGATAATTGTGTGGAAGCCTTTGAAACACTCAAGAAAGCCTTAACCTCTGCACCTATCATTCAACCACCTGATTGGAACTTGCCTTTTGAATTATGTGTGATGCTAGTGATTATGATGTTGGTGCTTTCCTAGGACAAAGAGTTGATAAGAAATTGAATGTTATCTATTATGCTAGTAAAACTTTGGACAGTGCCCAATGAAACTATGCTACCACTGAAAAGGAATTGTTAGCAGTTGTGTTTGCTTGTGATAAATTTAGATCCTATACTGTTAATTCCAAAGTCATTGTTCACTCCGATCATGCTGCTATAAAATACCTTTTGGAAAAGAAAGATGCTAAACCTAGACTCATTAGGTGGGTTCTCTTGCTCCAAGAATTTTACTTACACATCGTTGATAGGAAAGGAGCTGAGAACCCCGTAGCTGACAACTTGTCTAGGTTAGAAAATATTCTTGATGACCCACTACCCATTGATGATAGTTTCCCTGACGAATAGCTAGCTGTGATAAGTGTCTCACAACGTACACCTTGGTATGCTGATTATGCTAACTACATTGTCGCTAAATTTATACCACCTAGCTTTACTTATCAACAAAAGAGAAAAAAATTCTATGACTTGAGACATTACTTTTGGGATGACCCACATATTTATAAAGGAGTAGATGGTATAATTAGACGTTGTGTACCTGAGCATGAAGAGGAACAAATCTATGGAAATGTCATTCTGAAGCTTATATATGGAGGAAATCATGCGGGAGATAGAACTGCTCATAAGGTATTGCAATCTGGTTTTTATTGGCCTACTCTCTTCAAGGATGCCCGTAAGTTTGTCTTGTCTTGTGATGAATGTCAAAGAATTGGTAATATCGGTAGGCGTCAGGAAATGCCTATGAATTACTCACTTGTTGTTGAACCATTTGACGTTTGGGGGTTTGATTATATGGGGCCTTTTCCTTCCTCCAATGGGTACACTCATATTCTGGTTGCGGTTGATTATGTCACTAAATGGGTAGAAGCTATTCCAACTAGTAGTGCCGATCACCACACCTCCATTAAAATGCTTAAAGAGGTTATCTTCCCGAGGTTTGGAGTCCCTAGATATTTAATGACTGATGGTGGTTCACATTTTATTCATGGTGCTTTTCGTAAGATGCTTGCTAAATATGATGTTAGCCATAGAATTGTATCACCCTATCACCCTCAATCTAGTGGTCAAGTTGAACTTAGCAATAGTCAAATAAAATTAATATTACAAAAAACTGTTAATAGGTCTTGTAAGAATTGTTCTAAGAAATTAGTTGATGCACTTTGGGCCTATAGAACAGCTTATAAAAATCCTATGGGTATGTCTCCATATAAAATGGTGTATGGGAAAGCTTGTCATTTGCCTCTAGAACTAGAACACATAGCATTTTGGGCAATCAAAGAACTCAACTATGATTTCAAACTTGCTCGTGAGAAGAGGTTATTTGATATTAGCTCACTAGATGAATGGAGAACTGAAGCCTATGAAAATGCCAAGCTATTTAAAGAAAAAGTAAAAAGATGGCATGACAAAAGAATCCAAAAGCGGGAATTCAAAATAGGAGACTATGTTCTTTTGTTCAACTCTCGTTTAAGATTTTTTGCAGGAAAGCTTCTCTCAAAATCGGAAGGACCATATATTATCGAAGAGGTTTATCATTCTGGAGCTATCAAGATCAATAACGCCAAAGGTACTAACCCAAAGGCGGTCAATGGACAAAGAATTAAGCATTATATCTCAGGTACGCCTATTAACGTTGAAAGCAATGTTATCCAAACCATGACACCAGAGGAACACATAAAAGAAACCTTCCGGAACCCTCCAGATTATTTAAAAATAGGAGGTACGTGATACGGTAAGTAAACGGACTCCAAAAAATCCGCAAAAATATTTTTTGTTAGTTTTGGAATATTATTGAATTTTGGAAATAAAAAAATAAACCGGAAGGTGATCGAGGTGAGCATGATACACCAGGGCGCGCCAGGCACCCCTGGGCATGCCCTGGTGGGTTGTGCCCACCTCGGATGCCTTCCCGACTCCATTTTCCTTTCAAATACTTGTTTCCCATGAATAACAATTCTCTATATATACCCCCGACTGTTTTGACGACCGCATCATAGAAAAATACTCTGTTCTTGTTTCTTGTTGTTTTCCTATCAGATCTGTCAAGTCAGGCATCATGTCTTCTCCCTCTTCTAACAATGTGGAAGAAGATGCCTGGCTAATGAAGATAGAGTCGAAGAGGGAGGAGCCTGAAGAAGCCAACAAGGAGGCTATGGGGGATCATCTCCCTGAAGGAGATCAATTCATGCCAGCAAAGGAGGGAGTGGAAGAAGATATCCTTCAAGCTTATTACAGTCATCTCACACCTATTGAAATCGAAGCCTTTAAGCTTTCGAAGCAGTTCGTGTTCAGAATAAATTTCTCATTCGTGAAAATATTTTGCTGCAAGAGCACATCAATAACCTTAGGAGGGTGATCCGCAAATTGGAGCATCTTTTGAAGCTAAAGTGTGACATCATATCAACACCTCCTCCTTCTTCATCACCACCACCAAAGGAGACTTGAGCTCACGGGTATGGGCACTCCCCTTGGCTTGAGCCAAGCTTGGGGGAGGTGCCCCGGTATCGTATCACCACCACTTTTATTCACCTTTACCTATTTTAGTTCGATCTTTAGTTTCCCTTTGCTTTAGTTGAATAAAAGTTTTAGTATGACCTATTTTCGTGTTTTAGTTCCATGGCCTATCTATCTGTGTATTCGAGTGAAAGTTATATAATAAAGTTTAGTTTAAGTTTTTGCATCTCTACTTTCATGTTGCAATCAAGTAAAGGAAAAGAAACAAAAAAAATCATATGCTAATCTTATGGTGAGTAATGACATCACATAAGGAAAAGTATAAGTAGTAAAATTTATTGGAGATTGACAAACATAGCATTGGTCAATGATGCAATTCATGAAATAATTAATAAAGGAAGAGAAGATTCACATGCAAATACACCATCTTGGACATCTTTTATGATTATGAGCCCCCATCAAATATTATATGTCAAAATTGTTGACGTTGGACGAGGACTACAACGTAATGATTTATGTTTGTTCATACCCACATAGAAGTTATATTGTCATAGATCCTTTAACATGTGGTGCTTGCCCAATATCTTTGCTAGCCAAAAATTCCGCACTAAGTAGAGATACTACTTGTGCATCCAAAAACCCAAACCATACTCTTTCTTTGAGTGTCCACCATACCTACCTATGGATCGAGAAATATCCCTCAAGTAAGTTGTCATCGGTGCAACAAGGCAATAAAAATTGCTTCTAAAAGTGTTTCGATCAATTAGTGTAAGAGAAAATTGAGTGTTATACAAACTTATGATGGCAAAGTAATAAAAGCGACGGACTGCATAATAAAGCTTGCTATCATAGGGGGCAATATAGCGTGACGTTCTTTTACATTAAGGGATTGGGCATACAAATCAATAAGCGCATGACAACCTCTGCTTCCCTCTGTGAAGGGCCTATCTTTTACTTTTATGCACTTACTTTTATGCAAGAGTCAAATTATTCTTCCCTATTCCTTCTTACTTTTTCCTTTGCAAGCATCATGTGGTGAGGAAAGATCTAGGCACATATATCCAGTTGGATATGGGTGGGCATGAGTTATTATTGTCGACATCACCCTTGAGGTGAGTAAGTTGGGAGGCAAAACTATAAGCCCCTATCTTCCTACGTGTCCAGTTGAAACTTTTTGTTCATGGGTATGCCGTGAGCGTTAGCAATCATAGAAGACTAAATGATGGTTGAGTATGTGGACTTGCCAAAAGGCTCCGACATGAGACCCTTCCTGAAAATATGATGAATTGTAGTTGCAAAGTTGACTGAGAACATAGTTTGTTGGTTCCCAATAAGGTTTATGCTTCATACTTCTATGTTGTGATGAATTGTTACTTGTTCATGAGAAGCTATATGATAGAAATGTATTGAAATAAGTTCCTATGTTAGAGTTTATTGCTGTTATGATAATAAGCATGATGCTTCTATGTCCGTGTTTTCTTTTTATCGACACCTCTCTCTCAAACCATGTGGACATGCTTTTCAATATCGGCTTTCGCTTGAGGACAAGCGATGTCTAAGCTTGGGGGAGTTGATATGTCCATTTTGCATCATGATTTCCTACTGTTATTTACTTTGTTTTGTTGAATAATAATGCTTTGGGGAGTGATTCTAATGCCTTTTCTCTCATAATATGCAAGGTTTACACAAGGAGGGAGAATACCGGTAGCTGGAATTCTAGACCCAAGAAAAGCACGTCAGAGATACCTATTCTGCACAACTCCAATGAAGCTGAAATTACACGGAGATCATTTTTACATTTAATAAAAAATACTGGAGCTGGAAACTACCGGAGGAGGCCCCCCAGGTGGGCACAACCCACCAAGGCGCGTCAGGCCCCCCTGGGCGCGCCCTGATGGGTTGTGCTCAGCCTGGCCCACTTCCGGTGCCCATCTTCTGGTATAAGGTCTCTCTTGACCTAGAAAAAAAATCAGAGGAGGACTTTCAGGATGAAGCGCTGCCGCCTCGAGGCGGAACTTGGGCAGGGGCTCTTTTGCGCTCCGGCGGAGCGATTCCGCCAGGGGAACTTCCCTCCCGGAGGGGGAAATCGAAGCTATCGTCATCACCCACGCCCCTCTCATCTTTGGGAGGCCCATCTTCATCAAAATCTTCAACAGCACCATCTTCTCTCAAACCGTAGTTCATCTCTTGTGTTGAATCTTTATACCGGAACCTCAGATTGGTACCTGTGGGTGACTAGTAGTGTTGATTATCTTGCGTAGCTGATTACTATATGGTTTATTTGGTGGAAGATTATATGTTAAGATCCAATATGCTATTCAATACCTCTCTGATCTTGAGCATGTTTATTATTTGTGAGTAGTTACCTTTGTTCTTGAGGTCACGGGAGAAGTCATGTTGCAAGTAATCATGTGAATTTGATATGTGTTCGATATTTTGATGATATGTATGTTGTGATTCCCTTAGTGGTGTCATGTGAACGTCGACTACATGACACTTCACCATTCATGGGCCTAAGGGAATGCATTGTGGAGTAGTTATTAGATGATGGGTTGCTAGAGTGACAGAAGCTTAAACCCTAGTTTATGCGCTACTTCGTAAGGGGCTGATTTGGATCCACATGTTTAATGCTAGGGTTAGACTTTGTCTTAATACTTTTATCGTAGTTGCGGATGCTTGCGAGGGGGTTAATCATAAGTAGGTTGTTAGTTCAAGTAAGAACAGCACCTTAGCACTGGTCCACCCACATATCAAATTATCAAAGTAGCGAACACGAATCAAACCAACATGATAAAAGTGACTAGACGAAATTCCCGTGTACCCTCAAAAACACTTTGCCTATTACTAGTGATTGTTCTGGCATGTCCTTTGTCTCAAAAGGATTGGGCTACCTTGCTGCACCTTGTTTACCGTTATCGTTACTTGCCCGTTACCAATTACCTTGCTATCAAACTATCTGTAACCTACAATTTCAGTGCTTGCAGAAATTACCTTGCGGAAAACCGCTTGTCATTTCCTTATGCTCCTCGTTTGGTTCGATACTCTTACTTATCGAAAGGACTACGATTGATCCCCGATACTTGTGGTTCATTAGAGGTCACCGGACAGCAGAAGGAGGCAGCGGCGGTTCAACCTCCGAGCTCCATGACCGGGCGTCGGGCTTCTCCGGTAGGGCTCCGGCAAGTTGCCGCGGCGGCGGGGCGACGGGGTTGGGCACCGGTGACCATGGGAGGCGCGTGATGACCCACAAGTGTAGGGGATCAATCGTAGTCCGTTCGATAAGTAAGAGTGTCGAACCCAACGAGGAGCAGAAGGAAATGACAAGCGGTTTTCAGCAAGGTAATTTCTGCAAGCACTAAAATTGTAGGTAATGGGTAGTTTGATAGCAAGATAATTGGTAACGAGCAAGTAACTGTAACAATAGGTAAAGTGCAGAAAGGTAGCCCAATCCTTTTGTGGCAAAGGACAGGCCAAAACTATCTCTTATAACAAGCGAAGTGTTCTTGAGGGTACACGGGAATTTCATCTAGTCACTTTCATCATGTTGGTTTGATTCGTGTTCGCTACTTTGATAATTTGATATGTGGGTGGACCGGTGCTTGGGTGTTGTTCTTACTTAAACAAGTCTCCCACTTATGATTAACCCCCCTCGCAAGCATCCGCAACTACGAGAAAAGTATTAAGATAATATCTACCCATAGCATTAAACATGTGGATCCAAATCAGCCCCTTAGAAGTAGCGCATAAACTAGGGTTTAAGCTTCTGTCACTCTTGCAACCCATCATCTAATAACTACTCCACAGTGCATTCCCTTAGGCCCAAGGATGGTGAAGTGTCATGTAGTCGACGTTCACATGACACCACTAAGGGAATCACGACATACATATCATCAAAATAGATAACACATATCAAATTCACATGATTACTTGCAACATGACTTCTCTCGTGACCTCAAGAACAAAGGTAACTACTCACAAATAATATGCATGCTCAAGACCAGAGGGGTATTGAATAGCATAATGGATCTGAACATATAATATTCCACCAAATAAACCATTTAGTAATCAACTACACAAGGTAATCAACACTACTAGTCACCCACAGGTACCAATCTGAGGTTCCGGTACAAAGATTGAAGACAAGAGATGAACTAGGGCTTGAGAGGAGATGGTGCTGTTGAAGATGTTGATGAAGAATGGCTTCCCAAAGATGAGAGGGTTGGTGGTGATGACGATGGCTTCGATTTCCCCCTCCGGAGGGAAGTTCTCCTGGCGGAATCGTTCCGCAGGAGGGCAAAAGTGCTCCTGCCCAAGTTCCACCTCGAGACGGCGGCGTTCCATCACGAAAATCCTCTCCTGGTTTTTTCTAGGTCAAAACGACTTATATACCAGAAGATGGGCTCGGGAGGTGGGCCGTGCTGAGCACAACCCACCAGGGCACGCTTGGGGGGCCTGGCGCACCCTGGTGTATTGTGCTCACCAGGGTGGCCCCCTCCAGTAGTTATTTGCTCCAATATTCCTCATATATTCCATAAAAATCCCCATGAACTTTCATCTTATTTGAAGATGTGCAGAACAGGTATCTCTGACATGCTTTTTTAGGTACAGATTTCCAGCTGCCGGTATTCTCCCTCTTTGTGCAAACCTTGAAAATTATGAGAGAAAAGGCATTAGAAATACTCCATGAAGCATTATTATTCATAAAAACATTGTAAATAACAGTAAGAAATTATGATGCAAAATGGACGTATCAACTCCCCCAAGCTTAGACCTCGCTTGTCCTCAAGCGAAAGCCGATATTGAAAAACATGTCCACATGATTTGAGAGAGAGGTGCCGATCAAAAAAAATACGGACATAGTAGCATCATGCTTATTATCATAACAACAACAAACTTTATCATAGAAATCTTTCGTATAACTTTTATTTCATAACAACATCATATAACTTCTCATGAACAAGTAACAATTCATCACAACATAGAAGTATAAAGCAAGGACCTTATTGGAAAATAACAAACTATGTTCTCATTCAACTTTGCAACTATAATTCATCATATTTTCAGGAAGGGTCTCGTGTCGGAGCCTTTTGGCAAGTCCACATACTCAACCATCATTTAGTCTTCTATGATTGCTAGCACTCACAGCATACCCATGGGCAAAAAATTTCAACCAGACACATAGAAAGATAGGGGCTTACAGTTTTGCCTCCCAACATATTCACCTCAAGGGTGACGTCAACAATAATAACTCATGCTCATTCATATTCAATAGGATATATGTGCCTAGATCTTTCCTCACCACATGATGCTTGCAGAAGGAGAAAAATAAAAAGGAATAGGGAAGAATACTTTGACTCTTGCGTAAAAGTAAATACATAAAGGTAAAAGATAGGCTCTTCGCAGAGGGAAGTAAAGGTTGTCATGTGCTTTTTAATTTGTATGCCAAATCCCTTTGTGCAAAAGAACATCATGTTGTATTGCCCCTTGTGATAGCAACCTTTATTATGTAGTCTGTCGCTTTTATTACTTTGCCATCACAAGTTTGTGCAACGCTCTATTTTCTCTTACACTAATTGATCCAACACTTTTAGAAGCAATTTTTATTGCCTTAGTGCACCGATGACAACTTACTTGAAGGATCTTATTCAATCCATAGGTAGGTATGGTGGACTCTTAAACATGAGTTTGGGTTTTGGGTTTTTGGATGCACAAGTAGTATCTCTACTTAGTGCGGAATTTTTGGCTAGCAAAGATAATGAGCAAGCACCATACACTACTGGAATCAGGCACTTTGCCGTCTGCCATAGCAGACGGCAAAGGATAGGCCAACGGACGGCAAACTCCTTTGCCGTCCGCCAGCAGACGGCCATAGTTTTGGCACTGCAAACTCCGGTAAAGGGGTTCTTTGCCGTCTGCCTATGCTTAGCGGACGGCAACATTTTTTTGCCGTCAGCCGGCGGACGGCAAAGAGGGTGGACGGTGTAGTTCTGGCATTAGCCCCGTTAGGTGGTAACGGCATTCTTTGCCGTCAGCCCCCGGACGGCAACGTCACAAGGACTTTGTCGTCTGCCCCCCGGACGGGCACAGTTTAAAGGTCTTTGCCGTCTACCCCCGGATGGCAAAGAGGCCAAATGGTCCCAGGGATAGAGTTCCCAGGTTGTACAGGCGGCTGCCACGTGCCACCTTTGCCGTCGGTGGCAGACGGCAAAGAGGCCTTTGCCGACGGTGGCAGATGGCAAAGAGCCACTATTGCCTCTTTTTTTTCCTGTTTTTGTTATATTCAAGAATTTTCACAGGCAAACATATGATATGTATATATATATTTCACAGAAATAATATCCCTACCATATGGATATGATCAACCAACAATTATACCAAATTGAAAGTATCAAATGTCACATTGTTCACCATATTACAATAGTTTCATCCATACATACATAGTCTCATCCATAGGTAGAAAGTTTCACATAAGTTCATCGATACAAAATGAAAACAGAAAGTAAACACTAGCACTACATCAAAGCAAGCTGCCGTGAAGTGAATCAAATCTGCAAAATTGGAAATAAGAAAGTTAGAATAAGAATACTAGAAGAAGTAGAAGAAGATCTAGAAGACGAAGAAGAAGATCAAGAAGCGTTTTTCTTCTCTCTCTCTTTCTCCTCTTGTTTTTCTTCTTCTTATTGCTTATTTGTGTCATTTTAGAGCTAACCTAGGTAATTATCCCATTTTTGACCTAACTAATCTTATTGTGTCATTTTGTAAGAAAATAAGCTAAGTACATGGCATTTATGAGGTTACCAACTCTATTATGCCATTTTTGAGTTAACTAAGCTTATTATGTCATTGTGGAGGAAACGAAGCTAAGTATAGGTCATTCTGGAGCTAAGTGAGCTTATTATCTCATTTTGTAGGAAGCAAAGCTAAGTATAGGTCATTTTAGAGCTAACTTAGGTAAAAGAGGTCATTTCGGAGCTAATCAGCTAAGTAAGCTTACTATGTCATTTTGGAGAAAACAATGCTAATTATAGGACATTTTAGAGCTAACTTAGGTAAAATATGTCATTTTGGAGGTAAGTAAGCTTACTATGTCATTTTGCAGGAAACAAAGCTAACTTAGGTTAAATATGACATTTATGAGCTAACCAAGGTTATTATGCCATTTTTGACCTAAGTAAGCTAATTATGTCATAAATGAACTAAATAAGCTAAGTATATGAGCTAACCAAGGTTATTATGGCATTTGTTGAGCTTGACTTTCGGTCTTTCGAGGTTTTCCTTAGAAAAACTCTCATGCCTCATGGTGTGTATGGTGCGCACTCACTCACACTTATATGGTGGTGTATGTTGGTGGACACTACCTAACACTAACATTTCGACCGTCGGTGATGGTCGTTTCCCCTTCTCCTCTCCCGCAATATACCAAGGTATATATCGAGAGAAGGAGAAGAAGAAACGACCCCCGCGACAACAGTTGGGATTCCTCCATCAAGAAGAGACATGAAACTCTCACAAGGAGCTCCGACAGACCGAAAGTACGTAATTTTGTCTAAGTGCTAAGTTTGTCTTCCTTTGAGAAAATGAGCCAAGTAAGTGGCATATTAGGGCTTACCGTCCTCTTCATCATGGAGGTGAAGCATCGGGGTTGCTCGGGCCTGGAGAAGGATGACCTGGAGAAGGGTCATGCGATGCGGCTCGGGAGTTATGCTGCACCAAAGATCATTTGCAAAGTCTCGTTAGCATGATGACACTGAAATGTTAAGACTAGTAACTAATGACCATTCAAATGAAACTCACCGTTCCCTCCGTGGTAATGACTGGCATCGGCGGAGGGGTCTGGCCGTTCTTCTCGCACAGAGACTGCACGTTTGGTTTTGAAAAGTCAATCATATTGGTTATTAATGAAACGAACCTGTAGTGCATGACTTGGCCAATATGAAGAAGAAACTTACCACGATGAGCTCGTACATGGCCTGGTTAGAAGCATCGTTCCGTGCCCTCTCCTCCTCCAACAACTTAGCCTTCCTCTCCTCCAAATCCCTCTTGTCCTCCGCCGCCTGCCGGGCCTGTTCCTCCAGAAGCGCCTGGGTTGCCTCTCTCTCTTTCTACAGAGCAGCCTGCAACACAACTCCTCGTTAGCATTGTAATCATCTTTGTTCGCACACACAATGTAATGGAGGAAAGCTATCTGAGTCCGTATGACTAACCTCGATGGCAAGCTCGACTGGCCGTGGACGAGGCCTTATCTCAGGACAAGATCTCGTTTGGCGCGCCTTGATCTCCCGGAGAGTGTGAGAAGACCGTATAAGTCCATATCCAATGGCTATCGAGCCATGGGGCCTCCCGCCACCAGCCATCATCACCAGCTCTGGATCGATAGGATGCTGGCTCGGGTTGAAGTCCTCCCCATTCACCGCCTTCCCCACATCTCTGTACCTCACGAGCTTGTGGTGGGAGGAGATGTTGGTGAAGTTCTCGGGATGATCGAGGTCAAACTCAGAGAATGCCTTCGCCTTCTTGTACGAGGCAGTATGGGCCATGGCATAGAGGTCGTACATCTCTGGCACCTCCGTGTTATTCTGATGCGCCTAAAACAAAGAGAGAGGAACAAAGTATTAGTAAAGGGCTCAAGCAAGCATCAAGAATGAATTGCATGAATCATGAAGCAAACCACATACCCAGTTCTCCCCGAACTGATATAGGTCGGCGCTGCCTTGATGGTGTGGCACACCAAACCTTTTGGCACGCCGGTCCTTGGTGTTGTGGTGGATGGCTCGCCATTGCTCTGAGCACCACTCATCCACCAACGCCTCCCAACAATCCATCTTATCCGCACACCATGTTGGGGGCACCTAAGTGAGTAAAGATTAATTTGAGTGCTACGCCTATGAATCAAATCAAGGAAACTAAGTACAAGGCCTTAAGAAAAGGTAATTACCTTCATGTACTGCTCCTTCTCCAGAAACTTTCCGTGGCACTTCGTCTTTTCCTTCTTAACTTTTAGCATGGCGTAGTAGTCTCGAACAGCCTGCGGTCGAGCCTCGTGTCGTAAGTTCTGTAGTAGGCGCTTGCACTCGCCATCGATAACCTTGGCCGCGGCCTCCTCGTACCCCTCCTAACACATGTAGAAGGTCTACAATCAAACGAGACAACACTGATCAGTACAATAAATAGCTATTGTTGATTTTTAATTGTGTAAAGGAAAAATTACTCAAAACTGTCTGATCACCATGTCGGCCCTCGTGTGGCACAAGACACCATCGATCCTCGTCTTCGGCGGGGCCACGGCAGCCAAGTAGTGCTCCCAGGTCAATCCTAGCTCTCGAACCCAGCCCTCAATGGGCAACATGACAAACCCCGGAAAGTTGTGCCGGCAAATCACACCAAGGACGGAGTTGGGCCTGCGTGCACCCTTGGCATGAGTCCAACCCCTGCAGTATGACAAAGCCAACGCATTAGATATTTGAGGAAACGTGAAGGCAAAAGGTTAAAAAAGAGTAAATGCACTTACTTCTCCCCCTTAGGCCTAATCAACCACCTCTGCTCGCGGGTCACCGGCACGGGGGGGAGCCATGTACCACCACGCTGGTAGACCTTCCCCCCCTCAACCACCTCGTCCTCGCTATCAGAAAACCCATCCCCGCCATAATCAGCATGGCCACTCGGCTCCGGCCAGCTATCCCATTGGGTCTGCTGGGACGTACCCTGATCCCTGCTCCGCCCCGGAGTCTCGTGTGACGAAGCCTGTGGGACAGGAGTCTCGTGGGATGAAGGCTTGTCGACTCTAGGCTCGTGGACCGGAGTCCGCGTAGCCTCCTCCTCAGACGGGTCCACCCTAGGCTCGTGGACCGGAGTCCGCGTCGCCTCCTCATCAGACAGGTCCACCCTAGCAGTCCTGTGCTCGGGTGAATAAGCTAGGGGTGGTGGCGAGGAAGGCGTAGCAGCCTTCCTACCTCTCCCAGCACGGGCACGTGTACCTTCAGTACCTCTCTTCTTCCCCCGACCTCCTCTCCCGGTGGGCAACGACGTTGATGAAGAAGCTCCCGCCTATGTCTGCATACAGCCAAGCAATGCTCTCCGAAGATGCTGGGGTGGAATGGAAGTACCCCTCCCACCATGCGCCGATGAAGTCTGAGCCGCGGAACGCTCTGGACCCGCGCCCAGCATCTTTCAACACCTGCCGTGACAAAGAGTGAATGAAATTAGTACAACATAAAAAAATGAATACCTACATGAATAATAAAAATTTGAATACCAACATGTATATAATTTAAGTGTATCATCATCATGTATATAATAAAAATTGAATACCTAACATGAACTAATAATAATCATGATCGTCTATATATGCTCCGGGATCATCATCATCACTATCATCAATAAATGCATCATCATCATCACTATCAGGAACAACATGTGGAAGGCCTCCTTTATGTAATTGGTCGAGCATTGACAGGTCATCCACAGCAGTAACCTCTTCTTGTTCCGGCTCTTCTTGTTCCGGCTCAGGGGTGAAGTCAGATTCACAGTCGCTGTCTACTTCAATGTTCTGGGTTGAAGTAGAGCGGATCTTGAAACATTTTTTGGAAAGACGTATTTCTTGGAAGAATTCTCCTTCATATGTGTCTGGGTTAATGTGAGGTTCATAATCCTATTCATTGAGGGGAGGTGGTCTAAAATGTGGCGGCACTTCATAAACGACATCCCAACCAAACAGATTTGGATCAGTTTGGCAGGCCCACGGTAGATAGAAAACTTGGGTCGCCTGTTGAGCCGTAATATACACATCGGGAACATCTAAATGGGTGCTTTGTTTGATTTTGACTAGCCCTATATGTTCATGAGTCCTTCTAGTCTCCTTCGGCTGGAACCAATAGCATTTGAAGATTACGACGTTCGGTGGGTTTTCACCATAGAATAGAAGTTCATAAATTGCTTCAACTCTTTCATAATACTCGGTACCTCCTTCGCCGATAGCAGAGACACAACAATTTGTAGACTTTCGGTCGGCCATAGATAGCTCTTTGCCAAAGGTACGAAAGCGATACCCGTTGATGTCGTATTTGTCAAATGAACGGACCTTATACTCAAAACAATTACCAACTTGTCTCAATTCGGAGTCCATAGACTCTGAATTAGCCTACAAGTTTAATACGAAGGTATTGTTGTATTAGCCGCAAATTAGATGAAGAAATGAAATGGTCTAATGGAAATTACCGTTTGTTTGAACCAAGAGATGAAACCAGGATAGCCGCCTCCATGCTCTGCTAGAAGCTCATACTCTTCGATGGAATCCTTTTGGATCACCGCTCCATCCGAGAATTCGGCGATGTATCGACTGTATCAAATATCCGCTAACAAGAGCAGTTCAAAGGAATTAGAAGTTGCGAAACAATGTACCGAGAACATACTCGATGTACGGTCGCACTTCTGTTAGGTTGTTGAAGATATACAACGAAATGGTCCGCCATTCTTCGACATCCAACGCTATTCCTTTCGAAGCACCGGCTGGTGCGAGCTTCTCTTTGAATAGGCTGAGGTTGGATCGACCTTTTTTAGGGTCGCCATCATTGTACCGAGGCTTCGGATTATGCAAATGACGATTTTTGGCTTCGTAGTGTGCTGTCACGAAGTTTGCCGCCTCCTCAGTAATCAATGCCTCGGCCATTGGTGCTTCAATTTGATGTTTATTTTTACATTTTGCTCGAAGCGTCTTATGCATCCTCTCGGTTGCGAAGCACCAACGATTTTGCACTGGCCCCCCCAATCTAGCCTCGGTCGGGAGATGCAAAATCAAATGCTGCATTGGATTAAAGAAGCCCGGTGGAAAGATCTTCTCTTACTTGCATATCAACTCCGGCGCCAACTCTTCCATTTCAGATAGCACGACAGGCGATAGTTCTTTTGCACAAAGAGAACGGAAGAAATAGCTCAGCTCTGCTAGTACTAGCCATTCATCCTCAGCGATAAAACCACGCAACATCACCGGCATTACCTGCTCAAGCCATATGTGCCAATCATGACTCTTGAGACCAAATATTTTCAGTTTGTCAAGACTCGCTCCCCTCTTTAGATTCGCTGCATACCCATCGGGGAACATCAACTGCATTTTCACCCACAAGATCATTACCCTCATAGCTGGCCTTCCAAGATTGAACCATGCCTTTGGCTTTGTCGAGTTCTTCTTTCCTTTCGGTTGTCGCATGTTTTGTAACGGTCTATCACATAGAGCCTCCTGATCAACTCTAGCCTTAGGATTATCCTTTGACTTCCCCTCTATGCTGAACAATGTACCAAAAAGGGCCTCGGCGATATTCTTTTCAGTGTGCATGACGTCGATGTTGTGTGGGCAAAGGATGTCTTTGAAGTAAGGCAGATTCCATAAGCATGTCTTGTGAGTCCAGGCGTGCTGCGAATTATACCCTTTGAGATACCCTGGACGCTCTGGATCAGGCTCGAGAGCATTTAACTGATCCAGGGTCTATTGGCCTGTCAACGCAGGTGGTGCAGAGTTTTTGACAACTCTACCTTTGATGAAATTCTTCTTGTCTTTTCTAAACTTATGGCGAGGATCCAAGAACTGTCTATGCAAGTCGAAGCAAGAAAACTTGTGACCCGCCTACAGCCAATGGAACTAAAGACCTACCTTGCATGTGGGGCATGGGAACCTTCCATGCACACACCAGCCAATGAATAGCGCATACGCCAGTAAGTCATGCATTGAGTACATGTACCACACATGCATCATGAAGTTTTGTTTTGTAGCGGCGTCATATGTCTTGATCCCATTATCCCAAGCTTCCTGTAATTCATCCTTAAGCGGCTGTATGTACACATTCATATTCTTCCCCGGATAGTTGGGCCCTAGAATTATCAATGTCAGGAAAATGTTCTTTCTTTTCATAATCTCTCCGGGGGGAGATTGAGTGGAATGACAAATACTGGCCAACAAATGTATTGGGTTGCCGTCATACCAAACACATTGAACCCATCAGTGCTGATGGCGACTCGAGGATGCCTTGGATCTGCCGCTTTATCCTTATGTAATGCATCGAAGTGCTTCCAGGCATAAGCGTCTGAAGTGTGTACCAACATCTGATTCCCATCTGCATCTAGTTCGGTTCTTTTGCCCAATTTGTGCCATGTCATCTGTCTGGCCGTCTCTTCGACCATGAAAAGACGTTGAAGTCTTGGTACGATTGGCATATAGCGAAGAACATTAATGGGGATTTTGGTCTGAATCTTCTCACCCATATCGTTGTCTACCACAACATACCTGGAAGACTTGCAAATGGGACAATAGTTCAAGTTCGCATACTCAAGCCTAAATATGGCACATCCATTCTCACAGGCATCTATCTTCTCATAGGGCATCTTAAGTACACAGAGGATTTTGTCCGACTGGTACATGTTTGCAGGCAGTACATGGCCTTTGGGTAGAAAGCGTCCAAATATTATCATCATCGCATCGTAGCATTCTCTTCCCAGGTTGAATTGAACCTTCAGAGCCATTACTTGCGCGATGGCATCCAGCTGACAAAGCTCAGTGTGCTCGTGGAGAGGACGTTTTGAAGACTCCAACATTTCATAGAATGCCTTTGCAGATTCCTCCATCTCATCGTCTGAATCCCGAGCATCATCAAAGTCTTGCACCATGTCTTCGATCCCGGTACCATGCTCGTCGGTGCGACGACGAACCACCTCAGCTCTTGCACGTTGGACAGACTCACCATGAAAAGTCCAGACCGTATAATTAGGCGTAACACCCCACTTTTGCAGGTGTTTACCCATTTCACCCTCTGTCTGCTTTTTAAAGTTGTCGCACCGGGGACAGGGGCACCATGTTTTATCCTGACCATTTGCAAATGCGGCTCTCACAAACCCCTTGGTATTTGTTAACCATTCTTTGGTCATGTCTTCTTAACTAGTGTGACCGGTGTACATCCACGCACGATCACTCATCTTTCCTAGCTAGTAGACACACAAGAAATATATATATAATTCAGCATATATATTCATCAGTTTACCAAGTTTGTCAGTTTTATTACGTCCATGCAACCTACACGCTAATAGGTAAAGATAGGTCCTAATCCTACCCGAGTATGTGTAGATTGGGTTCATTTTCCCATGCTCTCCTCCGGATCTGACGCAGAATTTTGGCAGCACCTCCCCGCTGTTCTCCTGATACACGTCTCGGCAATAAGCAGAGAGGATGTGTACCCGGAGAACAATAGGGAGGCACTGACGAAATTTTGCATCGGATCCGGAGCAGAGCATACGGGAAAACGAACCCAATCTACCCATACTCGGGCTGTCCATGGATAACGTTGGACAATTCGAAAGGATGGCGGTTATAAATATGCAAAGACATGCATATTTATAGATGCCGCCCTTTCGAACAGGAGACGCACACTGGTCACGCATACTGTTGAATTGAGGACACCTATAGCTAGCAAGTTTCATCGGCACGAAGACAGGAACAGAGCAAATTAAGGGGGGAGGAGATGTCATTTGTGCTCACCCACGAACGCAGGGGAGCTCGTCAAACGCACGGGGAGGTCGTCAAACAGCAGACCCTCGCAGCGACGAAACAACTGCACATTGAAATCCACCCGGTCAATTCAAATATGATGTTTTTCATAACAAAATCGGAATATATATATGACCTAACTCATAATCTACAAAACTATGACCCCGTCGGCCTCTGGAAGGCCGAAGAGGTGTCGGGGGTCGGGGGTCAATGCCGTCGGGAGTCAATGGCGTTGGGGGTCGTGGGTCAGTGCCGTCGGGAGTCAGTGGCGTTGGGGGTCATGGGTCAGTGGCGTCGATCGAGGGTCGGCGGTCGGTGGCGTCGAGGGTCGGGGGTCACTGGCGTCGGGGGTCAATGGCGTCAGGGGTCGGGAGTCAGTGGCGTCGGGGGTCAGTGGCGTTGGGACTCGGTGGTATCGGGGGTCAGTGGTATCGGGGGTCGGGGGTCAGTGGCGTCGAGGGTCGGGGGTCAGTGGCGTCGGGGGTCGGGGATCAGTGGCGTCGAGGGTCGGGGGTTAGTGTCTTCTTCTTCCTCTTCTTATTTTTTTCCTTTTCTTTTTCTTCTTCTTCTTCTTCTTCTTCTTCTTCCTTCTTTTCCTTTTTCCTCTTCTTCTTCTTCTTCTTATTCCTTCTTTTCCTTTTTCCTCTTCTTCTTCTTCTTCTTATTCCTTCTTTTCCTTTTTCCTCTTCTTCTTCTTCTCCTCTTCTCCTCTTTTTCTTCTTCTTCTTCGTCTTCTTCTTCTTCTTCTTCTTCTTCTTCTTCTTTTTCTTCTTCTTCTTCTTTTCTTCTCCTCTTCTACTTCTTCTTCTTCTTCTTCTTCTAATTCTTCTACTTACTCTTTTTTTTTCTTAACTAACAACTAACTAACCTAATTAACAGTACCTAATTAACAACTAACCTAACTATAATCTAATTAACAGTAGCTAATTAACAATACCTAATTAAACGAAAAAAGGGAAAAGATAGGGGACTCACCGTATGGGGTGGGCTTCCGGGCGACGGGGACGATGTAGGGAGGCCGGACCAGCAGATCACCGGGGAGGAGGGGGCGCGGGGAGGAGGGGGGCGGTGGTGGAGGAGGGGGCGCGGGGAGGAGGGGGAGGTGGTGGAGGAGGGGGGTGCGGGGAGGAGGTGGGTGGTGGTGGAGGAGGGGGGGCGCGATGGTGGAGGAGGGGTCTGGGGGAGGAGGGGGGCGCGGGGAGGAGGAGGCTCGCTCCGGCTGCAGCGCTCCAGTGGGTTTCGGGGGTGGGGGAGAGAAGAGGTGGTGTGAGGAGGAGGTGGGCGGTGGTGGAGGAGGGGGTGCGGTGGTGGAGGAGGGGGGTCACGGGGAGGAGGGGAGCGGGGAGGAGGGGGGATCGCGACTGCGGCGGGGCTCCGGTGGGTTTCGGGTGTGTGGGAAGAGAAGAGGTGTGGTGCGGGGAGAGAGAGGGAGAGAGAAGATGACTGCCGTTATGGGGAAAGAAGGGGGTGGGTGGGAGCCGACGGCCATTAGGGCGCATTTTCTTTGCCGTCCGCCAGCTGACGGCAAAGAGGCAAAAGGCAGACGACAAAGAGCAGCCTATTGACCAACGGTCCAGTGGGGCACGCCTGTGCTCTTTGCCGTCTGCCTTTCGTGTCTTTGCCGTCATCTGGCAGACGGCAAAGAGGTGACTGATGGCAAAGATTCTGTTTGCCATCAGTCACCTCTTTGCCGTCCGTTTTTTGGCAGCTGACGACAAAGACTATCTTTGCCATCTGCTAGCAGACGACAAAGAGCTAGCAGATGGCAAATCACCTGATTCCAGTAGTGATATGTTTAAGGATTTATGACAATATAACTTCTATGTGAATATGAACAAACATAAATCATTACGATGTCTTCCTTGTCCAACGTCAACAATTTTGGAATATAATATTTAATAGGGGCTCACAATCATAAAAGATGTCCAAGATAGTGTATTTGGATGTGAATCTTCTCTTCCCTAATTAATTCTTCCAGGAATTGCATCATTGACTAATGCTATGTTGTCAATCTCCAATAAATTTTACCACTTATACTTTTCCTTATGTGATGTCATTACTCACCATAAGATTAGCATATGATCTTTTTCATTTATTTTCATTTATTATGATTACAACAAGAAAGTAAAGAAGCAAAAGCTCAAACTAAACTTTATTATATAACTCTCACTCGATTACATAGATAGATAGATCACGAAACTAGCACTCGAAAATAGATCATACTAAACTTTTATTCAACTAAATCATGAAAAGGCTAAGGATTGAAATAAAAAGCAAAGGTAAAAAGTGATGGTGATACGATACCGGGGCCTCTCCCCCAAGCTTGGCTCAAACCAAGGGGAGTGCCCATACCCGTGTACTCAAGTCTCCTTGGGTGGTGATGATGATGAAGGAGGTGGTGATGAAGAAGCCTCACACTTCAGCCTCAATAAGTGCTCTAGTTTACGGATGATGCTCCGAAGGGTAATGATGTACTCCTCTAGCAAAATATTTTCACGAGTTAGAAACTTATTCTGAACACGAACCGCTTCGAAGGCCCTAAAAGCTTCAATTTCAATAGGGTGAGGTGATCATAATAAGGTAGGAGGATATCTTCTTCTTCCTCCTCCTCTGTTGGCATGGATTGCCCTTCTTCATGAGCTTGATTCCTCATGACTCCCTTGCCCTTGTCTTCATTGTTGACTTCTTTTGGCTCCTCTCTCTTCAGCTCCATCTTCATCAACCAAGCTTCTTTGTCGGGACCCCGATCCTAAGCCATACAAGTCTAGCATGTAACACATCATATCACTTTGTGGCCTCACGCACGGTAATACCCACGGCTGCCACCTTACCTTGTCCGGGACCATTTGCGCCTTTTGGCTCACGTATTTGAATATGTCGCTAGCAATCATATGGCAAAGAACCCGGGTCGACATGACTAGTTATAGACCCAAGTGGCACAACCGTAGAGGGACATGCATATATAACCCAACAGTGCAGGTGTCAGTCATCAACGTGTGTAGACGAGTCGTAGCAAGCTACATAGACTTCATTATACCGTGTGACATTTCCCCGTGGGGACACACACAATAGCAAAGAAGGATACATGCCAGTCAATCAATGTGTCTGGAGCAGTAGCAAGCTTCCAGGGCTCAACGGAAGCACATGGAGGCATTTCCCTGTAAAGAAGGCTACCATAGGCATACGACTAGGTGTCGAATCCCACACATACCAATGCATTTCAAACATACACACAATATGCATGATATGCGTAGATACAACATGGCATCACAACATAACTCTATGACTCAAGTATTTATTAAAGACTCATAAGAGTCAACATAGTGTGATATTACAAACAGGGGTCACATGACCCAACACTCAAGTCATACAAGTAACAAGCGGAAGCAAAACATGTCTGAGTATAGACATCCACTAAAGTGGCTAGAGGAGGTGGAAAAGCTACAACGACCCTACCAAAGGAGCCAGACCTATGTCTGGGATTCCCAAGCTAATCCGGTCAACATCGAACCTCACATCGTAAGAATCACAAAATGAGACTGAAGTCTCACATGCAAAAACATAAATAAGCAAACATGAGTACAAAGATACTCAGCAAGACTTACATCAGAACTATCTACATATGCATGTGTAACAATGAAGGGGGTTGTGGAGTTTATTGCAGCAAGCCAGCTTTGACTCTTGGCTAACCTATACTACGACTACAAGTACTTTTTTGAGGTGGCGTATCGCACACGAGTCCACATATTCACTGTAAGGACCGGCTTTCCAGGATATTAATTTCCTAGTAAATGGTCCTTGTGCTCACCAGCCCCAGGATTACTGTTAGCTGATGAGACACAATCTTGATACAGAAATTCCAAGCAAATACAAAATCTGAAGTACAAGACCATTGTGGTCTATGAGTACAACAAAAGTTTCTAGTGGTTGATGGCGGAAGCGGTCTGCGGATCATCAGCGTCTATGGGACTCCATTTCCCACAGGAACAGCTGACCTGGATAACTCCTATCTTTGCGCGGCTGCTATCTTCATTGCCTAGGTTCTGGGGCTGCCGTCATTGCACTCCTCTCCAAGCAAGAAATCTGGCCAAGACAATAGCCAGGGACAAGCCAGTGAGTACTTTGAATGTACTCGCAAACATCATGAAAACAGGTATAATATAGCAAGTGATAATCATGCACTGAAATAATCCACGATCACTTAGTCAGCCACAAAATAAAATTCATGATGCACGCAAGCAGGTCATTCCTATTAAACAAGAATAAGCAATCAGAGAATAAAAATAAAATGAACCGATCGGGTGTCTGAAGCGACGCCTCGAAAGGATAATAACATAAAGCATGCCTCAGTCGGGCGTCTGAGCGACGCCACATAAAGGGCTTTAGAAGAAAATAAATAAATAACATGCGTGCCACAGTCGGGCGTCTGAGCGACGCCACCTAAAGGGCTTATAAGGAAAATAAATAACAAGCATGCCACAGTCGGGCGTCCGAGCGACGCCACATAAAGGGCTTATAAGGAAAATAAATAGCAAACATGCCACAGTCGGGCGTCTGAGCGACGCCACCTAAAGGGCTTATAATGAAAAAAAATAACAAGCATGCCACAGTCGGGTGTCTGAGCGACGCCACATAAAGGGCTTATATGGAAAATAAATAGCAAACTTGCCACAGTTGGGCGTCTCAGCGACACCACATAAAGGGCTTATAAAGTAATAATCAAAATGAGTATTCAGGAGGTAGAACCGTCCCAGGGATACTCAACAATTTAACAATATAAATGGTTAGTTCACAATAATAATAATCAAAATCATCATTTGTTACATGTCATGATCAATATTCCGGTTTAGAAGTTTTCCTACGAAGACCGACACTAAGACCGACACTCGACCCATCCCAGACAATAGTCCTTAACCGCGGACACGGCTATTCGAATAGATGTAAACTCTGCTGAGGGTGTACTCTTTACCCACGAGTAACGGATTCCTTTGGTCCACCGGGACTAATTCCGCTTACGGTCTTTGAATTGAAAACACACCTGACCTGCACACACCAGCTTAACTTACCGATGCCTGGAATCACCCACGACACTCGTTAAGCAAAACTCTAAGTGGGGAGGCTACAACCTCGATTAGCATGGGATGAAATTTATACCGCGCGCTACTAAGGGGTGCCCCCCTCTCGGTCCCAACCGGAAACACCCATGCCCCCGGACCAGGTGGCATGCCTACCGGATGCACCCGGTATCTTCCACCATGGCCTCTCTGTACGGTGTGTGCCAATAAAGGGGTTGACAACTTACTGAACCGTACCCTGCCCGCGGCAGAGACAAGTGGTAGTACGAAACAAGCATGGGGGTTACTGGAACAAGACTCGATCTATGGTCGACTCAGGAGGCTTATGTGTTCCCTGCATGGTTAGCACAATAAATAGTTTTCCACACTCTCAGGCAGAATCACCACCTACCACATTCCATCATGCCTCACTAACCATTCTCGCTCCAACGAGATGTCAGCACCAAGCTCATGTCTACCCAAGACAGAGACTTATCCTGGATTCCTTCCGGTAGGCAGGGGTGGCACAAGGTGGTGACTACTGCCTCAAGCATCTCAAGTTTAATAGCAAGAATCATCATCATGTGTTGCAAGCATGATCACACCTTCCCATGAAATAACGCGTATTTCATGTCAACTTGGTGCTGCAGTTTTATTCGTCACACCAAACATCACACAACAAATAATATACCAGGGGTTCAGAATGCTTGCCTCCAAAGTGTGGAGAGGAAGGGTGCATCACAAAACTTTTGAAAGTTTGCTCCTCTCTTCATTTCCTATTTTTGAAAATATTAGAATCAACACACAATAAAAAAAACAGTACAAAAAGTTGTCTTAAATATTTTTGAAATAAATCTGAAAATAAACTAGGTGAAATTTGAGAGAGGTAGGAAAAAGAATCAATTAATTTGGAGTTTTATTTTAAAAGTTATAGCCAGTCAAACTTAGGTCAAAGTTCTGATTTTTAAATAAAACCAGAAAAAGAAAATGATTTGGTCGGCTTACGCTTTACTAAACTGAAAACGTATTAGCGGGAATATGCCTTCACTTAAGACGGCTCCCGGTTGGCTCTGTCGCTGACGACCAGGGCCCACGGACAGGTTTGACTATAGTCAAACCGGTCCTCTCCCTCCTCCAGCCGAGGGGGAGGAGTGACCTTCGGCGATCCCCGCCGGCGACTCGGGGCTCCCCTCTGGCAACCGAGGGCACCTTCCGGATCAGGGGCTCGCCGCGGTCTTGAGGGATGGGGACTTGGTCACCGGAGGGCCTGGGAGCTCCGGTGGCCTCGATGGCCGGCGGACGGCGGCGCGGGTCCGCAAGGGGCTTTGCCCACGGCTCAACTCAGGCGAAAACGGGGGAGGGAATGCGCTCGCGGTGTCATGCTGGACTCATCCTGACAGAAAAAGGAGGAGGAGGAGCTTAGTTGGTCTCGGAATCGACCGGGGAAGTGGTGGCCGAACCGTGACCGGAGTTGGGGAAGATGACCTCCCACTGGTCGATTGGGGCCTAGGGGAGCTCGAGGGGGATGGGGGATATCTTTCTGAAAGTCCGGGCAAGCTAGGGGGGTCCTTTATAGGCAGGCGGAGGTTGGTTGTGCCGGCGGGGGCGGATAAAACCGGCAAACCGCCGTTCTGTAGCTTGCAGGGTGACGCGTCGAGGCTGGGGACGGCGTCAGGAGCTAGTGGACGATCGAGGCACTGCACAAGGAGGCAGCTGGCGAGCGGAGATGGTTTGGGCAGTGCTGCCATGGCAGGCGGCGGCGGTGGCGGCTTGCGGACGTGTCGGGGAAGGGCTGTGGCGCTCGTGAGCGATGCTGGTCGGGCCTTGGCGCTACGCAGCGTGCGGCAAAGGATCAGGATGAGCTCGGGGCACTGTCAAGGGACGCGGCGGTTTGGGCGCAGCATGTGCAAAACGCGCGCTCTGGCTGCGCCCGGTGCACGCACGCTACCTGCTTGCTAAAATGCTAGGGCAATCTATCTTGATTGGATGCAAATGGGAATTAACAGGACTATGGTTTAGGGTTAAACATGCCTAGAGGACATGCTGGTTTGGACTGGGAGGCAACTTTCCAATGCAATAACAAAACCATGCAAAAACTGTTCCTGCTCTCCAGGTGTTCGACAAAATGCTATGGGTATAAAGAAAATCTTTCTGGGGGCCAAGTATTCCAGGTTGGGGTCTCATTATCTACAGGTGATGATGGCATGGCTGGTTGGGAAAATACAAGAACTTGCTAGTGCAATATTCTCAAAACTATGTTTCTGGACAGAAACTATAGGGCATAATTGCATGGACCAAAAGTATTGCAAAGAGCCTAAACTCTTGGACTTAAGAGTTTGGTAGGGTGCACTACAAGCAGGAAAACTATCATGGGCATTGGGGCACAGAAAAATAGGGTTGCTGTTCAAAACATCAAACTGGACCAGAAAGCAAATGAGGATGATATGCTCAAATTTTTCAAATAACACAAATGGATTTTTGCATAAAAATTAGTTATATGCATCTACTGACATCTACAAATTTTTATGGAGTTTTTAAAGAAATATTTAAACAGGTTGCAGTGCAAACTACAAACTGATCCAGATTTGAAAAATTGAAGTGGAGCTCAAAATTTTCAAAAGACCAAGAGAGGTTTTTGCATAAAAGTAATCCAGGGACATCACATGGCCTCTCCAAGTTTTTGTGGAAATTTTAAATGAATTTATAGAAGGGTTGTAGTGTAACTCATGCCTTTAAAAGAATGAAAATGCTTTTAAAAGAATTTAAGCTACGCAAGTTTTATTATAAAAATAATTTCACTAATTTTACTAAATGAAGTAATATGCTTAAATAAATTATTTAAGTCCCACAATATTTTTCAAAAGTTTCAGATAAGAGGGAATTTTTTTTTTGAAATCCAGAGAAAAGAAGTAACTCTGAAATTAATAGAAAAGCCAGAAAATAGAAAATAAATCTTTCTGACAAAATTTTAATTAATAAAACAATATTAAATTTTTGGGGTGTTACAACACTACCCACCTTAAGAAAAATCTCGTCCTTGAGATTTGCTAAGGACGTATTTTGCAAAAATATCATTCGCACCACACGGCAACCGTAACATGAAAAACAAATATTCCACACAGTAAAATTGCTGACTAACGTGCAGTTGTGGTGTACTAGCGAGGTAATCGATTTGGTGATAAAAGAACGTGCGGTCTTGTATCTAGTGTACACGTCCTGTGAGTCGTATAACACGAGGGCATGCAAATTAAATTTTTGTTGGAAAACATTTTTCATTGCAGTGGTCCTTTAAGAAAAACCTTACTATGAAATTTGCCATAATGAAAACAATCGATTTTCAATCCCAAGAAACAACTTCTACCAACACAATATATTCATACAGAGAATTTTTAAAACACAGCACATGTATCACAACAAGCAGTCAAATGCTACACAAACTGACACAACTACGGCGCTGACAGTTCAGGCAATAAACTATAGGTCATGAGGAAATATTCCTTGCAGTGGGATATATTCTTCATTTACTGGGGAGTGGATGGGGGACTTACAAAAAAAACATCTCTCTTAGTTTGGCCTCAGGGGTCTGCTAATAGCAATTAGGGTTTTATACAGCAAGGGTCTGGAGAAAATCCTAGCTCTTGCTGGGTCAACCGCTCTCCAACGATGACATAGTGCACCAGCTTAATTAGTGCCGGATCTTTCTCTGCTCAGGTGTAGGGAAAGGATGCGGCTTCTCTGGCTGCTGCACTATTTCGGGAAATAATAATACCCACGTTCACTGGCATAGGGCGCCAGGAATTGAAGATGGGTAACCGCTCCATAAGCAGCAATTTCTATGGTCATCACCGGAGTGGGCATAGATTTCCCGATGAAGGGAACTCCCATAGGGTCTTGGTTTGGGTCTACCTGCGGGGTGTGCCTCACTGTCCAATATTTCGAGGAGATAAAAGTGACCCTCGATTTGAACAGCTTGTACCGGGATGGGTGGGGAGAACCCATGGTACTGTGGTTAAAATCCCACAATTATTTTAATAAAATTCCCCGGGGTTGCATCTGGGGTCTTTACATGAATCCCAAGGTGCGACCTAAAAAATAAATGGATGTGGAGGCAGTGCACAAGGTGAGGGATGCTCGGTAAGGTCACGGAGTGGCTCATGTATAGCATCTGGGCTGGATGACATATTGCGGTGTGGGGGCAATATTAATTGTCGGTTCTGCTCTCTGGTGGTCGGGGTCAATGTCACAGATATATATATCTCAAAATGCGATGTATTACTGTGGTTGTCGGTTGGGTGTCCTAATGGTAGCTACGCTCAGAATTATATATGTGACCAGATGCCAAAATTTTATTTATGCATGGTTACTTGTAGTACTTATCAAAATAAAGGCATACAAGAATTCTGCATTTTATTAATGGTGATATAGGGTCACACTATTACATGGCGTAGTAATACTAAGGCTCGGCAGGTGAGGTTGGCGAGGATGGTCACAAAACCTCCAAGGTCGGTCGCAGTGGTTCCATTGCGAACAATGGATCGAGGCATCTTGGCTTGGTTATGGATAGGTGGTTGTGGTGTGCTGGTTTGGGGCAAATGTCTCCTTATAAAAGAGAACGGAGTATTCCCTCGCACGCTTGCGAATGGAGTAACTCAGGTGTCGATCACGGGCGTGTGGCTTACTGGGCTAGTCTGATAGGTTGGGCACCGACTGTCAAAAGCTGTCGGGGTCACTGGGTGGGCTATAGTATAGGATAGGCTTGACTGTGGTTAAGGTAAGGTCTGGTGGGTGGTAACCTAGGTTTTCTTGACCCGGCTAAGATAGGATTAGCCAATGGTCAGCCTGGCTCTGATACCAAGGTTGTCAGGACCGGCTTTCTAGGATATTAATTTCCCAGTAAATGGTCCTTGTGCTCACCAGCCCCAGGATTACTGTTAGCCGATGAG
Source organism: Elymus sibiricus (assembly GCA_039707655.1). Taxonomy (NCBI): domain Eukaryota; kingdom Viridiplantae; phylum Streptophyta; class Magnoliopsida; order Poales; family Poaceae; genus Elymus; species Elymus sibiricus. The sequence continues at coordinate 143,890,979 of CM077675.1, forward strand.
ACACAATCTTGATACAGAAATTCCAAGCAAATACAAAATCTGAAGTACAAGACCATTGTGGTCTATGAGTACAACAAAAGTTTCTAGTGGTTGATGGCGGAAGCGGTCTGCGGATCATCAGCGTCTATGGGACTCCATTTCCCACAGGAACAGCTGACCTGGATAACTCCTATCTTCGCGCGGCTGCTATCTTCATTGCCTAGGTTCTGGGGCTGCCGTCATTGCACTCCTCTCCAAGCAAGAAATCTGGCCAAGACAATAGCCAGGGACAAGCCAGTGAGTACTTTGAATGTACTCGCAAACATCATGAAAAAAAGGTATAATATAGCAGGTGATAATCATGCACTGAAATAATCCACGATCACTTAGTCAGCCACAAAATAAAATTCATGATGCACGCAAGCAGGTCATTCCTATTAAATAGTAATAAGCAATCAGAGAATAAAAATAAAATGAACCGATCGGGTGACTGAAGCGGCGCCTCGAAAGGATAATAACATAAAGCATGCCTCAGTCGGGCGTCTGAGCGACGCCACATAAAGGGCTTTAGAAGAAAAAAAAATAACATGCGTGCCATAGTCGGGCGTCTGACCGACGCCACATAAAGGGCTTATAAGGAAAATAAATAGCAAACATGCCACAGTCGGGCGTCTCAGCGACGCCACCTAAAGGGCTTATAATGAAAATAAATAACAAGCATGCCACAGTCGGGTGTCTGAGCGACGCCACATAAAGGGCTTATAAGGAAAATAAATAGCAAACATGCCACAGTCGGGCGTCTCAGTGACACCACATAAAGGGCTTATAAAGTAATAATCAAAATGAGTATTCAGGAGGTAGAACCGTCCCAGGGATACTCAACAATTCAAGAATATAAATGGTTAGTTCACAATAATAAGAATCAAAATCATCATTTGTTACATGTCATGATCAATATTCCGGTTTAGAAGTTTTCCTCCGAAGACCGACACTAAGACCGACACTCGACCCATCCTAGACTACAGTCCTTAACGGCGCACACGGCTATTCGAATAGATGTAAACTCTGCAGAGGGTGTACTCTTTACCCACGAGTAACGGATTTCTTTAGTCCACCGGGACTAATTCCGCTTACGGTCTTTGAATTGAAAACACACCTGACCTGCACACACTATCTTAACTTACCGATGCCTGGAATCACCCACGACACTCGTTAACCAAAACTCTAAGTAGGGAGGCTAGAACCTCGATTAGCATGGGATCAAATTTATACCGCGCACTACTAAGGGGTGCCCCCCTCTCGGTCCCAACCGGAAACACCCATTCCCCCGGACCAGGTGGCATGCCTACCGGATGCACCCAGTATCTTCCACCATGGCCTCTCTGTACGGTGTGTGCCAAGAAAGGGGTTGACAACTTACTGAACCGTACCCAGCCCACGGCAGAGACAAGTGGTAGTACGAAACAAGCATGGGGGTTACTGGAACAAGACTCGATCTATGGTCGACTCAAGAGGCTTATGTGTTCCCTGCATGGTTAGCACAATAAATAGTTTTCCACACTCTCAGGCAGAATCACCACCTACCACATTCCATGATGCCTCACTGACCATTCTCGCTCCAACGAGATGTCAGCACCAAGCTCATGTCTACCCAAGACAGAGACTTATCCTAGATTCCTTCCGGTAGGCAGGGGTGGCACAAGGTGGTGACTACTGCCTCAAGCATCTCAAGTTTAATAGCAAGAATCATCATCATGTGTTGCAAGCATGATCACACCTTCACATGAAATAACGCGTATTTCATGTCAACTTGGTGCTGCAGTTTTATTCGTCACACCAAACATCACACAACAAATATTATACCAGGGGTTCAGAATGCTTGCCTCCAAAGTGTGGAGAGGTAGGGTGCATAACAAAACTTTTGAAAGTTTGCTCCTCTCTTCATTTCCTATTTTTGAAAATATTCGAATCAACACACAATTAAAAAAAACAGTACAAAAAGTTGTCTTAAATATTTTTGAAATAAATCTTAAAATAAACTAGGTGAAATTTGAGAGAGGTAGGAAAAAGAATCAATTAATTTGAAGTTTTATTTTAAAAGTAATAGCCAGTCAAACTTAGGTCAAAGTTCTGATTTTTAAATAAAACCAGAAAAAGAAAACGATTCGGTCGGCTTACGCTTTACTAAACTGAAAACGTATTAGCGGGAATACGCCTTCACTTAAGACGGCTCCCAGTTGGCTCTGTCGCTGACGACCAGGGCCCACGGACAGGTTTGTCTATAGTCAAACCGGTCCTCTCCCTCCTCCAGCCGAGGGGGAGGAGTGACCTCCGGCGATCCCCGCCGGCGACTCGGGGCTCCCCTCCGGCAACCGAGGGCACCTTCGGGATCAGGGGCTCACGGCGGTCTTGAGGGATGGGGACTTGGGCACCGAAGGGCCTGGGAGCTCCGGTGGCCCCGATGGCCGGCGGACGGCGGCGCGGGTCCACAAGGGGCTTTGCCCACGGCTCAACTCAGGCGAAAACGGGGGAGGGAATGCGCTCGCGGTGTCATGCTGGACTCATCCTGATAGAAAAAGGAGGAGGAGGAGCTTAGTTGGTCTCGGAATCAACAAGGGAAGTGGCGGCCGAACCGTGACCGGAGTTGGGAAAGATGACCTTCCCCTGGTCGATTGGGGCCTAGGGGAGCTCGAGGGGGATGGGGGATATCTTTCTGAAAGTCTGGGCGAGCTAGGGGGGTCCTTTATAGGCAGGCGGAGGTCGGTTGCGCCCGCGAGGGCGGATAAGACCGGCGAACCGCCGTTCTGTAGCTTGCAGGGTGACGCATCGAGGTTGGGGACGGTGTCAGGAGCTAGCGGACGGTCGAGGCACTGCACAAGGAGGCAGCTGGCGAGCGGAGATGGTTTGGGCGGTGCTGCCATGGCAGGCAGCAGCGGCGGCGGCTTGCAGACGTGTTAGGGAAGGGCTGTGGCGGTCGTGAGCGATGCTGGTCGGGCCTTGGCGCTACGCAGCGTGCGACAGAGGATCAGGATGAGCTCGGGGCACTGTCCAGGGACGCGGCAGTTCGGGCGCAGCACGTGCAAAACGCGCGCTCTGGCTGCGCCCGGTGCACGCACGCTACCTGCTTGCTAAAATGCCAGGGCAATCTATCTTGCTTGGATGCAAATGGGAATTAACAGGACTATGGTTTAGGGTTAAACATGCCTAGAGGACATGCTGGTTTGGATTGGGAGGCAACTTTCCAATGCAATAACAAAACCATGCCAAAACTGCTCCTGCTCTCGAGGTGTTCGACAAAATGCTATGGGTATAAAGAAAATCTTTCTGGGGGCCAAACTTTCCAGGTTGGGGTCTCATTATCTACAGGTGATGATGGCATGGCTGGTTGGACAAATACAAGAACTTGCTAGTGCAATATTCTCAAAACTATGTTTCTGGACAGAAACTATAGGGCATAATTGCATGGACCAAAAGTATTGCAAAGAGCCTAAACTCTTGGACTTAAGAGTTTGGTAGGGTGCACTACAAGCAAGAAAACTATCATGGGCATTGGGGAACAGAAAAATAGGGTTGCTGTTCAAAACATCAAACTGGACCAGAATGCAAATGAGGATGATATGCTCAAAATTTTCAAATAACACAAATGGGTTTTTGCATAAAAATTAGTTATATGCATCTACTGGCATCTACAAATTTTTATGGAATTTTTAAAGAAATATTTAAACAGGTTGCAGTGCAAACTACAAACTGATCCAGATTTGAAAAATTGAAGTGGAGCTCAAAATTTTCAAAAGACCAAGAGAGGTTTTTGCATAAAAGTAATCCAGGGACATCACATGGCCTCTCCAAGTTTTTGTGGAAATTTTTAATGAATTTATAGAAGGGATGTAGTGTAACTCATGCCTTTAAAAGAATGAAAATGCTTTTAAAAGAATTTAAGCTAGGCAAGTTTTATTATAAAAATAATTTCACTGATTTTACTAAATGAAGTAATATGCTTGAATAAATTATTTAAGTCCCACAATATTTTTCAAAAGTTTCAGATAAGAGGGAATTTTTTTTTGAAATCCAGAGAAAAGAAGTAACTCTGAAATTAATAGAAAAGCCAGAAAATATAAAATAAATCTTTCTGACAAAATTTTAATTAATAAAACAATATTAAATTTTTCGGGTGTTACATTCACCACATCAATACACCACTATGGATCCTCTCTCATCTTCCTACGATAAGTCATCCATAGCACTCACACTTATCTGGAGCATTTTAGAATATCCATTTAAAGTTATCTATGAACAATGCAAGTCTCCAAGTAGTCAATATCCGCGGACGCGGCTATTCGAATAGATAGTTTACCCTATAGGTTTGTACTTCATCACACATGCTCCCGCCACTTATCGCCATGTGCACGTAAAAAGGCACCTCGGCAACCTTCAAGCGGAAGCCCAGTGAGGGAGTCGGCCATGGACGTTAACTTACAATGACTCACGTCCAAGGCAGTCGCCTATCTGAGTTGGAACCCATAATGAAAGTCCGGCCGAGGTTTCCAACATGGCCTCAAACGTTGTGAGCAGGGCCCCAAGCGGGTCCTGACTGGGCCATTCATCCACTTCGTAGGCCGTGCCACACCTATCAACGTTTCGAACTACTGCGACTCCTGGACTAAGATCAGGGAAGTTAATAGGCTGAGAGGGTCCATTGGTTTTGGCCGAATGTGCAGTAGTAACTAGTCTTGGAACACAAACACGGAACTCAGTTCCTATGAGCGGTTTCAATGAGACAACCCGCCATGTACTCCTACATGGCATCTCATCGCTACCTTTACCAAAACAGGTTATACACTTAACCCTCATCATCAGGACACATCCATTTCACTCTAGTTCATCACCCAGATGAATCAGACCTAACACAACTCTAAGCATAGCAAGCATAACAGGGTTATGGCAGCACATGGCTCAAGCATCTACCAGGTATGCTAGGTTGCTCGGTTTATCTATTACTGTGATAATGACAGGTCATGCAAAGGAGTGGGTTTAATTACCGGAACACAAGTAACATTTGAATCGTTGTCCTAATGCATTGAAATGAGAGCAATAGTGAGAGAGTGGGTTTATATTGAAATGCTGAAGGGGGGGTTGCTTGCCTGACACTTCTGAAGATAACAATGAGTCTTCATCGGTGACAACGATCTCAACGTCGGAACAACATCTACCGGAGGGGAACAATCACTGGCAGCAAGAGGGAACAATAATCAATTCATGCAATGCTCAACCATGATGTATGACATGACAAATTAAGGTACTAAAATGATCTAGAGGAATAATTAACCAAGTTAGTTCAAGTGGAATTCAAACGAGTTTGCATTCCAACTCCAAATGATATTTCATACATTGCCCTAATCATAAAATTTCCTAGTTGGTGATGTTAACTTGTTTGAACATGCATGATCATGGCATAAACAGATTCATTGGATTTTTCTGATCATTTTTCATATGTAAATTATTTTCATCTGAGTTACAGATTATTTTCTATGGTTTTTAGAAGTTTTAAACATTTTCTGGAATTTTCAGATTTATTAATAATTAGAAAAACTCCAGGAAATGGTTTATTGCGTCAGGACGACGTCAACACTGCATCACTAGGTCAACAGAGTCAAACCTGGCAGTGGGACCCAGGTGTCACTGACTCAGTTAGCTAATTAAATTAACTTTACACTAATCTTAAAATTAGTCAGGGCCGGTGCCCACACATCAGTGGCCCTGGGGGTTAATTAGCGGGGTCATTAGCCACTAATTGCGGTGCCACGTCAAAAGCGCCGGCGGCAAGTCACCGGTGACCAAATCTACGGCGGCTGGCCTCGGGTTTCACCGTCCGGCAACCAATCAGCGCGTGGTTTGGCCCTACGACCTTCTGCATGTGCGCCGCATCCAACGGAGCAAGTGACGTGGCTTGAGACTGCTTCGGTATTTCCCCAAAGAGGAAGGGATGATGCAGCACAGCGACGGTAAGTATTTCCCTCAGTTATGAAACCAAAGTTATCGAACCAGTAGGAGGATCACCACCACCCAATAAGCAGCACCTGCACACAAACAACAAATACTTGCAACCCGACGCGAAAGAGAGGTTGTCAACCTCCCTATGGTAAAAAGATAGATTTGGTAGTGATAGATAGGAGAGGTAGATCTCTCAAGAAGAAATAAAAAGAGTAAATATGCAGCAATTTATTTTTGGGTTTTTGGTTTTGTAGATCTGAAAACAAAGATTGCAAAAATGTAGATCGGAAAGCAATATGATGGAAAAGTAGACCCGGGGGCCGTAGGGTTCACTAGTGGCTTCTCTCATGAGTATAGCGCACGGTGGGTGAACAAATTACTGTTGGACAATTGATAGAAAATCGAATAGTCATGACGATATCCAAGGTGATGATCATTATATAGGCATCACATCCAAGATAGATAGACCAACTCCTGCCAGCATCTACCTCTATTACTCCACACATCGACCGCTATCCAGCATGCATCTAGTGTATTAAGTTCATGGGAAAAATGAGTAATGCAATAACACCGATGACATGATGTAGACAAGATCTATTCATGTAAGAATAGACCCCATGTTGTTATCCTTAATAGCAACGATACATGCGTGTCTTGCTACCCCTTCTGTCACTGGGAAAGAACACCGCAAGATCGAACTGTCGGTGCACTAGTACAGGGGTACCCAGTGCCCCTAACTTATGCACAGGCGGTAGAGCAGAGAGCCCCGATAGCAGTCAAGGCCAAGACTCTAGCAGGCTCAGCGCAGCAACACAAGCCTGGGGTGTGACACGCCAAGCATGTCCCCGATGCCGCCGGGGACCAAGACGAATGCACCTTCCAGAATACCCGGCAAGCCACCCCCCCCCCCGGCAGGCACGAGCCAACCAGACACCGCTCCACCGCATCGCTACGGCTGTCACTTATCGATGCAATGTCGAGCCTTCAGGCGGCTAATAAACTCTCGCTAAGCATGTGGCGACACTCCGGAAGACAAGTTACGCCCGGTTGACACCCGCCCCTCGGCGTGTCAAGATCTCAACCAGCGACCAGCCAAGCGGTGGCAAGGGCTTGCCGGGGATGCACCCCCAAGCACCACCTAGGCAGGTAATCATGGCATTTTGTCCTAAATGCCAGAGTTAGGTATGATAGCTCTGCTTAGCTATCTAATCGATGGATAATGTCTGTTTTGCCACTGTGGTAACCCCTTGCACTATAAAAGGAGGCCCAAGGCAACTGGAACCCCCGAACGCTTGTATTCGCACAACCACTCTTCCCCCGGCAGCAGCCCTTGCCGGGGATAGATGCCTTGCGTTCTTCGTGTTCCTCCAATCAATCCACCAAAAAGCAGGAGTAGGGTTTTACGCTTAGCAGCGGCCCGAACCTGGGTAAAATGTCTGACCCCTGATCGTTGTGCCGTCTCATGATCTTCGCTCTTCGTGCAACGTGACCCCCCTTGCCGAACCACAAGGGACCTCTGGTCCCATAGGTGACCGTGAGCATCCGTGCACCGACATCTTTGGCATGCCAGGTAGGGGGTGTGCATCATTTGCGCGAACCCAAGTTCGTGAACGGCGGATCAGTTTTCAACGTCATCTTATTCAACAATGGCTCCAAAGAAGAAATCCAGCACGGCTGCACATCCCTCGTCCTCGAAGGCTCCCTCACACGCGGCCGTCAGCGCCGTAGGCGCCGCGGTCGCTGCGGCCGAGGCGGGCATCGTGGACGACGCAGTCGGCGCAGGCGGCGCCCCTGTCCAGCCTATCCCGACCAGGGATGGAGCGGGAGGCGCTGGAGGGGAGCGACTACAGCAACAACATGGCGAGCTCGGCCTCGACACCATGGGCGGAGGAAACACCCGTTCATCACCTCCTCGCAGCATGGATGTCCGAAGGCGCCTTCGCAGCGCCCAGTCCGGTGCGAGCCGTGACCCTCCGGCCGCACCTGTTGCCAGCGAGATTGTTGGGCATGCGCCCCGAGCGGAGCGAGACGGGGCGCCCAGCGGAGCCGCAGCTCCTCAGGACCAGCCCACAACTCACCAGAAAGCTCCAGCGAGTGGCACGCGGCATCAAGGACGCGGCGAAGCTTCTCTTGGTCCTACTAAGAGTTGAGCCATGTCAAGGTCCGCCTCTTTCGCCATGCTTGGCACCACATAGGAGGCCATGGCGGGAGTCCAGATGCTGCTCAACTTCATGCCAGCAGCTGATAAGATGGATGAATGGAGAGCCACCATTCAAAGCCTGATTTCCTTCGTTGAAGCCAACAAGACCCAGCAAGCAGAGCCGTCGCGATGTACGCGGACAGCAGCGGCGGCCCAGGGTGGCGAGCGCGTAGAAGGGGCCACCACAACGGTGCAATCCCCTCCGCGACAACAAGCCCAGAGGCAGCGTAGCTAGCTTCACATGCTGACGACCACGACGAGGCGTCCATAGTCTCGTCTGGTCCACATGACCTCCGGGACCAGCGACGTTTTCTCGAAGACCAGCGGAAGGAAGACGCGCGAATCACCATCGAGCGACGTCGTGAAGCACACCGTCAATCCGGCAGGCGCAACGGTCCAGACTTTGGTGACCCCGCGCCCAGTGTCGGCGGGTACCTTCCTTACGAGGTTGGGTTGCCCTGCCTTCACTAGCGAGCTGTGACGGGTCCGCTAGCCGTCGACCCAAGCCTTCAAGATTGAGCTACCAGAAAAATACGACGGGAAGCTAAACCCCGCTGAGTTCTTGGGCATCTACACAATAGCTGTTCAAGCTGCGGGAGGAAGAGATGAGAAAGTGCTCGCCAACTATTTCCCTTTGGCGCTCAAGCCAAATGTGAGATCATGGCTGATGCACCTGCCGGAGAATTCCATTTCCTCTTGGGCTGATCTGTGCAATGAGTTTGTTGGCGCCTTCACCGGTGGTCATCAAGAGCCAGGCCAGCCCAACGATCTCCAAGTCCTCCCACAAAAGGAGGGAGAAACTCCAAGGAAGTATATCCAGAGGTTCAGCCGGGTACACAGTAACATCCCTGAGATCCATCCCGCGGCAGTGATTGCCGCGTTCCACTCGAACGTGCACAACAGGAGGATGCGAGCCAAGATGAATGTCAAGCTCCCCAAGACTGTCAATGAGCTTTACACCTTGGTGGATAAGTGTGCTCGAGCTGAAGAAGGAAGGCGACTTCCTGGAGAAGAGGCGGGCGTCGAAGTGGACTCTGATGATGACGAAGGGAAGGAACAGGAAGCGCAACAAAAAGCGCAAGGGAAAAGCTGTGCTGGCTGTCGAGAGCTCCGGAGACCTCAGTACCGGCAAAAAGGCGAAAGCCGAAACCCCCGGCAAGGGAGCTGCCGCGTGCGCTGATTGCCGGGAGGCTGCTACCACTGAGAAGGCCGGGAAATCCGATGGGCCGTACTGCAAGATTCACCGCACCAAGGGACATGATCTCCAAGAATGCCGACAGGTCGAGCAGCTTGTTGAGAAACAGAGGGCCGAATATGAGAAACACGACAAGGAAAAAGGCTAGGACGGTGCTGTCGGGAAGGGCCGTGGCGGCAGAGGTGGTCGTCGCGGCAAAACCCCGCACCAAAAGGGAAAACCTGCCAGAGGCCGAGAGAAGAAGGAAACAGATGATATGAGCGATGATGAGGATGATGATGAGGATTCCAGTGACAGGGAGTTCCAGAAGGGAACTGAAGCTATGTGCGTTGACGGGGGAGCGTCCTTGCACTCCTCTCGCCACCAGCTCAAACAGTGGGCACGCGAAGTCAATGCTGTGGAACCAACTGCAGAATCAAGGAAACCACTTAAGTGGTCCCGCACGCCTATCATCTTTGATGAAGAGGATCATCCTGACCGTACCACTACGGTTGGATGTTTACCGTTGTTGGTTTCCCCAACAATTCGCAACCTCAAAGTGTCTAAGATGGTAGTTGACGGTGGGGCCAGGCTGAGCCTGATCTCTCCTTGAGTGGCTGAGAAACTGCAGATCCTTGATGAAGAGCTCGAAGCCACGAGTACGTTCCAAGGAATCAACCCAGGCAGGAGCCGACCCAAGTGAAAGATCACTCTGCCTGTGACGTTCGGCAGAGAGTTGAACTTCCGGATAGAGAGGATAGTATTCGACGTCGCCGAAATCCCACTGCCCTACAATGGAATCCTTGGTCGCCCAGCTCTAGCAAAGTTCATGGCGGCATCCCACTATGCCTACAATACTTTGAAGATGCCAGGGCCCATTGGAGTCATTTCCATCCCATCAGACAAGAAGAACGCAGTTATCTGCGTGGACCAGATGTATCGCAACGCGGTAGCAGCTGAAACCATAGAAACCCCAGCTCCCACTAAGGATACAAGGAAAATGAAGAAGCCCGGCAGGAACACCGGCAAGGACTTTGGGAAGCGCGCCTCTTCGGAGTGCGCGGCACCTGATGATGACCTGCCAGAAAGTTCCACCGGCAAGAAGATCAAGGTCGCCTACCCTAAGACAAAGAAGGTCCCGGCAAGGGAAGATGGCACTGGTGGTACCTTCGCCATCAGTGCTACCCTTAATGACAAATAGGAAAGCGCGCTCGTTGCCTTCCTGTGGGAGAATGTCAATGTGTTTGCCTGGCAACCATCTGACATCCCTGGTGTTCCCAGGGAGCTAATTTGGCACCACCTTGCGGTCTGCCCTCACGCCCGACCCGTCAAGCAAAAAGTTAGGAAACAGGCCTTGGAGCGACAGCAGTTCATTGCCGAGGAAATCAAGAAGCTTGAAGCAGCTGGTCTGGTTAGAGGAGTGTTGCATCCAACCTGGTTGGCAAACCTGGTGGTGGTACGAAAGGCAAATGGGAAATGGAGACTTTGCATCGACTTCACTGACTTGAACAAGGCCTGCCCGAAGGACCCTTTTGCCTTGCCGCGCATAGATCAAATTGTTGACTCCACCTCCGGATGTGACTTGCTTTCCTTTTTGGATGCCTACTCCGGCTACCACCAGATATTCATGAACAAGGAAGATGAAGAGAAGACCATATTTGTACGAATGCCCTTCGGGTTAAAGAGTGCTGGTTCAACCTTCGCCAGGGCTGTTCAAATTGGTTTTGGACCTCAGCTGCATAGAAATGTGGAAGCATACATGGATGACATCGTGCTCAAGATCAAGGATGAAGCCACTCTCATACAAGATCTGGAAGAAACTTTCGCGAACTTGCGCAAGATCAACCTGAAACTCAATCCTGAAAAATGTGTGTTCGGTGTCCCATCCGGCAAGCTGCTTGGGTTCTTCGTGTCTCAACGAGGAATAGAAGCCAATCCCGACAAGATCAAGGCGATCGAGCAGATATAGGCGCCCAAGACCATCAAAGATACCAGACGCCTGACCGGATGCGTTGCCGCGTTGAGTAGGTTCATCTCCAAGTCCGCTGAGCGCGCCTTGTCGTTCTTCAAAATCCTGAAGAAGGCCGGCCCGATGAAGTGGACCCCGGAAGCAGCCACAGCACTACAAGACCTAAAACAATACCTATCCTCTTCTCCCACCTTAGTCGCTCCTAAACCGCAAGAGCCGTTGCTTCTATATCTAGCAGCAACGAATCAAGTGGTTAGTGTAGCGCTGGTGGCGCAGCGGGGTGTGGGTGAAGATTCAGCAGCCGCTGCTGATGCTGCCGGGAGTGAGAAAGAAACCTCCGCGGCAGAGCTCGACATTGGTCCAGGGAGATCTCAACAAATGGTTGACAGCAAGTCCAAGGAAGTGGCAAAGAAGAAAATGGTGCCGCGGCCCGTCTACTTTGTCAGTTCCCTTCTACAGGGGGCTTGATCAAGGTACTCCGGAGTACAAAAGCTGATCTTCGGCCTCATCATGGCCACGAGGAAGCTGCGCCATTACTTCCAAGCCCATGAGATAAGAGTTGTCACCCGTTTCCCGTTGCAACGCATACTGAGAAACCCCGAAGCCACTGGCAGGATAGTTGAGTGGGCACTGGAGTTGTCAAGCTTCGGATTAAAGTATGAGAGCACTTCTACCATTCAACGGAGAGCCTTGGCGGAGTTTATTGCAGAATGGACACCCACGCCCGATGATGAAGCTCCAGAGACAATCCTCCCCAGCAAAGAGGCGCCAAAGGATTGGATCATGTACTTTGACGGTGCTTTCTCACTCCAGGGCGCTGGAGCAGGCGTGCTCCTCGTCGCCCTGACCGGAGAGCACCTGAAGTACGTCGTCCAGATGCACTTTCCCCAGGAGGAAGCCACCAACAATACCGCTGAGTATGAAGGGCTCCTTGCCGGGCTCAGAATTGCGGTAGAGTTGGGAATAAAGAGGCTGATCGTCCGAGGAGACTCTGAACTAGTGATAAAGCAAGTCAACAAGGATTATAAGAGCCCGTTGATGGAGGCCTACGTGGAAGAAGTGAGGAAGTTGGAGGAGCACTTTGATGGGATGCAAACGGAACATGTGCCACGAAGTGCGCTGCGCAGAAGCTTCCTGTGGAACCAGGAACCTTTGTTCTCCACCTCACCCAACCATCAGTGTCCCCGTCTGCGATGTCCAAAAAAAGAAGGAAGCGAAACTCCGGTAAGCATTCCCCGGCAGAGCTTCCCGAAGCCGCTGGTAGAGAGGCTGCCGGAGAAAATCCCGTTCCGGTTGACGAGCAGCTCCCTCCAGCAGGAACTCTGGGTCTAGCGGTTGAGGCAAGCACTCCCGGAGACGTGGAGATGCCCTTGGTCCTTGTTGTCGAGCCACAGGCTCCAACTTGGGCACCGCATATAGTCCATTTCCTTCAAACTGGAGAACTCCCCGAAGAGCATGTAGAAGCTGAAAGAGTAGCCCGTAGGTCAAGTATGTACCAGTTTGTCGATGACACCCTGTACAGAAGACGGCCGAACGGTGTGAAATTAAGGTGTATTTGCTGGGAGGATGGACTGAAGCTGTTGGCAGAGATTCACGGAGGAGTATGTGGTTCCCACATTGGATCAAGAGCCCTTGCCGGAAAAGCTTTCCGTCAGGGTTTCTATTGGCCCACTGCCCTCCAGGATGCTACTGAACTGGTCACCAAGTGTGAAGCTTGCCAGTTCCACTCTAAGAACGTCCATCAACCAGCGCAAGCCCTGCAAACAATCCCTCTATCCTGGCCATTCTCGGTCCGGGGGCTCGACATCCTGGGCCCCTTCCCCCGTGCTGACAGGGGCTCTGAGTTCTTGTTCGTGGCAACCGACAAATTCACAAAGTGGCCTGAGGTGGAACCAGTGAGAAAGGTGACTGCACAAGCAGCTATCAAGTTCATGAAAGGACTGGTGTGCCATTCTGGAGTACCTAACAGAGTGATCACTGACAATGGCACCCAGTTCACGAGCCGCGCCTTCATGCAATATATCCAAAACCTTGGAAGCAAGGTCTCCTTCACCTTTGTTGCTCACCCAAGGAGCAATGGCAAGTCGAGAGGATGAATGCTGAAGTGCTGCAAGGACTCAAGACAAGAACTTTTGATAAGCTGCGGAAGAGCCGCAAGCGCTGGATCAATGAGCTGCCGGTGGTTCTTTGGTCCCTCAGGACGACACCAAATCGAGCTACCGGCCAGACACCCTTCTCCCTAGTGTATGGTGCGGAAGCAGTGCTCCCCACGGAACTCATATACGGGTCGCCTCGAGTGCTTGCCTACGATGAAGTAGAGCAACGGCAGTTGTGGCATGACGATGCCACGCTCCTCAAGGAAGACCGTCTCCGGGCTGCTGTGCGTGCTGCACGTTACCAGCAAGCTCTGCGCCACTATCATAGCCGAAGAGTTCGGGCCCAGAGCCTTGAGGAAGGCGACCTTGTCCTTCGGCGCGTTCAGTCCGCCAACGGTACACACAAGTTGACGCCGAAGTGGGAAGGCCCTTACCGGGTAGTACGAGTCACCAGACCTGGCGCAGTCGGTCTGGAGACCGAAGATGGCACCAAGGTGCAGAACTCATGGAACATTGAGCATCTTCGTAAGTTCTACCCGTAAGGCGCGGCTGCCGGGCTCAGTCCCCGGCAGCCACCTTTTGTACAAGACTTGCCGATGTTGCATGTAACCCTTTGTACAAAGCCAGGCGAAGACCCTGTGCAATAGTAATAAAGCTAGGCATTGCGTCGTATCATCATCCTTACATGCTCATTACGCATTTTTATGATTGCAATGTTAGCACCTTTAAGTTATTAAGATTTGCTAGAATGCTTGATGAGACCATAATCTTTGTTACTGTCGTCACCCTACATGTTTTACCATCAAGAAAACAGGGGAATGAAACAAGAGAACAAAGAAGGCGGCCCATCACGCATGAAAAGGAGATACTGCCTGGAAAAGATAAGTGTATTACATATTTCTGGTTCGGTACTTCTCATTTTCTGAAGGAAACCCTTAGTACCTTCCTTACTGTGGGATGTGGAGTCACCCACGTGGAGAAAATCCTTGCCAGGACGAGCCGTCCCCCCTGTCCATGTTCATGGGGATGACAGCGCCGATACCGACAAGGAGCTCTGCCGGGGAACAATGCCAACCTGTTGCCGGGGCTCGCCCCCCCACTATGGCACTTGTGGTTCGAATGACGACCCAGCAAGCAGCTCCACGCGGTAGAGACAAAACATACTGATGCAGTACAAATATGGAAAGGAAAGGGACATTACTTGCAGAAAGAAAATAGCATTCTATTCTCATTCATTTTCGATACAAATGGGATGAAGATTACATAAGGAGACACCTCTTTTTAATAACTCTTCATTTGGCTTTCTCCCCTAGGGGCAAGTTACGAAAAGAAAAAGAGCAGAGGGGGACCCCTAACAGAAGCCTAGCCTGACCCCGTCAGGACCAGCATTGCACAAACGTCCACCCCACCGGGAGGGAAGGCGAAGACGAAGTCCACGAGCCTGCCGGGGTCCAGCTGAGAAGAAGAGGCGGTGCCCCAACTAGGAAGCCCCGACAATCGCTCTGCCGGGAGGAGGAGGAGCGCGATGACGGTGATGGTGCGGCCGACGATCAGTTAGAGCCCAGGTCATCGTACTCCGAATTGACAGCCTGGGACTCGTTGTCGTCGTCTTCACCAACACTGTCCTCCTCGTCGCTATCGCTCGAGGAGGAGCTTTCAGCATCGCTCGAGCTCTCCTCACAGCAGCCAAGGCTGGCGCCTGAACACCCGTAAATCATGACGGAGATCAGGTCGGCCTCCATCATCTTGAAGCAGAGGACGTGCCCTTCCGTGAGGTTATGGGCACGGGCGAAAGTTTTCCACCCACGCCTAAGAAACATGATGCGACGCTCCGGGTACTTGACGTCCACCCACATGGCGCCATTACAGCAACCATGCACCCGCAACCACAGGACGGGCAGCTTGTCAACCTCCATCACCCTGGCGAAAGGGTGAGGGAGGCGCAGGTGGCCTCGGAGGGGGCCACGCAACTTGATGACGAACTCCAGCGCCATTCCCTCAGCATGGGTCTCATCAAGAGAAGGGTCTGGCATTGGTGGAGGGTGTGAAGCAGCGCTCCGCCTCCCCCGACCACGGGCTCTGCGTCCACTGTGACCCCTCCCAGCTCCTCCGCCACATGCACTCGAGCCACCCGCCGCCTCCGTGGCAGAGGCGGTAGCATGATCCCAATGGGAACCCCTCGCCATTGAGGCAGAGGCCGGAGGACGCCCTCATCCCCTAAGCATACTAGCGGCGGGCGCAGCTCAAGACGAAGGAGCAGAACGGCGAACTCTGTGGGATTGCACTCAAGGAGGAAGAAAAGGGTGGATGAGCATCGCCCCTCGCGACCCCCCCCCCCCAATTTATAGGGAGGAATGCGGGGGCTGGCTCTCCTCTACTCCAAGGGTCGCCGCCCATCTCCACCAATTCCATTACCCACGATCACGGGCGAACAGGTAACCGCCCCATTGCTCCAATCCATGGCACTATGGTTTCTGCCACGATCAGGACTTTAAGTCACGAGCGCCCGTCGCTAACTCCCCACTAAGCATGTGGCGCGCGTGGCGGAAACGGCCTGAGGTGGTGGGCCAGTGCTGGCAAATAAATCGGCAGTTACTCCCTCACATTGCGCGCCTGTGCATGAAACTTGGGCCTAACCCAACGACACTTGGCGAGCATGTGTGAGCCAGTCCCAGGGGCTCCTGTCAATGCACTAGTACAGGGGTACCCAGTGCCCCTAACTTATGCACAGGAGGTAGAGCAGAGAACCACGACAACAGTCAAGACCAAGACTCTAGCAAGCTTAGCGTGGCAACCCAAGCCTGGGCTGTGACGCGCCGAGCATGTCCCCGACGCTGCCGGGGACCAAGACAAATGCACCTTCCAGAAGACCCGGCAAGACACCCCCAGCAGGCACGAGCCAACCAGCCACCGCTCCACCGAATCGCTACGGATGTCACTTATCGATGCGTCGAGCCTTCAGGCGGCTAATCAGCTCTCGCTAAGCACGTGGAGACACTCCGGAAGACAAGTTACGCCGGGTTGACACCCGCCCCTTGGCGTGTCAAGATCTCAAGCAGCGACCAGCCAAGTGGTGGCAAGGGCTTGCCGGGGATGCACCCCAAGCGCCACCTAGGCAGGTAATCATGGCATTTTGTCCTAAATGCCAGAGTTAGGTGTGATAGCTTTGCTTAGCTATCTAATCGATGGATAATGTCTATTTTGCCACTATGGTAACCCCTTGCACTATAAAAGGAGGCCCAAGGCCACCTAGCTCAAGGTTAGCAACTGGAACCCCCGAACGCTTGTATTCGCACAACCACTCTTCCCCCGGTAGCAGCCCTTGCCGGGGTTAGACGCCTTGCGTTCTTCATGTTCCTCCAATCAATCTACCAAAAAGCAGGAGTAGGGTTTTACACTTAACAGCGGCCCGAACGTGGGTAAAATGCCTGACCCCTGACCGTTGCATCGTCTCATGATCTTCACTCTTCGTCTAACGTGACCCCCTTGCCAAACCACAAGGGACCTCTGGTCCCATAGGTGATCGTGAGCATCCGTGCATCGACACGAACCCATCACAAAGCACCTCTTCCCATGGGAAGAAAAATCAATCTAGTCGGCCTAACTAAACCAAAGATTCGGAGAAGAAATACGAGGCTATAAGTAATCATGCATATAAGAGATCAAAGAAGACTTAAATAATATTCATGGATAGAAACTGATCATGAACTCAAAATTCATCGGATCCCAACAAACACACCGCAAAAGTTTACATCAAATAGATCTCCAAGAGACCATTGTATTGAGAATCATAAGAGAGAGAGAAGAAGCCATCTAGCTATTGCCTACGGACCCGTAGGTCTATGGTGGACTACTCACGCATCATCGGAGAGGCACCTATGAGGAAGATGAACCCCTCCGTGATGGTCTTTAGACTGGATCTCGCGGTTCTAGAACTTGCGGCGGCTCGAATTGTGTTTCGTCGACTCCCCTGGGGTTTTTGGAATATTTGAGAATTTATAGGCATCAAAGTCGGTGCGGAAGGGGGCCGAGGAGGGCACAACCCATCAGGGCGCACCGGGGCCCCTCTGGCGTGCCCTGGTGGGTTGTGGTCTCCACGGCCCACCTCTCTGGCAGTTCTTTGGCCCACTGGGTGTTTTCTGGTCCAGAAAAAATCTCCAAAAAGTATTGTCGCGATTGGACTCCTTTTGGTATTGATTTTCTGTGAAGTAAGAAACAAGCAAAAATAGCAACTGGCACTTTGGCACTATGTCAATAGGTTAGTCCCAAAAAATGATATAAAGTTGCTATAAAATGATTGTAAAACATCCAAGAATGATAATATAACAGCATGGATCAAGCAAAAATTATAGATATGTTGGAGACGTATCAGCATCCCCAAGCTTAATTCCTACTCGTCCTCGAGTAGGTAAATGATAAAAACAGAATTTTTGATGTGGAATGCTGCCTAACATGTTCATCACATTCTTGTCTTTTGTATAGCATGGACATTTGGACTTATAATGATTCAAAGCAATAGTCTACTTTTAACATATTGACTTCAATACTCAAGCATGTGAACAAGCAACCATGTCTTTCAAAATATCAACACTAAAGAAAGTTATCCCTAGCCCATCATGCTCAATCATTGAGCCATTCATGAAACACACTTGAATATTAACTATGCCCAATGCTCAAGTATGATCATTGTGCCCCCTAGTTAGTGCTTATAAGAGAAGATGGAGACTCAAAGCAAAAATAAAAATTGCATAAAGTTAGGCCCTTCGCAGAGGGAAGTAGGGATTTGTAGAGGTGCCACGACTCCAGTTTTAAAATTGAGAGAGAAAAATATTTTGGGTGGCATGCTATTCCTGTCAACGAAAACGACAAAGTAGGTCACAATACATTCCATGCTAGATATATCATAGGCAGTTCCTAAACAGAAAATAAAGTTTATTCCTTTTTCTACCAAACTTTCACTTTCCATGGCGGGCCATATCCACGGTTGCCTTCCATACCAACACTTTCCAATGAATTTATTATTTGACAACATAAAGTAAATATTTTTTCTTGTTCATTTCGGGAATGGGCATCCCTATTACTGCCGCACTCTCATGCAATGACAAGTGAATAAACACTCATCTTGAGGATAACACATCTAGCATGGAAAAATATTGGACACTCCCCACCGTTTCATGAGCGGTACGGGCACAGAAAATAGAAAATTTATTTTGAAAATTTAGAGATGGCACATACAAATTTGCTTGGAATGGCATGGAAATACCGCATATAGGTAGGTATGGTGGACTCATAATGCAAAACTTGGTTTAAGGATTTTGGATGCACAAGTAGTATTTCTACTTAGTACAAATGGAGGCTAGCAAATAGATTGGGAAGCAACCAAACCAAGAAACGAAAATTCACATAAGTGAGCATTGAACATAGCTAACACCGAATAATACACCACAAGTAGGAAGTAACTTCATTGCATAACTATTGACTTTCGTGCATGCATAGGGAATCACAAACCTTAACACGAATATTCCTACTAAGCATAATTACTCACTAACATGACTCACATATTACTATCATCATGTTTCAAAACTATTAGAAGGAATCAAGTTTAATTTGACCAATGATCTTCATGAAAGTTTTTATTATATCCTCCTTGGATATCTATCACTTTGGGACTAGTTTCGTATATTGCCATTGCTTTTTGGCAAGCTCAAACAAATTTAAGTGAAGCACATGAGCATAGAGATTTCATCTCTCAAAAATGTATAAGTGAAGCATGAGAGGATTTCTTCAAAATTTACTAACTCTTAAATTAATCTAAGTGAAGCATGAGAGTATTTCTACAAAAATTTCCAAGCACACTGTGCTCAAAAAGATATAAGTGAAGCACTAGAGCAATTCTATAGCTCAAAAAGTTTAAGTGAAGCACATAGAGCAATTCTAACAAATCATAGCATGATTTTGGGTTTCTCAAATAGGTGTGTCCAGAAAGGATACAAAGGAAAAACTAACAAACAAAGAAAGCAAAGATACAAGATGCTCCAAGCAAAACTCATGATATGTGACGAATAAAAATATAGCTCCAAGTAAAATACCGATGGTCGTTAGAAAAAAGAGGGGATGCCACTCGGGGGCATCCCCAAGCTTAGTTGCTTGTTTCTCTTTGGATATATCTCGGGGGTGCGGTAGCATCCGCAAGCTTAGGATTTTATCACTCCTTATTCCTTCATCCATCGTGATCTCACCCAAAACTTGAAAACTTCAATCACACAAAACTCAACAAAATCTTCGTGAGATACGTTAGCATAATAAAGCAAATCACCACTTTAGGTACTGTTGCAAACCCATTCATATTTTATTATTGCATTATACCTACTGTATTTTAACTTTACCATGGCTCATACCCTTCAATATAACCCATAGATTCATCAGAACAAGCACACAACACAACGAAAACAGAATCTGTCTTAAACAGAACAGTCTGTAGTAATCTGTACTATACCCATACTTCTGTAACTCTAACAATTCTGAAAAATTAGGACAACGTAAGGAATTTCTACAGAAATACTCTGTAAAAATTTCAGCTGAAGATCACGTTCCATAAAAAAACGAAAATTCATATACTGGACGCAAATTTTCTGTTTCAGATTCAGCATCACTTCTACTCATCCTATGAATCATCCTAAAGGCTTTACTTGGCACAAACACTAAATAAACCGTAAAAACACAATCATAACATAGGCATAATTGTGTCAACACACAAAAACAGAAAGGAAAAAGTAATTTTTTATTTATTCATTGGATTGCCTCCCAACAAGCGCTATCGTTTTACGCCCCTAGCTAGGCATAACGGATAGATTCAAGTATTGTCATCCTTGGTTTTCAACTCTTCAATCACACAACTATATTTCTTTAAGGGTTTAGCATGCATGTTTTTGATGACAACACTCCTAGGAAGAAACCCAAAAAATTCATTCTTATAGGTAGGGTCTCTTATGATTTCAACAAAGTCGGGATGAATACTAATCATTTTAAGATCCCCTTTGTGACTACTAGGTGTAGCACCTTTGTTCTTAGTGACTTGCGTAACCTTGCCAATTTTTACGGGAGTTTTTTCAATAGTTTTCATAGAAGAAAAAGCTGAACCCAAATTACCAAAAAATCTCTTCTATCTTATCAATCCGGTAAGGTCTCTCTTCTACCCTTTCATTAACTACGGTTTCTTTTTTCCTTAAGCAATTTAAGAGCATCTCCCGCCTTAGACCCAATTTTATTAGCAAGATTATGCAACTTTTTATCTAGATCATCAAGATGTCCTTTAGTAATCATCTTATTTTCAATAGCATCTAATCTCTCCATAACATGTTCGAGAGTCAAAGTTGTTTCATTAATCATGATAGGTGGTGATCCCACTAAACTTCCCAAAGCATTAAAAGCATCTAAAGAAGGACACATTAAGAAATTCCCACCGGTAATCGTATCAAGGACGAATCTATACCAATGGTGATGCCCACATAAAAACTGCGAAGAAGAACAACGGTATATTGCTTATGGATAGATCTATTATGAGCATTGCAAATCCTATACCAAGCATGTTTTAGGTTCTCCCCTCCCCTTTGTTTAAAATTAAGAACCTCATTATCGGGAGTGCACGCAATAAAGGAAGAACTAGCCATAATGACAAGGCAAGAGATCTGACGAGAGAAAGGCAAACGAAAAAGAGGGCGAATAAAACGGCAAATTGGTGAAGTGGGGGAGAGGAAAACGAGAGGCAAATGGCAAATAATTGAATTGCAAGGAGATGAGATTTGTGATTAGGAACCTGGTAGATGATGGTGGAATCCCCTCGGTGCCTATGATAGGCACGTAGAAGAGACCGCTTCCTCCCCGACAACAGCGCCAGAAATTCCTTTGACGTGGCTTGAGACTGCGTCGGTATTTCCCCAAAGAGGAAGGGATGATGCAGCACAACGATGGTAAGTATTTCCCTCAGTTATGAGATCAAGGTTATCAAACCAGTAGGAGGATCACCACCACCCAATAAGCAGCACCTGCACACAAACAACAAATACTTGGAACCCGACGCGAAAGAGAGGTTGTCAATCTCTCTACGGTAAAAAGATAGATTAGGTAGTGATAGATAGGAGAAATAGATCTCTCAAGAACACAAATAAAAAGTGTAAATATGCAGCAATATATTTTTGGGTTTTTGGTTTTGTAGATCTGAAATCAAAGATTGCAAAAACGTAGATCGGAAAGCAATATGATGGAAAAGTAGACCCGGGGGCCGTAGGGTTCACTGGTGGCTTCTCTCACGAGTATACCGCACAATGGGTGAACAAATTACTGTTGGGCACTTGATAGAAAATCGAATAGTCATGATGATATCGAAGGCGATGATCATTATATAGGCATCACGTCCAAGATAAATAGACCGACTCCTGCCTGCATCTACCTCTATTACTCCACACATCGACCGCTATCCAGCATGCATCTAGTGTATTAAGTTCATGGAAAAACGGAGTAATGCAATAAGAACGATGACATGATGTAGACAAGATCTCTTCATGTAGGAATAGACCGCATCTTCTTATCCTTAATAGCAACGATACATGCGTGTCTTGCTGCCCCTTCTATCACTGGGAAAGAACACCGCAAGATCGAACCCATCACAAAGCACCTCTTCCCATGGCAAGAAAAATCGATCTAGTCAGCCTAACTAAACCAAAGATTCGGAGAAGAAATACGAGGCTATAAGTAATCATGCATATAAGAGATCATAGAAGATTCAAATAATATTCATGGATAGAAACTTATCATGAACTCAAAATTCATCGGATCCCAACAAACACACCGCAAAAGTTTACATCAAATAGATCTCCAAGAGACCATTGTATTCAGAATCATAAGAGAGACAGAAGAAGCCATCTAGCTACTGCCTACGGACCCGTAGGTCTATGGTGGACTACTCACGCATCATCGGAAAGGCACCTATGAGGAAGATGAACCCCTCCGTGATGGTGTTTAGATTGGATCTTGCGGTTCTGGAACTTGCGACGGCTGGAATTGTGTTTCGTCGACTCTCCTAGGGTTTTTGGAATATTTGGGAATTTATAGGCATCAGAGGAGGTGCGGAAGGGGGGCGAGGAGGACACAACCCATCAGGGCACGCCGGGGGGCCCTTGGCGCGCCCTGGTGGGTTGTGGTCTCCACGGCCCACCTCTCCGGCAGTTATTTGGCCCACTGGGTGTCTTCTGGTCCAGAAAAAATCTCCAAAAAGTTTTGTCGTGATTGGACTCCGTTTGGTATTGATTTTCTGTGAAGTAAAAAACAAGCAAAAACAACAACTGGCACTTTGGCACTATGTCAATAGGTTAGTCCCAAAAAATGATATAAAGTTGCTATAAAATGATTGTAAAACATCCAAGAATGATAATATAATATCATGGAACAAGCAAAAATTATAGATACGTTGGAGATGTATCAACAAGCAGCTCGGCGAGGGGAGGTCTGCAGCGATGGCTGCAACGGCGAGGGCGGCGGCTGGAGTTCGGCTGTGCTCGACCTCGCGCATACAGCTCGCATACAAGCAAACCGAGCAGTGCAGGGGCGCCAGGGAAACCCCCACAGCATGATGAGCGACACAACTGGGTATGGGGAGCTCGACAACATCGAGCTCGTCATTCATGGCGGATGGCGGCGATTGGCATCAGTGGCAGTGCTCGCTGGGACTCGCAATCGACGATGGGGAGAGGGGGAAAAGGACCTAGGGCTCACATTGGTTAGATTTGAAGCGGCAGCGAGGCGGGGCATCGATGGTGGCTGCGTGGTTACGAGCGGGGTCGACAGCGCGTTCGGCCGAGCTGCGGGGGAGAGAGAGCAGAGGAGAGGGAAGAGCGACCGGGGCGGGAAGTATGAGCTTGAGGAGGCTCACACGACTCTTTTGGCGGGGAGACGAGGACGCGGGGATGGCCGCCAGCACGAAGCAGGATGTGGAGCTCTCGCTCGCCGTCCTCGCCTTCGCCTCTGCCTACTGGCAGAGGTGGAAGACGACTGGTCGGGCTGGGCCGATTTCCCCCTGGGCCAGGTAAGCCAGGTGTGTTTTCTCTTTATTTATTTATTTATTTATTTTTCTTCTGTTTTCTTTTTTACTTTGCCACTGTTTCAAAATTCAAAATAAATTCAAAACAGTGCCAAATATCCTATGAATATTTTTATGTTGCTAATTGGATTATTACAAATGCACATAAAATCTTCCAGGTTATTTGAACATGTATCCAATATATATATTGGATATAAGTTCAAATTCAAATATAGTATTGATTTAAATCAATGCCCAAAATATTCCATAAAATGTTTCTGAATTTTGTTTTTATATATAAGTCTTTCCAAAATTCTCAGAACTAATTTTAGGGCATTTTGGATTCACTGAAAAACATTTTCAGGGTTCTTTGCCCTTTATTTAATTTGTGAGGCTTCAAAATTCCTTAATTCAAAGTTTCTTAAATTTTTAAACATGATGCGTGAATGCAGAGGCAAGTATTTACAAACATTATTCTAGGGCTGTGACAACTAACCCCCACTAAGCAAGAATCTCGTCCCGAGATTCAGGCATAGGGAAAGGGAAGAGGGGACACTAACTAACACAATCTTCACGATCCAAATGCCCTTCTCGAAGATGTTGACTCATTGCATCATGTTGATCTTCCCATCTTTGCTTTTGAGATCTTCACACAACACGACGACGAAGGAACGGAAAACTCTACAAGAATCAATCTTCACGAAGAGCGAGCGACTCACGATCAACTCATGGGGTGAGACGTAAGAACGTCCCTTGAGCTGAGACACAAAACACATATCATGGGTGACGGAACGAAGCAGATTACAAAGGATCAATTGGTAGGAAACGATTACACGCCAAACAAATGGTGATGAGGTTTCAAAGTAGCGAGGAGTTAATTGCCCTTCTTACCAAAAAGGGGCACCTTGGGAGGTGACTCGTAGAGTTATTTCCTTAAGTGGAAAAAAGAATTACTTTTGATATAGAGATCATTGAAACTCTTTATACCAGGCTAAGGCAATTTACAAACGATCGTTTGAAGGAATTCGAACAGATGGCAAACTCTGTTTGGAAAGGAAACTAGAGTTATAGGAAAACTCGGCAAACGGAAGACACATTCCAATTGATACCGAGGATATAACCTAGTGTCTGAGCATGCTCTCAAGAACTTGAGCATTTCCATATTCATTAGGGTTTACCAACATCCATGCCAAGGATCCTGGTGACACATCATACTACCATGATGAATAACAATGGAGGATGCAGATGCAAAGGGAAGACAACATTTTCTCAGATTTCACCTTAGCTATGCCAAGGGAATGAAAACTGGATGATCAACCGTGAGACATTTAGCACTCCGCTTGTAATGGTCTCCTTGATGTGCTATAACAACCCAATTAGGTAATGTTTGGTATCTAGAACATCGAGTAAAAGGTCGGACTTCAGGATCTCAAATGGTCCATGAGGAATGACTTCTAGAATAAGTCATATGAAATTCTCATGGAGAAGTGGCTAAATTGCTGAATCAAGATACTACAACAATAGGTCTTTCGGCTAGGTGTGTTAGCCACGACATCACTTACCGGGTTACAAAGACCAATATTATAATCCTTGGGAAACGTACCAACCATCATATCTGCCCGAGATTCAGAACTGGTTGGTGATAGGATACTTCAGACTCAGCATGTCTGAAAAGGAAGGTTTGCAACACAAATCGACAAGATGACGTTGCAGGATTCTCGGCAAATGAACTACGGAATCCAGCTCCAAAACTTGAGCTGGATTGCAATATACATGTGAGAACACTGTCCGAGACAATTGTGACCACATAGAAATCTTATAACAAAACACTACCGAGTTCTGGATGGAACCATCGTTGGGGGTAGCGAAGTATTGTGCACGTCCGTCTGAGCTCTTCAGGAATAACACTTAACTTCTTTTCCTTAAGCAAGTCAATCAATGGCTTGGTGTGCTAGGGATTGCATATGGAATGAAGATGACCAGTCTATCAATCCATAGAATACTTCGCACGGGCATGACTGACTTGGGATGATTCCAAAGAAAACAAAACAACATTTCTCAAGTTCACGGCGGCAACTTGCACCATATGCACGTGAACTAAGAGTAAGTAACTTCTTACACCAAACATATGCTTCATGTATGGGACACGAAGATAATGCCTACAACAGTTTCCAATACCAGCTTAATGTCCAACATTAATCATGGATCAAATGAAAATGTTGCCGATGGGCTCAACAACAATTCATCAAGATA
This sequence comes from Elymus sibiricus, assembly GCA_039707655.1. Taxonomy (NCBI): domain Eukaryota; kingdom Viridiplantae; phylum Streptophyta; class Magnoliopsida; order Poales; family Poaceae; genus Elymus; species Elymus sibiricus. The sequence goes on from CM077675.1 coordinate 143,916,716, forward strand.
TACATATAGATGGGAATTCCACAATCATGTGGGCAAGATAGTAGCATTGGTCAGACCAAAAGATATAACGGTGTATGCTCGAGGATACATCGCCGAGTAAAAACAACATTAGGAAGATCTTTGGTTCTGATTTTGATTTGATGATAGCCCACACTCAAATCAAGATTGGACAAGACCATAGATGCAAAAATTGATCAAAAGGATCAATCGTTGAAGACATCATCTTTCTTCTACACACACAAACACATACGTAGATATCCCTTTGGAATGAACTAAGTCAGGCGAAGCATTTATCTTCCAACTCTCCAAGTTGTTGTTTAGCTTAACCAACCAATTCAAGGTTATCCAACACGGAGTCTTGGAGAAGGGGTGGTTTATAGAAAAACCAACTTGATCACGAACTCAACATAACAGTCAGGGAACAACCTGGTAATACATCCGAGAAGATATTCGAAAAATCATGAATCACCAATATTTTATTGAGCTCGAGAACAATCTTGCTTTTCAGGGCAAGATGATGTGATCAAAAGAGCGAGGGATTGACACAATCCTAACTCATTGATCGAGGAGTGCACCAGGAAAATGGGCTAGGTAGCATGATCAATCTTATGATGACAATTCAAAAACCATCACACTAAGAGTGAAATTATTGCCCATTAACTACCAAGCAACGGAGTTGCTCGGAGTATTGATTTCACACCTCACGATTCACTTGTCGATATTCCGGTTACAACCAACTCGGAGACCGAGGAATGAATAATGATGGAGAGAAGTATCACTGCAACAAGAATTCATAAGAGTTGTGCAGTTCTCATGAAAATCTTGACATAAAGGGGGTAATACTCCAAGATAGAACAGAACAAAAGCTGGATTGGCATTTTGATCTGTGAAATACAACTGCTTTGACCCAATCCTAAAAATGGATAAGGTACTGGAGTATGTTTCTCCTAGTCATTCTGAAGTAGAATGGCTCAACGGACCACAAGAATAGTCGACATAGATAACACAAATGTATGACATACTCTTGACTATCCACTGATAGATGAAGGTTAGAATACAATTGAAGAGGGCAACTCAAGAGCACATGATTTTTGATTTGAGGATGCATAGGTTAGCATGTCGAACGATTTCAACACAATTCTTCTGGATAACCCATGCCGAAAGGTAGGATTCGCAGAGTCACAACTATGGAATGGAGAACTCATCAAGAGCACTCATGCTGCGATCTTTCGTTCATGAAGAACTCCTGCCGAGGATAGTTCAGGGTATTGGAAGATTGATAACCCACAAACCATGAAGACTAGAACAAGGCCACTAATCATCCTAAAGGAACGAGCAAACACTATCAACAGGAGTGAGCAGAATGATCCTTGGGTTCAAGAAACCAGAAATAGAGTACCTACTAACTATGTAGCATCACAGGATGCTTTCGATAACGATGGCCAGAATTATCTCACTGGGAACTCAAAACATAACTAGACTATTGGGTGGTTCATCGGAATAACCTGGTTTCTTATCACTTCAACAAACACGTCGAGGTAATAGAGTACCTCAACACAATAATTAGTGTGCTTTGTCTGGCCCAAAAGACATCAGGAATAAGGGAAAGAGTCTGCAATTGCATCAGATTTTTTATAAACCTTGGATAACTCGGACAGCATAACGACTGTACGGGCATGAAATAGGAAGCAACCTGCAAGAAAACTGACAACATACCAACTGATTTCTTAAGGAAACACCTATCAAGGAAGACATCAACTTTCCTATAGGTCTCCAGCATAGTAACTCACCATCGTGATAGATAGATGAGGAAGCCTAGTTCTTAATCCCCGTAGAATAAGGAAGAGGATGACTCAGAATATGAATGACACAAGGAAAGGAGTAAAAAGAATCTTACGTTCCTTTCCACAATCAATTCCCTTATATAACTAAAGCAGTTCTAGACTCAACATCGACCAGTTTGGCTTGTTAATCCTACAGGCATTCAAGCTCTGATACCAACGCTGTCGGGACCCCGATCCTAAGCCATACAAGTCTAGCACATAACACATCATATCACTTTGTGGCCTCATGCACGGTAATCCCCACGGCTGCCACCTTACCTTGGCAGGGACCGTTTGCGCCTTTTGGCTCACATATATGAATAGGTCGCTAGCAATCATATGGCAAAGAACCCAAGTCGACATGACTAGTTATAGACCCAAGTGGCACAACCGTACAGGGACAGGCATACATAACCCAGCAGTGCAGGTGTCAGTCATCAACGTGTGTAGACGAGTCGTAGCAAGCTACATGGATTCCATTACACCGTGTGACATTTCCCCGTGGGGACAGACACAACAACAAAGAAGGATACATGCCAGTCAATCAATGTGTCCGGAGTAGTAGCAAGCTACCAGGGCTCAACGGAAGCACAAAGAGGCATTTCCCTGTAAAGAAGGCTACCATAGGCATACGACTAGGTGTCGAATCCCACACACACCAATGCATTTCAAACATACACAGAATATGCACGATATGCGTAGATACAATATGGCATCACAACATAACTCTATGACTCAAGTATTTATTAAAGACTCATAAGAGTCAACATAGTGTGATATTACAAACAGGGGTCACATGACCCAACACTCAAGTCATACAAGCAACAAGCGGAAGAAAAACATGTCTGAGTTCAGACATCTACTAAAGTGGCTAGAGGAGCCAGAAAAGCTACAACGACCCTACCAAAGGAGCCAGACCTCTGTCTGAGATTCCCAAGCTAATCCTGTCAACATCGAACTTCACATCGTAAGAATCACTAATGAGACTGAAGTCTCAACTGCAAAAACATAAATAAGCAAACGTGAGTATAAAGGTACTCAGCAAGACTTAGATCAGAACTATCTACATATGCATCAGTAACAATGAAGGGGGTTGTGGAGTTTATTGCAGCAAGCCAGCTTTGACTCTTGGCTAACCTATACAACGACTACAAGTACTTTCTTTGAGGTGGCGTATCGCACACGAGTCCACATATTCACCACATCAATACACCACTATGGATCCTCTCTCATCTTCCTACGAGAAGCCATCCATAGCACTCACACTTATCTAGAGCATTTTAGAATATCCATTTAAAGTTATCTATGAACAATGCAAGTCTCCAAGTAGTCCACATCCGCGGACGCGGCTATTCGAATAGATAGTTTACCCTGAAGGGGTGTACTTCGTCACACATGCTCCCGCCACTTATCACCATGTGCACGTAAAAAGGCACCTCGACAACCTTCAAGCGGAAGCCCATCGAGGGAGTCGGCCACGGACGTTAACTTACAACGACTCACGTCCAAGGCAGTCGCCTATCTGAGTTGGAACCCATAATGGAAGTCCGGCCAAGGTTTCCAACATGGCCTCAAACGTAGTGAGCAGGGCCCCAAGCCGGCCCCGATTGGGCCGTTCATCCACTTCGGAGGTCGTGCCACACCTATCAACGTTTCGAACTACTACGACTCCTGGACTGAGATAAGGGAAGTTAATAGGCCGAGAGGGTCCATTGGTTTCGGGCGCAATGTGCGGTAGTAACTAGTCTTGGAACACAAACACAAAACTCAGTTCCTATGAGCTGTTTCAATCAGACCTAACACAACTCTAAGCATAGCAAGCATAACAGGGTTATGGCACCACATGGCTCAAGCATCTACCAGGTATGCTAGGTTGCTCGGTTTATCTATTACTGTGATAATGACAGGTCATGCAAAGGAGTGGGTTTAATTACCGGAACACAAGTAACATTTGAATCGTTGTCCTAATGCATTGAAATGAGAGCAAGAGCGAGAGAGTGGGTTTATATCGAAATGCTCAAGGGGGGTTGCTTGCCTGACACTTCTGAAGATAACAATGAGTCTTCATCGGTGACAACGATCTGAACGTCGGAACAACGTCTACCGGAGGGGAACAAACACCGGCAACAAGAGGGAACGACAATCAATTCATGCAATGCTCAACCATGATGTATGACATGACAAATTAAGGTACTGAAATGATCTAGAGGAATAATTAACCAAGTTAGTTGAAGTGGAATTCAAACGAGTTTGAATTCCAACTCCAAATGATATTTCATACATTGCCATAATCATAAAAAGTCCTAGTTGGTGATGTTAACTTGTTCAAACATGCATCATCATGGCATAAACAGATTCATTGGATTTTTCTGATCATTTTTCATATATAAATTATTTTTATCCGAGTTACAGATTATTTTCTATAATTTTTAGAAGTGTTAAACATTTTCTCGAATATTCAGATTTATTAATAATTAGAAAAACTCCAGGAAATGGTTTATTGCATCAGCATGACGTCGACACTGCATCACTAGGTCAACAGAGTCAAACTTGGTAGTGGGACCCAGGTGTCATTGACTCAGTTAGCTAACTAAATTAACTTTACACTAATCCTAAAATTATTCAGGGCTGGGGCCCACACGTCAGTGGCCCTAGGGGTTAATTAGCGGGGTCACTAGCCACTAATGGCGGTGCCACATCAGAAGCGCCAGCGGCAAGTCGCCGGTGACCAAATCCGCAGCGGCTGGCCTCGGGTTTCACCATTCGGCGACCAATCGACACGTGGTTTGGCCCTACGGCCTTCTACACGTGCGCCGCATCCAACGGAGCAATCAGCTGGGCGAGGGGTGGTCTGCAGTGATGGCAGCAATGGCAAGAGCGGCGGACGGAGTTCGGCTATGCTCGGCCTCGCGCATACAGCTCGCATACGAGTGAACCGAGCAGTGCAGGGGTGCCAAGGAAACACCCACATCATGATGATCGGCACAGCTGGGCATGGGGAGCTCGGCAACATCGAGCTCGTCATTCATGGTGGATGGCGGCGATCGGCATCAGTGGCAGTGCTGGCTAGGACTCGCAATCGACGATGGGGAGAGGGGGAAAAGGACCCAAGGTGCACATATGTTCGATTTGAAGCGGCAACGAGCTCGGGGGTGTCCTGGAGATGATGAATCGACGCCGACGACCTTCGGTAACCGACGGTGAAGATGGCGACGGTTGCGACGTTCTGGTGCCTCCGAGCTCGCAATCTTCAGCTCATGGGTTCACGACGGAGCGGTTGGTCAGCTTGGGGAGGTGGGGCATCGACAGTGGCTGCATGGTTGCGAGCGGCATTGATGGTGCGTTCGGCCGGGCTGCGCGGGAGAGAGAGAGCAGAGGAGAGGGAAGAGCGACTGGGGCAGGAAGTATGAGCTTGAGGAGGCTCACACGACTCTTTTGGCGGGGAGATGACCACGCGGGGATGGCCGCCAGCATGAAGCAGGAGGTGGAGCTCCCGCTCGCCGTCCTCGCCTTCGCCTCTGCCTACTGGCAGAGGTGGAAGACGACTTGCAGGGCTGGTTGGGCTGGGCCGATTTCCCCCGGGCCAGGTAAGCCAGGTGGGTTTTCTATTTATTTTTCTTCTGTTTTCTTTTTTACTTTGCCACGGTTTCAAAATTCAAAATAAATTCAAAACAGTGCCAAATATCCTCTGAATATTTTTATGTTGCAAATTGGATTATTCCAAATGCACATAAAATCTTATAGGTTATTTGAACATCTATCCAATATATATTTTGAATATAAGTTCAAATTAAAATATAGTATTGATTTAAATTCAATGCCCAAAATATTCCATAAAATGTTCCGGAATTTAGTTTTTATATATAAGTGTTTCCAAAATTCTCAGAGCTAATTTTTGGGCATTTTGGATTCACTGAAAACATTTTGAGGGTTCTTTTCCCTTTATTTAATTTGTGATGCTTCAAAATTCATCAATTCAAAGTTTCTTACATTTTTAAACATGATGCATGAATGCAGAGGCAAGTATTTACAAACATTATTCTAGGGCTGTGACAATCTTCTTCTACGTTATTGGAGGAGGAAGAAGACATGATGCCTGGCCTAATAGATCTGATGGGAAAACAGTATGAAACAAGAACAGAGGGAAATCTCGCGATGCGGTGGCCAAAACAAGCGGGGGTATATATAGAGAATTTTTATTCTTGGAAATCAAGCAAAAGGAAGGAAAACGGAGTAGGGACGGTTCCCGAGGTGGGCACAGCCCACCAGGGCGCGCCAGGGAGGGCAGGCGCGCCCTGGTGTATTGTGCTCACCTCGGTCGCTTTCCTGTTTATTTCTTATTTTCCAAAATTTTGTAATATTCTAGAACTGACAAAAAATATTTTTGCGGATTTTCGGAGTCCGTTTACTTACCGTATCACGTACCGCTTCTTCTTCACGATTGTGGAGTGTTCCGGAAGGTTTCTCTTATGTGTTCCTCCGGTGTCATGGTTTGGATAACATTGCATTCAACATTAATAGGCATACCTGAGATATAGTGTTTAATTCTTTTTTCCATTGACCACCTTCGGATTTGTACCTTTGACATTATTAATCTTAATAGCTCCAGAACGATAACCCTCTTTGATAACATAAGGTCCTTCCCATTTGGAGAGAAGTTTTCCTGCAAAAAATCTGAAACGAGATTTGTACAAAAGAACATATTCTCCAACTTTGAATTCTCGCATTTGGATTCTTTTGTCATGCCATCTTTTAACTTTCTCTTTAAATAATTTGGCATTTTCATAAGCTTGGGTTCTCCATTAATCTAGTGAGCTAATATCAAATAAACTCTTTTCGCCGGCAAGTTTGAAGTCATAATTGAGTTCTTTAATTGCCCAAAATGCTTTGTGTTCTAACTCAAGAGGCAAATGACAAGCTTTCCCATATACCATTTTGTATGGAGACATACCCATAGGATTTTTATAACATGTTCTATTGGCCCAAAGTGCATCATCTAGTTTCTTAGACCAATTCTTTCGGGAACTATTGACAGTTTTTGTAATATTAATTTTATTTCTCTATTGCTAAGTTCAACTTGACCACTAGATTGAGGATGATAGGGTGATGCAATTCTATGGTTAACATCATATTTAGCAAGCATTTTACGGAAAGCACCATGAATAAAATGTGAACCACCATCAGTCATTAAATATCTAGGGACTCCAAACCTCGGGAAGATAACTTCTTTAAGCATTTTAATGGAAGTGTTATGATCAGCACTACTAGTTGGAATAGCTTCTACCCACTTAGTGACATAATCAACAGCATTAGAGGAAGGAAAATGTCCCATATAATCAAAACCCCAAATATCAAATGGCTCAACAGCAAGTGAATAATTCATAGGCATTTCCTGACGCTTACCGATATTACCAATTCTTTGACATTCATCACAAGACAAAACAAACTTACGGGCATCCTTGAAGAGAGTAGGCCAATAAAAACCAGATTGTAATACCTTATGAGCAGTTCTATCTCCCGCATGATGTCCTCCATAAGCTTAGGAATGACATTTCCGTAGGATTTGTTCATGTTCATGCTCAGGTACACAACGTCTAATAATACCATCTCCTCTGTCTTTATAAAGATGTGGGTAATCCCAAAAGTAATGTCTTAAATCATAGAAGAATTTTTTCTTTTGTTGGTATGTGAAACTAGGTGGAATATATTTAGCAACAATGTAATTAGCATAATCAGCATACCATGGAGTGTTTTGAGAAACATTTATTGCAGCTAATTGTTCATCAGGAAAACTATCATCAATAGGTAGTGGGTCATCAAGAATATTTTCTAACCTAGACAAGTTATCACCTACGGGGTTCTCAGCTCCTTTCCTATCAGTGATATGTAAATCAAATTCTTGAAGTAAGAGAACCCACCTAATGAGTCTAGGTTTAGAATCTTTCTTTTCCATAAGATATTTTATAGCAGCATGATCGAGAAAAGGATCAACTGATCCACCCACCTCTTGCATTTGCTCATTACTTGCTTGGTCTTCCAGCCGGCGAAAAGAACTGAATTCAACCAAAAAACAATAACTTTGGAATCAACAATATGAGATCTAAATTTATCACAAGCAAACACAACTGCTAAAAATTCTTTTTTCAGTAGTAGCATAATTTCTTTGGGCACTGTCTAGAGTTTTGCTAGCATAATGGATAACGTTTAAGTTCTTATCAACTCTTTGTCCTAAAACAGCACCAACAGCATAATCACTAGCATCACACATAATTTCAAAAGGCAAGTTCCAATCAGGTGGTTGAACAATAGGTGTAGTGGTTAAGGCTTTCTTAAGTGTTTCAAAGTCTTCCACACAATCATCATCAAAAACAAAGGGAATATCCTTTTGTAAAAGATTAGTAAGAGGCCTAGAAATTTTGGATAAGTCTTTAACAAACCTCCTATAGAAACTAGCATGACCAAGGAAACTTCGAATACCTTTGATATCTTTAGGACATGGCATTTTCTCAATTGCATCAACTTTAGCTTGATCCACCTCAATACCTCATTCGGAGATTTTATGCCCCAAGACAATACCTTCATTAACCATAAAGTGGCACTTCTCCCAATTCAAGACGAGATTAGTTTGTTCACATTTCTGCAAAACTCGATCAAGGTTGCTTAAGCAATCATCAAAAGAAGTTCCGTAAACGGAAAAATCATCCATGAAAACCTTCACAACCTTTTCACAAAAATCAGAGAATATAACAGTCATACATCTTTGAAAGGTAGAAGGTGCATTGCATAAACCAAAAGGCATACGTCTATAAGCATAGGTTCCAAAAGTACAAGTAAAGGTGGTTTTCTCTTGATCAGATTGTGACACAGGTATTTGAGAGAAACCAGAATATCCATCTAAGAAATAAAAGTGTGTGTTCTTAGATAATCTTTCTAGCATTTGATCAATGAAAGGCAGAGGGTAATGATCTTTTCTAGTAGCTTTATTTAGTTTTCTAAAATCAATTACCATTCTATAGCCAGTAACAATTCTTTGTGGGATAAGTTCATTTTTATCATAAGGAACAACAGTAATACCTCCCTTCTTAGGGACACAATGAACGGGACTTACCCATCTACTATCAGCTATGGGATAGATTATACCTGCTTCCAGAAGCTTTAGTATCTTAGTTCTTACCACTTCTTTCATCTTAGGATTCAATCGTCGTTGGTGATCAACAATGGGTTTAGCATCAGGTTCCATATTGATCTTGTGCTGACATAGAGTGGGACTAATTCCATTAAGATCATCAAGATTATATCCAATAGCATCTCGGTGCTTCCTCAGAATTTTCAATAATCTTTCTTCTTCATGTTCTGAAAGGTTAGCACTAATAATAACAGGATATATCTTTTTCTAATCAAGATAAGCATACTTCAATGTGCCAGGCAATTGTTTTAATTCAAACACAGGATCACCTTTAGGTGGAGGAGGACCTCCTAGAGTTTCAATAGGCAAATTGTGTTTTAGTAGAGGTTGTTGTTCAAAGAAAATTTTATCTATTTCATTTCTTTCACGCAAGTGCATATCATTTTCATGGTCTAGCAAATATTGTTCTAGTGGATCAGTAGGAGGAACGGAAATAGAAGCAAGACCAATTATTTCATCCTTACTAGATAATTCTTTATCACGCAGTTGTCTACTAAACATGGAAAAATTAAACTCATGAGACACATAAGCAAACTCAACACTGACGTTTTCTTTTTGACAATGTTCAAGAAAGGTCTACCAAAGATAATGGGGTAAACTCACGCGGTTGTCTACTAGCATTAACAGTGTTCAAGAAAGGTCTACCAAAGATAATGGATAAAAGTCATCTTGTGCGGAACCAAGAACTAGAAAATCAGTAGGATATTTCATTTTCCCACCAAGACTTCAACATATCTAACAATCCCAAGTGGTGTGATGGTGTCTCTATTAGCAAGTTTAATAGTAACATCAATATCTTATATTTCAGCAGGTGCCATGTCATTCATAATTTCTTGGTATAGTGTAAAAGGAATAGCACTCACGCTAGCACCCATATCACATAAGCCATGATAAAAATGATCTCCTATTTTAACCGAGACAATAGGCATGCCAACTACGGGTCTATGTTTATCCTTTTCATCAGGTTTAGCAATTCTAGCAGCTTCATCACAGAAGTAAATAACATGCCCATCAATATTTTCTACAAAGAGATCTTTAACCATAGCAATACTAGGTTCCACTTTAATTTGTTCAGAGGGCTTAGGTGCTTTAATATTACTCTTGCGAACCACAGTTGACACCTTAGCATGTTACTTTATCCTAACAGGGAAAGGTGGTTTCTCAATATAAGTAGTAGGCACAACTGGATCAACATTGTAAATAATAGTCTCTTTTTTAACTATGACCGGTTCTTTGATTTCTTCTTTAATAGGGGGATGATATTTAAACCACTTCTCCTTAGGGAGATCAACATGAGTAGCAAATGATTCACAAAAAGAGGCTACTATCTCAGAGTCAAGTCCATATTTAGTGCTAAACTTGTGAAAAGCATCGGTATTCATAAAAGATTTAACACAATCAAACTCAAGCTTAATACCTGACTCATTACCTTGGTCGAGTTCCCAATCTTCAGAGTTACATTTAATTCTTTCCAATAAATCCCACTTGAATTCAATAGTCTTCTTCATAAAAGAACCAATACAAGAAGTATCGAGCATGGATCGATCATTATGAGAAAGTCGAGCATAAAAATTCTGAATAATAGTTATCTCGAGAGATCATGATTGGGGCATGAATATAACATTGACTTAAGCCTCCCCCAAGCTAGAGAGATGCTTTATCCTTCATGAGGCCAAAAATTATATATATAATTCCGATCACGATGAACTAGATGCATAGGATAAAACTTTTGGTGGAATTCCAATTTCAATCGATTCCAGTTCCGTGATCCAATATCATCACATAGCCTATACCATGTTAATGCTTTTCCCTTCAAAGATAAAGGGAAAACCTTCTTCTTAACTTCATCTCTGGATAAACCTGCAAGCTTAAATAATCCACAAATTTCATCCACATGTATTAGGTGCATATCGGGATGTTCAGTTCCGTCTCCTGCATAAGGATTAGCTAGCAGTTGTTCTATCATACCCGAAGGAGTTTCATAACCAATATTTTCAGTAGGTGCAGTAGGTTGAGGGGCAACTAATTGTGCTTCCGGTCGAGGTGAAGATACCCCGAACAAACCCCTCAAAGGATTGTTCTCCATAGTGACAAGTGACAATAAATTTCAGCACGTAGTATAAGTTTTTCCTTACCGATTTCCACTTACCAAGAGAGCTTCACTCCCCGGCAACGGTGCCAGAAAAGAGTCTTGATGACCCACAAGTGTAGGGGATCAATGGTAGTCCTTTCGATAAGAGTGTTGAACCCAACGAGGAGCAGAAGGAAATGACAAGCGGTTTTCAGCAAGGTAATTTCTGCAAGATGTGAAATTGTAGGTAATAGGTAGTTTGATAGCAAGATAATTGGTAACGAGCAAGTAACGGTAACAATAGGTAAAGTGCAGCAAGGTAGCCCAATCGTTTTGTGGCAAAGGACAGGCCAAAACTATCTCTTATAATAAGCAAAGTGTTCTTGAGGGTACACGGGAATTACATCTAGTCACTTTCATCATGTTGGTTTGATTCGTGTTTGCTACTTTGATAATTTGATATATGGGTGGACCGGTGCTTGGGTGCTGTTCTTACGTGAACAAACCTCCCACTTATGATTAATCCCCTCGCAAGCATCCGCAACTACGAGAAAATTATTAAGATAATATCTAACCATAGCATTAGACATGTGGATCCAAATCAGCCCCTTACGAAGTAGCGCATAAACTAGGGTTTAAGCTTATGTTACTCTAGTAACCCATAATCTAATAACTACTCCACAATTCATTCCCTTAGGCCCAAGGATGGTGAAGTGTTAGGTAGTCGACGTTCACATGACACCACTAAGGGAATCACAACATACATATCATCAAAATATCGAACACATATCAAATTCACATGATTACTTGCAACATGACTTCTTCCGTGATCTCAAGAACAAAGGTAACTACTCACAAATAATATGCATGCTCAAGATCAGAGGGGTATTTAATAGCATAATGGATCTGAACATATAATATTCCACCAAATAAACCATATAGTAATCAACTACACAAGGTAATAACCACTACTAGCCACCCACAGGTACCAATCTGAGGTTCCGGTACAAAGATTGAACACAAGAGATGAACTAGGGTTTGAGAGGAGATGGTGCTGCTGAAGATGTTGATGAAGACTGGCCTCCCAAAGATGAGAGGGTTGTCGGTTAGGACGATGGCTTCGATTTCCCACTCCGGGAGGGAAGTTCCCCCGGCGGAATCGCTCCGTCGGAGGGCAAAAGTGCTCCTACCCAAGTTCGGCCTCGAGACGGCGGCGTTACGTCCCGAAAGTCCTCTCCTGATTTTTTCTAGGTCAAAACCACTTATATACCAGAATATGGGCTCCGGTGGTGGGCCGTGCTGAGCACAACCCACAAGGGCACGCTTGGGGGGCCTGGCGCGCCCTGATGTATTGTGCTCACTAGGGTGCCCTCCTCCGGTAGTTATTTGCTCCAATATTCCTCATATATTCCATAAAAAATCCCCGTGAAGTTTCAGCTTATTTCAAGATGTGCAGAATAGGTATCTCTGACATGCTTTTTTAGGTACAGATTTCCAGCTGCCGGCATTCTCCCTCTTTGTGCAAACCTTGCAAATTATGAGAGAAAAGGCATTAGAAATACTCCATGAAGCATTATTATACATAAAAATATTATAAATAACAGTAAGAAATCGTGATGCCAAATGGACGTATCAACATGCGAAGGAGTTTGGGCAGGAGGCACGGGCGGGGCGGCTGCGGTTGGAGGGAGCGGCTGCGGGCGACTCGCGGGCGGTGACAGTGCGATCGGGCCCGAACGGGCCTCAGATGGGCTCGGTGGGCCCTATCGGCTGGAGGAGAGACGAGGTGGGAGAGGCGACGGCCAGAGGTTGGAGGGGCACGAATTCTGAGGAAGGTAGGGGCTAGGGTCGCCCAATTAGGCAGGTGGAGGTTGCTATATATAGCAGTTTCGCTAGGGTTTAGGATTTCAGACCATTTTCGGACCGTCGGATCTTGATCGAGCGGTTCGAAACAGAGGGGGTAGGCTAGGTGGGTCTAGTGGACTGTGTATAGTGGTGGTGGGCTAAGAAGAGAGGGAAGTTGGGCTCGTGACATGTTTTTAGAAAACCAAAAAACGTTCGATGATTTGACCGATAACAGTGCCGCTACTGTTGGCCGTTGGGGTGACAAACAACCTCCGAATGCGATGGAATTTGGCAGGTGATCCACCTACAATAAAACAAGACCGCTTGCCAACTTTCGACCCATTCCGTGAATACTTTTTGTGCACTTTAAAAACAATATTTTTACGATGCCGCGGTCGCGTGCGTGTGTGGTTGGCCTCGAAACTATCAACGACGATAAAGGGATGAACCAGCAACTACGAACGGATGCAAGTTTTGAAAAAAAATTGATGATAATAGAGTGCCGATGCTATGCAGATGATGCGAATGATGCGATGATGAATGCGACAAACAGGTGAATCTCATGGCTACACTCGAAATAATTGGAAGGCGTCTGAAGCATAAGTTCCGAGCTGTTACAACTCTCGTCCACTAACAAGAGATCTCGTCCCGAGATCTTAGAATGAGAAGAGGAAGAAGAAGAGGAAGAGGAAGAGGTAAAACTTAGCCGCTTCTTTGACAAACGAGTGGAACCAATGAATCTTGAAGATTGCAAAGGGATGAAGAATGGAATGAGGCACAAGCAAGACTACAAAAGAAATTTGGGCAACACTTCGGCAGAAAATAGAAGAAAGACTTGATAAGGTGGAATGAACTTGAAGAGAGGACACAATACTCCGGTTAATTGAATAAGCAAGGAAAGAACATGATCTTAACAAAATGATATGATGGTTCGAAGAGAACGACATCTTAATGCCTCCGGGACAAAAGAATAGGAGCTAGATCGATGCAAGGAAAAGAACGGAGAAGAAAAGACAACCTCTACCACAATTGAATTTGAAAAGCAACATCACAAGGAAGGATTGAACAGAGTTGTTGGAAAATCAACAACGAAAAGAATAAGCTTGTTGTGGGCTTATGGAAAACATCTCAAAATTATGAGTTGACAACCAGCCACTAACAGAAACAAAGATTGCTTGGGAGAAACAAGACATGCAAAACTTCTTTCACCAAGATCATACATTGAGAACTTGAATCTTGATAAGCACCATGATAGCAACAATCCTTAGTAAATGCTTTAGGTGCAATCCAAACCAAGATAGCTCCGAGAAAGGAATGATGGGTTTAAATAGCTTGTTCTTGATAACTTCTCTTGTAGACTCCTCATGACTCAAGAATGCTATAACGCCATCTCAAAACACACTGGAGAAATAATTGCACTTGAAATGCAAGATAAAGAATACTTGAGCACTTCCAACAAGAATCTTGAAGAACACTTCGAGAAGAATAAAATCCCTGATGAACCACCATGAAGAACCTTCGAGAAGAACTCCGGAATGAAAGGATGATAGAAAAGAATGAAGGTTGCAAAATGAACAAGATTGAGGCCTTCTAAAGATTTAGATGAAGCTTCACGACGAGAAACTTGAGAAAACTTGAAACTCCGAAAAAGAAAAGATAAACCACTTAGAATTGAGAATCAGATATCACGAATAACTCCGGAAAAGAAGGATGGAAATCATCTTGATGAAACAAGAATAAGAATTATGTTATGCTTATCCTTCATCAAGTTAAATTGATGACAAGGAACGGATTTTGCATACTACTTATTCTTCTTGAAAATGATAGAAGAGAGATAACACGAACTTGAAGGACTCTTGAATGCAACACCGGTAAGAATTTGCAAATGAATTAGGATACTATGAATGAATGGAATTACATGAGAACGAAGAGATCATGAACCGCCTAATAGAAAACTTCAACAAGCATCGGAATAATTGAGATACGACCGGAGAGACAACCATTCAGAAGAAATTCAGAACAAAAGCTGAAAGCTGGGAACAAAGAAATCTTCTTAAATGATGGCCTTCGGAGGATCGAGGAATGAAAACAACTCTGAAATGCCCCGGTTAGATATGAAAGGAATTACTCATGATTGAAAACAATTCGAGAGGATAGCTTTAAGCTTGAAACACAAATCTTCGGAAGAACGGATAAGGATTCAAGACAAACTGTCCTTCAGTCTTCAACGCTGAGAATGATGACGAGAATCAACACCATGAATTACTAAGATACTCCGGAACAAAGAATAACGAACGGTTGAGCCAACGATGAAAATAATTCGAAAAAGATGTTGGAAAAGGAATATGGCTGATGAAATTCATTCTTACGTCACATTGAAAAGAACTTGAGGAAAACTACGGAAAGATTAGAAGAGCCAGGTAAGATCCTGGGGTAAACCTCCGGGTTATGGGCCCACTCAAAGAGAAAGACCGTTGAAACGATTGCCTATAAAGAGAGATTGCACCGGTACAAATTTAGAACTTGATGAGGTGAGACCCTCAAAATAATTTAAGAGGATATGAATGGAACTGGAAGTCTTCTGAGATATATTGCCACTCTGGATAAAACAACGGGAGATGACTAAACAAGAGAGTATTGGATAAGAACTTCTGACATGAAAACATTTAACGAATGGAAAGGATATGATTAACACTGAGAGGTTGAATCAAACACAACGGAAAAGAAAATGAAGATTAAGATGAAGAAATGATGAACTAGAGCACTTGGGATCTTCAGAATGAACCACCGGATACAATACGGAAGAAAAGATAGCGAAAACATCAATGAAAAGAAAGGCACTTGGATGATAATTTACTCGTTGAAAGAAAAGGGCGGGAGGTTGGGGAAAACAAAGAAAACTTTGGATGGATGAAAAGAACTCCGAAAAAGGAAAAATGATAATAGATCTTACAAATATTGGAGAATACTGAATTATCTTGAAGAGAAGCACTCCGGGTGGAAAAGACTTGACATGAAAATTTTGGTTGAATCAACCAGATTAGTACTCCCATAGAAATATGAGAACACCACTTAGAGAAGATATGAAATCACCACCTGACATCGAAGCAACTTGAATTACCATACTCCAACAAAACAAAGGATGGGGCTTGAGAATTAAGCCGTAAACAAATACATAACCGATTTGCATTCACTGGAAGGATAATCCTAGGTAACGACTTGAATTCCCACCTAAGAACTTCTGAAATCCTTTGGTTATGCAATCGGGTCCACGGATACAAGGAGTAAAATCCATCACTCAACTCCTAGCAGTAATACTACTCTCCAATGTATCACATCCGTCAACACATAACCAGAGGTCTCGGAAACTCATCTACCTCAAACCCTCGTAATCACAATGATACCTATTATGGCAGTACATCTGGACGCTCTCCCCAGTACTGGGTGACGCCAAACTCCTCTCGCCACAAAGAGTATTGAAGCAATTTCGAACATCCTTGTCCTGAGATATTAAGGAAACTGAACGATGATGATGTGTCAAGAACCCCTTGGAGCTCAACTCCCCGGGTCCAATCCATACGTACGGGAGGCACCAAGAACAGAGTTCCGGTCACATCGACATCATAGAGGTTCCAAAATACCCGCGTGATCCTAAAAAGCTTTGCGTGAGAAGAGGGGTAGAATTAAAATTCCTACGTCAGGATTCCTCACCAAAGCATAGATGAGGAGTAAAAAGAATCCTAGTCTCCGATATATAACTAGACTCAAAATAGTTTTACTAGACTCGAATCGGCCAAGTTCGATCAATCAAGGGGGCTCCTAGGTCGGTACAGGCTCTGATACCAACTTGTAACGCCCAAGATGCGGTCATCTCCTTATTTTAGCTCGAGGGCCTCGATAGGGATAGATGCGCATCTAATCGTTTCGCAAGAATGGATATCGTTAGAAGTACATGTAAAGAGGAGATGAGTATATGGAATTGGCTTACACTCTCCACAAGCTAAATCAAGATCACATCAATACAACAACATATTCAATCATCATACATAAGAGCAGGGTCCAACTACGGACAAAATCAAATGATAAAAATGACATCCATCCTTGCTATCCCAGGCTGCCGGCATGGAACCCATCCTAGATCGATAAAGAAGAAGAAGAACTCCAAATCAAACAAGCATCATGCTTACATCAAAGCATCACGTTACATGTACCTACAATTGTTGTTGTAGTAATCTGTGAGCTAAAGGGACTCAGCAATCTCATTTCCAAGGGTATCAAGACTAGCAAAGCTTAATGGGTGAGATATGGTTAAGTGGTGAGGCTGTAGCAAGCACTAAGCATTTATTTGAGTGCCTAACTTACGAGTACAAGAATTAAAAGAGGTGATATACGCATAATCGGACGTGAACTAGTAATGATCAATAAGTGATCCTGAACACCTACTTACGAGTCAAGCATAACCCCACCGTGTTCTCTCTCAGTTCAGAACTCACGAGTAGATATAGTCACGGTTACGCACACGATTGGTGTGTTTTATTTGAGTTTACTTAAAGTTTGCTATGACCGGGTGTTAAACAAATTTCCAAATTGCCACATAACCGCGGGCACGGCTTCTCAAAAAGATTTAACCCTACAAGGGTGCTCCAACTCATCCATTATAAACTAGCCACACGATGCGTCGGAAAACTTCAACCACGGGATAGCCCGTAGTATCCTCAGAATCCCGATGGAAAACCTCAACCTCGAGATAGCCCAAAGTATCCTCAGAATCCCATGCACAAGATGTTCAAGAAAGGTAAAACAAATCCAGCAAGGCCGCCCGGCAGGCCAGATCCCAATAGGAGCTGTGCGTATCTCTTTCTCAGGGCACTACCAAATGGGTCTAGCTACGAGTAAAACCAATCCCCGAGTTTCCTCGCGGTGGCCCCGCAGGCAGCCCTTTTTGGACCAACACTCATGAGGAGCACTGGCCTGGGGGTTGTTAAATATCCACGGGGTGATCATGCCCTATGCTAGTTTTATTAGTTATTAAGAAAATAGTACCAATGTTGGGCCATGCCAGACGAGTTTTATCCCAAAACGAAAATCAAGGGGGTCCCCATAACAACCCCAAGCATGTTACGAGCGCTCAGTATGGAACATAACACCGGTATACAAGTAATTAGGGCGGCAAAGGTGGAACAAAAAACCAAGCAAAAGTCCAAGCCTTCCACCTTTTACCAAGTATATATGTGCATTAAATTAAACAACAACAATATTGTGCTATCTCAAGATATCCATGTTGTCACATGGAACAACCTGCACCTGCAACTAGCAATGCTATAAGAAGGGCTAAGCCAGCGGTAACATAGCCAAACAATGGTTTGCTGGGATGTGGAGGGGTTAGAGGCTTTTCATGGCAATGTTGGGAGGTTCACAAACAAGTGGTAGGAAGCAATACATAGCGATAGAAACGAGACAACTAGCATAGCAATGATAGTAGTGGTATCCAGGGAAATGGTCATTTTGCCTGAGATCCCACTTGGAAGAAGAACAAATCCGTGAAGTAGATGAACGGGACATAGTCGAACGAATCCTCACACTCTGAACGCTTTCGGAACTCTATTGAGAAGAAGCGATCCGGAAACAAACAAATGACATGGTAAACACCACAATGTATTCATGAGATGATGCGCAAACAAGTATGATGCGTGTCCATTTAATTATGTATGGCATGGCAAGCACAACAACAAAACACTACAAATGAAGTGAAGTTCAATATGCAACGAGTTGCATATTGACGAAACTCCACATTCAAGTTATTTAGTTCACTCTCGTTTAAGTTCTCATCAATATTAAATGTTGTTTAACAAACAAATCATTTTAAATGTTGTTTATGATGGCAAGAGGTGAAGCATGAACAACTATATCATCTAGGCATTTTAAATGAGGATCGAGGCAACATATAGCATTTCCGAAATGACCCCATATAAATATTATGAATTTGGTCCAGATCTGTCCTAAGCATATTTTATAGTTTTTAAACAACAATATGAAGTGTGTTATGAGATTCTACACGTTTTTCTAGTCAAGTTACATATGTGGAAAATTTTAATCGGAGCTACAGTTATTTAGCTATGAAATAAATCATTTTAACATGGCATTAAAGCAAATTAAATGAAAACAGCAAGTTAAACATTTTAACATGAATGAAAGTTGGATATTGTTAATCTACACAAAATTCAGAACATTTTTCATATATAAATCATTTTCATCTGATGCACGGTTAATTAGTTATTAAATGCATGATCGAGAGGGTCTTTTCTATAAAACTGCAATTTTCAGGATAAATGGATAAAATCAAAGACCCTAAAAAAACTAAACGGGTGGAATCACTGGCGCAGGATAGCTAAAATGCACACAGGCGGGGTTTAGCGCGGGGCGGAGCTCACCTTAGCGGGCCTGGTCCAAGTGGTGGAGTTGGCTGGGCCTTGCGTGGAGGTTGGCAGGCTGGGCGAGGCCGACACTCAGCTGGGCCTGTCGGCCGCGTAGCCCGCGGGTGATCGGGCGCTGGCTGCAAGTCAACGCGGGCGGATCGAGCAAGCGCTCGTGCTCGATCGATCCAGGGATGGCAGCGCTCGGACGCCGACAAGACCCCGAGGCGACAGAGGTCGGGGATGGGGCGCCGGAGGCTGGATCTGGGGCACGGCACCGTCGTCGTCCAGTTCCTGGCCGGATCTGGGGCGGCGAGGCTCGGAGGTCACCGGACGGCAGAAGGAGGCTCCGAGCTCCAGGACCAGGCGTCGGGCTTCTCCAACAGGACTCCGGCGAGCTGCTGTGGCGGCGAGGCGACGGGGTCGGGTACCGGTGACCATGGGAGGCGCGCGAAGGAGTTTGGGCAGGAGGCGCGAGCGGGGCGGCTGCGGTTGGAGGGAGTGGCTGCAGGTGACTCGCGGGTGGTGGCGGCGCGGTCGGGCCCGAACAGGCCTTAGATGGGATCGACGGGCCCTATCGGCTGGAGGAGAGAGGAGGTGGGAGTAGGGATGGCAATGGGTACCCATTACCCACGTACCCAGCGGGTAAAAACCCTATTAGGGTAAGGGTATGGGTCAAAAAATACCCATGGGTACATAAATGAGAAAAATTGCAACCCATCGGGTATTGTGGGTACAAGTATGGTTTAGTATAACCCATACCCGTGTACCCATGTACCCGCATATAATCTGAAAAATTGGCTTTAAATATTTTTTATCCACATATTAAACGTATTATATGTACATAAATTCTGCAGGTAGTCCACATCCAGAATGTGTTGTTGTTTACGAGTATGCGTTGTTGTCATGAAGTTTTGTTGTTTATACATTATTGTTGTAAGATGTTGTTTATTACTATGTAATACTCGAATTGATGTGTTGCAAATCTAGGTAATTTTACCCGCAGGTACCCATTACCCTGATGGGTGACGGGTATGGGAAAAATTGTACCCGTGGACGGATATGGGGACGAGTGATGGGTAAGATTTGGGGCAACGGGTAAGGGTATGGGTTGGCTCCACCCGTACCCAAACCCGGCGGATGCCATCCCTAGGTGGGAGAGGTGGCGGCCAGAGGTTGGAGGGGTGCGGATTCTGAGGAGGGTAGGGGCTAGGGTTGCCCAATTAGGCAGGTGGAGGTTGCTATATATAGCAGTTTTGCTAGGGTTTTGGATTTCAGACCATTTTCGGACCGTCGGATCTCGATCGGGCGGTTCAAAATGGAAGGGGGTAAGCTAGGTGGGTATAGTGAGAGGGAGGTTGGGCCTATGACAT
The DNA here is from genome assembly GCA_039707655.1 of Elymus sibiricus. Taxonomy (NCBI): domain Eukaryota; kingdom Viridiplantae; phylum Streptophyta; class Magnoliopsida; order Poales; family Poaceae; genus Elymus; species Elymus sibiricus. Next base: position 143,937,427 of record CM077675.1, read on the forward strand.
GTTTTTAGAAAACCAAAAAACGTCCGATGATTTGACCGATGACGGTGCCACTACGGTTGACCGTTGGGGTATCAAACGCCCTCCGAATTCGACGAAATTTGGTAGGTGGTCCACCTACAATAAAACAAGACTGCTTGCCAACTTTCGACCCATTCCGTGAATAATTTTTGCGCACTTTAAAAACAATATTTTTACGACGCCTCGGGCCCGTGCGTGTGTGGTTTCCCTTGAAATGGTCGACGACGAGAACGGGAGGAACCGGCAACTACGAACGAATGCAAGTTTTGGAAGAAAATGACGTTAACAGAGTGCCGATGCTATGCAGATGATGAGAATGGTGCGATGATGAATGCAACAAACAGGTGAATCTCATGGCGACACTCGAAATAATTGGAAGGCATCTGAAGCGTCGGTTCCGGGCTGTTACAGTGTCCAACCCCTTCATATGTTGGCCTCGGGATGACCGTCCGACGCACATCAACCCCATGTTTCAAGATTGCATAAGCGCGCAGCCACGCTGAAAGGACTAGGCGCAAACTGCCTAGAGATGGAGGAAGGAATTCCTGAGGCCAGTGCCTGGAATGTCCGACCCCTCCCTATCGCCGCCCATGACCCTCTCACGCAATAATGAGGTTGGGGTTGTACACGCCCCGGAGCCTCCTGGAGCGCCGCCCCTTGGCCTCGGGAGGACTCCCGCCTACGCACAAGTGGAAGCCCCATGCTCCATGCAGGCGGAGGAACTGTGGAACCATGACTATGCCCACGCCCAGTGGAAGCCCCACGCTCCGTGCTGGGTGATCGATCGGGGGCGCCACCCCGCTCACTAACCAGTTTTCCCCATGGGCCTCACGCGATCGGGGGATGGGCATGATGCTTGTGCCCAGGTTACTCCCAGCAGCGCTGAAAAACCTAAGAGACCGGGCTTTGGCTCGCGAGCTTACCCCCGTGCACATCACCCCACTAAGGCCCTTGGTGCTTAGTTTCCTCACGCAACGCCCAGACGCAAACTGGCTAGCACATTTTTCCTCTCGACGGCCGCTCGTACGTCAAGGGGGCTCTTGAGCATCGCGCCTCTGGAGCCTTCACTAGTTCCCGAAGCCCCTCACCTCCTAGCCTTGTCTAGGCATCGCGACCTGACAACCCAGCGGCGGCTGAGAAATGCATGGGACTAGGCCCTGCCGACGCAGAGTACAAAGGCAAGCTAGAGGAAAACCAGGCATGAAAGGAAAGCCCGCGAGTGGCTGACAGTCATTAGAAGCTTATGATGTTCAGTACATAAAAACCACAATCTTACACTGCCGCAAGGCAGATTCAGTCTTGCGGGATGACGAAGGGAATACCATCATCATCATCGGCGTCGTCACAGTTGTTGCAAGTGAACTTCCCAAGCAGCGTGCTCGCGGGGCCCTCCACGGCTGCCTCCAGATGGTCATGAGACTCTTCTGGGACGGGTCCTAGCACCTCATCGAAGTTGAAGTCTGGGTTGTGGAGAAGAAGGTGGCTGAAGACAAGGGTCGCCGCCACGAAGAACAATTCTCGGCATTCCTCCTCTAGGAAGCCATCCACCTTCCGTGCCGTATCCTCGAGCTCCCCCATGAGCCTGGCAGAAAGCTCGGCATAGCCGGCGTCAGAAGTGGCAAGAGGAGCATCGATGTCCCCCTGCGCAAGGATTGGAAGGCCTTGCGAGCCCTGAGCTCAAGAGAAGAGAAGGCAACGCAGGCCGCTGCGACCTTCGCGTCGGCAACAGCCTGGATCTTATTCTCCCTAGCGTCCAGCGTGACGTTCGCCTCACAGACGTGCTTCACGTGGGCTTCCTAGGCCTTGGTCACCTCGCTTTGCAGCGCCTCCAAGCGCTCGCGCTCCGTGGCCTGCTTGGACGCCACCCTCGTCAGCTCGGCGTCACGATCGGCGAGCTGCACTTCACGGGCCTCGAGGCCATCTTCCCGTAGCTAGAGCTGATGCGCCCACGTGTCTCGCTTGTCCCGGACCGTCTTTAGGTTAGCCTCCGCCTCCTTCCATCGCTTGGTGGCTTCCGCCTTCTCGGCAAGGGCACCCTCACGGGCCGCCTTTGCTTCGACGGCGTGTTTCTCACTCTCTGCGAGGGCAACAGAGATCTGCTCTAGCATGGTGGCGAGCACCAGGTGCTCCCCAGCAAGGCACGCTTCGGAATTCCTGGAGGCTCCCACGAATCGGTCGAGCACTGTCGGGGCAGGATGCACTCGATCACCTATGGGGCCATAAGCCCCTTTGTGGATCGGCAGGGGCGTGGACGCATGCACAAAGAGCAGAGGTAGCGAGACGACACGACGATCAAGACGCTGGTGATTTACCCAGGTTCAGGCCGCTGCGAAGTGATGTCTACTACGCAACTTTATTCTTGTAGACTTTGTTGGGCCTCCAAGCGCAGAGTTTTGTAGGACATTAGCAATTTTCCCTCAAGTGGATGACCGAAGGTTTATAAATACATGGGAGGTGTAGGATGAAGATGGTCTCTCTCAAACAACCCTGCAATCAAATACAAGAAATCTCTTGTGTCCCCAACACACCCAATACAATGGCAAATTGTATAGGTGCACTAGTTCGGCGAAGAGATGGTGATAGAAGTGCAATATGGATGGTAGATATAGATTTTTGTAATATGAAAATATAAAAACAGCAAGGTAGCAAGTAACAAAAGTGAGCACAAACGGTATTGCAATGCTTGAAAACAAGGCCTAGGGTCCGTACTTTCACTAGTGCAATCTCTCAACAATGCTAATATAATTGGATCACATAACAATCCCTCAACGTGCAACGAAGAAGCACTCCAAAGTTCTTATCTAGCGGAGAGCATAAGAGGAAATTGTTTGTAGGGTACGAAACCACCTTAAAGTTATCCTTTCTGATCGATCTATTCAAGAGTCCGTACTAAGATAACATCAAGTTATCCTTTCCATTCGAACTATCTAAGAGTTCGTACTAGAATAACACCATATGATACGCAACAACCAACTCTAATGTCACCTAGATACTCCAATGTCACCACAAGTATCCATGAGTTAATTATACGATACGCATAAAAAAATCAGATTCATAATACTCCATACGACACAAAGAACCTCAAAGAGTACCCCAAGATTTCTATCGGAGAACGTAGGACAAGAACATGCATCAACCCCTATGCATAGATTACCCCAATGTCACCGCGGGAATCCGCAAGTTGAGTACCAAAACATATATCAAGTGAATCAATAGAACACCCCATTGTCACCACGGGTATCCACATGCAAGACATATATCAAGTGTTCTCACATCCATGAAAGTATTCAATCCGGTAACGAAATTTCAAAGGGAAAACTCAATTCATCACAACTAGATAGTGAGGGAAACACATCATATGATCCGACTATATTAACAAAGCCCGTGATACATCAAGATCGTGACATCTCAAGAACACGAGAGAGAGATAATTGAACACATAGCTACTGGTATATACCCTTAGCCCCGAGGTTGGACTACTCCCTCCTCATCATGGCCTCTGCCGGGATGATGAAGATGGCCACCGGAGATGGATTCCCCTCTCCGGCAGGGTACTGGAACATCTCCAGATTGGGTTTTTGTCAATACAGCGAGTTGCGGCGGCGGAGCGGAGAGTGAGGGAGTCCTGGTTTAAGGGGTTCTCGGGAGGCCGACCTATTTCTTATGGGCCGGACTATATGGGCTGCATACCGAGCACTGGATTGATTGAAGGCCCTGTCTCCAGGGTGGAAGCTTCGAGAATCGTGGCTTGTCCTCCACGTTTGAAGTAGCGAATAGGCATGTTTATCCCTTCGACGTGTAACCGACCATTTGTAAACCCTAGGTACCCTCAGCGTCTATATAAGCCGGAGGGTTTTTGGTTGTAGATCAAGAGAACTCATCTAGGGTTTTAGTCATACGATCTCGAGGTAGACCAACTCTGTAATCCTCATATCATCAATATAATCAAGCAGGACGTAGGGTATTACCTCCATAGGAGGGCCCGAACCTGGGTAAAACCTCGTCTCCCTCGTCTCCTGTTACCATCGATTCTAATCTCATAGCTCGTGACCCCCTACCCGGGATCCGCCGGTTTTGACACCGACATTGGTGCTTTCATTGAGAGTTCCGCCGTGATCGCCAAAGGAATCGATGGCCCGCCTTGTCATCAACGAAGAGGTCCACAATATGTACACTTTCGTCCCCGGACAGATCTTTGCCTTCGGCAGCATTGTGCTGCATGCTAATCCGACCGGACATCTAGGCCGTGTTGGAAGTTTCGCCCCTGACCAAGAGGTTAGATTCGGGAACCTAGAGTTCTCCGTAGACTCTCGGGGCGACCTGTTGCTAACCGGGCTCGCGGTCTCGCCTGCCACGCCCGAAGACTCTGTGGCTTTAACCTCAGATCCATCTTTTGGCCCCGCCCATGGGATCTACCCCGGCGAGGACCCAACCTTCAGTCCGGACCCGGTCAGAGTACCAGACGTCCGGACACCTGTTTCTACCGAACACACCCCCTGCGCGGACGCATCGGAGGTTAACTCCGGAAGCTCTGAGCAGGCCGATCCGATCGAGCTCTCGATACTCAACGAGGCCCTGGATCGGATCTCGTCGATGAAGATTGCCGACGAACCAACCCCGATCATTGCTCGGATCGGGCTTAAGATGGGTCAGGACGAATTTTTTGTCCCGCCCACCACCCACTTAGTAGCCACTGTTGAAGATTTAACCAATATGTTGGACTATGCCTCTGAGGAGGCAGATTACATGGATGAGGAGGATCACGCCCTCACCCCCGTTAACACCGGGCGGTGGACTGCCACCTCCACATACGACGTCTACATGGTGGACACTCCGAAGAACAACGGCAACAAGTCGGATGAAGCGCCGTCAAGACGCCGAAAGCCGCATAAACAGTCAAAAGGAAAAAAAGGAAGAAAAGCTATCGACGGCACCGGGGATGGAGACACCCCGGAAGACCTCGGCGATCCCGAAATCCCCGAACACCCGCTAGAGGGTCAGGAGAGGCCGGAAGACTGCCGCAACCCCGATGACCTAAATGATTCCGAGGACGATAATTACCTCCCCCCTGTTGTGGAGGAGGACAACCCGGAAGCCGATGACTTCGCCATCGCCGACAATCCTGAAGATCAGGAACTATTCAGGCAACAGCTTATAGCCACGGCCCGCAGCCTGAAAGCAAAAGAACGGGAGCTTAAAGCTGAACAAGACGACCTCAATGATCGATGGACGAGAGTCCTATCAGCTGAGGAAGGATACGGCACCGGTCTATCGGACCAACCCAAGAGCTATCCGCGCAGAAGGCTGCTGCCATCGTTCGATGACGAGCTCACTGATACGCCGTCTCCTAAACACACACCATACGACAAGCCAGACCGCCCTCCTCGAGGACGAGACAGGACGGCTGACAACACCGGCTATAGGCCGACGATGCCCCGTAGACGGGGAAAGGAGCCACTAGAGCCCGATGACAGGTTCGACCTGCCACATGACCTGGACGACAGAGCAGGTCGTACTCGATCCATCTACAGATCCAGAGGATACTCACCCGATAGACGGGAAGGGTACCGGCCTTGGCGCGACCGCAACCATAACGGACGGGAACAAAACCGGGATAGGACAGACGCCGATCACCGGCGCGTCATAGCTCGGGTTAGAGGCGCTGCCCACCCACTGTGCTTCACGGATGAGGTGATGCAGCATCAGTTCCCGGAGAGGTTTAAACCCGTAAACATAGAACAATACGATGGGACAACTGACCCAACCGTATGGATCGAGGATTTCCTCCTCCACATCCACATGGCACGAGGAGATGACCTCCACGCCATCAAGTACCTACCCCTGAAGCTTAAAGGGCCAGCTCGGTACTGGTTAAATAGCCTCCCCAAAAACTCCATTGGGTGTTGGGAGGACCTAGAAGACGCATTCCGATCTAACTTCCAGGGCACTTATGTTTGGCCGCCGGACTCCTACGACCTGAGCAACGTCGTCCAGAAGCCAGGAGAATCTGCGCGGCTATTCTGGAATCGGTTCTTGACCAAGAAAAACCAGATCGTGGACTGCCCGGATGCCGAGGCAATAGCCTCTTTCAGGCACAATATTCGGGACGAGTGGCTGGCTCGACAGCTCCGCCAGGATAAACCAAGGACAATGTCCTCCCTCCCATCACTCATGACTCGCTTTTGCGCGGGCGAGGATAACTGGCTAGCAAGACGTAGCCACAGCCCCGAAGACCTCAGAACCTCCAAAGTTCGGGATGGAAACGGGAAACCAAAGCGAAGCAAGAATAAGCGCCGGCACAACAATAGTGATGCCGATGACACGGCCGTTAATGCCGGCTTCCGCAACTCCCGGCCTGGGCAGCGGAAGAATCCTGCTAAAGACAATCGCGACGGACCCACCGCGTTGGACAAGATTATGGAGAGGCCTTGCCAGATCCATGGCACTCAAGAGAAGCCTGCCAACCACACCAACCGTAACTGTTGGGTGTTCAAACAGGCCGGCAAGCTCGCATCCGAGGACCAAGGCAAGAGCCCACGCAGCGAGGATGAAGATGAACCCCGCGGTCTGATCGGTGGCGGACAAAAGAAGTTCCCTCCAGAGGTAAAGACAGTAAATATGATATATGCCACTCATATACCCAAAAAGGAGAGGAAGCGCGCCCAGAAGTATAACCCATGGTCGACATACCCGATCACCTTCGATCGACGTGACCACCCGACCAGTATCCGTCATGGGGGCTCGGACGCCCTTGTCCTAGACCCCATCATAGACGGGAATCACCTCACTAAAGTCCTAATGGACGGAGGAAGTAGCCTCAATCTGATTTACTCAGATACGGTGAAAAAGATGGGCATAGATCCGTCAAGGATCAAACCCAGCAACACTACCTTTAAAGGAGTGATCCCAGGCGTCGAAGCCCGGTGCACGGGCTCGGTAAGCCTGGAAGTAGTGTTCGGCTCGCCCGATAACTTTCGAAGCGAGGACTTGATCTTCGACATCGTACCTTTCCGCAGCGTCTATCACGCCTTGCTCGGCCGTACAGCGTTCGCTCGCTTTAACGCCGTCCCACACTACGCATACCTCAAGCTCAAGATGCCCGGCCCCAACGGGGTCATTACTGTCAGCGGCAACACAGAGCGCTCCCTCCCAACTGAGGAACATGCGTTGGCCCTGGCGACCGAATTCCATTACACTAATGATCGGCAAACGCCGACATCTGCCGTAAAGGCACCCAAGGCTGGGATGCGAGCTCGGTCTCAACCCGAAGTACCAGAACCTTCTTCTCCCCATAAATAGGGACTCGCCCCCTATCGCACGTCCCTAGAACCGGCAAAGTACGTGCCGAGGAGGCACAACTTCGCACTCAAAATTCCATGGGCAGCGGTGGGGAAAAATTATCAAAGGGTAAGTGTTCGGCTGGACCGAACTATCGCCATCAACACGTCTTCGGACACACTACAGGTACCATAAAGTACCTGCTAAGGCGTGAAGCTCACCCACACTTCGGCGACTTCTCAAGATTTTTCTCCAAAGTCTGCTCGCCGAACAGTACACCCAAAGCGGTATACACCTCCTTGGGAGACGCAGGAGCGGACAAGCAACAGGGCACATCGAGGACGTCAGGTCACCTATCAATGACCCTTGGTACAACCCCTCCTGTAAGGTTTATATTTCATTTTTAATACCTGTAAACAGTTGTATTGGCAATTTGAATAATAAGAGTTGTTGAGTAAAATACAGATGTATCATGCATGATCACTTCGCTGTTTTTGGCGCACTCTCTATTTTTCCCTCTCTTCTTGCGAACCTCTTTGGTATACTATACGATGCAACCGGCTAATAGACCGGGGGCTCGAACTAAAGAAAATTGCCTTAAGCACAACTGATTTTTTCCGTTCGGCGTCTTGGAATTCCGCTTTATATGCATTGGTTCCGAACTATGTCTTGGGTCAATAGTTGGGTTGCCCGGCTCCTGTGCTTGCCCCTTTATGTTCACTCGTTCGGCTAAAAGGGCAAAGGGAGAACCGCTGCGATTGTGCTTCTGGCTAGCCTGGTCAAGCACCTCAGCGGAGAAAGCCGAAAACTGACTGTCATGGTATGTGAGAACTGGTCTGCGAATCCGAGCTTCACTAAATCTCGTCAGAGGTTATTCCGTGTCATACGATGGGTTTGGTATTAGTACAAACCATGTGATATCGGCTTTTGGCCACGGTTCATCCGAACATCACAAACACCTGGGGGCTAGTCATCAGCCCCCCGCACTCCTTTCTCGCGCCCCTACGGCTAAGTGAAAGCAATAAAGCATTATGGTCCGATTGCCTTGTCCGCCCCACACTACCGCCTTCGGGTACCGATAGCCCAGCTAAGGGTCACAGTGCGTTGGCAGAGACACCCCGCGTAGTATCTACATGGGGGCTGAAGCCGACGACTCGCAACTTTCAGTTTAAACGGCCACACAGGAATTATAAAGGATGCAAAACTAGAAAGACATGATAAACCATGCATCTTAAACATAAACGCGTTCAAAGATCTTCGGACATATTACAACGCTTTACTCATACATGTTCTCTCTCGAACACTACGACTCTATGGCCCGAGCACCCTCCATTACTCCGGAGAAGTATAGCTCGGGGCGCCTATGCTCCTTTCCAGGAGGCGGGGGGGGGGGGGGCGGTGGCTATCTTCATCGGATCCAGCCCCGGCCAGTGCACCTTGGCCTTCGCAAAGGTCATCCGAGCTCCCTCGATACAGGAGGATCACCTTAGCGCGTCGATCTGGGGCGAGGCGTCGCTCAGCTTCTGCACCAGGCCGAAGTAGCTGCCCGGCAGTGGCTCGTTGGGCCATAGACGGATGCAGAGATCCTTCATGGCCGGCTCCGCCATCCGGTGTTGCTCCATCAGCTGCTTCGGCTTCTCAACAAGGAGGGGAGAGCGCTCGGGGGCTACAAATTGCGCCCAAAACAGCCGAGCTTCAGCTCCTTCCCCACGTGAAGCATAGAATTGGTTTGCGTCCGTGGTGCTCTTCTGGAGGTCCGAGCAGGCGCCTGAGGAACGCCATACTTGGGTAAGCAATTTGAACTTGCTATCCCCGAAGACACACTGCAATAAAAATGGCTTACCATCCATGATAGCCTTGGCCTGGCTGACTTGCTCTTCAAAAGACCGCCTATCCACCTGCTCCTTTTGGAGATCGGTTTTCAGGGTGGATAGTTCTGCGGCCTGCTCCTTGCCTTTCCGCTCAAGGTCCTCGCACTTTTGGCCGGCGTCCTTGTCGGTGTCAAAACTGGCGGATCTCGGGTAGGGGGTCCCGAACTGTGATACTTGGATCGATGGTAACAAGAGATGAAGGGGACAATGTTTTACCCAGGTTCGGGCCCTCCTATGGAGGTAATACCCTACGTGCTGCTTGATTATATTGATTGTATGGGGATTACAGAGTTGATCTACCTCGAGATCAAGTAACTAAACCCTAGATGAGTTCTATTGTTCTACAACCTAAAACCCTCCGGCTTATATAGACGCCAGGGGTCCCTTAGGGTTTACACATGGTCGGTTACACGTCGAAGGGATAAACATGCCTATTTACTACCTTAAACGTGGAGGACAAGCCACAATTCTCGAAGCTTCCTTCTTGGAGGCGAGGTCTTCAATCCTTCCAGTATTCGGCAAGTGGCCCATACAGTCCGGCCCATAAGACATAGGCCGGCCTCTTGAGGACCCCCTAATCCAGGACTCCCTCAGTAGCCCGCGAACTAGCCTCCAACGCCGAGGGTCCAAGCTCCAGCTGCTTCGAGTGATCAGAGTCTCCGGCTTGCGAGGTGAGTTCCTTTCCCCAAACAGTGATCGGCCGGGCCATAGTTCGGCCTCCGTCGACGTGTAATTTTTCCGATCATAGATCGTCTGTTTACCATGAGTAGCTCGGCCCTTGAAGGCCAAGCATCAGAGAGCCAACAATGTTTTCTGACAACTTTTCAAACGAAAAGTTATGGCCCTCCACGACCACTGAACCAGTCAAAAAGACCTGCCTCGTGGCTCGAGGCCGTTTCCACTAGCACGATCCATCAATGCACAGATCGTGCCCCATTTTACACGGGATATGTTTAATCATGCGCGTATAACGGCACGCACGCCTTGGGAAGCGGGGAGATTCACGGAGCCGTGAAGGGAGGCGAACTGGCAGCAATCTTTAATAAAAGGGGAAGAAAACCCCAAGGCTTATCCGCATCTCCCCTTCGCATCCCAGCTTCCCCAATCTTCCGAGCTTTCCCGAGCCCAGATCTAGGTCTTCCATTTTTTTTCTCCTCTGAGCTTAGCCATGGCCAGCTCCGGTTCCAACAGCAAGTGGGAGGCGTCCACGGTCACAGACCACGCACTACTAGGAAAAGGGCTATAGCTGATATGGACATTAATGGCGCACCATGTATGTGGTGCGCCACTGCTATATAGCAGTGGCGCACCAGATACAGGTGCGCCATCAGTGTCCTCATTACTAATGGCGCACCAGACACACGGTGCGCCATTACTAGCAATTTTTTTTTTCCAAAACTATTAATGGCGCACCAGGGCACAGTGCGCCATTACTAGTTTTAACTAGTAATGGCGCACCACACGCTCCGTGCGCCATTACTAACAATTTTTTTTTTACTTTTTTTTTCAAAACTTGTAATGGCGCACCTTTGTGAAGTGCGCCATTACTAGTTCAAACTAGTAATGGCGCACCACACGCTCCGTGCACCACTACTAACATTTTTTTTGCAAAACTAGTAATGGCGCACCCCTAACTGGTGCGCCATTAGTAACCAGGGTTACTAATGGCGCATTTTTAGGCGGTGCGCCATTAGTAACCTGAGACCAGCTAGATATTTTGGACAGCCACCTACCACACTCACTTTCCCCACTTCATTCTCTCCACCTCCTCCTCTAAGCTTGTCTCGGCTGCCTCCTCCTCCTCACCTCATTTGCACCATAGATTCACCCAAATTAAGTGGTTAAATTACCTTTTTTTGATAGGTAAGTAAGGGGAAAGCTTTCTTCTTTATGTTGTAGATCTACTTTTTTCTCCCTCCAACAACGGGCACATGCACTTTTTATGGCCTAGCTAGATCTACGTATGTTTGTGGTGTTGCATATGTTTGTGGTGTTGCATATATGTTTGTGTTTGCAGGTACCGGTATTTGAAATGCGATAGTTGCCAATATTTTGTCGGAATGTTGATTCATTTCCGTTTCGGCGAGAATTTGGCACTATGCATTCTTTTTGGTCCTATTTTTAGGCAAAGTCATGCCAAATTTTTTCTTGGTTCTAAAATATCGTTTTGCTCTACCCCGCAGGTGACCATGGTCCGCACGATGACCGAAGGCATGGTGAATAGGTTTTTGAGCTCCGCGAAGGCCGAGATGCTTCAAAAGAACGAGACGGAGATAAGATGTCCGTGTCGAAGATGCAAGCTGAAGAGCCTTATTGCGGACCCGGATTCCGGGCAGGTGCGGGACCACCTGCTCTTGCGTGGTTTCATGGATGGCTATCGGTGGCAAGGTGATGAAGATGACTATTAAGTCGTCCATGGGGGCCGGGCAAGAAATGAGGAAGGGCAGCAAGACAACCACCGCGGCGAGGGCGGGCGAGAAGACGAAGAATCTCCAGGACATGATCACGACGGTGATGCAGTACACAGTCATCATGTAGAAGATGCCGGACATGATGATGAGGAAGATCAAGACGAAGGGCATGATCATGAAGATGAAGATGCCGGAGCAGACGACGATGGACCATCGATGTGCTGGGTGCAGGACCCTCATATTCAAGAGCTGCTTCTCAAGCAGACGGATAACGCAAGAGCTGCCGCCCGAGAGAAAGCCAAGCTGGATCAACTGGAGATAGACGCGGTTACTCCATTGTATGAAGGATGCAGGCCCGAGGATACCCGCCTGAAAGTAACGCTCATGGCTCTGGAGATGAAGGTAAAACACAAAATGACCGACGCATGCTTCGATGAGAACATGTCATTCTGGCACGAACGTCTTCCCAAGGGGAACAAGTGCCCGACCAGTTTCGAGGAGGCGAAGAAAATCGTGTGTCCTCTGGATTTACCGCACGTGAAATACCATGTGTGCATGAACAATTGCATCATTTATCGGGACGAGCACGCGAAGTCTACCATATGTCAGGTGTGCGGCGTCACTCGATACAAGAAGAGGAAGAAAGCTCCTCGAAAAGTGGTGTGGTACTTTCCGATCACTCCTCGTCTGCAGCGGTATTTCACGGACCCTAAGGCAGCAAAGCTCCTGCGTTGGCACGCGGATAGGGAGGAGAAGAAGCGAGAAGATGACGGAAATGATCCGGAGATAAATAAAAAAGACAAGATGCTGAGTCACCCTAAGGATGCGAGCCAGTGGCAAGCGTTGAACTTCGAACACCCAGAATTTGGGGACGATCCAAGGAACATCATGCTGGGCGCGAGCACCGATGGAGTCAATCCGTTTGGCAGCCAGAGAAGCACACATAGCACCTGGCCTGTGTTTGTGTGGATGTACAACCTTCCCCCCTGGTTGTGCATGAAGAGGAAGTACATTCACATGAGTATGCTAATTGAAGGGCCGAAACAACCAGGGAACGACATCAATCTGTATCTGGGGCTGCTGAAAGAGGAGCTAGACACGCTGTGGAAAACGCCAGCCAATACGTGGGACGCCGCAGAGAAAGAATATTTCCCTATGAGAGCCGCACTGCTCACGACGGTGCACGACTATCTCGGTTACGGATATGTCGCGGGGCAGGTGGTCCACGGATTTTCTGGATGCGTCAGGTGCATGGATGACACAACGTATCGCCAGCTAGATAGAGATCCCGGGTCTTCGAAAACCGTGTTCATGGGACATCGAAGGTGGCTTCGCGACGATGACTCATGGAGAAAACGCAAGGATCTGTTCGATGGTGAAACCGAACCCCGAAGACGCCCGCGTATGAGGAGCGGCGAGGAAATAGACGAGCTGTTGAAAAATTGGAAAGAGTGCCCACCGCCGGGAAAGGCGCCAGAGCCGGGAAAGGCGCCACCATCGGGAAAGAAGCGAAAGGCGCCAGAGCCGCTGCTGAAGGTATGGAAAACGAGGTCTGTTTTCTGGGACTTGCCGTACTGGAAGATCCTCCGTGTGCCTCACAGCCTTGATGTCATGCATATCACGAAGAACGTGTGCGAGAGTCTGCTTGGTACCCTGCTCAACATGCCAGAGAGGACCAAAGATGGGCCGAAAGCAAGGGCAGACTTGAAATCAATGGGCATCAGGGAGGAGTTTCACGCTAATGATGATGATGATGATGATGATGATGATGAGGCGATGGACACGGAAAGTCGTCGCAAAGGAAAAAAGGCCAAGAAGATCGGAAATGACTTCCCTCCCGCGTGCTTCACTCTAAGTCAGGAGGAGATCGAGCAGTTTTTCACCTGCCTCGTAGGAGTAAAACTTCCTTACGGTTACGCGGGGAAGATAAGCAGATACCTAGACTCAGCGAAGCAGAAGTTCAGCGGGATGAAGTCTCACGACTGTCACGTGCTGATGACGCAGATACTTCCAGTTGCAATCCGTGGGATCATGGACGCGCACGTCCGTGAAACGCTATTTGGCCTATGCAACTTTTTCGACGTCATCTCTCGAAAGTCGGTTGGCGTGAGGCAACTCAGAAGGCTACAGGAAGAGATCGTGGTGATACTATGCGAGCTTGAGATGTACTTCCCGCCCGCATTCTTCGACGTTATGGTGCATCTGCTGGTCCATATCGTGGAGGATATCATCCAACTCGGGCCGACGTTCCTGCATAGCATGATGCCGTTCGAAAGGATGAATGGTGTCATCAAAGGATACGTTCGCAACATGTCACGTCCAGAGGGAAGCATAGCCAGGGGCTTTCTGACCGAAGAGTGCATCTCCTACTGCACGAATTATCTAGGCATCGAGAACCCCGTTAACAGGCACCTCGGCAGGCTCGCTGGATGGGGTCACCGCGAGGGTCGCCACGAAATGCATGTCGACTTCGAGGGTCGACTCGCCGACTTTGAAATAGCAAACCTAGTCGCGCTACAACACATAGACGTGGTCGATCCTTGGGTGGTAGAGCACAAAACCTTTATTGAGAAGACGTACAATGACCGAGGCCAACAGAGGACGGACGGAGATATAATCAAAGAGCACAACTCATGGTTCACGCGTTGGTTCAAGGAGAAGCTTCTGTCGTACCCTTTACACGAGGATTCTTCCGCGGAAGAAAAACTCATATTCGCCTTGTCACAGGGCGCCGAGCACAACCTGATGACGTATGAGGCGTACGATATCAACGGCTACACATTCTACACCGAGGGAAAGGACATGAAGAGCGATTATCAGAACTCCGGGGTAACGATGGAATCCTACACCGGTAACGACAAGGACAGATACTACGGAAGGATCGAGGAGATCTGGGAGCTGAGCTACGCTGGAGAGAAGGTCCCGATGTTCCGTGTCAGATGGGCCAAGAGCGTCCTAAAAGAAGACCGGTATTTCACCACCATGGTTATACCCGAAGCCAAATCCAAGACCGCGGGCGCAAACGTCACCGCAAAAAATGAGCCATGGGTACTGGCTTCCCAAGTGGACCAATGCTTCTTCATTACCGACCCGCCAAAGCCCAGTCGTGTTGTCGTGAGGAGAGGCAAAAGGAACATCATCGGAATGGATGGAGTCGCCAATGAGCAAGACTTCGACAAGTACGGCGACCCGAAGATGGAAGATGACGACGACGATGAAGTACCATACACCACAAGAAGAAGCAGGACCACCCTACCTAAAGGACGTCCGTTCAAGAGAAGATCAATTCAAGGGGTTCCGGGGCTAAATTATTCAACCGCGAGAAAGAAGGGCAAGAAGATTGTGAAAAGATAGCTAAGATCGAATCACGACGTGTCGGCCACGTGTGTGTGTGTCAGTGGCAAGCTCAATTATTACATGCAACTAAATTATTACATGTATCACTTGATTTCAACCATGTCATCTAATTCTAAATCTTTGCACAATGGTTTTATCACTCCATTTGCATTTTCCTTTTCTTTTATCTCAAATCTTAAATTATCACAATGGTTTAAGTACGTGGTCTAATTAGAAATATTATTAAAGATCTTTTAAACATATATTATATTACTTTACATGCAAACTCAATCTTAATTTGATGACTGTTATTTCATGTCAATCTTTGATGACTGTTATTTCATCTCACTTGATTTCAACCATGCCATAGCATTGTAAATGATTCTATATTGTCATTGAGTAAAGGAGATGCATTGTAAAAAAATTATACGCCCTATATTTAGGAATGGAGGGAGTATTAAAATTGCCATGTGTTTATTTTAAAGTGTTTGGATGTTTATCATAAGGTTAAAATAAAATTTTAAAAAAGGTGCAAAAAATGGGGTTGCTAAGATTCGAACCTGGCCGGCTGGGTGACTTGCTTAATGTATCAAGGGACCAACCACTAGGCCATGTAAGTGGTTCTATCCATAGCCACACACGCAATTGTTTTAACCTATTAGTACTAATAGTAATGGCGCACCCCTTAAAAGTGCGCCATTGCTATCACTGTTTTTATGGCGCACCAGGGGAAGGTGCGCCATTGCTATTCATGTTTTTATGGTGCACCCCTAGATGGTGCGCCATTGCTAACCTTCCCCCCTCTATGTGTAGGTGCGTTCTGTCCATCTCGCGCTGTCCCTCTCCCTCGCCAGATCCCCCTCGCCCCCCGCGCCCGCTCCACCGCCGCCCCGCCGTGCCGTCCCCTACCTGCTCGTCTCCGGTGACCCCCTCCGCTCCGGTGGCCTCCCTCTCCGTCCCTTCCTCTCTCTCTCCCTCCCTCCCTCTCTCTCTCTCTCTCTCTCTCTCTCTCTCTCTCTCTCTCATCGTGCGCGCCCCTCCTCTGCAGCAGATCGAGCGCCTCTCCCGCGACCGCCCGCCGCGCCGCCCCCTACCTGCTCATCTCCGGCGACCCCCTCCGCTCCGGTAAGCCTCCCGCTCCGGTAAGCCTCCCGCTCCCTCCCTCCCTCTCTCTCTCCCTCCCTCTCTCTCTCTCTCTCACCGTGCGCCCCCTCCTCTACAGCAGATCAGCCCGTCTCCACCGCCGGTCCAGGACCCCCATCACAGGAGCAACGCCGGCGACCACTCCATAGGCAGGTAGCCACCACTCCACCCTCCCACACATGTCAGCAAACAAATGCTTGTTGTGATCTTCATCCACTGAAGCCGCCTGTTCCTGCTCAGAAAACTCGTTCTTGCTTGATTATGGCAGGTGCTGTACTGCACGCGGTGCACTCAGTAAGAACTGTTAATAGTGTTTCAATTTAGGTCGTCAAATGAAGGTCCCACTTGATATGTTTGCAACTGGCTTGCTTGCATGCATTCTCTTTTTCGACAGGGGCCAAATTCTCCTTACAATATCCAGTGCATGAAATAAACATCAGCAGCAACTATGTTCTATCATTTTTGTCACCAGATTTGGCATGCCTCAGAAATTTGAACCATTTCCAGTTTGCATAAAGTGTCGCTTCATTATCAAACGGAATAGTTCCCCCTGGAAGGTCATAATCTAATTTAGTGTTCCGAGAGACAACTGGAAGCTGCTCCCGGTACCTATTTGCCATTTCCTCAGCTTCTGAAAACACCTTCTGCATTATATTACTACAAAACATGAAGAGATATTTATTTGAGAGCAACAAATGTTGTGAGAATAATACTCCCCCCTCCCCCCTCCCACATGTCTACAATTTCATGTTATTTGCCAAAGCAGTTTGATGTTATATGGCTGCAGTTCATGTTATTTGCCAAAGCAAGTGAAACTCTTACTATTTTTCTGTAAAACTGAAGTGTTCTCATCGAAAGCAAGTATGGACGGCGTGGCGCTGTCCTAATTGCAGACTATTTTGTCAAAGTCCGCATTTTTCTCATGGCTAATTTATATTTATCATTTTAATTCATTCATACCAACACGATTTATAGAGGCTGGGTGTGAACTCTTAAGGTTGTATCGCCTCGATGCGGCATTAATAGTCAATACAAATTCTCGTTATTGAGACGAGCTCCGCTTGGGTGGAATCTTTTGTGGCTACTGACGGCACTTCGGGGGTGGGATAATGATTTTGCAGGTACCCCGAGAGGCCCTTGAGTTTGCCGGAATGTCGATTAACTTCCGTTCCGGCAAATTCGGGTACTCCATATGTCCTATTTTCAGCAAAGGTCATGCTGAAATTTTCCGTGAATTTTAGCATGACTTTGCTAAAAATAGGACATATGGGGTACTTGCGACTAATGCATGGGCCGGGGTATCTTAGTACTTAATTAAGTAGGATCAACTGTTTTTTTGTCCATCACTCGATAAACTACATGTGTGTGAGAGAGATAGTGAGAGGAGACAAGAAGAAGGGGGTTAGGAAGGGTCTTGGACCTTAGCAACAACACACTAACAATCCCAAACTTTTTTCCTATTTAGAGCGAACATGGCCCACAACGATGAGGTCGGCGGTTCGGGCGGCAAGCCATTCTGGGAGCTGTCCCAGGAGATGGAGGGAGACCCTCACCGCTATGAGGACGCCGCGGAAGACACCGATCCCGACTACAGAACCCCTAGTGGCGTCGGGGATGACACCACTGATGGTGCCGCCGAGGATGCCACCACTGATGATGGCGGCGCACGCACAGATGGCAGCCAACCGAAGAGGCAATGGAAGGACCAGCGCCCGAACGTGCTCGGCACCGTCAAGGAGGAATTTACTGAAGTGTCCTCCGAGGGGCATCCAACGGCGCCCAAAGAAATAGTCAAGGGGTACGCGGGACAGCTCGGGTGCATTCTCCGGAGCACCGTCTCGATCAACACCGAGAACCTAAGGCATCGTGACCGAGGGAATTTGCGCAACCTCCTCTTCACGAAGCTGCACGAACGATACAAGTTCCCCGGTGACTTCGCAAACACACGCTTCTCAGGGAATAAAGTGAACAGTGCCGCCCTCACGAAGATGAGCAAGGCCCTGGCTACTTGGAGAGGCGCGGTGAAGAGCATGATTGAAAAAGGTGATAGTTATGAGAAGATCAAGGAGAAAAATCCTTCGATCTGCGAAGATGACTACCGGGAGTTCAAGATCAAGTGCGAGAGCAACGCATCCGGGGAATCAAGTCAGTGGGGGAAAGATATGCGGGACTTGAACTTAGGGGTCCACAAACTCGGTCCCGGCGGTTACAGAGTGGCGGAACCTATATGGGACAAGGAGGACGCGGAGCGTGCCGAGCAAGGCCTACCGCCCCGCTTCGAGAAATACCGTGACAAGCAGACCAGGAACTATGTCAGGGCCCGGTACAAGATTGACCCGGCAACCAAGGAGCTTACCACGGATCCGAAGACCAAGGCGCTTGAGCGTGTTCTGGTAAGGAATACACCCCCGCGTAATTAGCTCCATATGGTTGCATTCTAATTAATGAAGCCAAATTTCTAAATGGTTCACGTTCCTTCCGCAGGACACTGAAAGCAGTAGCGCGGGGTCGTCTCAGAGCTCCCCTTTTGACACCCCTTTAAATAGGGCGTTGAACATAATGAAAAACAAGGATAAGCTCAGTAAGCCGTCGTCAGCTGGTCGTGTGGCCGGCAAAGGCTTGTCCACGAAATGGTCGGAATACTATACCGCTGGGCGAATGGAGAGAAAGACCAGCTCGAAAAGTCAGCAGCGCGAGGTTCAACAACTCAAGGCACAAGTGGCGCGGATTCCGAAGATGGTCGAAGAGCATGTGCGAGACCAACTGGGAGCGACGATCACCGCCATTATACCTACCTTGGTTTCTGGGCTGCAGGCGTGGGTGGCGGGCGGCCAACAGGGGCCGCCCCCGATTGCCAGCTTCATGGGCAGCAACTCGCGCAACGCGCCGGCGGCGCCATTGGTGTCTCAGGCGGAGGCGGCATTGGTGTCTCCCGGGGCGGCCCCATTGGTGTCTCCGGCGGAGGCGGCATTGGTGTCTCCCGCGGCGGCGCCGGCATTGCAGCTTAATGCACCCGGGTGTGGGAAGAATACGCCGGCCGGCACCTCGGTAGCAAGCCGCCCCTCCGTCAATTGCAGGCCCGCCGTTGGCGGTGCCTCGACATTAGCCGAGATCGACGCCATCACGGTAACTAATTAAGCCTCTCGGCCGATGACTTCATCTCCTTGCCTTTTACTGGGCATCCCTGACGCCCTACATGTTTTCGCAGGGCGTCGCCGACGTTCCATGCACTCTTCTGCACTTCGTGGACGGCGAGCTGATCGATGTCGCCAAGGCCAGAATCGTTCAACCGGGCAGCCGCGTGTTCCACGGTAATCCGATGCCACCCACCGTGTATAGGGTTCAACTGGTTCGGGTGCTGCGGGGCTGCGACGACTTGTTACCTCCGTTTTGACCCGCTGGGGCCGACGAAGACGATGTGATGACCCTCAGCGCCTGCTTAAGCTGGCCCCTGCTTTGGCCGAAGAGCCAGATTCGTTTGGGGGCGGGGGACACCACCCCAGAGACAACACCGCCAGTCGTGCCGGCGCCAAGCCATGGCAAGACCGCCGCAACGCTACCGGACATGCCGGACATGCATATGGCACAGGATCCGGGCATGCATATGGCACAGGATCCGGACGACGACGACGACGACGACGACGGTACATTTACCAAAGTCGATAAGTACTTCAACGAACATGGGTACGATGATGAATTCTTGGGGCCTCCTTCTCAAGAACCCAACCCTGCAAAAGACGATCGCGATCTAGCTGGTACCGCGGAGAAACCCAATTTCAACAGGCGTCATCTGGCGTTTAGTTCTCAGGAGATGCCTCCAGCTGCCGCCTTCACCGAGCCTCAGATAGCCGAGGTGCAAAATATTATCAGCCCCAACACACTCAAGAAGGCGGTCTCTCAGCAGAACTCGATCCCATTACAGCAGAAGAAGAAGGGACGGAAAAGAAAGATTAAGGGTGCGAGCCAGCCGGCACCGAGTACGATCCGTGCTCAGGACGGGCCACCTTCACCTAAGGATATCTCAAGGAGGGTGCATGTGGCGGGTAGGCCGATGCTACCGACTAATCTGCTCAATGCTGCAACCGGTGCTATGCGGAGTCTGCATGACAGTGTTCTTTCTTTGGAGAAGCGGCGTCTCCGAGAGAATGATGTGGCATACCCGGTTTTCGTGGCCAAGGTGCCAGAGGGCAAGGGCTTTGTGGATAGCGCCATCGGGGGTATGATCGTCCTGCGGTTTGATGACATCTTCGCTATGTTTAACCTTCATCCGCTGCACTACACCTTCGTTCGGCTATTTTCGCTGAGTATGGAGATGCGGATCATTAGAGACAAGACCCCGGACATCGTGATAGTCGACCCCTTCTACATGCGTGCCAAGATCTTGGGCAGCGCTGGGGACCGGCAAGTCGTGAGTTCATACCTCGAAGGCGTCATTCTGGCGAACCAAGATAAGGATAACTTCCTCGTGACTTACTTTCCCGAGTAAGTCATCCCCTCATCGCCCTGTAACATATGATTTCTTAGATTTCGATCATTCTTTTTTTTTCTAACATTCCGTGTTTTGTGCAGTGACACACATTGCACACTCATCCTCTTAAGCCCGAAATATTCCATGGCCACGTATTTTGACTCGGACCGTCAGTCGAAGAAAGACTACACAAATATCAAGAAAGTTCTTGATGATGTTCTCCCCGGCTACGCCAGATCTGGAGGCACCTTCAACAGGCCAATTCGTAGGTATGTCAAGCACGTGTTCGCCCACACTATGACGTTCCCCTGCGTCAAGCAGCCGCCTAGCGGTCAGAAGGATGCCTACTACGCCCTCCATCACATGCGGGCGATCGTGCGGGACCATGATCACCTTCTGCTACCAAATAATCTCAAAGATTGGGCCGCAAGCTTGTCGGCAATCCAGGACACGGACATCAGACAAGAATTCTTTCGCATCCAGTCGGAGTTTGCGGAAATCATCCATCAAGATGTCCTTCGTACCTCGGGGCAGTTCTACCTTAGATATCAACCGTCCAACAGTGACATAGAAACAACGCTACAAATGCAGGCTGACAACGACCGCGATTTCATGACCATCACGATAGACGGCGGCTTCATCCACGCTCCGGTCCCTGAGTCGAGTCGAAAGTAGTGATGGTATGTAGTTCTGAAATATCGATTAGCTCTCTAGTTTGGACAGTCGTTCAACTTATATGTAATCGATGCTATTTATTAGTAGGACCACGAATCGTGCTATTAATGTGTTGCTTTTCTCTTCCGATCCTTTTGTTGCATACTTATATATTGCTTATGTATTGTCTGTGAATTGCTACTAACGTTTTGTTTGTCTTGTGCATAGAGATGCCGTCGTATGTCGTGTACAAGGGTAAGGTTCCCGGAGTCTACGACGACTGGGAGGAGTGTCGGAAACAGGTTTACCGTTTCAGCGGTAACAGTTACAAAGGGTACACCACTAGGGCGGAGGCGGAAGCTAGATACGCGCACTATCTAGCGGGAGAGAGGAGGGAGTGGAGGAGGAACTAGATGAAGACCAGTTTCATCGCGATGATGCTCATCGTGATGACCGCAGCTCTCTTCTATGTGATGGTAGTTTAGATGATCGATATCGACTTGTAATGTGGACAAACTCGCTACTCGCGGTCTAGCTCGAGACTTGTAAATGTTCTAACTTTGTTCGGTCTTTTGAATTCGGAGACTAGCTAATATGATGAATTGTATTCGGAGACTAATCTTCTATTGTATTCGATGAATCTGCTGTTTATATTCTGTGCACTAATATATTCTGTGCTGTCTATATTCTGTGCACTAATATATATGAACCTGCGCAAATATCAGAAAAGAAAAAAATAATAATTCCTAATATTCATACTAGTGGCGCACCATACAGCACATTAGTGGCGCACTGCTATAAAAATACTAATGGCGCATTATCTGTTAGTGCGCCATTAGTAACCCAGAGCACAAGGTAAATATGGCCCCCTGGGAGGCATACTAATGGCGCACCGTGTGACTTACTAATGGCGCACTGCCTGGTGCGCCACTATAGTCTGGTATACTAATGGCGCACCAGGGGTGCGCCATTAGTATATGTTACTAGTGGCGTGATGATAGTGGCGCACCTGTAGTGCGCCATTAATGGCCAAAACAGGTGCGCCACTAATAAGCCTTTTCCTAGTAGTGACGACATCTGAGACCTCAAGGCAGCCGGATACCTCCCCGCCAATGTCTTCCACCGCGCTGCGGAGAAGGGTCAGGTGATCTCCACCCCCAAATCAGGCGAGAGGGTGGTCTTCGTCCCTCACTTCATCAGAGGATTAGGCTTCCCGCTTCACCCCTTTGTGAGGGGCCTCATGTTCTTCTACGGCCTCGACTTCCACGACCTCCCGCCGAACTCTTTTATGCATATATCGGCCTTCATTATCATCTGTGAAGCTTTCCTGCGAGTCGAGCCACACTTCAGACTATGGCTCAAGATCTTCAACATCAAGCCGAAGTGTGTCGCCGGCGCACATGCGGATTGCGGCGGGGCAGTCACCGGCAAGCTTCCGCGTGCTGTGTGGCCATCTGGCACCTTCATCGACACTATCAAGACTTGGCAAAAAGAGTGGTTTCACATCACCGAGCCAAGGGAAGAGGGCGGAACTATTCCTGCTGAATCCGGAACTGTTCCTGCCGAATTCAGATTCGGCCCCCCAACCAGATTGACCTCCTGGGTCCGAAAGGGCCTCGATTGGGGTCAGATCCTGAGGTGGAGGACCTGCAGAGTGGCATCGCCTCCCTGATCAGGGAGGGAGTCAGCCTGACCTCCGTGGTCCAGGTTATGCTTCAGCGGCGCATCCTCCCCTGCCAGCGCCGAAGTTCTCCTATGTGGAATTACCAGACTAACGACGACCCTACAGTTCGTCAACTCTTCCGTACCATGCGGGAAAAGCTATGGAAGGCGCAGTTCAAGGCGCAGGAGAACTGGTCGGCCGAGTAGGAGGACAAGGGCTTATGCAACGACAAGTCCCCTTCCGAGGTATAGTGTGGCTTTACTTGATCGGCTCTGCTTCCCTAAAGAAAGCCTAAGTATTTGCAGATTACTTCCGCAGGAATGGTTGAACAAGGTCACGGGCATGAAGTGTCCGGCTCCACAGCCCGAAGACACTAAGTCTTCGCTGCAGCGGGAGATGCTCGTCGTGGCGCCTTACAAGGCGACGGAAAAGAAAGAAAAGAAGAAACCAGGCCGAGCAGGCCTGCGCAACAAGGACCAGCTAGAGGCTGAGTCCGAAGAAACCCACGCCTCCTCGAATCAAGAGGAGGAGCATGAGGTCGAGGTGGGAGGCGGTTCCCCCCTCACAGGAAAGAGGGCTGCATCACCGGACGCTTCAGAGGACGTGATTCCTCCCGCCCCGAAGAAAGTACGCCGGACACAAGTGGTGTCGTCCGACGATAGTTCGGACTCGGGTACCGAGTCCGAGGACTTCGAAAGGGTTCCACGAAGGACCCTCAGGGTTAAGCCCCCACCTCAAAGGTAAGGATCCGAAGACCTCCTGAGCCATCAGTGCTTAATTTTGAATATTTATTGACATATGAGCGCCTATCAACTTGCAGCCCACCACGCGTTCTCCCAACCGATCAAGTTTCGGATGGGGAGACCCCGCCCACCGAATTAGAGGAGAGCGGGTCCGCGTCGCGCCCTTCCCCTCCGGGCACCACGAAGGATGCCACGGAGGTGTCATCGCAGCAGGCTTCCATGGAGCCGGACACTGGAGGTGAGGGCGACGACGTCATGGTCGAGGCTAATACCTCGGCCGCCGAAGACCCAGGGGAGAAGCCTCTCCCGGACACTGAGGAAGCCGGACACGGAGATGCCCCGTCTCCTCCAAGGCAATCGCCGGAGCGCGCGACGCCTCTGGAGGTACCGGTTCAATCTCCGGTTGGAGATCGGATCACCCGATCTCCGCCGGCGCTACCGACCACTGGGTGGCCGGCCATGGGGGAGGCTCTGTCAAGCGCCTCCATCTCCGGGGAGCACCGCATCCTTATGGGTGCGGTATTGCAGAGCATTCAGTTCGTAGATCACGGGCTGAAGGAGGCCTTTAATGGTCTCCTGACGGGCTTTCAGGTGAGCCACGTAATGTTCTGTCCTTTGAAATACTATTTTCTTTGTATTATGATTATATACATGGCAGCCCCCGAGCCCCAAGTGACTTTGAAAAACTTACATGGGGGTCAAACATGGTCTCTTATCCGAACTGTGCATAGGACAATATTTGTTGGGATAGTTCGAACAGCCTTCTAGCGGTCCGAACACAGGGTTAGTTTAGTGATAGTTCGGAGGTTGTAAACCCCTGTAATGGTTATATAACTTTGTGATACAGGCTTCGTCATCGGCAGCGGCTACTAACACTGCCGAGCTAGAGGAGCTAAACCGTAAGCTCAAGAGCTTCGAAGACGAGCTTGATGCTCTAAACAAGAGATTCGATGAGGCGCAAGGTAAGCCGAATTAGAGGATCGAGACTCTCCTTTACCGTTCTATCAACACGGTTTCTGAATATAAGTTGATGCTTACACAACCTCGGTGAAGGAGATTGAGAAGCTCAAGGCCGAGCTTGAGAAGGTGAAGCAAGAGGCTGCTGTGGAGAAGGCGGCGGCCAAAGTGGCGGCTGCCGCACTATCCGCCTTAAGAGCCACCAGCGACAAGCACCAAGCTCGGGTGGTGGAAATCCAACAAGAGCTCAAGGACGCCGGCCAACAGTGCGAGGCCCTTGAGAAACAAGGCAAGGAACAGGCCGCCGAGCTATCCGCCCGAAAAACCAATCTCCAGAAGGAGCGGGTGGATAGACAGTCCTTTGAAGAGGAGCTCACCCAGGCAAAAGCTATCATGGATGGTAAGCCGTATTCATTGCAGTGTATCTTCGGGGACAGCAAGTTCAAGTTGCTTACCCAAGTATGGCGTTCCTCAGGCACCTGTGCGGACCTCCAGAAGAGCTCGGCGGACGCGAAGCAGTTCTATGCTTCGCGGGGAGAAGGAGATGAAGCTCGGCTATTCTGGGCACAATTCGAAGCCCCCGAGCGCTCTCCTCTCCTTATTGAGCAACTGAAGCAGCTGTTGGAGCTACACCGGATGGCGGAACCGGCCATGAAGGATCTCTGTATCCAGTTATGGCCTAACGAACCACTGACGGACAGCTACTTTGGCCTGGTGCAGAAGCTCAGCGACGCCAGTCCTCGGTTCGACACACTGAGGCGGTCTTCCTGCATCGAGGGAGCTAGAATGACCTTCGCGAAGGCCAAGGTGCACTAGCCGGGGCTGGATCCGATGAAAGTAGCCACTGCCCCTCCGCCACCTGGGAAGGAGTATTGGTGTCCCGAGCGGTACTTCTCCAGAGTTATGCAGGGTGCTTGGGCCATAGAATCACAGTGTTCGAGGGATACCGTGTATGAGTGAACGCTTATGTAATATGTCCTAAGACCTTTGAACGCATTTATATAAAATTGCATGGTTTATCATGTCTTGTATGTGTTTGCATCCTTTATAACTCCTTTGTGGCCGTTAACCCTGAAAGCTGTGAGTCGTCGGCTTCAGCCCCCGTGTAGATACTACACGAGGTGTCTCTTCCAACCGCACTGTAACCCTTAGCCGAACTATCGGCGCCCGAAGGCGGTAGTGTGGAGCGGACAAGGCAATCGGGCCATAATGCTTTATTGCTTTCACTTAGCCATAGGGGCGCGAGAAAGGAGTGCGGGGGCTGATGACTAGCCCTCAGGCGTTTGTGATGTTCGGATGAACCGCGGCCGAAGCCTATATCACCTAGTTTGTGCTAACACAAAACCCATCGTATAACACGGAATAACCTCTGACGAGATTTTAGTTATGCTCGGATTCGCAGACTGGTTCTCGCACACCATGACAGTCAGTTTTCGGCTTTCTCCACTGAGGCGCTTAACCAGACTAGCTGGAAGAGCAATCGCAGCGGTGCTCCCTTTGCCCTCTTAGCCAAACTAGCGGAACATAAAGGGGCAAGCACAGTAGCCGGGCAACCCAACTATTGACCCAAGACATAGTTCGGAACCAATGCATATAGAGCGTAATTCCAAGACGCCGAACACTAAGGCAGTTGTGATTACAGCGATTTATAAGGTCGAGCCCCTGGTCTATTAGCCGGTTGCATCTTAAAGCATACCAAACAGGCCCGCGAGAAGAGGGAGAGAACAGAGTGTGTTCCGAAAAGGGACAGCGAAGAGAGATAATAATATATCTGTATTTTACTCAACAACTCTTATTATTCAAATTGCCGATGCAGCTCTTTACAGGTATTTGATAAATGAAATAAAAAAAACTTTACAGGAGGGGTTGTACCAAGGGCCTTCGATGGGTGACCTGACGTCCTTGATGTGCCCTGCCGCTTTTCCACTCCTGCATCCCCTGAGGAGGTGTATGCCTTTATGGGCTTTGCTTGTTCGGCGAGCGGACCTCGAAGAAAGAGTCTTGAGATGTCGCCGAAGTATGGATGAGCTTGACGCCTTTAGCAGGCACTTTTATGGTACCTATGGTATATCCGAAGACGTGTTGACGGTAATAGTTCGGTCCAGCCGAACACTTACCCTCTAATAGTTTTTTCCCCACCGCTGCCCATGGAATTTTGAGCACGAAGTTGTGCTTCCTTGGCACGTACTTTGCCGGTACTAGGGCCTTGCGATGGGGGGCGAATCCCTATTTGCTGGAAGAGGAAGGTTCTGAGACATCGGGTTGAGACCGAGGTCGCTTCCCAGCCTTGGGTGCCTTTACGGCAGATGTCGGCGCTTGCCAATCATCGGTGTAATGGAATTCGGCCGCGAGGGCCAACGCATGCTCCTTAATTCGGAGGGAGCGCTCTATGTTGCCATTGACAGTAATGACCCCCCTAGGGCCGGGCATCTTGAGCTTGAGGTATGCATAGTGTGGGATGGCATTAAAGCGAGCGAACGCTGTACGGCCGAGCAGGGCGTGATAGCCGCTGCGGAAAGATACTATGTCGAAGATCAAGTCCTCGCTTCGGAAGTTATCGGGCGAGCCGAACACAACTTCCAGGCTTACGGAGCCTGTGCACCGGGCTTCAACGCCTGGGATCACTCCTTTGAAGGTAGTGTTGCTAGGCTTGATCCTTGACGGATCTATGCCCATATTTTTCACCGTATCTGAGTAAATCAGGTTGAGGCTACTTCCACCGTCCATGAGGACTTTAGTGAGGTGGTACCCATCTATGATCGGATCTAGGACGAGTGCGGCCGAACCCCCATGACGGATACTGGTCGGATGGTCTCGGCGATCGAAAGTGATCGGATATGCCGACCATGGGTTATACTTCGGGGCTATAGGCTCTATGGCGTAGACATCTCGAAGGGCGCGCTTCCTCTCCTTTTTGGTTATATGAGTGGCGTAGATCATATTTACTGTCTTTACCTCTGGAGGGAATTTCTTTTGACCGCCCTCGATCGGACCACGATGCTCATCTTCGTCCTCGTTGCGTGGGCTCTTGCCTTGGTCCTCAGTTGCGAGCTTGCCGGCCTGTTTGAAGACCCAACAGTTACGGTTGGTGTGATTGGCGGGCTTCTCCTGAGTGCCATGAATCTGGCAAGGCCTCTCCAGAATCTTGTCCAGCAGGGTAGGTCCGTCGTGTTTTCCTTTAGGAGGCTTCTTCCGCTGCCCAGAGCCGGAATTGCGGAAGCCGGCATTGACAGCCGTGTCATCGGCATCACTATTAATGTGCCGGCGCTTGTTCTTGTTGCGCTTCAGTTTCCCGTTGCCATCCCGAACTTCAGAGGTTCCGGGGTCTTCGGGGTTATGGCTATGTCTAGCTAGCCAGTTATCCTCGCCCGCGCAAAATCGGGTCATGAGTGACGTGAGGGCGGACATTGTCCTTGGTTTGTCCTGGCCGAGCTATCGAGCTAGCCATTCATCTCGAATATTATGCCTGAAGGAGGCTATAGCTTCGGCGTCCGGGCAGTCTACGATCTGGTTCTTCTTCGTCAGGAAACAATTCTAGAATAGCCGTGCGGACTCTCCTGGCTTCTGAACGACATTACTTAAATCGGAGGAGTCCGGCGGCCGAACATAAGTGCCCTGGAAGTTAGACCGGAATGCCCCTTCTAGGTCCTCCCAACACCCGATAGAGTTTTCAGGGAGGCTATTTAACCAGTGCCGAGCTGGCCCCTTGAGCTTCAGGGGTAAGTACTTGATGGCATGGAGCTCGTCTCCTCGTGCCATGTGGATGTGGAGGAGGAAATCCTCTATCCATACGGTTGGGTCAGTTGTCCCATCGTATTGCTCTATGTTTACGGGCTTAGACCCTTCCGGGAACTGATGTCGCATTATCTCATCTGTGAAGCACAGTGGGTGTGCGGCGCCTCTAACCCGAGCTATGGTGCGCCAGTGATTGGCGTCTGCTCTAGGCCGGTCTTGTTCCCGCATGTTATGGTTGCGGTCGAGCCAAGGCCGGTTCCTTTCCCGTCTATCGGGTGAGTATCCTCTGGATCCTTAGATGGATCGCGTACGACCTGCTCTGTCATCAAGGTCATGTCGTAGGTCGAACCTGTCATCGGGCTCTAATGGCTCCTTTCCCCGTCTTCGGGGTATCGCCGGCCTATAGCCGGTAATGTCAGCCGTCCTATCTCGACCTCGAGGAGGGCGGTCTGGCCTGTCGTATGGAGTATGTTCGGGAGATGGCGTATCAGTGAGCTCGTCATCGAACTGTGGCAGCAGCCTTCGGCGCGGATAGCTCTTAGGTTGGTCCGATAGACCGGTGCCATATCCTTCCTCGGCTGAGAGGACTCTCGTCCATCGATCATTGAGGTCGTTTTGTTCGGCTTTGAGCTGCCGCTCTTTTGCTTTCAGGCTGCGAACCATGGATATGAGTTGTTGCCTGAACAGTTCCTGATCTGCAGGATTGTCGGGGATGGCGAAGTCATCAACATCCGCATTATCCTCCCCCTCGATAGAGCGGAGGTATTCATCGTCCTCGCGATCATCTGGATCATCGGGGCTGTGACGGTCTTCGGTTCTACCCTGACCCTCTAACGGGTGTTCGGCGTTTTCGGGGCCGCCGATGTCTTCCGGGGTATCTCTGTCCCCGGTGCCATCGATAGACTTTCGCTCCTTTTTCCCTTTTGACCGCTTATGCGGCTTTCGGCGTCTTGACGGCGCTTCATCTAATTTATCGCCGTTGTTCTTCGGAGTGTCCACCATGTAGACATCGTATGTAGAGGTGGCAGTCCACTGCCGGTCTTAGCGGGGGTGAGGGAGTGATCTTCCTCATCCCTGAACTCGGCTTCCCCGGAAGCGTAGTCTAGCATGTCGGTTAAATCCTCGACAGTGGCTATCAAGTGGGCGGTGGGTGGGACGAAAAATCCGTCCTGACCCGCCTGAGGCCCGATCTGAGAATAGATCGGGGTTGGGTCGTCGTTGATTTTGATCGACGAGATCCGATCTAGAGTTTCGTCGAGTATCAAGAGCTCGATCGGACCGGACTGCCCAGAGCTCCCGGAGTGAACCTCCGATGCATCCGTGCAGGGAGAGTGTTTGGCAAGAACTGGTGTCCGGACGTCGGGCTTTATGACCTGATCCGGACTGAACGTCGGGCCCTCGCCGGGGTAGACCCCATGGGCGGAGCCGAACAGTGGGTCTGGGGTTAAAGCCTCAGAGCCTTCGGGCATGGCAGGCGAGACTGCGAGCCCGGACAGTGATAGATCGCCTCGAGAGTCTACGGAGAACTCTAAGTTCCCGAATCTGACCTCTTGATCGGGGGCGAAACTTCCGACGCGGCCTAGATGGCCAGTTGGGTCGGCGTGCAGCACTATGCTGCCGAAAGTGAAGATCTGTCCAGGGACAAAAGTGCCCGTATTGCGGACCTCTTCGTTGACGACTAGGCGAGCAATCGATTCCTTCTAGCGATCACAGCGGAACTCTCAATGAAAGCACCAATGTCGGTGTCAAAACCGGCGGATCTCGGGTAGGGGGTCCCGAACTGTGATACTTGGATCGATGGTAACAAGAGACGAAGGGGACAAGGTTTTACCCAGGTTCGGGCCCTCCTATGGAGGTAATACCCTACATCCTGCTTGATTATATTGATTGTATGGGGATTATAGAGTTGATCTACCTCGAGATCAAGTAACTAAACCCTAGATGAGTTGTGTTGTTCTACAACCTAAAACCCTCCGGCTTATATAGACGCCAGGGGTCCCTTAGGGTTTACACATGGTCGGTTACACGTCGAAGGGATAAACAAGCCTATTTACTACCCTAAACGTGGAGGACAAGCCACAATTCTTGAAGCTTCCTTCTTGCAGGCGAGGTCTTCAATCCTTCCAGTATTCGGCAAGTGGCCCATACAGTCCGGCCCATAAGACATAGGCCGGCCTCCCGAGGAGCCCCTAATCCAGGACTCCCTCAGTCCTTGAGCTCCTGTTGGATTTCCTCCACCCGAGCCTCATGCTTGTCGCTGGTGGCTCTCAAGGCGGATAGCGCGGTAGCCGCTTCTTTGGCCACCGCCCTCTCAACCGCAGCCTCCTGCTTCGCCTTCTCAAGCTCGGCCTTGAGCTTCTCAATCTCCTTCACCGAGGCTGCGTAAGCATCAGCACATATCAAAAAATACTGCGTTGACAGTACGGTGATGAAGAGTTTTGATACTCTAATTCGGCTTACCTTGCGCCTCGTCGAATCTCTTGTTCATAGCGTCAAGCTCGTCTTCGGAGCTCTTGAGCTTCTGATTTAGCTCATCCAGCTCGGCAGCATTAGCAGCTGCCGCCGTCGATGAAGCCTGTAGAAAACAAAACCATATCAAGTTACATGGGTTCAAAACTTCCGAACTACCATAAAATATGATCCTGTGTCCGGTCCTTTTATGGGTTGTTAGAACGTTCCGAACAAAAATTGTCCTGTACATAGTTCGGATAATGATCTATGATTGACCCCCAGGTAAGTTTTTCCAAACTCACCTAGGGCTCGGGGGCTGCCATGTATATAATAATAACTCAAAGAAATTAATATTTCACAAACAAAGCCTTACGTGGCTCACCTGAAAGCCCGTCAGAAGACCGTTGAAGGCCTCCTTCAGTCCGTTGTCTACGGACTGAATGCTCTGCAATACCGCACCCATAAGGGTGCGGTGCTCCCCAAAGGTGGAGGCACTTGACAGAGCCTCCCCCATAGCCGGCCACCCATTGGTTGGTGGTGCCGGTGGAGATCGGTTGGCCCGATCTCCAACCAGGGATTGAACCTGTACCTCCGGAGGCATGGTGCGCTCCGGAGACTACTTCGGAGGCGACTGGACATCTCCTCGTCCGGACTCCTCAGTATCCGGGAGGGGCTTCTCCCCCGGGTCTTCGGCGGCCGAGGTGTTAGCCTTGACCATGATGTCATCGCCCCCACCTCCAGTGTCCGGCTCCAAAGGAGCCTGTTGAGATGACACCTCTGCGGCATCCTTCGCGGCACCCGGATGTCAGGACCGGTTTTCCAATAAAACATTTATTGAAAAATCGCCCCTTCAGTCAGACCAGTACAGAAAATCCTTCTTATTGGTAGACAAATCCTTGATACAGAAATCTAGTAGTACTAATATTATACAGGGTTGAGCTAAGGCTGCTCAACAATTTATTACAAGCACGCCAATATTACACATAAAGGCGGATATGACACAATGGATATGGTGGCATAACTACTAACTCACAAACAAAGGTGGTGGTGCATATGTCACACTGAAGTGGGTGACATGACTCCAATATCTCACAGCTCATCAAGTTTCGGAGTGAGGCTCGATGATTTTATTTGGGTAGCGGAAGCGTATATAATACAAGTGACCAACTCCAGGATCGCAAGGGACTGACTGGGACTCCTCTAGGCGTCGGACTCGCTATCGTACTCTTCATCCATAAGATCGCCTTCGTCAACATCTGGCCAAATCAACAAGCCAGGTGAGTACTTTGAATGTACTCGCAAGACAGTTTGGACATGAGATATAACAAATGCAACCATGATGCACAAGAGCAGAAAAGTAATACACACAAAGGCATTAATTCTGCACAACAAGGTAAATAAAAAGGAAGTCGGGCGGTAGTCCTCCCAAAATCCCAATAAAATAGAAGAAGACCGATCGGGTGTCTGAAGCGACGCCTCGAAAGGTAAAAATAAATTAACACCACATAAAGGGCTTATACTGAAAAATAAATAACAGCGCGTGCCACAGTCGGGCGTCGGGGCGACACCACATAAAGGCCTTATACTGAAAAATAAATAACAGCGCGTGCCACAGTCGGACGTCTGAGCGACATCACATAAAGGGCTTATATCGAAAGTAAATAACAAGAATGCCACAGTCGGACGTCTGAGCGACATCACATAAAGGGCTTATATCGAAAGTAAATAACAAGAATGCCACAGTCGGACGTCTGAGCGACATCACATAAAGGGCTTATATCGAAAGTAAATAACAAGAATGCCACAGTCGGACGTCTGAGCAACATCACATAAAGGGCTTATAACGAAAATAAATAACAAGAATGCCACAGTCGGACGTCTGAGCGACATCACATAAAGGGCTTATATCGAAAGTAAATAACAAGAATGCCACAGTCGGACGTCTGAGCGACATCACATAAAGGGTTTATATCGAAAATAAATAACAAGAATGCCACAGTCGGACGTCTGAGCGACATCACATAAAGGGCTTATATCGAAAATAAATAACAAGAATGCCACAGTCGGACGTCTGCGCGACATCACATAAAGGGTTTATATTTCAACATTCGAATACGAGTAATCCCGGAGATAACACCATCCCAAGGAATACTCAGCACATCACCATAATAAACAGGTTAGTCCATCCACAGGAATAATATTCAGCCAAGTTTTATTTCTGTCATTTAACATATTAGTTCTCCAGAGACTGACACTGAGACCGACACTTGACCTGTCAACCAACGTCCTTGACCGTGGACACGGCTACTCGAATAGTTTTGACTCTGCAGAGGTTGTACTCTTTACCCACAGCCAACGGATTTCAGTAGTCACAAAGGACTAGTTCCGTCTACGGTATTTTAGAATAAAACACACCTAACCAGTACACACCCATTTCACATCCCGTTGCCAGGTATCACCCTAGGCAACGTTCAAGAAAAACTTTAAGGCGGGGAGGCCAACACCTCGAATAGCGTGGGATCAAATTTATATCGCGCGCTCTAAGGGGTGCCCCCCTCTCGGTCCCAACCGGAAACACCCATGCCCCCTGACCGGATGACGGGCTTTAATCCAGGGCCATGGAACCCTCATCACGGCCCCTCTATTTGGTGTGTACATGGAAAGAGGTTTGCAACTTACGAAACCGTATTCTTCGCAGAAAGCATGTGGCAGCACGAAAAGAAGGCAAACGGGGACAAGACTCGATCTATGTCAACACTAGAGTTAAACAGTTTCTTTGATAATACCGGCATGCTCCAACAATACCAGCATTCAACCTATCATGTAACCACATGACTAGGTTGTTCAATATTTCATGATCACATCAAGTTTGTAGCTCACTTGCAACTTATCATGCATGAAATATAACATTCATCCAATGCTTATATAAACATGCTATGAGAAAAACCACTCAAGCAAACATTAAAAACACTCGTCATATCAAAGGTTCAAACATGCTTGCCTGGTTCGGAGTAGTCGGAGTCTAGCTCGGCGAAGTTGACGGCACCGTCACCTCCTTCGGTATCTACGTCACATAAAATATCGAATTCTAACGTAAATACCGTGTGTGCATAAAATTTGTTCAAAATATTTTTCAAATAAATATGACAAAAAACTAGACAGAAAAATAAAGATGACAGAAAAAGAATCATCTCAAAATCATTTTCTGTTTAAAAGATATAAAGAAACTAGCTCCAGGGACCAATCTGTTAAAAACAGAAAAGTATCGAGGGGTAGTTTGATAAAAACAGAAAACGCTTCGAGGGAAAATACGCCAACTCAAAGAGAAAACAAACTTTGCCCGAAGGCGTTTTCCGAAAACGATTCGAAACAGAAGAGGAGAGGCTGACGAGGGGGTCCCTCATGTCAGGTTTAAAAATGGGCTCGCCGGCGCCAGGGATTTGCGGTGATCGCCGGCGATGAACCGCTGCGAGACAGAGAGGGAGGGTAGTACCGGCGTGCTCAGGAAGGTGGCCCGCGTCGATGAGAAGTGGAAGGGGTCGCTGGGAAGCACCACGTCGACGAAGGTTTCAACTCTGGCGGACGGCGGCTTCGGGTGTCGATCGATCTCACCGGAGAGGGCTTTTAACACCAAATTGAAATACGGGTCAGATGAAGGGGTGCACTAGAGAACTACTGACCAAATATGAGCTGCAGAGACGCGCTCACCAGAGCGAATTTTGCCGGAGCCCAAAGCGGATCGGGGCGGCCGGAGACGGGGAAGACGACCTCCCCTGGTTCCTCCGAGGGTCTTGGCGTGGCTCTGAGGGCTGGAGGAGTGGTGCTGGGTGTCCTAGCGGCTCGGGGTCCTCCTATTTATAGGCGGGCAAGACGGTTGCCGTGACGGGGAAAACCTCCGGCGCAGATCACGGTGAACGGCGGGTTTACCAGGGGGTTTACGGCTGCGGGCGGGCTACTGCGTTCACTAGGGCTCCATTTTAGCACTAACCCAAGCTGGCTGTGCAGGGAACTCGCCGCTCGACGGAACGGCGGTCCGAGGTCACGGCGGCTGTAGAGAGCACGCTCTGCGTTGCTCAGGCCACGCCGACGGCTCTGTAGCGCGCGCAGGGGTGGAGGACAGCCACGCGCAGGCTCCTGGTGGTTTGGGCGGTGCTGTGCTACGGCGTTCTGCGGGGGAAGCCTCTGGCGATGGCGGCAGATGACGCTATCGCCGCGGAAGAAGTAGGGGCCGGCGTGCCAGCTCATCACCGACGCCCACAAGCGGCCAACCGTCCATGCGGCGTCCCGGATACGAAGGAAACACAGTGAGCAATGAGCCAAAGCAGCTACTGGCGAGATTGACATTGAACCCTGCCGGAAATGACACTGCCCTCTGAAACTGAACACTGAACTCTGAATCTTGACTGAAACAGTGCACGCCAGCTGGTCGATGAAATGATTGACGCACGTGGAAAATTCTTCTGGAGCTGAAACTTGGAGGGGTGGCCTCTTGATGCATCCAGAAGCTCCTCAAATTTTCTTAGAATTTTTAGAAAGGGAAAAGAATGATTTGCATCAAAAATGACAAATCTGGTCCAAATTTGCAGTAAACAAATTTTAAATTTTTTGAACTGTGGACTAGTAGATCTTTGGTGATATAGGTTGAGGGTACCAAGGAGTAGCTAGGGTAATTTATTTGAGACCAAAGTTCAAAAGAATCTGATACTTCCTTTGTAAACTAGAGGGTTCCCAAATAAATTACAGTAAATGGTTTGAGGATAGAATAAATAGAAAAGAAATTGAGAATGGGTTGAACCTTGCTGGAATAGCATGCTTGGCTTGACCCAAAGTAGGGAGGAGGGTTTAAGAAGAAAATTTTGAAATGCAAGTCATGGCAAGAGAGTAGCATAGGGGTATTTTTGAATAGGAAAGAATAAATCCCATTTCATAGAAATTCTTTTTAATAAAATAAATAGCAAAATACCCGAAGAGTCTTTTTAGAAGAATTCAAATAACTCCCTCCAAATCCAATAAAGAATTTGATAAAAACCAAATCAATTTTTTTTTGGAGTGTTACAACACCTACGCCCTTAGGAAAAATCTCGTCCCCGAGATTTCAGCTGATCCTCAAATAGTTGTGGGTGCTCTGACCGAAGAAAATCCTCTCTTTCCCAAGTTGCTTCATCCTCGGTGTGATTGCTCCACTGAACCTTGAAAATTTTAATTGTCTTCTGATGGGTCCTCCTTTCAGACTCCTCCAATATTTTGATTGGACGCTCCCTGTATGTAAGGTCTGGTTGAACGTCAATGTCCTCATGAGATACATGCTTCTCTAGGTTGCTCACACATTTCCTTAACTGTGAGATGTGGAACACGTCATGGACGTCTGACAGTTCTTCAGGTAGGTCTAGCTGGTAGGCCACTGTGCCTCTTCGTGCAACTACACAGAAGGGTCCAATAAATCGTGGTGCCAGCTTCCCTTTAACTTTGAATCTTTGCAGGCCCCTCATTGAGGATACTCGCAGGTACACATATTCACCTGGTTCAAAACTGACTTCACAGTGTTTTTGATCATAATAACTTTTTTTCGGTTCTGGGCGGTCTTGAGTCGGTTCCTGATTATCTTGACTTTTTCCTCAGCTTCCTTGAGCATGTCTGGGCCGAAAATGCGGCTGTCTCCTGTCTCTGACCAATTTTGTGGAGTACAGCATCTTCGTCCATACAAGGCTTCAAAAGGTGCCATTTGTAGACTGGCTTGGTAACTGTTGTTGTACGCGAACTCGACGTACGGCAAGCTTTCTTCCCAACTTGTTCCATATGTGAGGACACATGCTCTTAGCATGTCCTCTAGAATTTGGTTCACACGTTCAGTCTGTGCTCCAGTCTGGGGATGGTGTGCTGTACTCAATACTAGTTGAGTTCCCAGAGCTTGTTGTAAATGATCCCAAAATCTGGAGACGAATTGAGTGCCTCTGTCGGATATTATTGTCTTTGGGACTCCATGCAAACAGACAATACGGGAGAGGTAGAGTCGGGCAAGCTTCTGTGTGGTGTGGGTTGTCTTTACTGGAATAAAATGTGCCACTATGGTTAGCCTGTCGGTGATGACCCATATGGAATCATTTCCGTGTCGTGACCGAGGTAGTCCGACAATGAAATCCATTCCAATTTCGTCCCACTTCCATTCAGGTATCCTGTTTGGCTGTAATAATCCTGCTGGTTTTTGATGCTCGGCTTTAATGCGCTGACAGGAATCACAACATGCAATAAATGTGGCTATATCCCTCTTCATACCGTGCCACCAAAATTTTTCCTGAATGTCCTTGTACATTTTGGTCCCTCCTAGGTGGATTGAATATGGGGCGGTGTGGGCTTCGTTCAAAATATGTTGTTTGAGGTCCTCTATATTTGGTACGCATAGCCTGTCTCCGTACCATAATATTCCCTTGTCGTCTGCGACAAATTCTGAGGCCTTGCCCATACTCACTTTTCTTTTTATGCCTTCGATGCTGGGGTGTCCGTGCTGAGCTTCTTTAATTTGTTCCATCAAGGTGGGCTGAATTTCCAAATTTGCCACAGTGCCTTCTGTGACTAATACCATGTTGAGTTTGGCAAACTCTCGCTGAAATTCAGGTCTTAAATTTTGTAAACTGCCGCTGCTCGAGTTTGGGTTTCGACTGAGAGCATCTGCCACGACATTCGCCTTGCCTGGATGGTAGTGAATACCAACATCATAATCCTTCACTAATTCCAACCAGCGTCGTTGTCGTAAATTGAGTTCTGGTTGTGTGAAAATATATTTGAGACTTTTATGGTCTGTATATATTTCACAACGATTTCCCAGCAAAAAGTGCCTCCATTCCTTGAGTGCATGAATAACTGCTGCTAATTCCAAGTCATGAGTAGGATAGTTTTCTTCATGCCGACGTAGTTGCCTGGAAGCATAGGCGACTACTTTGCCTTCTTGCATTAATACGCATCCGAGGCCTTTCCTGGACGCGTCGCAATACACTTCAAAATTTTTGTGTATGTCCGGCACGATTAATACTGGTGCTGTTGTTAATCTCTTCTTTAATTCTTGGAAACTTTTCTCGCAGGCATCGGTCCACTCAAATTTCTTATCCTTCTTGAGCAGCTGTGTCATAGGTTTTGCTATGGTGGAAAATCCCTCAATAAATCTTCTATAATATCCAGCCATTCCCAGAAAGCTTTGTATATTTGTTACGTTGGCTGGTTGTTTCCACTCAAGTATAGCTTTGACTTTAACAGGATCCACGGCAACACCTTCTTGGGTTAGTACGTGGCCTAGAAAACCAACTTGCTTTAACCATAATTCACATTTACTGAATTTGGCGTATAGTTGATGTTTCCTTAATTCTCCCAATACAATTCTGAGATGTTCAGCATGTTCTTCTGGTGTCTTGGAATATACCAAAATATCATCAATGAACACCACAACAAATTTTTCCATATATTTCATAAACACTTTGTTCATGAGGTGGACAAAATATGCGGGGGCATTTGTCAGTCCGAATGGCATTACTGTGAATTCATATAACCCGTATCTGGAGGTGAATGCTGTCTTAGGAATATCTTTTGTCCGTATTTTTAATTGATGATATCCCGACCTCAAATCAATTTTTGAGAAAACCTTGGCCTGGGCGAGCTGGTCAAATAAATCATTTATCCGTGGCATTGGATATTTGTTTTTGATGGTGACCATGTTCAGGGCTCGATAGTCCACACATAACCTCAGAGTTCCATCTCTTTTCTTGGCAAATAATACTGGTGAACCCCAAGGTGAGGAGCTGGGCCTGATATAGCCTTTGTCCAGTAATTCTTTTATTTGCTTCTTTAATTCTACCAACTCGGATGGTGCCATTCTATATGGTTTCTTGTAGATAGGTTTGGTGCCAGGTGCTAGTTCAATGATGAACTCTATCTCTCTGTCTGGTGGCATACCTGGTAGCTCTTCTGGAAATACATCAGGAAATTCGCACACCACTGGAACATTACTTAATTCAGAAATATCCACCTTGTTTAATCTTGGTTGAAGTGATATTGGTCTTTCTCGAGCTGCAATTCGTATTGTCTTCCCATGATGATGAGTGAGTGTCACTGTTCGATTGAAACAGTCAATAAACCCCTTGTTGGTGGTTAACCAGTCCATTCCAAGAATAACATCCAGTCCCTTGTTTTCTAGTACAATGAGGTTTGCCCAAAACTTCAATCCTTCAATCTCAATAACCACACCTTGACAGTAACTTTGAGTGATTTGCTTAATCCCGGGGGACTTAATGGTCATTGAATTTTCCAGAGGGAGAATCGGAAAATCATGTTGCAAAGCAAATTTCTTGGAAACGAACGAGTGAGAAGCTCCAGAATCAAACAAAACAGTGGCAGGTATTGTGTTGACAGGAAACGTACCGAGTACGATTTCTAGGGCATTCTGTGCTCCATCCTTGGTCACATGGTTCACGTGACCCTTCCTGTGGTTGTTATTGGGGTTGAAGTTGTTGTGCTTGGGAGCTGAATTATTTCCATTGTTGTTCGGCTTGGGAGCCGAGTTTCTTGGCTTTGGGCACTGCTTGGCATAATGTCCTTCCTCTCCACAGGCGAAGCAGGTAACGCCTAGGCGATACGTAAATTCCTTGTCCCTTGCATGAATTTTTTTATTTGGGCGAGGAACATTGGTTGAGGATTTATTCGCCCCATTTCTATGGAAATCATTCTTGTTCTTGTTGTTGCGGGAATGAGCAGTCTTGTCCCTTTTGCGCTTGCGAATATCATTCAAGCTGCGGCG
This sequence comes from Elymus sibiricus, assembly GCA_039707655.1. Lineage (NCBI taxonomy): Eukaryota > Viridiplantae > Streptophyta > Magnoliopsida > Poales > Poaceae > Elymus > Elymus sibiricus. The sequence continues at coordinate 143,976,937 of CM077675.1, forward strand.
CTCATTTTCTAGTGTAATGGCCTTGTCCACAAGTGTCTTGACATCTGGAAAGGTGTGAACGACCAGCTGGCATTTTAGTGCTGGTGCAAGACCGTCCAGAAATTTTTCCATCTTTTTATCTTTAGTCATACGTTCTTCATTTGCATAGCGAGAAAGTTGAGTAAACTGACTATTGTACTCAGTCACTGTCATGCTTCTCTGCTTGAGGTCATCAAACTCTCTTTTCTTGATCTTCATAACACTTTTGGGAATGTGCGCCCCACGAAAGTTTTCCTTAAATTCCTCCCAGGTGATGTTGTTTTCATTGGGGTGCATGTGTAGGAAATTCTCCCATCACGATGCAGCTGCTCCAGTGAGGTAGTGAGGTGCATAAAGTACCTTCTCACGGTCTGAACATTGTGCAATAATTAATTTCCTCTCAATGTCTCGAAGCCAATCATCGGCCTCAAGAGGTTTATCAGTGTGAGAGAAAGTTGGGGGACGTGACTTTTGTAGTTCGGACAATTTGGAATGCTGCGGGTATGTTTCGCGGTGATTTCCCATATTGATAATACGATTCATCATTTCTTGATGCTGATGCTGGCTTTGCTCATAAAGGCGGCATACTTGAGAAAATGATGCTTCACTGTCTTGCTGACTTGACTGTCCCTGTGTGAAATTGTTACCTGTCTGCGTATCATAATTTTCTTCTGGCGGACTTGGCATGGAACGAGTCCATGGACGAGGCATTTTCCACTCTGGGGTATTTTTGCAGAACACATGAGAAAATCTGTGTGGCAAAAATAAATAATTTTGCAAAGGCAGAAATTTAAATACTCCAAGATTTTTCAAGAAAATATTTGATTGCGCACGGAGAAGGACCGCACAGTACATATCTTACAAGCAAGCCATAATTATACAGTACATCACTCAGGATGTGCGTACACATTCCTGACATGTTATTTAAGCTAGTGCACTTGTTCGAGTTCCTACATGATGCGCATACAAACTACTTCTCACCAAGCCTATATACATATAAACATATCATACAAGCTGCTACATCACATCACTGCTTGGCACACTCAGTCGGAGATGGTAAAAACTTCCCTCGCCCTGCCGAGGGTAAGTCCCAGAGGTGCTGGAGACTCAACCTCCTCCTCACGAATAGGCTCAAGGCGCGGAGTAGTGGGCTGTGGAGCTGGTGCGGGTGCAGTAGGTGGAGCAGCACTAAATGGGGTAGGAGCAATGACTTGGTCAAACTCCTCAGTGGTAGGCAGGCGGCGTGCGGTGGCCAAGATGGAAGGTGTATAAGATGCTGAGGACGAGATGTACGACAGTGGTGGTGCTGTATGGAGGAGCTCCCTCCTGTTGGCAACACAGGCCTGAATTGAGTCCATACGAGCAGCCACAAAGTCGTCCACGAGGTTATCAAAAGCTGCCTCAAGAGCTTTGAGATACTCAACAAGCATCTCAATAGCCTCATCTCACTCTCCCCTAGTGCAAGCAAATGCATAGTGACAAGTGTATGGCACGTGGCATGGGAGGTAGCGGTAGCGACGAGCCTTCATCGAAGGAAGAGCATCTCGGAGACGTGCAATTGCCTGACGGGCAGCCATCTGCATGGCATGCCTCTCCGTAGGCATGGCCCTCCCAATAAAACGGAAGTGGCGTGACTCAGAACGCCCTCCCTTGAACTGCACCGTGGCCTAGTGCATAGACACGCTATCGCTGAGCTTGTGCTGGTAGAGTGTGAACTCTGGACGAGTCGATGGCCTGATCGCGATCTTGGCGATGGAGGAGAGGAGCTTAATAAACCCCTCAGGCACATTGGCGAACACCTGTGACTCACAGTCGCGGCCAGCCATCTACAAAAGTAGACAAAAATTCCAGATAGTCAAATCATAAATTTATGATGACTAACAGAAAAATTGCTACAATTTGCAAAATGCTAAAATAGCACAATTACGGTAATAACCGATTAGCGATCGCACCTAGTGGCTTCCTACAGTCAGCCTGGCTCTGGTACCAAGGTTGTCAGGACCGGTTTTCCAATAAAACATTTATTGAAAAATCGCCCCTTCAGTCAGACCAGTACAAAAAATCGTTCTTACTGGTAGACAAATCCTTGACACAGAAATCCAGTAGTACTAATATTATACAGGGTTGAGCTGAGGCTGCTCAACAATTTATTACAAGCACGCCAATATTACACATAAAGGCGGATACGACACAATGGATATGGTGGCATAACTACTAACTCGCAAACAAAGGTGGTGGTGGATATGTCACAGTGAAGTGGGTGACATGACTCCAATATCTTACAGCTCATCAAGCGTCGGAGTGAGGCTCGATGATTTTATTTGGGTAGCGGAAGCGTATATAATACAAGTGACCAACTCCAGGATTGCAAAGGACTGACTAGGACTCCTCTAGGCGTCAGACTCGCTATCGTAGTCTTCATCCATAAGATCGCCGTCGTCAACATCTGGCCAAATCAACAAGCCAGGTGAGTACTTTGAATGTACTCGCAAGACAGTTTGGACATGAGATATAACAAATGCAACCATGATGCACAAGAGCAGAAAAGTAATACACACAAAGGCATTAATTCTGCACAACAAGGTAAATAAAAAGGAAGTCGGGCGATAGTCCTCCCGAAATCCCAATAAAATAGAAGAAGAACGATCGGGTGTCTGAAGCGACGCCTCGAAAGGTAAAAATAAATTAACATGCCTCAGTCGGGCGTCGGGGAGACACCACATAAAGGGCTTATACTGAAAAATAAATAACAGCGCGCGCCACAGTCGGACGTCTGAGCGACATCACATAAAGGGCTTATATCGAAAGTAAATAACAAGAATGCCACAGTCGGACGTCTGAGCGACATCACATAAAGGACTTATATCGAAAGTAAATAACAAGAATGCCACAGTCGGATGTCTGAGCGACATCACATAAATGGCTTATATCGAAAGTAAATAACAAGAATGCCACAGTCGGACGTCTGAGCGACATCACATAAAAGGCTTATATCGAAAGTAAATAACAAGAATGCCACAGTCGGACGTCTGAGCGACATCACATAAAGGGCTTATATCGAAAGTAAATAACAAGAATGCCACAGTCGGACGTCTGAGCGACATCACATAAAGGGCTTATATCGAAAATAAATAACAAGAATGCCACAGTCAGACGTCTGAGCGACATCACATAAAGGGCTTATATCGAAAATAAATAACAAGAATGCCACAGTCGGACGTCTGCGCGACATCACATAAAGGGCTTATATCGAAAGTAAATAACAAGAATGCCACAGTCGGACGTCTGAGCGACATCACATAAAGGGCTTATATCGAAAATAAATAACAAGAATGCCACAGTCGGACGTCTGAGCGACATCACATAAAGGGCTTATATCGAAAATAAATAACAAGAATGCCACAGTCGGACGTCTGCGCGACATCACATAAAGGGCTTATATTTCAACATTCGAATACGAGTAATCCCGGAGATAACACCATCCCAAGGAATACTCAGCACATCACCATAATAAACAGGTTAGTCCATCCACAGGAATAATATTCAGCCAAGTTTTATTTCTGTCATTTAACATATTAGTTCTCCAGAGACTGACACTGAGACCGACACTTGACCTGTCAACCAACGTCCTTGACCGTGGACACGGCTACTCGAATAGTTTTGACTCTGCAGAGGTTGTACTCTTTACCCACAGCCAACGGATTTCAGTAGTCACAAAGGACTAGTTCCGTCTACGGTAATTTAGAAGAAAACACACCTAACCAGTACACACCCATTTCACATGCCGTTGCCAGGTATCACCCTAGGCAACGTTCAAGAAAAACTTTAAGGCGGGGAGGCCAACACCTCGAATAGCATGGGATCAAATTTATTTCGCGCGCTCTAAGGGGTGCCCCCCTCTCGGTCCCAACCGGAAACACCCATGCCCCCTGACCGGATGACGGGCTTTAATCCAGGGCCATGGAACCCTCATCACGGCCCCTCTATTTTGTGTGTACATGGAAAGAGGTTTGCAACTTACTAAACCGTATTCTTCGCAGAAAGCATGTGGCAGCACTAAAAGAAGGCAAACGGGGACAAGACTCGATCTATGTCAACACTGGAGTTAAACAGTTTCTTTGATAATACCGGCATGCTCCAACAATACCAGCATTCAACCTATCATGTCACCACATGACTAGGTTGTTCAATATTTCATGATCACATCAAGTTTGTAGCTCACTTGCAACTTATCATGCATGAAATATAACATTCATCCAATGCTTATATAAACATGCTATGAGAAAAACCACTCAAGCAAACATGAAAAACACTCGTCATATCAAAGGGTCAAACATGCTTGCCTGGTTCGGAGTAGTCGGAGTCTAGCTCGGTGAAGTTGACGGCACCGTCACCTCCTTCGGTATCTACGTCACATAAAATATCGAATTCTAACGTAAATACCGTGTGTGCATAAAAGTTGTTCAAAATATTTTTCAAATAAATATGACAAAAAACTAGACAGAAAAATAAAGATGACAGAAAAAGAATCATCTCAAAATCATTTTCTGTTTAAAAGATATAAGAAACTAGCTCCAGGGACCAATCTGTTAAAAACAGAAAAGTATCCAGGGGTAGTTTGATAAAAACAGAAAACGCTTCGGGGGAAAATACGCCAACTCAAAGTGAAAACGAACTTTGCCTGAAGGCGTTTTCAGAAAACGGTTCGAAACTGAAGAGGAGAGGCTGACGAGGGGGTCCCTCATGTCAGGTTTAAAAATGGGCTCGCCAGCGCCAGGGACTTGCGGTGATCGCCAGCGATGAACTGCTGCGAGACAGAGAGGGAGGGGAGTACCAGCGTGCTCAGGAAGGTGGCCCGCGTCGATGAGAAGTGGAAGGGGTCGCCGGGAAGCACCACGTCGACGAAGGTTTCAACTCCGGCGGACAGCGGCTTCGGGTGTCGATCGATCTCACCGGAGAGAGCTTCTAACACCAAATTGAAATACGGGTTAGATGAAGGGGTGCACTAGAGAACTATTGACCAAATATGAGCTGCAGAAACGCGCTCACCAGAGCGAATTTTGCCGGAGCCCGAAGCGGATCGGGGCAGCCGGAGACGGGGAAGACGACCTCCCCTGGTTCCTCCGAGGGTCTTGGCGTGGCTCTGAGGGTTGGAGGAGTGGTGCTGGGTGTCCTAGCGGCTCAGGGTCCTCCTATTTATAGCCGGGCAATACGGTTACCGTGATGGGGAAAACCTCCGGCGCGGATCACGGCGAACGGCGGGTTTAGCAGGGGGTTTACGGCTGCGGGCCGGCTACTACGTTCACTAGGGCTCCATCGATGGAACGGCGGTCCGAGGTCACGGCGGCTGCAGAGAGCACGCTCTGCGTTGCTCAGGCCACGCCGACGGCTCTGCAGCGCGCGCAGGGGTGGGGGATAGCCACACGGAGGCTCCTGGTGGTTTGGGCGGTGCTGTGCTACGGCGTTCTGCGGGGGAAGCCTCTGGCGATGGCGGCAGACGGCGTTGTCGCCGCGGAAGAGGTCGGGGCCGGCGTGCCAGCTCACCACCGACGCCCACAAGCGGCCAACTGTCCGTGCGGCGTGCCGGATAAGAAGGAAACACAGTGAGCAATGAGCCAAAGCAGCTACTGGCGAGATTGACACTGAACCCCGCCGGAAACGACACTGCCCTCTGAAACTGAACACTGAACTCTGAATCTTGACTGAAACAGTGCACGCCAGCTGCTCGATGAAATGATTGACGCACGTGGAAAAAAATTCTGGAGCTGAAACTTGGAGGGGTGGCCTCTTGATGCATCCAGAAGCTCCTCAAATTTTCTCAGAATTTTTAGAAAGGGAAAAGAATGATTTGCATCAAAAATGACAAATCTGGTCCAAATTTGCAGTAAACAAAATTTAAAATTTTTGAACTGTGGACCAGTAGATCTTTGGTGATATAGGTTGAGGGTACCAAGGAGTAGCGAGGGTAATTTATTTGAGACCAAAGTTCAAAGGAATCTAATACTTCCTTTGTAAACTAGAGGGGTCCCAAATAAATTACAGAAAATAGTTTGAGGATAGAATAAATAGAAAAGAAATTGAGAATGGGTTGAACCTTGCTGGAATAGCATGCTTGGCTTGACCCAAAGTAGGGAGGAGGGTTCAAGAAGAAAATTTTGAAATGCAAGTCATGGCAAGAGAGTAGCATAGGGGTATTTTTGAATAGGAAAGAATAAATCCCATTTCATAGAAATTCTTTTTAATAAAATAAATAGAAAAATACCCCAAGAGTCTTTTTAGAAGAATTCAAATAACTCCCTCCAAACCCAATAAAGAATTTGATAAAAACCAAATCAATTTTTTTTGGAGTGTTATACCGGAGGAGAGGGGTGCGACACGGTCCTGCTCTCCGCTAGCTCGACGGGCAGGGTCTCCAAATCCGAGACTTGATCAGTGGGGAGAACACGTGGTGGGCAGCAAGTCAATATGCGCTCACACGTTAATAACATTCAAAACTTAGCATTAATAGCTCAGGAGGTCTTCGGATCTTTACCTTCGAGCTGGGGGCTTGACCCTGAGGTTCCTTCGTGGAACCCTGTCGAAGTCCTCAGACTCGGTATCTGAGTCCGAACTATCGTCGGACAAAAGTACCTGTGTCTGACGCGCTTTCTTCTGGGCGGGAGGAGGTACATCCTCTGAGGCGTCCGATGACGCCGCCCTCTTTCCTGCGAGGGGGGAATCGCCTCCCCCCTCACCCTCGTGCTCCTCCTCTTGATTCGAGGAGGCGTGGGTTTCTTCGGACACATCCCCTGGCTGGTCCCTGATGCGCAGGCCTGCTCGGCCTGGTTTCTTCTTCTGCTCCTTCTTCTCTGGCGCCTTGTAAGGCGCCACGACGAGCATCTCTGACAACAGTGGGGACCTAGGGTCTTCGGGCTGTGGAGCCGGGCATTTGATGCTCATGGCCTTGCTCAGCCATTCCTGCGGAAGTGATCGGAAAGTACTTAGATTTTCTTCAGGAAAACGAAGCCGATCAAATAAAACTGTGCTATACCTCGGGAGGGGGCTTATCGGCGCTCAGGCCCTAGTCCTCCTTCTTGGCCGGCCACTTCTCCTGCGCCTTGAACAGCGCCTTCCACAGCTTCTCCCGAGTGGTTCGGAAGAGCTGACGAATCGTAGGGTCATCGTCAGTCCGGTAAGTCCACAAAGGAGAGTCCCGGCGCTGGCAGGGGAGGATGCGCCCCCGGAGCATAATCTAGACCACGTTGGTCAGCTTGTTGTTGTCCTTGATCAAGGAGGCGATGCCCCTCTGCAGGTCATCCACCTCGGTATCCGACCCCTAGTCGAGGCCCTTTCGGACCCATGAGGTCAATCTGGTCGGGGGGCCGGATCTGAATTCGGCAGGAATAGTTCCGCCCTCCTCCCTTGGCTCGGTGATGTAAAACCACTCTTTTTGCCAAGTCTTGATGGTGTCAATGAAGGTGCCGGATGGCCATACTGCACGGGGAAGCTTGCTGATGACCGCCCTGCCGTAGTCTGCGTGTGCGCCTGCGACACACTTCGGGTTGATGTTGAATATCTTGAGCCATAGTTCGAAGTGTGGTTCGACCTGCAAGAAGGCCTCACAGACAATGATGAAGGCCGATATATGCATGAAGGATTTTGGCGGGAGGTCATGGAAGTCGAGGCTGTAGAAGAACATGAGGCCCCTCACTAAGGGGTGGAGTGGGAAGCTCAATCCTCGGATGAAGTGAGGAATGAAAACCACCCTCTCGCTTGGTTTGGGGGTGGGGATCACCTGGCCCTCCTCCGCAGCGCGGTGGAAGATATTGGCGGGGAGGTAGCCAGCGTCCTTGAGGTCCCGGATGTCCTGGTCTGTGACCGTGGAAGCCTCCCACTTGCCGTTGGAGCCGGAGCTGGCCATGGCTAAGCTCGGAGAAGGAAGGGTGGAAAACCTAGATCTGGGCTCTGGAGGCTCAAGAGATTGGGGAAGCAGGGATGCGAATGGGAAGTGCGGCTAAGCCTTGGGGTTTTCTTCCCCTTTTATTGGGCTTGTTGCCAGTTAGCCTCCCTTCACTGCGCCGTGAATCCCTCCGCTTCCCAAGACGCGCGTGCCATTATACGCGCCTGATTAAACATATCCCGTGTGAAACAGAACACGATCTGTGCATTGATGGATCGTGTTGGTGGAAACGGCCTCGAACCACGAATCGAGTTGTTGTGACTGGTTTAGTGGTCGTGGTGGGTCGTGACCTTTCATCTGAAAAGTTGTCAGGGAGCACTATTTACTCCTTGACGTTTGGCCTTCAGGGCCGGTTACTCATGGTGTTCGGACGATCTATGACCGGGAAAACTACATGTCGTCGGAGGCCGAACTAAACTCGGCCGATCACTATTTGGAGAAAGGAACTCGCCTCGCAAGCCGAAGACTCTGATCATTTGTAGCAGCTGGAGCTTGGACCCTTGGCGTTGGAGGCTAGTTCGGGGGCTACTGAGGGAGCCCTAGTTTAAGGGGTCCTCGGAAGGCCGACCTGTTTCTTATGGGCCGGACTATACCGAGCACTGGATTTATTGAAGGCCCTGTCTCCAGGGTGGAAGCTTCGAGAATCGTGGCTTGTCCTCCATGTTTGGAGTTGCGAATAGGCATGTTTATCCCTGCGACGTGTAACCGACCATTGGTAAACCCTAGGTACCCTCGGCGTCTATATAAGCCGAAGGGTTTTAGGTTGTAGATCAAGAGAACTCATCTAGGGTTTTAGTCATACGATCTTGAGGTAAACCAACTCTGTAATCCTCATATCATCAATATAATCAAGCAGGATGTAGGGTATTACCTCCATAGGAGGGCCCAAACCTGGGTAAAACCTTGTCTGCCTCGTCTCCTGTTACCATCGATTCTAGTCTCACAGCTCGGGACCCCCTACCCGAGATCCGCCGGTTTTGACACCGACAGAGAGTCTAGGGTTATAGTTGGGGGTTTCTGAATATTTGGGAATTTATAGGCATCGGAGGTGGTGGAGAGGGGCCCCGAGGAGGGCACAACCCATTATGGCGCGCCGGGGGCCCCCTGGCGCCCCCTGGTGGGTTGTGGTCTCCACGGTCTACCCCTCCGGCACTTCTTTCGCCCACTGGGTGTCTTCTGGTCCAGAAAAAATCTCCAAAAAGTTTCGTCGCGATTGGTCTCCATTTGGTATTGATTTTCTGCGAAGTAAAAAACAAGCAAAAACAACAACTGGCACTTTGGCACTATGTCAATAGGTTGTCCCAAAAAATGATATAAGTTGCTATAAAATGATTGTAAAACATCCAAGAATGATAATATAACAGCATGGAACAAGCAAAAACTATAGATACGTTGGAGACGTATCAGCATCCCCAAGCTTAATTCCTACTCGTCCTCGAGTAGGTAAATGATAAAAAAATAATTTTTGATGTGGAATGTTGCCTAACATGTTCATCTCATATTTTTTTCTTTTGTATAGGATGGACATTTGGACTTGTAATGATTCAAAGCAATAGTCTAGTTTTAACATAATGACTTCAATACTCAAGCATGTCAACAAGCAACCATGTCTTTCAAAATATCAACACTAAAGAAAGTTATCCCTAGCCCATCATGCTTAATCATTGATCCATTCATGAAACACACTCAAATATTAGCTATACCCAATGCTCAAGTACGATCATAGCCCCCTAGTTGGCGCTTTATAGGAGAAGATGGAGACTCAAAGTAAAGATAAAAATGCATAAAGTAAATAGATAGGCCCTTCGCAGAGGATAGTAGGGATTTGTAGAGGTGCCAGAGCTCAAGGTTTTAAATTGAGAGAGGAAATTTTTTGGGTGGCATGCTTTTCCTATCAACGAAAATGACAAAGTAGTTTACAATACTTTCCATGCTAGATATATCATAGGCGGTTCCCAAACAAAAAATAAAGTTTATTCCTTTTTCCACCAAACTTTCACATTCCATGGCGGGCCATATCCACGGTTGCCTTCCATACCAACACTTTCCAAGGAATTTATTATTTGACAACATAAAGTAAATTTTTTTTTCTTTTTCATTTCGGGAATGAGCATCCCTATTACCGCCGCACTCTCGTGTAATGACAAGTGAATAAACACTCATCTTGAGAATAACACATCTAGCATGGAAAAATATTGGAGACTCCCCACCGTTTCATGAGCGGTACGAGCACACAAAAGAGAAAATTTATTTTGAAAATTTAGAGATGGCACATACAAATTTGCTTGGAACGGCATGGAAATACCGTATATAGGTAGGTATAGTGGACTCATAAGGCAAAACTTGGTTTATGGATTTCGGATGCACAAGTAGTATTTCTACTTAGTACAAATGGAGGCTAGCAAATAGATTGGGAAGCAACCAAACCAAAAAATGAAAATTCACATAAGTGAGCATTGAACATAACTAACACCGAGTAATGCACCGTAAGTAGGATGTAATTTCATTGCATAACTATTGACTTTCGTACTTGCATAGGGAATCACAAACCTTAACACCAATATTCCTACTAAAGCATAATTACTCACTAACATGACTCACATATTACTATCATCATGTTTCAAAACTATTACAAGGAATCAAGTTTCATTTGTCCAATGATCTTCATGAAAGTTTTTATTATATTCTCCTTGGATTTCTATCACCTTGGGACTAGTTTCATATATTGCCATTGCCCCCTTTTTTGACAAGCTCAAACAAATCTAAGTGAAGCACATGAGCATAAAGATTTCATCTCTCAAAAAGGTATAAGTGAAGCGTGAGAGGATTTCTTCAAAATTTACTAACTCTCAAATTAATCTGAGTGAAGCATGAGAGTATTTCTACAGGAATTCCCAAGCACACCATGCTCAAAAAGATATAAGTGAAGCACTAGAGCAAATGACAAGCTACTCACGATATAAGTGAAGATCAATGAGTAGTCAAATAATTAAGTAGCTGTGTGAGGACTCTCTCTCTCTCAATAAAGGTTTTCAGATCTAAGTATTTTATTCAAACAGCAACCTAAAAAAATAGAACTCCAAGAATAGCACGCATCATGTGAACGAATAAAAATTTAGGCTCAACATAGGCTAACCGATAGTTGACGAAGAGAGGTGGGATGCATAGCATCCCCAAGCTTAGATGCGTGAGACTTCTTGAAATATTTACTTGGGGTGCCTTGGGCATCCCCAAGCTTGAGCTTTTGTATCTCGTTCAATCCTCTCATATCCCGGTTTCACCTATTCTCAAAAACTTCATCCACACAAAACTCGAAAAGAACTCGTGAGATAGGTTAGTACACATAAGAACAAATCAACACTTCATGTACTGCCAAGACAAGTTGCACAATAATTTTAAAACATCATCTACTGTTTACTATCGTTTCCACAATTTATATCTACCAATATAGGCTATGGAAACTATAGGATAAGTAGATAACGAAACTATGACAGCAGTCTGTCCAAACAGAACAGTATGTAGTAATCTATTAAACTAGTGTACTTCTGTAACTCAAAAACTTATGAAAATTTAGGACAAGCTAAAGAATTTATATTATAACATTGTGTAAAAATTTCAGGAACTTTCCACGTTCCAGTAAAATATGAAAATTCAAACACTACAGAGAAAGTTTATGTTTTTACACAGCACACATCAAACATGTAATGCAAGCATCCTAAGGCAATTCCTGGAGCTTTTCATTGAAAAACAAGATTATAAATAACACCTAACATAAAATTACAAAATATAATGATGATCCATGCAAATCACATATTATGTGATGAATAAAAATATAGCTCTAAGTAAGATATACCGATAATGTTGAAGACGAAAGAGAGGATGCCTTCCAGGACATCCCCAAGCTTAGGCGCTTGAGTCTTCCTTGGATGTTACCTTGGGGGTGCCTTGGTAATCCCCAAGATTAGGTTCTTGTCACTCCTTATTCTCCTCATATCGGTGTCTCACCCAAAACTTGAAAACTTCAATCACACAAAACTTAAAGGAACTTCGTGAGAAGGGTTAGTGTAATAAAGATAAATCATTCACTTAGGTACTGTCAAGATGTGGGGACCCCGACTCATAAGTCGTGATCGCCGAATGCACGTGTACATTGATCCCAGAGATCAATGCTCACTGAACACACAGAAACTGAATAACAAGAGTCTTACATCCGTAACATACCGTTGTACTCAAAAATAGCCTTTATGGCCAAGTCTTCATAAACTTGCAGCGGAAATCTTCAACGATAGCGTGAACCCATGCCATCTGCCTTAACCCTACAGGCAGTCTGACTGGGAAGCGTCCTAGCTCGCATGTTCGTCACCAAGATACTCTTCATCATAACCTGGTCTTTCATGCCTGGCCACTAAAATAACCAGTGGCAAGCCAATGAGTACTTTGAATGTACTCGCAAGCAACCCATGTTTGGAACAAGGTTCAACAGAGCATGATATAGCACTAAGTAGGTAATTTTGCAGAAAGCTAATTTTGAGTGCAATGACATGATCAAATAACTTATGAAAGCATGCTTCAATAGTTGGCAGATATCCATATGAACAAGTTATAGATATCATCATAAGCAAGGGGCTGAACATCACATGTTCAATCATTTCATCAAGTCTTCCGACTTAGCTCAAGTATATCTTTGTCATACACACACCAAGTTTTGTGAAAACATCTAGACATAGTCTAAGCAGCACCACCCAACTGTCCTTGACCATGGACACGGATATTCGAATAGTTTTACACTCTGCAGAGGTTGCACACTTTACCCACAAGCCTCGGGGAACTTCCGTGTCATCCACAACTCGCAGTATATTACATACCTGAGGTAAGCACCTGAACAATGCCTTTCCCCTAGCGATACTAAACAAAGAGTCCACGCGTTGGTCCGTGTCTTCATGATGTACAAACACGAGCCTTGCTCTACACAGTATCATCCATGAAGGAACACAACGGTGTGCCCGGTGCCTGTAAAGACAGCGCATGGTCGCCCTTCCGGGAACGACCCCGTATCGAGAGTGACCACGCCACTCCCGCCACTAGTAATGCGGGCTCTATGCTAGTACCCACCAAGGTAATCAACAAAGCCCCTTCCCATATAGGGGTAGAGTGGTTGTACATGTAAGGTTGGCACAGTCGACAAATCTTAAATCTAATCCGTTTTCGAAAACACACACACTCACTTGCTCCGGTACACCACTTCTTTCTCAAGTGGTTACCCAACTCAACATCATCTCCCTCGGCATTAGTGGCACCTGACTGGGTTTTCGAAAAGTCTTTGGAACCATTTTGTTTCCAACACCATGCATATTCCCATCCCACTTGCGTAGGGTTATGCATGATGCAAGTATTAATGGTAAAGTATCGGAGGCATCCCACCGAAGGAGGGGGGGTACCTTATCAACATGATCAATTCATCGGAACAACAAGTGCTATATGACATGCAATAAAAGGGTTCATAGTCATGGTCAAAGGGCTGCTTGCCTGGCTTATACAAGTCTTCGAGTTCTTCACACGCTTCTCGTCCACTTCGATCATTCCATCTACTTCGTCAACTATCGCCGGAAACAATCATAATAAGAAACACCACAAGCAAAAAAAAGTGCTCTATAAATAGGAGTTTTCTTTTTTTTGGACAACTTTGGTCTCAAGAAAAATAACCAAGGAGGTTTTATTGGACCTGGATCAAGGGGGGATTTTTAAATGGTGGAAATGAAGGAAATGACAATCCTATAAGAAGTCTACAGAAAATATTTTTATAAAATGGGTGAATGCACCTATTAGATAGGGCATGATCTTAGAAACATGCAGGAAGTGGTTTCACTGGTTTTGGAGTTGGGATGATTTTCCTTTGAATTTCCTAAGATGGCAATAATGAAATATGGGGCTATTTATTTGATCTAGCAGAACTAATGCATGGTGAAAATGTTAACCAAGGCCTGATAAATAAGGCATGATATTTAGAGCACCTAGAAATTGAAATCACTCCATTTGGAGTTGATTTGTATGTTCTATGTATTTTGCAAGTGGGGCATCACATAGTTCAAATTTGAATTTGAACTGGAACAGTACACAAATGTGTGGTGCAAAAATATGGGAGTTGCACCAAATAATAGGTGGCATTTTTAGGAGACTGAAGAAATTTGAATCATCAAATTTGGAGCTACCTAGAATATCATATGGATTTTTGAATTACTCTGGAAAAGGAAAAGGGGAAATTTTTATACCTAAAAGGCTATATCGCGCCCAGGGCGTAGAACAGTAGATGGGCCGGCCCAGCAGCTCGGCCTGGCGGTGGAGCGGCTACGCCGGTCGTGTACTCCAGAAATACGCCTTTCGTAGACAAAGGCGGCAACGAGCAGTGGTGCCTCCACTTAAAAGGAAGGGCCCGGGTCCACCCGCCAGCGGCTCGGCCCCGTCTCGCAGGCTGACCGGCGGGACCCGGATGGCAGCTTCGTCTACCTCCTCCCGCCCGAACAGAGGTGGAGTAGGGAGGGGCATCGGCGACGTTCGCCGGCGCCACCGGCCGCCGTTTCGGGCGAGACAGCCACCGAGGCACTCGGGGCAACGAGACGCACCCGCCCCGGTGCAGCATGCCCACTGGGGAGGAGCGCAGCGACTGGGGCTCTGGTGGCCGCGGATGTGGCCGCCAGCGAAGATGGGCACGGCGCCACAAGCACAGGAGCAAGGGAATGGAGCGGCGGGAGGCCTCGTGGCGATGCGGGGAGGCTCTGGTGTGGTTCAAGGAGAGGGGAAGGCCGGTACGTCGCGAATTCGACAGAGGTCGGAGCGGCGACATGGCGGCCATGGGGGGGGCATTGGTAGCTCAGGGCTCCAATGGCTTGGTCCGGGAGGTTCACTGGATGGAGGGGAAGCGATCAGAGGCACGAGGGGAGGCCGGGGTGGCCTATATGGCCGAGGTGCGGGTCCACCGTGGACGTGTGCGCCGGCGAGGACGCAGGCGTGGCTGGAGGTGACGGGAGAGGGAAAGGGCATGTCTGCGGCGTTCCTGGGGCAAGTCCACGACCCAGGGAAGGAGAGAGGGAGTGGACGCGCGTGCGAGCCCCATGGTTGGCCGACTCGGGCGGCCGCAGCGCATGCGAGGGTAGCCGTTGGAGGGAGAGGGAGGAGGGGGCCGACCAGCTGCCGTGCTGTGGACGTCGAGGCCGACCAGGGAGACAAGCTCCCGCCTCCCTAGGCTGTCGGGAAGGGGGATTGGGTGGGGGCTACAATGCGGGAGCGCACTGTAGCACGCTCTGGAGCGCCCGTTTGGCATGCCAACGGCGTCTTGTGTGCGGCCACTAGTGTCTAGGGGGTCTAAGGGGATCTAGGCTAGGGGACACTGGCATTGGATGCCCTGGGAGGTTCATAGAATAAGAGGGGAGGGGAGAGAGAGGGAGATTTCTGCTGTCCAGGGGGTAAAAATGGAGTTTTACCCCACTTAACCATGGAGCCGAGGCTTGAAATTTTTACTAGGGGTGAGGTGTAATGCTAGTAAGCTGTGGTGAAAGTTTGAAGTGAAGGAGAATAGCAGAAGGGGGTCAAACAAGGATTTATACAGCATAGGCAAAAGTGTTTGATGATGGTTTGGCTAAGAAAATGGGGTTTGCTTGCCATGAGATTTAACAGTATGGAAATGTAAGTAAAAAATAGGGAGGATCACCAAGTTTGAGGAGATTTGAAGAAAGTTGACCGTACAAACTTGAAAAACCCTAGAATTCAGCAGAATCAGATTTCTGCAGATCCAGGCATGCAATCTTGTGCTCCCAAATCCCCAACTTGGTGTCGTATCATTAATTGGGGTATAGATCATGCCCACAAAGTTTGGTGTCAATAGGACAAACTTCACAATGTAAAGTTGTTCAAATTTGAATCTGGACAGAGAGGGTTTTGGAATATTTTGATGAAGCAAATCAATTGGGATTGAGATGAAACTTTGCAAGACCATCACATATAACATGTTTGGCTTGCTGGAATTTTCTTAGAATTTATTGAGAATATTTCTTATAGAAATATTTCAAATACTTGATTTCGGCAGAAAGGGTTTTGAGGGGTTTTGCCCATGATTTTGAACATGACCATGTGTTGAAACTCATATATATGGAAAATATATGTCCACTGAGTTTCCCTAAATTTTCTCAAATATTTTTAAAGCATTTAAATAATTTTTCCCTATGAAAAATCATTTCTGGCCTTAAGAAAAAGCCTTTAAATAAAATAGCAAAATAATCTTTAAAAATAATATTTGGTGGTTTTGGGAAGTCAAATATATAGTAGGTTTCAAATAAAGCATTTGGGGAGAAAGCATCCACACAATTTGAGGACTTGTAGTACAAACCTCAATTCAGGGGTTTTTGAAAACCTAATTTGAATAAATCCTTTTTGGCCAAAATAATATTTGATAAAAATAGTTTTGGGTACTATTCACATGGCATGATCATTGGGCAAGAGTTTAGATCAAGTACAAGAGTTTTGAGAGTAGGAGGGAGTTTTATGGATATAGAGCACCAACAAGCAATCAACCAAACAAGCAAGCACATAACACACAAGTCAAGCATCCATGAGCACTCAAAAAGTTTTAATTGGCCCTAACTTTTGAGTCATGTTAACTTAGTCATGAGGCAAATCATAGGGTGTGACAGACCTACCCCCTTACAAGAATCTCGTCCCTGAGATTCCTAGGCTAGGCGTAGAAAAAGGTGCGGGAATTCACAGGTGAGGTAGTCTTCACGTTCCATGTTGCTTCAGCTCCGGCGTGGTTGTCCTTCTGGATCTTGAAGCGCCTGATGATATTTCTTCGAGTGCATCGTTGACTTCGTCTAAGGGTGAACGGGGTTTTTGCAATATGCTAGGCTTGCCTAATGGTTAAGGGTTTGGTGGACGAGGTTCTGGCAAGGGCCTGGCTTGCGTGTGTATCCCAAAGTCGGAGTACGTGGCCAAGTAGTGTGTCTGTGTGCTGGTCCTGGGGTTTCTCACGTTGGTTAGTGACATCTAGATGTCTCGCGTTAGAATAGGAGGGTCGGGCCTTGGTGTATCTTCTCGTTGACGGGGAATTCCTTGTCTTCCTTAAGGCAGGGGATCTTCGTTCGTAGGTGGTCTTCATCCTTGAGAGTGTTGAAGCGTGTCAATGTAGGCTTCCCGTCGAGACCTTCTGCTTGAGTAAGTTGCCCAGGTAGATTCTTCATTCTTCTTTGGTCGTTTGTCTTCATCGTCATGGACACACGTTTCTGGAGGGTCTTTGAGCGTTTGGTCTACTCGTCTCTCCGTGGCAAGGTCTGGGATGAGTCTCGTCCCTAAGACTGAGCTTAGAGACTTGGTGTCAAAACGGGTTCTACCATCTGGGAAGGTTTCTGAGGGGTTCTAAATAAGCTGACTATCCAGAAGTATAGAACAGCCATCTAGTCCCCAAGGTCTGAGGCTTGGCAAGCGGAGTGAACTACCTTTGACAGGTGGTCTATCATGATTGAGTCAGGGCTTACGCCCTAGATTGTCTGAAAAGGGCAGATAACGAAGTCGTGACAGTCGTCCACTTCATTCCAGGCATCTGAAGGGAGTAGGGACGCCATGCTCATCATACACCATCAAATTGGTGGAGTGAGGGTGCTATCAACTCCCCGGTCCCTTCCTAGTCAGGAACTGATGGATGACTAGTTAAAACAAGGGGCTCTATAATCCTCTTGATGTGCAAGGGCTTCATCGTGCTTGGATGTCGGTGCTTCTCGATATAACCTAGTTGATGTAGTTGGTAGAGGAGCGATGGTTGACTTCTCTTGCTTCTTCCTCTTCGTCGTGGTTTCTCAACCGTAGTGGCTCTTCATCTTGCTTGGGCAGGAATGCCTTCTGGTGTAGGGTGGGTACTTTAAGTAGTCCAACCCTTCTCAAGGTGGGGCCTTATACTTGGGAGGCATGGCAATTGGTGTTCCTGGGGCTGGTCCAAACAGGACTAAGGTGTTCCTTCCCTTGTTGGGTAAATAAGTATGTTATCCCAGTGGACAACAACATAATTTCCCCAAGTATCACACAAGCACACTGCTCGTGGGATATGTGAGAGGAGCGGGCATTTGCTCCGGAGGGTCACTAGTTCCGGGGTTCGTGATCCAACATAATACAGGTCTTCGTGGTCACCTTCCTTTTGAACCGGATTGGTGGTGGTTGAGGTGGAGTATCGACCATGGTCTAAGTACTTATAGTCCAAGGCCCATGGTCATAATCCGACCATGTTACGGCTTGGCAAAGCTTAGGGGTTTTCAAGGAGCTTAGGATGTGAGTGAACTACTATCATCTTATCCTTGTGCACAGTTCTTAGATGCCAATAGTCCTGCCTATTGCTCCAAACAAAACCATCCCATATCACCGAGGGTACCATCTCTTATAAGTCAACTCCAATGTCTCTCACGCTATTCAACTCCAAGGTTTGAGAGAAGGACTATACCCAAAATCTCATAGCTAACTCATATATATCCCTATGAAAAAATCCTCGGGATAATTTACAAGCCGCTAAGCTTGATCATGACACTACCAATCCAAGTGTCCTACTGACCTATCCAAGGTCTAAGGTACTGCATTACTATGCTAAGGAAACTCGTAATATACCAATCCAAGATCTTGTTTCCTTCCTACGAATCCAACTTAATCAATCCACGAATACCATCTACTATTACATGACCTATTATTGCTACAAATCCAATACCGGTGTCGTTCCATATATCTCCAGATTTCCTAAATCCCCAAATTCCAGAAAGAACTACATTATCACAGTATAACCATCAATTCCCATCATGAGGATCTAGTGAACTCCGATGTTAGGTGCATATGGATCCTTGAATCGATTCTAACAACAATCCAATATTCCTGGTTTGTCTTCCATCGAGAAACATGGTATCAAGATCACCGGACTAAATCCAAATTACTCCGAACCATGTGGTTTGATTGATCTTAAGCACCTATTAAAATCACCTATTTAAATCCAAGGTTTACATCTAGTAAGAATTCCCTACTAGTTACTCTAGCCACTATCATACCATTACCAATATTACTGACCAAAGTCAAGTCATTAATCCACCAAGAATTTTAGCTTGTGATCACAATTGTCCTACTAAATCCAATTTGCTCAAGGGGAAGTAAGTTATGCTACTCTATCAATCTTGATCCAACAAGTTCATTCACCAACATAAAGGTCTCGTAATCCACCAAAGGGTCTCAACTACTTCCTCAAAATATCTATTACAACCTCGTCAAATTGTTAGCCTACTAGTTATACACCCTCAGAACAATCTTCCCTATGGCATCATCGGTTCAAGTGCTGGCTTGGGGATGTAATGTGTCTGTTCACTATGATCACTAGTCCCATAATGAACCCAGTGGTAAGCAGGGGTTATTGATGCTCATCAGGTGATCTGGCAAATCCGTGTATTAAACACGTGATCAGAGGTTTGAGTTGGGGTAGCTTGTGAGGTCTAGCTTTGTCTAGGGAGGGTTTTCCAATCTTGAGGGAAAAGCATAACTCTACGGGGTTGCGTTTGGTTGAGTACGTTGTAGTCGAAGTCTTCGGTGTCAGTTGTTTGTCGAGGTGGATCCTTGGTGCATCTTGTCTTGCTGGTCTTCGGTAGACGAGATGGGGGAGAGAAAGTAGCATCGAGAGGAGTGCCTAAGGGGGTGGTATAGTGCAAGTCCAATCAAGCATGTGCCAAAAAGGCCAAACACAAACATCAAGGTAAGGTAGGTGATATAGTCGCGCACTTGTTGCCTAGGGCAAAAGTGTGACTTACACCAAAGCACAAACAGGCAAAACAAACAACACACATCATGGTTCCATTTGAACCATCATACGGACTCGACTTCGCATAGGGGACACACGGCCTATCCTACCCTAGGGGTTCTCGGACTCATTAGTCGTGCTTGCTTCGTGTCTTGGAGAGGAGTCCGCTTAGTCTTCTGGGTCTTCTTCAGGTGTCGCCATGTCTCTTGTTGCTGTTCATCGAAACGATCCGGGTTATTCCTGAAGAGTCCTGGACAACTTTGCGTCTGGTGAGTTGATGACGAATGTAGCTCCTCATGGCTGTCGTTGATGGGTCTTCTGTTGTCTTCGTAATCGTGCCAATGCCTTCTTGTCCTTCAAGGCGTCGAGAGTTCCAAGTGGGAAATCCTTTATGCAACGACATCCACAAGGCATGATAGAGTTATAACCTGCCGGTTACGTTGATGATAATATCGACACCGAGAGCGGGGGATGAAGAGAACCGTTTTTCCTGCTCACTATAGTGAGGCGGACCAAATGGCAAGGTTCTCATCCATCGGTGGTTGCCGACACAACAACGGTAAGGACAAGGTTGGTCTGTTAGCGATGCATATCATGATTTTGCATATCTTATGCCCTGATCATCGTAGGCCAAGGTTGCATCATCCTGGGGCAGTGTCGAGGGTGTCACCATCTCCTGAGTCTTCATATTCTCATCCTTCGAGAAGGTATCTTCTGTTGGCAGCTCCTTGTCTAGCGTCGCCAACTTGTGTCCAAGATATGTGGGCAAATGTCTGGCAAGGCGGCTTCCTTCCGGCTTACCCACGAGGATTACAAGGAATCCAGTGGTCAGGGGCACAAGGGTAGTTGCGACCATTTGCAAAGTTTTGAAAAAGCAGACGAGGAGAGTTATGAGAAAGATGGTGGAAATGCAAAGGCAAAAACCTTTGCTTCCTTTGAAAATTTAGGAGAGGTGAGAAATATATAGGTTTTGTAAGTGATTTTGAAAGGTCTGGAAAAATAGTTTTGTCCTAACTAACGTCCATGCTAACTAAGGGCTTCCTACAGTCAGGATGGCTCTGATACCAGCTCTGTGGGGACCCCAACTCATAAGTCGTGATCGCCGAATGCACGTGTACAGCGATCCCAGAGATCAATGCTCACAGAACACACAGAAATTGAATAACAAGAGTCTTACATCCGTTACATACCGTTGTACTAAAAAATAGCCTTTATGGCCAAGTCTTCATAAACTTGCAGCAGAAATCTTCAACAATAGCGTGAACCCATGCCATCTGCCTTAACCCTATAGGCATTCTGACTGGGAAGCGTCCTAGCTCGCATGTTCGTCACCAAGATACTCTTCATCATAACCTGGTCTTTCATGCCTGGCCAATAAAATAACCAGTGGCAAGCCAATGAGTACTTTGAATGTACTCGCAAGCAACCCATGTTTGGAACAAGGTTCAACAGAGCATGATATAGCACTAAGTAGGTAATTTTGCAGAAAGCTAATTTTGGGTGCAATGAAATGATCAAATAACTTATGAAAGCATGCTTCAATAGGTGGCAGATATCCATATGAACAAGCTATAGATATCATCATAAGCAAGGGGCTGAACATCACATGTTCAATCGTTTCATCAAGTCTTCCGACTTAGCTCAAGTATCTCTTTGTAACACACACACCAAGTTTTGTGAAAGCATCTGGACATAGTCTAAGCAGCACCACCCAACTGTCCTTGACCGTGGACACGGCTATTCGAATAGTTTTACACTCTGCAGAGGTTGCACACTTTACCCACAAGACTCGGGGAACTTCCGTGTCATCGACGACTCGCGGTATATTACATACCCGAGGTAAGCTCCCGAACAATGCCTTTCCCCTAGCGATACTAAACAAAGAGTCCACTCGTTGGTCCGTGTCTTCATGATGTACAAACACGAGCCTTGCTCTACACAGTATCATCCATGAAGGAACACAACGGTGTGCCCGGTGCCTGTAAAGACAGCGCATGGTCGCCCTTCCAGGCACGACCCCATATCGAGAGTGACCATGCCACTCCCGCCACCCACTCCCGCCACTAGTAATGCGGGCTCTATGCTAGTACCCACCAAGGTAATCAACAAAGCCCCTTCCCATATAGGGGTAGAGTGGTTGTACATGTAAGGTTGGGACGGTCGACAAATCTTAAATCTAATCCGTTTTCGAAAACACACACACTCGCTTGCTCCAGTACACCACTTCTTTCTCAAGTGGTTACCCAACTCAACATCATCTCCCTCGGCATTTGTGGCACCCGACGGGGTTTTCAAAAAGTCTTTGAAACCATTTTGTTTCCAACACCATGCATATTCCCATCCCACTTGCGTAGCACTACTAGCAACCTAACTACTCCCACCCGCACAACCCTCGCAAGAATGGTAGGGTTATGCATGATGCAAGTATCAATGGTAAAGTATCGGAGGCATCCCACCGAAGGAGGGGGGGTACCTTATCAAGATGATCAATTCATCGGAACAACAAGTGCTATATGACATGCAATAAAACGGTTCATAGTCATGGTCAAAGGGATGCTTGCCTGGCTTATCCAACTCTTCGAGTTCTTCACATGCTTCTCGTCCACTTCGATCATTCCATCTACTTCGTCAACTATCGCCGGAAACAATCATAATAAGAAACACCACAATAAAAAAAAGTGCTCTATAAATAGGAGTTTTATTTTTTTTGGACAACTTTGGTCTCAAGAAAAATAACCAAGGAGGTTTTATTGGACCTGGATCAAGGGGGGATTTTTTAATGGTGGAAATGAAGGAAATGACAATCCTATAAGAAGTCTACAGAAAATATTTTTATAAAAATGGGTGAATGCACCTATTAGATAGGGCATGATCTTAGAAACATGCAGGAAGTGGTTTCACTGGTTTTGGAGTTGGGATGATTTTCCTTTGAATTTCCTAAGATGGCAATAATGAAATATGGGGCTATTTATTTGATCCAGCAGAACTAATGCATGGTGAAAATGTTAACCAAGGCCTGATAAATAAGGCATGATATTTAGAGCACCTAGAAATTGAAATCACTCCATTTGGAGTTGATTTGGATGTTCTAGGAATTTTGCAAGTGGGGCATCACATAGTTCAAATTTGAATTTGAACTGGAACAGTACACAAATGTGTGGTGCAAACATATGGGAGTTGCACCAAATAATAGGTGGTATTTTTAGGAGACTGAAGAAATTTGAATCATCAAATTTGGAGCTACCTAGAATATCATATGGATTTTTGAATTACTCTGGAAAAGGAAAAGGGTAAATTTTTATACCTAAAAGGCTATATCGCGCCCAGGGCGTAGAACAGCAGATGGGACGGCCCAGCAGCTCGGCCTGGCGGTGGAGCGGCTACGCCGGTCACGTACTCTAGGAATACGCCTTTCATAGACGAAGGCGGCAACGAGCAGTGGCGCCTCCACTTAAAAGGAAGGGCCCGGCTCCACCCGCCAGCGGCTCGGCCCCGTCTCGCAGGCTGACCGGTGGGACCCGGATGGCAGCTTCGTCTGCCTCCTCCCGCCCGAACAGAGGTGGAGCAGGGAGGGGCATCGGCGACGTTCACCGGCGCCACCGGCCACCGTTTTGGGCAATACAGCCATCGAGGCACTCGGGGCAACGAGACGCACCCGCCCCGGTGCAGCATGCCCACTGGGGAGGAGTGCAGCGATTGGGGCTCTTGTGGCCGCGGATGTGGCCGCCGACAAAGACGGGCATGGCACCACAAGCACAGGAGTAAGGGAATGGAGCGGCGGGAGGCCTCGTGGCGATGCGGGGAGGCTCTGGTGTGGTTCAAGGAGAGGGGAAGGCCGGTACGTCGCGAATTCACTTCGGAGCGGCGACATGGCGTCCATGGGGGGCATTGGGAGCTCGGGGCTCCAATGGCTTGGTCCGGGAGGTTCACTGGATGGAGGGGAAGCGATCAAAGGCACGAGGGGAGGCCGGGGTGGCCTATATGTCCGAGGTGCGGGTCCACCGTGGACGTGTGCGCCGGCGAGGACGCGGGCATGGCTGGAGGTCACGGGAGAGGGAAAGGGCGTGTCTGCGGCCTTCCTGGGGCAAGTCCACGACCCGGGGAAGGAGAGAGAGAGTGGGGGACGCGCGCGCGTGTGAGCCCCATGGTTGGCCGACTCGGGCGACCGCGGCGCATGTGAGCGGAGTCGTTGGAGGGAGAGGGAGGAGGGGGCCGACCAGCTGCCGTGCTGTGGACGTTGAGGCCGACCAGGGGGACAAGCTCCCGCCTCCCTAGGCTGTCGGGAAGGGGGATTGGGCGGTGGCTACAGTGCGGGAGCGCACTATAGCGCGCTCTGGAGAGCCCGATTGGCATGCCATGGCATGCCAACAGCGTCTTGTGCGCGGCCACTAGTGTCCAGGGGGTCTAGGGGGATCTAGGCTAGGGGACACTGGCATTGGATGCCCTGGGAGGTTGATAGAATAAGAGGGGAGGGGAGAGAGAGGGAGATTTCTGCTGTCCAGGGGGTAAAAATGGAGTTTTACCCCACTTAACCATGGAGCTGAGGCTTGAAATTTTTACTGGGGGTGAGGTGTAATGCTAGTAAGCTGTGGTGAAAGTTTGAAGTGAAGGAGAATAGCAGAAGGGGGTCAAACAAGGCTTTATACAGCATAGGCAAAAGTGTTTGATGATGGTTTGGCTAAGCAAATGGGGTTTGCTTGCCATGAGATTTAACAGTATGGAAATGTAGGTAAAAAATAGCGAGGATCACCAAGTTTTAGGAGATTTGAAGAAAGTTGACAGTACAAACTTGAAAAACCCTAGAATTCAACAAAATTAGATTTCTGCAGATCCAGGCATGCAATCTTGTGCTCCCAAATCCCCAACTTGGTGTGGTATCATTAATTGGGGTATAGATCATGCCCACAAAGTTTGGGGTCAATAGGACGAACTTCACAATGTAAAGTTGTTCAAATTTGAATCTGGACAGAGAGGGTTTTGGAATATTTTGATGAAGCAAATCAATTGGGATTGAGATGAAACTTTGCAAGACCATCACATATAACATGTTTGGCTTGCTGGAATTTTCTTGGAATTTATTGAGAATATTTCTTATAGAAATATTTCAAATGCTTGATTTGCGCAGAAAGGGTTTTGAGGGGTTTTGCCCATGATTTTGAACATGACCATGTGTTGAAACTCATATATATGGAAAATATATGTCCACTAAGTTTCCCTAAATTTTCTCAAATATTTTTAAAGCATTTAAATAATTTTTCCCTATGAAAAACCATTTCTGGCCTTAAGAAAAAGCCTTTAAATAAAATAGCAAAATAATCTTTAAAAATAATATTTGGTGGTTTTGGGAAGTCAAATATATAATAGGTTTCAAATAAAGCATTTGGGGAGAAAGGATCCACCCAATTTGAGGACTTGTAGTACAAACCTCAATTCAGGGGTTTTTGAAAACCTAATTTGAATAAATCCTTTTTGGCCAAAATAATATTTGATAAAAACAGTTTTGGGTACTATTCACATGGCATGATCATTGGGCAAGAGTTTATATCAAGTACAAGAGTTTTGAGAGTAGGAGGGAGTTTTATGGATATAGAGCACCAACAAGCAATCAAACAAACAAGCAAGCACATAACACACAAGTCAAGCATCCATGTGCACTCAAAAAGTTTTAATTGGCCCTAACTTTCGAGTCATGTTAACTTAGTCATGAGGCAAATCACAGGGTGTGACACAAGACAAGTTTCACAATTGTTCCCACATGATACCCACTGTATTATACCATTCCCATAATTTATATCACTAAATATAAGCTATAGAAACACTAAAACAAGCAAACTATGCATGCAAAACAGAATCTGTCAAAAACAAAACAGTCTGTGAAGATCTGTAGTATAGCCATACTTACCTGTCTCTAAAAGTTCTGAAAAATTAGGAAAACCTGGATAATTTGTATATGAAGATTTTATAAAAAATTCAGATCATTATCACGCTCCAGTCAAAAATGAAAATTCCTGTACTGGAGTCAAAAGTTTCTGTTTTGGTTCAGCATCAATTCTACTCATCTTGTGAGTCGCCCCAAAGGCTTTACTTGGCTCTTTATTGAAATAAAAGACACAAGACATGATTACTACAGTATCTTAATCATGTGAAAACACAAAAACATAAAGGAAAAGTGTTGGGTTGACTCCCAACAAGTGCTTTTCTTTAATGCCTTTTTAGCTAGGCATGATGATTTCAATGATGCTCGCATAAAAGTACAGAATTGAAACATAAAGAGAGAATCATGAATCTCATGACAAGGACATTTAAGTCTAACCCACTTCCTATGCATAGGGATTTTGTGAGCAAACAATTTATGGGAGCAAGAATCAACTAGCATAGGAAGGCAGAAAAAAAAGCATAACTTCAAAACTTTGGACACATAGAGAGGAAACTTGATATTATTGCAATTCCTACAAGCATATGTTCCTCCCTCATAATAATTTTCAGTAGCATCATGAAGGAATTCCACAATATAACTATCACATAAAGTATTCTTTTCATGATCTACAAGAATAGAAAATTTATTACTCTCAACATAAGCAATTTTCTTTTCATTCATAAAAGTGGGAGCATCAAATGAAACTCGAATACTATAAATTGTTTCCATATTAAAAGAGTAATGTTCAGTAAAAGGATATCCAAAATCATGACAATAATTATCACTACTTTTTATAATATAAGTATCATCACAATAATCATCATCAGTAGCAACTTTGTTCTCATCATAGTCAAGTGAAACCTCTTCCGAAATAGTGGAATCATTACTAAATAAAGTCATGACCTCTCCAAATCCACTTTTATCATTATAATAAAATTCAACACCCTCCAAAATAGTGGGAAAATAATTATCTAAAGTTGACACTCTTCCAAACCCACTTTCATAAATATCGCAATGATCATAAATAGGAGGCATGCAATCATCATAACAAATTTGATCATTCAAAGTAGGGGAACTAAATAGATCATCTTCATTAAGCATAGCATCCCCAAGCTTGTGGCTTAGCATATCATAAGCATAATCACTCTCATCATTAATAGTATGAATAGCACCAATAGCATAACAATTATTATCATCATAATTTACTAAGTTGGTGCCAAAAAGATTTTCAAGATTATAAGAAGTATCATTATCTTCCCAATCATAGTCGTCACAACAAGCAATAGGCATAACAAAATCATCATCAAGTGTATCATCTTCCACAATTATTTTTGATTCATCCTCGTGAGGCACAACAATAATAGGAGCAACATCATTTGGAAGAGATACCTTTTTACCTCTACTCTTTCTTCTTTTCTTCTTCTTCACCACATCATGTGTGGGTTTAATTAATTTTTTCGAGCTTCTTATA
Organism: Elymus sibiricus; assembly: GCA_039707655.1. Classification (NCBI taxonomy): domain Eukaryota; kingdom Viridiplantae; phylum Streptophyta; class Magnoliopsida; order Poales; family Poaceae; genus Elymus; species Elymus sibiricus. Next base: position 144,004,082 of record CM077675.1, read on the forward strand.
GATGAGATTGGTTGAATAGGGAGCTCCTCCTCATCACCTATTACATCATGAGAGACAATAGGAGGGAAAGTGAAATTCTTTACCCTTTCATTAGTATTCCTTTTATATTCTATTGGTTTTCCCATCTTTCTATAGTTGGCAATATAAGCATTCTCATTGCAATTTACCATGCAATTCGTCCGTGAGAATGAATACTTCAAACCAACTATTTTTATGTGTCGATTATTCACTCCCCAAAAATAGAGAAAGCTCATCATAAAGTTCAAGGGTGATCAAGTCATTAGAATATTTGGCCATAATTTGATCATGAAAAAGTTTGCATTCGAAATTAAGATGACCAACTTTATTGCAAAGTTCACAAGTAATAGGACAAAGAGAACACAATTTTGTAGCAAATTCATCTATCACTTTGAGCAAAAAATTGATTCTATCATGTTTATGCTTCTTACAAATTCTATCATCCCTATAAGGCATGTCTTCACAAACTTTATGCACTCCACGAAAATTGACAAGCTTAATAGGAAACATTTTTATCATGACTAGTGCAATCATCATTAGTATTTTCGATATTCATAGAATTCATACTAACAACATTGCAATCATGCTCATCATTCAAGGAATTCTCATTGCGTATTTTCAAAATTTCTTCCTCTACCAATTAAGCACAATTTTCGGAATCCTTATTTTCACGAAAGACATTAAAAAGACGAAACAAATGATGCAACCTAAAATCCATTTTTTTGTAGTTTTCTTTTATCAAACCAAACTAGTGAAAAACAAGAAACTAAAAGATTTAATTGCAAGATCTAAAGATATACCTTCAAGAACTTACCTCCCCGGCAATGGCGCCAAAAAAGAGCTTGATGTCTACTACGCAACTTTATTCTTGTAGACTTTGTTGGGCCTCCAAGCGTAGAGTTTTGTAGGACAGTAGCAATTTTCCCTCAAGTGGATGACCTAAGGTTTATCAATCTGTGGGAGGTGTAGGATGAAGATGGTCTCTCTCAAACAACCCTGCAATCAAATACAAGAAATCTCTTGTGTCCCCAACACACCCAATACAATGGCAAATTGTATAGGTGCACTAGTTCGGCGAAGAGATGGTGATACAAGTGCAATATGGATGGTAGATATAGATTTTTGTAATATGAGAATATAAAAATAGCAAGGTAGCAAGTAACAAAAGTGAGCACAAATGGTCTTGCAATGCTTGAAAACAAGGCCTAGGATTCGTACTTCTGCTAGTGCGATCTCTCAACAATGCTAATATAATTGGATCACATAACCACCCCTTAACGTGCAACGAAGAGTCACTCCAAAGTTCTTATCTAGCGGAGAGCATAAGAGGAAATTGTTTGTAGGGTACAAAACCACCTTAAAGTTATCCTTTTCGATCGATCAATTCAAGAGTTCGTACTAAGATAACATCAAGTTATCCTTTCCATTCGATCTATCTGAGAGTTCATACTAGAATAACACCATATGATACGCATCAACCAACTCTAATGTCACGTAGATACTCCAATGTCACCACAAGTATCCATGAGTTAATTATACGATACACTTCAAACAATTTCAGATTCATAATACTCAATCCAACACAAAGAACCTCAAAGAGTACCCCGAGATTTCTATCGGAGAACGTAGGACAAGAACGTGCATCAACCCCTATGCATAGATTACCCCAATGTCACCGCCGGAATCCGCAAGTTGACTACCAAAACATATATCAACCGAATCAATAGAACACCCCATTGTCACCACGGGTATCCACATGCAAGACATATATCAAGTATTCTCACATCCATAAAAGTATTCAATCCGGTAACGAAATCTCAAAGGGAAAACTCAATTCATCACAACTAGATAGAGGGGGAAACACATCATATGATCCGACTATATTAACAAAGCCCGTGATACATCAAGATCGTGACATCTCAAGAACACGAGAGAGAGAGAGATTGAACACATATCTACTGGTACATACCCTCAGCCCCGAGGGTGGACTACTCCCTCCTCGTCATGGCTTCTTCCTCGATGATGAAGATGGCCACCGGAGTTGGATTCCCCTCTCCGACAGGGTACTGGAACGTCTCCAGATTGGTTTGTTGTGGATACAGAGAGTTGCGGCGGTGGAGCGGAGAGTCTAGGGTTATTTTTGGGGCTTTCTGAATATTTGGGAATTTATGGGCATCAGAGGCGGTGGAGAGGGGCCCCGAGGAGGGCACAACCCATTAGGGCGCGCCGGCCCCCCCTGGCGCACCCTGGTGGGTTGTGGTCTCCACGGCCCACCCCTCCAGCACTTCTTTGGCCCACTTGGTGTCTTCTGGTCTAGAAAAAATCTCCAAAAAGTTTCGTCACGATTAGACTCCGTTTGGTATTGATGTTCTGCGAAGTAAAAAACAAGCAAAAACAGCAACTGGCACTTTGGCACTATGTCAATAGGTTAGTCCCAAAAAATGATATAAAGTTGCTATAAAATGATTGTAAAACATCCAAGAATGATAATATAACAACATGGAACAAGCAAAAATTATAGATACATTGGAGACGTATCATGAAGCGTAAAACCCTACTCCTGCTTTTGGTGGATTGATCAAAGGAAACACGAAGAACACGCAGCGCTCAAGCCCGGCAAGGGTTGCCTTCGGGGGATCTGCTACGCGAGTACAAGTGTCCAAAGGTCTGAATCTCTAGCTAGGCTGCCTTGGGCCTCCTTTATAGCTCAATGGGCAACCACAATGGCAAAATAGACAATTGCCTAATGATTAGATAGCTAACAGTGCTATCATACCTAACTCTGGCACTTAGGTCAAAATGCCATAAATGCAGTCTAGGTGGCGTGCGGGGGTGCATCCCCGGCAAGCTCCTACCACCGCTCTAGCTAACTATCGCACCACGGCTGGACACGCCTGTGGAAGGGTGTCAAGGGGGCATAATCTGTCTTCCAGCGTGACGCCACATGCTTAGCGAGAGCCACTTGGCCATCTGGGAGCTCGACACCACATCAACAAGTGACCGGCGTTGCGATGTGGTGGAGCGGTGGCTGATCGGCCCGCGCCTGCCGGGGGAATAGCTTGCTGGGTCTTCTTGTGGGTGCGAGCGTCTCGGTCCCCGGCAAGCACCGGGGACATGCTTGGCGCGCTCCGAGCTTGTCTTGAGTTGTAGCGTTGATCTTGCCAACATCTTGTCTTGAATGCTTGTTTGGCTTGTACTAGTGTTGATGGGTTCTGCTACTACTGCATGTGCATAAGTCAGGGGCACTAGGTACCCCTATCCTAGTGCACCGACAGGAGCCCCCGGGTCTGTTCTACACGCGCTTGCCAAGTGCCGTTTGGTCAGGCCCAAAAATTATGCACAAGCGCCCAATGTGAGGAGGTAACTACCAACTTACTGGTCAGCATTGACCCATTACTTCAGGACGTTTCCGCCATGTGCCCCGCATGCATTACGGGGAGTTCACGGTGGGTGTTTGTGACTTGAAGGCCTGGGCGTGGCAGAAACCGCAGCGCCATGGATTGGAGCAATGGGGCGGTTACCTGTTTGCCCATGATCGTGGGTAGTGGAATTAGTGGAGACGGGCGGCGGCCCTTGGAGCGGGGGAGAGCCAACCCTCGCGCCCTCCCCTATAAATTGGGAGCTCACGAGGGGCGATGCTCATCCGCCTTCTTCTTCTCCTCGAGTCCGAATCCACAGAGCTCATCCTTCTTTTCTCTTGTCTTTGCTACACCTTCCTCCCTGATGATCAGGGGGATAGGCCTGGCGGGCACGCTTGTCACCGTGAGGTCTTCCCCTTGTGTCCATGCTCAGCCCCCGCTTCGGACTGACGGCCTTGGGCTGATAGCCGGCCAGAGAAGGCTTGGATGGGGGAGCGGGCGGTGCGACGGACATGCCGGGGATAACCGCGGCGGTGCTCTTGCCATTGCGCCGCCCGCTACCTTAGTCCTGACGGAGCGCCGTGCGGTCGACACCGCGCTGGAGTCCATGAGCTGATGGAGAGAAATCGTCCGCTTGGCCGCTAGTTACGTGTGAGTGGTAGCAGTGGCGGTTCGTCATGTATCACGGTGAAGTTCTCCACCCATGGTGTCACGTATAGTGCACATGGGTGGGAACATTTCGCCCGCGTGTACTTCTTAACGGCAGGGGGAATTCCCCGCCTTTGGCCACCAGGGGCGACCATGCTCTCTGGGAGGCTCTTCGGGAGACTCCGCGCTCGCCTTCGCCGTCGCGTAGAAGACTTGGATGGCGAACGCCGGGGCGGCTGTGGAGCATCCCTCCGAGCGATGGCGATGATGAAGATGACGGTGGAGCGGTGTGAGCACCGGCAGCACCGTCATCAACAGCTGTGCTCCGGCAGCGCCTTTGCCTGCACTCGCCCTCCGCCTTCTTCCTTCCTGCCGGCTTCGTCCGCCCTGCCTGGGAGTAGGCTCCTTCGGCTCCTCCACGGGACGCGTGCCTCTGGTCCTGTCGGGGAGGCGCCGGATCCCAGCCAGGCTCTCCTTTTGCCCTCTGTTTCTTTCCCACCTAATCCCTGGGAGGAGAGGGACAAGAAAGGCATTATGGGGCACTAATCTTTTTATAGATCAAAAGATGTAGGCATCTGTCGAGTTTTAGCTAATCGTCATGTAATTTCTATACATTTTGTACTGGAAATGAATGAAAGAATGTTGTTTTCCCTCCTTGAATACTATCCTTTCCTCCCTTTGTTCCTATTGGGCTTGTATGTTTGTCCTTGCGGCACGGAGCCGCTTGTTGGGTCACTAACGACCACGAGCGCCAAGGGGGGAGCAAGCCCCCGGCAGCAGGATGGTGTCGTTTCCCGGCAGGGCTCCTTGTCGGTATCGGCGCGGTCCCCCAGAACTGATGAGTATCAGGAGCTGGGGGACGGCTCGTCCCGGCAAGGGCATTTACCACATGGAGGAATCCATCACACACAGCTAGGAAAAGGTCAAGGGTTTCCTTTAGGGAAGGAAATCAACGTGGAGCCTGAGATATGTAGTTAAACTTACCTTTTCCAGGTAGTATCTTTTTCCGAAGTACGCTGGGCCGTCGTCCTCGTTCCTTCGCCCTCCTCCTATGTTTTCCTGATGGACAAACACGTGGGACGAGAAGCCTTTATCCCCAAAGAGAAAATGCGGCAACAAGGGTTATAAGATCAGCAAGTACTATATCATATATCTAGAGTTAAAAAGCAATGACATTGCAACCATAAAAGATGCATAGTAAAACATGCAAAACGATGATATTATGCCATGCCTAGCTTTATTATTGTTGCTCAGGGTCTGTGCCTGGCTTTGTACAAAGGGTTACATGCAACATCGGCAAGGCATGTACAAAAGGTGGCTGCCAGGGACTTAGCCCGGCAGTCGCGCCTTACGGGTAGAACTTACGAAGATTCTCAATGTTCCATGAGTTCTGCACCTTGGTGCCATCTTTGATCTCCAGACGGAATGCGCCAGGTCTGGTGACTCGTGCTACCCGGTAAGGACCTTCCCACTTCGGCGTCAACTTGTTGGTACCCTTGGCGGACTAAGCGCGCCTAAGGAGAAGGTCGCCTTCCTCAAGGCTCCGGGCGTGGACCCTGTAGCTATGGTAGTGGCGCAGGGCTTGCTGGTAGCGTGCAACACGCACAGCAGCCCGTAGACGATGTTCCTCGAGGAGCATGGCATCGTCATGCCATAGCTGCTATTGCTCTACTTCGTCGTAGGCAAGCACTCGAGGTGACCCGTATATGAGTTCCGTGGGGAGCACTGCTTCCGCCCCATATACTAGGGAAAAGGGTGTCTGGTCGGTAGCTCGATTTGGTGTTGTTTTGAGGGACCAAAGAACCACCGACAACTCATCTATCCAGCGCTTGCCGCTCTGACGCAGCCTATCGAAAGTCCTTGTCTTGAGCCCTCGCAGCACTTCAGCGTTCATCCTCTCGACTTGCCCGTTGCTTCTTGGATGGGCAACAGAGGCGAAGGAGACCTTTCTTCCAAGGCTTTGGATGTATTGCATGAAGGCGCGGCTCGTGAACTTGGTGCCGTTGTCAGTGATCACTCTATTAGGCACTCCAAAGCGGCACACCAGTCCTTTCATGAACTTGATAGCTGACTATGCGGTCACCTTTCTCACCGGATCCACTTCAGGCCACTTTGTGAACTTGTCGACTTCCACGAACAAGAACTCAAAGCCCCTGACAGCACGGGGGAAGGGGCCCAAAAGATCGAGCCCCCAGACCGCAAGGACAAATGGATCATCTGTAGAGATTGCGCTGGTTGATGGATGTTCTTGGAATGGAACTAAAAGGCTTCGCACTTGGTAACCAGCTCAGTAGCGTCTTGGAGGGCAGTGGGCCAATAGAAACCCTGCCGGAAAGCTTTCCCGGCAAGGGCCCTTGATCCAATGTGAGAGCCACATACACCTCCGTGAATCTCTGCCAACAGCTTCAGTCCATCCTCCCAGCAAATGCACCTCAATTTCACACCGTTTGGTCGTCTTCTGTACAAGGTGTCATCAACAAACTGGTACATACTTGACTGACGGGCTACTTTTTCGGCTTCCTCTTGCTCTTCGGGGAGTTTCCCCTGTTTGAAGGAAATTGACTATATGCTACGCCCAGGTTGGAGCCTGTGGCTCGACAACAAGGACTAAAGGCGTCTCCTCATTCGTGGGAGTGCTTGCCTCGACCGCGAGAACCTGGGGTTCTACGGGAGGAAGCTGCTCACCAACCGGAACGGGACTTCCCCCGGCAGCCTCTCTACCAGCGGCTTCGGGGAGCTCCGCCGGGAAATGCTTGCCAGAGTTCACCTTTCTCCTCTTTCTAGTCATCGCTGATGGGGATACTGATGGTTGGGTGAGGCGGAGGACAAAAGTCCCTGGTTCCACAGGAAGCTTCTGTGCAGCGCACTTCGATAGATAATTTGCGATGCTGTTCTCCACTCGTGGCACATGCTCTACTTGCAATCCATCGAAGTGCTCCTCCAGTTTCCTCACTTCCTCCACGTATGCCTCCATCAACGGGCTCTGGTAATCTTTGTTGACTTTTTTCACCGCAAGCTGAGAGTCTCCTCGAATGATCAGTTTTTGATCCCCAACTCCACCGCAATTCTGAGTCCGGCCAGGAGCCCCTCATACTCAGCTGTGTTGTAAGTGGCTTCCTCCTGGGGAAAGTGCATTTGAGCGACATACTTGAGGTGCTCTCCATTGGGGGCGACGAGGAGCACGCCTGCTCTGGCACCCTGGAGTGAGAAAGCACCATCAAAGTACATGATCCAATCCTTGGGTGCTTCTTTGCCGGGGAGAATTGTTTCTAGAACCTCTTCGTCTAGCGTGGGTGTCCATTCTGCATTGAACTCTGCCAACGCCCTGCTTTGAATTGTGGAAGTGCTCTCATACTTCAATCCAAAACTTGACAACTCCAGCGCCCATTCAACTATGCTGCGAGTGGCTTCGGGGTTCCTCAATATACGATGTAGTGGGAAGCGGGTGACAACCGTGATCTCGTGGGCTTGGAAGTAGTGGCGCAATTTCCTCAAGGCCATGATGAGGCCGAATATTAGTTTTTGTACTCCAGAGTACCTTGACCTAGCCCCATGCAATAAGGAGCTAACAAAGTACATGGGTCGCTGCACCACTTTCTTCTTGGCCACTTCCTTAGAACCGCCATCGTTCACTTCTTGTGGTTCCTCTTGGCCCGCACTAGGTCCTGCCACGGATGTTTCAGTCTTGTCCCCGGTAGCATCAGTCGCAGTTGTTGCATCTTGATCCATTTCCCGCTGCGCGACTAGCGCTGCACTAAACACTTGATTCGTCGCCGCCAAGTACAACAGCAATGGCTCTTGCGGTCTAGGAGCGACTAAGGTGAGAGCAGAGGAAAGGTAAGTTTTCAGATCTTGGAACGCCGCCTCTGCCTCCGGAGTCCACTTCATTGGGCCAGCCTTCTTCAAAATCTTGAAAAACGATAGGGCGCGTTTAGCGGATTTGGAAATGAATCTAATCAACGCGGCAACACATCCAGTCAAACGCCTGATATCCGTAATGGTTTTGGGTGCTTGTATCTGCTCAATCACTTTGATCTTATCGGGATTGGCTTCTATTCCCCGCTGAGACAAGAAGAACCCAAGTAGCTTGCCGGACGGGACTCCAAACACACACTTTTCAGGGTTGAGCTTGAAGTTGATCTTGCTCAGGTTTGCAAAAGTTTCTTCCAAGTCTTGTATGAGATTCACTTCGTCCTTGGTCTTGACTACTATGTCATCCATGTAAGCTTCCATGTTTTTGTGTAATTGAGGTCCAAGCCTAATCTGTACTGCTCTGGCAAAGGTTGAACCAGTGCTCTTTAACCCGAAGGGCATATGCACAAAACAGTACGTGCCACAAGGAGTTATGAACGTGGTTTTCTCCTGGTCTGCTTTAGTCATGAATATCTGGTGGTATCCGGAGTAGGCGTCCAAGAAGGAGAGCAAATCACATCCGGAGGTGGAATCAACAATCTGATCTATGCGCGGCAAGGGAAATGGGTCCTTCGGGTAAGCTTTGTTCAAGTCAGTGAAATCTATGCAGAGCCTCCATTTCCCATTCGCCTTGCGCACTACCACCGTAATGGCTAACCAAGTTGGATGCAAAACTCCTCTGACCAAACCAGCTGCTTTGATTTTCTTGATTTCTTTGGCAATGAACTGTTGCCGCTCCAAGGCTTGCTTCCTAACCTTTTGTTTGACGGGTCGAACATGAGGGCAGACAGTAAGGTGGTGCTCAATTACCTCCCCGGGAACACCAGGGATGTCAGATGGTTGCTAGGCAAACACATCGACATTCGCCCGCATGAAGGCAATGAGCGCGCTTTCCTATTTGTCAGTAAGGGTAGCACTGATGGTGAATGTACCACCAGTGCCACCCAACCTTGCCGGGACCTTCTTCGTCTCAGGATAGGTGAGCTTGGTCTTCTTGCAAGTGAAACTCTCCGGCAGGTCATCGTCAGGTGCAACGCACTCCGAAGAGGCGCACTTCCCGGAGTCCTTACCGGTGTTCCTGCTAGTCTTCTTTACTTTCTTTGATTCCTTGGCAGGAGCTGGGATTTCTGCGGCCTCAGCTGCGACCGCGTCCCGGTAAATCTTGTCCACGCAGATGACCACATTCTTCTTGTGGGATGGGATGGAAATGATTCCAATGGGTCCTGGCATCTTCAAAGTGTTGTATGCATGGTGGGATGCTGCCATGAATTTCGCCAGAGCTGGGCGACCGAGGATTCCATTGTAAGGCAGAGGGATTTCAGCTACGTCAAACACTACCTTCTCGGTCTGGTAATTCAATTGCTCGCCAAACGTCATTGGCAAAGTGATCTTTCCCTTGGGTCGGCTCCTGCCGGGATTGATTCCTTGGAATGTACCTGTAGCTTCGAGCTCTTCGTCAAGGATCTGCAGTTTCTCAGCCACCTTAGGGGAAATCAAGTTCAATCCTGCCCCACCGTCAACTAACATCTTGGATACTTTGAGGTTGCAGATGGTCGGAGAGACCAACAATCGCAAGCATTCGACCGTGGTGGTGCGGTCAGGATGATCCTCCTCATCAAAGATGATAGGCGTGCGGGACCATTTGAGCGGCCTCCTGGATTCTGCAGTTGGTTCAACGGCATTGACCTCACGCGCCCACTATTTGAGTTGGCGGTGAGAGGAATGCAAGGATGCACCCCCGTCAATGCACATGACTTTGGTTGCCTTCTGGAATTCTCAATCACTGGAATCTTCCTCGTCATCATCATCCTCACTCATATCGTCTGTTTACTTCTTCTCACGGCCTCTGGCGGGTTTCTCCTTCTGCTGCGGGGTCTTGCCATGGCGGCCTCCTCTGCCACCATGGCCCTTCCCGGCAGCACCATCTTGGTCTTTTCCTTGTCGCGTTTCTCGTATTCATCCCTCTGCTTCTCAACAAGTTTCTTGACTTGTTGGCATTCTTGGAGATCATGGCCTTTAGTGCGGTGGATTTTGCAGTATGGCCCATCGGATTTTCTGGTCTTCTCAGCGGCAGCGGCCTCCCGGCAATCAGCGCACGCGGCAGCTCCCTTGCCGGGGATCTCGGCCTTGGCCTTCTTGCCCGTACTGAGATCTCTGGAGCTCTCAACAGACAAAACCACTTTTCCCTTACGCTTCCTGTTATGCCTCCTGTTCCTCCCCTTCGGGTCAGGGACGTCTTCGTCGTCATCTGAGTCAACTTCGACGCCAGCCTCCTTTCCGGGGAGTCGCCTTCCTTCTTCGGCACGAGCACACTTGTCTGCCAAGGTGTAAAGCTCATTGACAGTCTTGGGAAGCTTGACATTCATCTTGGCTTGCATTCTCCTATTGCGCATGTTCGAATGGAACGCGGCAATCACTGCTGCGAGATGTATCTCTGGGATATTGCGGTGTACTCGTCTGAATCTCTGGATGTATTTCCTCAAAGTCTCTCCCTCCTTCTGCGGAAGGACTTGTGGATCGCTGGGCTGGCCTGGCTCTTGGTGACCACCTGTGAAGGTGCCAACGAACTCGTTGCACAAATCAGCCCACGATGAAATGGAGTTCTCCAGCAGGTGCATCAGCCATGATCTCACATTTGTCTTGAGTGACAAAGGGAAATAGTTGGCGAGCACCTTCTCATCTCTTCCTCCTGCGGCCTGAACGGCTATCGTGTATATGCCCAGGAATTCTGCCGGGTTCAGCTTCACGTCGTATTTCTCGGGCAGCTCAGGCTTGAAACCTTGGGCATCCAACCTCATAAGTAAGGTACCCTCCAGCACTGGGCATGGGGTCGCCAGCATCTGGGCCGTTGCGCTTGTCGGATTGATGGTGCGCTTCCCGACGTTGCTTGATGGTGATGTGCGCGTCTTCCTTTCGCTAGTCTTCTAGGACACGTCGTTGATCCCGGTGGTCGCGCGGGCCAGACAAGACCATGGATGCCTCGTCGTGTTCGTCGGCATGTGAAGTTCACCGTGGCTGCCCTTGGGCATGTTGTCGTGGAGGGGATTGCACCATTGGTGTAGCCCCTTCAACATGTTCGTCGGCTCGGGCTGCCGCTGCTGTTCGCATACGTCGCGATGGCTCTGCATGCTGAGATTTGTTGACTTCGAAGAAGGAGATCAAACTTTCAATGGTGGCTCTCCATTCGTCCATCTTACCAACCGTTGGCGGTAAATTGAGCAGCATCTGGGCTCGCGCCATGGCTTCCTCAGCCGTGTCCGGCATGGCGAACGAGGTGGACCGCGACGACGCTCGACTCCTGGTGGAACCAAGAGGAGTGTCGCCGCGTTCCCGGTGCCGTGTGCTGCCCGCCGGGGCAATCTGACATGCAGAAGTCCGAGCCTGTGGGTTTGCGGCCCTGCTCGGCGCTCCGTCTTGTTCTGGACGAGGTGCGCGCCCAGTAGCCATGCCTGTGACGGGCGCAGCCAAGGGGTCACGGCTTGCCCCAAATTGGGCGCCGCTGGGGTGGCCGCAGCCGTCAGCACGGCGGGGAGGTGAAGAACGGTCGTTTTCCCCGCCCGCGGTGCTAGGACCGAGCTCGCCAAGTTGTCGATGTGGTTGCTCCTCTCCGGCGTTTCAAGCTCCAGCTGCGGTGGACTCGACGGGGGCGCCACCCGCGCCATCCACAACGCCTGCCTCACTTGAAGCCGCCGCGGCGCCAATGGCGCCCACAACCGCATGTGAGGGAGCCTTCGAGGTGAAGGGATGTGTGGTCGCACCGGACTATTTCTTGGGAGCCATGGTTGAGGAAGATGATGACGAAGATCGACGCGCCACTCACAAACTCAGGTTCGGACAACGCAGTTTCCCCTACCTGGCGTGCCAAAGATGTCAGGGCAGGATGCACTCGATCACCTATGGGGCCATAAGCCCCTTTGTGGTTCGGCAGGGGCGTGGACGCATGCACAAAGAGCAGAGGTAGCGAGACGACACAGCGATCAGGATGCTGGTGATTTACACGGGTTCGGGCCGCTGTGAAGCGTAAAAAACTACTGCTGTTTTTGGTGGATTGATCAAAGGAAACCCGAAGAACACGCAGCGCTCAAGCCCAAAAAGGGTTGCCTTCAGGGGAGCTGCTACGCGAGTACATGTGTCCAAAGGTCCGAATCTCTAGGTAGGCTGCCTTGGGCCTCCTTTTATAGCTCAAGGGGCAACCACAATGGCAAAACAGACAATTTCCTGATGATTAGATAGCTAACAGTGCTATCATACCTAACTCTAGCACTTAGGACAAAATCCCATAAATGCAGTCTAGGTGGCATGCGGGGGTCCATCCCCCGCAAGCTCCTACCACCGCTCTAGCTAACTATCGCACCAGGGCTTGACACGCCGGTGGACGGGTGTCAAGGGGGCATAATATGTCTTCCAGCGTGTCGCCACGTGCTTAGCGAGAGCCACTTAGCCACCTGGGAGCACTACTAGGAGAAAGCCTACTAGTAGCGCTTGAAAAACCTATAGCAGTAGCGCTGGGTCCAGCGAAACTGCTAAGGCACTACAGCTAAGTTGTAGCAGTAGCGCTGGTTGGTGCAGCGCTACTGCTAAGTCTGGTTAGCAGTAGTGCTGCACTGACCAGCGCTACTGATAACTATCTGTAGCGCTGCAGAAAGGCAAGCGCTGCTGCTAATCCAGCGCTGCTGCTAGATGCCTTCCAGCGCTGCTGCTAGTATTCCTGCTTTCACAGATTCATACCCCCTCTACGTATTTGTGATGTATTTATACAGGCTCTATACAGTAGTTTCATCAGATCACAATAAACATACACTATTCTCATCATATCATACACATACAGTAGTCTCGTCATACCATCATCATCATCATTCAACACAAATATCATAAAATCTCGAAAATAGCGATACACAAGTCATGTCATGTCTCGAATAAGTACAACTGCATGGTCATGGCACACACACAAGTTTCATCATCTCTATCTAAACCATGATGTAGAAGAGAAGAGCGACCAGCATGAGAAAGCCCGCGACTATGTAGTACTTGAGGCACCGACGGTTCCGCCCCCGCTCTTGCCGGAGCGTCCACCTCAAGTAACTACTTTCCGCTTCGGCTCTGCTGTCGAACCCTCTGTGGCTAGCACCCGGGTACTTGTCCACCTGGGCCTGAGCGTCTGGCCAGTGGTCATAGACTCCTGGAACCCTCCCAACGAACACGGCGTAGCAGTCCTTCGCCATCTCTGATCTATGTACCTGCATCGTCAGTTGATGAACTGAACGATAATATGCAACATAATGTACTTAAGAAAACAAAGAGGCATAATTAGCAAAATACAAGCAACCTATAGTAAACATAAATGACAAAGTTCCTCATACCCAAACTAATTAACTAGAGCGATCTACGCTAGTTCAGGACCACGGTTTAATTACATCACATAGTTTCGTCTGGACGCTAGTGACACATATATTGTCAACGACAATCAGTCCTCCATGTCGGAGGTCCAATTTTCATAGTCAGGGAGGAAGCACCCGAGCTTCTTGAAAGGCTTCAGGTCTAGACGCTGAGCGATTAGCAGTGCTCGGACATCATCCCGCGTGATTGGCCCATGGTAGAACATCCCTGTTGATTCGAAGACCTGCTTCATGATCACCTGGGCAAGTTCACACTGTACATGATAAAACTCAGCTCGGATTCGATGATCCGGTGTCTTTCCTATGCTTGTGGACCACTTGACAATCTCGGCATCATTGGTAGTAGCTGACATGCGAAGGTGTTGATTATCCCTTCTGAACTAGAGCAAGTGATGCATGAGGTAGAATCCATCATCCTTACTGATGTGCGGTTGCTGGATGCAGCAGAAGTCGGTCTTATGGCTGAAAACCAGCCCGTTCTTCCTGTACTTTTTTGCCTTCATATATGCACCAGACAGGCTGAAGGTTAACAAGGCACTATCGAGAACACTCTTTATGTGCTTGTAATCCTTTTTCTTGATGTTCTTCGATGAGTCCAAGTATATAGCATGGGAGTATTCTGGGTACAAAATGATATGGACGGCACCCCCCCCCCCGCTGCGCAAATTAAGTACACCTCAAATTAGCCTCCATGCTTGCAAAGGAATGATTAACACTTACGAAAGGATATGCGCGGATGACTTACGTGGGATGATAAGGCAGGAGAATCACTTCCTTGTCCTTATTAGCGATCATGAAGCCGCCAATGTACTTACTCGCATAGTCACGGTGTTCTTTGCAGTCATCCAAGAAGCTCTCGGGAATATGGTACGGGTCCGTGACACAGATATATTTTATTTTCTCGATCTTGATGATGTAGTTGAGATACAGCGCATACATGCGGATGAACTGGAAATCCTGCTTGGTCATGTGGAACATGTCGTAGATGTAGTCAAATTGCAGGATGAACTTATCCGCGGGCCATCCCTCGACGTACAACTTCCCACCCGGCACCTGAGCCGCGTAAAGCGGGTAACCTGGTTTTTCCGAGATGAGAAGGCTTTTCTCTCTAGCCAGCACATCATCATGAAGTCTCCTTAGATCATTGTTCAGTATGTCCTCTAGCGCTTTCTGAGGTAGGATCGGGTGACCGGCGACATGGAAACGCTCCGCACCTACAACAGGTATTCTGTCTACCTCCCGGGGCTTCAGAGGCGGCTGGCTGCTTGAAGCAGCTCTGGCGCCTTTAGGGCCTTTCCTCTCCGGTCTCCTCCTTTGCTTCTTGGCGGGTGGCGGTAGTGAGCCCACCATACCTTCCCTAACCACCACCCCCAGTGTCGTCGGGCTAATCAGTGGATGGCCCTCGGGTTGTTGCTGGGTAGAGGCGGCAACTGGAGGCGTCTCCTGCGAGGATCGCTTGAAGAGAGACTTTTTGCATTCCGCCTTAGGACGTTCCGGCTCCGGCAAATCAGGCAGCATCAAGTCATCATCTCCACGCTCATAGCCTGAGACTTCGTCGTCCTGAGCCATCAATCCTCCATCATCATAGGCGGTATTGAAATACTTGTCTGGGTCATCATCCTCCTCCTCCATGTCATCATCAGCATTTGCTTCTTCAACAACGGGGGCGACGTCATCTGGCACTAATGGAGGCTCTCCCTCGCGTCGTCCGCTATCACCCGCCACGACAGGTGCAGGTAATTTGGTAGGTGGGGTGGTGTTCCTACCTTCTTGAGAAGCTGTCGTTGGTGTGATACTGGGCGCCTCGACACGAAGAAGAATCTTCGGCCAAGGCAAGAACCAACTCTTGCATGCGCCAATCCGTTGAGGGGTCTCCTCGTCATCGACTGGTACCGGAGGAGGCAAATCCTCGAAGCCCACTAAGACACTGGCCACGTTAACCTTGAAGATGCCATCGGGCATCTCTCGGTTGTGGAACATGCGGTCCTTCGGCTTCACGATCGTTGCCATTCCCACGGCCACCTTCTGGCCCTTGATGTTGTACAGTAGGGTGCACGGGGTATCGTTGGCCTACGAAAACATGTCTGCGACGTCAAACATCCGAAAGGCAATTGAAACGGAAGACTAAATAGACATGCTGGTGAAAAGGGTATGACGCGTAATTACCGTGAGGGCGTTGAGCTCAGCCATAGACGAAGGCCCGCCGAGTAGGCCAGAGACGGAGGACGGGCTGCTATGAACAGGAGCGGGAGCATGTGTGGTGGCGTGAGCAGGTGCTGGTGGTGCGATGTTCACCGAATTGCTCCCGACGTAGCTGGGAAGGGGAAAGTCTGCTGGCCCTTTATCTGGATTTTTCTTCGTCCATTCAAAAATGCCGGAAGCAAGCTGGAAATGGAAGATGTGAAGTTAGCCGTGATGCCAGCTACCGCTGCACTGACCCTTGCATCGACTATATGTTCCAAGTTTGCTTTGGTCTCAGCTTTGGACTTATTGATCGCAAGCGCGACCTTCTGGTCGATGGTCTGTTGAGTAAGCAACTTTCTCTTCCTTCTTTCCTCTAGCTCCTCGCGGTAGCACGTCTTCCACGAGGCGCCATCTCCGACGCCGTGCACACGTCCATAGGACGGCAGTGTGTCCTCTGGGACCTTTTTCAGTATGTTCAGGGCCCAGTTGAAATGGGTGTCCCACTTGGGCCTCGCCGACGACTGTGACGACTCGTCGCTTTTTGCTGCCTTTTGGTGCTGCTCTTTCTGCAAAAGGAACGTGGATGGTTTACTAATAATGTGACAAAAATTGTAGTCGAATTGATTGGAAGCTAATATGATAATGTGGTAATATAACAATTACTAGAACTCTCATGAACTCCCTCGTGTTCGGGTCCGTGTAAAAGGTCTTCTCAACGCGGTCCCACTTGTACCGGGCCCTGATCAAGTCATGCTCCACCGGGTCGGTGAACTCCGCCAAGGGGTCTGGGATTCCATGACTTTCACGTTCGGCGTCCTCCTTGGCCCATACGTGCCTCTTCCCCTCATAACCACGGCTTCCGAGGTGGTGGAGAGGCGTGTTCCTGGCCTGGAGCGCATTCATTTTCTCTGACTTTTTCTTGGTTTCATCTTTAGCGCAAGTCTCCTTGAATTTTTCAAAGTCCTATTCCGTAAGTGTCGGATTGTCAGCATGAATCTTCGACCACGGTTCATTCTTATCAATAGCTTTTTTCACCCGAACTTTCCAGGCGGACAAGTCGTTGGTGAACATCACCAGCGCCTTGTTGTTTATATTTGTCATGGCGTCGTCGTCCCACGGTTCTTTGCTTTCTGTGCGGCCGGGGAACAGGAACCTATTGTGCAACTTCTTTAGGAGCATGTGCTCCATATGTGGTATCTTCTTCAACTTCTCGTCATTGATGTTGGCGGTTTCCCTGAGGATGCATCCTAGTTGATTGCCCCAGCACGAGCGCGCTTCATCCGGCACTGTTGGCTCTAATTTCTTGGGGTGCATCTCCGTGACCACAATTTGTCCGATGCCGAGCTCGTTTGGTCTTCGTGGCCTCTTCTGCTTCGGTGCTTTACCGGCTACGACAGCATCATTGCCGGTCTCGGGGGTGGTGTCGGTGCCGGTGCCAGTGCTGGTGCCGGTGTCGCCGTCGGCGTCGGGGTTGGTGCCACTGCTGCCACCATGCACCCCCATCTGGTGTTCGTCCAGGTAATCGAAATAGTGATTTGCTGCCTCGATGGGGTCTTCTTCGAGGTGAGCAGAACCCCCGGCTGAGGCGTGGCTAGACATGTTTCCTATTCAACAATTGTAAATAAAAGATATAATGAAGAGAAAAAAGGGGCCTATATTTGGTCAGAATGTTGATTCATTCCCCTTCCGGCAAATCCCGGGCAGTCCATATGTCGTAGTTTCTAGCACAAGTCATGCCGAAAATCATGGAAATTTTCGGCATGACCTTTACTAAAAATGGACATATGGAGCGCCTGAAATTTGCCGGAACAGAAATGAATCAACATTCCGGCAAAACATAGGCCACTCGGATATTCTTCGACATTCAACCAACATTGCAAACATTTTGCAACCAACATCAATTTGCAACATTTTGCAGCAAACATTTTGCAGCCAACATCAATTTGCAACCAACATCAATTTGCAACAAACATTTTGCAACCAACAGGAGCACATATATAACATCAATTTGTAACCAACATTCAACCAACAGTAGCACATATACAAAGCAACCAATATTCAAACATTTTGCTATTGTTTTTTATAAATATTTGCTACTGTTTTTTATAAAAAAATTCTACTGTTTTTTATACCTACAAAGCCTAGCTAGTTTTTTATTTAAAGCTACAAAATTTGCTAATGTTTTTTATTTATAGCTACAAAAATTAATTAATTCCTACTATCTTCTATTACTAAGTAGCAACAATTCTGTTTTTAACCCTAGATATGAACCCTACATTTTTTTTCCTAATTGACTAGAGGGAGGGGGAGGTGGGGGGAGGGGGGTACCTGAAAGGCGGCGACGCAGAGAGAGGGTGAGGTCGACGGTGGTGGCGCGGACGAGGAGGCCGGAGCGGGCAGGGGCGACGGCCGGCGGTGACAGAATAGTTTCAGAGCGGGCAGGGGCGGCGGCGGCGAGGTCGAGGGCGGGCCCGCGCGGCGATGGTGAGGTTGAGGGAGGGCTCGGGCGTCCGCGTGGACGAGGAGGAGGTCGGAGCGGCGGGCAGGGGCGACGGCGGCGCGCGACAAAGAGGAGGGGGCCGGAGAGGTGGGAGAGTGGGGGGGGGGGATGGGAGTATGCAAAATTTGAGCACGCGCGGCGGTTAACTCAAAATAGTAGTAGCGCTGGTTTAGGACCAGCGCTATAGCTATATTAGCTATAGCGCTGTGTGGTAATCCAGCGCTACTGCTAACTGTTTTAATTTTCAGTTTTTTTAATTCTAAAATACACATAGTAGTAGCGCTGTTTTAGGATCTAGCGCTATAACTATATTAGCTATAGCGCTGGTTCATAATCCAGCGCTACTGACATGTTTTCTTTTCTTTTTATTATTTTCCTTTTCTTTTCTGTTTACTTTTCATTTTCTTTTGTATTACTTTCTCCCTTTTGTTTTTGTTTTTTTGTATTGCTTTCTCCCTTTTGTATTTCTTTTGTATTGCTTCCTTCCTTTCTGTTTACGATGGCGTCTCCCTCCCACACTGCACGAATATGACCGGAACCATGCATGTGGTGGTAACATATATATCAGTTGACCGATAACGGTTACTTAAGTGCGTACACAAAATAGATACATATATATATATATATATATAAATGATGGTTTCTCAGCTGCGTCGACGACGTTTCACATTGAGCTTCTTCCCTTTCTTGTTCGTTGCCGAATAATTGAGCCCCTCCTTGTGACTTTTCTGGAACCATGGAGTACGATCTTTCTTACGTAATGTAGTATTGATTCTTCTTTTCATGTATGCTTCATCGTCATCATCATCTTCCCTCATCGGGTTGCGGTATTGGTTGTAGTCTTCCTCGTTGGCGACTCCATCCATTCCGACGATGCTCCTTTTGCCTCTCCTCACGACAGCATGGCTGGGATTGGTCAGGTCGGTTATGAAGAAGCATTGTGTCACGTGCTTAGCGTGTACCCATGGCTCAGTTTTGGCGATGACGTTAACGTTCATGGTTGCGCTCTTCGCGTCGGGTATAGACATGGTAGTGAAATACTTGTTTTCTCTTACGATTTCCTTAGCCCATCTGACACAGAACATCGTAGCATCATGCAATCCAGTATAGTCAAGCTCCCAGATCTCTTTGACCCTTCCATAGAATCTTTCAGTTGTGCCGTTGGCGTCGGTCACGCATTCAATCGTCACCCCGGAGTTCTGGTAATCACTGTCCATGTCTTTGTCCTCCATGTAGAACGTGTACCCGTTGATATCGTATGACTGATAGGTCGCGAGTTTGGGCGCGGGGCCATGTGCTAAGGCGTGTATGACCAATCCGTCCGAACTGCCCTCTTCCGGGGGATTTTCAAGAACTTGCTCTTTGAACCAAGGCAAGAAAGTGGTGTTGCGCTCTACAGTAACTTCGTCGTCCGTCTTGAGCATCCCCTTATCACGGTACTTATTTGCGATGGTTTCTTTGTGCCGTGCCACATAATCATCTACCACATCTAGGTGTTGTAGCACTACTAAGTTAGCCCTGTCAAAGTCGTTCCGTCGATCCGAGTAGTCCACGTGCAATTCCCTCCGGCCGTTGTTGTGACCTTCTCCTCCGAGCCTCCCATCGTGCTTCTTGACGGGCAAACCAACAACAGGGTCTCCGACGCCTATATAATTCTCGCAAAAGGAGATGCACTCATGCGTCAGATACCCCTGGACGATGCTCCCATCGGGACGGGACATGTTACGAACGAATACTTTGATGACCCCATTCATCCTCTCGAACGGCATCATGCTGTGAAGGAATCTCGGCCCGAGGTCGATGATGTCGTCCACGATGTGGACACACAGATGCACCATGACGTCAAAGAACGCGGGCGGGAAGTACATCTCAAGCTCACATAGTATGACAACGATCTCTTCCTATAGCCTTCGGAGCTGCTTCACACTTATGGACTTTCGAGAGATAACGTCGAAGAAGTTGCAGAGACCAGTAAGCGTGTCATGGACGTGCTTGTCCATTATCCCTCTAATGGCAACCAGGAGTATCTGCGTCATCATCACGTGACAGTCATGAGACTTCATCCCGCTGAACCTTTTTTTCTTGGGGTCTAGAAATCTGCTTATCTTCCCAGAGTAACCGGAACTGACTTTGATTCCCATAATTGGCACTTGATGAACTGATCGATCTCCTTCGCACTTAAGGTGAAGCAAGAAGGGGGGCAATAATGCTCCTCCTTTTTGTTAACTTTTCTGCCCCTTTCCCCCTCCTCCGTCTCCGTCTCCGTCTCCTCCATCGACTTTTTACGGTGGAGATCTTTCCTGATCTTCAAATCTTCCAAGTCTTTCCTTGCCTTCGGCCCGTCCTTGGTCTTCTCCGGCATGTTCATCAGTGTGCCAAGCAAGCTCTCGAGGACATTCTTCGTGATATGCATTTGATCGAGGCAATGAGGCGTGTCGTGATTGGGCCAGTACTCCAAGTCCCAGAAAACAGACCTCGTTTTCCATAACTTCAGTAGCGGCTCCGGCGCCTTTTTCATCTTTCCCGGCGCGGGGCACTGTTCCCAGTTTTTCAACAGCTCGTTGATTTCGGCACCGCTCCTCTTACGTGGAGGTCCTCGATGCTCAGCCAACCCATTGAATAGATCTCCATGCTTTCTCCACGGGTCATCCTTCTCGAGCCATCTACGATGCCCCTTGTACACGATTTTCCCGGACCCGCCATCTTTCGTTGACGTAAGCTGCTGAGACGTTGTATCATCCATGCACCTCGTGCATCCCTAGTATCCGTGGCACACCTGGCCTGAGGTGTACCCGTAACCGAGATAGTCGTGCACCGCTGTCATTAGCGCGGCTCTCATATAGAAATACTCTCCTTTGTTGGCGTCCCATGTCCATGCCTGTGTTTTCCATAACGTGTCTAGCTCCTCTTTTAGAAGCCCCATATACAGGTTAATATTATTTCCCGGTTGTTTCGGCCCTTGAATCAACATGCTCATGTGTATGTACTTTGTCTTCATGCACTTCCATGGGGGGAGGTTGTACATCCATACAAAGACGGCCCATGTGCTGTGGTTGGTGTTTTGGTTTCCAAACGGATTGATGCCATCGGTACTCGCACCAAGCACGATGTTCCTTGGATCTTCTACAGCAAATCCATATACGGTGTTGAATGCTCTCCACTGGCTACCATCTACGAGGTGTCTCAGCTTCGGATCATCTCCATCGTCGAGCTTCTTCCTCTCCGCGTGCCAGCGCATGAGCTTTGCTTCCTTATGATCTACTAAATACTGTTGCAGACGGGGAGTGATCGGAAAGTACCATACAACTTTCTGAGGAGCTTTCTTTCTTGCCTTCTAGTATCGAGAAGCATTGCACACTGAACAGCTGGTTTTTTCCGCGTGCTCCCCCAGATAAATTATGCAATCGTTGATGCATGCGTGGTACCTAATGTGCGGCAAATCAAAAGGGCAAACGATTTTCTTGGCCTCATCGACACTAGTAGGACACAGGTTCCCCTCGGGAAGAACTTTATTATGTAGATACTTCAAATGCTCATCGAGGCTTTTGTCTGTCCATCTGTTTTTGGCCTTCGTCTTTAGAAGCTCGAGCGTGAAACTCAAGCGGGTCACCTCGGGATCGCAACCGTCATACAATGGAGTCTTCGAGTCTACTTCAAGTTGCGCCAGCTTGGCCTCCTCTCTAGAAGTAGCGCTCTCGCTAGTCGTACTCTTGCGAAGGAGGTCTCGAACATGAGGGTCCTGCACGACTGCACTTCGTAGCGTCGAAGACTGCAGCGTGACCGCCGCCTCTGCTTCTCCGCCATGTCCGGACTCTTCTTCGCCGTGTCCGGAATCTTCTCCGCCGCTGTCATTTAACTCTTATTCCCCGCCGCCATGTCCGGCGCCATCGTCTTTGTGTCGATCAGTCATCTCTTCGTCTAGCCCCATGTCGTTATTCCCTGCCATGTGGACGTCCTCATCATCATCATCTTCACTTATCCACCAAGTATAGCCATCCATGAAACTATTCATCAGCAGGTGCGCCTTCAACCTGCCACGATCAAAAGGGTCCAAAAGGACTCCTTCTTTGCATCTTGTACACGGACATCTAATCCTAGTCCGATTATTTGCATACATGTCCATCACTGCGGATTGCATGTATCGCTCCACCTTCCATCCACTCACCTTCATGACCGACTGCATGCACGGTATAACAAGCAAAAGGGTTATAAACAAAATGCATGCATGCATCAAAGTCATATAAAAATTTGGCATGACCTTGCCTAAAAATAGGACATATCGAGTTTGCTCAAAATTCACCGAAATGGAAATAAAACGACATTTTGGCAAAACATAAGCAACCCGGGGGCATGTCACTCGCACAAATCTCTCCATATCCCAAACACACATATTCCCATTCACACACATATTCCCATTCTTGAAATGAATAACTTTTTACTCACCTATATCTAGCTAGATCTAGCTAGATCTAGTTGTTGGGGACATGTCAATAGCTAGCTAGATCTATTTGTTGGGGAGGAGAAATGACTCTAGGTAACTAATGGAGAGGGAGAGAGATGAGCTAGCTAGATCTATATCTAATGGAATGGAGGGAGAGCCAAATAAATTAGGTAGGGGGCATTTATGGAGCTAGCTAGAGATGAGAAGGCCATTTATGGAGGAGAGTTATGGTGGAGGGGGGCATTAATGGGGAGAGAAGAGAGGTTGGAGGAAGAGAGAAGAAGGGCAACAATGGTGAGGGGAGAGGGGAAAGGAGGGGGAGAGAGGGCAAATGGGGGAGGAGGGGGAGGGGGGGTGAAAAGGCACCAGCCACGCCTAGCAGTAGCGCTGTTTTCCAGAAAGCGCTACTGCTATGTTACTTAGTAGTAGCGCTTTCCAGAAAGCGCGCTACTATTAAGTGGGGCCCATTAGCAGTAGCGGTTCCACGAAAAAAAGCGCTACTTCTAAAATATTAGTAGTAGCGTTGTATTCTGGACAGCGCTGCTACTACCAATAGTGTCGGTGGGCTCGTCGGGTCTCGCTTAGCAGTAGCGCTCTTTATGTTTCCAGCGCTACTGCTAAGTCTTTACTTGTAGCGCTGCCGATATCCAGCGCTACTGGTAATTACCAGCAACGCCTGTTACTTTCCAGCGCTACTGATAGTGTCCTGCCTATAAGGTTTCTCCTAGTAGTGGAGCTCGACACCGCATCGACAAGTGAGTGGCATTGCAATGCGGTGGAGAGGTGGCTGATCGGCCCGCGCCTACCGGGGGAATAGCTTGCCGGGTCTTCTTGTGGTGCGAGCGCCTCGGTCCCCGGCAAGCACCGGGGACATGCTTGGCGTGCTCTGAGCTTGTCTTTGGTTGTAGCGTTGATCTTGTCGGCGTCTTGTCTTGAATGCTTGTTTGGCTTGTACTAGTGTTGATGGGTTCTACTACTACTACATGTGCATAAGTCAGGGGCACTGGGTACCCCTGTCCTAGTGCACCGACAAGCGTGGCCCGAGCATCGGACAGGGCCCCCTGGCCGAGCAAGGCGCGATGGCCCATGAGCCCAAGGGACGGAGGAAGTGCTGGTGCCTTAGCACTGCTCGCCATCTGACACGGAAGGGCCCAGTGTTCTCCGCCTGGGGCACTTGGGGCTCCGGCTATTCATCAGCGCCTGGCCCCCGCGGTGCGTCAGGTGGGGTCGCCGCAATGGCCCGTCGGCCCCAGTAGCAAGACTGATTTGGGGTGGCCCCTAGAGGCTCCCCGCGCCATCTCTCGGCCATGAGAGTGAGGATGCCCAAGGATGGCTGCCGCGTCAGCTCTGGCTCCATGGGCTGGGGGGCTGCGGCTACGACAGCAGGCGCCGGGGGCAGGTCCCCTGCTGGCTCGGTAATCAGGGCCCCCAGCTGCGCAGAAGAGAAACTGGGCGTCGCTGCGACTCCGCATGCCCGGACGCAGCGTCGGCCTAGCGCAGGACGCCCCCGCACCCTCCAAGATTGCGGCCTAGCGTCGGCGTCGCCTCCGGGGCGCATGCCACCTTCGCCCAGGCATCAGTCTCCTTCTTCTTCTTCTTCCTGTTGCAGCCGTCATGGGGCCTGCGTGGACGAAGAATCAGCATGAGCAAACAATTCATGGGCTCAAAGTATAGGCACAAGCTCGAGCACTTACTCGTCCCCAGCGGCCCACTTCCTCTTCTTCTCGTCGGCCGAAGGCGCACCCACACCGCTTCCAGGCGCCCCCTGGCGTCACCTGAGGAATGGTCGATGTGACCCTTGATGGACCCGGCTGGGGCCCATTTTCTCTCAAGGGCTTGGGGGCCCCCTGGAAGACCGGCGGTGGCCTCAGGAGCGTCGGCCACCTCGTCTACTGTGACCCCGGCATTCGGTGCACAGGAGCCAGTGGCACAGGCCCCCGTTGCCACGGCCGGGTCGGAGGGCCGAGGAAGCGCGGCCTGAGGCGGCTCGACAAGGTCGCCATTGTCATCTCCGAAGTCACACGGGGACAGGCGGTGGCTGGACGGCAGCCCCCGGCCGACACCCTCCTCCTCCACTTTCTCCCCGTCGTTCACCACCGAATCCTTGCTGCCGCTATCTTCGGCGGGGGACAACACCTCGACAAGGGGAAATCCCCTGTGACCCTTCGCAGGCGCTCTGCAAGAGCCCCCACTCGTTGAAGGCTGGCATAAGAGCGACTAGATCCATTAGGTAATCTTGACCATACAGTAGGCCCGCGCCCTCAGGAGGTTCGCTAGGGATGGAGCAGAGCAGGGCCATTACGTCCCCTTGAAACTCGGCACGCGACAGGCATGCGGGGTGCAGCCTCATCGGGTCCCTCATGCCCTCGTACTCCCATACGGGCCACGAGTGCGCCAGGAGCGGCGCGATGCGCTGACCCAGGAATTCCTTGACGATAACCGCCCCAGATAGTTGGGTGTTCCCGTGCGAGGCAATCCGCTCCAGGACGGGCCCTGCCCCTGGGTTGGAGAGCATTGCATGGCCAAACCCAGAGTGCTGCACTAGAGGGGCAGTAGGAATCCTCAGGAGCGGGTGGACTTGGAGAGCGTCCAGTTATACCCAGCGCTGTCGGTAGCCCTCCACCTTCTTCCCGGCCTTCAGGCGGGTGCTGGCGCCTTTGATGTCAACAAAGGAGATACACACCAAGAGTTGGTCCCGGGCACTGAGCCACAGGCTAAAGAAATGGCAGAAGAGTGCCATCGAGGGTTTCACGCCCACGAAGGCTTCGCAGTAAAAGGCGAAGTTGGACATGAGGAGGATGGAGTTGTGTTGGAGGGGAAAAGTGTGTATCTGATAATGTGTGAGGATGGCGTAGAAGAACTTGGAGAACGGAGGGACCAGCCCGGCGTAAACGCTGTGGAGGAAGAAGGCATAGGCGGACGCCCCCAGGTTGCCCCGCGCCACTACACCAGGGGAGATCGCTGTTGCCTTCCCCTCGTTCCGGTCGCCTGCTATCAACGGGCGCACCGGGTCCAGGTTCCCTTCCTTGGCGACGGAGGAGCGCAGGAGAGCTGCCCCAATTTCTGGGGGCTCACGGCCGGAGCCTTGGCCTTCGCTTTCTTCCCGCCAGGGAACATCCAAGCGACGGAGCGGCGAGCAAGATGGGGAGAAGGGCGCTTGGCTCGAGGTTGGATCTGATGTAGTTTCGGGCACAGGAAGGAGACATGGTGGGACGAACACCAGGAAAGGGAAGATAATGATGGCCATGGGCCGCAGGCAGGCTTTATGCCGGCCTGGGCGGTTGCCGAGGCATCGCATGAAGGTGGGCGCGCCCCGCGCCCCGGCGTACGCCACGCGCCGCGACTGGCGCACAGGCGACCGGAGCCCGCACCGCTTCGTCCCTCCAGCTGGTGGGGTCGAGCACGCTACAGGCTCGAGGGCTACTGTTGGGCCACTGGGACAGGGGTACCCAGGGCCATCTACCTGAGGCCCATATCGCGACGCGAGGCCTGGACCCGGAACAGCCCGCCCGGAGGACGCCGCGGAGCTGGCCCTCATGAGGCCTCGCCTCGTGAGATAACGGTCGGAGGCGCACCCCCCGCCAGCCTCATGAGCCACCCTCAAGAGGGCGATTCTCGGCGGTGCTTCGGTGGGCCTCGCAAGGTGCACAACCGAAGGAGCATGGCCCGCGTGCCGTTTCCCAAAGCAACTCCCAAAGGTTTCCTGTCTGGTGCTAGGCGGCCAAGGCTGGGGGCTCGGCAGGACGGAGGTCATTCCGGAGCCCACCCACGGGTCACGGCAGGAAACTTTTTGCAGGCGAAGACTACTTTCGTCAGGATAAGCCGCATTCATGTCCCCTTTCAAACTAACGGTTGTGGCAACCCTTCCCGTCGGGTGTTTTCGGGGGAAGAGGACCGAGGCCAATATAAGAAGGGGGCAGGGCATTGTATTCTTCTTTGGAAAAACTAAGCAATTCAGACAAGCGGGAGTAGGGTTTTACACCGCAAGGTGGCCCGAACCTGGGTAGATCGTTGTGTCCATTGTTCTTCCACCCAAGCTCAAGCATACCGGAGCATGACCATAGGTTAGCGAGAAAGAGCGTAGTTGGAGAGCCGGCACACCCCAGATTTCGAACCTCTCTTGGGTCCCCGGAGCCCCGATTCTGGTAGTCGTGACCGGCTATGACCCTTCGCTAAAAGTTGTCAATCAAAGGCACTGTTCACACTAGGGCGGTTGGCCTTTGAGGCTAAGTAACACATACTGTTCGGAAATCAGGAAGTCATTGGTGGCCGAACTAGTAAAGGTCGAACACCAAGTAGGAGAAGAACTCGCCCCGCAAGCTGGGAACTTTTGGGCACGTGAAGCAACTGGGGATCATGGACCCCGGTGTTGGAGGCTAGTTCAGGGTCTATTGAGGGAGTTCGGGACTAAGGGGTGGACAGGTGGGCCACTATGTGGGTATTGCTTGAAGGCCGAGCTATGAGACGACTTGGTGTTCAGGGAGGAAGCCTTCGGTGCCTTGGTGTGTCCTGCAAGTCAAGATGGCAGGATCTACATGTTTATCCCCTGGTGGTAACCAACTATGTGTAACCCTAGGTACCCCTGGTGTCTATATAAACCAGAGGGTTTAGTTCGTAGAGCACAGAACCATTATTCATACTCATCTAGGGTTAAGTTCATCTGATCTCGTGGTAGATCGACTCTGTAATTGTCATACACACATCAATGTAATCATGTAGGACATAGGGTTTACCTCTTCAAGAGGGCCCGAACCTGGGTAAATACTGTCCATGTGTTCCCTGTTCCCAATTGATCAAAGATCCACAACTCGGGCCCCCCTACCCGAGATCTGCCGATTTTGACACCAAGACCATGCTGGTGACAGAACTTCGCATAAGGTACTACAATCCAGTTTTTATTGGCTTGCTCTTTTTAAAGATGTTCGTAAGTAAGCCCTTTATTGTGATGAATGCCAAAGAATCGGTAACATTGGTAGACGTTAGGAAATGCCTATGAATTATTCACTTGCTATTGAACCATTTGATGTTTGGGGATTTGATTATATGGGACCTTTTTCTTCCTCTAATGGGTATGCTCATAATCTAGTTGTTGCTGATTAGGTTACTAAGTGCATAGAAGTTATTCCAACTAGTAGTGCTGATCATAACACTTCTATTAAAATGCTTAAATACATCATTTTCCTGTGGTTTGGAGTCCCTAGATATTTAATGACTTATGTTGGTTCACATTTTATTCATATTGCTTTTCCTAAACTTCTAGCTAAAGATGATCTTAACCATAGAATTGCATCACCTATCATCCTTTGTCTAGTGGCCAAGTTGAACTGAGTAATCGAGAAATAAAATTAATTTTGCAAAATACTGTTAATAGGTCTAGAAAGAATTGGTCTAAGAAACTAGATGTTGCTTTATGGGCTTATAGAACTGCTTATAAAAATCCCATGGGAATGCCTCCCTATAAAATGGTCTATGGAAAGGCATGTCATTTACCTCTTGAGTTAGAAAATAAAGCTTATTGGGCAATTAAAGAACTTAATTATGACTTTAAACTTACAGGTGAAAAGAGGTCATTTGATATTAGCTAATTAGATGAATGGAGGACACAATCTTATGAGAATGCCAAGTTATTTAAGGAAAAAAGTTAAGAGATGGCATGACAAGACAATCGAAAAACGGGAATTCAATGTAGGGGACCTAGTTCTTTTGTACAATTCTCGTTTTAGATTTTTTGCAGGAAAGCTCCTCTCCAAATGGGAAGGCCCGTATGTTGTCGACGAGGTCTATCGCTCAGGTGCTATAAAGATTATCAACTTCGAAGGCAAGAATCTGAGAGTGGTAAATGGGCAAAGAATTAAGCACTACATCTCAGGTACGCCCATAAATGTTGGAAAAAATATTATTTAGGTGACAACACTGGAAGAACACATAAGATAGACCTTCCAGAACACTCCAGAACCTCAAAAGGGAGTAGGTATGTGATACGGTAAGTAAACCGACTCCAAAAATTAGAAAAAAAATATGTTCTGTTGGTTTTGGTATTTTAGAAAAATTCCAAAAATAAAAAGGAGTCAGGAGGACCCACGAGGGAGGCACAACCCAACAAGGCGCACCCACCCCCTGGGCACGCCCTGATGGCTTGTTGGGCCCTTGTGTGCCTCCCGGACACCGTTTTCTTCCCGAGCGCGTATTCTGAACTAGAAAAAATCATTATATATACCACCGTATGTTTTGACCGTCGTATCGCAAGTTTCTCCACTGTTCTTGTTTTGGGCTGTTTTCCTGACAGATTTAAGAGCAATATGTCGTCACTAGATTCGGAGGGAGAGATCTATGTTTCATATCTCACTGCCAATCCCCAGGTCTATGGGGATGTGGATTCTTATGGGTGGACGGCAGAAGAGGAGGAAGGGGCTGACCTAAAAAGGATTGAACCTTCAAGTGATGATGAAGAAGAAGCACCGTTGCCTGGACCTGAAGACATGCATGTGGATTTCAAAAAGTCAAGTCTACCAAACAAGGTTAACTCCTCCAATACACGCCTTACCCCTTATCTTCGTACGCAGGTTGACATCACTACGACCTCCTCTTGCAAGGCTCCTCCTCTGAGGGAAGGAGCAATGATCGTCACCAACAAACTTTGCAAGGAAAACCTAGATCTTAAGTGAGAAGTTAGCAAGCTTAATGAGGAGATCCGTATCCTAAGGGGCATCATCGCTAAGATGATCTGCTCATCACCACCATCACCCAAGAAGGATGCTTGAGTACATGGGTATGTGCACCACCCTTAGCTTGTTCCGAGCTTGGGGGAGGTGCCCCGGTATCATATCACCATCACCTTTTTACCATTACCATCTATCTTAGTTCGATATTTAGCTATTTCATGATTTTAGAGAAATAAAGTTTCAGATTTGTTTTGCTTAGAATTTTTGCTCTGAGATCTATCTATCCTTGTAACCAAGTGTGAGATTTATATAATAAAATTAGTCGAGTTTTGTGTGCTTTACCTTCACGCACCTATCATCACAGCATGGCAATAAAAGAAATAGAAAAGATCATATGTTTATCTCATGAGGAGTAATGACATTCACATAGAAAAAGGTATAAGTGATAAAAATGTTGAGAACTAACAAACATAGCATTAGTAATTGATATAATCTATGCAAGATTATGATAGGGAAGAGGATATTCACATATAAATACACTATCTTGGACACCTTTTATGATTGTGAGCCCTCATCAAATATTACATAATGATTGAGTGTTGATGTTGGACTTGAATGACAACATAATGATCATGATTGTTTACATTTGCATAGAAGTTATATTGTCATGGATCCTTTAATATGTGGTGCTTGCTTTAGATATTTTGCTAGCCAAAAAAATTCCGCACCAAGTAGAGATACTACTTGTGCATCAAATAATCCCTTGAATCTAGTTTCTTTTCATGAGAGTCAACCATACCTACCTATGGATTGAATAAGATCCTTCACGTAAGTCGTCATCGGTGCACAAAGCAATAAAAGTTGTTTCTAAATATGTATGATCTTATATTGTAAGGTTAAATAAGCTTTGTACGATCTTGTGATAGCGAAGAAATAAAAGCGGCAGAGTGCATAATAAAGTGCACTATCATGAAGGGCAATATAAAGTAATATTCCTTTGCATTAAGAGTTTACACATCCAAACAAACAAAAGCGCATGACAACCTCTGCTTGTCTCTATGAAGAGCCTATCTTTTATCTTCCTTTATCAATTATTTTCGTACAAGAGTCAATAATATTTACCCTTGTTCTTACCAATTAACTCTCTAGCTGGAAAGCATCATATGTTGAGGAAAGATCCAGATATATATATCCAGTTGAATGTACGTGATCATGACTCATTATTGCTGATATTATCATTGAGGTAAACAAGTTGGGCGGCAAAGATAATGAAACCCCCATCTTCCTATGTGTCTGGCGGAAACATTAGTTTCAACTAGTCATCAACCCGTGCATCTGCACGTTCTAGCACTTTTAATATTAAATGTGAAAGAATCAGTACGAATACGAAATGTTTGACAATATGAATATGTTGTTATGAATTATTATTATTATTATTATTATATTGTAGACAATATAGTTAAAAATTCAAAGTTGTTGCATGTATCATGTAATCGTGACATATAAGCTCAAGAAACGTATAAGATCAAGTGACCTATTGTAGAATTTATCTTCCTTTCTTTCCCCTTCTTACAAAACTTACATTTTCCTTTTTTCCATAGAAGCACTATAGAATTTGATCTTAATACCCTTCATGTAATAATTTCACCTAGTTTTGTATGATTATAAAAGATTTTTTTTCTATGCACGACAATGGACATGCACAGTTTTAACATATGTGATACTTCAACTAATTATAAGTTCTTTTATTAACCAATATATTCTTACATAATTTCTTCTGTGATTTTCTAATACCTTAAGAGCCACGGATTACTCAGATTTTATGTTTTTTAATCAATAAATTATTACAGAATTTCTATTGTGATTAACTAGCTAGGAACTATGAGATTTTATGTTTTTTAATCAATAAATTATTACGTATTTGTACCAAAAAATAATTCTAGTTATTTTTGCAGGTTGATTCAAGGATTTCTTTTATGATCGTGCCTGAATTTTTAATACTATCTATCCTTACTACACACACATACATAATCATATGCTTATATGAGATCTTTCTGACGAATGATAATATATCCATTTCTGGCAGCTGTAGTAATTTAGATGCTTTAAAGATATTTTAATAGCTATACTTTTTTCTATTTTATAAGGCTAAAATAAAGACATGGATATACTTACCATATATGCAAATACGAGGTATTAACAAGGTACACCTACGAAGAATCATGTAAATCAATCACAACCGTGCCAGGCAAATTACTATATTTGCCCCAAGAATACTATTATGTGCGTGCATAATAATAATATAATCAATGCTCAAGCTAATTTAGCGCATCTAGACTTAACTTTCACGACACCACTACCTTGCACCAGGCAACATCGGATGCAGCTAGCACCACGTGGCATACAACAGGAGCTATTCGAGCTGGTCGTTACACACTATTGCTTCATGAAAATGAGTCTCTCCATCTTGAGTGTTTTATCTTTGTCGAACAAAACACGCTCATCCACATGATGACCAATTAGTTAGTGAAGCAGATCAGCTTTCCCTTGCAGAAGAACGGCATGATCCCTTGCAAAAGAGTAGTAAGCATAGAAGTACACAAAACTTGTGGAGATGCAAGATATATATCTGAATTTTCTTAGGTTACATGGTTGTTGTTTGCTATATTCAATATCATAAACACATGTAATAATTAAAATGTCGTCTGCTGACTTTTTTTGTGTACCACACCCATCAAATGGTGTTTGCTTGTACACCCTATATGAGAAACATGATTTGATGTACTACTCATTCTTGGGACATTGATCGGTGCCCCTGTGCTATCTACACCGACAAAACTCGCCAATGAAAATTGAATCACAATTTAAGTGTCCCAATAAGGCCAACCCAAGAAGTGAAAATTTAGTTTGATTCTTCAAAAATTAATAAACAGAAAATACCACCCAACCTTCTTCTAATCTGATTTCCTAGGTTGGTCATCTCGTTGGGTATATCCATTAGTATTCAGTCTTGACTTGATCCAAGTCCGTACTTGCCATATATAACTGTACACCTATCTTGCCATATAGAATAAATTAATGTGGATGGGGACAAAATAATTTACTGAAATATACATGTTGTCCGAACTTGGAAACTGCGACTGAAAGGTCAAAGAGGAATACGATCAGGAGATCCAGATATGCATGTCTTAGTGGATTGTACATGCTAAATCAACATATCATGGGTAAAATCATGTAATATAGTATATATGCTTTGATTACTTGATTGGGTAGTACCTGCTAAATCAGTATCATGGTATAAAAACATGTACGTAGACATGACGGACAGGGGCGGAGCCAGGATTTTGGTAGAGGGGGTGCCAAATCAAGTTCCTAAACTTTTTCTAGACCAAAAAATAACTATCATCGTACTTTCATATGTGCTACGTGCTACAACACGTTATTACACTTGTATGAGTTTAAGTTTGCCTTTACAATTGCGACTAAGATGACAAAAATAACCCTTTTCGTCAATAAGATGACAAAAATTTAATAATTTCACTGGAAGACAACTTACCTGCTAATTTAATAAAAATGTTGATCTTCATCTCACATCTTGCTTGTCCAATGGCAGCTCCTAATTTGACATGTTTTTGCTCGTTCTGCAAGATTTATCATGTCCGGCATATCCTGATCATGAGTGTCAATTGGACTGGATTTGTGACTTACACATCAGCCTCTAACAATATGAATAGAGAACTTGAAGCAATCGGCTTAAAAAAATAAATTAATCGTAACAATGTTTGAAAGCGCTTTTCTCTTCATAGCTGCTGAATTGCAATATCACAATTAGCTATATTTGATAAGTTTGACATATGAAAAAATTGCAGCACAAATGATAACTCATACAAGATAATTTGCAACATGATCACAATAATTATTAGGACATGTACATGATACAAATTCTTCATAGAATCATACCATTACAAATCAGACAACCTGTTAAAATCGGATGCCTATGTTCAACAATGATACAAGATGAGAATTGAGATTAGGAGATGCATGGTGTGATGTTCTGATATGTTAAACCTTGGGTCCTTGTCTAGTTTCCGTTGGTTGGAATCAAGGCTGCATCGCACCATCGCCGTTACGCCGTACGTATGGATGGAATCGGGAGCAGTAGGGTAGGGAGAAGAGGCGGCCAAGAGGGCGAGGGCATGGAACGACGGCGACTAGCTTCTGCGTACTAATCCAAATACACTTTTGTTTTTCCTGACGATCCTAATCTACGTACAGGTTAATCGCGCGAGAATGCAGAGCCCAGGTCAGGAGACTAGAGCGAATCTCCCAACCTAGCCGTTAGTGGGCTTCACATGGGCCTTTTCCTTCTTTTCTTAAATTAACGCTATGAGGAGATAGGGGGGCCAAGTACATATAAGAGTAG
Source organism: Elymus sibiricus (assembly GCA_039707655.1). Taxonomy (NCBI): domain Eukaryota; kingdom Viridiplantae; phylum Streptophyta; class Magnoliopsida; order Poales; family Poaceae; genus Elymus; species Elymus sibiricus. The sequence continues at coordinate 144,037,625 of CM077675.1, forward strand.
GAAATACGTGTGTTCGTATCGCTATGTACATAGCATCGTTCGATCATTAGGGGGGGCCAGGCCCCTGCTCGCCCCCCCCCCCCCCCCCCCCCTTGTCTCCGCCACTGATGACGGATTGCTGTAGTTGGAAATTGAAATTCATAAGTTGAGATTAATATATCTGATGGGTTGCTGTAGTTGAAAAAAGATATTGAAGGATGGATACGAACAATATTGGGAGAGCCGAGCGGTGGGATCAGTAGAAGGGATGTCTAGAGGGGGGTGAATAGACTACTCGACAAATTAAAAACCTAACATTTTCCTAAGTTAATTGGTTGGCAGATTTTAGCAATTCTAACAAGTCTAATCCACCCTACACGTGCTAGTCAACAAGTATGGCAGCGGAAAGTAAAGACAAGCACATGTAAGAAGGAGTAGAGGTAGGAAGATCAAACGCAATTGGAGACACGAAGATTTTTCCCGTGGTTCCGATAGGTTGTGCGATCGTACATCCACGTTTATGGATACTTCAACCCACGGAGGGTAACGGCTGATGACCCACAAGTGTAGGGGGGTCAATCGTAATCCTTTCGATAAGTAAGAGTGTTGAACCCAACGAGGAGCAGAAGGAAATGACAAACGGTTTTCAGCAAGGTAGTTTCTGCAAGCACTGAAATTGTGGGTAACAGGTAGTTTGATAGCAACATAATTGGCAACGAGCAAGTAACGGTAACGGTAAATAAAGTGCAGCAAGGTAGCCCAATCCTTTTGTGGCAAAGGACAGGTTAAAATGGTCTCTTATAATAAGCAAAGCGTTCTTGAGGGTACACGGGAGTTTCATCTAGTCACTTTCATCATGTTGGTTTGATTCGTGTTCGCTACTTTGATAATTTGATATGTCGGTGGACTGGTGCTTGGGTGCTGTTCTTACTTGAACAACCTCCCACTTATGATTAACCCCCTCGCAAGCATCCGCAACTACGAGAAAAGTATTAAGATAAAATCTAACCATAGCATTAAACATGTGGATCCAAATCAGCCCCTTACAAAGTAGCGCATAAACTAGGGTTTAAGCTTCTGTCACTCTAGCAACCCATCATCTAATAACTACTCCACAATGCGTTCCCTTAGGCCCAAGGATGGTGAAGTGTCATGTAGTCGACGTTCACATGACACCACTAAGGGAATCACAACATACATATCATCAAAATATCGAACACATATCAAATTCACATGATTACTTGCAACATGACTTCTCCCGTGACCTCAAGAACAAAGGTAACTACTCACAAACAATATTCATGCTCAAGATCAGAGGGGTATTAAATAGCATAATGGATCTGAACATATAATCTCCCACCAAATAAACCATATAGTAATCAACTACGTAATGTAATCAACACAACTAGTCACCCAGATGTACCAATCTGAGGTTCTGGTACAAAGATTGAACACAAGAGATGAACTAGGGTTGGAGAGGTGATGGTGATGTTGAAGATGTTGATGAAGGATGGCCTCCCAAATATGAGAGGGTTGTTTGTGATGACGATGGCTTCGATTTCTCCCTCCGAGAGGGATGACGGGGGGATAACCCCGGGGTAGCCTCAGCCGACTGCCTCCGACTTATCAAAACAACCGCGGGGCGAGCCGCCTCCCCCCACGGACCGGCTCCGCCAAACGTCCGGCTCAGGGTCGGGCGGCCGACTACTCCAACCAGCCGGCTAGGGGCGGGGACACCTAGCCCCCTAGCCGGCGGTGCTGCAGGTACTGCCGTCAGAGCACATGTGGCTACAGAGGCCCCCGTTGCGTCGGGAGTCAGCCCAGCATGGCCACAGTGGGGCGACAGCGCCTCTGACCCTGGCCGACTGCGACCTGACGAACGGCACAGTGCCGGCCTGCCCTCAAGCACTCCATTACCTGCCCCGGTGTGGCTACAGCACGGCCGGCTGTACCGCTGACCGCGCCCGGCTGCCGCAAGACGAAGCCCCGAAGGACGGGCCATGCCACGACGGGACGGGCGCAGGGGCCCGCCAGGCGGGTCCCCTCCGGCTCCCGACGGGACCCCGCAGCCGGCGGGCCCTACCAGCGACAAGACCCCTCAGCCGGGGACCCCACGGCCGGCTAGACAGACCGCCAGCTGGGCCCCCCCGGAGCCTTCTACTCATATTGTATTCCGGGTGGTTGGCCTATAAAACCCCCCGGAGCTCCTCCATGCAGAGGGACGGCTTCACAGACACACACACCCACACACACGTAGAGAGGCAGAGTGGGCGAGCTAGCCCCTTCCTGCTCCTCTAGACAAACAGCTCGAGGAGCACCATTGTAGCCCCCCTTTGCTAATCAACCAAACCGGCAGGACTAGGGATCTTACCTCCCACGGAGGGCCCTGAACTTGGGTATATCGAGTGTCCCTCAGCGCTTGTGCCTATTCCCGCTCCCGGAGCCTGTCGGCGTCCTTCGGCCCCAACCACTCTCGATAAGCCACCCCATGGCATCTGTCATGAGAAAACGACGACAGTTGGCACCCACCATGGGGCCGAACGCGGCATCGGCCGGACTAACGTTCCGGGCGAGACCCTTCACCACCTCCTCCGGCCGCCCCGCGTCCGGGCAGAACTGCACGCTCGTGGGGCTTGCTCCTGCGGGGTGGAATCCCGCCTCCGCTGGCCCTGCGGGCGACACTGCCGGCCTCTCCATTGAGCGGCTCGACAGCGACCCTCTGATCGACATCACCATCCTCACCGAGCGTGTCGGCAGGCTGAGCCTCGTCGACGAGCCGGCTGCCGACGAGTACCCTAGCCAGGTGCTCAACTGCCTCGACCCGCCCTCGTCCATGGGCGCACTCACCTCGGGCGAGGCCGGCAACTCCCGCGTCCGCGCGGGGGTAATGGCCACTGGCTCCTCCACGACTTCCGGCCGTGCCAGGGTGGAGGCAGACGTGACTGCCGCGGCCGCTCGCGCCGGCACCTTCGACCCCCTCGGCGCCATGCTTCGGGGCCTCGGCACCCCCATCGCGCCTATCGCGAACCCAGCTACAACTACGGCTGAGCTGGAGGCCGCTCGCCGGCGGCTTTTCGATGAGGCGACCGCGCTCGCCACCGCCAAGCGCCGGATGGAGTCCGTGCAGCGCGAGTATAACTCCGCCTACGGCCTCACCCCCGCTGGCAACGAGCCCAGCCAGCGCGGAGACGTCCGCGACCGCGGCCGCGTGGTCTCGGAAATCCTCGGTGGCAGGCTCCACACCTACGACACGCCGGCTGCCAACCTGAGGGCCGCCCATGTAGCCTACACTAACCTCGCCGGCCTGGAGGGCGAAGAACGAGAGCGGCAGGACCGCCACATACAAGACCTCATCGCCACCGCTAACGCCCAGCAGGCCCGGCTCGACGGCGTCAACGCCGGCTCTGAAATACCCGTCCCCGAGGGGGATGCCCTGCAAACTGCTGGCCAGCGCCGACCAGTCCAGCAAGCCTCCTCCCCTCACGGCTCCAGCCGGCGGGGCACTGGGTCTCACAACGGACGCTCCCGGCTGCGAGACGAGCAGCCGGCCGTCAACAGCTGGCGCGACGACGCTCCGGCTGGCGGCAGTCGGCGCAGCCAGGACCATACCCCACCCCCGCGGCGGAAACGTGCCCGCTCGCCTGCCCCGACTGTCCGTCCCGAGCTCGCCGCTCGGCTCGGCCCGCGTGTCCCGCGGAGCGAGAACGACGCCCGAACCCACATCGAGCGGCTGGCGCAGTCTGCCCTCCTCGAGGAGGAGGGCTCGATCGGCCCGGCGTGCTTCGGCCCCGGAATTCGCAATGAGCCGTTCCCGACCGGCTTCACTCTCCCTCGCGACACCCCGAAGTACAACGGCTCCGCCAAGCCGGAGGACTGGCTGGTCGACTACACCACCGCGGTCGGCATCGCCAGGGGGAACAAGCGGGTAGCCGTGCGCTACGCCCCCCTAATGCTGACCGGCTCGGCCCGGACCTGGCTTCACAGCCTATCGGCCGGCAGCATCAACACCTGGACGGACTTTGAGGAAGCGTTCGTCCGCAACTGCACCGGCACCTACAGCGGCCCGGCCGGCCACACGAGCTGGCCATGTGCGTCCAGGGGCCGGAGAAGCCCCTCCGCGACTACCTCACGCACTGGACCGAGCTCCGTAACTCCTGCGAGGGAGTGCACGAGGTGCAGGCCATCCAATATTTCATCGAGGGTTGCCGCGATGGCACCCACCTCAAGCACAACCTCTTGTGCTCCGATTCGGCTACCCTGGCAGACCTGATGGCAAAGGTGGATAAGTACGCCACATCTGACTCCGTAATGCGGATGAAGGTCACCATGCCAGCCAAGCCGACTCCGCCGCCTGCCGCGCCGCGGGCGGCCGCCGACAACCGGCAGCAGCAGAACAACAAACGCAAGTCTGACCAGCCGGATCCCCGCTACGGGAGCTGGCAGGTCGCCACCATCTAAGAGGAGCAACCGGCTGCCCAGGCCCCCAGCCAGCGTCAGCGCGCCGGCAAGGCCGCCTGGCAGCCCAAGCTTACCTTCGAGCAAATGCTCGACCTACCCTGCAAGCACCACTCCGGGGCCAAACCGGCCACCCATACGCTCCGGCAGTGCAGCTTCTCCTAGCGGCTAGCCCGAGGCGAGGGCCTCCTGGCTTCTCCGCCTCCGGCTCCCCGTGTGCCGGCACCGGCTCAGGCCCCGCCGCCTGCTCCGGCCCCGGCTGCCAATGACGGCCGCCTCCACGACCAGTTCCTTAACCAGGACGGGTCCTATGTCGTGTTCACCAGCAAAGCAACTAACAAACATAGCGTGCGCCAGCGCCGGCATGAGGTGAACGCCACCGCCCCTTCGGTTCCCCAATTCATGCATTTGTCCGAGAGGCCGGTCACCTGGAGCCGGACGGACCACCCGGCCGTGATGCCGAACCCGGGCAGCTATGCCCTCGTCCTTGATCCCACCATCGTCTCCGAGAGACGCACCTACCGTTTCTCGCGATGCTGATCGACGGGGGCAGCAGCATCAACATCCTCTACCGCGACACGATGCTCAAGCTGGGGCTCAAGGAGAAAGACCTGCGGGCGAGCCGGACGGTTTTCCACGGCATCGTGCCAGGAAAATCCTGCACCCCCATCGGCAAGATCGAGCTCGACATCCTCTTCGGCGACCATTTCCGCCGCGAGCCGATATGGTTTGAAGTAGTGGACCTCGACAGTCCCTACCATGCGCTGCTCGGCAGGCCGGCCCTCGTCAAGTTCATGGCGGTCCCCCATTATGCCTACCTCAAGCTCAAGATGCCGGGCCTTAAGGGCATCATCACCGTCGCCGGCGACTACAAGATGTCTCTCGAGTGCGCCCGCGACGGTAGCCGGCTGGCCGAGGCTCTAGAGATAGCGGAGGAGCAGCGGCAGCTCGACCGGCTCATGGCTCACGCTTCCAACTAGCCGGCCGTGCCGGCTCCTCCGTCCCAGTTGGCCAGCAAAGCGTCGTTCCAGCCGTCCAAGGACACCAAGCAAGTGCCGCTCGACCCGGCTAACCCCAAGCAGTGCGTCACCATCGGCGCCAACCTCAGCAGCAAATAGGAAGGCGAGCTCGTTGACTTCCTCCGTGAGAATCAGGATATCTTCGCATGGTCTCCCAAAGACATGTCGGGTGTTCCGAGGAAGTTTGCCGAGCACAAACTTCATGTCCGGCCGGATGCGAAGCCGGTCAAGCAACCCCTGCGCCGTTTCTCCGAGGAGAAGCGGCGTACTATAGGAGAAGAGACCGCCCGGCTGCTCGCAGCCGGCTTCATCATGGAAGTGTTCCACCCGGACTGGCTGGCCAACCCAGTCCTGGTGCTGAAGAAGAACAAGAGCTGGCGCATGTGTATCGAATACACCAGCTTGAACAAGGCATGTCCCAAGGATCCATTCGCCCTGCCGCAGATCGATCAAGTTATCGACTCCACGGCCGACTGCGATCTGCTGTCCTTCCTGGACGCCTACTCAGGCTACCACCAGATCAAGCTGGACCCGGCCGACCGGCTGAAGACCTCCTTCATCACCCCCTTCGGAGCCTACTGCTACATCACCATGTCTTTCGGCTTGAAGAATGCAGGCACCACTTTCCAGCGCTGCATGCAGAAGTGCCTCCAGCCCAGATCGGCAGGAACGTCCACGTCTATGTTGACGACATCGTCGTCAAAACCAAGAAGCATTTCAGCCTCCTCGACGATCTCCGGGAAACCTTCGCCAATCTATGCGAGAACAAGATCAAGCTCAACCCGGAGAAATGCGTGTTCGGCGTCCCAGCTGGCCAGCTCCTGGGTTTCTTCGTGTCTGCCCGCGGCATCGAGGCTAACCCAGAAAAGATCAGGGCGATCGAGCGTATGCCCATGCCGACCCATCTCCGCGACGTCCAGAAGTTCACCGGCTGCCTCGCCTCACTCTGCCGGTTCATCAGTCGGCTGGGGGAGAAGGCCCTGTCCCTCTACCAGCTCATGAGGAAGACGGCGCTTGTCGAGCCGGGCACCGACTCCACCAGGAAGCCGGCCAAATTCGAGTGGACCGACCAGGCGGATGCGGCGTTCCGTAACCTCAAACGAGTCCTCACCAGCGCGCCCATCTTGGCCACGTCGGCTAAGAAGGAGCCCCTGCTCGCATAGATCGCGGCAACTACCCACGTCATCAGTGTCGTCCTGGTTGTGGAGCGGCCGGAGGATGGCAAAGCGCTAACGGTCCAGCGTCCTGTCTACTACCTCAGCGAAGTCCTCTCTGCCTCCAAGCAAAACTAACCCCACTACCAGAAGATGTGCTACGGCATATACTTCACCGCCCAGAAGATCAAGCAGTATTTCCAAGAGCACGTCATCACCGTGGTGAGCACGGCACCGCTGGGCGAAATCATGAGTGGCCGGGACGCAACCGGCCGGATCGCCAAGTGGGCAATCGCCCTTGCTGACTACGAGATCCGGTATGAGCCGCGCACCGCCATCAAGTCGCAGGCAATGGCCGACTTCCTCGTCGACTGGGCGGAGACCCAGTTCGTGCCGCCTCCCCCCGACTCCACGCACTGGCGCATGCACTTCGACGGCTCGAAGATGCGGTCTAGCTTGGGAGCCGGCATCGTCCTGACGTCTCCGAAAGGAGACCAAGTCAAGTACGCGCTCTAGATCCACTTCGCCGCCTCCAACAAGGTGCCCGAGTACGAGGCGCTCGTCCACGGCCTCCGGCTCGCCAAGGAGATCGGAATCCGGCGCATCTTGTGTTTTCGCGACTCCGACCTGGTGGTGCAGCAGGTCTCTGGCGAGTGGGACGCCAGGGACGCCAACATGGCCAGCTACCAGTTCCTCGTCCAACAGCTTACCGACTCCTTCGAGGGTTGCGAGTTCCACCACATCCCCCGGGCGGACAACGAGGCGGCAGACGCCCTGGCCAAAATCGGCTCCACTCGCCAGGCCATCCCGGCTAGCGTCTCCCTCGAGCAGCTACGCAAGCCGTCGATCAAGCCCTCCGCCGAGTCGGAATCCATCTTCGTGCCCGCAGATCCCGCCGGCTCCTCAGCGGACCCGGGGGCTCCGCCGGCTCCACCGGCACCGCCCGCTCCACCAGCTGCACCCGCTGCGCCGGTCGCGCCGGCTCCCGCAGCTGCTGTTTCGACGACGACCGGCTCCGAGCCCGCGGCCTTCATGATGGTTATTGACCAGCCGGCCCCGGGGGCTGGTGAGCCGGTCCCGGGGGACTCCGTCGACAGACCCGGGGGCTCCGGCTGCCCCAAATCTACGGCCCATGCCGGAGCCGGCCCCGGTGTCGGCTACGTCATGGGGCCAACCAATCTTGGCTTTCCTCCTACGCGGCGAGCTCCCCCCTGACGAAGACAAAGCCCGGCAGGTCCAGCGCCGCGCTCCCGCCTACAGCATCATCAACAACGAACTGGTCCACCGCAGCACAACCGGTGTGTACCAACGCTGCGTCGAGCCCGAAAGGGGCCAAGAGATCCTCCGAGACATCCACCAGGGCGAGTGCGGGCACCATGCCGCCTCGAGGACCCTGGTGGCCAAGGCGTTCTGTCACGGCTTCTACTGGCCGACTGCACTTGAGGAAGCGACGCAGCTCGTCGACAGGTGCGAAGGGTGTCAGCGTTTTCGCGCGCAAAGCCACCTACCGGCTACAGCACTGCAAACCATCCCGCTGTCGTGGCCCTTCGCCGTCTGGGGGCTCGACATGGTGGGGCCTTTCAAGACCGCTCGAGGCGGCATGACACATCTGCTGGTAGCCGTCGACAAGTTCACCAAGTGGATAGAAGCCAGACCCATCAAGAAGCTGGACGGCCCCACGGCCGTCTGGTTTGTCGAAGACATAACGGTCCGCTACGGCGTCCCGCACAGCATCATCACCGACAACGGCACCAACTTTGCGAAGGGTGCGCTGGCACGTTTCGGCGCCAAACAGGGCATCCGGCTCGACCTGGCCTCGGTTGCCCACCCGCAGTCGAATGGCCAGGCCGAAAGGGCTAACGGCTTAATCCTGGCCGGCATCAAGCCCCGGCTCGTGGCGCCCCTCGTCCGCTCAGCCGGCTGCTGGATCGAGGAACTGCCAGCCGTCTTGTGGAGCCTGAGGACCATGCCCAATCGATCAACCGGCTTCACGCCCTTCTTCCTTGTGTACGGGTCCGAGGCGGTCATCCCCACGGACATCGAGTTCGACTCGCCTCGAGTCACCCTGTACACAGAGACGGACGCAAAGGAGGCAAGGGAGGACGGCATCAACCTACTCGAGGATGCCCGCGAGCTAGCAATGAGCTGGACGGCTATCTATCAGCAGAAGCTCCGGCACTACCACAGCAAGCGCATCCGGCCCCTCTCCTTCCACGAGGGGGACCTGGTGCTCAGGCGAATCCAGCGAACCGCCGGCCAGCACAAGTTGTCCTCCCCATGGGAGGGCCCATTCATCATCAGCAAGGCGCTGCACAACAACGCGTACTACCTAATAGACGCGCAGAAGCCGCAGAAGCGCAAGAGAGACGCCTCCGGCGAGGAGACAGAGCGCCCATGGAACGCGGCACTCCTCCGGCCGTTTTACTGCTAAGGACCAGTGTATGTTTGTACCTCCCCTTTTGAGCTTATGAATGCAATGGGTGCCCCAAGCCGGCTCTTGGGGCACGCCTCTTTTCGTTTCCTCCCAAAGCTGTTCGCCTCACCCACCGGTTCCCGGACCCGTTTCCACGGTCTCGGGGGCTCACCGGCTAGCCTTGACGTCACTCTCCGAAGCCGGTTAAGTAATGTGGACTAAGGAACACCCTACCACCCCACCCAGCTACAGACCGGCTCCCGGCTGTCCGGCAAGTGGGTTCTCGGAACGACACTTAGCACACACGAAAGCGGTCATAGGGGGTCGCCGGCTAGGGCTAGCCAGAACCTTTTTTTTTAGCCTCTGCCATTTACCTTAGCCAAACACTCTCGCGGCTCCCAAACTCAAGATCGGCTCCCCCGAGGCGGACGCCCCATCCCAGCTACAGACCGGCTCCCGGCTGTCCGGCTGGCGGGGCCGAGGCCAAAAGGGACAAGGTTTTGGGTAGACGGAGCCAAAAAGGGCAAAAAGGGCTAAAGTCGAGTCGGCATGCCTAAAAAACTTTTGCAAACGAAATACAGGAAAGAAAAATCTAAATAGCGGCCCACGGCACCAAATTCATTACATCTACACCCCCAGTGGGTGGAATTGTAGTCTAACGAAATACAGGAAAGAAAAATCTAAATAGCGGCAGCGCTGTCTTCTCCTCCGACATCCTTTGCCGCAGCGCCGCCTTCTCCTCCATCCTTGGTCACGGCGGGCTCCGCACCGCCCTCCGGGTCCAGGTCACGAGCCAGCTCGGAGTCGGCGTAGTCGTCGGTACTGGACTTGGCGGCCTCGTCATCCGTCTCCCCGGCGCTGACCTCCGGGTCGTCGAGGGCGAGCCCGAGCCGGTCCTCCGGGACCACCTCACCGTCTGCCGTCCGCTCCGGGATATATTCGTCCCAAGGGGCAAAAGACGCGAGGCCACTGGCCTGCATGGCCAGCACATCGGCGACCGCCTCTAGCTCAGCATCCGTGCTGGCGCGCTGGGCCGCAAGCAGCCCAAAATCCAGCTCGGGATACCATGACTTCGCGATGCGAAGCACCATAGCCGCACTGGCACGCGTGGCGGAGGCCCTCTAGGCGTTCACCCATGCGGTCTCGGCCTCCAGCCACCTGGACAGCCGGCTCATGGATACCGGTTCCATCACGTCTGGCCAGAGGGTGCGGACCAGCTCAGAGCCGGTGGCCTGGAGCCGCTTCAGGGCCCGGACCACCTCGTCCAGATGCGCCCTGCCGCCGATCCCCACCTCTTCCACGGTCCAGGGGGCAAGCTCCCCAACATGGACCCCAAGCGCCCGCTGAGCCTCGCGGTGAGCCTCCACGGCCGCTTCCGCCGCTGCTTGTGTGCCCGGGAAGGCCGCTGGGGGAGAAAGGGAACGCACGATGTAAGACGAAGAAAACAGCGGCCGCAAGCCAACGCGCAAACACAAATAAAAGAACCGAAACCTACCGGCCACTAGCCGGTCCCCTTCCAGCGCCTCCTCCTGCTCTTTGGCGGCCTTGGTCGACCACTCCTAGAGCCGGCGCTCGTACTCAATGCGAGCCACATGCTCCTCCCTAGCCGCCTTCGCCAGCGAGGCATCCTTCGCCTCCAGCTCCTTGCGATGGGCCGCATCCCGCTCCTCCAACTGCCGTTAGAAAGCCACCTCCCGCTCCTCCAACTCCTGGCGGTGAGCCGCCTCGCGCTCCTCCTTCTCCGCCTTCGCCTGATCCGCCTCTTGGTGGAGCCGGTCGCGCTCCATGGTCAAGAGGTCCCGCTGTTCGCCAAGCCCCACCACTTGGCGTCAGAGGTTGACCGTCTCGGCGTGGGTGGCTGCTTGGGACGAGGATGCCGTTGTCAGAAAGAATACGAAGAAAAGGATTCAGCCCGCCTCCGGAGCAACCGGCCTGAATCCCGGGGGCTACACCCAGTGGATGCGCTCGCGTGCCCCCACTGGAAGTTTGCGAGGTTCCATACCTTATAGATCCGCGGAGATGACGGCCAGCCGGTTTTCGGCCCCGCGGTACAGGCCTAGCAGCGTGTTGTACGCGGCTACCCGGCGGGTGTGCGCGGCCTACGAAGAAAACAAAGATGCCATTAGACTCGACCCGCCTACGTCCCGAGTCGGCCCGAGTTTCGGGGGCTACACCCAGTGGGTGCGCTGGCGCGCCCCCACTGGAAGAAATCAAAGCAAAGCACAAGTCTCCGAGCCCTTACCGCGACGGATTTCTCGAGGTGGACCAGCCGATCGCTGGCGGCCCGGGCATCCTGCGCCACCTGGGCGCGGCAGGCGGCAAACTCCTCGACGACGGCAACCACTGCATCCCCAAGGGCGCTCGGCGCGTCATTGAGGGCCGTGCCTCCAGCCGCGGCCCAGGTTTCCTACGGCCGGCCCCCATCGGCGGGTCCGGTCGCGCCTTTCGCCGTGGTTACCAGGGGGCCTGCCCCTCCCGGTGCCGTGGTTCCACGTGCCCCTGCTGACGAGCCCGGGGCGTCCGCCCCTCCGGGCGCCGCCATCTCAATAACCGGCGCTCCGCCACTAGCAGCGCCGGACCGGCTTGCCTCCGGTGCCGGTGCCTCCGGAACGGGGACCTTCGCATCCAGGATAACGACTTCTGGGGGCTCCGCCGTCCCCGGCGACACGTCCCCCACCTCCGATAGGGCCGTATGGCCACCCGGCTCCGCCCCTTCGGCGGCATCCGCCGCGTTGGCGGTCGCATCCGCCTCCTCCTCGACCCGCACATCCGCCTCCGTCCGCCGCCCGGGATCGTGCCTATCCTTGGACCTCCTCTCCCGTCCCAGGGGAAAAGGCTCCCACGTCTGGCCGGTCGGCTCCGCGTTGGTCTGCCCCGACGTCCGCGGCCACGCCGCCTCCTCCCACGGGCGACGTTCCTCCTCGCACAGCTCCTGCTCGGCCACCTCAAGGTCCCGCCACGCAGCGCGCTCCCTGTCCTCCGTGGTGGGCGGCGGCGCCGTCCCCGCCGTCTCTGCCGTCGTGGTCCTTCCAAGGGCGCTCGGCTCCCTCGACGAGCGGGATAAGGAGGGGAGGCCGACCACGAAACAAGCTAGAATTTAGAACGGACTTACCCGATGGTGACGGGGACCGCCCGCCTGGCGGGGCCAGACCAGGCCACCAGCAGTTTCTTCCCGCTGCCTCCGCGGCAACCTCCCGGCTGCCCGGTGGTAGCTCGTTTGGGAGCCGGCATCGGGCTGGCCGGTTGCTTCCCCCTACCACCGGCGGCCGCGTCGTCCCGGCTGGACGCGCGGTCGGCGCGGCGGGCGTGCCTCCTCGGCGCCGCGGCATCATCCCCCGAAGCTTCAGGGTCCTCTGGAGCCGCTGCATCATGCACCCCTTCCGTTTCAGCATCGTCGTCGGTCTAGTCCCGCAAAAGTGACTAGGGAGGGAACTCACCCGCCGGCTCAGTTGCTTCCATCTCCGTCCCGCCTACGCCGGACCCGCCGGCCGGCTCCGATGCGGCCGGCTCAACGTCGTCGACGTCCTCGACCTCCTCCGGGTCCGACTCCTCCACATCGGCAGCTGGCTCGTGATAGCTCTGCAATAGCGGGAAAACCTGCGTATACGAGGACCCCCCCCCCCCGCCGTTAGGCCGTGGCGGGAAGGCATTTCCAATGAGAAAAAGGATGGGGTCGGCTCGTCACGTACCCGCGGAGCCGGGCGGTCCTGGCTGTACGGGGCCTTCCCCCATTGCCATCCGCCCTCGTTCATCTTGGCGGCTGAGATGGCGTTCACCCTCCTCGCCACCTGCACTGCCTTTAGCTCCTTGGTGGAGAGCCGGTAGGGGTCGCGCCGCCCTCCCATCTGGCAGATGAGGTGCGGCCAGTGCTGCACAGGCTGCACCCGGCGCGCCACCATCGTAGCCAGGAGGTCTGTGGCCAAGAGCCCCTCCGTCCGGTTCATCACCACCAGCCGTTCGCAGAGCCGGTCCGCCGTCTCGGGGGTGACCGCCGGAGGCGTCCTCCAGTTCAGCATTGCGACTGGCGGCTGGTTGACGAAGGCGGGGAGGTTGATGTAGTCCGCCTCCGGCTTCGCGTTCTTCACGTAGAAGAACCCCTTCTGCCAGTTCTTCACCGAGTCCTGCAAAGGGAGCTGCGGGAACCCGGCTCCGGCTCGGAAGTGGATCAGGGCGGCTCCGCAGGCGGTCATGACTTTTTGGCCGGTCGCCGGGTCCTTCACCGTCTGGCGCTTGAGGTAGAACAGCCGGCACGAGAGGTCCAGGCGCGGCTCCACCCCCAGGAAGCCCTCGCAGAGGGAGACGAACGCCGCCAGCTGCAGGACGGCATTGGCGGCCAGATGATGCGGCTGCAACGCGAAGTACGTGAGGAATCGCCGGAAGAACGTGCTCGCCGGCAGGCCGAGCCCGCGGAGGAAGTGCTCGGCGAATACCACCACCTCGACCTCCCTCGGGGTCGGCGCGTTCTCCGCCTCGGCGATGCGCGCCTCCAGGTGCTCCGCCGATGGCAACTTGCGGCGGTGGCGGAGGTGCTCGATGAAGTGCTCATCGACGTCGCTGCCGTCCCACGCTCCTTTGCTCGCCATCGCCCTCGAAGGTCTCGCGGTCGCAGCGGTGGGGCGCAAATGCTTGCTTTTGGCGGCGGCGAATGGCGGCGCGGCGGGTGTGCGAATGTCGCTCTCTCTCTCTTTCTCTCTCTCTCTGAGCGGGGAGGTCAGGGGTGACGACGGCAAGGTGCTGGGGGAGAGGAAACGAATGCGCCGTTCCACCCCTCTCCCCCCTCCATTTAAACCCCCGCGCGGAGGTGGAGGGGCGTGGATCCGTCGCGCACAACCCCCACTACTCCCGCCGCGCGCGGGAGGCATTAATGTGCCCCAGGAATGCCAACCGACGGCCCGGGCCGCAGAGGATTCGCGCGCACGGGCCGAGGCCGCTGCCGAAGTGGGCCCCGCCCCACGGCCCGGTCTTGTCCTCTACGTGGCCTGTCAGATCACGGCCCGCTGCGCCCCCCACGTGGCGCACCTCCTCTGCCCGACGAGGCATTCGAGGCATCCCGCGAAGCGTCGGCCGGCTATGGAGCCGGTCGCCGCGCTCCCGCCTCCTCTGGCGCCTGGACCGTGCGTAATACAAGACAAGACTCAAGCCGGCGAGGTCCGCCTCCGTTCACCGGTGGGCCTCCCCTGCTTCGGGGACTACTGACGGGGGGATAACCCCGGGGTAGCCTCTGCCGACTGCCTCCGACTTTTCAAAACAACCGCGGGGCGAGCCGCCTCCCCCCACGGACCGGCTCCGCCAAGACGGCTCCGCCAGACGACCGGCTCGGGGTCAGGCAGCCGGCTACTCCAACCAGTAGGCTATGGGCGGGGACACCTAGCCCCCTAGCCGGTGGTGCTGCAGGTACTGCCGTCAGAGCACGCGTGGCTACAGAGGCCCCCGTCGCGCCGGGAGTCTGCCCCGCATGGCCACAGTGGGGCGACAACGCCTCTGACCCTGGCCGACTGCGACCTGACGAATGACACAGTGCCGGCCTGCCCTCAACCACTCCATTACCTGCCCCGGTGTGGCTACAGCGCGGCCGGCCGTACCGCTGACCGTGCCCGGCTGCCGCAAGACGACGCCCCGAAGGATGGCCCGTGCCATGACGGGACGGGCGCAGGGGCCCGCCAGGCGGGTCCCCTCCTGCTCCAGACAGGACCCCGCAGCCGGTGGGACCTACCAGCGACAAGACCCCTTAGCCGGGGACCCCACGGCCAGCCAGACAGACCGCCAGCTAGGCCCCCCCGGAGCGTTCTACTCATATTGTATTCCGGGGGGTTGGCCTATAAAACCTCCCGGAGCTCCTCCATGCAGATGGACGGCTTCACCGCTTGTGCCTATTCCTGCTCCCGGAGCCCGTCGGCGTCCTTCGGCCCCAACCACTCTCGATAAGCCACCCTATGGCATCTGTCGTGAGAAAACGACGACAAGGGAAGTTCCCCCGGCGGAATCGCTCCACCGGAGGACAAAAGTGCTCCTGCCCAAGTTCCTCCTCGAAACGGCGGTGTTCCGTCCCGAAAGTCTCCTCTTTATTTTTTCTAGGTCAAAACACCTTAAATACCAGATGATTGGCACCGGAGGTGGGCCAGGCTGAGCACAACCCACCAGGGCGCGCTTGGGGGGCTCGCGCGCCGTGGTGTCTTGTGCTCACTAGGTGGCCCCCCTCCGGTAGTTATTTGCTCCAGTATTTTTTACATATTCCAAAATAGTTCTCCATAAAGTTTTATCTCATTTGAAGATGTGTAGAATAGGTATCTCTGATATGCATTTTCAGGTCCAGAATTCCAGCTGCCGGCATTCTCCCTCTTTGTGCAAACCTTGCATATTATGAGAGAAAAGGCATTAGAATTACTCCATATAGCATTATTATGCATAAAAACATTATAAATAACAGTAAGAAATCATGATGCAAAATGGACGTATCAACTCCCTCAAGCTTAGACCTCGCTTGTCCTGAAGCGAAAGCCGATGACGAAAAGCATGTCCACATGGTTTGAGAGAGAGGTGTCGATAAAAACAAAATACAGACATAGTAGCATCATGCTTATTATCGTAGCAGCAACAAACTTTATCATAGGACTCTTTCATATAACTTTTATTCTATAACATCATCATATAACTTCTCATGAACAAGTAACAATTCATCACAACATAGAAGTATAAAGCATAAACCTTATGGAAACCAATAAACTATGTTCTCAGTGAATGTGTCTCGTGTCGGAGCCTTTTGGCATGTCCACATACTCAACCATCATTTAATCTTCTATGATTGCTAACACTCACAGCATACCCATGAACAAAAAGATTCAACCGGCACATAGAAAGATAGGGGCTTATAGTTTCGCATCCCAACGTATTCACCTCAAGGGTGTTGTCAACAATAATAACTCATGCTCACTCATATCCAACTGAATATATATGCCTAGATCTTTCCTCACCACATGGTGCTTGCAAAAAGAGAAAAATAAAAAGGAATAGAGAAGAATACTTTGACTCTTGCATAAAAGTAAATACATAAAAGTAAAAGATAGGCCCTTCGCAGAGGGAAGCAGAGGTTGTCATGCACTTTTTAGTTTGTATGCCAAATCCCTTGGTGCAAAAGAACATCACATTGTATTGCCCCCTGTGATAGCAAAGTTTATTATGCAGTCCGTCGCTTTTATTACTTTGCCATCACATGTTCGTACAGCGCTCAATTTTCTCTTACACTAATTGACCAAACACATTTAGAAGCAATTTTTATCGCCTTAGTGCACCGATGACAACTTACTTGCAGGATCTTATTCAATCCATAGGTAGGTATGGTGGACTCTCAAAACATGAGTTTGGGTTTAGGGTTTTTGGATGCACAAGTAGTATCTCTACCTGGTGCGGAATTTTTGGCTAGCAAAGATATTGAGCAAGCACTACATGTTGAAGGATCTATGACAATATAACTTTTACGTGAATATGAACAAACATAAATCATTATGTTGTCTTCCTTGTCCAACGTCAACAATTTTGGCATATAATATTTAATGGGGGCTCACAATCATAAAAGATGTCCAATATAGTGTATTTGCATGTGAATCTTCTCTTCCCCAATTAATTATTTCATGAGTTGCATCATTGACCAATGCTATGTTTATCAATCTCCAATAAATTTTACCACTTATACTTTTCCTTACGTGATGTCATTACTCAGCATAAGATTAGCATATGATCTTTTTCATTTATGTTCTTGTATTATGATTGCAACAGGAAAGTAAAGAGGCAAGAGCTCAAACTAAAATTTATTATATAAATCTCACTCGATTACATAGATAGGTAGATCATGAAACTAGCACTCAGAAATAGATCATGCTAAACTTCTATTCAACTAAATTATGAAAAAGCTAAGGATCGAAATAAAATAAGTATAGGTAGAAAGGGATGGTGATACGATACCGGGGCATCTCCCCCAAGCTTGGCTCAAGCCAAGGGGAGTGCCCATACCCGTGTACTCAAGCCTCCTTTGGTGGTGAAGATGATGAAGGTGGTGGTGGTGATGAAGTGTCACACTTTAGCCTCAATAGGTACTCCAATTTACGGATGAAGCTCCGAAGGGTGATGATGTGGTCCTCTAGCAAAATATTTTCACGAGTGAGAAATTTATTATGAACATGAACCGCTTCGAAGGCCCTAAAAGCTTCAATTTCAGTAGGGGTGAGGTGATCATAATAAGGTCGGAGGATATCTTCTTCTTCCTCCTCTTCTGTTTGCATGGATTGCCCTTCTTGTTGAGCTTGATCCCTCATAGCTTCCTTGCCCTTGTCTTCATTGTTGACTTCTTTTGGCTCCTCTCTCTTCAGGTCCATCTTCATTAACCAAGCACCTTCTTCTACGTTATTGGAGGAAGAAGACATGATGTCTGGCTTGATAGATCTGATAGGAAAACAACACGAAACAAGAATAGGGAATATTTCCGCGATGCGGCGGTTAAAGCAATAGGGGATATATATAGAGAAGTTATATTCTTGGGAAACAAGCATATGGAAGGAAAACGGAGTCGGGAAGGTTCCCGAGGAGGGCACAACCCACCAGGGCACGCCAGCGGGGGCAGGCGCGCCCTGGTGTATCGTGCTCACCATGGTTGCTTTCCTTTTTATTTCTTATTTTCTGATTTTTTTTGGTTTTTTGCGGATTTTTCCTGTTTAATATTCCAAAACTGACAGAAAATATTTTTGAGGAATTTTTCAGAGTCCGTTTACTTACCGTATCACGTACCTATTCTTGTTCACGATTTTGGAGTGTTTCGGAAGGTTTCTCTTATGTGTTCCTCCGGTCTCATGATTTGGATAATATTACTTTCAACATTAATAGGCGTACCTGATATATAGTGTTTAATTCTTTGTCCATTGACCACCTTCGGGTTAGTAACTTCGGCATTATTAATCTTGATAGCTCCAGCGATAAACCTCTTCGATAACATATGGTCCTTCCCATTTGGAAAGAAATTTTCCTGCAAAAAATCTAAAACGAGAGTTGTACAACAGAAAATATTCTCCAACTTTGAATTCCCGCTTTTGGATTCTTTTGTCATGCCATCTTTAAATTTATCTTTGAATAGTTTGGCATTTTCATAAGCTTGGGTTCTCCATTCATCTAGTGAGCTAATATCAAATACCCTCTTTTCACCGGAAAGTTTGAAGTCATAGTTGAGTTCTTTAATTTCCCAAAATGATTTGTGTTCTAACTCTAGAGGCAAATGACAAGCTTTCCCATATACCATTTTGTATGGAGACATACCCATAGGATTTTTATAAGCTGTTCTATAGGCCCAAAGTGCATCATCTAGTTTCTTAGACCAATTCTTTCAGGACCTATTGACAGTTTTTTGTAATATTAATTTTATTTCTCTATTGCTAAGTTCAACTTGACCACTAGATTGAGGAAGATAAGGTGACGCCATTTTATGATTAACATCATATTTAGCAAGCATTTTACGGAAAGCACCATGAATAAAGTGTGAACCACCATCAGTCATTAAATATCTAGGGACTCCAAACATCGGGAAAATAACTTCTTTAAGCATTTTAGTGGAAGTGTTATGATCAGCACTACTAGATGGAATAGCTTCCACCCACTTAGTGACATAATCAACAGCAACCAAAATATGAGTATACCCATTAGAGGAAGGAAAAGGTCCCATATAGTCAAACCCCAAACATCAAATGGTTCAACAACAAGTGAATAATTCATAGGCATTTCCCGATGC
This sequence comes from Elymus sibiricus, assembly GCA_039707655.1. Lineage (NCBI taxonomy): Eukaryota > Viridiplantae > Streptophyta > Magnoliopsida > Poales > Poaceae > Elymus > Elymus sibiricus. Next base: position 144,056,414 of record CM077675.1, read on the forward strand.
TTACCGATATTACCAATTCTTTGACATTCATCACAAGACAAGACAAACTTACGGGAACCCTTGAAGAGAGTAGGCCAATAAAAACTAGATTGCAATACCTTGTGAGCAATTCTATCTCCCGCATGATGTCCTCCATAAGCTTCGGAATGACATTTCCGTAGGATTTGTTCATGTTCATGCTCAGGTGCACAACGTCTAATAATACCATCTACTCCTTCTTTATAAAGATGTGGGTCATCCCAAAAGTAATGTCTTAAATCATAGAAGAATTTTTTATTTTGTTGGTATGTGAAGCTATGTGGTATATATTTAGCAACAATGTAGTTAGCATAATCAACATACCATGGAGTGTTTTGAGAAACATTCATTGCGGCTAACTGTTCATCAGGAAAACTATCATCAATAGGTAGTGGGTCATCAAGAATATTTTCTAACCTAGACAAGTTATCAGCTACGGGGTTCTCAGCTTCTTTCCTACCAGTGATATGTAAATCAAATTCTTGAAGCAAGAGAATCCACCTAATGAGTCTAAGTTTAGCATCTTTCTTTTCCATAAGATATTTTATAGCAGCATGATTACTGTGAACAATAACTGTGGAATCGGCGATGTAAGACCTAAATTTATCACAAGCAAAAACACCTGCTAAAAATTCTTTTTCAGTAGTAGCATACTTTCTTTGGGCACTGTCTAGAGTTTTGCTAGCATAATGGATAACATTTAATTTCTTATCAACTCTTTTTCCTAGGACAGCACCAACAGCATAATCACTAGCATCACACATAATTTCAAAAGGTAAGTTCCAATGAGGTGGTTGAACAATAGGTACAGAAGTTAAGGCTTTCTTAAGTGTTTCAAAGGCTTGTACACAATCATCATAAAAAAGCAATGGAATATCCTTTTGTAAAAGATTAGTAAGAGGCCTGGAAATTTTAGAAAAGTCTTTAATAAACCTCCTATAGAAACCAGTATGGCCAAGGAAACTCCGAATACATTTAATATCTTTAGGACATGGCATTTTCTCAATTGCATCAACCTTAGCTTGATCAACCTCAATACCTCGTTCAGAGATTTTATGCCCCAAGACAATACCTTCATTAACCATAAAGTGGCACTTCTCCCAATTCAAGATGAGATTACTTTGTTCACATCTCTGCAAAACTCCATCAACGTTGCTTAAGCAATCATCAAAAGAAGTTCCGTAAACGGAAAAATCATCGATAAAAACCTCCACAATATTTTCACAAAAATCCGAGAATATAGCAGTCATACATCTTTGAAAGGTAGTAGGTGCATTGCATAAACCAAAAGGCATACGTCTATAAGCATAGGTACCAAAAGGACAAGTAAAGGTGGTTTTCTCTTGATCAGATTGTGAAACGGGTATTTGAGAAAAACCGGAATATCCATCCAGGAAACAAAAGTGTGTGTGCTTAGATAATCTTTCTAATGTTTGATCAATGAAAGGCAGAGGGTAATGATCTTTTCTAGTAGCTTTATTTAATTTTATAAAATCAATTACCATTCTATAGGCAGTGACAATTCTTTGTGGGATAAGTTCGTTTTTATCATTAGGAACAACAGTAATACCTCCCTTCTTAGGGACACAATGAACACGACTTACCCATCTACTATCAGCTATGGGATAGATTATACCTGCTTCCAGAAGCTTTAATATTTGAGTTCTTACCACTTCTTTCATCTTAGGATTCAATCGCCGTTGGTTATCAACAACGGGTTTAGCATCAGGTTCCATATTAATCTTGTGCTGTCATAGAGTGGGACTAATGCCCTTAATATCATAAAGAGTATATCCAATAGCAGCCCAGTGCTTCCTTGGAATTTTTAATAATCTTTCTTCTTCATGTTGTGAAAGGTTAGTACTAATAATAACATGATATATCTTTTTCTCATCAAGATAAGCATACTTTAAAGTGTGAGGCAGTTGTTTTAATTCAAACATAGGATCACCTTTAGGTGGAGGAGGACCTCCTTGAGTTTCAATAGGCAAGTTGTGTTTTAGTAGAGGTTGTTGTTCAAAGAAATTTTTTATCTATTTCATTTCTTTCACACAAGTGCATGTCATTTTTAGGGTCTAGCAAATATTGTTCTAGTAGATCAGTAGGAGGAATGGCAAAAGAAGCAAGACCAATTATTTCATCCTTACTAGATAATTTTTATTACGGGGTTGTCTACTAAACTTGGAAAAGTTAAACTCATGAGACACATCACCAAACTTAACATTGACGACTTCTCTTTATCAATCTATCTTAGCATTTAACAGTGTTCAAGAAGTGTCTGCCAAAGATAATGGGACAAAAGTAATCTTGTGGGGAACCAACAACTAGAAAATTAGTAGGACATTTTTTCCCACACAAGACTTCAACATCTCTAACAATCCCAAGTGGTGGGATGGTGTCTCTATTAGCAAGTTTAATAGTAACATCAATGTCCTCTATTTCAGCAGGTGCTATGTCATTCATAATTTCTTGGTATAAAGTAAAAGTAATAGCACTCACACTTGAACCCATATCACATAAACCATGATAGCAATGATCTCCTATTTTGACTGAGACAACAGGCGTGCCAACTGCGGGTCTATATTTATCTCTTTCATCGGGTTTGGCAATTCTAGCGGCTTTATCACAGAAGTAAATAACATGCCCATCAATATTTTCTACCAAGATATCTTTAACCATAGCAACACTAGGATCTACTTTAATTTGTTCAGATGGCTTAGGAGCTTAAATATTACTTTTGCGAACCACAGTTGATACCTTAGCATGTTCCTTTATCCTAACAGGAAAAGGAGGTTTTTCAACATAAGCAGTAGGCACAATTGGATCAACATTGTAAATTATAGTTTCTTATTTAGCTATGACCGGTTCTTTGATTTCTTTTTTAAAAAGGGGGCATATTTAAACCACTTCTCCTTAGGGAGATCAACCTGAGTAGCAAATGGTTCACAAAAAGAGGCTACTATCTCAGAGTCAAGCCCATATTTAGTGCTAAACTTGTGAGAAGCATCGGTATTCATAAATGATTTAACACAATCAAACTCAAGCTTAATACCTGACTCATTAATTACGTTCATCGAGTTCCCAATCTTCAGAGTTGCGTTTAATTCTTTCAAAGTGATCCCACTTGAATTCAATAGTCTTCTTCATAAAAGAACCAGTACAAGAAGTATCGAGCATGGATCGATCATTATGAGAAAGCCGAGCATAAAAAAATTTAATAATAATTCCTCTCGATAGATCATGATTGGGGCATGAATATAACATTGACTTAAGCCTCCCCCAAGCTAGAGCGATGCTTTCTCCTTCACGAGGCCAAAAATTATATATATAATTCTGATCACGATTAACTAGATGCATAGGATAAAACTTTTGGTGGAATTCCAATTTCAATCGATTCCAGTTCCATGATCCAATATCATCACATAGCCTATACCATGTTAATGCTTTTCCCTTCAAAGATAAAGGGAAAACCTTCTTCTTAACTTCATCTCCGAATATACCTGCAAGCTTAAATAATCCAGAAATTTCATCCACATGTATTAGGTACATATCGGGATGTTCAGTTCCGTCTCCTGCATAAGGATTAGCTAGCAGTTGTTCTATCATACCCGATGGAATATCATAACCAATATTTTTCAGTAGGTGTAGTAGGTTGAGGGGCAACTAATTGTGGTTCCGGTCGGGGTGAATATACCCCGAACAAACCCCTCAAAGGATTGTTTTCCGTAGTAGGAAGTGACAATAAATTTCAGCACGTAGTATAAGTTTTCCCTTACCGATTTCCACTCACCAAGAGCGCTTCACTCCCCGGAAACGTCGCCAGAAAAGAGTCGTGATGACCCACAAGTGTAGGGCGTCAATCCTAGTCCTTTAGATAAGCAAGAGTGTCGAACCCAACGAGGAGTAGAAGGAAATGACAAGCGGTTTTCATCAAGGTAGTTTCTCCAAGCACTGAAATTGTGGGTAACAGGTAGTTTGATATCAAGATAATTGGTAACGAGCAAGTAACGGTAACGGTAAATAGAGTGCAGCAAGGTATCCCAATCCTTTTGTGGGAAAGGACAGGCCAAAACGGTCTCTTATAATAAGCAAAGCGTTCTTGAGGGTACACGGGAGTTTCATCTAGTCACTTTCATCATGTTGGTTTGATTCGTGTTCGCTACTTTGATAATTTGATATGTGGGTGGACCGGTGCTTGGGTGCTGTTCTTACTTGAACAACCTCCCACTTATGATTAACCCCCTAGCAAGCATCCGCAACTACGAGAAAAGTATTAAGATAAAATCTAAGCATAGCATTAAACATGTGGATCCAAATCAGCCCCTTACGAAGTAGCGCATAAACTAGGGTTTAAGCTTCTGTCACTCTAGCAACACATCATCAAATAACTACTCCACAATGCGTTCCCTTAGGCCCAAGGATGGTGAAATGTCATGAAGTCGACGTTCACATGACACCACTAAGGGAATCACAACATACATATCATCAAAATATCGAACACATATCAAATTCACATGATTACTTGCAACATGACTTCTCCCGTGACCTCAAGAACAAAGGTAAATACTCCCAAACTATATTCATGCTCAAGATCAGAGGGTTATTAAATAGCATAATGGATCTGAACATATAATCTCCCACCAAATAAACCATATAGTAATCAACTACGTAATGTAATCAACACTACTAGTCACCCACAGGTACCAATCTGAGGTTCCGGTTCAAAGATTGAAAACAAGAGATGAACTAGGGTTGGTGAGGAGATGTTGCTGTTGAAGATGTTGATGAAGGACGGCCTCCCAAAGATGAGAGGGTTGTTGGTGATGACGATGACTTAGATTTCCCCCTCCGGGAGGGAAGTTGCCCCGACGGAATTGCTCTGCCAGAGGGCAAAAGTGCTCCTGCCCAAGTTCCGCCTCGAGACGGCGGCGTTCCGTCCCGAGAGTCCCCTCTTTATTTTTCCTAGGTCAAAACACCTTAAATACCAGAAGATGAGCATCGGAGGTGGGCCGGGCTGAGCACAACCCACTAAGGCGCGCCTGTGGGGGGGGGGGGGGGGGCTGGCGCGCCCTTGTGTCTTGTGCTCACCAGGTGGCCCCCCTCCGGTAGTTATTTGCTCCAGTATTTTTTACATATTCCAAAATAATTCTCCTTAAAGTTTCAGCTCATTTGAATATCTGCAGAATAGGTATCTCTGATATGCTTTTTCAGGTCCAGAATTACAGCTGCCGGCATTCTCCCTCTTTGTGCAAACCATGCATATTACGAGAGAAAAGGCATTAGAATTAATCCATAAAGAATTATTATGCATAAAACATTATAAATAACAGTAGGAAATCATGATGCAAAATGGACGTATCAGAGTCCACGGAGGGCTCCATCCACAAGGGGTCCACGAAGTAGCAACCTTGTCTATTCCATGATGGCCTACATCCACGGAGGTCTAGCCTTACTCGGGGTAGATCTTCACGAAGTTGGCGATCTTCTTGCCCTTACAAACTTCTTGGTTCAACTCCACAATCACGAAGAAGGAGGCTCCCAAGCGACACATAACCAATCTAGGAGGCACCACCCTCCAAAAGGTAATAGATGTGGTAGTATGATGAACTCCTTGGTCTTGTGCTTCAAAAGATAGTCTCCTCAACACTCAATCACTCTCTCACAGATTTGGCATGTGTAGAAGAGATGGATTGGATGGAAAGCAAGTTGGGGAGGCTAGAAATCAAGATCCATATGGTAGGTGGTTCTCTCTCAGAAAATTTGATATGGCAAGTGTGTGTGTGTTCTGAGTGCTTCTCTTGCCAGTGGGATGTGGTGGAGGGGTATATATAGGCATCTCCAAAAATCCAACTGTTATAACATTATTGCCCACCTTGGTGAAATCGTGGTAAAAACTCGGTTGCACCGACTAGTGCAAAATGTGGCAACTTTGGCCTTTTCAGTTAGACCGCTATATAAATCTTGGTGGTACCGGTATGGGTGACCTAGGCAGTTTCCAAATCTCGGTGTCACCGTTTCCTCAAACTCGGTGGGACCGGCTTTAAGAAATTTGTTAAAATAAAGTTGGTCACTGGTTCTCGGTTGCACCGAATGAAAACTTGGTAGTACCGAGATGCTAGGGTTTGGCTGGGTTTCTGTCTAGGGTAAAACTTGGTGGATCCGAATGGGAAATGTTGGTTTCTCCGAATATTGACTTTTGGATTTGGACAAAAGGTTTTTGTGGGAAAGTGGGTGAGTATTTTTGGTGGCCAATCTGAAAGCACTTGAGCAACCAGATCACCATAAATACCTCATCCCCTTTTAATAGTATTGGCCTCCCTACGGACTCAAAAGTGATTTCTCACAAAATGAAAAATGTAGAGTCCTCAATCTTGAAGCATGCCCAATCCTATTCCTTCCCTTCTTCTTCTTCTTGGGAATTCTCCTCACAATCCTTTAGCCAACCGTCTCTGTGGACTAAACCTGAAATAAACTAGGTAGAACTATTAGTTCAACAGACAATGTATGTTGTCATGATTTATCAAAATCACCAAGGGAGCATATGTGCTTTAATCTCCCCCTTTTTTGTAATTGATGACAACATACAATCAAGGCTTGAAATTAAGATATTCAAAGATATAATGAACACATTGAGAGACACATGACTAGTATATGCTCCCCCTAAATATGTGCAATCCTTTTAAAGGATAGTTGCTTTGGAATGCATGGGCACACACTTAGTAGAAGGGATATGATGAGTCATGTGTATCTTGGCTATATGCATCAAGTGTATGTGAATGAAGTATCTCCATGTTCAAGTTCTCTCTTGCAAACAATTATGTGCAAGAAGCAAGAGATCATCTTGTATAAGAGTATGAAGCATATACTTACCTTGGAGTTCTTGAGCATTCTAATAGTAGAAACACGCTTGAGAAAACAATGTTAGGAAACACAAGAGTATTCTACCCATCCAAATAAAAAAGAATTCAAAAGAACCAAGATGTGCTGGACATATAGAAGATAATGTTTCTTAATATTGATATGTCTCCAGGATCATTTAGAGCTTTCTCCCCTGAATATAAAATTGTAATTCTTCCTCTCCCCCTGAATCTTAGCATGTAGATATTGGGAGCAGGTGGGGTGAGATAAGTCTAACATAAGTGGGAAAATAGAAATAAACATATTTTCTCACTCCTTAAATTATAGAATAAATTTGGTATGTTCTCACCCCCTTAAGTAGTGTTTCTCCAGTTTGGGTGATCATGAAGATTTCCCCTTATGGATAGGCACAAGCTTTGATATTCTCCCATTATTTATATTCTCCTCCTTTATTGATATTCTCCCTTTGATAATCTCCCCCTGTGTACAAGCATAAGCTTTGATATTCTCCCCCTTAATATTATATCTCCCCCTTTGATATGCGCATGAGCTTTGAAACTTTGGTATTTCTCCCCCTTTGGCATTAATTTCCAAAAAGATACAAGGTCATATAAAGGCGCCATTGAGTGAGAGGGGATCCTAGAGAATAAGGGCCATTAAAAGTAGGGATCATAGTACGTAAGGATCATAGAGAGCATTTGAGACTAAGGGATCCTTGAGCATAATTTCTTCCCTTTTTGTTATCTGAAAGCTTTTAATATTTCTCCCCCTATGACATAGGGATCCTTGAAGATATTGAGATTTTTTAATTTTTGACAAAGATCACAGAAGATAGCAAAATTGGTGGCTCCGAGGCAAAAAGAGTCGGTGGAACCAATAAATGGTTGTGCAGCCTATGTGTAGAATCGGTGACACCGAGTTTCCTTGATCGGAGAGACTGAAAAGCAAAACAGAAACTTGACAACGTTTGCCAGAAGCAGTTTTTCAGAACGTCTGGAAAGATTTGAGAAAATATGCAATGAATTTTCAAATGGATGGGGATGGAGTGGCTCCAAGAAGACAAGCAACTATAAGATGAACCAAACAAGAAACTTCATCTAGATGATCGTTGGTGACTAAGTCACCTATATTAGAGTATATTGACTTAGGAGCCAAGCAAGAATACTTGATCATAGGTCATACTCATCGTTAAGCTCAAAAATGGGGTTAGCATTTGTTTCGTTTAAGCATTTTAATGTTTTCATATCACTTGAGTTACTTTATCTCATGACTTGGAGTAAAGCTTTTTCAAGGATATGATCACATACCTTTGAGAGATGTTGATGACGTAGCATGTAGGAGAACTTGTTGTGGTTGCTCGATGTTGATGAAAATCATCTTGACTTGAGACCTATCCTTGATCATTTTGGTTCTCTTTTCACCTACATGGGTTAGTCATGCAAGGAAGAACAAGATATATGCAAATGACAAGAATGAAATTTGTTTATCAAATGGTTTTCAAGGATATGGTTTGTGGTATCTTCTTCCTCCATCATCAAAGAAGGGTTGTGGATACTTGGCCATGACAAGATTGCTTGTGATATGAGTTGATGGCAATCTTGTGGAGTGTAGTTTCTCCAAGTACCTACAAAAGGGTTAGTTGCAATACAAGGGAGCATGTATTTCCAAGATTGCTTATCAAGTGTATCATGGAATAGTTATGTAAGCTCATGCCCTTGCATGCATCCGAGTGAGTTTAGCTCAATTTTGAAGCATCAATGATGTTCAACTCACTCCTCAAGTTACAAAACACTTTCTCATCAAGTGGCTTAGTAAAGATATCAGCCAATTATTTGTTAGTACGAAAATGCTTGAGATTGATATATGCTTTGGCAACATGATCACGAATGAAATGATGTCGAACTTGAATATGCTTAGTTCGAGAGTGTTGCACAGGATTATGGGCAATTTTGATTGCACTCTCATTGTCACATAACAATGGTACATGTTTCACATGTATGCCATAATCCTTAAGAGTTTGAGTCATCCATAGCAATTGTGCACAACATGACCCGGCGGCAATGTATTCCGCTTCGGCGGTAGATAGAGATACCTAGTTTTGTTTCTTGGATGACTAATACACAAGAGATCTACCAAGAAATTGACATGTACCCGAGGTGGATTTTCTATCAACCTTATCTCCCTCATAGTCCGAGTCGGAATAGCCAACAAGGTTAAAGGAAGATCCCTTGGGATACCAAATGCCAAAGTTTGGTGCATGTATCAAGTATCTCACAATTCTTTTCACGTCCTTAAGATGACACTCTTTAGGAGCATCTTGATATCTAGCACACATGCACACACTAAGCATGATATCGGGACGGGAGGCACATAGATATAGCAATGAACCGATCATTTATCGATAAAAGTTTTGATCAACCGCTTTGTCCTCCTTGGTCAGGTCAACATGTCCACTAGTAGGCATATGAGTTTTCATACCTTTACATTCTTGCATGTTGAACTTCTTGATCAAGTCCTTGGTGTACTTGGTTTGAGAGATGAAGGTTCCTTCTCTCGTTTGCTTGATTTGCAAACCAAGGAAAAATTTCAGCTCACACATCATGGACATCTCATACTTCTCAGACATCAACCTTCCAAATTTCTCACTAAATTGTGGGTTAGTAGATCCAAAGATAATATCATCCACATAAATTTGGCACATAAATAATTAACCATTAACTCTCTTAGTGAATAAGGTTGCGTCAATTTTACCAATTTCAAAACCCTTTTCAAGAAGAAACTTCGTTAGACATTTGTACCAAGCACGAGGGGCTTGTTTAAGTCCATAAAGTGCTTTACAAAGCTTGTAAACATGGTTGGGTTTCTTAGGGTTCACAAAACCGGGGGGTTGCTTAACATAGACTTCTTCCTCAATCTCCCCATTTATAAATGCACTTTTAATGTCCATTTGGTAAAGTGTGATGTCATGGTGATTGGCATAAGCAAGTAATATACGAATAGCTTAAAGTCTAGCAACGGGGGCATACGTCTCACCGTAGTCCATACCTTTGACTTGCATGTAGCCTTGTGCCACGAGACGTGCCTTGTTGCGAATGACTTGACCGTCTTCGTATTGCTTGTTCTGAAACACCCATTTGGTTCCAATGATGTTTTGCTCATCTTTGGGATTATCCACTAGTGTCCACACTTCATTCTTCTCGAAGTTGTGTAGCTCTTCATGCATAGTGTTCACCCAATCCGGGTCTTATAGTGCTTCTTCCACCTTCATAGGCTCAATACTAGAGATGAATGAGTAGTGTTCACAAAAGTTAGCTAAGCGAGTCTTAGAGCGAGTGATTCTTCTGGTTTGAATGTCACCGAAGATTTGCTCTAAGGGGTGATTCTTGTTCACTCTTGCTCAAACTCGAGGTAGCTTTTGCTTGTTGGATGGTGGAGATTCCTCACCATCATCTTCTTCTGCATTGTTGATGTTAAAGGTTTTGTCTCCTTGAGGTGGTGGTGAAGGTGGTTGAGGTGGATCATCATGATGTACTTCTTCCTCCTCTTCATCTTGTCGTGTACCACCTGTGGATGCTTCCATGTCTTGTTGAGGTTCGCCTTGACGAGAAGTAGGTGCTCCCACTTGGGTCGATGAAGTTCTTTCCTTCACCTCCATGGGACGAATCTTGCCGATGGACAAGTCTTGGATTGCTTCCGAAGGTTCCTTATCTCCTACATCATTCGGCAATTATTCAACTTGCGAACCATTAGATTCATCGAACTTCACATCTACTATCTCTTCAACTTTTCAGTGAAGTTGTTATAGACACGGTAAGGGTGAGAGTTTGATCCGTAAAGTAGGAAACCTTCATGAGATTTAGGAGAAATTTTAGAATGATGATGCTTATCAAGAATGTAACACTTGGAATCGAATACCCGAAAGTATCCAAATTGGGGTTTGTTACCGGTGAGTAGCTCGTATGCCGTTTTACCAAGAAGCATGTGAAGATAGAGTCGGTTCGTGGCATGACAAGCTATTTCAACGGCTTCCGCCCAAAAGTGTCTTGGCGTCTTGTATTCGTTGAGCATCGTTCTAGCCATCTCTATAAGAGTTCGGTTCTTCCTCTCAACAACTCCATTTTTTTTAGGCGTGTACGTAGCCGAGAACTCATGTAGAATCCCCTCTTCGTCAAGAAAGGTGTCCACATTTGTGTTCTTGAACTTTGATCCATTGTCGCTCCGAACTTTCTTGATCTTCACCTCAAACTGATTTTGCGCTTTGCGAGCGAAGTTCTTGAAGATCTTTTGCACCTATGACTTATCATAAAGAAAGAATACCCACATAAATCTGGAAAAATCATCAACTATAAATAGACCGAAGGAATTTCCACCGAGGCTCTTGTAAGCATTGGGACCAAAAAGATCCATATGAAGCAACTCGAGTGGTCTCCTAGTAGTCATGATATTCTTTACGGGATGACTTCCATCTACTTGCTTTTCGGCTTGACAAGCACTACAAAATCTATCTTTGTCAAAGATAACATCTTTAACACCAAGTATATGATCACCTTTGATGAGCTTGTCTAGATTACGCATACCAACATGTCCTAGCCTTCTATGCCAAAGCCAACCTTTAGATGATTTTGCAATAAGACAAGTACGAGGTTTGGATCTCTTAGTGAAATCAACAATGTATAAATCGCCTGTACGGAAACCGGTAAACACCATGCTATGATTTTCTTGTCGAAACACTTGGCAGTCTACTTTGGTAAATAGCACATAAAAACTGAAGTCGGCAAGTCTTGATACGGCAAGAAGATTGTAGCCAAGGGATTCAACAAGCATGACATTTCGAATAGAACTATCATGAGATATGGCCACCTTACCAAGACCGAGTACCTTACCCATGGACTTGTCCTCAAAAGTCACATACCTTCGTGGTCCATTGTTGGGTGTGATCTCTTGAAACATGTCTCTATCTCCGGTCATGTGATCTGTGCATCCACTATCGAGAATCTATTCCTTTCCTCTGGACATTTAGCCTTTGAAGTTTGCCATTAGACTTAGACTCTTCATAGTCTTCTCACACTTGATGTCAAACAACTCATCTTCATCATAGTAGCCATGTTCCACATCGTCATCATCAAGTGGGATATTCTCATCATAAGAGACAAGAGACTAGTTAGGGTTGTGATAATGACAATGTTCAAGTTTATGAATGCAAATGGCTGCAACAATGATGTTATTAATGGTAATGACATCTCCTTAGCACGCATGAGGTCATGAATCTCAAACAAGCATTTATCGAAAATAGGATCACTAGGCTTCATCTTATGAAAGGCAATAGCTTTATGAAGAATTTCATCAAGATTACTCAATGAATAATTTGGATATCGTTTCTGAAAATCATTCCACAAAGTATACACACATTAAAAATTCTTCGTTTGATCAAACACAATTCTTGGCAATCCTTTAATTATGAGATTAACAGTTCTAAGATTGTGAAGCATGTCAATTTGTTCTTTGTATGTGGGATGTAAGGGATCAATTGGAGGTACATAGGGGCTCTTAACATACTTGCTCAAATGGAATTCATTGAATAACTCAAGCATCTCAAATTTCCATTGACTATAGTACTCCCCATCGGGAATAGGCACTCTACAACTAAGACTCCCCAAACTAGACACATCCATCTTCCTCCAATGGTGATGAAACCAAAGCTATGGAGACCAAAGCTCTGATGCCAATTGTGGAATCACTAGAAGGGATGTCTAGAGGGGGTGAATAGACTACCTGACAAATTGAAAACCTAACCTTTTCCCAAGTTAATTGGTTGGCATATTTTAGCAATTCTAACAAGTCTAATGCACCCTACACATGCTAGTCCACAAGTATGGCAGCGGAAAGTAAAGACAAGCACATGTAAGAAGGAGTAGATGTAGGAAGATCAAACGCAATTGGAGACACGAAGATTTTCCCCGTGGTTCCGATAGGTGGTGCTATCATATATCCACGTTTATGGAGACTTTAACCCACAGAAGGTAACGGTCGCGAGAGTTCACGGAGGGCTCCACCCACAAGGGCTCCACGAAGTAGCAACCTTGTCTATTCCATGATGGCCTACGTCCATGGAGGACTAGCCTTACTCGGGGTAGATCTTCATGAAGTAGGCGATCTCCTTGCCCTAACAAACTTCTTGGTTCAACTCCACAATCACGAAGAAGGATGCTCCCAAGCGACATCTAATGAATCTAGGAGGCACCACCCTCCAAATGGTAATAGATGTGGTAGTATGATGAACTCCTTGCTCTTGTGCTTCAAAAGATAGTCTCCTGAACACTCAATCACTCTCTCACAGATTTGGCATGGGTAGAAGAGATTGATTGGATGACAAGCAACTTGGGGGGGCTAGAAATCAGGATCCATATGGTTGGGAGTGGATGATCTTGACCTCAAAACAAGTGTAGGTGGTTCTCTCTCAGAAAATTGGATATGGCAAGTGGGTGTGTGTTCCGAATGCTTATCTTGCGAGTGGGATGTGGTGGCGGGGTATATATAGGCATCTCGAAAAATCCAACCATTACAACATTATTGCCCAACTTGGTGAAACTGGAGTAATACTCGGTTGCACCGACTAGTGCAAAATGTGGCAACTTTGGCCTTTTCGGTGAGACCGATATATAAATCTCGCTGGTACCGATATGGGTGACCTAGGCAGTTTCCAAATCTCGGTGTCACCGATTCCTCAAACTTGGGGGACCGACTTTAAGAAATTGGTTAACAGAAAGTTGGTCACTGGTTCTCAGTTGCACCGAATGAAAACTTGGTAGTACCGAGATGCTAGGGTTTGGCTGGGTTTATGTCTAGGGTAAAACTCGGTGGATCTGAATGGGAAATGTTGGTGTCACCGAATTTTGACTTTTGGCTTTGGATAGAAGGTTTTTGTGGGAAAGTGGGTGAGTATTTTTGGTGGCTAATCTCTAAGCACTTCAGCAACCAAATCATCATAAATACCTGATACCCTTTTAATAGTATTGGCTTCCCTGTGGACTCAAAAGTGATTTCTCACAAAATGCAAAATGTAGAGTCCACAATCTTGAAGCACATGGGCAATTCTATTCCTTCCCTTCTTCTTCTTCTTGGGATTTCTCCTCACAATCCTTTAGCCAACCCTCTCTGTGGACTAAGCCTGAAATAAACTAGCACTACTAGGAAAAGGGCTATAGATGAAATGGATACTAATGGCGCACCTAACATGTGGTGCGCCACTACTATATACCAGTGGCGCACCATGTGCAGGTGCGCCATTAGTGTGGAAGACACTAATGGCGCACCAGGCACATGGTGCGCCACTAGTAACAATTTTTTTTTCCAAACATACTAATGGCGCATCCGTGCACAGTGCGCCATTACTAGTTCTAACTAGTAATGGCGCACCAGACACACAGTGCGCCACTACTATAGTTTTTTTTTCTTTTTTTTGCAAAACTACTAATGGCGCACCGTGGCATAGTGCGCCATTACTAGTTTAAACTAGTAATGGCGCACTATGCCACGGTGCGCCATTAGTATATATGTATATAAATTTTTTTTTGCAGAACTACTAATGGCGCACCACCAGCAGGTGCGCCATTAGTAACCTGGGACCAACAAGATATTTTGGACAGCCACCTACCCACTCACTTTCCCCACTTCATTCTCTCCACCTCCTCCTCCAAACTTGTCTCGGCTGCCTCCTCCTTGTCACCTCATTTCCACCATAGATTCATCCAAATTAAGTGGTTAAATTACCTTTTTTTGATAGGTAAGTAAGGGGGGAAGCTATGTTTATGTTGTTCTCCCTCCAACAACGTGCACATGCACTTTTTATGGCCTAGCTAGATCTATGTATGTTCGTGGTGTTGCATATATTTGTGGTGTTGCATATATGTTTGTGGTTGCAGGTACCGGTATTTGAAATGCGATAGTTGCCAATATTTTGCCGGAATGTTGATTCATTTCCGTTTCGGCGAGAATTTTGGCACTATGCATTCTTTTTGGTCCTATTTTTAGGGAAAGTCATGCCAAATTTTTTCTTGGTTCTAAAATATCGTTTTGCTCTACCCCGCAGGCGACCATGGTCCGCACGATGACCGAAGGCATCGTGAATAGGTTTTTGAGCTCCGCGAAGGCCGAGATGCTTCAAAAGAACGAGACGGAGATAAGATGTCCGTGTCGAAGATGCAAGCTGAAGAGCCTTATTGCGGACCCGGATTCCGGGCAGGTGCGGGACCACCTGCTCTTGCGTGGTTTCATGGATGGCTATCGGTGGCAAGGTGATGAAGATGACTACGAAGTCGTCCATGGGGGCCGGGCAAGAAATGAGGAAGGGCAGCAAGACAACCACCGCGGCTCGGGCGGGCGAGAAGACGAAGAATCTCCAGGACATGATCACGACGGTGATGCTGTACACAGTCATCATGTAGAAGATGCAGGACATGATGATGAGGAAGATGCCGGAGCAGACGAAGGGCATGATCATGAAGATGAAGATGCCGGCGGAGCAGACGACGATGGACCATCGATGGGCTGGGTGCAGGACCCTCATATTCAAGAGCTGCTTCTCAAGCAGACGGATAACGCAAGAGCTGCCGCCCGAGAGATAGCCAAGCTAGATCAACTGGAGATAGACGCGGTTACTCCATTGTATGAAGGATGCAGGCCCGAGGATACCCGCCTGAAAGTAACGCTCATGGCTCTGGAGATGAAGGTAAAACACAAAATGACCGACGCATGCTTCGACGAGAACATGTCATTCTGGCACGAACGTCTTCCCAAGGGGAACAAGTGCCCGACCAGTTTCGAGGAGGCGAAGAAAATCGTGTGTCCTCTGGATTTACCTCACGTGAAATACCATGTGTGCATGAACAATTGCATCATTTATCGGGACGAGCACGCGGAGTCTACCATATGTCCGGTGTGCGGCGTCACTCGATACAAGAAGAGGAAGAAAGCTCCTCGAAAAGTGGTGTGGTACTTTCCGATCACTCCTCGTCTGCAGCGGTATTTCGCGGACCCTAAGGTAGCAAAGCTCCTGCGTTGGCACGCGGATAGGGAGGAGAAGAAGCGAGGAGAAGATGACGCAAATGATCCGGAGATAAATAAAAAAGACAAGATGCTGAGTCACCCTAAGGATGCGAGCCAGTGGCAAGCGTTGAACTTCGAAGACCCAGAATTTGGGAACGATCCAAGGAACATCGTGCTGGGCGCGAGCACCGATGGAGTCAATCCGTTTGGCAGCCAGAGAAGCACACATAGCACCTGGCCTGTGTTTGTGTGGATGTACAACCTTCCCCCCTGGTTGTGCATGAAGAGGAAGTACATTCACATGAGTATGCTAATTGAAGGGCCGAAACAACCAGGGAACGACATCAATCTGTATCTGGGGCTGCTGAAAGAGGAGCTAGACACGCTGTGGAAAACGCCAGCCAATACGTGGGACGCCGCAGAGAAAGAATATTTCCCTATGAGAGCCGCACTGCTCACGACGGTGCACGACTATCTCGGTTACGGATATCTCGCGGGGCAGGTGGTCCACGGATTTTCTGGATGCGTCAGGTGCATGGATGACACAACGTATCGCCAGCTAGATAGAGATCCCGGTTCTTCGAAAACCGTGTTCGTGGGACATCGAAGGTGGCTTCGCGACGATGACCCGTGGAGAAAACGCAAGGATCTGTTCGATGGTGAAACCGAACCCCGAAGACGCCCGCGTACGAGGAGCGGCGAGGAAATAGACGAGTTGTTGAAAAATTGGAAAGATTGCCCACTGCTGGGAAAGAAGCAAAAGGCGCCAGAGCCGGGAAAGAAGCGAAAGGCGCCAGAGCCGCTGCTGAAGGTATGGAAAACGAGGTCTGTTTTCTGGGACTTGCCGTACTGGAAGATCCACCGTGTGCCTCACAGCCTTGATGTCATGCATATCACGAAGAACGTGTGCGAGAGTCTGCTTGGTACCCTGCTCAACATGCCAGAGAGGACCAAAGATGGGCCGAAAGCAAGGGCAGACTTGAAATCAATGGGCATCAGGGAGGAGCTTCACGCTAGTGATGATGATGATGAGGCGAAGCAAGACACAGAAAGTCGTCGCAAAGGCAAAAAGGCCAAGAAGACCGGAAATGACTACCCTCCCGCGTGCTTCACTCTAAGTCAGGAGGAGATCGAGCAGTTTTTCACCTGCCTCGTAGGAGTAAAACTTCCTTACGGTTACGCGGGGAAGATAAGCAGATACCTAGACCCAGCGAAGCAGAAGTTCAGCGGGATGAAGTCTCACGACTGTCACGTGCTGATGATGCAGATACTTCCAGTTGCAATCCGTGGGATCATGGACGCGCACGTCCGTGAAATGCTATTTGGCATATGCAACTTTTTCGACGTCATCTCTCGGAAGTCGGTTGGCGTGAGGCAACTCAGAAGGCTACAGGAAGAGATCGTGGTGATACTATGCGAGCTTGAGATGTACTTCCCGCCCGCATTCTTCGACGTTATGGTGCAGCTGCTGGTCCATATCGTGGAGGATATCATCCAACTCGGGCCCACGTTCCTGCACAGCATGATGCCGTTTGAAAGGATGAATGGTGTCGTCAAAGGATACGTTCGCAACATGTCACGTCCAGAGGGAAGCATAGCCAGGGGCTTTCTGACCGAAGAGTGCATCTCCTACTGCACGAATTATCTAGGCATCGAGAACCCCGTTGGTCTGCCCGTCAACAGGCACCTCGGCAGGCTCGCTGGATGGGGTCACCGTGAGGGTCGCCGCGAAATGCATGTCGACTTCGAGGGTCGACTCGCCGACTTTGAAAGAGCAAACCTAGTCGCGCTACAACACATAGACGTGGTCGATCCTTGGGTGGTAGAGCACAAAACCTTTATTGAGAAGACGTACAATGACCGAGGCCAACAGAGGACGGACGGAGATATAATCAAAGAGCACAACTCATGTTTCACGCGTTGGTTCAAGCAGAAGCTTCTGTCGTACCCTTTACATGAGGATTCTTCCGCGGAAGAACAACTCATATTCGCCTTGTCACAGGGCGCCGAGCACAACCTGATGACCTATGAGGCGTATGATATCAACGGCTACACATTCTACACCGAGGACAAGGACATGAAGAGCGATGGTTATCAGAACTCCGGGGTAACGATGGAATCCTACACCGGTAACGACAAGGACAGATACTACGGAAGGATCGAGGAGATCTGGGAGCTGAGCTACGCTGGAGAGAAGGTCCCGATGTTCCGTGTCAGATGGGCCAAGAGCGTCCTAAAATAAGACCGGTATTTCACCACCATGGTTATACCCGAAGCCAAATCCAAGACCGCGGGCGCAAACGTCACCGCGAAATATGAGCCATGGGTACTGGCTTCCCAAGTGGACCAATGCTTCTTCATTACCGACCCGTCAAAGCCCAGTCGTGTTGTTGTGAGGAGAGGCAAAAGGAAGATCATCGGAATGGATGGAGTCGCCAATGAGCAAGACTTCGACAAGTACGGCGACCCGAAGATGGAACATGACGACGACGATGAAGTAGCAGCATACACCACAAGAAGAAGCAGGACCACCCTACCTAAAGGACGTCCGTTCCACAGAAGAACTCCATTTGCGAAAAAGAAGGGCAAGAACATTGTGAAAAAGATAGCTAGCTAGCTAAGATCGATTGTATTTAAATTGTAGCCTTCATTTCTCGATTGTATTTCATGGGCACTTTTTGAACTCATGAATATTTTTAAATTTCATGGGCACTTTTTGAATTCATGAATAGTTTTTGAACTCAATAATATTTTTAAAAATTTATAAATTATTACTGTTTTTATAAAAATTTATTACTGTTTTTATAAAAATTTATGAAAATCATTTATAAAAATTTATTACTATTTTTGAACTCAATAATATTTTTAAAAAACTATTAGTAGGTCTAGCTAGGTGGAAAATCAGCAGGGGAGGGAGGGGGGTAGATATTAGATGGTTTGCTTTACTTTCACTGGTTTCTCATCTTCTCATCTCTTGTTAATAGCTGCGGACATTAGATATTACTGTTTTTATAAAAAAATATTACTGTTTTTATAAAAAAATATTACTATTATGATTTAAACAAGTTTGAACATATTTAAACACAAATAAATATCAAACAGCATTTTAAATGCATAAAAACAAAAATTGGGGAGCCTGGGAATCGAACCCAGGACCTCCTAGTGTGTGTGCTGCGTGCTGACCAGTCGGGCTAGTGGGCGTGTTCTGATGGAGATAGGGTTAGGTGGAATATAACCTGACCAGTCGGGCTAGTAATTAAAACAAAATTCTAATGGCGCACCAGAGAGAGGTGCGCCATTAGAATCGTCGTACTTATGGCGCACTAGGGGGAGGTGCGCCATTAGAACCCTCCCCCCACTCCACCTATTCCCCTCGCACTGTGGCCTCCCTCCCTCCCTCGCCAGATCCCCCACTCGACCCCAACCGTACGCCGCCGCCCCCTTGCTCCGCCCCCTCCGTCCGCCGCGCCTGCACGCCGTCGGCGACGCCACCGCCGCTGTGGTCTTGCGCTGCCCCCGACGCCGCCGCCCCGACCCCCGCGGGACTCCACCCCCGCCGCCCCCGCACCCCCCGAACGGGATCGGCCGAGCGCGCGCCGCCCGCTCCTCTCCTCTCCTCCTCCCTCCGACGAGCGAGGGCCTCCTCCGGCCCCTGCAGCAGCCGGCGAGCGCGGCCCCGACGCACCCACCCCGCCTGCCCCTGCCGTCCTCCGCCACCGGCCCCTGCTCTCCTTCGACCGCGGTGAGCGAGGACCCGGACGAGCTCGGACCCCGACCCCGACGCCTTCGCCGACCCCGACCCCGACCCCTCCGGCGACCAGGTACCTCTCCTCCTTCCTCCTTCCTCCCTCTCTCCACCATTCCCCAGGAGCTCGCGGCGCACTGACAGTAGCATCATCCATTGGTTGGTGGGATCATTTGAGATTGCAATTTCTCAAGAGCAGAGCATTTCTCCAGAAATTTTTGCAATGCATCATCAGTCAACTTAATGCACCTTCTGTAGTCCTTTTTGCAATGCATAAATGTGGTACTGGCCAAAATGTAAGAAAATGGCCATAATGTAAGAAAATGTTCTGTTAGGTACAGTTAGCATCATGTCAAAAAATTCAGTTAGGTACAGTTAGCTACTGTCAAAAAATTCAGTTAGGTTCAGTTACCTACTGTCAAAAAATTCAGTTTGGTACAGTTGTACATTGATGAGCAAATTCAGTTGTTCTGCATTTTGTGATGTGAAAGAAGGAGGAGGACAACGAGTTGATATACTTAGATTCTAATAACTTGACATGAGTGCATTCGAATATATTCCATACTTAGATTCTGAAATGACCCATTGGCGACTTCATTACGCGGGGATAATGATTTTGCAGGTACCCCGAGAGGCCCTTGAGTTTGCCGGAATGTCGATTAACTTCCGTTCCGGCAAATTCGGGTACTCCATATGTCCTATTTTCAGCAAAGGTCATGCTGAAATTTTCCGTGAATTTTAGCATGACTTTGCTAAAAATCGGACATATGGGGTACTTGCTACTAATGCATGGGCCGGGGTATCTTAGTACTTAATTAAGTAGGATCAACTGCCCCGCCATTCTTGCTGCATTAAACCATAGGTGGCAATAGAGCCAAGTGATTAGGCCCAACTTAGAATTCTCCTTCCCAGCTTAGGTTTTAGGGTGCCTCGGTGTCGATAAGAACCTAAATGATGAAAGCTTAGGCTTTTAGGGTGACTCGGCGTCGACAAACCCTAAATGATAAAAGCTTAGCTTTTAGGATGCCTCGGTGTCGACAAACCCTAAATGATGAGACCATGATCTTGTTCCTTGACAATAACCAACTTTTTGACCAAACTTTTTTCCTATTTAGAGCGAAACATGGCCCACAACGATGAGGCCGGCGGTTCGGAAGGCAAGCAATTCTGGGAGCTGTCCCAGGAGATGGAGGAACAACCTCACCGCTATGAGGACGCCGCGGAAGACACCGATCCTGACTACACAACCCCTAGTGGCGTCGGGGATGACACCACTGATGGTGCCGCCGAGGATGCCAGCACTGATGATGGCAGCGCACGCACAGATGGCAGCCAACCGAAGAGGCAACGGAAGGACCGGCGCCCGAACGTGCTCCGCACCGTCAAGGAGGAATTTACTCAAGTGGACTCCGACGGGCATCCAACGGAGCCCAAACAAATAGTCAAGGGGTACTCGGTTCAGCTCGGGTGCATTCTCCGGAGCACCGTCTCGATCAACACCGAGAACCTAAGGCATAAGGACCGAGGGAATTTGCGCAACCTCCTCTTCACGAAGCTGCACGAACGATACAAGTTCCCCGCTGAATTTGAAAACACACGCCTCTCAGGGAATAAAGTGAACAGTGCCGCCCTCACGAAGATGAGCACGGCCCTGTCTACTTGGAGAAGCGCGGTGAAGAGAATGATTGACAAAGGTGATAGTTATGAGAAGATCAAGGCGAAAAATCCTTCGATCAGCGAAGATGACTACGAGGAGTTCAAGATCAAGTGCCAGAGCAGCGCAAGCTCCGAATCAAGTCAGTGGGGGAAAGAAATGCGGGAGTTGAACTTAGGGGAACACAAACTCGGTCCCGGCGGTTACAGAGTGGCGGAGCCTATATGGGACAAGGAGGACGCGGAGCGTGCCGAGCAAGGCCTACCGCCCCGCTTCGAGAAATACCGTGACAAGCAGACCGGGAACTATGTCAGGGCCCGGTACAAGGAGGACCCGGAAACAAAGGAGCTTACCACGGATCCGAAGACCATGGCGCTTGAGCTTGTTCTGGCGTAGGAGACTGAAAGCAGTAGCGCGGGGTCGTCTCAGAACACCCCTTGGGACAGCACTCTAAATAGGGCGTTGAACGTAATGAAAAACAAGGATAAGCTCAGTAAGCCGTCGTCAGCTGGTCGTGTGGCCGGCAAAGGCTTGTCCACAAAATGGTCGTCATACTATAACGATGGTGGGCGAAAGGAGAGAAAGACCAGCTCGGAAAGCCAGTCGCGCGAGGTTCAAGAACTCAAGGCACAAGTGGCGCGGATTCCGGAGATTGTCCAAGAGCAAGTGCAACAACAATTGGGATCGACGCTCACCGGCATTATGCCTACCTTGATTCATGGGCTGACGACGTGGATTGCGGGCGGCCAACAGGGGCCGCCCCCGATTCCTAGCTTCACGGCCAGCAACTCACACAACGCGCAGGCGGCGCCATTGGTGTCTCCGGCGGAGCCGGTATTGGTGTCTCCGACGCCGGCACGGGCATTGGAGCTTAATGCACCTGGGTGTACGCCGGCCGGCACCTCGGCAGCAAGCGGCCCCTCCGTCAATTGCACGCCCGCCGT
The DNA here is from genome assembly GCA_039707655.1 of Elymus sibiricus. Lineage (NCBI taxonomy): Eukaryota > Viridiplantae > Streptophyta > Magnoliopsida > Poales > Poaceae > Elymus > Elymus sibiricus. The sequence goes on from CM077675.1 coordinate 144,078,678, forward strand.
TGGCGGTGCCTCGACATTAGCCGAGCTCGACGCCATCATCACGGTAACTAATTAAGCCTCTCGGCCGAGGACTTCATCTCCTTGCCTTTGACTGGGCATCCCTGACGCCCTACATGTTTTCGCAGGGCGCCGCCGACGTTCCGTGCACTCTCCTGCACTTCGTGAACAACGAGTTGGTCGATGTCGCCAAGGGCAAAATCGTTCAACCGGGCAACCCCGTGTTCCACGGTAATCCGATGCCACCCACCGTGTATAGGGTTCAACTGGTTCGGGTGCTGCCAGGCTGCGACGAGTTGTTACCTCCGATTCGACCCGCCGGGGCCGACGAAGATGATGTGATGACCCTCAGCGCCTGCCTAAGCTGGCCCCTGCTTTGGCCGAAGAGCCAGATTCGTTTGGGGGCGGGGGACACCACCCCAAAGACAACACCGCCAGTCGTGCCGGCGCCAAGCCATGGCAAGACCGCCGCAACGCTACCGCCGTCAGCTGATCCAGAGATGCATATGGCACTGGAGCCGCACGACGACGACAACGGTACGTTTTCCAACATCGATCAGTACATCAACGAGCATGGGTACGGTGACGATATATTCGAGCCTCCTACTTCTCAAGAACCCAACCCTGCAAGAGACGATCACGATCTAGCTGGTATCGCGGAGAAACCCAATTCCAACAGGCATCGTCTGGCGTTCAGTTCTCAGGAGACGCCTCCAGCTGCCGCCTTCACCGAGACTCAAACAGCCGATGTGCGAAATATTATCAGCCCAAACACACTCAAGAAGGTGGTCTCTGAGGAGAACGCGATCCCAGTACAGGAGAAGAAGCAGAAGAAGGGACGGAAAAGAAAATCTAACAAGGGTGCGAGCCAGCCGGCACCGAGTACGATCCGTGCTCAGGACGGGCCACCGATACCTAAGGATATCGAGAGGAGGGTGCATGTGGCGGGTAGGCCGATGCTACTGGGTAATATGCTCAAAGCTGCAACCGGTTCTATGCGCAGTCTTCATGACTGTGTTCTTTATATGGAGAAGCGGCGTCTCTCCGAGAAAGATGTGGCATACCCGGTTTTCGTGGCCAAGGTGCCAGAGGGCAGGGGCTTTGTTGATAGCACCATCGGGCGTATGATCATCCTGCGGTTTGATGACATCTTCGCTATGTTTAACCTTTATCCGCTGCACTACACCTTCATTCGGCTCTTTTCGCTGAGTATGGAGATGCGGATCATTAGAGACCAGACCCCGGACATCGTGATAGTCGACCCCTTCTACATGCGTGCCAAGAACTTGTGCAACGCTGGGGACCGGCAAATCGCGAGTTCATACCTCGAAGGCGTCATTCTGGCGAACCCAGATAAGGATAACTTCCTCATGACTTATTTTTCCGAGTAAGTCATCAACTCACCGCCCCGTAACATATGATGGGTCTTTTTTTTTTCTAACATTCCGTGTTTTGTGCAGTGACACACATTGCACACTCATCCTCTTCAGCCCGAAACATTCCATGGCCACGTATTTTGACTCGGAGCGTGAGTCGAAGAAAGACTACACAAATATAAAGAAAGTCCTCGATGATGCTCTCCCCGGCTACGCCAAATCTGGAGGCACCTTCAAGAGGGCAATGCGTAGGTACGGCAAGCACGTGTTCACCCACGTAACGACGTTCCCCTGCGTCAAGCAGCCGACTGGCAGTCAGAAGGATGCCTACTACGCCCTCCATCACATGCGGGCGATCGTACGGAACCATAATCACCTAATGCTACCAAACAATCTCAAAGAATGGGCCGCACGCTTGTCGGAAATCCAGGACGAGGACATCAGACTAGAATTCTTTCGCATCCAGTCGGAGTTGGCCGAAATCATCTCAGAAGATGTCCTTCGTACCTCGGGGCAGTTCTACCTCAAAGAACAACCGTCCAACAGTGTTATAGAAACAATCCTAAAAATGCAGGCTGACGACTACCGCACATTCATGACCATGTCGGTAGACGGCGGCTTCATCCACGCTCCGGTCGCTGAGTCGAGTCATCCAAAGTATTGATGGTATGTAGTTCAAATATCGATATCGATTAGTTTGGACAGTCATTCAACTTATATTTAATCGATGCTATTTATTAGTAGGACCATGAATCGCGCTATTAATGTGTTGCTTTTCTCTTTCGATTCTTTTGTTGCATATTTATATATTGCTTATGTATTGTCTGTTGTTTGGCTTGTGCATAGAGATGCCGTCGTATGTCGTGTACAAGGGTAAGGTTCCCGGAGTCTACGACGACTGGGAGGAGTGTCGGAGACAGGTTCACCGTTTCAGCGGTAACAGTTACAAAGGGTACACCACTAGGGCGGAGGCGGAATCTAGATACGCCCGCTATCTAGCGGGAGAGAGGAGGGAGCGTTGGAGGAACCGGATGAAGACCAGTTTTCATCGCGATGATGCTCATCGTGATGACCGCATATGTGATGATAGTTTAGATGATCGATATCGACTTGTAATGTGAAGACAAACTTGCTACTCGCGGTCTCGAGACTTATTGTAATGTTTTATCTTTGTTCGGTCTTTTGAATTCGGAGACTAATATGATGAATTGTATTCAGAGACTAATCTTCTATTGTATTCGATGAATCTGCTGTTGCTGTGTGGTGCTGTCTATATTCTGTCCAATAATACATTTTGTAACCTGTGCAAAAATCAAAAAAGTAAAAAAAATAAAAAACCTAATATTCATACTAATGGCGCACCACGCCACGGTGCGCCATTAGAATGCCAAAGGATACTAATGGCGCACCACCCCACGGTGCGCCATTAGAATGCCAAATATACTAATGGCGCACCACCCCACGGTGCGCCATTAGTATGCCAAAGCACCTGGGTAAATATGGCCCCTGGGAGGCATACTAATGGCGCACCGTGGGATATACTAATGGCGCACCTACGGTGCGCCATAAGTATAACAGATACTAATGGCGCACCACAGGTGCGCCATTAGTAAAAAATACTAGTGGCGTGGTACTAGTGGCGCACCAGTAGTGCGCCATTAGTAGGCAAAACTGGTGCGCCACTAGTAGGCCTTTTCCTAGTAGTGTAGGTAGAACTATTAGTCCAAGAGACAATGTATGTTGTCATGAATTTTCAAAACCACCAAGGGATCATATGTGCTTTCACGGGCACACTTGATATGACGTAGGAGATAATCACGGCCACCGAACATAGGTAGGAGAGCAAAATTTAAGGGGATGAGGTAGCGGCCATGTAGAGGACTCCATGGAGATTTTAAATGGTGGGATATTTTATTGAGATGGAGGCTTTTACGGGCTATCTATGGGATTGTGTTTTTTTCCTTTTTTGTTGTAAGCTTTTTACGTAATGACGCTTTCCTTTTTTATTTTGATGAATGGCTGGAGGCTTTTTTTTTGCTTGTTTCACAAACGTTGGACGTGTCAGATCCTTTTTTAATAGGACGTGACCATTTGTGTTTCGTAAGTTTTCATTCTATCATGTATGTAAATTCCAAAATCCAATGGTGTAATTAATTTTGACGATGTGGATTAATTGGAGTACTTAAAAGGCGCCTCCAATTAGTAATAAGAAGAAAGTATGAAATGTGTGTCAATAATCATAGAAGGTTAAATGATAGTTGAGTATGTGAACTTGCTAGAAATAAAAGCTCTTACATAGACTCTTCTCTTGAATATGACAAATTAAAGATTATCTCAAGGACTAATGACATAATTTATTGGCTGTCAATAAAGTTTATGCTCCATACTACCTCAGTTGTGAATAGATTATTACTTGTTTATGCTCCATACATAAACTTGCTGCTATGCTGATATTCACGATGTTCTCATGTCCGTATTTTGTTTTTATCGTCTCCTCTCTCTCAAATCATGTGGTCATTATTTTCGAGATCGACTTTTGCTTGAGGACAAGCCATGTCTAAGCTTGGGGGAGTTGATACATCCATTTTGCATCATGATTGCTTATTAATATTTATGTTATTCTTGTCCATTATTCCTTATTATCATATAATTCTAATGCCTTTTCTCTTTGAATATGCAAGGTACATCACAAAGAGGGAAATACCTGGAAGCTGGAATTCTGGACCGGGAAACCAAGAAAAAGGCAGAAAAATCACCTGACTCCAAATGAACTGAAACTTCGGAGATTTTTTATGGAATATTTAAGAATTATTGGGCCAAAAATATACCAGAGGGGGGGAACCTGCTGGCCACAAGCCAACAGGGCATGCCCACCCCCTAGGCACACCCTGATTGCTTATGGGGGGCTAGCAGGTCTCCCGACCCCCCCCCCCTCTTCTCCTATATGGTGTGTTTTACCCTAGAAAAAATCATAATCAAGCTTTCTAGATGAAGCGCCGTCGTCTCGAGGTGGAAACCTTGGCAGAGGCCCTTTTGCACTCTGGTAGGCTGATTCTGCCGGGGAAACTTCTCTCCGGGAGGGGCAGAACGAAGCCATCGTCATCAACAACGCTTCCTCCTTTGTGGGAGGACCAATCTTCATCAACATCTTCACCAACAAAATCTCATCACCAACCCTAGTTCGTCTCTTGTATTCAATCTTTGTCTCAAAACCTCTGATTGGTACATGTGGGTTACTAGTAGTGTTGATTACATCTTCTAGTTGATGCTTGCTGGATTACTTGGTGAAAGTTATTATGTCCAGATCCTTAATCTCCATAACTATACCTATGATCTTGAACATGTTGATGAGGTGTGAGTAGTTACTATTGTTCCTAAGGACATGGGAGAAGTCTTATTATAAGTAATCATGTGAAGTTGGTATTCGCTCGATATTTTGATGACATGTATGTTGTTACTTCTCTTAGTGGTGTCATGTGAACGTTGACTACATGACACTTCACCATGGTATGGGCCTAAGGGAAGTCATTGTGGAGTAACAAGTAGATGATGGGTTGCTAGAGTGACAGAAGCTTAAACCCCAGTTTATGTGTTGCTTCATAAGGGGCTGATTTGGATCCACATGTTTCATGCTATGGTTCGATTTATGTTAATTGTTCTTTCGTAGTTGCGGATGCTTGCGAGAGGGGGTAATTATAAGTAGGTTGTTTCTTCAAGTAAGAACAGCACCTTAGCACCGGTCCACCCACATATCAAATTCTCAAAGTAGCGAACGCGAATCAACTCAACATGATGAACATGACTAGACAGAAATTCCCATGTGTCCTTGGGAGCGCTTGCTTAATATAAGAGTACTTTTAGGACTGTCCTTTGCTACAAAAAGGATTGGGCTACCTTGATGCACCTTTGTTACTATTGTCACTTGTCACTTTTTACGAATTATCTTGCCGCAAAATTATCTATCACTATTACTCATAGCACTTGTAGAGAATACCTTGTTGAAAACTTCTTATCATTTCCTTCTGCTCCTCGTTGGGTTCGACACTCTACTTATCGAAAGGACTATCATAACCCACAATTATAGGGGATCGCAACAGTTTTCGAGGGTAGAGTATTCAACCCAAATTTATATATTCGACACAAGGGGAGCCAAAGAATATTTGAGAGTATTAGCAGTTGAGTTATCAATTCAACCACACCTGGAGTTTAAATATCTTCAGCAAAGTGATCAGTAGCACAGTAATATGATAGTTTGATAGCAGCGGTAATGGTTTTGTAGCAAGTGTAACAGTGACAGCAGTAATAGTAACTTAGCAAGAACAATATGTGGAAAGCTCGTAGGCACTGGATCGGTGTATTCGTTGGATGATATTCATCATATAACAGTCATAACCTAGGGCGACACAGAACTAGCTCTAGTTCATCAATGTAATGTAGGCATGTATTCCGTAAATAGTCATACGTGCTTATGGAAAATAACTTGCATGACATCTCATGCCCTACCCTCCCGTGGCAGCGGGGTCCATAAGTAAACTAAGGGATATTAAGGCCTCCTTTTAATAGAGAATCGGAACAAAGCATTAACACATAGTGAATACATGAACTCCTCAAACTACGGTCATCACCGGAAAGTATCCCAACTATTGTCACCTTGGGGTTTACGGATCATAACACGTAAGAAAGCACATTTGCTCCCTTGGTGGTTTTGGCAATTAGTAACAACATATATGTCATTGAACTAATGTTTCCACTAAGCATATTTCAGGCAAAGTTCAATGATAGGGATGGCAAAAGGATTGTGGAGATACCCCAAGATGCAAGGAAATGGATTGGCAAAGCTTCAAGCAAGAGGACTCTACATTTTACTTTGTGAGAAATCACTTTGAGTCCATAGGAAAGCCAATACTATTAAAAGGGGGTAAGGTACTGTTGGTGAACAAGATGCTCCACGTGCACAAGAGATAGTCACCAAAAACAACCACAAACTCTTCCACAAAAGTCTATCCAAGCCAAATATCCAAAATCGGTGCAACCAGCAATTTCCACTCAGTGCCACCGATTACCAAAATCTGACAGACCCATGCCAAACCCTAGCACATCGGTGCAACCGATTCCACTTTGCCACCGAGTTCGGGTTGCCAACTTTCTGTTACCTCGATTCACAAAATCGGTACCACCGAGTTTGTTGGATCAGCGTCACCGAGTTGCGCAATCTGACCGTTGGTCACCTAATTGGTACCACCGAAAATTATATATCGGTCTCACCGAGATTCAAAAGTTGCCACCTTTTGGTCACTTCGGTACCACCGAGATTAACACATCGATGTCACCGAGTTGGTCACTTTAGGTGTAACAGTTGGATTTTTGGGGATGCCTTATATATACCCCTTCACCACCACCCACTCGAAAGTGAAGCACTCAGAACTATTCCATACTTGCCCCATCATATTTTCTGAGAGAGAACCACCTACTCATGTGTTGAGATCAAGCTATTCCATTCCTACCATATGAATCTTGATCTCTAGCCTCCCCAAGTTGCTTTCCACCAAATCAATCTCTTCCACCAAGCCAAATCTATGAGAGAGTGATTGTGTGTTGAGGAGTCTATCATCTTGAAGCACAAGAGCAAGGAGTTCATCGACATTACCGAGCCTATTACGTTTTGGAGGGTGGTGCCTCCTAGATTGGTTAGGTGTCGCTTGGGAGCATCCTACTTCGTGCTGTGGAGTTGAACCAAGAAGTTTGTACGGGCAAGGAGATCGCCTACTTCATGAAGATCTACCCATAGTGAGGCTAGTCCTTCGTGGACGGAAGCCGTTATGGAATAGTCAAGGTTGCTACTTCGTGGACCCTTATGGGTGGAGCCCTCCGTGGACTCTCGCAACCGTTACCCTCTGTGGGTTGAAGACTCCATAAACATGGATGTACGATAGCACCACCTATCGGAACCACGGGAAAAATCTTCGTGTCTACAAATTGCGTTTGATCTTCCTTCCTACCTTCTACTATACAGGCTTGTTGTTACTTTCCGCTGCTATACACTTAGACATGCATGTGTAGGGTGTACTTGACTTGCTATCATTGCTAAAATCTGCCAACACTTAAAATTGGGAAAAGGTAGGATTTTTATATGGTCAAGTAGTCTAAGCACCCCCCTCTAGACATACTTTCGGTCCTACAAGTGGTATCAGAGCTTTAGTCTCCATTGCATTGGTCTCACAACCTAGGAGAGTATGGCGTCTAGTGAGGGAAATTATCACCATAGAGGTCCGTACTTTGATGGCACTAATTTTTGTAGTTGGAAGCACAAAATGAAAATGCATATTCTTGGTCATAACCCCGCCGTATGGGCTATTGTTCATGTTGGCTTGCAAGGTGAATTCTTTGGTGATGGAAAGGAACCGGATCGTGAAGCGAACGAGGACGAATTGAAGATGTTGCAATACAACGCTCAAGCATGTGACATTCTCTTCAACTGCTTATGCCCCGAAGAATTCAACAAAATCAGCCGTCTTGAGAATGCAAAAGAGATTTGGGATACTTTGGTTGATATTCACGAAGGTACCGAATCCGTCAGAGAATCCAAGTTGGACGTTCTTCAAAGTCAACTTGACAAGTTCAAGATGAAGGATGGTGAAGCAGTCGCAGAGATGTACTCTAGGCTAGATCTCATCACCAATGAGATTGCCGGCTTAGGAAGCGAAGAAATGACCGAAAAATTCATCATTAAGAAGATACTTCGAGCTTTGGATGAGAGATACGACACCGTGTGCACGTTGATCCAAATGATGCCCAACTACAAAGATCTCAAGCCTACAGAAGTCAATGGAAGGATTGTTGCTCATGAGATGACACTCAAAGATAAAGAAGAGCTTCACAACAAGTCTAGCGGTGCTTACAAAGCAACAAGAGATGCTCCTGCAACTTGAAGCGACAACCTTGTCACCAATGAAGAGATAAGCCTCATGGTCAAGAAATTCAACGAGTTCTACAAGAATAGAGGCAAAGAACGAAGCTCCAACTCAAGATATGAAGAGAAGCGTTCGTCAAGTCGTGACCGAAACTGCTACAAGTGTGGGAAGCCCGGACACTACTCCAATGAGTGCACAGATCCCTACAAACGAAGAGAAGAGTCACCTAGAAGACGAAGCTCAAGGAATGAATCACCTCAAAGAGAGAGAAGGAGTAGAGATGATCGTTATGAACGAAGACCCTCAAGGAGAAGTAGGGACTCGGAGAAGAAGGACAAGTACACCAAGAGGTACTCAAGAAGAAGACATCAAGCTCATGTTGGTGAATGGGTTTCCGGTTCCGACTCTGAGAACAACTCCGAGGGAAGCTATCACTCCAACTCCGACTACAGTCAAGATGAAGGTGTTGCCAGACTTGCACTAGTGACTACCAACTCCTATGATCTATTTGATTCACCAAATGAAGGAAGTGGAAGTTGCTTCATGGCTAAAGGCCCCAAGGTATCACACCCCGAGTATCTTGATTTCGATAGTGATGAAGATGACTTACTTTGTGATGATGACTTGCACTTTGATAAAACTAGTGATGTTAGTCAAAATGAACTTGATAATTCTCATGCTAGTCAAGATAAGTCATTTGATGATGATAAGATGAAAATAGAACAACTAACTAAAGAATTAAACATTCTTAAGTTAGCCCATGAATCTACTCTCCAAGATCATAGAGAGCTTGTAAGGACTCATGAGAAGCTACACTTCAAGAAGCTCACCTTGGAGCAAGAGCATGAGTTTCTTAAAGCTATCAATGACGATCTCCGAAAGAAGACTTCATCTTATCTAGCCAAACGATTACTCTTGTCTACATTCATGCCACAAGTTAAATCTAGACAATCTAGTAACAAAGGCAAGAAAGGTTCTTCATCTAGTAGCAACAATAAAAATGCCAAACCTAATGATGTTGCTTCTAGTAGTTCTATTGATTCCACTAATGATGATTTTCTTAGCCAAGTTACACTTGAGCAAGAAAATGCTTTATTGAAAGGAATTATAGAGAAAGGTATCTACAAGAGTCTTGCCGGGTGTAAGCAATTTGAGGAAATTGTACGCAAGCACGGAGGATACCGGAAGAACCATGGCTTTGGTTACTTCAACGCTAATGGAGTTGAATGGGAAAAAGATCAATACCCCAAGCCCAAGTTTGTTCCTCAAAAGGAGAAGTATGAACACACTCCTCCCAAGGGAACAAACACTCAAGATGACCTTCCACCACAAGACCACAAGCTCAAGGGCAATAACAAGCTTCCAGAGGACATTGACTCATATGAAGATGAGTCCCAATCTTTGGTGGAGTGGGTTCCCAAGGCTACTTCAAGCTCAACTTCTACGAATGAAACTTCAACACCGAGGATGCCCATCAAGTTGATGTGGGTCCCTAAGAAGAAGAACTAGAGAGTTCTTGAGGGGTGACTCCGCCAATGAAATTCACTCACATTCATTATTGGCAAGAACTAGTTGCAATCAACTCCAACTCTATGCAATAGTTCAAGGAGTCACACATTCCCTCAAAGGTAAGCAAGGGACAAGGTAATCAACAAATCAATGGACATCATCACATATGCCTTGCACTCCATGTCCATAGATATCCTTGTATTTGTCTCTCGTGTGTTGGGACTAACCCATGTAGGTGAGAAGAGTAAGGAAACAACAAGGATGCTCCCAACTCATGGTGATCTTCATCAACCTTGAGCATCCACCACTACCTCACCAACATGAAGTCTTCATCGACAAAACCCAAGGTTAGTTTATCCCTCCTATGGGGGGATGTCACATCAAGGGGGAGCTTTACTCTAATACTTGAGTTAAAGCATCTCATAGTATGTGAAAACATTAAATACTTTATGTAAAAGTGGTAACCCCACTTGTGCCTAAACGATGAGTATGACCTATGATCAAGTATTCTTACTTGGCTCCTAAGTCAATATACTCATATATAGATGACTCTGTCATTGCCAAAATACTTGATAGATGCTAGTATGTATGTGCATGTTTGCCATGATTTAATTTGACATCTTATTGTGTGAGCATGTTGGTCTGCATTTCTTTACTCATTCGAGGACATCCAATTGTTGTTATTTGGCTTTTGATTTTTTCTTTTTTCCAATTGGATGGACAAGATTGCCTAGAACCACTCTCTAGCTATCTATGCTTTCTTACCTCATATTCCATTCTTTCTGCATCACAAAATTTGAACAAGTACTTTTCGATCCCTCTGTGTGAGGAGCACTCGGAGTTCCGCATCGACAAAGGACTGACCATTAAAACCTCCCAAGTGCATCTCGGTGGAACCAACCCAAAATCTCGGTCTCATCGAATGCCTAGGATTGATCTGGATTTTCAATCTCGGTAACACCGATTCCATGTTCTCGGTTACACCGAGTTTCCCTGTCAACCGACAGTTGAGGAACTCGGTGGCACCAAAAATTTAGAACCGGTGTCACCAACAGCGAAGGGTATATATCCTGGCGGACACGACTTTTGAAATTCAATCTCAAGAGCCCGTTTCCTCCAACCCTAAGCTGTCGCTCCGGACCCCTTGGTCGTCGCCCTTGCCTCCCCGTGCGTCTCCACCGTTGGGAATCGCCGCCGCCGAAGGAATCTTCACCGCCGTCGTCGCCTTAGCGGGTCCTTCACTGAATTAGGGTATGGATCCGGTCCTCCTTGCACTCCCCATCCGATTCATGCGCATTGGAGTTATTTTTATCGATAATCCACCGATTGCAAACCTCCCTATCCTCTAGAAATCTCATTAGATTAGCGAACGAAAAAAATTTAGGCTTAGTTGTCCGCAAAATCGAATCTCGGTGACACCGAATCAGAAAAATCGGTTCTACCGATAGTGTTTCTGTGCTACTGAGGACAGTCTCGGTGAAACCGAGTGAAAATTCTCGGTGCGACCGAAATTGCTACCAAGTTTCTGTTAAGAGCTCCGTGTGTCTCGGTGGTACCGAAACTTCTGACCCGGTGACACCGAAATTCCATTTTGCTGAGAACTATATCTAAGGATTTCTCTGTTCAAACCTTTGAAAAATTGTCTGCATTTTGTGATGACTCATCCCTTTCCACTCCTCTATACTCCATTCACAGGGTCAGATATGTCAGAAGCTGAAGACAGTCAGAATGATCTCAAAGAGCAGAGTGCTGACATGAGCTCAGGCACTAGTCCTGAGGGGAGCTATGATGATGTCCCTAGCTCTCTTGACTTGCCCAAAGCTGCAACCAAGGCAAGGAGAAAGCTCAATTCTGATGAGGAGGATGAGGACTTCATGCCTGAGGAGCTGCCCAAGAAAGTTGATGTTGCCAAGAGCACAACTGCTGCCACCACTTTCAAGAAGAAGAAAGCTATCAGTAAGGAGTATGCTAGCTCTGGGTCAGCAAGAGCACCTGAGAGCTCTAGGGCAACTATGACAGTTGAGCCTCCCAAGAAGTCTATGCCTAAGAAGGCTGGGGAGAAGGAGAAGAGCAGGAAGAGGATCATACATGTTGTGGGCAGGCCTACCTCTATGTATGAGGATCCAGAGGAGGCAGCTGCTGAAGAGGAGGAGGAAGAGCCAGTTGCCAAGGCCCCTCCTAAGAAGAAGAAGAAGCTTATGGGAGATGCTATGCCTAAGGCTACCACTTACAAGAGCACCAAGTCTGCTCCCAAGAAGGCTGCTACTGCTGAAAAGCCTAAGAGGTTCTCCAGAGAGATACCAGCTTCCAGCAAGAACAAGACCTCCACTTTGAGGGAAGCTGAGGATGATGATGACTTTACTGCTTTGATGAAGCTTAGACCACACCTTCCAGAGCACAATACCAGCCACTTGCTTGCTAAGGACATGAAGAAGAAGAAGGATTCTGGTTTGAGGGAATGGAGAGCAATTGACCCATATGCTCAGAGGAGGAAAACAACTATGGACTACAGATTTTATACCAAGGAGCAACAAGATTTCTATGAAACAATCTTGCTTGATAAGAGTCTAGCTGTGAGTGACATGAGATACGTTGATTAGAAGTACATCAAGGCAAATGAAGATTACTTCCCAAATGTTCAAGACAACTTTCATTGTATTGGATTAGATGAATTTGTTGGCAAAGAATTCACTGCATGGAACGACGAGATGCTCATGCAACTCTACTCCACTGCTCACTTCTATGGAGATGGTAGGATTGTGTGGATGACTAAAGGAGCAAGGTATGAATCTACTGTTGAGGAATGGGCTGCCATCTTAGGAGTCCCGAAGGTGGAAGATGGAGATTTGGATGTCTATTCTGAATCCAAGGAGAGCCATGATTCTATGAAGAACATGTACAATGAGATCCCTGCTGCAAACTTGAAATCTCACAAGTTAGGATCCATTTACTTCCTCCAGGCTGGCCTCCGCACCATGAACACCATCTTGAGGCACACCTTGATGCCTAAGTCTAGAGATGACAAGATGATTCTAGGGTATTCCATCAACATGCTGATCCATCTTGATAGACACACCAGGATAAGGGTGATGGACTTGATAGTAGAGACTGTGAAGAGGGTTGCTGCTGATCAGAAGCGCTCATGCTGGTATGCACCCTACATTCAGATGCTCATCAACTCCAAGCTGGAGAAGCACATTTTTGCTCTTGACAGGCCACACTTGCCCCTACAGCCAGATCTTGAGGATAATGTCGTGGTGATGAACCCAGATCTTCCCACCTCCGCTGCAGCATAGGCAGAGGCAGAGGCAGCTAGAGCCACTAGTGCTCAAGTCCCTAGATCCAGGAACGAGCAAATGGATCTCTTGATCACTACCGTTCAGGGAATGCAAAAGGACATCAAGGACATATTGGAGAATCAACATAGTCTTGTGAGGATCATGGAGAACAGGATCAAGACACTAAATGACAAGGTGGATAGGCTGACAAAGACCGTGAATGAGCTTAAGAAGGTAGTTGATAGCATGCCCAGTCCCGACACTACAGATGATGAGGATGACTCTCCTCTCAGGCTAGGCACTCACTTCACTACTCAGGCCAGATCAGCCACAGTGCTAGCTCCAGAGTTGAGGCCTTCTTCATTAGCACCTGCTACAGCCTCTTCAGCTCCATCAGTTCCTCCAGTACCTCCCGTTGCTACACCAACTTCGTCCATGACGTCTACCGACATCTTCGCCGACGCAGTTCTTTCGACTCCTTCATCGACTACTGGAGGAGATCAGCCCCAGAAGAACGACTAGCTATATCTCTTTGAACTTTTTGGTAACTTGTTGCCAAAGGGGGAGAAGTTGTATATAGATATTTAGGCTTCGAGTGAGAGAGCATTGGTTTTTATCGCTTTTTCAAAAACATTTGATCTTTTGGTTTAGATGTGTGAAACTTTGTGGTGTTTGATCATACACTTGATGTGTGTTGCTACTATTTCCTATCATTTTGATGCTTATGAGATGGTCATTCACCTTTACTTGATTGTGTTGTGCTATGATGTTCATTATTACTTTTCTCGCACACCACCAAGTTGTATGTGACATGAAAGAGTGCCCTATGTACCTAATCGATTGTGCATTTGCATTCAAACGCAAATTTAAAATAATGCACAAATTTAGGGGGAGCTCTTTCTTATCACATACTTCTCAAAGCGACGATTATATTCAATGATTATATCATATGTCGAAGCTTTGATCTATATGTTGTCATCAATTACCAAAAAGGGGGAGATTGAAAGCACATTTGCTCCCTTCGTGGTTTTGGTAATTAATAACAACATATATGTCATTGAAGTAATGTTTCCACTAAGCATATTTCAGGAAAAGTTCAATGATAGGGATGGCAAAAGGAATGTGGAGATACCCCAAGATGCAAGGAAATGGATTGGCAAAGCTTCAAGCAAGAGGACTCTACATTCTACTTTGTGAGAAATCTCTTTGAGTCCATAGGAAAGCCAATACTATTAAAAGGGGGTAAGGTACTGTTGGTGAACAAGATGCTCCACGTGCACAAGAGATAGTCACCAAAAACACCCACAAACTCTTCCACAAAAGTCTGTCCAAGCCAAATATCCAAAATCGGTGCAACCAACAATTTCCACTCAGTGCCACCGATTCCCAAAATCTGACACACCCAGGCCAAACCCTAGCACATCGGTGCAACCGATTCCACTTCGGTGCCACCGAGTTTGGGTTGCCAACTTTCTGTTACCTCGATTCACAAAATCGGTACCACCGAGTATGTTGGATCGGTGTCACCGAGTTGCGTAATCTGACCATTGGTCACCTAATCGGTACCACCGAAAATTATATATCGGTCTCACCGAGATTCAAAAGTTGCCACCTTTTGGTCACTTCGGTACCACCGAGATTAACACATCGGTGTCACCGAGTTGGTCACTTTAGGTGTAACGGTTGGATTTTTGGGGATGCCTACATATACCCCTTCACCACCACCCACTCGAAAGAGAAGCACTCAGAACTATTCCATACTTGCCCCATCATATTTTCTGAGAGAGAACCACCTACTCATGTGTTGAGATCAAGCTATTCCATTCCTACCATATGAATCTTTATCTCTAGCCTCCCCAAGTTGCTTTCCACCAAATCAATCTCCTCCACCAAGCCAAATCTATGAGAGAGTGATTGTGTGTTGAGGAGTCTATCATCTTGAAGCACAAGAGCAAGGAGTTCATCGACATTACTGAGCCTATTACCTTTTGGAGGGTGGTGCCTCCTAGATTGGTTAGGTGTCACTTGGGAGCCTCCTACTTCGTGTTGTGGAGCTGAACCAAGAAGTTTGTACGGGCAAGGAGATCGCCTACTTCGTGAAGATCTACCCATAGTGAGGCTAGTCCTTCGTGGACGGAAGCCGTTATGGAATAGTCAAGGTTGCTACACTACTAGAAAAAAGGCTGTTAGTGGCGCACCTATTTTGGCTATTAATGGCGCACTATAGGTGCGCCACTATTATCACGCCACTAGTAACAAATACTAATGGCGCACCACTGGTGCGCCATTAGTATCCCAGATAATAGTGGCACACCACATGGTGCGCCATTGATATGCCTCCTGGTGTGCCATTGATATGCCTCCTAGGGGCCCTGGTATTTAACTGGGTGTGCCATTGCTATGCCTCCTGGTGCGCCATTGATATGCGTCCTAGGGGCCCTGGTATTTAACCGGGTGCGCCATTGCTATGCCTCCTGGTGCGCCATTGATATGCCTCCTAGGGGCCCTGGTATTTAACTGGGTGCGCCACTAATATGAATTATGGTGCGCCACTAATATTAATTCTAGGAATTATTATTTTTTGATTTTCTGGTATTTGCACAGGTTACAGAATACAATACACAGCACAGAATAAAAACAACACATAATATAAATAGCACATATATAATACAATTCGTCATATTAGTCTCCGAATTCGAAATAGCGAACAAAGTTCAAATATTAGACAAGTTTAGGTCTCGAGACCGAGTAGCGAGTTTGTCGTCACATTACAAAGTCGATATCATCTAAACTACCATCACATAGAAGAGAGCTGCGGTCACGATGAGCATCATCGTGATGAAACTGGTCTTCATCCGGTTCCTCCTCCGCTCCCTCCTCTCTCCCGCTAGATAGCGCGCGTATCTAGCTTCCGCCTCCGCCCTAGTGGTGTACCCTTTGTAACTGTTACCGCTGAAACGGTGAACCTGTTTCCGACACTCCTCCCAGTCGTCGTAAACTCCGGGAACCTCACCCTTGTACACGACATACGACGGCATCTCTATGCACTAGACAAACAAAACGTTAGTAGCAATTCACAGATAATATATAAGCAATATATAAGTATGCAACAAAAGGATCGGAAGAGAAAAGCAACACATTAATAGCACGGTTCATGGTCCTACTAATAAATAGCATCGATTACATATAAGTTGAACGACTGTCCAAACTAAAGAGACATACAAGTTCATTAAAGTTTAATTACAACATGAGCTAATCGATATTTCAGAACTACATAGCATCAATACTTTCGACTCGACTCAGGGACCGGAGCGTGGATGAAGCCGCCGTCTTTCGTGATGGTCATGAATGTGCGGTCGTTGTCAGCCTGCATTTGTAGCGTTGTTTCTATTTCACTGTTGGACGGTTGATAGTTGAGGTAGAACTGCCCCGAGGTATGAAGGACATCTTGATAGATGATTTCCGCTAACTCCGACTGGATGCGAAAGAATTCTTGTCTGATGTCCTCGTCCTGGATTGCCGACAAGCGTGCGGCCAATTCTTTGAGATCATTTGGTAGCATACGCTGATGATGGTTCCGTACGATCGCCCGCATGTGATGGAGGGCGTAGTAGGCATCCTTCTGACTGCCAGGCGGCTGCTTGACGCAGGGGAACGTCGTTACGTGGGTGAACACGTGCTTGCCGTACCTACAAATTGGCCTCCTGAAGGTGTCTCCAGATTTGGTGTAGCCGGGGAGAGCATCATCAAGAACTTTCTTGATATCTGTGTAGTCTTTCTTCGACTGACGGTCCGAGTCGAAATACGTGGCCATGGAATATTTCGGGCTTAAGAGGATGAGTGTGCAATGTGTGTCACTGCACAAAGCACGGAATGTTAGAAAAAAAAAGAACGATCGAAATCTAAGAAATCATATGTTACGGGGCGGTGAGGGGATGACTTACTCGGAAAAGTAAGGCACGAGGAAGTTATCCTTATCTGGGTTCGCCAGAATGACGCCTTCGAGGTATGAACTCGCGACTTGCCGGTCCCCAGCGCTGCCCAAGATCTTGGCACGCATGTAGAAGGGGTCGACTATCACGATGTCCGGGGTCTTGTCTCTAATGATCCGCATCTCCATACTGAGCGAAAATAGCCGAATGAAGGTGTAGTGCAGCGGATAAAGGTTAAACATAGCGAAGATGTCATCAAACCGCAGGACGATCATTCGCCCGATGGTGCTATCGACAAAGCCCTTGCCCTCTGGCACCTTGGCCACGAAAACCGGGTATGCCACATCATTCTCGGAGAGACGCCGCTTCTCCATAGAAAGAACAGCGTCATGCAGACTCCGCATAGCACCGGTTGCAGCATTGAGCAGATTAGTCGGTAGCATCGGCCTACCCACCACATGCACCCTCCTCGAGATATCCTTAGGTATTGGTGGCCCGTCCTGAGCACGGATCGTACTCGGTGCCGGCTGGCTCACACCCTTGTTATTTTTTCTTTTCCGTCCCTTCTGCTTCTTCTGCAGGAATGGGATCGAGTTCTGCTCAGAGACCACCTTCTTGAGTGTGTTGGGGCTGATAATATTTCGCACCTCGGCTATTTGAGTCTCGGTGAAGGCGACATCTGTAACTAGCAAATATAACAAAAAAACATAGCTGTTCTCACTCAAACATTTATTAGGATAAGAACTGCTGGCTGGGGCATTCCCTCTGCATTGACGAATATGAATAAATCGTAACTGCATACTGACTCTGCAGTACATGAACGTTGTTCCCCTAACACTTCTAGTAATGCAGTACATGAATGCTCGCGTGCACCAAATTGAGTTATCAAGCAATAATACTTAGTTTTGCCCATGAAATGGCCACTGCAGAGATTTGAACTATTTCCTCCACGCACCAACCAACCACAAGTGGATTCACTGGAAGCGACTAATTAACAGTAACCAACCAACATCATTCAATCCGTTGCAATGTACTACTTATCCGAAGGGCAGTCAAATGAGCACAGCTGCAGACAAATAGAAGAGGGGGACGAGGAGGGGGAGAGCAGTTGGCGGACCTACCTCGAGCAGGGGCGGCCGGGGGCGGTCGGGGACGAGCAGGGGCGGTCGGGGGCGAGCCGGCGCGGTCGGGGGCGAGCCGGTGGAGGCACTGCTGGGCTCCTGCACCGACGGAGGGGCAGCGGGGGCCTCGGCCGGCTGGGCGCGCCGCGGAGGAAGGGCGGCGTCGAGGAACCCTAGCTGTCGCGCTCGGGAAGGGGAGGGAGGCAGATCTCTCTCTCTGGTCTGGTCGTTGGCTCGGGGGGAGGGTCAGGGGAGGGTGGCGGTCGGCGGAGGGCGGTGGAGGGGAGGGCGACGGCGGAGGCCTTGCACGCGACGAGCGGGGCGCAGAGGGCGATGGCGGAGGGGAGGGCGGCGGTCGAGGGAGGGCAGTGCGCGGAGGGGAGGGTCAGGCCGGGGAGAAGAGAAGCGCGCTGTGTATGTAGGTGGGGGGGGGGAGGGTTAACAATGGCGCACCTCGGAGGGGTGCGCCATACATACATATAGCAATGGTGCACCTCTGCCTGGTGCGCCATAAATATACATATAGCAATGGCGCACCTCTGCCTGGTGCGCCATAAATATACATATAGCAATGGCGCACCTCTGCCTGGTGCGCCATAAATATACATATTTCCAAATTTTGTTTAAAATGTTAAAAAAAGTTCAGAATTTCAAATTTTGTTTAAAATTTCAAAAAATGTTCAGAATTTCAAATTTTGATTAAATATTCAAAAAATGTTTAAAATTTCAAATACTCTAAATTAAATAAGCACACATAATTATAATATGCCCACATAGAAAAATGTGTAGATTAACAATATGCCATATTCATCTCCATAGAAAAATGATACATAATATAATATGCCCACACACACACGCGGCTGACACGTCGTGATTCGATCTTAGCTATCTTTTCACAATCTTCTTGCCCTTCTTTCTCGCGGTTGAATAATTTAGCCCCGGAACCCCTTGAATTCTTCTCTTGAACGGACGTCCTTTAGGTAGGGTGGTCCTGCTTCTTCTTGTGGTGAATGGTACTTCATCGTCGTCGTCATCTTCCATCTTCGGGTCGCCGTACTTGTCGAAGTCTTGCTCATTGGCGACTCCATCCATTCCGATGATGTTCCTTTTGCCTCTCCTCACGACAACACGACTGGGCTTTGATGGGTCGGTAATGAAGAAGCATTGGTCCACTTGGCAAGCCAGTACCCATGGCTCATTTTTCGCGGTGACGATTGCGCCCGCGGTCTTGGATTTGGCTTCGGGTATAACCATGGTGGTGAAATACTGGTCTTCTTTTAGGACGCTCTTGGCCCATCTGACACGGAACATCGGGACCTTCTCTCCAGCGTAGCTCAGCTCCCAGATCTCCTCGATCCTTCCGTAGTATCTGTCCTTGTCGTTACCGGTGTAGGATTCCATCGTTACCCCGGAGTTCTGATAATCGCTCTTCATGTCCTTTTCCTCGGTGTAGAATGTGTAGCCGTTGATATCGTACGCCTGATAGGTCATCAGGTTGTGCTCGGCGCCCTGTGACAAGGCGAATATGAGTTTTTCTTCCGTGGAAGAATCCTCATGTAAAGGGTACCATAGAAGCTTGTCCTTGAACCAACGCGGGAAACATGAGTTGTGCTCTTTGATTATATCTCCTTCCGTCCTCTGTTGGCCTCGGTCATTGTACGTCTTCTCAATAAAGGTTTTGTGCTCTACCACCCAAGGATCGACCACCTCTATGTGTTGTAGCGCGACTAGGTTTGCTCTTTCAAAGTCGGCGAGTCGACCCTCGAAGTCGACATGCATTTCGCGGCGACTCTCGCGGTGACCCCATCCAGCGAGCCTGCCGAGGTGCCTGTTGACGGTCAGACCAACGGGGTTCTCGATGCCTAGATAATTCGTGCAGAAGGAGATGCACTCTTCGGTCAGAAAGCCCTTGGCTATGCTTCCATCTGGACGTGCCCTATTGCGAACGTATCCTTTGATGACACCATTCATCCTTTCGAACGGCATCATGCTGTGCAGGAATGTCGGCCCGAGTTGGATGATATCCTCCACGATATGGACCAGCAGATGCACCATAACGTCGCAGAATGCGGGCGGGAAGTACATCTCAAGCTCGCATAGTATCACCACGATCTCTTCCTGTAGCCTTCTGAGTTGCCTCATGCCAACCGACTTCCGAGAGATGACGTCGAAAAAGTTGCATAGGCCAAATAGCGTTTCACGGACGTGCGCGTCCATGATCCCACGGATTGCAACTGGAAGTATCTGCGTCATCAGCACGTGACAGTCGTGAGACTTCATCCCGCTGAACTTCTGCTTCGCTGAGTCTAGGTATCTGCTTATCTTCCCCGCGTAACCGTAAGGAAGTTTTACTCCTACGAGGCAGGTGAAAAACTGCTCGATCTCCTTCTGACTTAGAGTGAAGCACGCGGGAGGGCAGTCATATTTGATCTTCTTGGCCTTTTTGCCTTTGCGACGACTTTCCGTGTCCTTCGCCTCATCATCATCATTAGGGTGTTTTGCGTGAAGCTCCTCCTTGATGCCCATTGATTGCAAGTTTGCCCTTGCTTTCGGCCCATCTTTGGTCCTCTCTGGCATGTTGAGCAGGGTACCAAGCAGACTCTCACACACGTTCTTCGTGATATGCATGACATCAAGGCTGTGAGGCACACGGAGGATCTTCCAGTACGGCAAGTCCCGGAAAACAGACCTCGTTTTCCATACCTTCAGCAGTGGCTCTGGCGCCTTTCGCTTCTTTCCCGGCGGTGGGCACTCTTTCCAATTTTTCAACAGCTCTTCTATTTCCTCACTGCTCCTCGTACGTGGGGGTCTTCGGGGTTCGGTTTCACCATCGAACAGATCCTTGCGTTTTCTCCATGCGTCATCGTCGCGTAGCCACCTTCGATGTCCCATGAACACGGTTTTCGAAGACCCGGGATCTCTATCTAGCTGGCGATACGTTGTGTCATCCATGCACCTGACGCATGCACAAAATCCGTGGACCACCTGCCCCGCGACATATCCGTAACCGAGATAGTCGTGCACCGTCGTGAGCAGTGCGGCTCTCATAGGGAAATATTCTTTCGCTGCGGCGTCCCACGTATTGGCTGGCGTTTTCCACAGCGTGTCTAGCTCCCCTTTCAGCAGCCCCAGATACAGATTGATGTCGTTCCCTGGTTGTTTCGGCCCTTCAATTAGCATACTCATGTGAATGTACTTCCTCTTCATGCACATCTAGGGGGGAAGGATGTACATCCACACAAACACAGGCCAGGTGCTATGTGTGCTTCTCTGGCTGCCAAACGGATTGACTCCATCGGTGCTCGCGCCCAGCATGATGTTCCTTGGATCATCCCCAAATTCTGGGTGTTCGAAGTTCAACGCTTGCCACTGGCTCGCATCCTTAGGGTGACTCAGCATCTTGTCTTTTTTATTTATCTCTGGATCATTTCCGTCATCTTCTCGCTTCTTCTCCTTCCTATCCGCGTGCCAACGCAGGAGCTCTGCTAGCTTTGGGTCCGCAAAATACCGCTGCAGACGAGGAGTGATCGGAAAGTACCACACCACTTTTCGAGGAGCTTTCTTCCTCTTCTTGTATCAAGTGACGCCGCACACCGGACATATGGTAGACTCCGCGTGCTCGTCCCGATAAATGATGCAATCGTTCATGCACACATGGTATTTCACGTGCGGTAAATCCAGAGGACACACGATTTTCTTCGCCTCCTCGAAACTGGTCGGGCACTTGTTCCCCTTGGGAAGATGTTCGTGCCAGAATGACATGTTCTCGTCGAAGCATGCGTCGGTCATTTTGTGTTTTACCTTCATCTCCAGAGCCATGAGCGTTACTTTCAGGCGGGTATCCTCGGGCCTGCATCCTTCATACAATGGAGTAACCGCGTCTATCTCCAGTTGATCCAACTTGGCTTTCTCTTGGGCGGCAGCTCTTGCGTTACCCGTCTGCTTGAGAAGCAGCTCTTGAATACGAGGATCCTGCACCCAGCCAATCGATGGTCCATCGTCGTCTGCTCCGGCATCTTCATCTTCATGATCATGCCCTTCGTCTTGATCTTCCTCATCATCATGTCCGGCATCTTCTACATGATGACTGTGTCCTGCATCTACTTCGTGATCATGTCCTGGAGATTCTTCGTCTTCTCGCCCGCCCTCGCCGCTATTGTCTTGCTGCCCTTCCTTATTTATTGCCCGGCCCCCATGGACGACTTCATAATCATCTTCATCACCTTGCCACCGATAGCCATCCATGAAACCACGCACGAGCAGGTGGTCCCGCACCTGTCTGGAATCCAGGTCCATAAGGCTCTTCAGCTTGCATCTTCGACACGGACATCTTATCTCCGTCTCGTTCTTTTGAAGCATCTCGGCCTTCGCGGAGCTCAAAAACCTATTCACGATGCCTTCGGTCATCGTGCGGACCATGGTCGCCTGCGGGGTAGAGCAAAACGATATTTTAGAACCAAAAAAAAATTTGGCATGACTTTGCCTAAAAATAGGACCAAAAAGAATGCATAGTGCCAAATTCTCGCCGAAACGGAAATGAATCAACATTCCAGCAAAATATTGGCAACTATCGCATTTCAAATACCGGTACCTGCAAACACAAACATATGCAACACCACAAACATACGTAGATCTAGCTCAATGAGAAAAGTGTAGATCTAGGCCATAAAAAGTGTGTACGTTGGAGGGAGAAAAAAGTAGATCTAGAACATAAAGAAAGCTTTCCCCTTACTTACCTATCAAAAAAAGGAAATTTAACCACTTAATTTGGGTGAATTTATGGTGCAAATGAGGTGAGGAGGAGGAGGCAGTCGAGACCAAGCTTGGTAGAGGTGGAGAGAATGAAGTGGGGGGAAAGTGAGTGTGGTAGGTGGCTGTCAAAAATATCTAGCTTCTCTCAGGTTACCAATGGCGCACCTCCTAAGAATGCGCCATTGGTAACCAGGGTTACTAATGGCGCACCTGGTGTGTGGTGCGCCATTACTAGTTTTGAAAAAAAAATGAAAAAAAAATTGTTAGTAGTGGCGCACCAGGGTGTGGTGCGCCATTACTAGTTAAAACTAGTAATGGCGCACCACACCCCGGTGCGCCATTACTAGTTTTGAAAAAAAAATTGAAAAAAAAATTGTTAGTAGTGGCGCACCACACACCGGTGCGCCACTAGTAAGTCTGGGGAGGGGGGTGTGCCCAGGAGAAACTTAGCAGTGGCGCACCACACACCAGGTGCGCCATTAGTAATATGGACATTAATGGCGCACCCATATCTGGTGCGCCACTGCTATATAGCAGTGGCACACCACATACATGGTGCGCCATTAATGTCCATATTAGCTATAGCCGTTTTCCTAGTAGTGCTACTTCGTGGACCCTTATGGGTGGAGCCCTCCGTGGACTCTCGCGACCGTTACCCTCCGTGGGTTGAACACTCCATAAACGTGGACGTACGATAGCACCACCTATCGGAACCACGGGAAAAATCTTCGTGTCTACAAATTGCGTTTGATCTTCCTTCCCACCCTCTACTATACATGCTTGTTGTTACTTTCCGCTACGATACTCTTAGACATGCATGTGTAGGGTGTACTTGACTTGCTATCATTGCTAAAATCTACCAACACTTAAAATTGGGAAAAGGTAGGATTTTTATTTGGTAATGTAGTCTAATCACCCCCCTCTAGACATACTTTCGATCCTACAAATAGGTGCATATGACTAGGCAAGATCGGATCAAGAACATTGATATAATGATGATAACATAAATGGTTCAGATCTAAAATCATGGCACTCAGGCCCTAGTGACAAGCATTAAGCATGGCAAAGTCTTAGCAACATCAATCTCAGAACATAGTGGATACTAAGGTTCAAGACCTAACAAAACAAACTCGATTACATGATGAATCTCATCCAACTCCTCACCGACCAGCAAGCCTACGAAGGAATTACTCACTCCTGGTGGGGATCATCATGGAATTGGTTATGAAGGAGGGTTGATGATGACGAAGACCGAAGATTCCCCTCTCCGCAGCCTCAAACGGGCTCCAGATTTGGCCTGCCGATGAAGAACAGGAGGTGGCGGAAACTCCGTCTCGTGAAACGCGATAAAACTTTCTCCTTGATTTTTTCTCCGAAAATAGGAATTTATAGTGGCGGAATTAGGGTCAGCGGGGCCACGAGGTGGGCACAACCCACCAGGGCATGCCTGGGGGGGCTAGCGTGCCCTAGTGTATCATGCCCAACCAGGGCACCCCCTCCGGTGGTTCTTGGCTCCAGTATTTTTTATTTATTCCGAAATAAATCTCCAAAAAGTTTCGTTCAATTTTGAGAACGTTTATTTCTACACAAAAACAACACCATAGTAGTTCTGCTGAAAACAGCGTCAGTCTGGGTTAGTTTCATTCAAATCTTGCAAATTAGAGTCCAAAACAAGAGCAAAAGCATTAGGAAAAGTAGATACGATGGAGACGTATCAACTCCCCCAAGCTTAAACAATTGCTTGTCCTCAAGCAATTCAGTTGACAAACTGAAAGTGATGAAGAAAAACTTTCACGAACTCTTTTGTTCTTGTTTACATACATATGCTTAAGTAGCACCCAGGTTTTCAGCAAAGATTATGACTAACCATGTCAACAATAACTCTTAAAGATTATATTAACTCATATCAATGACATAAGCAACTAGCGAGCAATAATAAAATATCTCAAATGCAAA
This sequence comes from Elymus sibiricus, assembly GCA_039707655.1. Taxonomy (NCBI): domain Eukaryota; kingdom Viridiplantae; phylum Streptophyta; class Magnoliopsida; order Poales; family Poaceae; genus Elymus; species Elymus sibiricus. The sequence continues at coordinate 144,103,510 of CM077675.1, forward strand.
CACTTTATCAAAACAATCATGATATAATATGGCAATAGTGTTATTCGCTAGCCCTTTCTGAGACCGCAAAACATAAATGCAGAGCACCTCCAAAGTTCAAGCAGCGACATGACATTGTAATTCATGGTAGAAAAGATCCAGTCATGATGCACCCAACATTAACTATACACAATGTATGAGGATGACAATAGTGCTCTCAGATCTGGTGCTTATTTGAGAAGGTGATGACTCAAGATAAAAGTAAATAGATAGTCCCTTCGCAGAGGGTAGTAGGGATTTGCAGAGGTGACAGAGCTCAAAGCTTAAATCAGAGATAAATATAATTTTGGGAGGTGCACCCTTCCTGTAAATGTTACGACCAAGAGTTATCAATATCTTCCATGTTATAAAGACATTAGCGGCGGCTCCCAAGCGGTAAAAGTAAAGGTTTAATCCCCCTCCACCAACAAACACACTCCACGGCTAGCCGAATCCACGGGTACCGTCCATACCAACAACATTCCTGGGTGAGTTTTGTTTAATTATTTGCATTTTATTTCTTTGATTTCGGGACTGGGAATCCCTTACCGCCCCTCTCGTGCAAGGACGAGTGAATAAACACTCATCATGAGAATAACCCGCTTAACATGGGAGATACTGACCACCCCCTATCGCTCCATGAGTGGTCCAGGCACACAAAATAGGTGTTCATTTGAAATTTTAGAGGTGGCACATGCAAATTACTTGGAACGGCAGGGTAATACCGCATATAGGTAGATATAGTGGACTCATCTGGAATAACTTTGGTTTAAGGATTTTGCCACACAAGCAGTATTCCCGCTTAGTACAGGTGAAGGCGAGCAAATAGGTTGACAAGCGGCTAGCTAGAAAGTAAAAACGGCCATGAACATGCATTATGAATAATAAACATTGAATGCTATCATGAGTAGGATATGGACACCATGAACATAAATATTGTGAAGGCTATGTTGGTTTTGATTCAACTACATGTGTGAACATGTGCCAAGTCAAGCCACTTGAAACATTCAGAGGAGGATACCATATCATCATACTACATCACAACCATTTTAATGCATGTTGACATCACAGATAAATCATTATCCACTCCTATCTACTTAAGCATGGCATGAGCAACTATAATCTCTAATTGTCATTGTAAACATGTTTGATCATAATATGCTGAATCATGGATACTAGGTTAAACATATTTACAAAAACAAAAACAAGTTGCGTTCATACCCGCTTCTCTCTGCCATAGTCACTTCACCAAATATCGTCATTATTGCCTTTCACTTGCACGACCGAATGATATGAAAATATTAATAGTGCAAGAGTGATGTGGACTAAGCTGGAATCTGCAAGAATTTATTCCAGAGGAGAAGACAAAGTAATATAAACTCTTTGTTAGATAAACAGTGGTGCATATGAGGGACACTCAACATTTTCATCGTCGTCTTCTCCTTGGTAAGACTCAATAAAAGTAAGAGAATTTCAGAGAAACACACTGAAATATTTTTAGAGTTTTTAGTTTTTCTTGAATAAAGCAAATAAAAGAAGGAAAATAAAAAAAGAGAAAAACTATTTACACGGGAGAACTCCCAACAAGCAAAAGAAGAAACAAGAAATCTTTTTGGGTTTTCTTTTAATACTACATCTAATTAACCTAAGAAGAAAAACCGGAAAGAAGCAAGAAATATTTTTGGATTTTCTCAAAGTTTCTCAATCACACAAAAAGAAAGCAAGAAAATAAAATAGCATGGATAATACAATGAAAAAGTGTGGACACCGACAATTGGAATGAAATGTGTGAACATGAATATAATGTCGGTGGAAACACGTACTCCCCCAAGCTTAGGCTTTTGGCCTAGCATGGTAATCACCATTCGTAACCTGGATAATAGTCCAAGTGATAGCCCACCGAGGCTCTTGGCGCAGCCTCCTCAGCCCGTCTGGCAGCTTCAACCTCCACATTATACGTGAGGGCCTCGCTCTCAAGAACGTAGTATCTTCCCTTTTGTTCAAATTCTTCCTTGATACCTGCACCATCCGTGAATGTATTACACGGCCAAAGGCACGATTTGGTGTCGACGTCCCGCATCGAGCTTGCACTTGGTTCAACATAAGATTGTCGAACAGAACTTCCACTTGATGATGCCTCCGGAGACCTCCTCCTCGAAGAACTCCTAAAGAATTGCATTTTATTTGCGAACAATTTCTGAAAGTTTTTGGGACAAACAATTTTGTTAACAAAACTTCACAATATTGATAGCAACTACTCATAAGGATGCCTAGAGGCCATATTAAGCATTCAAACTACTTAGAGCTCTAAGAATTCAACATGCAAGCCCATTTACAGCAGCACCAAGAGTAGCTAATTATTCTGAAAATAAATCACTAAACCAAAAACTAATTGGAGCAATGGGGGAGTCACATATCAAGAAGCAAAACCCCAAAACAGTTTCGGAAATGGAGCTTGGAGCAAAGAGATCGAAATCCACGGGTTTGTGAGCAAGAACACGAGAAAGAGAGATATGGTGATTTTTTTTCTGGAGGTAGGAGATGACATGGGCTAAAGAGTTAAGTGAGGGGACACACGAGGGGACCACAACCCACCAGGCCGCGCTTGGGGTTGCTGGCATGCCCTTGTCTCTTGTGGGCACCAGGTGCACCCTCCTCTAATGTTATTTGCATTAGAAATTCAGAAATATTAAGAAAAAAATCATGTTAAATTTCCAAGACATTCTGAGAACTTTTATTTTTGGGTCATTTTTTATTGCACGGAGAAATCAGAAAATAGGATAAACATGGCATTTTATTTTATTTAGCTAAGAAAAACAGAAAACAAAAGGTGGGACCAGAAGGTTGTGCCTACTAGATTCATTAACTTCATAGCTCTCAAAAATGATCCATTAATAAGGTTGATCAAGTCTTATTAACAACCACTTTCGATTAGCATGAAAACGAAGAACTTTCGTACAACACTAGGTTACCTCAACGGGGCTATGCATATCCCCAACCATAAGTATATCATATTTCTTTTTGGCAGTAGGTAGAGGTAGATGAAAACATCCAATAGTGAGCGTCGGAGAATTTTCAATAACATTTACACCATTCACTTGGAATTGTTTCTTCGGAAAGTGCACCGTATGCTCATTACCATTTATATGAGAAGTGACTTTGCTTTTATTGCAATCAATAACAGCCCCTGCAGTATTCAAAAAGGATCCACCAAGGATAATCGACATGTTGTCGTCCTCGAGCATCTCAAGAATATCAAAGTCTGTCAAGATAGTAACATTTGCAACAACAACGGGCACATCCTCACAAATACCGATAGGTATGGCAATTGATTTGTGAGCCTTTTGCCAATATATTTCAGTAGGTGTGAGTTTATTCAAATCAATTCTTTTATATAAAGAGAAAGGCATGACACTAACACCAGCTCCCAAATAACACAAAGCAATTTTGACATAATTTCTTTTAATGAAGCAAGGTATAGTTGGTATTCCAGGATCTCCAAGTTTTTTAGGTACTCCATCCTTAAAAGAATAATAAGCAAGCATGGTGGAGATTTCAGCTTCAGGTATCTTTCTTTTATTAGTGATAATGTCTTTCATGTATTTTGAATAAGGGCCATCTTTAATATATCTGTTAAGCGGGTACGCAAAAAAGACTGGCCTAATCATTTCACCAAAGCGTTCAAATTCCTCATCATCCTTTTTCTTAGATGGTTTAGGTGGAAAAGGCATGGGTTTCTGAACCCATGGCTCTCTTTCTTTGCCATGTTTTCTAGCCACAAAGTCTTTTTTTATCATATCGTTTATTTTGAGGTTGAGGGTTAGCAAGATCAATAGCACGTTCTATTTCTACATCATTATCAGGTTCTTTATCATTTTTTAGTTGAGTATCTTTATGAACATCACTATCGTTTTCATTATCTCTAGGTGAATGTTCATTACCAGATTGAGTTTCAGCATCAGAAATAGAGACATCATTATCTTCAGAAGGTTTTTCTATCTCAGGTTCACTAGAGGTATGCAAAGTCCTATCATTTTTCTTTTTCTTTTTCTTTTTATAAGGACTAGGTGCATCAGCATTAATTCTTTTAGAGTCTTGTTCAATTCTTTTAGGGTGTCCCTCATGATAGAGTGGTACCTCAGTCATCTTACCTCCTCTAGTTGCTACTCTAACAACAAAATCATTCATATTATTATTCATTTCATTAAGCAATTCTCTTTGAGATTTAGCAACTTGTTCTAATTGGGTTTGAACCATAGAGGCATGTTTTCTTACACCTCTAACATCATTACTGATTCTAAATAACAAGTCACTCAAGCGAGCAATCATATCAGAATTATATTTCAATTGTTTCAGAACATTTGCATTGAACTGATCTTGTTTCCTAATGTAATTGTCAAATTCATATAAGCACTAACTAGGATGTTTATTGTAAGGAATGTCACCTTCATCAAACTTTAATAAAGAATTTACCTCTACCACCTGTTGAGGTGGTGGTAAATTCTTAACATCCTCAGCTTTAATACCTTTTTCTTTCATTCATTTCTTTGCCTCTTGCATATCTTCAGGACTGAGAAATAGGTTACCCCTCTTCTTCGGAGTGGGTTCAAGTGGTGGTTCAGGGAGAGTCCAATAATCATAATTCTCCAGTATATTATTCACTAGCTCCTCAGCTTGTTCAACAGTTCGTTCCCTGAAAACACAACCAGCACAACTATCTAGGAAGTCCCTAGAAGGATCAGTTAGTCCATTATAGAAGATATCAAGTATTTCATTTTTCTTAAGAGGGTGTTCATGCAAATCATTAAGCAATTGGAGAAGCCTCCCCCAAGCTTGTGGGAGACTCTCTTCTTCAATTTGCACAAAGTTAAATATTTCCTCTAAGGAAACTTGTTTCTTATGAGCAGGAAAAATATTTTCAGAGAAGTTGTAAATCATATCATGGGGAGTACGCACACAACCAGGAGCAAGTACCATATCAGGAGCAAGTACCATATCTTAGCATCACCCTTTAATGAGAACGGAAATAATTTGAGAATATAGTTGTAGCAAATATTCTCATCATGAGCAAAAAGGGTAGCTATACCATTCAACTTAGTAAGACGTGCCACTACAATTTCAGTTTCATAGCCATGAAAAGGATTAGATTCAACCAAAGTAATTAACTCTGGGTCGACAGAGAATTCATAATCCTTATCAGTAACAAAGATAGGTGAAGTAGCAAAATTAGGATCACATTTCAGTCTAGCATTCAAAGTCTTTTCTTTATACTTGCATAGTAATTTCTTAAGATCATCTCTATCCTTACAAGCAAGAATGTCTCTAGCTACTTCTCCATCCATGACATAACCCTCAGGTATCTTAGGCATTTCAAATATAGGAGAGCTAGGTCTAATAGGTGTTTCATAATTCTCAGTTTCAAAGACTTCATCAGTTTCGGTAGTTTCATCAGTTTCAAAATTTTCATTCTCTTTAGCTCTAGCAATTTGTTCATCAAAAAATTCACCTAGTGGCACAGTATCATCAAGCGAGGTACTAGCATCATTCATAGCAGAAGTAGCATCATCAATAACTTGTGACATATCAGGATTAATAGCATGTGGTGGAGTTGCAAGTCTACTCATAACAGAAGATGAATCAAGTGCAGAGTGTGATGGCAAATCTATACCTCCCCTCGTCTTAGAGGGAACGATATTGGTTCTTGTATCCTTCAGATTCTTCATAGTGATAAATCGATATAAATCCCAAGTGACTCAGCTAATATAGCTATGCTCCCCGGCAACGGCGCCAGAAAAAGGTCTTGATAACCCACAAGTATAGGGGATCGCAACAGTTTTCGAGGGTAGAGTATTCAACCCAAATTTATAGATTCGACACAAGGGGAGCCAAAGAATATTTGAGAGTATTAGCAGTTGAGTTGTCAATTCAACCACACCTGGAGATTAAATATCTATAGCAAAGTGATCAGCAGCATAGTAATATGATAGTTTGATAGCAGCTGTAACAATAGTAGTAGCGGAAACAGTAGCAGTAATGGTTTCGTAGCAAGTATAACAGTGACAGTAACAATGGTAACTTAGAAAGAACAATATGTGGAAAGCTCGTAGGCACTGGATCGGTGTATTCGTTGGATGATATTCATCATATAACAGTCATAACCTAGGGCGACACAGAACTAGCTCTAGTTCATCAATGTAATGTAGGCATGTATTCCGTAAATAGTCATACGTGCTTATGGAAAGGAACTTGCATGACATCTCTTGTCCTACCCTCCCGTGGAAGCGGGGTCCATAAGGAAACTAAGGGATATTAAGGCCTCCTTTTAATAGAGAACCGGAACAAAGCATTAACACATAGTGAATACATGAACTCCTCAAACTACGGTCATCACCAGAAAGTATCCCAACTATTGTCACCTTGGGGATTACGGATTATAACACATAATAGGTGCATATGACTAGGCAAGATCGGATCAAGAACATAGATATAATGATGATAACATAAACGGTTCAGATCTGAAATCATGGCACTCAGACCCTAGTGACAAGCATTAAGCATGGCAAAGTCATAGCAACATCAATCTCAGAACATAGTGGATACTAGGGATCAAGCCCTAACAAAACTAACTCGATTACATGATGAATCTCATCTAACTCCTCACCGACCAGCAAGCCTACGAAGGAATTACTCACTCCCGGTGGGGAGCATCATGGATTTGGCGATGAAGGAGGGTTGATGATGACGAAGACCATAGATTCCCCTCTCCAGAGCCCCAAACGGGCTCCAGATCTGGCCTCCCGATGAAGAACATGAGGTGGTGGAGGCTTCGTCTCCTGAAACGCGATAAAACTTTCTCCTTGATTTTTCCTCCGAAAATAGGAATTTATAGTGCCGGAATTACGGTCAGCGGGGCCACGAGGTGGGCACAACCCACCAGGGCACGCCTGGGGGGGGGGGGCGCTGGCGCGCCCTGGTGTATCGTGCCCAACTAGGGCACCCCCTCCGGTGGTTCTTGGCTCCAGTATTTTTTATTTATTCTGAAATAAATCTCCAAAAATTTAGTTTGATTCCGAGAATTTTTATTTCTACACAAAAACAACACCATGGTAGTTCTGCTGAAAACAACGCCAGTCTGGGTTAGTTTCCATCAAATCATGCAAATTATAGTCCAAAACAAGAGCAAAAACATTAGGAAAAGTAGATACGATGAAGACGTATCAGACTACGATTGATCCCTGATACGTCTCAAACGTATCTACTTTTCCAAACACTTTTGCTCTGGTTTTGACCTCTAATTTGCATGATTTGAATGAAAATAACCCAGACTGGTGCAGTTTTCAGCAGAACTACCTTGGTGTTATCTTTTATCTATCTATCTATCTATTATCTACTAAAAGCAAAATACGGGGCAATAATAAAGAATTAGCTAGAAATTATCTACTAAAAGCAAAATACGGGGCAATAATAAAGAAATAGCTAGAAAATCCCACGTTAATCAGAAATATCTAGCCATTAATTTTGTACACCATAAAATCTCAACCGTTAGATTCACTTTAATGTTGAAAAAATTACCCACCAATGCCACCGAATATATATAGTGTGTCTACCTCAAAATATTATCCTGGAAACATCAATGATCGACTCTAACATCAAATCCTAATATTTTTATATGGTATAAAAAAGACAGATCGCAAGGCCACGGCAGCCGGCGGACACTTTAGACAGATCACAAGGCCATGGCAGTCAGCGGACACCTCTAGCGGCGGATCATGTCAGTGGTAGATCGCTAGCCCATGATAGCCAGCAACCACCTCTAGAGCAGATCACACGTACATCATTGCCTGGTGGGATCACACGTATGTTTCTTTCTTTTGGTTGATTCGCCCGTCGATTCTTTTGATACGTCTAAAGCCCCTTGGGTATTCTAACGTACGCACCGCCGCCGTCGCCTTGCATCGCTGCTCTCGGCCGGACGCCCGGTTTGTTTTGTGGAGCAGCTTAATAGGTACATGCCTCAGAGCTAGCCAGAAGGTCGCAGTATGTGAAGCCTCGGTGTCTTCGGCAGGCCGGCCGGTCGTTTCGGCGAGCCGCATAACCCACGCACGTAGTTGTGCAAAGCTAGCTTCATCGAGTAACTAGATCCACACGTGCACAGCTAGCACGAAACTCTGCATCATGGATTCTCTTGGGCTGCTTCTACTGCTTAGTAAGCTAGCTTACATCAGATTGAATCAATCTGATGTGACTGATCAACCCCATCGTACATATTAAGGCGTGAAGCTGATGTGCATATGAGCCAACGCGCAAGTATGGTTTACAGGTAAATGATTATTTTGATTCTTGGGTATTTCTTTGTGTGTGTACTAACTTTTGGTTTGCATGGTTCATTAGGATGGGCAGATGCTACTCAAACATATGAATTTGTGGCGGTGGTATTTACATATCATAGTATCATTTTAAAAATAATTGAATTAGCTCCTGGTCTAACAATAGTATTATCTTGTAAGCTTATGGTTTCTTACGATATTTATATCAGATGAAGTTCTCAAACACTGTGTTACTACAAAGCATTGATATTCTATATTTCAGATATTTTTTGTAACAGATAAAGATAAAAACATCGTATCGTATAAATCTTCAAAAAAAAAAATGCAAACCTCATATGGTATATTTGAGAGTCCATTAAATATTTTATTAAGCAGTCCCTACTATATCCAATATAGTTGACATAGGAAACATTGGCATTTCTCCAAACTTCTGGTTAAGATGGACCACATCTCAAGATTTATTGACATTTATGTGTAGGATTCGGAAGGGTTGAAGGATACATATGGGATAACTAGCAAATTCATGACACCCTTGGGATAACTAGCAAATTCACTTTATAGCATTTTGAATCAAGCACACTCTATTTACATCATAGTACAATTGCATATTTGGGTTCTTATTGTTTCAGAAATAATCAATGTAGGGGAACCTTTAGTTTAAATGAAATTTCTATCTGATAATAATAATTTATATTTCTCATATAAGAATATACATTAGGTTCCTCATAAAGTAGTTTACAGTATATTTGTCACAAATATTTCTTATATGAATGTAAATATTAGAGGCGTGTGGAGGTGTGTCTCCGGCGGATCTATCTTTGATGGATTTGCTCGGATGTGGTCATTGTTCGTCTACGTTCATGTGTCTTCGGGTTGGATCCTTCTGATCTATGTTATTCTTCATCTGCGGCGGTTGCTGTTCTGGTGTGCTGGTCCTACGTGGCCTTAGCACGGCGACTTCCTAACTGTCTACTACAACAAGTTGTGCCCGACTCCGGCGATGGAGGGGCGATGACGGCGGCGCGCCTTCGGCTCGCTTCAGTGCTTGTAGTCGTCGCTAGGTGGTCTACAAATCTAGATGTAATTTTTATTATTTCTGGTATTCGTTGTATTGTCATGATTGAGAATGAATAGATCAGAAATTTTCCCGCAATTTTTTTTATTAGCGGCCAAAGTTGGCCACTAGAGCCTAGACAAAATGTGGATTTTCTATATTTTGAACAGAGAAAGTCTTTTCTTTAGGAATTCAGCCTTCGGAACTACTGATGGAAATATCTGTAGTCTGCCCCTTATATTTATTGTCATGTCAGCTCCATCTCCTCTTCTCTCATAGCGTAAGCCTGTGTCCAATTACTTCGGCCATTGGAAAATACTTAGAGATAAGTCAATTCATTTTCTTCCGTACACAATATTCATTGTCTACTTTTCTTCAGAATTTTCATGTTCTCAAAATTTTCTAGGTACATTATCTTCCTAATATATTTAATTAACTCCCTAGACAAGAGTTACTAATGGTCTGGTGGGTTTACCATACTAGCTGATCAGGGATTTGGGTGAGCTAGACCCACTCGACCTAAGCACGTCTAACATTATTTCTCCAGAAGCGTCTTCCCTGGAGATTTGAAATATTGTTATATGCTTGGTATCAATGGCAGTATATTTGGTCCATCCTTTGGTGTTTATTTTTCTTATGCTTTGGTGATAGATCATAGTACAATTTACATAGAAATGATTATGTTTGGAATTAAAGACTCATAGCTTACTGTAAGATAGCATATAGCTACATTAATATACGCGACAAATATATAAGAAGGAAATTATAAACATATTTATAAAAAAGCACATGTGCTTTCACGTATATTCCCATCGCTATTGGACTATCATATCATAAATTTTTAACAATTGGGATCTTCTGTTTTTAAATTGGTTTTCTCATTCAAGAACGAAAAAATAACACTCCCTCCGTGCACTAATATAAGATGTTTTGGTTATTTCAATATGGACTATATACAGACAGGAATGAGTGAACAAACACACTGAAACGTGTCTATATACACATGATTGTGAAAATGGTTAGAATTTCTTATAATAGTGAACCTAGGGAGTTCATATTTGTCAGTGCAACTAAGAATAATTTATACCACATAATATGTAATTTAATAGAAAATGATGTTGTTCGCTTAGCAATGTGAGGTCTTGGTTGGAAAGGAAAAGCTAATGAGACGGGCTAAAAAGACACATAAGGAATACTCGACAATCGAACAACCCAACTCTTTAGGTCTAAAAGAACTTGGAAACAGGCTACTCATGAAGAGATGACTAGAACATAGGAGTCAAAAGTTGAACATATAAGTATCTTTGGTCTGAGCACTGAACAATATATGTGACACACTCATTTGATAGAAAATTTTCAAGGATTTTTGTACTATGAAATTATTTAAGGTTCATGCAATAAGTGTACACAATAATATGTTGCCCGTGCTCACTGTATCCAGAAATAATGATGTTGTCAGTGTATACGTATGAGGACTTCGTGGGAAAGGAAAAGCTAAGGAGACAAGCTGGAAATACATAAGAATACTTGGGAATGGAAGGCCGAAACTCTTTATGTATACGAGAACTTGGAAACGTGATGTTGTATGAATAGATGCAATAAAACAGGAGGAGTTAAAGGATGAACATCTCTGTATATTTGGTAATCTAAACACAAAACAGCGGCACACATTTTACTTAATCAATGGAGACGTAAATTTTTAGAGACATTTTAGTATGAGATTATTTAATCATAAGCCATAATTGTACATACTAAAAATATTACTTAATATTATTGTTGTAGCAACAATAACTAGCCCTATAGTTTATCTGTACAAATAATTTGAAACATCAGATATAAAATAATCAACAGAATACTAAGATGTTGCAGACACAATTCATTCAGTAATATAAGATGTTTTGCATATTTCAATATGAACTATATACAGACCGGAATATATGCAGTAAAACATGAGGAGTTAAAAGATGAACATCGAAATATCTTGGTAATCTAAACACTGAACAACGGCACACATTTGACTCAATCAATGGAGAAGTAAAATTTTAAAGAGTTTTTAGTATGAGATTATTTAATCTTCAACGGTAGTTGTACGTACTAAAAATGTTGCTCAATATTACTGTTGTAGCAACAATAACTCATTCTATAATTTATCTATACAAATATTTTGAGACATCATAGATACAATAATCAACATAATTTTAAGATGTTGCCACATTTGGTTCTAATTTTTCAGTGGATGAATAGGATAATATATTTGCATTATTAAACCTTATAAATTTCTAGCTCGCACATCGAGCGGGCCACTATGCTAGTTATCTACTAAAAAGAAAATACGGGGCAATAATAAAGAATTAGCTAGAAAATCCCACGTTAATCAGAAATATCGGTACGTTGATTTAGTTTATGAATTAATCTCAACCAATAGATCTTCAAAGCATATCTTTACAACTGAAGTTGAAGAAAATTACCCACCATACCATTACGTAACACATCTTTTTTTTAACATGTCGTTAGCAAACTCCCAAAGGCTGCACGAAACATGGGCAGGAGAAAAAAAACAACAACCATCCCCTATGCGACCTAGCTATAACAGTCATATAGTCCACCCTCCAGATCGATTGGCGGCCAGGCCATGCCCTTGAGTACTCTGGTCGCCGTGTGTCAGACCTTCACCAAGCGATGCATGATGCACATCTAACGAGATTGACGACGACCAACATCAAGTGCTGCGGGCGACCGCTCGCCAGGCAAGACTGACCGATCTATCCGATCAACAAGTGGTTGTGTCCTCATGTCCCGGGCTGGTGCCCCTACCCCTGCCCCTGTCCCGCTAAGCTAGACAAACACAATAGCTATCAGTTTTCTGTTGAGAGGAGAACGTACAGGTGGTCGGCAGCTGAGAATACACGCATGCACGTTCTAACTGAGTCATGGCTGCGCATGCACGTTCTAACTGAGTCATGGCTGCTCTAATATTTTGGTTTCTTCCTTGATGTGAATATTGCTACCCGTTTACGAGCTTTAATCTAGCATCACGATTCTAGGATATTTTGCATCACCAATGGAGATAGAGTGGCTGTGAGAGAGAGAAACAGCACACACACACACACACAGCACGCAATGGAGATTGAGAGAGTACAACGTGCATGGATTGAACGGGTGCATCATCCATAACGAGGGATATTAGCTCAAAAAGTAGATCGAAAAGAGACATATGAACCAAAACTGCCTACAAGCGTCCTACCTTGGTCCAAAAAAAAAACATCCTGTATTGAGGGACGGAGTACTACATTAGACATCGGCAAAAATCATGGAGCCATCTCACGACACGCTAGCAGTTTTGCACTCCAATTACCCAGAAAAATTAGTATTTTGCTTCGTGTATCGACGTCAAAGCTAGGTTTTGGTTACATAGGAAAAACGAAGTAGAATACTGGAAACAACACGATGCAGTGACAGTATACCGACTGCAGTTTGCATCAGTTGGGTTATCTTTAATTCAATCGCTTGTGCTACTTGAGCTTATCTCCAACACCTGCCCCCACACCCGAAGTCAATTCAAATGGATTAGTTCCTCGCCTTGAACTAGCATGGGTAATTGATCCAGGTATACAAGTAAATTCAAGAGGCTGTAGATATATAGTTACGCCATGCATAACAAACATTAACTCTAAATAAAGAAGATTAGGTAGTCATTCGAAGAGTATGAATTAGGAAAATCAAACTCGCCGGTGACACTAACTAATAGAAACGACATCCAGCATGGTGTGCTTTAGCAAGTTAAAATAAAATATTCACAAGAATGGAATACATCTAAGACTTTGTTCAATTTATCAATCCATATATCTATTGTATTAGTACCCCCTCCATTCGGCAATCATATAGATGACATTCTAGGAGCATGCATTCAAACTTTTCTGACTTTGATTGCTGTATATATAATATACAAAAGATTGGATGGGCAAGGTGAAAATAGTATCATTAGATTTCTCATGAATTTTTTCTAATGTAAATTTTTTAAAAATTGATAAGCACATGCCTACACAAATTAATGTTCAAAGAAGCTGAAATGTAGTTGTAGACTGTGGCAATGCGTAAAATGTCATATATTTACGTACAAAGGTAGTTGGAAAGAAGCTATCACGTCTTTTCGTATACATTGAAATACTTTCATTAGTGTGTTGTGATTTTATATTAAATATAGACGATTTGTATTGTTTATTAAGATTTTATTATAAAAAATGCATGTGCATGATATTGCATTAATCAAGAAGGAATACAACAATAATATGGGAAACGATGGCACGGGTGGATGAAAGGGAAACATCTTTTTTTACTCATCAATCTTTGATTTATATTTGGGTACACAATTGTACTGTAAGAGGAAAAGATGGAAGATGTTAGAAAGGAAAAAAGAGGAAGTTAGAAAAAGAACAGTTGGAAATCCTTATAAAGGAATTAATTTAATTGGTAGTTTTCCTATTGATATGGATACATTATTTGTGACTTGATTGAGAATTTTTTTAATTTTTTTAATTCAAATGACCATCTACAAGTTTAAATGGTATAGAAGTATTGAGTGTTTCAGTGGTGATGCTCTATCCTTTTTATGTTGATATGGTTGTACAAATTCCTCATGTGTTTCTTTCCTTTGGCCTCAACTAACACCAGAAGTTGGACCATCATGACAGAATATTTATTGTTCTTGCTCCCTCCGGATTTATTGAAACCTCTGGGTTTTTTACGTAGTTAGGTAAAGTCTAAATTTTGAAATTTTCATAATCAATATTTTAATATCTAGATCAGATATTTGGAAATATTTCTTGCTTTTATAAGCATATCCCTACAAAAATCAGTGGCCAAATTTGTATTATGGAGATCTCATTGTGGAAATAGGGAAGTATATATGTAAAAAAGAATATGAGATGGTAGAAGTGCACAATGCTACAGTAAAACAAATACACCGATGAAATTAGTTCACAATTGTGACATTATAAACAATGAACAAAAAGAAATAGATCCAATTACCAATAATATAGTTCATTAAATTTCGTATCTCATATACAAAGTACCAAAGTACCACATAGTTTGGGCAATAAATTAGAATGCATATGCTTATTTAGAAAGACGAAAACTACTAAGTTGATAACTAATTTTATTTTTTTCAAATCGCTTTGTAATATGTACATGCGTTACTCCAAATTGTTAAAGATGACTTAAATTGATTTTGCCATATGTGATCTTTTTTAGCATAATATTTGTTGCGGATATAAAATAACCATATTATTTAAAATCACAGATTAAGAACTTATAAGAAACTATTAGATTATTTCAATCACTTATAACACAATAAAGATGATGCCCTCGCATTTGCGAGGGCCACCTTGCCAGTTTTTGTGAAGAAATAAAAGTTCTCGGAATTGGACTAAAGTTTTTGTGATTTATTTCTGAGAATTATAATGAATTATGGAGCAAAGAGTTGCCGGACGGGGTGTGCCAGGGAGCCACCACACATGAGGGCGCCCCCTGGGCCGCGCCCTGATGGCTTGTGGGGCCCTGGAGGCTCCTCCGACCCAAATTCCTGTCCTATAAATTCACATCTTCAGAGAAAAAATCAAAGAGAAATTTTCATCACGTTTCACGAGACGGAGCCGCCACCACGTCCTCTTCTTGCTCCGGAGGGCTGATATGGAGCCCGTTTTGGGCTCCGGAGAGGGGAAATCTTCACCATCGTCATCACCAACCCTTCTTCATCAACACCACCATGATCATCACCACCGAGAGTGAGTAATTCCTTTGTGGGCTTGCTGGACGGTGGTGGGATTGGATGAGACTGATCATGCAATCGAGTTAAGTTTGATAGGGCTTGATCCCTAGTGTCCACTATGTTCTGAGATTGATGTTGCTATGACCTTGCTATGCTTAATTCTTGTCACCAGGGCCCGAGTGCCATGATTTCAGATCTGAAACTATTATGTTTTCATGAATACAAGAGTGATTCGGATCCTATTTTGCAAGTTGTATGCACCTATTACGTGTCATGATCCGCATACCCCAAGGTGACTTATAATTAGGATTCTTTCTGGTGATTGTCGTAGTTTGAGGACTTCATGTATTCACCATGTGTTAATGCTTTGTTCCGGTTCTCTATTAAAAGGAGGCCTTAATATCCCTTAGTTTCCAATAGGACCCCGCTGCCATGGGAGGATAGTACAAAAGATGTCATGCAAGTTCTTATCGCAAGCACGTATGACTATATATGGAATGCATGCCTACATTATATTGATGAATTGGAGCTAGTTCTGTGTCGCCCTAGTGTGTAACTGTTATATGATCAATATCATCTAAATCATTATCCATCACCGATCCACGGGTCTACGCTTTACATATACTGAAACTTGCTAAGTTACTATTGCTACTTCTACTGTCACACCTGCTACAAAACTGCTGTTGTCACTACTACAGTTACTTTTGCTACTAATATTTGTCGTGCTACTAAACCTTTGTTGTAGAGATATATCGCAGGTGCGTTTGAATTGACAACTCAATTGTCAAGGCCAATAAATATTCTTTGGCTCCCCTTGTGTCGAACCAATATATTAGGATGAAATACTACCCGTGAAGACTGTCGCGATCCCCTACACTTGTGGGTTATCAAAACCTTTTTTGGCGCCGTTGCCAGGGAAGCATAGCTTTATTTATTGTGCTAACTTGAAGGATATCCAATTGCTACTATGAAGAATCTGAAAGACAATCAAAGTAAGATCGTCCCCTCTCGCACGAGAGGAGGTAAGGAACTGCCATCTAGCTCTGCTTTTGATTCACCTACTGATTTGAATCAGCTGTTTACACCACCACTTATTGATCGTCCTGATATGTCACATGAAGTTGATGATGCTACTTCTGAAATAAATGATGAAACTATTGCTACACATGTGGAAATTGAAACTGTGCCACTGAATGAATTACTTGATGCTCATATTGCTGAATCTAGAGAACTTGAAAATCCTGAAACTGAGGAAAATTTTGAATCACCTATTACCCCTCGCCCACCTAATACATATGAACTTCCTTTTGTACCTGAAGGTTATGTTATGGATGGTGAGGTAGCTAGGGACTTTCTTGCTTGTAAGGATAGAGATGACGTGAAGAAACTACTATGCAAACTAAAAGAAAAATCTATGATGGAGAACATGAAACGTGATCCTAAATTTGCTACTTCTCCTATATTTGTTACTGATAAGGATTAGAGTTCTTTGTAGACCCTGAATTAATTCCTATAGTAGAGTTTGATCATTTCCATGCTTATGAAAATGAAGCTGTTGTCGAACACCTTATGAAATTGAATGATACTGCTGCACTATTTACCAATGATGAAAAGATTCGCTGCTATTATATTCTTAAGCTTTTTTCCTTTCTCGCTAAAGGGCGAGGCCAAGGAATGGTTCCTTTCTCTTGCTCCTGGTTGTATGCGTAGTCCCGAGGATATGCTTTACTAATTTTCTGAAAAATATTTTCCTGCTCATAAGAAACAAGTTGCCTTACAGGAAATATTTAACTTTTCTCAGATTGAAGAAGATAATCTCCCTCAAGCTTGGGGGAGGCTTCTCCGGTTACTAAGAGCTTTGCCTGATTGTCCTCTCAAGAAGAATGAAATTCTTGATATCTTTTATAATGAACTAACCGATGCTTCTAGGGATTTCCTAGATAGTTGTGCAGGTTGTGTTTTGAGGGAAAGAACTGTTGGACAAGCTGAAGAATTATTGAATAACATATTGCAAAATGCCAATGATTGGACACTTCCTAAACCACCTCCCGAACCTATTCAAAATAAAAGAGGTATTCTATTCCTTAGTCCCGAAGACATGCAAGAAGCAAAAAGATCTATGAAAGAGAAATGTATTAAAACCGAGGATGTCAATAAATTACCACCTATTGAAGAAATACATGGACTTGACACCCTGACACAGGTAGTAGAGTTAAACTCTCTCCGTTCCTTTAATGAAAATGATATACCTTATACTAAGACTCCTAAACAATGCATGGATGAATTTGATATATACGTTGTTAAGCAAGAACACTTCAATAACTATGTTAAGAATCAATTGAGAGGTAATGCCATGATGATAGACCGCTTAAGTGACTTGATTTTAGAATTGCAAATGATGTAAAAGGTCTATGTAAACATGCTTCTATGGTTCACACCCAACTAGACCAAGTTGCTAACCATGCTTCTATTTTACTGTCCCTTTATTTGGTCATGCTAAGGCCGGCGTAGCTTTCATCGCCTATTTAGCCCGTTATTCCACCGGCTCAATGTACAGCGTCGGCTTATTGATTCATGGCTTTAGTCCATATTACGTACTTGAATACCGGCTTGATTTCAAGAAAACCACTTCAACCATCCATACCTTTGGGCTTAGTAAAAATTAGCGTCCTTGAAAACGCCAGAGATACCGACTTGCTTGAGTTGCCTTTTTATTTTTGACCTTCATTCAAATTCCGGCTCATCAAAATTTTCCCTTTTCCGTGTTGTAGTTCAAACTGGAAAGCGTTATAATGCCTCCCAAGACTAGCAAAGAATGTGGCTGGGTCAGGTCTCACGAGTCGGTACTCAATCTGGAGAACCTCGTAACCCAGGGCCTGTTGCCGGCTCAAAATGAGTGAAGAAGAACCATCCCCTCAACCCGGCGTGGGGGAAGTCGTATGTTTTACTGATCATGTGCAAAGAGGTTTCCGACCATCCTGGTCGAAGTTCTATAGAGATTTCCTTGAATTCTTCAAGCTCCGACCACAAGACATTGGCCCCAACTCGATGACGAGCATCTGTCTGTTTCAAGTACTATGCGAGGTGTATCTTCAGATCGAGCCATCTCTGACTCTTTTCAAAGAGCTTTTGTACTTGAACCGCCAAACAGAGACAAAGGACGGCCCCAGCATGGAACTTGGCGGCGTCTTTATACAGAAGAGGAAGAACAATCTTTTCCCTGAGACCAAGTTGGCAAGTCATCCGAAAGGATGGAACAAAACTTGGTTCTATTGTAAAAATACTGCCCCCAAAGGCTAGGCCCCATTGCCGGGTTTCAGACTAGTCCGGCTTGTGTCGTGATTTTGTCATGGCAGATGTCCTCATAGGAGAACTTAGGTGTGACGCCATCGCCGCTGTGTTGCGACTCGAAGGGGCTGGTCGGGAATGAGAGACGAGTTTACCCAGGCTCGGCCCCTCCGATGGAGGTAAAAGCCTACATCCTGCTTTGTATGTATATTGATGATGATCTCGATTACAAGGGTGCGGAATCGCTAACCTAGCTCTCGAGGGTTTGTAACGTAAGTCTTTTGGCCTTAGGGGCTCGCCTTTATATACAGGTCGAGACCCTGGGCTTACAAGAGTCTGAGTCGTGTTACGATTCGTGACCTACTATGTCTCTAACTCGCCTTGCCTCTCAAGCAAGGAAACTCCTGGCGTCTTCTGCCTCTTGGGCCTTGAGTCGCCGTCTTCATGTGCTGGGCCGCCATCCGACTTATTTGGTATGCCGCCTTGCCTTCCTTGTCTTCAACGGCATGAGCCACCTTGAGTATGATTCACAAGCCGCCAACATGTTGACCCGGCCCATTAGGGCAGGTTATACTAAGGGGTTATATCCCCGACATTAGGCCCCAAATTGATTTGAATTTATTCATGTCAATCTTCCTCATCTTCACGTGGCGTCTTATCTTCTGCTTGTATCTATGTCTTCTTTGAATCTCAAAATGATGGCTTATGACACTTCTAGACTTTGTAATTTTTCCCGTGCCATCCATCTGTGACGTCACCAGCTGGAAATCCAGGAAACCAATGATGACATCACAATGGATCTTTGCATGTATCCGTTTATCTCGAAAATTGAGGCGTCTCTGTTTCCAAAATTTACTATGCCTTCTTGATTCTTGCGGCTGTCGGTTGCCCTTTCGGGTTTCTATCTTATAAATATTCACGGGGGCCCCTCATTCACTTTTAGCTTGCCCCCTCACTTCTTCATCTTCCTCGAGCCCGAAGCTTCATCGCGCCACCGCTGCTGCTCACGACGACCGCTCCTGGTACCGTAGAAGTGCCTCGTCTTCACCAAGATCTAGCCGAACGTCTCCGCCGCCCCGGCAACCATCAAGGTAAGCCACTTTTCTTCTCATAGATCTGTCTTAGTTCATCGGAGTTCGTCGGAGGTACCGAAGTGTTTTATCCGTTCATCGCCATTGCTAGTTCTCGCATAGCTCCGATGACCTTTCTCATAACAATAAAGCGGTAGGAACGACGGCTCCATTTCATACTGTGACACCCCCATTTTGATCGTACGCTAATCATACACGCAAATGCGTATGACCAAGATTAGGGACTCACTGTAAGATTTCACAACACAACTCTAGACACAAATTAAAGTCATGCAGCTTCATATTACAAGCCAGGGGCCTCGAGGGCTCGAATACATAAGCTCAACATAAACACGAGTTAGCAGAAGCAAATAATATCTGAGTACAGACATAAGTTAAACAAGTTTTGCCTTAAGAATGCTAGCACAAACATAACACGGATTGGAAGAGGCGAGGCCTCCTGCCTGGGAACCTCCTATCCTACTGCTGGTCGTCAGCGGCCTCCACGTAGTAGTAGGATCCATCGGGGTAGTAGTAGTCATGGGCGGGATACACCATCTCCTGGGCTCCATCATCTGGTCGCGGCAATCGTATCAAGAGGAAAAGGGGGAGCAAAGCAACGGTGAGTACTCATCCAAAGTACTAGCAAGACTGACATCAGAACTATGCTAAGTATGCATCATTATCAAAAGAATGGGGCTATATCTTTGGACTGACTGCAGAAAAGCGAGAATAGGGGGAAGGCCTAGTCCTAGCGAAGACTAGCATCTTCAACATCTTGCAGCATTAGAAGAGTGTAGAATGGTAACTCATATGTGACAACATTATTGTAGCAATTTTATTAAGTGACCACACCCAGAGATTCTTCCTCGACTCCCTGCGATAAAGCTATCTCGGAGCCAACATTTTATTTCAAGTCATCACTTTTAGTTATATTAGCTCGGGATACAACTCCAAGTCGTCATGTTACCGTGGACACGGCTATTCGAATAGTTAATTTCATCCCTGCAGGGGTGCACCACGTTTCCATCACACTTGATAACCTTTGGCTGGACACACTTTCCTTGGTCATGCCCGGCCTCGAAGATCAACCCGTGTCGCCCTACCTAGGCTCAATAGAGAGGCCAACCCGCTGGTCTAAATCCTAAGCGCGCAGGGGTCATGGGCCCACTCACCCTTTGCACTCCTGCATGATGCATGGGCGGCCAAGATCAGTCCTAGCATCACTAATACAAGATCAATGTCGTCGCGGACCACTCAGGTGCGCGCCGCTCCATTGCTGACGTCCGAAGAGCTTCAGCTGATACAACGACGCCGAGTACCCATAACTTCTCGCACGTGAAGGTTACTGCGAAAAGGTCAAATGACCAACTCAGATCAAATACCCAAACCATTAGCATTTTGTTAATTGCGGTGATGAGCGCGATACATGATATGTGGTCCCGTCGCCCCGTCTCGAGGTCTTGTGGCAAGGGCCCAGAATGCCCGGCCATGCCCCGTCGTACTACACCAACACCCTCTGGTCATCCAGACCTCATCATGTATCAATAGTAAGTAAAAGTAATAGTGTGTATATAACACCAAGGGGGAAACCTGAGGAGTCACCCTCGGTGGGTCCCACTCAATGTAATCATCAAGGTGACCAGAGAGGAATCACCCTCGATGGTCTACGCTTGAAGGGTTGCACGACAGAGTCGTCGTCGGGAGTGGTGAAGGAGGAATCACCCTCAATAACCACGACCGACTAGCTACACTACAGAGTTAACATCATGAGTACTTTACGAGGTGTCACCCTCGGTACTCGATAGTAGCTCTGCAGAGTCGTACAACTAAGGCGTGTGCAGTCAATGTGATGGGCATGGCTTGTCAGTCGGTTGACCGAGTCTTCGAGTCGTCGATGAAGAAGCAGGAGCAACTGGGACTAAGGGGTCACAGGAGAATCACTAATCAACCTATACTAAGCAGGTGATATCAAAACAGGTACATAAGTAGTATAACAAAAACAGGCTATGTATCAGAGTACGAGCTATCTACAACAGTAGCAAAAACTAATGCAAACATGAGATGGAGAGAGATGGGCGATATCAAAATGATCAAGGGGGGATTGCTTGCCTTGCTGCTCTGCTGCAAAGGCCTGAACGTTAGTGGCGTAGTCATACCCGACAGCAGCGTCAGTCTCGGGGTCTACCGGTAAGAAGAGGGGGGAGAAACAATAAATATAAGGCACACAAATACAACACGATGCATGACATGGCAAAATGCAGAGCTAGGCATGCACTAACGCAGTACTACACGTCACAGACGGAGCGGAAGAATATCTGACGATATTTCTCGGGTCTCTGGCTTTTACCGGACAGATGAAAACGATGGAAAAGTTCCACGTTCGTTATGATAGGAGCACGTGACAGACGAACGGACTGCGTATTCGGATTCGTGGGATTTTTCTGATCAACTTTAATGCATAAAATATTTTCATGTGACTTACAGTTTATTTAATATTAATTTTTAAAGTTTTAATAATATTCAAAAATTAAAATAGATTATTTTAATTCAAAAATAGAATTATGACATCAGCATGATGTCATGCTAACATCGGCAGTCAACAGAGGGGGTTGACTGGTCAAACTGACCAGTGGGCCCCACTGTCATTGACACAGATTAATTAAAGTTTTAATTTAATTAAAACAAATTAATTAGGGGGGTGGGACCCACCTGTAAGTGACACAAGTTAATTATATTAATTAACATGTTTAATTAAATAGGTTAATTAAAAGTTAATCTTAATCATCTAATTAATGAATTAATTAATTTACTAATTAATTATTTATTATTAATATATACTCCCTCCGTTCCATAATGCAGTGCATATAGATTTCTTGAAAAGTCAAACTTTGCCAACTTTGACCAAGTTTATAGAGAAAACTATTTATATCTATAATACCAAATATATATAATATGAAACTACGTCTTATGATGAATCCAATGATATATGTTAGGCATTCTAGATGTAATTGTTTTTTTCCACAAACTTGGTCAAAGTTGGTGAAGTTTGACTTTTTAAAATATCTATATGCACTATATTATGGAATGGAGGGAGTATTTATTTATTTTATATGTTTTTATATAAAAAACGGTCTGGGGGTGGGCCCCTCTGTCATAGGGAGTGGGGGGATGGCCCCACGTGGCAGTGGCCAACGGCCACACACACATAACCGCACACACACACGCGCACAGCCATGACCGTGGCCATGGCCGGCGGCAGTAGCAGCCCAGTGCAAGGGGTCGCCGGCGGGAGGGCGGCCACGGGTGCCGACGGTGGTGATGGGGGCGCAGAGGGGAGCGGGGGAACGCGGGGCCGTAGGGGGTAAGGACGGTAGGGGCACGCGCGGCGGGGTCACCGGGGCTACGGCGCAGCGTGCTGCGGGCGAGCGGGGACGCGCGAGGGGGCGAGCGCGCGCACGGTTGGGGCAGGGAGGGGCGCGGCCGGAGCGCGGCCGGAGCGGGGCGAGCGTGGGCGGGGCCGGCGACGCGGCAAGTAGGGGTGCGAGCGCGAGCGGCGGCTTGTAGCAGGGGGAGGTGCGGCGAGGCCGCGGTGGCCGTGGGTGGCGCGCGGGGGAGTGCGGCGGCCAGCGATGGTGCGATGCGGCGAGGGGGCGGCGTGGTGGCGCCGGGGAAGACCGGCGTCTACGGGGCAGCGCCGGCGAGCGTCGGGCGCGGGGATGGGCGCCCTGATCCGATCGGGGGCAGGGGGAGTGGGGCAAGTGGGGGTTGGTGGGGATTAGGGTTTGGCTCGGGGGGGTTATAGCCCCTGGGGTGTCTGGGGTGGGCCAGCCTGGTTGGCCCGGTTGCCAGCTGGGCCAAGGCCCAGGGGGGCCTTTTTCTTTTATTTATTTTCTTTAAAAACTTGCCTTTACTTTTGAAAATGCATTCTGTTTTAATTAATTTGGTGACAAATTACATTTGTAAAAATATGAGACCTCGCCCAATAATTGTAATGTAGTATTTGGCATTGCCCCAAAAAGTTTGAGGAAATTTTGAAATGATTTGAAAACTACCAAAAACAATATGGGCTTTTAAATAAACGATAGGCCTCTGTTTTATTTATTTTTAAGAGACCAAAACCCTTTGCAAAAAGTTGGTTATAAATTTATAATAGCTTAGGGAATAAAAGCAACCTAAGCATGATTTTTTTCTTGATTTGCAAAACTTTTAAAACCCACTTTTCAATTGAAATTGAATTGAAGCAAAAATTGAAATTGCATTTGATTCCAAAAGAGATCACATTGGGATTAACAAAATGGATTAGCATAACCCTCATGTCACTGTAGCTTGACTACAAGGATTACTGTAGCAAGATCCTAGGGGTGTTACACAAATATAGCATACTCAGATCTCCCTTAAGAATCTGTAAACTAGACCGCTGCTGCTTCCATGCTTCGTCATTAGGTTTAGCAAATATTTTTCTTTTCCGAACCATTTGTAGATCCGTAATTGTAGCCAGTTTGGTAGAAACTTGGTTGTCCCACACTTAGCAAAAACTAGAAATCTCTGATTCGGCATAAGACGCCCTTATGTTTGCCGGATCATCCTTATGACTATAACCCGCCATATGTAGATACTGTTTATTTTAAGCACCGGCTCATCATAAGGCGACTCTCCTGTTGTAGATACTTATGCCATCATATCCTCAATCATAACATATGTGCTCCTGCAACTTCTTTGCTTGTACTTAGGCATCTCATCATGTCAAAAACCACCACCTGTAACTGGGTGCCTTCACAAGTTTCTGAATTGTGCTTAAAGATTATGAAGACCAAGGTTTCCTGTAGTCTAAGGCGGCAATTGGATGGCAGGCTCCCCATGGAGAGGAACGCCCAGAACCCAGCGAAGGAGAAGTAGTGGTGTTCATAGATCACCGTCTTCGGGGCTTTTCTCCCCTCAGGTGAAAATTCTTCCGAGATGTCCTAAACTCTTTCCATCTTCATCCACAAGACCTGGCTCCCAACTCTATATCCAATCTTTGCCAGTTCCAAGTGCTATGTGAGGTGTATCTGCAAATGGAGCCCATTGACGTGGCTTGAGACTGCGTCGGTATTTCCCCAAAGAGGAAGGGATGATGCAGCATAGCTATAGTAACTATTTTCTCAGTTAAGAAACCAAGGTATCAATCCGTGGAGGAAGACCAAGCAACTATGTAAACGGCACCTGCACACAAAGAACAAATACTTGCAACCCGACGCGTAAGAGAGGTTGTCAAGCTCTCCATGGTAAAAACATAGATTGGTTTTTTGTAGATTGGATGGATAGATTGCACAAGAACAAAATTGTGTTTCGTCGACTCTTCTAGGGTTTTCTGAATATTTGGGTATTTATAGAGCTGATAGGCGGTGGAGAGGCGTCCCGAGGTGGGCTCAACCCACCAGGGCGCCTGGGGCCTCTGGTGCACCCTGGTGTCTTGTGCTCTCCTCGGCCCTCCTCTCTGGCACTTCTTTGGCCCACTGGATGTCTTCTGGCCCAAAAAAAATCTCCAAAAAGTTTCACGGTGTTTGGATTTTGTTGGGTACTGATATTCTGCAAAGTAAAAAACAAGCAAAAAACAGCAACTGGCAATTGGCACTATGTAAATAGGTTAGTCCCAAAAATGATATAAAGTTGCTATAAAATGATTGTGAAACATCCAAGATTGATAATATAACAGCATGGAACAATCAAAAATTATAGATACGTTGGAGACGTATCAGCATCACCAAGCGTAATTCCTACTCGTCCTCGAGTAGGTGAATGATAAAAGCAGAATTTTTTATGTGGAATACTACCTAACATGTTCATTACATATTCTTTTCTTGTAGCATGGACATTTGGACCTTTTTAGATGGTTCAAAGCAACAGTCTAGTTTTGAAATAAAGACTTTAATACTCAAGCATATCAACAAGCAACCATGTTTTTCAAAATATCAACACTAAAGAAAGTTATCCCTAGCCCATCATGCTCAATCTTTGATCCATTCATGAAACACACTCAAATATTAGCTACACCTAAGTCTTAAGTACGATCATAGTGCCCCCTAGTTGGTGCTTTATAAGAGAAAATGAGACTCAAGTAAAAATAAAAATTGCATAAAGTAAATATATAGGCCCTTTGCAGAGGGAAGTAAGGATTTGTAGAGGTGCCAGAGCTCAAGGTTTAAATTGATAGAGAATTTTGGGTGGCATGCCTTTCCTGTCAATGAAAACGACCGAGAGCTTTCAATACCTTTCCATGCTAGATATATCATAAGCGGTTCCCAAACAGAAAATAAAGTTTATTAGTTTTTCCACCATTCTTTTACTTTCCATGGCTAGCCGAATCCATGGTTGCCTTCCATACCAACACTTTCCCATGAATCTATTATTTGACAATATAAAGTAAATTTCTTTTTTTTTCATTTCGGGACTGGGCATCCCTATTATCGCCATACTCTCGTGCAATGACAAGTGAATAAACACTCATATTGAGAATAACACATCTAGCATGGAAAAATATCGGTCACCCCCTTTCGCTTCATGAGCGGTACGAGCACACAAAAAGGAAAATTCATTTTGAAAATTAGAGACGGCACATAGAAATTTGCTTGGAATGGCATGGAAATACCGCATATAGGTAGGTATGGTGGACTCATATGGCAAAACTGGGTTTAAGGATTTTGGATGCACAAGTAGTATTTGTACTTAGTACAAGTGAAGGCTAGCAAATAGATTGAGAAGCAACCAACCAAGAAACGAAAATTCACATAATCGAGCATTAAGCATAACTAACACCGAATAATGCACCATAAGTAGGATGTAATTTCATTGCACAACTATTGACTTTCGTGCTTGCATAGGGAATCACAAACCTTAACATCAATATTCTTACTAAGCATAATTACTCATCAACATAACTCACATATTACTATCATCAGGTCTCAAAACTATTACAAAGAATCAAGTTTAATTTATCCAATGATCTTCATGAAAGTTTTTATTATATCCCTCTTGAATATCTATCATTTTGGGACTAGTTTCATATATTGCCATTGCTTTTGGCGAGCTCACATAGATTTAAGTGAAGAACATGAGCATAAAAGTTTCATATCTCAAAATAATATAAGTGAAGCATGAGAGGATTTCTTCAAAATTTACTAACTCTGAAATTAGTCTAAGCGAAGCATGAGAGCATTTCTTCAAACAAGTAAAAGCACGCCGTGCTCAAAATGATATAAGTGAAGCACTAGAGCAATTCCATAGCTCAAACAATTTAAGTGAAGCATATAGAGCAATTCTAACAAATCGTAGCATAGTTTTGGCTCTCTCAAATAGGTGTGTCCAGCAAGGATAAAAATCAAATCAAGCAAAGACTCATACACGACTCTCCAAGCAAAACTCATGATATGTGACTAATAAGAATATAGCTCCAAGTAAAATACCGATGGTTGTTAGAAGAAAGAGGGGATGCCACCAGGGGATCCCCAAGCTTAGTTGCTTGTTCCTCTTTGGATATTATCTTGGGGTGCCATGGGCATCCCCAAGCTTAGGCTGTTCTTACTCCTTATTCCTTCATCCATCGTGATCTCACCCAAAACTTGAAAACTTCAATCACACAAAACTTAACAAAATCTTCGTGAGATCCTTAGCATAATAAAGCAAATCACCACTCTAAGTGCTGTTGCAAACCCATTCATATTTTATTATTCCATTATATCTACTGTATTCTAACTTTACCATGACTTATACCCTCCAATACAAGCCATAGATTCATCAAAACAAGCACACAATGCAACGAAAACAGAATCTGTCTCAAACAGAACAGTCTGTAGTAATATGTACTCTACCGATAGTTATGTAACTCTAAAATTCTGAAAAATTAGGAAAATGTAAAAAAATTGTATATAAATACTGTGTTAGAATTTCAGCTCATTATGACGCTCCAGTAAAGAATGAAAATTCGCTCACTGGAGTCAAAGTTTCTGTTTCAGATTCAGCATTGTTTCTACTCATCTTATGAATCATCCTAAAGGATCTACTTGGCACAAACACTAAATAAAACATAAAAACACAATCATAACAGAGGCATAATTGTGAAAACACTCAAAAATAGAAAGGAAAAGATGAAAATATATTTATTCATTGGGTTGCCTCCCAACAAGCAATTTTCTTTAAAGCCTTCTAGCTAGATATGATGATTTCAATGATGCGCACATAAAAAGTAGTAATTGAAACATGCAAGAGAGCATCATGAATCTCATGAAAATCACATTTAAGTCTAACCCACTTCCTATGAATAGGGATTTTGTGAGGAAACAATTTATGGGAGCAAGAATCAACTAGCATAGGAAGGCAAAACAAGCATAACTTCAAAACTTTGAACACATAGAGAGGAAACATGATATTATTGCAATTCCTACAAGCTTATGTTCCTCCCTCATAATAATTTTCAGTAGCATCATGAAGGAATTTGACAATATATCTATCATAATAAATACTCTCTTTATGATCAACATGCATAAAGTTTTTATCATCTTCCAGAATAGTGGGATTATCATCAACTAAAGTTATGACCTCTCCAAACCAACTTTTATCAAAAATATCATAAGAATGAACACTCTCCAAATATGTGGGATTCTTTTTACCTAAAGTTGATGCTCTTCCAAACCCAGTTTTGATACTATTACAAACATATTCAACATGAGGCTTAAATAAATTTTCAAGATCAAAAGAAGCATTATCACCCCAATCATGATCATTGCAATAAGTGGCCATGACAAAATTATCATCCCCAATCTTTTAGTTTTGCATATCATTAACATAATTGCCATTAATAGAATTTATAGTAACATCATTGCAATCATGCTTTTCAATCAAGGAGCTATCATGAATCACCTTATAAATTTCTTCTTTCAACACTTCATCAAAATTTTCAGATTTATGATTTTCAAACAAAACTTCATAGAAATAATCAAGTGCACTCAACTCACTAGCAATTTGTTCATCATAATTTGGCCTTTTGAAAAGATTAGCTAGTGGATGAGGATCCGTATTGATAGATTTTTAGCAAGCGAAGATGCAAGCAAATAGAAGGCACATGGCAACACAAGCAAAGATAGAAAACAAGCAAAAAGGTAAACGGAAAGGAGGGCGAATAAAACGGCAAATTTTGTGAAGTGGGGGAGAGGAAAACGAGAGGCAAATGGAAAATAATGTAAAATTGCAAGGAGATGGGGTTTGGGATTAGGAACCTGATAGATGTTGATGATGTCTCCCCGGCGCCAGAGATTGGCACGCTGAAGAGATTGCTTCTGTTGGGGAACGTTGCATGGGAAACAAAAATTTTCCTACGCACACACAAGATCTATCCATGGTGATGAGCATCTACGAGAGGGAGAGTGGATCTACATACCATTGTAGATCGCTAAGCGGAAGCGTTAAGTAACGCGGTTGATGTAGTCGAACGTCTCCGCGATCCAAATCGCAAGTCGTCCCTCGATCCAAGCACGATCCAGCGCCGAACGGACGGCACCTCCGCGTTCAACACACGTACGGCTTGATGACGATCTCGGCCTTCTTGATCCAGCAAGAGGGAGCGGAGAAGAAGAAGAGTTCCAGCAGCACGACGGCGTGGTGGTGTTGATGAAGAACTATTTCAGCAGGGCTTCGCCTAAGCACTACTGAAATTATGACGTAGGAGGAACTAGAGGTTGCCGGCACACGGCTTGGGGCAATCTTATGTCTCCCGTGTGCTAGCCCTGCCCCTCTATTTATATGTTGAGCCTTGGGGTCTAAACTTGGAGTAAAAGCCTCCTCCAGGTCGGTTTACCCGCACAAGGTCGGTTTGGCCCGCAGGGAAAGAGTCCAACTCGGATCCCTGCAGTACCGCGCACAAGCGGTAGTACCGCTTCACACAAGCGGTAGTACCGCTTGGGCGGTAGTACCGCTTCACACAAGCGGTAGTACCGCTTGGGCGGTAGTACCGCTTCACAAAACGGTAGTACCGCTTACGCGGCAGCAAAACTACTTTTTGCACTTTCCAATACCTCGTGGGCTTTATCCCTTTGGCCCATATAAAGTGTTGCTGCACCCGAACACTTCGGTAAACATCCGGAACCCCTTCCGGTGAACTCCGGAACTCTTCCGGAGATCAAAACACTATTATCACATATATCAATTTTTACCTCCGGACTATTCCGGAGATCCTCGTCATGTCCGGGATCTTATCCGGGACTCCGAACAACTTTCGGTCACCAACAAAATAACTCAACTATACTAATCGTCACCAAACGTTAAGTGTGTAGACCCTGCGGGTTCGAGAACTATGTAGATATGACCGAGACACCTCTACGGTCAATAACCAATAGCGGGACCTGGATGCCCATATTGGCTCCTACATATTCTACGAAGATCTTTATCGTTTGAACCTCTATGTCAAGGATTCAGTTAATCCCGTATGCTGTTCCCTTTGTTCTTCGGTATGTTACTTGCCCGAGATTCGATCGTCGGTATCTCTATACCTAGTTCAATCTCGTTACCGGCAAGTCTCTTTACTCGTTCCGTAATACAAGATCTCGTGGCTAACACTTTAGTCACATTGCTTGCAAGGCTCATTGTGATGTTGTATTACCGAGTGGGCCCTGAGATACCTCTCCGTCACACGGAGTAACAAATCCCAGTCTTGATCCATGCCAACCCAACAGACACCCTCGGAGATACCTGTAGAGCACCTTTATAGTCACCCAGTTACGTTGCGACGTTTGATACACACAAGGTACTCCTCCAAT
The DNA here is from genome assembly GCA_039707655.1 of Elymus sibiricus. Classification (NCBI taxonomy): domain Eukaryota; kingdom Viridiplantae; phylum Streptophyta; class Magnoliopsida; order Poales; family Poaceae; genus Elymus; species Elymus sibiricus. The sequence goes on from CM077675.1 coordinate 144,133,824, forward strand.
GTCAGGGAGTTGCATGATCTCATGGTCATAGGAACAGATACTTGACATGCAGAAAACAATAGCAATAAACTGACACGATCATATGCTACGTTCGTAGTTTGGGTCTTGTCCATCACATCATTCTCCTAATGATGTGATCCCGTTATCAAATGACATCTCATGTCAATGGCTAGGAAACCTTAACCATCTTTGATCAACGAGCTAGTCAACTAGAGGCTTACTAGGGACACAGTGTTTGTCTATGTACCCACACATGTATTTGAGTTTCCAATCAATACAATTATAGCATGGATAATAAACGATTATCATGAACAAGGAAATATAATAATAACCAATTTATCATTGCCTCTAGGGCATATTTCCAACAGTCTCCCACTTGCACTAAAGTCAATAATCTAGTTCACATCACTATGTGATTTACATTGTAATGAATCGAACACCCATGCAGTTCTGGTGTTGTTCATGTTTAGCCCTTGGAAGAGGTTTAGTCATTGGATCTGCAACATTCAGATCCGTGTGTACTTTGCAAATATTTATGTCGTCCTCCTTGATGTAATCGCGGATGGAATTGAAACGTCGCTTTATGTGTCTGGTCCTCTTGTGAAATCTTGGTTCCTTGGCTAGAGCAATGGCACCAGTATTATCACAAAACAGAGTCATTGGGTTAAGCGCACTAGGCACTACTCCAAGATCTGTCATGAACTCCTTCATCCAGACACCTTCCTTCGCCGCCTCCGAGGCTGCGATGTACTCCGCTTCGCATGTAGAATCAGCTACCACGCTTTGCTTGGAACTGCACCAGCTAACCGCACCCCCATTAAGAATAAACACGTATCCCGTTTGAGACTTAGAGTCATCCGGATCAGTGTCAAAGCTTGCATCGACGTAACCCTTTACGACGAGCTCTTGATCACCTCCATAAACGAGAAACATATCCTTAGTCCTTTTTAGGTACTTCAGGATATTCTTGACCGCCGTCCAGTGTTCCATTCCTGGATCACTTTGAAACCTTCCGACCATACTTATGGCAAGGCTGACATCGGGTCTTGTGCATAGCATTGCATACATAATAGAGCCTATGGCTGAAGCATAGGGGATGACACTCATCTTTTCTCTATCTTCTGCAGTCACTGGGCATTGAGTCTTACTCAACTTCACACCTTGCAAAACAGGCAAGAACCCCTTCTTGGACTGATCCATTTTGAACTTCTTCAAAATCTTATCAAGGTATGTGCTTTGTGAAAGTCCTATTAAGCGTCTTGATCTATCTCTATAGATCTTGATGCCTAATATGAAAGCAGCTTCTCCTAGGTCCTTCATTGAAAAACTCTTGTTCAAATATTCCTTCACGCTTTCCAACATTTCTATATTGTTTCCAATCAGCAATATGTCATCCACATATAATATTAGAAACGCTATAGAGCTCCCACTCACTTTCTTGTAAATACAAGCTTCTCCGTAAACTTGTATAAACTCGAACGCTTTGATCACTTCATCAAAGCGAAGATTCCAACTCCGAGATGCTTGCACCAGTCCATAAATGGATCGCTGGAGTTTGCAAACTTTGTCAGCATTCTCTGGATCGACAAAACCTTCTGGTTGCATCATATACAACTCTTCCTTAAGGAAACCGTTAAGGAATGCTGTTTTGACATCCATCTGCCAAATTTCATAATCGAAAAAGGCAGCTATTGCTAACATGATTCTGACGGACTTAAGCATCGCTACGGGTGAGAAGGTCTCATCGTAGTCAACTCCTTGAACTTGTGAAAAACCCTTTGCCACAAGTCGAGCTTTATAGACGGTGACATTACCGTCCGCGTCCGTCTTCCTCTTAAAGATCCATTTGTTCTGAATGGCCTTACGCCCTTCAGGTAATACTTCCAAAGTCCATACTTTGTTTTCATACATGGATCCCATCTCGGATTTCATGGCCTCTAACCACTTCTCGGAATCCGGGCCCATCATCGCTTCTCCATAGCTCGTAGGTTCATCGTTGTCTAACAACATGACCTCTAAGACAGGGTTGCCGTACCACTCGGGAGCAGTACGCGTCCTTGTCGACCTACGAGGTTCGATAGTAACTTCATCCAAAGCTTCATGATCATCATCACTAACTTCCTCTTCAGCTAATGTAGGCTCCACAGAAACAACTTTCTGCACTGCGCTACTCTCAGGTTGAAGTAAAGGTTCAACAACCTCATCAAGTTCTATCTTCCTCCCACTCAATTCTTTCGAGAGAAACTCTTTCTCAAGAAATGTTCCGTTTTTAGCGAAAAACACTTTGCCTTCGGATCTGAGATAGAAGGTATAGCCAACTGTCTCTTTTGGGTATCCTATGAAGACGCATTTCTCCGCTTTGGGTTCCAGCTTTTCAGGCTGAAGCTTTTTGACATAAGCATCACATCCCCAAATTTTAAGAAACGACAGCTTTGGCTTCTTGCCAAACCAAAGTTCATATGGCGTTGTCTCAACGGATTTCGATGGTGCCCTATTTAAAGTGAATGCAGCTGTCTCTAATGCATAACCCCAAAACGATAGTGGCAAATCAGCAAGAGACATCATAGATCGCACCATATCCAATAAAGTTCGATTACGACGTTCGGACACACCATTACGCTGTGGTGTTCCAGGCGGTGTCAGTTGTGAAACAATTCCACATTGTCTTAAGTGACTGCCAAACTCATAACTCAGATATTCTCCTCCTCGGTCAGATCGTAGGAATTTAATCTTCTTGTTACGATGATTCTGAACTTCACTCTGAAATTGTTTGAACTTTTCAAACGTTTCAGACTTGTGTTTCATTAAGTAAATATACCCATATCTACTTAAGTCATCAGTGAAGGTGAGAAAGTAACGATAACCACCGCGCGCCTCAATGCTCATTGGACCGCACACATCAGTATGTATGATTTCCAATAAGTCACTTGCCCGTTCCATTGTTCCAGAGAACGGCGTTTTAGTCATCTTGCCCAAGAGGCATGGCTCACATGTGTCAAGTGATTCAAAATCAAGTGACTCCAAAAGTCCATCAGCATGGAGCTTCCTCATGCGTTTTACGCCAATATGACCTAAACGGCAGTGCCACAAGAAAGTGGTATTATCATTATCAATCCTACATCTTTTGGCATCAATGTTATGAACATGTGTATCATTACTATCGAGATTCAATAAGAAGAAACCGCTTACATTGGGTGCATGACCATAAAAGATATTACCCATATAAATAGAACAACCATTATTCTCTGATTTAAATGAGTAACCGTCTCGCAATAAGCAAGATCCAGATATAATGTTCATGCTTAACGCAGGAACCAAATAACACTTATTTAGGTTCATCACTAATCCCGACGGTAATCGAAGAGCGAGCGTGCCGACGGCGATCACATCAACCTTGGAACCATTTCCCACGCGCATCGTCACTTCGTCCTTCGCCAGCCTCCGTCTATTCCGCAGTTCCTGTTTAGAGTTGCAAATATGAGCAACTGCACCGGTATCAAATACCCAGGCACTACAACGAGGGTTGGTAAGGAACATATCAATAACATGTATATCATATATACCTTGTTTGTTGTTGGCCGCCTTCTTGTCAGCCAAATACTTGGGGCAGTTCCGCTTCAAGTGTCCAGTTCCCTTGCAATGAAAGCACTCAGTTTCTGGTTTGGGTCCAGCCTTGGGTTTCGTCACAGGAGCAGCAACTGCTTTGCCACCCTTCTTAGATTTACCCTTCTTACCCTTGCCATTTTTCTTGAAACTAGTGGTTTTATTGACCATCAACACTTGATGCTCCTTCTGAATTTCAGACTCAGCGGCTTTCAGCATCGCAAACAGCTCGGCGACTGACTTGTTCATCCCGTGCATGTTATAGTTCAACACGAAGCTCTTGTAGCTAGGTGGCAATGATTGAAGAACTCTGTCAGTGATAGCCTCTGGCGGAAGGGGCATCCCCAATTCAGCCAGACGGGTGGAGTACCCAGACATTCTGAGCACGTGATCACTGATAGACCCGTTCTCCTCCATCTTGCAAGTATAGAACTTATCGGAGATCTCATATCTCTCGATCCGGGCATTCTTCTGAAAGATAAACTTCAACTCCTGGAACATCTCATATGCTCCATGACGTTCAAAACGTCTCTGAAGTCCCGGTTCTAAGCCATACAACATTGCACATTGAACTATTGAGTAATCATCAGAACGAGCCTGCCAGGCGTTCACAACGTCTAGAGACTCAACTGGAGCGGGTGGATCACCAAGCGGTGCATCAAGGACATAAGCCTTCTGGGAAGCCGTAAGGATAATCCTTAGATTACGGGCCCAGTCCACAAAGTTACTTCCATCATCTTTCAACTTAGCTTTCTCTAGGAACGCATTAAAATTCAGGGGTGCTACTGCGCGAGCCATGATCTACAACAAAAATATAGCAAAGACAACTTAGACTATTGTTCAAGATAATGAGTTTAATTAATCATATTACTTAAAAACTCCCACTCAAATTGACATCCCTCCGGTCATTCGAGTGTAACATGATCCAAATCCACCAACTCAAGTCCGATCATCACGTGAGTCGAGGTGGTTTCAATGGTGAACATCTTCATGTTGATCATATCTACTACATGACTCATGTTCGACCTTTCGGTCTCTTGTGTTCCGAGGCCATGTCTGTACATGCTAGGCTCGTCAAGTTTAACCCGAGTGTTTCGCGTGTGCAACATGGCTTGCACCCGTTGTATGTGAACGTGGAGTCTATCACACCCGATCATCACGGCGTGTCTCGAAACGACGAACTTTCACAACGGTGCACACTCGGGGAGAACACAATTTATCTTGAAATTTAAGTGAGGGATCAGCTTATAATGCTACCGTCGTCCTAAGCAAAATAAGATGAATAAAAGGATTAACATCACATGCAAATCATAAGTGACATGATATGGCCATGAACTTGTGCTTTTGATCTCCATCTCCAAAGCACCGGCATGATCTCCATCGTCACCGGCATGACACCATGATCTCCATCATCTTGATCTCTATCAACGTGTCGCCATGAGGTTGTCGCGCCGACTGTTGCTCCCACGACTATTGCTAACGTTTAGCGATAAAGTAAAGCATTACATAGCGCTTAATGATTGACACGCAGGTCATACAATAATTAAAGACAACTCTATGGCTCCTGCCAGTTGCCGTACTCATCGACATGCAAGTCGTGATATTCTATACAACACATGATCATCTCATACATCACATATATCTCATCATGTAATTGGCCATATCACATCACAACATACCCTGCAAAAACAAGTTAGACGTCCTCTAATTGTTGTTGCAAATTTTACGTGGCTGCTCCGGGTTTGCAAGAACCGTTCTTACCTACGCAAAACCACAACGTGGTGTAGTGATTGCTTTTTGATCTTCTAAAAGAACCCTCTTCATTGAAATCGATTCAACTAAAGTGAGAGAGACAGACACCCGCTAGCCATCTTTATGCAACGAAGTTACATGTTAGTTGAAGGAACCTGTCTCGCGTAAGCGTACGCGTAATGTCGGTCCGGGCCGCTTCATCTCACAGTACCGCCGAATCAAATATCAACTAGTAACGGCAAGCAATATGTATACACCCACGCCCACAACTCGTTTGTGTTCTACTCGAGATCTCATCTACGCATAGACCTAGCTCTGATACCACTGTTGGGGAACGTTGCATGGGAAACAAAAAATTTCCTACGCACACACAAGATCTATCCATGGTGATGAGCATCTACGAGAGGGAGAGTGGATCTACATACCCTTGTAGATCGCTAAGCGGAAGCGTTAAGTAACACGGTTGATGTAGTCGAACGTCTCCGCGATCCAAATCGCAAGTCGTCCCTCGATCCAAGCACGATCCAGCGCCAAACGGACGGCACCTCCGCGTTCAACACACGTACGGCTTGATGACGATCTCCGCCTTCTTGATCCAGCAAGAGGGAGCGGAGAAGAAGAAGAGTTCCAGCAGCACGACGGCGTGGTGGTGTTGATGAAGAACTATTTCAGCAGGGCTTCGCCTAAGCACTACTGAAATTATGACGTAGGAGGAACTAGAGGTTGCCGGCACACGGCTTGGGGCAATCTTATGTCTCCCGTGTGCTAGCCCTGCCCCTCTATTTATATGTTGAGCCTTGGGGTCTAAACTTGGAGTAAAAGCCTCCTCCAGGTCGGTTTACCCGCACAAGGTCGGTTTGGCCCGCAGGGAAAGAGTCCAACTCGGATCCCTGCAGTACCGCGCACAAGCGGTAGTACCGCTTCACACAAGCGGTAGTACCGCTTGGGCGGTAGTACCGCTTCACACAAGCGGTAGTACCGCTTCACAAAACGGTAGTACTGCTTACGTGGCAGCAAAACTACTTTTTGCACTTTCCAATACCTCGTGGGCTTTATCCCTTTGGCCCATATAAAGTGTTGCTGCACCCGAACACTTCGGTAAACATCCGGAACCCCTTCCGGTGAACTCCGGAACTCTTCCGGAGATCAAAACACTATTATCACATATATCAATTTTTACCTCCGGACTATTCCGGAGATCCTCGTCATGTCCGGGATCTTATCCGGGACTCCGAACAACTTTCGGTCACCAACAAAATAACTCAACTATACTAATCGTCACCAAACGTTAAGTGTGTAGACCCTGCGGGTTCGAGAACTATGTAGACATGACCGAGACACCTCTACGGTCAATAACCAATAGCGGGACCTGGATGCCCATATTGGCTCCTACATATTCTATGAAGATCTTTATCGTTTGAACCTCTATGTCAAGGATTCAGTTAATCCCGTATGCTGTTCCCTTTGTTCTTCGGTATGTTACTTGCCCGAGATTCGATCGTCGGTATCTCTATACCTAGTTCAATCTCGTTACCGGCAAGTCTCTTTACTCGTTCCGTAATACAAGATCTCGTGGCTAACACTTTAGTCACATTGCTTGCAAGGCTCATTGTGATTTTGTATTACCGAGTGGGCCCTGAGATACCTCTCCGTCACACGGAGTAACAAATCCCAGTCTTGATCCATGCCAACCCAACAGACACCCTCGGAGATACCTGTAGAGCACCTTTATAGTCACCCAGTTACGTTGCGACGTTTGATACACACAAGGTACTCCTCCAATGTCAGGGAGTTGCATGATCTCATGGTCATAGGAACAGATACTTGACATGCAGAAAACAATAGCAATAAACTGACACGATCATATGCTACGTTCGTAGTTTGGGTCTTGTCCATCACATCATTCTCCTAATGATGTGATCCCATTATCAAATGACATCTCATGTCAATGGCTAGGAAACCTTAACCATCTTTGATCAACGAGCTAGTCAACTAGAGGCTTACTAGGGACACAGTGTTTGTCTATGTACCCACACATGTATTTGAGTTTCCAATCAATACAATTATAGCATGGATAATAAACGATTATCATGAACAAGGAAATATAATAATAACCAATTTATCATTGCCTCTAGGGCATATTTCCAACAGCTTCCTCCCCGGCAATGGCGCGAGAAATTCCTTTGACGTGGCTTGAGACTGCGTTGGTATTTCCCCAAAGAGGAAGGTATGATGCAACACAGCTACGGTAAGTATTTCCCTCAGTTAAGAAACCAAGGTATCAATCCGTGGAGGAAGACCAAGCAACTATGTAAACGGCACCTGCACAAAGAACAAATAATTGCAACCCGACGCGTAAGAGAGATTGTCAAGCTCTCAACGATAAAAAGATAGATTAGATTGTAATAGGTTGGGCAAATAGATCTCACAAGAACACAAAATAAAAGAAGTAAACAAAAAGTGCAGCAAGGTATTTTTAGGTTTTTGGATTAATAGATTTGAAAACAAACACGGCAAAAAGATAGATTGGAAAGCAATATGTTGGAAAAGTAGACCCGGGGGCATAGGTTTCACTAGTGGCTTCTCTCATGACTATAGCACACGGTGGGTGAACCAATTACTGTTGGGCAATTGATAGAAGATCAAATAATCATGACGATATGCAAGGCAATGATCATTATATAGGCATCACGTCCAAGATAAGTAGACCGAAACGATTCTGCATCTACTACTATTACTCCACACATCGACCGCTATCCAGCATGCATCTATTGTATTAAGTTCATGGAAAAACGGAGCAATGCAATAAGAATGGTGACATGATGTAGACAAGATATATTTATGTAGGAATAGACCCCATCTTGTTATCCTCAATGGCAATGATACATGCATGCCTTGCTGCCCCTTCTGTCTCTGGGAAAGGACACCGCAAGATCGAACCCATCACAAAGCACCTCTTCCCATGGCAAGAAAAATCGATCTAGTTGGCCTAACCAAACCAAAGATTCGAAGAAGAAATATGAGGCTATAAGTAATCATGCAAATAAGAGATCAAAGAAGACTCAAATAATATTCATGGATAGAAACTGATCATGAACTCAAAATTCATCGGATCCCAACAAACATACCACACAAAGTCAATACATCAAATAGATCTCCAAGAGACCATTGTATTGAGAATCAAAAGAGAGAGAGAGAGAGAGAGAAAGCCATCTAGCTACTGCGTACGTACCCGTAGGTCTATGGTGGAGTACTCACGCATCATTGGAGAGCCACCCATGAAGACGATGCACCCCTCCGTGATGGTGTCAGACTGGATCTCGCGGTTCTGGAACTTGCGGCGTCTGGAATTGTGTTTCGTCGACTCTCCTCGGATTTTCTGAATATTTGGGTATTTATAAAGCTTATAGGCGGTGGAGAGGCGTCCCGAGGTGGGCACAACCCACCAGGGCGCGCCTTGGGCCTCTGGCTTCCTGGTGTCTTGTGCTCTCCTCGGCCCTCCTCTCTGGCACTTCTTTGGCCCATTGGATGTCTTCTGGCCCAAAAAAATCTCCAAAAAGTTTCATGGTGTTTGGGCTTCGTTTGGTACTGATATTCTACGAAGTAAAAAACAAGCAAAAAACAACAACTGGCACTTGGCACTATGTCAATAGGTTAGTCCCAAAAAATGATATAAAGTTGCTATAAAATGATTGTAAAACATCCAAGATTGGTAATATAACAGCATGAAACAATCAAAAATTATAGATACGTTGGAGACGTATCACCCACCGCCCCCCTCTTCATGGAGTTCTTCTATCTCAACCGTCAGACTGAATGTACATATGGCCTCAGCCTGGAATTAGGCGGGGTCTCTATTCAATGGCGCAGGGATGGTGCCTTCCCTGCTGCTGTTCTGCCAAGCCACCCCAAAGGATGGGTCAGAACTTGGTTCTACTACCGGAACACGGCCCCTGCTAATGAAAACCCCCTGCCGGGTTACAGACCAGATCGGCTTCCCATGAATTTTGAGCTCCCTGGCCGAACTTCACAAGAAGAAGGTCATCAACTCCCCCCTGACGTGGCTTGCGACTAAGTCGGTATTTCCCCAAAGAGGAAGGGATGATGCAGCACAGCTATGGTATCCCCTCAATTATGAAACCAATGTCGGCATCCTGGGAATCGGGGTACCCAGAACTGCCGGCCTGCGACCCAGGGCATGGCCCACTTCGACAGCCAAGCACGGCCCAGCGCGGCCCCACTCAAGACAAGGCCCTCGTGAGAGCCCCGCACTCGCGAGGGAGACGGTGCCAAGACCCTCAAAGGGAAGAGGTCACCCCAGGCCCCCTCCTGAGCGGCGGAGACCTCTATGCAATGCTCGGCCTCGGGAGGTCAAGGGTGACACAAGTCGGGCCAGGCGGGCACCAGCGTGCTAGAGGAGACAGTTTCCTCATTGGTGCAAAGGAGGCAGGGGCGCACGCAGGCTCCCAGAGCACCCCCCCAAAGGTTTCCATTCCGGTGCAACGAGACCAAGACCACGAGCTCCACAGGACGGACGTCATCGCCGAGCCCACCCCTGCATCACCACCGGCTACTTTGCAGGCGAAGACCACCTTTCGTCAGGATAAGATGTACTCCTTGTCCCCTTTTGAATTTAGCCGTTGTGGTATCCCTTCCGCCATTGTGACAAGGGAAGAGGACCCGGGTCGCTATAAAAAGGGCTAGGCCACCCCATGGAGAAAGCCCCGATCCAACACCACCCGAGCTCCCTCGCGAGGCAACTCACCACTGTACTAGTTCATCCACAAACCTCCTCATGAGGCAATCCACCAAAAGCATGAGTAGGGTTTTACGCTTCGCAGCGGCCCGAACCTGGGTAAATCCTCGTGTGCTAATCTCTTTTCTTTCGATCGCGCGGGTTCGTCGAGCGAGGCTATCGAGCAGTGAGTTTGAGGGCGGAGCTATGGAGATCTTCGCACATGCCCCTGAGTTCGAACCTGTTTGGGTTTTGTAGAGCCCGAAATCCGACATTTGGCGCGCCAGGTAAGGGCCGTGTCGAAGCCTCTCCATCCACGGCTGCAGTCAATCCCCGACTCATCAGCTCCATGGCCGGCGCAACCTCGAGGCCAGGCAGCCCATGGTGTACGGCGGCGCCACGGCTTGCCTGGCCGACCCTGCGGTCGCATGCATCCTCGGCGGGTCCCTGGCGCCTGCCTCCAACCGCCAGGTCAAGCAGTTCCTCCGCCAGGCGAGTGCAGTTCGGCCACGGCTTGAGGCCCCGCAGCCTGAAACGTGGCCGGAGGTTGACATCACCTTCTGCCCCAATGACCATCCCAGAACAACGGTTGCCGCCAGTACGCTCCCCATGCTGTGCACACCAACCATAAGCAGCGTGGCCGTCACTAGGACCCTCATACACAGCGGGGCCGGCCTCAACGTCCTCTCCGTGGAGACCTTCAACGCGATGCAGGTGCCTTGCAACTAGCTCGCAACCTCAAGGCCTTTCTCAGGGGTGGCCGGGGGCTCCATCGCCCCCTTGGGGCGGGTGCGCCTCCCCGTCACCTTTGGCACCCGCCACAACTACCGCACCGAGTAGATCGACTTCGACGTCGCCCACCTCCACCTCCCTAACAACACAATCCTTGGCTACCCCGCCCTCGCCAAGTTCATGGCGGAAACTCACCCGCGCTACAATGTCATCAAGATGCCTGGGAGCAATGGCATCCTCTCCATCGTCGGAGATGCCAAGGACGCAGTCTGCGCACTCAAGCTCGCCTACAAGGCGGCGGCTGCGGCGCGTCCCCAGTGCGCAGGCCCTGAATGGCGCTGGGGATGCCGTCAATGCTGCACCGGTAAAGAAGAAGCAGCTGTTCTCTCAGAAATGGGCTGAAACGAAGCAGGTGCCTGTAGACGACAAGAACCTGGGCCTAACCTTCACCATCGGCGCCGGCCTCCCCCTGGAGCAGGAAGAGGCGTTGGTGGCCTTCCTCCGCACAAACAAGGATGCGTTTGCGTGGAACGCATCCGACCTGGTGGGGGTCCCGAGGGATGTGATCGAGCACCACCTCATGGTGTGCCCCAATGCATGCCCGGTAATGAAAAAGGTGAGAAGGCAGGCTCAGGAGAAGCAGTCGTTCATCACTCAGGAGGTCGGCAAGCTGAAGGAGGCAGGAGTTATTCGGGAGGTGCAATACCCGGAGTGGCTGGCCAACCCGGTGGTCATCCCGAAGAAGTGCGGGAAGGAGCGCATGAGCGTCCACTTCACGAACCTCAAGAAGGCTTGCCCCCAAAGACACGTTCCCGCTGCCACGCATCGACCAGATCATGGACTCCACCGTCGAGTGTGACCTCCTATGCTTCCTGGACGCTTTCTCTGGCTACCATCAGATCAAGATGGCGGTGGAAGACGTCGAGAAGACAGCCTTCCTCACCACGTGCGGTGTGTTCTGCTACACGTGCATGCCCTTCGGGCTACAGAACGCTGGCGCAACCTTCCATTGGCTGATGCACATTGCCCTAGGGCCGCAGCTCGGGAGGAACGCAGAGGCCTACGTCGACGACATCGTGGTCAAGTCGCGAGAAGCCAAGACCCTGATCGAGGATCTGGAGGAGACGTTCGCCAGCCTGCAGCGGGTGAGCTTGAGGCTGAACCCCGAGAAGTGCGTCTTCAGGGTCCCGTCGGGCAAACTGCTCGGTTTCCTGGTGTCGCACCGAGGGATCGAGGCAAACCCGGAGAAGATCAAGGCTATAAGCAAGATGAGTCCGCCTCAGACCCTCAAGGAAATTCAGAAGCTGGCGGGCTGCATGACCTCCTTGGGACGCTTCATCTCCAAGCTTGGCGAGCATGCCCTGCCGTTCTTCAAGCTCATGAAGAGGAAGGGCGGCAGACGCGGCATTCGAGGACCTCAAGCGGTACCTCACGAGACCACTAGTAATGGTGGCACCCCGCCTCCAGGAGCCCCTATTGCTGTACCTGGCATCCACCCCGCACTCCGCCAGTGCTGCGCTCATGGTGGTCAGGGAGGAAAGTGTCGGCACGCGCTACACCCTCAGGCACGGGAGGGCCCCCGAGCATAAAGCAAGGTGGCTCACAGAATGCCCTGAAGCCCTCACCTCTTCAAGACGACGCCCCTGAGGCCTCACCCACCACGGTGACCCCCGAGGCATCTGGATCTCATGATCCCGCTGCAGAGCGGGGTGGCGCGAAAGGCGTCTCCCTCGTCGAGCACCCGGTGTACTACGTCAGTACCGTACTGCGGGACGAGCACTCGCGTTACCCCATGCAGCCGAAGCTCTTGCTCGCGCTTCTCGTCGCTTCAAGGAAACTGCGCCATTACTTCCAGGGCCACCCCATCAAGGTCGTCTCTGCGTATCCCTTGGAGAAAGTGTTTCGCAACCCCAACGCAGCAGGGAGGGTCGCAGAATGGAACATCGAGCTACAGGCCTTCGAGTTAGAGTTCAGCACGACCAGGGTCATCAAGGGGGCGGTCCTGGCGGATTTTGTGGCCGAATGGACGGACGCTCCCGACCGAGGGCTGGACGAGGGCCAGTCCCTCACCCCCGGCGACGAGGCACCTGATGGTTGGACCATGCACTTCGATGGGGCCTTCGCCGCAGAGGAGCAGGGGCCGGGGTTGTACTCATCTCCCCGACCGGAGACAAGCTCTACTACGTCGTCCAAGTTTGCTTCCAGCATGGTGAGAAGGTCTCCAACAACATCGCGGAGTATGAGGGCTTAATCGCCGGCCTCAAGGCCGCGGCCGCCTTGGGGATTCAGCGACTCACCATCAAGGGCGACTCCCAGCTCCTCGTCAACTTCTCCAACAAGGAGTATACGCCTAAGGACGAGCACATGGAGGCATACTTAGAAGAGGTACGTAAGATTGAAAAACCTTTCCAGGGCTTGGAATTGCAGCACATCCCCCGTGGCGCGAACAAGGAGGCCGACGACATCGCCACGAGGGCGTCGCGTTGCGAGCCTCAGGAGCCGGGCGTCTTCGAGGAACGGCTCTTCAAGCCATCCGTGGCGCCCCCAACCGCGGACCAGGCACCGCAGAATGAAGGGCTACCCCCAGCGCCGCCCTCGGGGGCTCCGACTTGTGGTCCGGCCTCAGGAGCCCGACTGCTCCTGGTGCTGGATCCTAAAGCCGACGACTGGACACAGGAGTTCAGGGCGTACTTGCTCCACGACACGCTACCAGAAAGGGAGGAAGATGCAAAGCGCGTGGTGCGACAGGCCACTGCTTATTGTTTGCAGGACGGCGAGCTGTCGCAGGCGCCCGAACGACATTGCATTGCGATGCGTGTCTGGGGAGTACAGGCGCGAGCTGCAGGCCGACATCCATGGAGGAGACTGCTGCCACCACTCCTCGTCACGCACCCTTGTAGGGAAGGAATTCCGCAGTGGTTTCTAGTGGCCTACGGCGCTCAACGACGGCACCGAGCAGGTCCGGTCCTGCAAGGGTTGCCAGTTCCATGCCAAGCAGATTCATCAGCCCGCGCAGGGCCTCCAGACCATCCCGCTCTCCTGGCCCTTCGCGGTTTGGGGGCTGGATATACTAGGGCCCTTTCCGCGAGCGGCCGGCTGATACCGCTACCTCTACGTCGCCATCGACAAGTTCACCAAGTGGGCGGAGGTGGAGCCCGTCCGCGCCATCCCCGCCGGGTCGGCTGTCAAGTTTGTCAAGGGCCTCATGAGCCACTTCGGTGTCCCCAACTGCATCATCACCGACAATGGTTCGCAGTTCACAAGAAACCTTTTCAGGACCTATTATACTAACCTTGGAACGCAGATATGCTACGCCTCAGTGGCACACACACACACGAAGCAATGGTCAGGCAGAGCGCGCCAACGCGGAGGTCCTGCAGGGCCTCAAGGCACGGAGCTTCCAGAAGAAGCTCGAGGCATGCGGCAGGGGCTGGCTCGATGAGCTTCAGTCCGTGTTGTGGTCCATCCGCACAACTGCGACTAAGCCCACCGGCGAGACCCTGTTCTTCCTCGTCTACAGAGCAGAAGCTGTCCTCCCACACGAGGTCAAGCACCGATCCCGACGGGTCCTGGCATTCGATGAGGAGCGTCAGGATGCCCCGCGGGGGACAGACCTTGTTCTCGGAGAGGAGGCCCATCGTCAAGCCTCGCTCCGAGCTGCGAGGTACCAGCAGGCGTTGCGGCGTTACCATTGCCGTAACGTACGCTCCGGGACCCTCGAAGTCGGAGACCTCGTCCTGAGGCGGGTCCTTTCCAGGGAGGGCTTGCACAAGCTCTCGCCCATGTGGGAGGGCCCGTTCAAGGTCGCCCGAGTCTCCAGGCCTGGCGCCGTGCGCCTGGAGACTCAGGACGGGGTCCCCATCCAGAATGCCTGGAACATCCAGCACCTTCGCAAGTTCTACCCGTGACACTCTCACGTAATAATGAGTGGGCTGTATACGCCCGGAGCCCCCCGAGGACGCGGAGGGCTTCCCACCCACGCCCAAGTGGATGCCCCATGCTCCGCGCTGGCGGACAACACTGTCCCCCAATGACTATGCCCACGCAACGTGGATGCCCTATGCTCCGCGCTGGGGGAAGACGAAGACTAGCCTAGGTGCCGGACGCGGCTGTTCTTTGCTTTTCTTGTATTCGAATTTGCCATTTTCCTAGAATGAAACTCGAGGATTTTCGATTCTATTTAAAGAAAAGGGGCGGGAACTTTTCTCCTTGCAGTTTTCCATCTTGAAGTTTCTTTCTCCGGATTAACGCCTGCCAGCCTCTCCCTCTCGCGCCACGCGAGCAGGGGCTACGGGGCACGGTGCGCACACCTCACCAAGGCCTTGGCATCCTGGTCCCCCCGAGTCCTTGGCATCCTGGTCCTCGCGTGGCACTCTCGAGCAAACTAGCAGGCATGTGTCGCCTCATCCTCGCTCGGGGGCTCCGCCGTGGCCCCGCGCCCTGTCTTAAGAGCCTCAGGAGGCTCACGCCTCCTGGGGCAAGAGCCGGCGGAAAGGACTGGTCGCCGCATGAACGTCAAAGGGGGGCTCCTGGGCATCACACCTTAGGAGCCTCACTGATCCCGTGGCTCCTCGCCCCTTGGTCTCGTCCTGGTGATCCGGACGCCCCAACGGTGGTCGAGGCCTCGCCCCTTGGTCTCGTCCTGGTGATCCGGACGCCCCAAGGTGGACGGGGCATGCACGGGGTTGGGCCCTGTCGACGTAGAGCGCCGCTTGAGCATCAAAGGGGGCTCCTGGGCATCGCGCTTCAGGAGCCTCACAGATCCCGTGGCTTCTCGCCCCTTGCTCTCGTCTTGGTGATCCGGACGCCCCAACAGTGGTCGAGGCCTCACCCCTTGGTCTCATCCTGGTGATCCGGACGCCCCAAGGTGGTCGGGGAATACATGGAATTGGGCCCCGCAGACGTAGAGTGCCGAAAGGGCCCCCCAAACCGCCTGACTCACAGGAAGAAGGAACCCCCCAAGCTCCCCAGGTGCCACTGCCAGACCTCGCGACACGGAAACCCGCTGCGGACGCATCAAGCTAAGTACCCTAACCACAACCAACAAGAAGCCTCGATCAACAGTAAGGCAGGGACCGCAACACATGACGAGAATGCTAATAAAAGGGCGCAAGTGCCAAAGTTCATTACACGCCTAGAAGGCCCCCCCATGATTTTTTGGTTACAGGAAGAGGAAAAGAAAAAGAAGGCGAAGCGCCCCCCCCCCCCCGGGGGATACCGCTCCTGAGGCCCTGGACCCGGCGCGCCAGCGCTCAGTCGGAATCCTCCTCCTCCTTGACGGGGCCGTGGAGGCACGCCGGCGTAGCCGCTTCCCGGGCGGGGGAGCAACGCCGTCGCAGCTGGCCTCCCCTCGAAATCCGAGCGTGCCGGCGCGGTGGGGCGTCATAGCTGTCGTCGCTCGGGCTCCCCTCAGAGGAGGTGTCGCTACTGCTGGAAGCATGGAGGGCGTCGCCAAGAGCAAGCTCACCTCCAAGATCGCCGTTGCCGCCGCCCTCTGGGCAGCACCCCAAGCGCCTACCGTCCTCCCCGAAGATCTTGACGAAAAGCGCCACGGCGCCATCGTGCATGAAATGGAGCGTGGGCCCTCCCCTCCAGGCCGTGGGTGCGGGTGAAGGTCTGCCACCCACGGCTCAGGAAGGCGTTGCCTGCGGGGGTAACCTCCACCTCCACCCACAACGCGCCGCTGCAACAACCATCGGCTTGCAGCCACAGACCCGCAGGCTCGTTAGCCCGCAACGTCTCCATGAAGAAGTGTGGGAGCTGTAACCAGGTGCTCGCCCGCCTCTCCACCAGCACCAGGAACTCCTGGCCCGCGTCGGCCATGAGGGCTTGCGGGCGCGGTTGCTGTGCTCCAACTGCGGGTCTCCCTCCCCGGCCACGACCGCCGCGCCGTCGCCTCTGGCTGCGCCAGCAGAAGCACCGGTCCTCGCGGAGGGACGCCCATGCCCACGGGGCGCCGTCGGCAACGCCTCAGTATACTTGCGAGGATGACCCCAGCCCCTCTTGGAAGACTGTTGGTCCGGCACCCCTTGGCAGGCTTTCCCCTTCTTGGCGGCGGAAAACCTCCTCACCGGCGTCATGATAGAGGAGGCGAAAGACGAATGCGGGGGACCAAGGAGTAGGAATGGGCTGGGGGCTCCATTTCCCCTGCCCATTTATAGCCAGATGGCGGCCAACCGGCGCCTTCCCCCGTCCCGGGCAATGATGGCCCTGCGACGTGCGCCGGTTGCTGGTCAGACGGAGCGATTGCCGAGGCGCCATGGGGAAGCGGAGGAGGCCGTGCTTCGTTGATTACCATGCGAGAGGCTGGGCTCGCAGGCCTTTGGGGCCCGTGGCGCTTCGGGCCATCTTCTCCGGCTTCGCCCCGAAGCCAGCCCGACCGCGCCTTGGACCCGGGGGCTACTGTCAGCGTCCTGGGAACGGGGGTACCCAGAACTGCCGGCCTGCGACCTTGGGCGTTGCACAGTTCAACAGCCAAGCACGGCCCAGCACGGCCCCACTCAAGACAAGTCCCTCGCGAGAGCCCCACACTCGCGAGGGAGATAGCGCCAAGACCCTCAAAGGGAAGAGGTCACCCCAGTCCCCCTCCTGAGCGGCGGAGATCTTTATGCAATGCTCGGCCTCGGGAGCTCAAGGGTGACGCAAGTCGGGCTAGGCGGGCACCAGCGCGCCAGAGGTGACAGTTTCCTCTTTGGTGCAAAGGAGGCAGGGGCGCATGCAGGCTCCCAAAGCACCCCCCAAAGGTTTCCATTCCGGTGCAACGAGACCAAGACCACGAGCTCCGCAGGACGGACTTCATTGCCGAGCCCACCCCTGCATCACCACCTGCTACTTTGTAGGCGAAGACCACCTTTTGTCAGGATAAGATGTACTCCTTGTCCCCTTTCGAATTTGGCCGTTGTGGGATCCCTTCCCGCCATTGTGACAAGGGAAGAGGACCCGGGTCGCTATAAATAGGGCTACGCCACCCCATGGAGAAAGCCCCGATCCAACACCACCCGAGCGCCCTCGCGAGGTAACTCACCACTGTACTAGTTCATCCACAAACCTCCTCGTGAGGCAATCCACCAAAAGCAGGAGTAGGGTTTTACGCATCGCAGCGGCTCGAACCTGGGTAAATCCTCGTGTGCTAATCTCTTTTCTTTCGATCGCGCGGGTTCGTCGAGCAAGGCTATCGAGCTGTGAGTTTGAGGGCGGAGCTGTGGAGATCTTCACACACGCCCCTGATTTCGAACCTCTTTGGGTTTTGCGGAGCCCGAAATCCGACAACCAAGGTATCGATCCAAGGAGGAAGAACACACAATGCTATGTAAACGGCACCTGCACACAAAGAACAAATACTTGCAACCCGACGTGTAAGAGAGGTGGAAGATCTCTCAATGGTAAAAAGATAGATTAGATTGTAATAGGTTGGGCAAATAGATCTCACAAGAACACAAAATAAAAGAAGCAAATAAAAAGTGAAGCATGGTATTTTTGGGTTGTTGGATTAATAGATCTGAAAACAAAAGCGGCAAAAAGATAGATCGGAAAGCAATATGTTGAAAGATAGACCCGGGGGTCATAGGTTTCACTAGTGGCTTCTCTCATGAGTATAGCACACAGTGGGTAAACACATTACTGTTGGGTAATTGATAGAAGATCAAATAATCATGACGATATCCAAGGCAATGATCATTATAGAGGCATCATGTCCAAGATAAGTAGACCGAAACGATTCTACATCTACTACTATTACTCCACATATCGACCGCTATCCAGCATGCATCTAGTGTATTAAGTTCATGGAGAAACGGAGTAATGGAATTAGAACGATGACATGATGTAGACAAGATCTATTCATGTAGGAATAGACCCCATCTTGTTATCCTTAATAGCAACGATACATGCGTGCCTCGCTGCCCCTACTGTCACAGGGAGAGGACACCGCAAGATCGAACCCATCACAAAGCACCTCTTCCCATGGCAAGAAAAATCGATCTAGTTGGCCTAACTAAACCAAAGATTCGAAGAAGAAATACGAGGCTATAAGTAATCATGCATCTAAGAGATCAAAGAAGACTCAAATGATATTCATGGATAGAAACTGATCATGAACACAAAATTTCCTCGGATCCTAACAAACCCACCGCAAAAAGCCATTACATCAAATAGATCTCCAAGAGACAATTGTATTGAGAATCAAGAGAGAGAGAGGAAGCCATCTAGCTACTGCCTACGGACCCGTAGGTCTATGGTGGACTACTCACGCATCATCGGAGAGGCACCCATGAAGACGATGCACCCCTCCGCTATGGTGCTAGATTGGATCTCGCGGTTCTTTAACTTGCGGCGGCTAGAATTGTGTTTCGTTGACTCCCCTAGGGTTTTTGGAATATTTGGCTATTTATAGAGCTGATAGGTGATGGAGAGGCATCCCGAGGAGGGCCCGATAGACTAGGCCACGCCAGGGGCCTCTGGCGCACCCTGGTGTCTTGTGCTCTCCTCGGCCCTCCTCTCAGCACTTCTTTGGCCCACTGGATGTCTTCTGGCCCAAAAAAATCTCCAAAAAGTTTCACGGTGTTTGGGCTTCGTTTGGTATTGATATTCTGCGAAGTAAAAAACAAGCGAAAAACAGCAACTGGCACTTGGCACTATGTCAATAGGTTAGTCCCAAAAAATGATATAAAGTTGCTATAAAATGATTGTAAAACATCCAAGATTGATAATATAACAGCATGGAATGATCAAAAATTGTAGATATGTTGGAGACATATCACCCTCGTATACCCAAAACTGGCGGCTTTGTAGGCTCATGGCTTGACCAGGGTTGACCTACGGTGCTAGACATCTTGGAGGATCCAGCCATTGAGTCAACGCAGCGATTTGATGTGTAACTACTCTGGCGGTTTAGACGACGCGCAAAGATACAACAACCAAGATTTGCTGGCTGATGGTAACAACAAGATTTTGAAGAAGCTGTTGGGAGAGAATCAAGCGGCTTGCAATCAAGTTGGGCTGATGAAAGCACATTTGCTCCCTTGGTGGTTTTGGTAATTAATAACAACATACAAGTCATTGAACTAATGTTTCCACTAAGTATGTTTCAGGAAAATTTCAATGATAGGGATGGCAAAAGGATTGTGGAGATTGTGGAAATACCCAAGATGCAAGGAAATGGATTGGCAAAGCTTCAAGCAAGAGGGCTCTACATTTTACATTTGTGGGAAATCACTTTGAGTCCATAGGAAAGCCAATACTATTAAAAGGGGGTAAGGTTTTGATTGGTGAACAAAATGCTCATACGTGCATAAGTGATAGTCACGAAAAACACCACAAGCTCTTCCACAAAAGTCTGTCCAAAGTCAAATATCCAAAATTGGTGCAACCAACACTTTCCACTCGGTGCCACCGATTCCCAAACTCAAACAGACCTAAGCCAAACCCTAGCCTTTCAGTGCAACCGATTCTGCTTTGGTGCCACCGAGTTTAGGTTCCAACTTTCTGTTACGCAAATTCACAATATCGGTACCACCGAGATTGTTGGATCGGCGTCACCGAGATTGGGCAATCTGACCGTTGGTCACCTTATCGGTGCAACTGAGTTTCCTATATCGGTCTCACCGAGATTCAAAAGTTGCCACCTTTTGGTCACTTTGGTACCACCGAGATTAACACATAGGTGTCACCGAGTTGGTCATTTTGTGTGTAACGGTTGGATTTTTGGGGATGCCTATATATACCCCTTCACCACCACCCACTCGAACGAGAAGCACTCAAAACTATTCCATACTTGCCCCATCCAGTTTTCTGAGAGAGAACCACCTACCCTTGTGTTGAGGTCAAGATCATCCACTCCTATTACCTTTTGGAGGGTGGTGCCTCCTAGATTGGTTAGGTGTCGCTTGGGAGCCTCGTACTTCGTGTTGTGGAGTTGAACCAAGAAGTTTGTAAGGGCAAGCAGATCGCCTACTTCATGAAGATCTACCCATAGTGAGGCTTGTCCTTCGTCGACGGAAGCCGTTATGGAATAGTCAAGGTTGCTACTTCGTGGACCCTTATGGGTGGAGCCCTCCGTGGACTCTCGCGACCGTTACCCTCCGTGGGTTGAAGACTCCAAAAACGTGGATGTACGATAGCACCACCTATCGGAACCACGGGAAAAATCATCGTGTCTACAATTGCATTTGATATTCCTACCCTATCCTTTCTACTCATGCTTGTTGTTACTTTCCGCTGCTATACTCTTAGACTTGCATGTGTAGGGTGTACTTGACTTGCCATGAATGCTAAAATCTGCCAACACTAAAATTTGGGAAAAGGTAGAATTTTTATTTGGTCAAGTAGTCTAATCACCCCCCCTCTAGACATACTTTCGGTCCTACATGTGGTATCAGAGCTTTGGTCTCCATTGCATTGGTCTCACAACTCTGAGAGAAGCTATCACTCCGACTCCGACTATAGTCAAGATGATGGTGTTGCCGGAATTGCTCTAGTGACTACCAACTCCTATGATCTATTTGATTCACCAAACGAAGGGAGTGGAAGTTGCTTCATGGCTAAAGGCCCCAAGGTATCACACCCCGAGTATCTTGATTTCAATAGTGATGAAGATGACATGCTTTGTGATGATGACTTGCTCTTTGATAAAACTAGTAATGTTAGTTAAAATGAACTTGATAATTCTCATGCTAGTCAAGATTAGTCAATTGATGATGATAAGATGAAAATAGAACAACTAACTAAAGAACTAAACACTGTTAAGTTAGCTCATGAATCTACTCTTGAAGATCATAGAGAGCTTGTAAGGACTCATGAGAAGCTACGCTTCGAGAAGCTCAACTTGGAGCAAGAGCATGAGTTTCTTAAAGCTATCAATGACGATCTCCGAAAGAAGACTTCATCTTATCTAGCCAAACGACTACTCTTGTCTACATTCATGCCTCAAGTTAAAACTAAGCAAACTAGTAACAAAGGCAAGAAAGGTTCTTCATCTAGTAGCAACAATAAAAATGCTAAACCTAATGATGTTGCTTCTAGTAGTTCTATTGATTCCACTAATGATGATTCTCTTAGCCAAGTTACACTTGAGCAAAAAAATGCTTTATTGAAAGGAATTATAGAAAAGGGTATCTACAAGAGTCTTGCCGGGTGTAAGCAATTTGAGGAAATTGTACGCAAGCACGGAGGATACCGAAAGAACCATGGTGTTGGCTACTTCAACGCTAATGGAGTTGAATGGGAAGAAGGTCAATACCCCAAGCCCAAGTTTGTTCCTCAAAAGGAGAAGTATGAAAATACTCTTCCCAAGTGAACAAACACTCAAGATGACCTTCCACCACAAGACCACAAGCTCAAGGGCAAGAACAAGCTTCAAGAGGACATTGACTCATATGAAGATGAATCCCTAGCTTTGGTGGAGTGGGTTCCCAATGCTACTTCAAGCTCAACTTCTACAAATGCTACTACAACACCAAGGATCCCCATCAACTTGATGTGGGTCCCCAAGAAGAAGAACTAGAGAGTTCTTGAGGGGTGACTCCGCCAATGAAATTCACTCACATTCATTATTGGCAAGAATTATTTGCAATCAACATCAACTCTATGCAATAGTTCAAGGAGTCACACATTCCCTCAAAGGTAAGCAAGGGACAAGGTAATCAACAAATCAATGGACATCATAACACATGCTTTGCACTCCATGTCCATAGATATCCTTGTATTTGTCTCTTGTGTGTTGGGACTAACCCATGTAGGTGAGAAGAGTAAGGAAACAACAAGGATGCTCCCAACTCTTGGTGATCTTCATCAACCTTGAGGATCCACCACTACCTCACCAACATGAAGTCTTCATCGACAAAACCCAAGGTTAGTTTATCCCTCTTATGGGGGGATGTCACATCAAGGGGGTGCTTTACTCTAAGACTTGAGTTAAAGCATCTCTTAGCATGTGACAACATTAAATGCTTTATGTAAAAGTGGTAACCCCACTTGTGCTTAAACGATGAGTATGACCTATGATCAAGTATTCTTACTTGGCTCCTGAGTCAATATACTCATATATAGATGACTTCGTCATCGCCAAAGTGATTGTTAGATGCTAGTATGTATGTGCTTGTTTGTCATGATTTCTTTTGACATCTTCTTGTGTGAGCATGTTGGTCTGCATTTATTTCTCCATTCGAGGACATCCAATTGTTGCTATCTGGCTTTTGATTTATCTTTTGCCAATTGGATGGACAAGAATGCCTAGGACCACTCTTTAGCTATCTATGCTTTCTCACCTCACATTCCATTCATGCTGCATCACAAAATTTGAACAAGTACTTTTCGATCCCTCTGTGTGTGGAGCACTCGGAGTTCCGTATCGACAAGGACTGACCATTAAAACCTCCCAAGTGTATCTCGGTGGAACCAACCCAAAATTCTCGGTCTCACCGAATGCCTAGGGTTGATCTGGTTTTCAATCTCGGTACTACCGATTCCATATTCTCGGTTACACCGAGTTTCCCTGTCAACTGACAGTTGAGGAACTCGGTGACACCGAAAATTTCGAACCGGTGTCACCGACAGTGAAGGGTATATAAGCTGTGGTCCCGACGGTTCGAAAATTCAATCTTCAATCGTCGCGCCCCAAACCCTAAGCTGCCGCAAAAGGAGCCCCTGGTCGTCGCCCTTGTTTCCTTGCGCTCCTCCGCCGCTGGGATCCTCGCCGTCGACGGGCATCTTCGCCGCCGTCGACGCCGTAGCGGATCCGTCACCAAGCTAGGGTACGGATTCGATCTTTCTTTGCGCTCCTCGTCCGAATCTTGCACATTGAAGTTGTTTTATCTATAAGCCACCTCTTGCACGTCTTCCTATCCACGAGAAAATTCCATAGATTAGAGAATGATCGATTTTCTAGGGTTTACCGTCCGCCCGATGGAACTCGGTGGAACCGAAGCGAACAAATCGGTGTCACCGATTTGCCAGTCTGTGCTGCTGAGAACTATCTCGGTGAAACCGAGTACTTCTCTTCGGTCTCACCGAAAAGAGTGCCAAGTTTCTGTTAAAGAGAAAGTCAGTCTCGGTAGCACCGAAACTTTTGCTTCGGCTGTACCGATTTTCTTGTGACAGAATGTAAACCTTGAGAATCTTTTGTTCAAACTTTCAAAAATGCAGCTGAGAACATTTTGTGATGACTTATGTTCTTCTGCTCCTCTATACTCTATTCACAGGGTCAGTATGTCAGATGCTAAGGACAATCAGAATGATCTTCGAGAGCAGAGTGTTGAGACGGATTCAGGCACTAGTCCTGAGTCTAGTTCATCTTCAGATCCAGGCACTCCTAGTTCTCATGGGTTGCCCAAGGCTGCTACAAGGGCCAGGAAGAAGCTGAATTCAGATGAGGAAGATTCAGACTTTGTGCCAGAAGAGATTCTTGCCAAGAAGCAAGAGAAGGCTGCCAAGAAGTCTGCAAATGAAGCCACCTCTTCCAGGAGAGCTATCAGGAAGGAGTATGCTAGCTCTGAAGCTATGAGAGCACCTGAGAGTGCTAGAGCTACCATGATTGTTGAGCCCCCAAAGAAGTCTATGCCTAAGAAGGCAGGGGAGAAGAAGAGAGCTAGGAAGAGGATTGTCTATGTTGTTGGCAGGCAAACCTCAATGTTTGAAGATCCAGAGGAGACTGCTGGTTGTGCTGCTGAGGAGGAGGAAGAACATGTTGAGAAGGCCCCTCCCAAGAAGAAAAAGAAGCTTATGGCTGATGCTATGCCAAAGATAGGCACATCCAAGAGCACCAAATCTGCACCCAAGAAGGCTGCTCCTAAAAAGCCCAGGAGATTGTCAAGGAAAATTCCAGCTTCTGAAAAGAACAAGGGAACCACCTCCAGAGTTGAGGATGAAGATGCTATGTCTGCTTTGATGAAGCTTAGACCACACCTTCCAGTACATAATGCCAGCTATCCACTTGCTGAAGATATGAAGAAGAGGAAGGACTCTGGTTTGAGGGCATGGAGAGCTGCTGATCCATATGCCCAAAGGAGGAAGACAGCTGTGGACTACAGATTCTATACCAAGGAGCAACAGGATTTTTATGAAACTGTGCTATTTGACAAGAGTCCAGCTGTGAGTGACATGAGATATGTGGACTGGAAATTCATTAAGGAGAATGAAGACTATTTTCCAAGTGTCCAAGACAACTTTCACTACATTGGCTTGGATATATGCCTTTGAACTTTTATCAACAACCGGAGGAGATCAGCCCAAGAACGCTTAGATATATGCCTTTGAACTTTTTGCTAACTTGTTGCCAAATGGGGAGCAGTGTATATAGATCTTTAGGCTTCGAGTGAGAGAGCGTTTGGTTTTTATTGCTTTTTCAAAACATTTGATCTTTTGGTTGTTTGTGATACACGTTTGTTGGTGTTTTGATCATACGCTTAATGGTTGCTGCTTCTATTTCCTATCATTATGCTACTTATGAGACGATCATTCACCTTTGCTTGATTGTGTTGTGCTATGTTGTTCATTCTTGTTATTCTCGCACACCACCGAGTTGTATGTGACATGGAAGAAGTGCCCCAAGTACCTAATCGATTGTGCATTTGCATTCAAACGCAAATCTAAAATAATGCACAAATTTAGGGGGAGATCTTACTTATCACATACTTCTCAAAGCGACGATTATATTCATTGATTATATCATATGTCGAAGCTTTGATCTATATGTTGTCATCAATTACCAAAAAGGGGGAGATTGAAAGCACATTTGCTCCCTTGGTGGTGTTGGTAATTATAATAACAACATATAAGTCATTGAACTAATGTTTCCACTAAGTATGTTTCAGGAAAAGTTCAATGATAGGGATGGCAAAAGGATTGTGGAGATTGTGGAAATACCCCAAGATGCAAGGAAATGGATTGGCAAAGCTTCAAGCAAGAGGACTCTACATTTTACATTTATGAGAAATCACTTTGAGTCCATAGGAAAGCCAATACTATTAAAAGGGGGTAAGGTTTTGATTGGTGAACAAAATGCTCATACGTGCACAAGTGATAGTCACCAAAAAGACCCACAAGCTCTTCCACAAAAGTCTGTCCAAAGTCAAATATCCAAAATCGGTGCAACCAACACTTTCCACTCGGTGCCACCGATTCCCAAACTCAGACAGACCTAAGCCAAACCCTAGCCTTTCGGTGCAACCGATTCTGCTTCGGTGCCACCGAGTTTAGGTTGCCAACTTTCTGTTACGCAAATTCACAATATCGGTACCACCGAGATTGTTGGATCGGCGTCACCGAGATTGAGCAATCTAACCGTTGGTAACCTTATCGGTGCAACCGAGTTGCCTATATCGGTCTCACCGAGATTCAAAAGTTGCCACCTTTTGGTCACTTCGGTACCACTGAGATTAACACATCGGTGTCACCGAATTGGTCATTTTGTGTGTAACGGTTGGATTTTTGGGGATGCCTATATATACCCCTTCACCACCACCCACTCGAACGAGAAGCACTCAGAACTATTCCATACTTGCCCCATCCAGTTTTCTGAGAGAGAACCACCTACCCTTGTGTTGAGGTCAAGATCATCCACTCCAACCATATGGATCTTGATTTCTAGCCTCCCCAAGTTGCTTTCCACCAATCCCATCTCTTCCACCAAGCCAAATCTATGAGAGAGTGATTGTGTGTTGAGGAGTCTATCATCTTGAAGCACAAGAGCAAGGAGTTCATCGTCATTGCTGAGCCTATTACCTTTTGGAGGGTGGTGCCTCCTAGATTGGTTAGGTGTCGCTTGGGAGCCTCCTACTTCGTGTTGTGGAGTTGAACCAAGAACTTTGTAAGGGCAAGGAGATCGCCTACTTCGTGAAGATCTACCCATAGTGAGGCTAGTCCTTCCGGGACGGAAGCCGTTATGGAATAGTTAAGGTTTCTACTTCGTGGACCCTTATGGGTGGAGTGAGGGAGTCCTGGTTTAAGGGGTCCTCGGGAGGTCGACCTATTTCTAATGGGCCGAACTATATGGGCCATTCGCCGGACACTAGATGGATCAAAGACCCTGTCTCCAGGATGGAAGCCTCGAGGATCGTGGCTTATTCTCCATGTTCAAAGTAGTGGATAGGCATGTTTATCCCTTCGACGTGTAACCGACCATGTGTAAACCCTAGGTACCCTCGGCGTCTATATAAGCCGGAGGGTTTTAGGTTGTAGATCAACAGAACTCATCTAGGGTTTTAGTCATACGATCTCATGGTAGATCAACCTGTAATCCTCATATCATCAATATAATCAAGCAGGACGTAGGGTGTTACCTCCATAGGAGGGCCCGAACCTGGGTAAAACCTTGTCCCCTCCGTCTCTTGTTACCATCGATCCTAGTCTCACAGCTCGGCACCCCCTACCCGAGATCCGCCGGTTTTGACACCGACATTGGTGCTTTCATTGAGAGTTCCACTGTGATCGCCAGAAGGAATCGATGGCTCGCCTAGTCATCAACGAAGAGGTCCACAATCTGGGCGCTTCTGTCCCTGGACAGATCTTCGCTTTCAGCAGCATCGTGCTGCACGCCGACCCGACCGGCCATCTAGGCCGCGTCGGAAGTTTTGCCCCTGATCAAGAGGTCAGGTTCGGGAACTTAGAGTTCTCCGTAGACTCTCGGGGCGATCTATCGCTAACTGGGCTCGCAGTCTTGCCTGCCACGCCCGAAGACTCTGAGGCTTTAAACCCAGATCCATCCTTCGGCTCTGCCCACGGGATCTACCCCGGCGAGGGCCCGACTCTCAGTCCGGATTGGGCCATAGTGCCCTACGTCCTGGTATCTACACTTGCTGAACACTCTCCCTGCGTGGGCGCATCGGAGGTTCACTCCGGAAGCTCTGGGCAGACCGACTCGGTCGAGCTCTCGACACTCAACGAGGCTCTAGATCGGATCTCATCGATGAAGATTACCGACGACCCAAACCGGATCTGTTCTCAGATTGGTCGCCAGACGGGTCAGGACATATTTTTCTTCCCACCCACCACCCACTTGATAGCCATTGTCGAGGATTTAACCAACATGCTAGACTACGCTTCTGAGGAAGCAGAGTACATGGAGGAGGAGGATCAAGCCCTCACCCCCGCTAAGACCGGGCAGTGGATAGCCACCTCCACATATGACGTCTACATGGTGGACACCCCAAAAAACGACGACGAAAAATCGGATGAAGCGCCGTCAAGGCGCCGAAAGCCGCATACGCGGTCAAAAGGAAAAAAGGGGCGAAAGTCTATCGATGGCACCAGGGACGGAGATACCCCGAAAGACATCGGCGGCCCCGAAATCCCCGAACACCCGTTAGAGGGTCAGGAGAGAACCGAAGACCGTCGCAACCCCGATGATCTAGATGATCCCGAGGACGACGACTACCTCCGCTCTATCGAGGGGGAGGACAATGCGGATGCTGATGACTTCGCCATCCCTGACAATCCTGCAGATCAGAATTGTTCAGGCAACAGCTCATATCCACGGCTCGCAGCCTGAAAGCAAAAGAGCGGCAGCTCAAAGCCGAACAAGACGACCTCAACGATTGATGGACGAGTGTCCTCTCAGCCGAGGAAGGATATGGTACCGGTATGTCGGACCAACCTAAGAGCTATCCGCGCTGAAGGCTGCTGCCACAGTTCGAGGACGAGCTCACTACTACGCCATCTCCCGAACATACCCCATACGACAGGCCAGACCGCCCTCCTCGAGGTCGAGACAGGACGGTTGACATTACTGGCTATAGGCCGACGATACCCCGAAGACGGGGAAAGGATCCATTAGAGGCCGATGACAGGTTCGACCTGCGACACGACCTGGATGACAGAGCAGGTCGTACGCGATCCATCTACGGATCCAGAGGATACTCACCAGATAGACAGGAAAGGAACCGGCCTTGGCTCGACCGCAACCATAACAGGCGGGAGCAAGACCGGCTTAGAGCAGACGCCGATCACTGACGCACCATAGCTCGGGTTAGAGGCGCCGCCCACCCGCTATGCTTCACAGACGAGGTGATGCGGCATCAGTTCCTGGAAGGGTTTAAGCCCGTAAACATAGAGCAATACGATGGGACAACTGACCCAACCGTATGGATCGAGGACTTCCTCCTCCACATCCACATGGCACGAGGAGATGACCTCCATGCCATCAAGTACTTACCCCTGAAACTCAAGGGGCCAGCTCGGCACTGGTTGAATAGCCTCCCCGAAAACTCTATTCGGTGTTGGGAGGACCTAGAAGAGGCATTCCGATCTAACTTCTAGGGCACTTATGTCCGGCCGCCGGACTCCTCCGATCTAAGCAACGTCGTTCAGAAGCCAGGAGAGTCCGCACGGCTATTCTGGAATCGTTTCTTGACCAAGAAAAACCAGATCGTAGACTGCCCCGACACCGAAGCTATAGCCTCTTCCAGGCATAATATTCGGGATGAATGGCTGGCTCGACAGCTCGGCCAGGACAAACCCAGGACAATGTCCGCACTCACATCACTCATGACCCGCTTTTGTGCGGGCGAGGATAACTGGCTAGCTAGACGTAGCCATAACCCCGAAGACCCCGGAACCTCTGAAGTTCGGGACGGAAACGGGAAACCGAAGCGCAACAAAAACAAACGCTGGCATAATAATAGTGACGCCGATGACACGACTGTTAACGCCGGATTCCGCAATTCCCGATTTGGGCAGCGGAAGAAGCCTCCTAAAGGCAAACACGACGGACCAACCCCGCTGGACAAGATCCTAGAGAGGCCTTGTCAGATCCATGGCACTCAGGAGAAGCCCGCCAACCACACCAACCGTAATTGTTGGGTCTTCAAACAGGCCGGCAAGCTCGCATCTGAGGACCAAGGCAAGAGCCCACGCAGCGAGGATGAGGATGAACCTCGTGGTCCGATCAGTGGCGGACAAAAGAAATTCCCTCCAGAGGTGAAGACAGTAAACATGATCTACGCCATTCATATACCCAAAAAGGAGAGAAAGCGTGCCCTTCGAGATGTCTACGCCATAGAGCCTGTAGCTCCGAAGTATAACCCATGGTCAGCATATCCGATCACCTTCGATCGACGTGACCACCCGACCAGTATTCGTCATGGGGGCTCGGCCGCACTCATCCTAGACCCGATCATAGACGGGTACCACCTCACTAAAGTCCTAATGGACGGTGGAAGTAGCCTCAATCTGATTTACTCAGATATGATGAAAAAGATGGGTATAGATCCGTCAAGGCTCAAACCCAGTAACACTACCTTCAAAGGAGTGATCCCAGGCGTTGAAGCCCGGTGTACAGGCTCCGTAAGCCTGGAAGTAGTGTTCGGCTCGCCCGATAACTTTCGAAGCAAAGACTTGATCTTCGACATCGTACCTTTCCGTAGCGGCTATCACGCCCTGCTCGGTCGTACAGCGTTCGCTCGCTTTAACGCCGTTCCACACTACGGATACCTCAAGCTCAAGATGCCCGACCCCAGGTGTAACACCCCAAAAATTTAATATTGTTTTATTAATTAAAATTTTGTCAGAAAGATATATTTTCTATTTTCTGGCTTTTCTATTAATTTCAGAGCTACTTCTTTTCTCTGGATTTCAAATTTTTTCCCTCTTATCTGAAACTTTTGAATAATATTGTGGGACTTAAATAATTTATTCAAGCATATTAATTCATTTAGTAAAATCAGTGAAATTATTTTTATAATAAAACTTGCCTAGCTTTAATTCTTTTAGAAACATTTTCATTCTTTAAAAGGCATGAGTTACACTACAACCCTTCTATAAATTCATTTAAAATTTCCACAAAACTTGGAGAGGCCATGTGATGTCCCTGGATTACTTTTATGCAAAAACCTCTCCTGGTCTTTTGAAAATTTTGAGCAACACTTCAATTTTTCAAATCTGGATCAGTTTGTAGTTTGCACTGCAACCTGTTTAAAATTTCTCTAAAAATTCCATAAAAATTTGGAGATGTCAGTAGATGCATATAACTCATTTTTATGCAAAAACCCATTTGTGTTATTTGAAAAATTTGAGCATATCATCCTCATTTGCATTCTGGTCCAGTTTGATGTTTTGAACAGCAACCCTATTTTTCTGTGCCCCAATGCCCATGATAGTTTTCCTACTTGTAGTGCACCCTACCAAACTCTTAAGTCCAAGAGTTTAGGCTATTTGCAATATTTTTAACCCATGCAATAGTGCCCTTTTGTTTCTGTCCAGAAATGGTTTTCTCAAAATCTTGCACTAACAAGTTTATAGTTTTTACAAAATAACCTTACCATACTAGGGTGCACCTAAGGAGAACACAACATGGAAATTTTGGTGGCCAGGAAACCTCTCTAGATGCCTTTGTCATTCTGTCGAGCACCTTTAGTGCATGGCCAGTTTTGGCATGGTTCTAGGATTGCATTAGGAACTCCCTTCCTAGGCCTAAACAACATGTCTTATAGCCTTGCATTAGCCCAGAGCATAACCCTGGTAGTTTGCATGTGCATCACAGCTTGCTAGCTAGGCCTGGCATTTCATCGAGCACGTGGTGGGCATGCCGAGAGCGCGAGCAGAGCGTGCATTTTGCACGCGCCTGCCCGAGCCGCCCCACCAACCCCCGCGTCCCCCTGGCCCTACCCTGCTCGCAGAGACGCCCCCCTCGCTCGCTTGAGCTGCCGACAAGCCCCTGCGCCGCTCAGAGCCGCCGCAGTGCTCGCCTTGGTGGCTTGCCGTCGATCTTAGCCGCACCTGCCGTGGTTGGCGCCGTCCGGCCACTCCCCAAGCGCCAGCTGCCCCTTCTGCAGTCCCCGCTCGTCCTCTAGCTACTGGCGTGCCCCAGAGACCCGCCACGTCGCCCCTGCAACAGTGGCGACGAACCGCCATAGCCGCCGCCGAGCTTATCCTCCCGCCGCGGAACCGACCTAAGCCGGCTATAAAAGGGTCCCCCTCGAGCGCCCTAGCCTTGCAAGCCAGAACCCCTTACCCTCCGTGAGGGTCTGCGAGTCCAGAGCAACCGAAGCGGACATCTCCCTCGCCTCTGGCCGTGAAGCTCGCCGTCGCCCCCTTCGCCGAATCCCGCGCAACCAGAGCCCCCTTCCTTCCCTCTCATTCACCGCTAGCTCCACCATAGCCCCGTAAGCCTATTCCCTCTTCCAATTTCGCCTAGGAGCCGGGGAATGCCAAGCCCCTTTCATGGCCGAAGCCCCTTCCGCCATTGATGAAGCTCCGCTCAGCCTCGAGCACCCCAGCGCCTCCTTGCTCCTCCATCAAACGTGGCAGCTCTCCCTGAGCCCGTGGATAGGCCGGGCGTCTAAAATGGTGCCCCCTAGCGCCGGTGATCGTCGCCGGAGCGGCCCTCTGTCTCTACCCAGAGCGCGCGAGAGGTGGGGGATGAGCCCGACCGCTGGGTCCCGCCTGTCGGCGAGACAGCTATCTCCCTCGAGCGCGTAGCCGCTTGACGTGCTTTCCCCGTGAGGAAGCGTACTTTTTGTTTTACGCTTCCGCTCTAGGTAAGCGTACTTCTTCCAATACGTTTTTGTTTATTTGTTTTATTTAAAAACAGATAGTTTGACCCAACTTTGACTGGCCTTAACTTTTATAATAATACTCGAAATGATTTGATTCTTTATCCTACCTCTCTCAAATTTCATCTAGTTTATTTTAACATTTATTTGAAAATTTTCCAAGACAACTTTTTGTTGATTCAAATATTTTCGAAATAGGAATTGGAGAGAGAAGCAAACTTTCAAAAGTTTTGTGATGCACCCTACCTCTCTGCACATTTAAGGCAAGCATTCTGAACCCTTGGTATAATATTCGTTGTGTGTTGTTTGGTGTGACGAATAAAGCTACAACACTAAGTTGACATGATGAGCGTGTTATTTCATGTGAAGGTGTGATCATGCTTGCAAGTGCATGATGAGGAATTCTTACTATCAAACTTGAGATGCTTGTGGCAGTAGTCACCACCTTGTGCCACCCCTGCCTACCGGAAGGAAACCGGGATAAGTCTCTGTCTTGAGTAGACATGAGCTTGGTGCTGACATCTCGTTGGAGCGAGAATGGTCAGTGAGGCATGAAGGGGTGTAATGAGTGGTGATACTGTCCGGAAACTGTGAAAAATATCTGTTGTGCTAATCATGCAGGGAACACATAAACCTCCTGAGTCGACCATAGATTGAGTCTTGCTCCAGTAACCCCCATGCTAGTTTCGTACCACCACTTGTCCGTGCCGCAGGTAGGGTACGGTTCAGTAAGTTGTCAATCCCTTTCTTGGCACACACCGTACAGAGAGGCCATGGTGGAAGATACCGGGTGCATCCGGTAGGCATGCCACCTGGTCCGGGGGCATGGGTGTTTCCGGTTGGGACCGAGAGGGGGGCACCCCTTAGTAGCGCGCGGTATAAATTTAATCCCATGCTAATCGAGGTTGTAGCCTCCCCACTTAGAGTTTTGCTTAACGAGTGTCGTGGGTGATTCCAGGCACTGGTAAGTTAAGCTGGTGTGTGCGGGTCAGGTGTGTTTTCAATTCAAAGACCGTAAGCGGAATTAGTGCCGGTGGACTAAAGGAATCCGTTACTCATGGGTAAAGAGTACACCCTCTGCAGAGTTTACATGTATTCGAATAGCCGTGTCCGCGGTTAAGGACTACAGTCTGGGATGGGTCAAGTGTCAGTCTTAGTGTCGGTCTTCGGAGGAAAACTTCTAAACCGGAATATTGAGCATGTCGTGTGACAAATGATTATTATTATTATTATTGTGGACTAACCATGTTATTTATTTGTTTTGCTGAGTATCACTTGTGATGGTTCTACCTCCTGGATACTCATTATGATTATTATTATTTAAGCCCTTTATGTGGTGTCACTGAGACGCCCGACTGTGGCATGCATGTTGTTTGCTTTATAAGCCCTTTATGTGGTGTCGCTGAGACGCCCGACTATGGCATGCATGTTGTTTGCTTTATAAGCCCTTTATGTGGTGTCGCTGAGACGACCGACTGTGGCATGTTTGCTATTTATTTTCCTTATAAGCCCTTTATGTGGCGTCGCTCAGACGCCCGACTGTGGCATGCTTGTTATTTATTTTTCTTATAAGCCCTTTTTGTGGCGTCGCTCAGACGCCCGACTATGGCATGCATGTTATTTCCTTTTCTTATAAGCCCTTTATGTGGCGTCGCTCGGACGCCCGACTGAGGCATGCATTATATTTTTTTTTATCCTTTCGAGGCATCGCTTCAGACACCCGATCGGTTTATTTTATTTTCATTCTCTGTTTGCTTATTCCTGTTTAATATGAATGACCTGCTTGCGTGCATCATGAATTTTATTTTGTGACTGACTAAGTGATCGTGGATTGTTTCAGTGCATGATTTTCACCTACTATGTTATACCTGTTTTCATGATGTTTGCGAGTACATTCAAAGTACTCACTGGCTTGTCCCTGGCTATTGTCTTGGCCAGATCTCTTGCTTGAAAGGGAGCACTTTGACGACAGCCCCGGAACCTAGGCAACGGAGACCGCAGCCACGCGAAGATAGGAATTATCCAGGTCAGCTGTTCCTGTGGGAATTGGAGTCCCATAGACGCTGATGATCCGCAAACAGCTTCCGCCATCAACCACTAAAAACTTTTGTTGTACTCATAGACCACAATGGTCTTGTACTTCCGATTTTGTATTTTGCTTGGAATTTCTGTATCAAGATTGTGTCTCATCAGCTAACAGTAATCCTGGGGCTGGTGAGCACAAGGACCATTTACTGGGAAATTAATATCCTGGAAAACCGGTCCTGACAACCTTGGTATCAGAGCCAGGCTGACCATTGGCTAATCCTATCTTAGCCGGGTCAAGAAAACCTAGGTTACCACCCACTCAGACCTTACCATAACCGCAGTCAAGCCTATCCTATACTATAGCCAACCTAGTGACCCCGACAGCTTTTGGCAGTCGGTGCCCAACCTATGAGACTAGCCCAGTAAGCCACACGCCCATGATCGACACCTGAGTTATTCCATTCGCAAGCATGCGAGGGAAGACTCCGTTCTCTTTTATAAGGAGATGATTGCCCTAACCCAGTCAACCCCAGCGGTGAAGCCCAAAGAGAAGCCCCGACGTCCGCAAGGCACGCTCGACTAGATATGAACGAAGTAGACTAGGCCACTCGAGTAGTGCCGAGTCTTAGTATTACTACGCCATGTAATAGTGTGATCGTGCGTCGCCAGTAATAAATTTCAGGCTGCTTGTATGCCATTATCTCTAATAGTACTGCTAGTAACCATGCATAAATAATTTTGGTGTCAGGTCACATATTTAATTCTGAGCATAGCTACCTTAAGACCACCCAACCAACAACCGCAGTTATGCGTCGCATTTTGCGATATATATATATAGCTGTGGCATTGACCCCGACCACCATATAGTAGAACCGACAATTAATATTGCCCCCACACCGCAACATGTCACACAGCCCAGATGCTATACACAAGGCCACTCCGTGACCTTACCAAGCATCCCTCACCTTGTGCACTGCCTTCATAGCCATTTGATTTTTTTCAGGTCGCACCTTGGGATTCATATAAAGACCCCAGATGCAACCCTGGAGAATTTTATTAAAATAATTGTGAGATTTTAACCATAGTACCATGGGTTCTCCCCACCCATCCCGGTACAAGCTGTTCAAATCGAGGGTCACTTTCACCTCCTCGAAATATTGGACAGTCAGGCACACCCCGCAGGTAGACACAAAACCAAGACCCTACGGAAGTTCCCTTCATCGGGAACTCTATGCCCACTCCTGTAATGGCCATAGAGATTGCTGCTTATGGAGCGGTTGCCCGTCTTCGATTCGTAGTACCCTATGCCAGTGAACGTGGGTATTATTATTTCCCCGAATAGTGCAGCAGCCAGAGAAGCCGCATCTTTTCCCTACACCTAAGCAGAGAAAGATCCGGCGCTAATTAAACTGGTGCACTATGTCATCGCTCGAGAGCGCTTGACCCAGCAAGTGATGGATTTTCTCCAGACCCTTGCTGTATAAAACCCAAGTCGCCATTAGCAGACCCCTAAGGGTCAGACTAAGAAAGACGCCTTTTGTGAGTCCCCCATCCGCTCCGAGTAGACGAAGGATATATCCCACTGCAGGGAATAATTCCTCGTGAAGTATAGCTTATTACCTGAACCGTCATCACCGTAGTTATATCAGTTTGTGTAGCTTTTGACTGCTTGTTGTGATATCTGTGTTGTGTTTTAAAATTTTCTGTATTAGTATATTGCATTGGTTGAAGTTGTTTCTTGTGATTAAAAATCGATTGTTTTTAATTATAGCAAATTTCATAGTAAGGTTTTTCTTAAAAGACCACTGCGATGAAAAATGTTTTTCCCAATAAAAATTTGATTTGCATGCCCTCTCGTTATATGACTCACACACTACGTACACTAAATGCAGGACCGCACGCGCTTTTATCACCAAATCGATTACCTCGCTAGTACACCACAACTGCACATTAGTCAACAATTTTTACTGTAACCCCGTCCTATCGTGAGTGTGGAATATTTGTTTTCATGTTGCGATTGCCGCGTGGTACGAGTGCTATTTTTGCAAGATTCGTCCTTTAGCAAATCTCGGGGACGAGATTTTTCTTAAGGGGGGTAGTGTTGTAACACCCCAAAAATTTAATATTGTTTTATTAATTAAAATTTTGTCAGAAAGATTTATTTTCTATTTTCTGGCTTTTCTATTAATTTCAGAGCTACTTCTTTTCTCTGGATTTCAAAATTTTTCCCTCTTATCTGAAACTTTTGAATAATATTGTGGGACTTAAATAATTTATTCAAGCATATTAATTCATTTAGTAAAATCATGGAAATTATTTTTATAATAAAACTTGCCTAGCTTTAATTCTTTTACAAGCATTTTCATTCTTTAAAAGGCATGAGTTACACTACAACCCTTCTATAAATTCATTTAAAATTTCCACAAAAGCTTGGAGAGGCCATGTGATGTCCCTAGATTACTTTATGCAAAAACCTCTCTT
Source organism: Elymus sibiricus (assembly GCA_039707655.1). Classification (NCBI taxonomy): domain Eukaryota; kingdom Viridiplantae; phylum Streptophyta; class Magnoliopsida; order Poales; family Poaceae; genus Elymus; species Elymus sibiricus. The sequence continues at coordinate 144,170,637 of CM077675.1, forward strand.
GGTCTTTTGAAAATTTTGAGCTCCACTTCAATTTTTCAAAACTGGATCAGTTTGTAGTTTGCACTGCAACCTGTTTAAATATTTCTTTAAAAATTCCATAAAAATTTGGAGATGTCAGTAGATGCATATAACTCATTTTTTTTAAAACCCATTTGTGTTATTTGAAAATTTTGAGCATATCATCCTCATTTGCATTCTGGTCCAGTTTGATGTTTTGAACAACAACCCTATTTTTCTGTGCCCCAATGCCCATGATAGTTTTCCTACTTGTAGTGCACCCTACCAAACTCTTAAGTCCAAGAGTTTAGGCTCTTTGCAATATTTTTAACCCATGCAATAGTGCCCTTTTGTTTCTGTCCAGAAATGGTTTTCTCAAAATCTTGCACTAACAAGTTTATAGTTTTTACAAAATAACCTTACCATACTAGGGTGCACCAAAGGAGAACACAACCTGGAAATTTTGGTGGCCAGGAAACCTCCCTAGATGCCTTTGTCATTCTGTCGAGCACCTTTATTGCATGGCCAGTTTTGACATGGTTCTAGGATTGCATTAGGAACTCCCTTCCCAGGCCTGAACAGCATGTCTTATAGCCTTGCATTAGCCCAGAGCATAACCCTGGTAGTTTGCATGTGCATCACAGCTTGCTAGCTTGGCCTTGCATTTCATCGAGCACGTGGTGGGCATGCCGAGAGCGCGAGCAGAGCGTGCGTTTTGCACGCGCCTGCCCGAGCCGCCCCACCAACCCCCGCGTCCCCCTGGCCCTACCCTGCTCGCAGAGACGCCCCCCCTCGCTCGCTAGAGCTGCCGACAAGCCCCTACGCCGCTCAGAGCCACCGCAGTGCTCGCCTTGGCGGCTTGCCGTCGATCTTAGCCGCACCTGCCGTGGTTGGCGCCGTCCGGCCACTCCCCAAGCGCCAGCTGCCCCTTCTGCAGTCCCCGCTCGTCCTCTAGCTACTGGCGTGCCCCAGAGACCCGCCATGTCGCCCCTGCAACAGTGGCGACGAACCACCATAGCCGCCGCCGAGCTTATCCTCCCGTCGCGGAACCGATCTAAGCTGGCTATAAAAGGGTCCCCCTCGAGCGCCCTAGCCTCGCAAGCCAGAACCCCTTCCCCTCCGTGAGGGTCTGCGAGTCCAGAGCAACAGAAGCGGCCATCTCCCTTGCCTCTGGCCATGAAGCTCGCCGTCGCCCCCTTCGCCGAATCCCGCGCAACCAGAGCCCCCTTCCTTCCCTACCATTCACCGCTAGATCCACCGTAGCCCCGTAACCACATTCCCTCTTCCAATTTCTCCCAGGAGCCGGGGAATTCCAAGCCCCTTTCATGGCCAAAGCCCCTTCCGCCATTGATGAAGCTCCGCTCAGCCTCGAGCACCCCAGCGCCTCCTTGCTCCTCCATCAAACGCGGCAGCTCTCCCTGAGCCCGTGGATAGGCCGGGCGTCTAAAATGGTGCCCCTAGCGCCGGTGATCATCGCCGGAGCGGCCCTCTGTCTCTGCCCAGAGCGCGCGAGAGGTGGGGGATGAACCTGACCGCTGGGTCCCGCCTATCGGCGAGACAGCTATCTCCCTCGAGCGCGCAGCCACCTGACGTGCTTTCCCCGCGAGGAAGCGTACTTTTTGTTTTACGCTTCAGCTCTAGGTAAGCGTACTTCTTCCAAAACGTTTTTGTTTATTTGTTTTATTTAAAAACAGATAGTTTGACCCAAGTTTGACTGGCCTTAACTTTTATAATAATACTCGAAATGATTTGATTCTTTATCCTACCTCTCTCAAATTTCATCTAGTTTATTTTAACAATTATTTGAAAATTTTCCAAGACAACTTTTTGTTGATTCAAATATTTTCGAAATAGGAATTGGAGAGAGAAGCAAACTTTCAAAAGTTTTGTGATGCACCCTACCTCTCTGCACATTTAAGGCAAGCATTCTGAACCCTTGGTATAATATTCGTTGTGTGTTGTTTGGTGTGACGAATAAAGCTACAACACTAAGTTGACATGATGTGCGTGTTATTTCATGTGAAGGTGTGATCATGCTTGCAAGTGCATGATGAGGAATTCTTACTATCAAACTTGAGATGCTTGTGGCAGTAGTCGCCACCTTGTGCCACCCCTGCCTACCGGAAGGAAACCGGGATAAGTCTCTGTCTTGAGTAGACATGAGCTTGGTGCTGACATCTCGTTGGAGCGAGAATGGTCAGTGAGGCATGAAGGGGTGTAATGAGTGGTGATACTGTCTGGAAACTATGAAAAATATCTGTTGTGCTAATCATGCAGGGAACGCATAAACCTCCTAAGTCGACCATAGATCGAGTCTTGCACCAGTAACCCCCATGCTTGTTTCGTACCACCACTTGTCCCTGCCGCAGGTAGGGTACGGTTCAGTAAGTTGTCAACCCCTTTCTTGGCACACACCGTACAGAGAGGCCATGGTGGAAGATACCGGGTGCATCCGGTAGGCATGCCACCTGGTCCGGGGGCATGGGTGTTTCCGGTTGGGACCGAGATGGGGGCAGCCCTTAGTAGCGCGTGGTATAAATTTGATCCCATGATAATCAAGGTTGTAGCCTCCCCACTTAGAGTTTTGCTTAACGAGTGTCGTGGGTGATTCCAGGCACCGGTAAGTTAAGCTGGTGTGTGTGCGCCAGGTTCTTTTCAATTCAAAGACCGTAAGCGGAATTAGTCCCGGTGGACTAAAGGAATCCGTTACTCGTGGGTAAAGAGTACACCCTCTGCAGAGTTTACATCTATTCGAATAGCCGTGTCCGCGGTTAAGGACTACAGTCTGGGATTGGTCAAGTGTCGGTCTTAGTGTCGGTCTTCGGAGGAAAACTTCTAAACCGCAATATTGAGCATGTCGTGTGACAAATGATTATTATTATTATTATTATTATTGTGGACTAACCATGTTATTTATTTGTTTTGCTGAGTATCACTTGGGATGGTTATACCTCCTGGATACTCATTATGATTATTATTATATAAGCCCTTTATGTGGTGTCGCTGAGACGCCCGACTGTGGCATGCACGTTGTTTGCTTTATAAGCCCTTTATGTGGTGTCGCTGAGACGCCCGACTGTGGCATGCATGTTGTTTGCTTTATAAGCCCTTTATGTGGTGTCGCTGAGACTCCCGACTGTGGCATGTTTGCTATTTATTTTCCTTATAAGCCCTTTATGTGGCGTCGCTCAGACGCCCGACTGTGGCATGTTTGTTATATATTTTTCTTATAAGCCCTTTATGTGGCGTCGCTCAGATGCCCGACTATGGCACGCATGTTATTTCCTTTTCTTATAATCCCTTTATGTGGCATCGCTCGGATGCCCGACTGAGGCATGCATTATATTTTTTTTATCCTTTCGAGGCGTCGCTTCAGACACCCGATCGGTTTATTTTATTTTCATTCTCTGATTGCTTATTCCTGTTTAATATGAATGACCTGCTTGCGTGCATCATGAATTTTATTTTGTGACTGACTAAGTGATCGTGGATTGTTTCAGTGCATGATTTTCACCTACTATGTTATACCTATTTTCATGATGTTTGCGAGTACATTCAAAGTACTCACTGGCTTGTCCCTGGCTATTGTCTTGGCCAGATCTCTTGCTTGAAAAGGAGCACTTTGACGGCAGCCCCGGAACCTAGGCAACGGAGACCGCAGCCACGCGAAGATAGGAATTATCCAGGTCAGCTGTTCCTGTGGGAATTGGAGTCCCATAGACGCTGATGATCCGCAAACCGCTTCCGCCATCAACCACTAAAAACTTTTGTTGTACTCATAGACCACAATGGGCTTGTACTTCCGATTTTGTATTTTGCTTGGAATTTCTGTATCAAGATTGTGTCTCATCAGCTAACAGTAATCCTGGGGCTGGTGAGCACAAGCATTTACTGGGAAATTAATATCCTAGAAAACCGGTCCTGACACCAGGAGGGTCATTACTGTCAATGGCAACACAGAGCGCTCCCTCCGAACTGAGGAACATGCGTTGGCCCTGGCGGCCGAATTCCATTACACCGATGATCGGCAAGCGCCGACATCCGCCGTAAAGGCATCCATGGCTAGGAAGCGAGCTCGGTCTCAACCCGAAGTACCAGAACCTTCCTCTTCCCGTAAATAGGGATTCGCCCCCCATCGCAGGGCCCTAGTACCGGCAAAGTACGTGCCGAGGAAGCACAACTTCGTGCTCAAAATTCCATGGGCAGCGGTGGGGCAAGGCATTAAAAGGTAAGTGTTCGGCTGGACCGAACTGTCACCGTCGACACGTCATCGGACACACTACAGGTACCATAAAGTACCTCCCACGGCGTAAAGCTCATTCACACTTCGGCGACTTCTCAAGACTTTTTGACAAAGCCCGCTCGCCAAACATTACACCTATCAAGGTATACAACTCCTTGGTAGACGCAGGGGCGGACAAGCAATAGGGCATATTGAGGACGTCAGGTCACCTATCGAAGACCCTTGGTACAACACCCTCCTGTAAGATTTATATTTCATCTTTAATACCTGTAAGCAGTTGTATCGGTAATTTGAATACTAAGAGTTGTTGAGTAAAATACAGACGTATCATGCATGATCATTTCGCTGTCTTTGACATACTCTCTATTTCTCCCTCTTTTCTTGCGAACCTGTCTGGTATACCTTTGCGATGCAACCGGCTAATAGACCGGGGGCTCGCCCCTAAAATCGCCCTAAGCACAACTGATTTCGTGTTCGGCGTCTTGCGATTCCGCATTATATGCACTGGTTCCGAACTATGTCTTGGGTCAATAGTTGGGTTGCCCGGCTCCTGTGCTTGCCCCTTTATGTTCCGCTCGTTCGGCTAAAAGGGCAAAGGGAGAACCGCTGCGATTGTGTTTCCGGCTAGTCTGGTCAAGCACCTCAGCGGAGAAAGCCAAAAACTAACCGTCATCGTATGCGAGAACTGGTCTGCGAATCCGAGTTTAAAAAAATCTCGGCAGAGATTACTCCGTGTTATACGATGGGTTTTGTATTCGTACAACCATGTGATATAGGCTTCGGCCACGGTTATTCCAAACATCACGACCCTGGGGGCTAGTCACCAGCCCCCCGCATTCCATTCTCGCACCCCTAAGGCTAAGTGAAAGCAATAAAGCATTACGGTCTGATTGCCTTGTCCGTTCCACACTACCACCTTCGGGTGCCGATAGTTCGGCTAAGGGTCATAGTGCGATTAGAAGAGACACCTCACGCAGTATCTACGCGGGGGCTGAAGCCGACGACTCGCAGCTTTCAGGTATAACGGCCACAGAGGAGTTATAAAGGATGCAAAACATACAAGACATGATAATACCGTGCATTTTAAATATACACGCTGAAAAGTCTTCGAACACAATACAGCAATTTATTCATACTCGTTCTCTCTCGAACATTGTGCTTCTATGGCCCGAGCACCGTCCATAACTCTGGAGAAGTACAACTCGGGGCGCCATTGCCCCTTTCCAGGAGGCGGAGGGTCGGTGGCTACCTTCATCGGATTCAGCCCCGGCCAGTGCACCTTGGCCTTCGCGAAAGTCATCCTGGCTCCTTCGATGCAGGAAGACCTCCTCAGTGCGTCGACCCGAGGAGTGGCATCACTGAGCTTTTGCACCAGGCCGAAGTAACTGCCCGGCAATGGCTCGTTGGGCCATAGCCGAATACAGAGATCCTTCATGGCCGGTTCTGCCATCTGGTGTAGCTCCATCAGCTGCTTGAGCTGCTCCACAAGGAGAGGAGAGCGCTCGGGGGCTTAGAATTGCGCCCAGAATAGCCAAGCTTCATCTCCTTCTCCCCGCGAAGCATAGAACTGCTTCGCATCCGCCGAGCTCTTCTGGAGGTCCACGCAGGCGCCTGAGGAACGCCATACTTGGGTAAGCAACTTGAACTTGCTGTCCCCAAAGATACACTGCAATGAATACGGCTTACCATCCATGATAGCTTTGGCTTGGCTGAGCTCCTCTTCAAAGGACCGCCTATCCACCCGCTCCTACTGGAGATTGGTTTTTAGGGTGGACAGCTCGGCGGCCTATTCCTTGCCTTTTTGCTCAAGGGCCTCGCACTGTTGGCCGGCGTCCTTGAGCTCTTGTTGGATTTCCTCCACCCGAGCCTAGTGCTTGTCGTTGGTGGCTCTTAAGGCGGATAGTGCGGCATCCGCCTCTTTGGCCGCCGCCTTCTCCACAGCAGCCTCCTGCTTCGCCTTCTCAAGCTCGGCCTTGAGCTTCTCAATCTCCTTCGCCGAGGCTGCGTAAGCATCGACTTATATCAAGAAACCGTGTTGGTAGAACGGTAAAGAAGAGTTTCGATACTCTAATTCAGCTTACCTTGCGCCTCGTCGAATCTCTTGTTAGAGCATCAAGCTCGTCTTCGGAGCTCCTGAGCTTCCGATTTAGCTGCTCTAGCTCGGCGGCGTTAGTAGCCGCTGCTGTCGACGAAGCTTGTAACACAAAGTTATATAACCGTTATAGGGGTTTACAACCTCCGAACAGTCACTAAACTGACCCTGTGTCCGGACCGCTAGAGGGCTGTTAGAACTATCCGAACACATATTGTCCTATGCACAGTTCGGATAAGAGACCGTGTTTGACCCCCATGTAAGTTTTTTCAAACTCACCTGGGGCTCGGGGGCTGCCATGTATATAATCATAATACAAAGAAAATAGTATTTCAAAGGACAGAACATTACGTGGCTCACCTGAAAGCCCGTCAGGAGACCATTGATGGCCTCCTTCAGTCCGTGGTCTACGGACTGAATGCTCTGCAATACCACACCCATGAGGATGCGGTGCTCCCCAGAGATGGAGGCGCTTGACAGAGCCGCCCCCATGGTCTGCCACCCAGTGGTCGGCGGAGCCGGTGGAGATCGGGTGACCCGATCTCCAACCGGAGATTGAACCGGTACCTACGGAGGCATTGTGCGCTCCGGAGATGGCCTTGGAGGAGACCGGGCATCTCCGTGTCTGGCCTCCTCAGTATCCGGGAGAGGCTTCTCCCCCGGGTCTTCGGTGGCCGAGGTATTAGCCTCGACCATGACATCGTCGCCCTCACCTCCAGTGTCCGGCTCCAGGGAAGCCTGCTGGGATGACACCTCCGTGGCATCCTTCGTGGTGCCCGGAGGAGAAGGGCGTGACGTGGACCCGCTCTCCGCTAGCTCGGCGGGCGAGGTCTCCCCATCCGAAACTTGATCGGTGGGGAGAACACATGGTGGGCTGCAAGTTGATGGGCACTCATATGTCAATAAACATTCAACGTTAAGCACTGATGGCTCAGGAGGTCTTCGGATCCTTACCTTCGAGGTGGGGGCTGAACCCTGAGGGTCCTTCGTGGAACCCTTTCAAAGTCCTCGGACTCGGTGTCCGAGTCCGAACTGTCGTCGGACGACACCACTTGTGTCCGGCGTGCTTTCTTCGGGGCGGGAGGAATCACATCCTCTGAAGCGTCCAGTGACGCCGCCCTCTTTCCCGTGAGGGGGGAATCACCTCCCCCTTCGACCTCATGCTCCTCCTCTTGATTCGAGGAGGCATGGGTTTCTTCGGACTCAGCCTCTAGCTGGTACCTGTTGCGCAGGCCTGCTCGGCCTGGCTTCTTCTTTTCTTTCTTTTCCGGCGCCTTGTAAGGCGCCATGACGAGCATCTCCAGTAGCAGTGGAGACTTAGTGTCTTCGGGCTGTGGAGCCGGACACTTCATGCCCGTGACCTTGTTCAACCATTCCTACGGAAGTGATCGGGAAAAGCTTAGACTTTCTTTAGGAGAACAAAGCCGTTCAAATAAAGCCGAACTATACCTCGGAAGGGGGCTTGTCGTCGCGTAAGCCCAGGTCCTCCTTCTTGGCCGGCCACTTCTCCTGCGCCTTGAATAGCGCCTTCCAAAGCTTCTCCCGTGTAGTACGGAAGAGCTGACGGATCATAGGATCGTCGGTGGTTTTGTTAGTCCACATGGGGGAAGCCCGGCGCTGGCAGGGGAGGATGTGCTGCCGAAGCATAATCTGGACCACTTTGGTCAGATCGACTCCGTCCTTGATCATGGAGGTGATGCGTCTTTGCAGGTCGTCCACCTTGGTGTCCGACCCCCAGTCGAGGCCCTTTTGGACCCATGAGGTCAATCTGGTTGGGGGGCCGGATCTGAATTCGGCAGGAACAGTTCCGCCCTCCTCTTTTAGCTCGGTGATGTAGAACCACTTTTTTTGCCAGGTGTTGATGGTGACGATGAAGGTACCGGATGGCCATACTGCGCGTGGGAGCTTGCTGATGACCGCCCCGCCACAATCTGCATGTGCTCCTGTGACACACTTCGGCTTGATGTTGAAGATTTTAAGCCACAAGCCGAAGTGTGGTTCGACCCGCAGGAAAGCCTCGCAGACGATGATGAAGGCCGATATATGCATGAAAGAGTTTGGCGGGAGGTCATGGAAGTCGAGCCCATAGAAGAACATGAGACCCCTCACGAAGGGGTGAAGTGGGAAGCTTAATCCTCGAATGAAATGAGGGACGAAGACCATCCTCTTGCCTGGTTTGGGGGTGGGCATCACCTGGCCCTCCTCTGCAGCGCGATGGAAGATGTTGGCGGGAGGTAGCCGGCGTCCTTGAGATCCCGGATGTCCTAGTCTGTGACCGTGGAAGCCTCCCACTTGCCGCTGGCCATGGCTGAGCTCGGAGGAGAGAAGGTGGAAAACCTAGATCTGGGCTCGGGAGTCTCAAGAGATTGGGGAAGCAGGGATGCGAATGGGGGGCGTGGATAAGTCTTGGGGTTTCCTCCCCTTTTTATTGGGCTTGTCGCCGGTTAGCCTCCCTCCACTACGCCGTGAATCCCTCCACTTCCCGAGACGTGCGTGCTATTATGTGCGCGAGGCTAGACAAATCCCGTGTGAAACGGAGCATGATCCGTGCATTGATGTATCGTGTTGATAAAAATGGCCTCGAGCCGCGAATCGAGTCTGTACGACTGGCTCAGCGGTTGTGGTGGGCCGCGACCTTTCATCTGAAAGGTTGTCAGATAGCACCATTGGTTCCTTGACGATTGGCCTTCGAGGCCGGGTTACACATGGTGTTCAGACGATCTATGATTAGGAAAGACGCACGTCGTCGGAGGCCGAACTAAAGGCCTGGCCGATTATTATTTGGAGAAAGGAACTCGCCTCGCAAGACGAAGACTCTAATCATTTGAAGCAGCCGGAGCCTGGACCCTTGGCATTGGAGGCTAGTTCGGGGGCTACTGAGGGAGTCCTGGTTTAAGGGGTCCTCGGGATGTCGACCTATTTCTAATGGGCCAAACTATATGGGCCGTTCGCCGGACACTAGATGGATCAAAGACCCTATCTCCAGGATGGAAGCCTCGAGGATCGTGGCTTATTCTCCAAGTTCAAAGTAGTGAATAGGCATGTTTATCCCTTCGACGTGTAACCGACCATGTGTAAACCCTAGGTACCCTCGGTGTCTATATAAGCCGGAGGGTTTTAGGTTGTAGATCAACAGAACTCATCTAGGGTTTTAGTCATACGATCTCATGGAAGATCAACTCTGTAATCCTCATATCATCAATATAATCAAGCAGGACGTAGGGTGTTACCTCCATAGGAGGGCCCGAACCTGGGTAAAACCTGGTCCCCTCCGTCTCTTGTTACCATCGATCCAAATCTCACAGCTCGGGACCCCCTACCCGAGATCCGCCGGTTTTGACACCGACATGGAGCCCTCCGTGGACTCTCGCGACCGTTACCCTCCGTGGGTTGAAGACTCCATAAACGTGGATGTACGATAGCACCACCTATCAGAACCACGGGAAAAATCATCGTGTCTACAATTGCGTTTGATCTTCCTACCCTATCCTTTCTACTCATGCTTGTTGTTACTTTCCGCTGCTATACTCTTAGACATGCATGTGTAGGGTGTACTTGACTTGCCATGAATGCTAAAATCTGCCAACACTAAAATTTGGGAAAAGGTAGAATTTTTATTTGGTCAAGTAGTCTAATCACCCCCCCTCTAGACATACTTTCGGTCCTACAGCTAAACCCCTTCTGCTCTCTCAACCCGGCTCCACTAGTAAGAATACTTGATAATTATTTATCCGGCTTATAAAGCCTCTTAAACTCCAAATCTTACTTGTTCTTTATGACGTCAACTTTGCGGGCAGCTTCTCGATTTTGGAAGAAGAAGAGCAAAATTCCGGCTAGCAAGCCTAAATCCACGCCCAGCAAGAAGAAAAGTAAGGCGGCTGTGGAAGAGCCGTCACTTGGGGGCGTGTCACCAATGGCTGGTGCATCTATGGAGGTAGAACATGACTCGCTCGACCGTCTTTTAATTGAATTTGCTGATGCCTCTTACTCCCAGGGTGATGCTTCAACAAGCCGGGCCGACGATGTTGAGGTAATTTCCATCTCCTCCGGCTCAGAACCCTTGTCTCCAAGGAAAACAAGGCGGGTCATTCGGAAACTAAGTTTTTCTCATCCGGATGCTTATTTGGATCCCAATTTTATTTTGAAGAAGACCCAGCACGAATCAAGGCGCCAGACTCGGAGTAGCTCCGGTGACGTTATGGCAGACTTACCCGACAAGTCAGTCACCCGGCAACAACAGAATGAGGTGCCTCATAGTCCAACCCTATCTCGTCCTCGAGCTGGTCTTTTTAAACAACCTCTCAACCCTTCTGATTCAAATTATCAGGAGTCCCCACCTTCATCAAGCGACTCAACTGCCACCAAACTGCCACCTCTCGTCATCAATCACAGGTAAGCTTCTCTTCCTTATACCATATATTGCTTATTAAATATTAACCTTGCATATGCTTCATTCTGCCTTCTTTTATTGCAGGGCCAAGGCCAAGACCAAGAAAAGGAAAGTTGACAAGTCATCACTAATCTTGAAACCCCTGAGCCGGAAAACCCAGATTTGGTGGCTCCTGAAACCCATATTGAGCATATTGAAGAGCATCAAGAGGCCCAACCTGAATTTCCCCCGCATCCTGAGCCGGCAAGTATTGAAGCTATGGACATTGAAGCTAACCCGACAGCCAACCTTAACCCACCCAGTCCTCCGAAGGCAGCTGGAGATGCTCCTTATGATAAGAATGCAGAGGTCACCATTACTAGGACGGGTTACACAGCTCCTCAGCTCTCAAAGGTGCTAACCAAACTTGTTACCATGGATGAAACAATAGTGCTTGGGAAAGGGAAAGCCAAGTTGGAACTTCCAAGTTATAAAGACTTCAGCGCTGAAGAATTACATGCTGGCTATTCGAACCGCCTTTCTACAAGTCGGGAGATGGAAGCAGGCCTCGTCAGCATGATCAAAAGAAAATACGAGGTATGCCCAACGTTGCTGTGTATTCCATATATGCTAATGTAGCCCCCAAGGGCCGGCTCATCTTCATGAGATGAGGCGGGTCTTGTAGATATTAAATTGTTGAAGGATCAACGTGTAGCCCCCAAGGGCCGACTCATCTTCATGAGATGAGTCGGGTCTTCTTAGCATTTTTGAAGAAATCAACTTGTAGCCCCCAAGGGCCGGCTCATCTTCTTGAAATGAGTCGGGTCTTTAATAGTTTTAAAGAAATCAACCTATACCCCCAAGGGCCGGCTCGTCTTCATGAGATGAGTCAGGTCTTCTTATATCATATGCTTGGAAAGAAATGATATGCATTAGCCCCCAAGTGTCAAGTATATTGCTTGCAATCTGGTTGGGACTTGTTATAATTTTCCTTATCATAGTCATGCTGCACCTTGCTACCGGCTTATGACTGAATAATATGATAACTCCTATTATGTAGGAATCTCTGAAGGCAGCCGAGTCAAATGTGACCGGCTTGAGAAAAGATCTTGAAGTGGGGCAAACCGCCCGAGCAGAGGTTGAACAAAAACTTCGACTATCCTTGGAAGAACTGGAGAAAGTCAAAGCAGGCTCTGAAACAGAAAAGAAGTCTTTTGAAATAGAGAAGGCTGCCTTTATCAACCTCTCTAAAAATACGGAGGGTCGATTGAAGACCATCTCTGAAGAGCTGTCCGGGTTGAAGCGGCACATTGCCCATATGACCCAAGCCATCTTTGGTAAGTACCTTTATGAGCTCTTGTATGAAGATAAGTCGCATGGCGACTCATGTACTTGATTTGCTTGTAGGCCCTCGCACTCGCAACCTCCAAGATAATAGCTTGATGAAGCTTAAGGCTATGTATGCACTGACTGAGCAACTCTATGCTGGAAGCCTCTGCACAATCAAGGATGTTATGGGGAACAAAGAGTCGGTGAAGTTCATCAAGGATGTACTAAGATGCCTCTCTACGCTCGCGAAACAGATTGAAGAGTTGAAAAGATCGGCCGCCCGAGTCGGCGCAATGTCTTCTTTGAGTCGGGCCTTGGCTTACTCGGCGGAGCTTCATCCGGCAGAGATGGACGGAGGGTTTTCTGAGATTAAAGACGACGGGTCAGCATTCACCGATGCTGACTATGCTCAGTGCGTCAAGGCGGCTCGAGTGTTAGCCAACCAACTTGTTGCCAAAATGGAGTTGAAGAACTATCAGGCGGCTTACGATGCTAACAACTTGCGAGTTCAGCCACCCACCATTCAACCAATGGACCTGACTCCTCAATGTCATAAGCACATCTTTGCCTGATGTTGACCCGTCCCCCGTCTTGAATGAAGAAACTGTATTCCAGGCTTTAACGCATTGCAACTGGGATTTGGAAAACCTTCAGATCAAAGACCCCGAAGCCCCAGCGGAGGATAACCCGGAGGTAGCTCAGGCGAAAGGTCAGGCCGAGGCTAACCCAGATAGCTCAGAGGCCGGGTTATAAAAAATGTCTGTAAAAACTTTGATTCATCTGTCTGGGCTCAATGGCGCCTTGTAATAGCTTTAAGCCAACTGTTGTTTGCATGTGCCATGCCTTCGTGCATGTTTCAAACTTTTGATCTTGTCTTGACGATGAGGGATTTGTATATTTAACATGCCTTGTTAATTCACCTTTTATCCTTTCGCTTAGGAATCATCCAGCCCGTATCTTGTACTTTGTATTATCTTGGCTGAGTCGCCCTTGAGCTTTAGATCTTCCAGGAAGTTGCTGAAATATGAACATGTTTTTCCCTTTCGTCTTTGAATATTTCCGCTGACCTTGCTCAATGAGCTATTGTCTGAATCAGTATGGGCGGGTCAATGTAAGCCAGCCTTTTGGAGTCTTTCCACAACAATTGATTGTAGAATATGTAGTTGAACTGGCCATTATATGATCACAGTTTTCGTAACCCTCACACTCTTTTATGAGCCGTTAATAGAAATAATATTGTATCTGTAAAATTTAGGAAGTAATAACATATGGTAATAATGATAAAAGAATTGTTAATAAGCCGGCTCAGTGAGACTCGGCAAGGAGACTGGCTTTCGAGGCTCGAGTCTTGCTTCAATGAAGCGGGTGTGATAACCCGTGGTTTATCCTAGCGCTCTGTATGTCGGCTCTCATGTGACTCAAGCCGGTGTTTTAACCTCGATAAGATTAGGGTCCAAAGTGGATTGACTTGTCAAGAGTACACTGGGCCACCTGATCAGAATCGCATCAAGCATACAGGCAGGTTTAACCATATATTGTGGCGTTTTTGCCGGGTCAAGAGGGTGAGAAAGCTAAACTTGATGAGTTGGAAGCCCCCAAGTGACCTATGTTTCAAAAAATGAAGAATCATGCTGAATTTGTAGGCTAAAACGACAGAGACCCTGAGTTTCGGGGGTGCCGGCTTTATTATATTTGAACATAAGGAAGTATGTACAGAAGTTGGGGGAGGTACAAAGGTGATGAGCCCGTGGCTCTAAGTATAATAAGGCCGAAGGTGAGCAATGTTCCAAGGCCGGGTTGTCTCCTCTTCAGAGGTATATGAGTCTGGTCGAAGGTCTATCAAATAATATGAACCATTACTAAGATTCTTGCTGATGACGAAAGGACCTTCTCATGGTGGTGACAGCTTGTGCATTCCTGCTCGATCTTGAATCAGACGGAGCACTAAGTCGCCCTCTTGAAAGGCGCGGCTTCTGACTCTACGGCTATGATAGCAACGTAAATCTTGTTGATATATAGCTGATCTGGCCACTTCTAAGTCACGTTCTTCTTCCAAAGCATCCAAGGAATCCTGATGTGCTTGTTCCTTATCGGCTTCAACATAAGCGACGACTTTAGGAGAGTCATGAAGAATATCCCTTGGTAATACCGCCTCAGCTCCATAAACCAGAAAGAAAGGTGTGTATCCAGTGGATCTGTTTGGAGTTGTTCTGATACTCCAAAGCACTGCGGGGAGTTCCTCAACCCAACAACCTTGAGTACGTTGTAGTGGAACCATGAGCCAAGGTTTGATCCCTCTCAAAATCTCTTGATTAGCTCGTTCAGCTTGCCCATTGGACTCTGGATGTGCCACTGCTGCCAAGTCAAGCCGGATATGCTCACGTTGACAAAACTGTTCCATAGCTCCTTTGGATAGATTGGTACCATTGTCAGTAATAATGCTATGAGGATAGCCAAAATGGAAGATCAACTGTTTCAAAAATTTGACTGCTATCTCCGGGTCACAATTGCTGACAGGTTCTGCTTCAACCCACTTGGTGAATTTATCAACCGCCACCAACAGGTGAGTCTTCTTATCAGAAGACGACTTGAACGGGCCGACCATATCGAGCCCCCAGACCGCAAATGGCCAAGTAATTGGGATCATGCTCAATTCTTGAGCTGGCATGTGGGCTTGTCGAGCAAACTTTTGACACCCGTCGCACTTGCGTATGATGTCCTCTACGTCTGCAGGAGCCGTCAGCCAATAAAACCCATGACGAAAAGCCTTCGCCGCCAAAGATCATGAGCCGACATGGATTTCATTGAGAATTTCCTGTCCTTCCTCAGGGGAAACATGACGTTGAAAAACGCCAGTGCTGCTTCGTCGATGTAACTCGCCTCTAATGATAGTCATGGACTTTGACCGCCAAATTATCTGTCGAGCGATGATTTCCTCTGTTGGGAGCTCGCCTTGTCTTAGATAATCCAAATAAGGAACCGTCCAATCATGGATAGCATGGAGAGCCGCCACCAAGTGTGCATCTGGGTCAGGAATAGCGATGTCCTCCTCAGATGGCAACTTAACCGAAGGATTGTGAAGGACATCTAAAAAGACGTTAGGAGGGACCGGCTTCCGCTGAGAGCCGAGTCGTGACAGAGCATCTGCCGCCACATTGAGCCGGCGATCTATATGATCGACTGGATAGCCTTGAAAATGACCCGCCACATTGGTGACTGCCCTCCGGTAAGCCACCATCAAGGGGTCCTTAGAGTCCCAAGCCACCAAATCTGAGTCGCCCAAACACCTGACTCGTCTAAGATTCATCTCCTTAGCCATTCTGAGCCCGTGTAGGAGGGCCTCATACTCAGCTGCATTGTTAGTACAAGGGAACATGAGCCGTAAAACATAACAAAATTTGTCACCTCGTGGAGAAGACAATATAACTCCAGCCCCCGAGGCTTCCAATTGCCTGGACCCATCAAAATGTATAGTCCAGTACGTGTTATCTGGCCTATCCTATGGAATTTGCAGCTCTGTCCAATCATTGATGAAATCTACCAATGCTTGTGTCACACCCTGTGTTGTAACACTTTGCTATGCTATGACTATAAAATTTGGACCCATTTAAAACTTTTTGAGTGCAAGTGCTTGTTTGAATTGTTTGATGTTTGCTTGTTTGGTTGTTTGTGTTTTGGCACTCGAAGATCTTCTTCCCTCTAGAACTCACTTCCTTGACCCAAACTCCCTGCCCAATGATCATGCCATGTGTATAGTACCTAAAACTATTTTTATAAAATATTATTTTTGCCAAAAGGATATATTCAAATTAGATTTTTTGAAAACCCCTGAGTTGAGGATTGAACTACAAGTCCTCAAATTTAATGGATTGTTTTGCCACAAACACTTTATTTGGAACCTACTATATATAAGACTTCCCAAAACCACCAAATATTAATTTTAAAGATTATTTTCCTATTTTATTTAAAGGCTTTTTCTTAAGTCTAGAAATGGTCTTTCATAGGAAAAATTATTTAAATGCTTTCAAAATATTTGAGAAAATTTAGGGAATCTCAGTGGACATATATTTTCCATATATAAGAGTTTCAACACATGGCCATGTTCAAAATATTGGACAAAACCCTCCAAAACCATTTCTGCTAAAATCAAGCATTTGAAATATTTCTATAAGAAATATTCTCAAATAAATCCAGGAAAATTCTAGAAAGTCACATATGCCTAAAGTGATGATCTTTCCAAGTTTCATCCCAATCCAAATTGTTTTGGTTCACCAAAATATCCCAAAACAATTCCAGACCATATCCAAATTTGAGAAACTCTACATTGCCATTTCTCTCCTATTGACCCCAAACTTGGTGGACGTGTTCAAATCCCTAAATAATGCTGCTACACCGAGTGGTGCATCAAGAAGAATAGGTTTGCATGCCTAGATCTACAGAAACCTAATTTTGTTAATTCCTAGGGTTTACAATGTTTGCACTGTCAACTTTCTTCAAACCATGTCAAACCTTGTGATCAACCTTGTTTTTACCTTCCATTTTATACTGTTAAATCTCACAGAAAGTGGAGCCTTTTTACTTGCCCAAAACTACATCAAACACCTTTTGGTAGTTTGGTAAAAGCCATGTTTTGACCCCATCCACTGTTCTCCTTCACCTCAAAATTTTACCACAACCTCACATTGTTACAGTCTTGCAATGCCATAGCTCCATGATTGGGGGGTGAAAACTCCATTTTTACCCACTGGACAACAAGGTTTCACCTCTCTCCCCACCTCCTCTCTATTCTATTGAAGCCCCCAGAGCATCCAACGCCACACACTCGTTGTTTACCTCCCCCTAGACCCCCTACACACGAGTGGCCACGCCAAATATGCCAAAGGCATAACATGGCATGCCAAAACGATGCTCTAGAGCGTGCTACAGTGCACACCCGCACTGTAGCCGTGGCCCAATCGCCTCCCCCGACCACCTCGGGCCTCCCCATCGTGTCACCCGAGGCCGCCTCAGCGTCCGAGACACGCAACACGGTCGGCCCCCTCCTTTCTCCTCCTCCCTCTCTCTCCCTCCTCGCGTGCCGAGCTCCGCCGGCTCGGCCAGTGACCTGCTTCACACGCGCGCGCTCCCCTCTCTCTTTCTTCCCTCCCCTAGTCATAGACCACGACCAGAAACATCCCAGGCACATCCCCTCAAGCCCCCGTGCTCTGTGGCCTCGCCAGCGCACCGGCGCATGATGGACTGTCGGATTTCGGGCTCCGCAAAACCCTTAAGATTCGAACATAGGGGCGTGTGCGAAGATCCCCTGCAGCCTCGCCCAACCTAGCTCGCTACTCGATGAACACAGCAACGAAGTCGCACGATGACGAGGAAGAAGATGAACACGACAGTTTACCCAGGTTCATGCCGCTTCGAAGCGTAATACCCTGCTCCTGCTTTGGTGGATTGCCTCTCGGGGAGGTGGGGTGGATGAACAAGTACGGTGTTTCAGGGCCTCATGAGGGCTCCCTAGAGGTGTTCGGGGCTCTCTGTGGCTTGGTGATAAATGAGTGGTGGGATGGATTCGGGGGACCCGCTATGATGCAGCCTACCCTCTATATATAGCGGTGGCTCGGGTCCTCTTCCCTTATCGCAATGGCGGGAAGGGATCCCACAATGGCCAATTTTGAAGGGGGGCAGGAGTACGTGCCCGCCCTGCCCAAAGGCGGTCTTTGCCTGCAAAGTAGCTGTCGACGGCGCAGGGATGGGCTCAGTGATGACATCCACCCTGCGGGGCTGGTGGTTGCGGCCTTGTTGCACCGGAATGGAAACCTTTGGGGGTGCTTTTGGAATCCGCGTACGTCTCTGCTCCCTTTGCACCAAAGGGGAAACTGCGCCGTCTGGCGTGCTGGCGCCCGCCAGTCCTTCCTTGCGTCATCTTTGACTCCTGAGGCCGTGCCTTGCATAGAAATCTCTGCCGCTCTTGAGGGGGGCTGAGGAGGCCCATCCCTTGCCGGTCTTGATGTTGTTCCTCCTCGCGAGCCCGGGGCCCTCGCGAGGGTCTTGTCCTGAGTGGGGCCACGTCCGACAGCGTTTGGTTGATGAAGTGGGCCATGCCTTGGGCTGCAGGCAGGCAGGTCTGGGTACCCCCGTTCCCAGAACGCCAACAGTAGCCCCCATCGCAGGGCACCCTTCTGCGCGAGCTTGAGGACGACGACGACGTTGGTGAAGTTTCTGCTGCGGGCTCCTCACGCGCCGCCAAGGCCTCTATGGGGCTAGGGCCAGCCCCTCGTGCCATGCGGTCCACGTGCGTGTTGACTCCCCGGAAGCGCGGAGCTGAGTCTCCTCCGGTGTGCCCTGCCTCTGCCGGCAAGGCGGTTCAAGCGCTGGCCTCGCCCCCGCCCGAATCGCCACTCGCAGGCAAGGTGGGCGAGGGCGGGGCCATGGCCATCCCTTCTGCGGCCGCCCCTGCGGATAGCGCCTCTCCTCCCCCGCATGATGGTCCCCTCTCCGCGGAAGGTTTGGGCGCCTCCGTCATTGCCGGAGCGGAGAGGAAGAGGAAGTGGGTCGACGTTGAGGAGTAAGTGGTCCGGCTTGGTTTGGCTCGCATGCCTATGGCTTGTGCATTGATGACCTTCCTTTGCTTGGTGACCAGGGATGCCGCTATGCTGAAGATGAGGAAGAAGAAGGCGGGCATCAAGCCGAAGGCGCCTTCCAACGTGCCGCCCGCTCCTGCCGTCGTGCCGCCGCCTGCTCCTGGCGAAGAGGAGAGGGCTCGCGAGGCGACCCCTCAGGCCATCATCTCCGAGCCCCTGAGCCCCCAATGCTTGTTGACGTTATCGCTCCTGCCCTCGAGGGCGTGGTGACGCCGATGTCTGGAGGGCCAACCCCTGAGGGCCAGCCGCCCGCCGATTCGTCCGTGTCCGTGGTCGCCGAGCGGCCTCCGGAGCCTCCTGTTCTTCGTGCTATTGCCTCCCCGGGGATGCCTCACGCGACCGCGCAGGGGACCCCTCTGGAGCAGACCTTGATGCCTCCGGTGCGTGGCCACGACGTCCTGGACGGGGCCTTCGCTGCTCTGGGTCAGGTTCGTGGTGGCCTCAGGGGTGCTGATGATCGCCTCGCGAGCGGGTGCCTAGAGCTCCTCTCAGGGTGGCTCTAGGCCGACGCCTCCGTCGTGGTGATTTGGGGTCAGGTCGAGGCTGCCACGGCGAAGGGCGAGAAGGAAGCCACGACCGCTCGCGTAGCACGCGAAGAGGCGCTGATTGAAGCGGCGTCTGTTGCCAAGCGTTGTGAAGAGGTGGAAGCCCGTCTGAAGGCCTTCCATGAGGAGCAGGCCAAGCTTGCGGGGCAGCTTCGTTAGCGGGACGAGGACCTCGAGGCCCGCGAGGCCAAGCTTGCCGCCCGGGACTCTGAGCTGTCCCAGGTGGCGACCCGCCAGGATGCGGAGCGGGTGCGCCAGGACGCACAGGAGAAGGAAATCGCTTCGAGGAAGGCCCTTCTTGATACCAGGGAGGAAACTCTTGCCGCGGCCGAGGAGAAAAAGGCCGCGGAGCTGAGCGCCTTTCCTGCCGTCGAGATCAAGCTTCTCCATGCGCTCCATGCCCTTTGCCAAGATGGGTTTGTGGAGCCCCTGGCTGCTCCGGAGAGCGGCTTCGCGGTGCTCGCTTCGAAGCTCGTCAAGGCGCTGGAGGGCACCATCGTCAAGGTGGAGAGGGTCTTGGAGAGTGAGTGCCGCGACCTCTTTTCTGAGGCCGCGACGCGTGTCTTCAGCCATCTTCATCTTCGCGAGCCGGGGTTTGACTTCGACTCCGTGATCCGCCTGGTCACCCTTGAGGTCCGCGTCCGTGCTGCGGCGGCGGTGAAGGGCACCGTGGAGACGCTGGTGAAGAGGTTCACCCGCATCACGGTTTCTTCGCCTCTGGATGCTGCTGGGGTTGGCAGCGAAGGAGACGACGCCAGCGATGTCGACGACGAGTCCCCCGAGGGCGGTACGAATGGTGGCGGCAGTTCCCCCTGATTCCTTTCTCCTGCTCCTTTCCTGCAATGTACATCGTGCCTCATGGAGGCGTTAAACTCGTTTGTGTTCGCGAAAACTTTTAATGCTTGTAATAACTGTTGGACTGTGTGATTGCTCTCTTCGCCTTGTTTCCTTCTTGCTTGCTGTGATGCTCTACGTCGGCAGGGCCCGGCCCGCGCATACCTCAGCCGCCGTTGGGCCGACCGGATCACCAAGGATGGTCCAAGGGGTGAGGGGCTACGGGTCCAGTAAGGCTCCTGAGTCGCGATGCTCAGGAGTCCCCCTTGAGGTGCGAGCAGCCCTCATGAAGGGAACACGGTGGAGATTGGATTAACTTTGAGATTTTCGAACACCTTTAGTGCTCTGCGTCGGCAGGGCCCGGCCCGCGCATACCTCAACCGCCGTTGGGCCGACCGGATCACCAAGGACGGTCCAAGGGGTGAGGAGCTATGGGTCCAGTTAGGCTCCTGAGTCGCGATGCTCAGGAGTCCCCCTTGACGTACGAGCCCCGGCGTCCTCCTTAAGGGTTTTTTGAGCGCTTCGAGCTCTGCGTCGGCAGGGCCCGTCCTGCGCATACCTCAACCGCTGTTGGGCCGACCGGATCACCAAGGACGTTCCAAGGGTTGAGGGGCTACGGGCCCAGTTAGGCTCCTGAGTCGCGATGCTCAGGAGTCCCCCTTGACGTACGAGCGGCTCCCATACCTTTCCTCACCAGCTTTTCCGGAGATGGGCACGTGAAGACCAGGTTCGGCAGACCTGGGAAGGTGGCGTGTACCAGGCTTGGCCGGGTAGTAGCCCCATGCAGCCCCCTCACGCGTGCATCCTTGGGGAATGCAGCGAGAAAGGGGCCACTAGGGACCCTCCTGAGGTTGGATGCAGCTGCTGGGGCGCCCTCAGTTGTTTATCCCCCCGCACCGAGCGTGGGGTTTCCACCTTGCGTGGGCATAGTCATTGGTGGACCGTGTTGACCGCCAGCACGGAGCTGTAGCTTCCACATTGCGTGGGCTTAGTCATTGGTGGACCGTGTTGACCGCCAGCATGGAGCTGTGGCTTCCACATTGTGTGGGCATAGTCATTGGTGGACTGTGTTGACTTCTCTGCCAGCGCTGGGATCTGGCTGCCACATTGCGTGGGAAGGGACCCCTCCGCGTCCTCGGGGGGCCCCGAGCGTGTACAACCCATAGAGTTCGTGCGCGTGGCTGGCACGGCAGAACTGGGAGGTGTATCTGGAAGCTCGCGAGGGCGCTTTGGCCTCGTGAGGTCCCTACCTCAAAGGCGGTTTGCGCCTGAGTCTTCTTGTAGATGGGGCCGTCCGAAGCCCTGCTGACTTCTTCTTCTTGAGTGAGGTAGGTTGGGAGTCCTTTTGGCACTCTACGTCTGCAGGTCCCGGTCCCGCACATTTCCCGACCGCCGTAGTGTACGACCGGATCACCAGGACGCAACTACGAGGTTAGGCCCCGGCACCCTTGATGCCGACCGGATCACCAAGGATGACATCAAGGGGCGGGTGGCTTTATGACCAGTAAGGCTCCTGAGGAGCCCCCTTTGACGCTCAAGTGGCTCTACGTCGGCAGATCCCGGTCCTGCACATTTCACCACCACCGTTAGGTACGACAGGAAACCAAGGACGCACATCACGGGGCGAGGCCCCGACACTCCTGATGCCGACCGGAAACCAAGGACGACATCTGGGGGCGAGTGGCCTTATGACCGGTAAGGCTCCTGAGGCGCAATGCTCAGGAGCCCTCTTTGACGCTCGAACGACCCCCATTCCACCCTGTCGGTTGCTGCCTCAGGAGGCCATGGGGCCTCCCGAGACTCCATGCTGAGGCGCCGTGCTGCGGCCGGAGCCCCCAGGGCCTTGCATCCCTGTTCTGTGGTGCCCCGAGAAGGGCCGCGGCGCACAGCCCCTTGCGAAACACCAACTCAGAGAGGGTGGTGAGGCGGCATTCACGCCGGCAAGGAGCCATGCAGGCAAGGTAGAACGTTAGGAAACAAACTAGATGCATGGGAAACTATTGAGATATGCATAAACGAGGCGACTGCAGGGGTGTGCCCTAATCACCTGAGGATAATGCGGCCAAGTGGGCGCCCTTGAACAGAGTAAACCAAAAAATTACCTGGCAATAGCCAACAAAAAGTCACCTAGCGGCCATGCCACTGAAGAGCCGAAGCTGCCGTCGTAGCCTGATCTCTCACCTCCATGAGCGCGACCTTCATGGGTCCGTCGTCTCCCGAGGCTCGGAACCTTCGCTTGGTCCGAGAATCTCCTCCAGCTCCTCGCCGCGCCTCGCCATGCAAGGCACGAGCATGGCTCGATAAAGGCGTTGGAACGTGACGCCTGCGTTCGCCAGACCGAAGGGCATTCGGATAGGCGTTCGGGTAGACCCATCCATGATCGCCACGCGCTGGCCAGAAGGGGCCCTGGGCCGCGGCACTATTGATCGCGAGCGCGTTGACGCAGACGCGCGGCCGGTCGACCGTGCCGATGACGATGGCTGCGATTGGTGTCGCTGGGCAGTCCTCGCCTTGCACGGCCTGTGCTTCTCGAAGCTCCTCGATCGCTCTGATGACGGACTCTTGTGAGCTCGGCGCCTCGTGCCGTGATCCCGGCTCGGGCCGACGCGCGTCAGACCGCGCCTTCAGGTTGTGCTCGAGTGCCTCTCTTGTCTCACTGGCCACGCCCGAAGCTCCCTGGGTGGGAGCCCCCAGGACCGACCCAAGAGAGGCGCCGAGCGCGCCTTCCTATGCGATAGGGGGTGGTGCCCCATCCCTGGGCGCAAAGCCTGAGGTTCCAGGATGCCCTGCGGGAAGGAGTAGCTTCTTCTTCTTGCGTGGGTCCTCACGAGATAGTGCGTCTTCCTCGTCGTCCGAGCGCTCGGCCGCCGCAGCGCGGTAAGCACACTCGAGGGTACAGACAGCATCCTTCTCATCGCAAGCAATGGTGATGACGCCACCACTCCCTTGCATCTTGAGGACGTTGTAGCCGTGGTGGGTTACCGCCATGAACTTGGCGAGGGCCGGGTACCCGAGGATCGCGTTGTACGGAAGGTGGACGTGCGCGACGTCGAAGACGATGATCTCGGTGTGGTAGTTCTTGCGCCCGCCAAAGGTGACAGGCAGACGCACCTGCCCGATGGGTATGGTGGATCCGTCTGTGACCCCCGAGAAGGGCTTGGTCGGCATGAGCTGTTCAAACGGTACCTGGAGCATCTCGAAGGTCTCAATGGAGAGGACATTGAGCCCTGCTCCACTGTCGATGAGGGTCTTGGTGACGAGGACGTTGCTGATGGTTGGAGTGCACAGCATGGGGAGCTTACCGGCCATGGCCGAGCACCTGAGCTGATCCCTCGAGTCGAAGGTGATGGCGGTCTGGGATCAATTGAGGGGGCGCATTGCTTCGGGCTTCGGGAGAGCCGCATTCACCTCCCGCGTGAATTGCTTGAAGACATGGTTTGAAGCCGGGGTCTGGGCGCCGCCCAGGATACAGGCCACCGCCCTGACTTCCTGGAAGCCCCCAGCCCCATCGTCCTGCCTGTCCTCCTCTTTCCTTCTGGGTGGCGGAGGCAGCGGAGGTAGACCAGCCTCACGAGGGCGTGCCTCGCAAGGCTGACCGCGTCGTGACCCATCCGGAGGGTCGTCGCGCCAGCGGTCCTCATGAGGCCCGTCGCGCCAGCGGTCGTCTCGAGCCTGATCGCGCCAGCGGTCCTCCTGGGGCTGGTCGCGCCACCCTTGATGCGGTTCCCAGTTGTCCCAGCGGCCTCCACCGTGGCCGCTGCCACGTCCGAAGCCTCCGTCAGCTCATCCGGGGCGCCTGCCGAAGTGCTCGACGCGGATCAGCCTGAGTTCCTGGCAGTCGGCGGTGTCGTGGTTGTTGGTGCCATGGAAGATGCAACTTGCTCTTCCCCCTGGGGGGTGTTCTTCACCCCGGCTGCGCTTCGCCTCAGGTTCGGCCGCAAGCACTGTTGGGGCCTTGCGCTTCGCCTCCTTGGCCTTGGTCTTCTTTTCTTCTGGCTCCGCCGCCGGAGGCCCCCGGAGCGACAGGCGGCCCTCCTCTGCCTTGGCGCACTTGTTCGCCAGATTGAACATCTCCAGGGCAGAGCACAGTTCGTCATTCATGGCGAGCTCCTCCTTCATCTTGAAGTCAGTGACTCCGTCGGTGAATGCTGAGATGATGGCCTCGTCTGATGCCCTCGGGATCTTGAGGCGCGTGGTCGTGAAGCGTTGTATGAACTTGTGCAGGGTCTCCCCATCCTGCTGCTTGATACGCCGCAGGTTGTTCATGGTGGGTGCGCGGTCGCGGGTGCCTTGGAAGTTGGCGATGAAGCGTTTGCGCAGGCCATCCCAGGAGGTGATACACGCCTCCGGTAGGTTGAAGAGCCAGGAGAGTGCGCCGCCCTTGAGCGCCATGGGGAACCAGCACGCCATGACCTTGTCGTCTCCTCCAGCCGCCCGGATGCTCAGGGAGTAGAGCTGTAGGAACTCGGCTGGATCTGGGGTGCCATCGTAGCGTGGGGGCAGATCAGGCTTGAACTTGCAGGGCCACGCGGTTGGGTAGAGTTCCGGGGCGATGGCGAGGCACCCCACCGGCTCGACGGGTGCTACGTGCGCGACATTGGGCCGACAGCGCGGGGAACGTGTGCGCGTCTACGCGCGGCCGGGGAACCACCTGGCAGCTTACTTCATCTCCCGGCCTCGCCCGCGGTTCGCGAGGCCGGTCGCAGGGGCGCGCTTCCAGCCTGGGCTCAGGGTCAACGTCGCGTTGGGGAGGTGGAGGCTGCGCGTCTTGTGCCATGTTGTTCGCCAGGGACGGTTGGGGTCGAAGCGAGTAGGAGAGTGCCAAAGCGTCGCCGGCAGCACTGACGAGCTCCGCAATGTGCTGAAGCCAGTCATCGTAGCGGTCGGGGGCGGGGCGGTAGCAAAGCAGCTCGTTAGCCATGGCGACCGCTCCCTAGCCGCGCACCGGCCCGGGCCGAACATGGGAGGACGACCCGGAAGCTGGGACGATCGACGGAGTGGCGGTGTGGCCGTCGCGCTGCGCGGTGACCGGCTGGGAGGTGTCTTTTTGCTCGTGGGCGTCGGGGCCCGTAGCGGCATTCCCCACAGGCGAGGGTGACCTGCGTGCACCGGCGCGGCCCACCGGCGCCGTCTGAGCAACACGGGTGGCTCGGCGATCAGCGCGGGCTCTGCGAGTGTCAGACATCAAAGCGGCGAGGTTGGAGAAGATCTTGGCTTGAGGAAGACTCCGACACGCCCCCTACCTGGCGCGCCAAATGTCGGATTCCAAGCTCCCCAAAACCCTTAAGATTTGAACACAGGGGCGTGTGCGAAGATCCCCTGCAGCCTCGCCCAACCTAGCTCGCTACTCAATGAACACACCAACGAACTCGTTCGACGACGAGGAAGAAGATGAACACAACAGTTTACCCAGGTTCAGGCCACTGCGAAGCGTAATACCCTACTCCTGCTTTGGTGGATTGCCTCTCGAGGAGGTGGGGTGGATGAACAAGTACAGTGTTTTAGGGCCTCATGAGGGCTCCACAGAGGTGTTCGGGGCTCTCTGTGGCTTGGTGATGAATGAGTGGTGGAATGGATTCGGGGGACCCGCTACGATGCAGCCTACCCTCTATATATAGCGGTGGCTCGGGTCCTCTTCCCTTATCACAATGGCGGGAAGGGATCCCACAACGGCCAATTTTGAAGGGGGACAGGAGTACGTGCCCGCCCTGCCCAAAGGCGGTCTTCGCTTGCATAGTAGCTGTCGACGGCGCAGGGATAGGCTCAACGATGACATCCGCCCTACGGGGCTGGTGGTTGCGGCCTTGTTGCACCGGAATGGAAACCTTTGGGGGGTGCTTTTGGAATCCGCGTACGTATCTGCTCCCTTTGCACCAAAGGGGAAACTGCGCCGTCTGGCGTGCTGGCGCCCGCCAGTCCTTCCTTGCGTCATCTGTGATTCCTGAGGCCGGGCCTTGCATAGAGATCTTCGCCGCTCCGGAGGGGGCCTAAGGAGGCCCATCCCTTGCCGGTCTTGATGTTGTTCCTCCTCGCGAGCCCGGGGCCCTCGCGAGGGTCTTGTCCTGAGTGGGGCCACGTCCGACAGCGTTTGGTTGATGAAGTGGGCCATGCCTTGGGCCGCAGGCAGGCAGGTCTGGGTACCCCCATTCCCAGAACGCCGACATGGACCTCGGGCAACCAATAAAAAAGCCACCCCGAGCCCTTCTCCCCCCTCTGGAACCTCTCCCCCTCCTAATCGAGCACTAGCATCCCCTCTAGCGAGCCCAAGTGCCGGTGTGCTCGGGATTGAGCACAGTGCCGCCGCCTCGGGTCGCCGGCATTCACACGGTAGGAAGCCCATCTGCTCCTTCTCTCCCTCTATATGGAATCGCACTAGCCCCCTGACGCTGTGCCCCCCCTTCCCCGCTTCTATTGCAACCCGTGGCAACTCCGCCGACCTCCTCCCATAGCTCTCCGCCGTGGCCCCCTCGTCGCCGACGACCTAGGCTCCTCCGACGACCATCTCGACCACCACCCGAACGGCGAGAGCATGAGGAACCCATTCCCGTGCTCGTCTTCCCTCGTCGTGGACGGAGCTGACGCTGGTGAGCTCCCGACCACTCTGGTCGCGAGGTGGGAGATGACAGGCGGGTCCCACTTGTCATGCTCTCGCCCCCTCCTCTCTGTGGCCACCAGGGCTCGCCCGACAGGTTCAAACCTGACAAGCGCGCGCGCCTTGGGTCACCTCGGCCGACTTCGCTCGGTGGGCCGGTACGGCCAGCCGCTCTGGCCTAGGAGCACAGTGGCCCTTTCTTTTTTCTTTTTTGTTGTTTCTTCCAAAAATTCCCCTGAGTAAAATAATAATCCAAATCCTAAAATTCCAACTCCACAAAACTTTTAAAATTATGTAGTATTTAATAATGCCACTTGTGCCACTTTTTGAAAATATTTTATGTGTTGTTATTTAAAAACCTTGTTTTAAATATTTAAAACCACTGCTAAAATAGTTTTCAACACTTTTTACACTTCAAAACCAAAGACTAGTATTTTTAGTATTTTTAGTATTTTTAGTTTTTAACCTAGTATTTTACAAAAGTGATTTGACATTTTTAGGAGTGATTATTTTCTCTATTTTTGCCATGCTCTTATTTTTTCCCGTTAAATTTGCGACGATAGATTGCGTTATTGATGAGGGAGTTGGACAAGAAGACTTTGAAGACCCCAAAGACTTTGTTGAGCCAGGCAAGCAGCCCCTTGACCATGCCTAAGAAACATTTTCATGCATGTCATATAGCACCTTATGTTTCGATGAATTGATCATGATGATGTGGTGACCACTTTGGTGGATGCCTCGATACTTTCTCGTTGATACTTGCATCGTGCATGGCCCTACCTCCTTATGAGGGTTATGCGGGTGGGGGTAGTTAGGATGCTAAAGTAGTTAGGTTGCTAAGTAGATGTTACGCAATAAGGGACGGGGATATGCATGGTGATGGAAACAAAAGCTTTTTCAAAGACTTTTCGAGAACCCCGTCGGGTGCCACTAATGCCCGAGGGAGATGATGTTGTGCTAGGTAACCGCTTGATGAAGAAGTGGTGTACCGGAGCAAGCATTGTGTGCGTGTGTTTTCAAAAACGGATTAGATTTAAGAATTGCTGATCGTCCCAACCTTACATGTACAACCATGATACCCCTTATGGGATGGGGCTTTATTAATTACTTTGATGGGTACTACCAGGGAGCCCACATTACTAGTGGAGGGAGTGACGTGGTCGCTCTCAATATGGCGTCGTGCCGGAAAGGATGATCATGGGCTGTTTTCACAGACACCGGGCACACCGTTTGTCCCTTCATGGATGATACTTGTGATATACATCGTGCAGCCTGTGTGCCAACGAGTGGACTCTTTGTTAGTATCGTCAAGGGAAAGGCATTGTTCGGGTACTTACTTCGGGTATGGACAATACCGCGAGTCGTGGCTTGACACGGAAGTTTCCCGAGTCTCGTGGGTAAAGTTTGCAACCTCTGTAGAGTGTAAAACTATTTGAATAGCCGTGTCCATGGTCATGGACAGTTGGTGGTCCTTCTTAAACTATGTATGATGTTTTCACAAACTTGGTGTGTGCGTGTGTGCGGGAGAAAGATGATACTTGAGCTGAGTCAGATGACTTGGCATGATGATTGAACATCAGATGTTCAACCCATGTTTATATTGATATCCGTAACTTGTTCCCTTGGATACCTGCAACCTAATGATGCATGCTTTTACAAGTTAATTGATCATGTCATTGCACTCAAAATTAGCTTTCTGCAAACTTACCTACTTAGTGCTATATCATGCATTGTAATACCTTGTACCAAAACATGGGTTGCTTGCGAGTACATTCAAAGTACTCATTGGCTTGCCACTGGTTATTTAATTGGCCAGGCATGGAAGAGCAGGATTATGGTGAAGATTTCGTTGGTGACGAACATGCGAACTAGGACGCTTCCCAGTCAGTATGCCTGTAGGGTTAAGGCAGATGGCATGGGATTACGCTATCTTTCAAGATTTCCGCTATGAGTTTATGTTTGTTATTCGGCCTGCATGGCCCTATATATGTAAGACTTGACCTTGATGTTCTTTATTTGTGTAAGACGGTATGTATGGATGTAAGACTCTTGTTATTTCATAAATCTCCAATGTATCTATAATTTTTTATTGTTCCATGCTGTTATATTATAAATCTTGGATGTCTTACAATCATTTTATAGCAACTTTATATCATTTTTTGGGATTAACCTATTGACATAGTGCCAAGTGCCAGTTGCTATTTTTTGCTTGTTTTTTACATCGCAGAATATCAGTACCAAACGAAGCCCAAACACCGCAAAACTTTTTGGAGATTTTTTTTGTGCCAAAAGACACCTGGAGGACCAAAGAAGCACCAGAGAGGAGGGCCGAGGAGGCCACAAGACACCAGGGAAGGCCAGAGGCCCCTGGCACGGCCTGGTGGGTTATGCCCTCCTCGGGATGCCTCTCCACCGCCTATTAGCTCTATAAATACCCAAATATTCCAAAAACCCTAGGGGAGTGGATGAAACACAATTCCAGCCGCCGCAAGTTCTAGAACCGCGAGATCCAATCTAACACCATCACGGAGGGGTGCATCGTCTTCATGGGTGCCTCTCCGATGATGCGTGAGTAGTCCACCATAGACCTACGGGTCCGTAGGCAGTAGCTAGATGGCTTTCTATCCCTCTCTTTTGATTATCAATACAATGGTCTCTTGGAGATCTATTTGATATAATAACTTTTTGCGGTGTGTTTGTTGGGATCCGATGAATTTTTAGTTCATGATCTGTTTCTATCCATGAATATTATTTGAGTCTTCTTTGATCTCTTATATGCATGATTACTTATAGCCTCATATTACTTCTTCGAATCTTTGGTTTATTTTGGCCAACTAGATCGATTTTTTTTGCCATGGGAAGAGGTGCTTTGTGATGGGTTCGATCTTGCGGTGTCTCCTCTCCCAGTGACAGAAGGGGCAGCAAGGCACGCATGTATCGTTGATATTAAGGATAACAAGATGGTGTCTATTCCTACATGAATAGATCTTGTCTACATCATGTCATCGTTCTTATTGCATTACTCCGTTTCTCCATGAACTTAATACACTAGATGCATGCTGGATAGCGGTCGATATTTGGATTAATAGTAATAGATGCATAATCGTTTCAGTTTACTTATCTTCGACGTGATGCCTATATAATAATCATTACCTTGGACATCGTCATGATTATTTGATCTTCTATCAATTTCCCAACAGTATTTCATTTACCCACCGTGTGTTATACTCGTGAGAGAAGCCACTAGTGAAACCTAGGGCCCCCGGGTCTATCTTTCAACATATTGCTTTCCGATCTATCTTTTTACCGCTTTTGTTTTCAGATCTACTATTCCAAAAACCCAAAATACTTTGCTGCACTTTTCATTTGCTTCTTTTATTTTTTTGTTCTTGTTCAATCTATCCATCCAATCTACAAAAAACCAATCTATGTTTTTACCGTGGAGAGATTGACAACCTCTCTTACGCGTCGGGTTGCAAGTATTTGTTCTTTGTGTGTAGGTACCGTTTACATAGTGTTGCGTGGTTCTCCTACTGGTTCGATTACCTTGGTTTCATAACTGAGGGAAATACTTACCGTTGTTGTGCTGCATCATCCCTTCCTCTTTGGGGAAATACCGACAAAGTCTCAAGCCACGTCATTATTCAGCTTCTGTGTGTTCAGTGAGCATTGATCTCTGGGATCATTGTACACATGCATTCGGTGATGACGACTTATGAGTCAGGGTCCCCACAAAGCTAGTATCAGAGCCATCCTGACTGTAGGATGCCTTAGTTAGCATGGACGTTAGTTAGGATAAAACCCTTTTCAAAAACTATGCCTAGTTGCTAATAAGTGCAACAATTTCTATACTTCTCTTCTCTTCTAGTCTATTTCAAACCCATACTAACTCTCCTCCCTTCAAACCTTGTAGATGGCCGTCGTACCCGAAGACCTCCTAGCATCCGGCTTTCCCCTACTCCTTGAGGATAGTCTGGAGAAGTGCCAGTATCGCCGACCACCCGTTTTAGTCTACCACGAGCACTGGGTCGATGCCGTCATGAAGGAGTACCACGTTGATGTGGTCGTGAAGGCAAATGACTCCCCGAATAGTTGGTTCTTTGAGGGACCACAGATGGAGACCCTGGCGCTCCTAGTCGAGATGGCTGCACGCAAGGCACTCACCCACCTTCGAGACATCGTCCCGGAGATGGCTGACGAGCCAGCTACTCGCTACCTACCTTTCTGGAAGGATGATCTTGGCGAAAGTTGGACGTTGGTCCCATCCAAGGAGGATGGCACACCACTCAGGTTCCAGACCTACTTCAGCCTCTCCGCTGACAGTCTGGCTCACAACCTGAATAAGGAGTCCGTGAAGCTCCGCAAGGAACTTCACCACACCCGGGAGCTAGTTCATCAAGCCAAGACGAAGCCAGACGGGATCAAGAGGGATGGAGCCCCTGAGGGACGACCAGCTACCGCTTACAGAGGAGGAGTACCCCCAGCTCGAGATGCACCCACACATCATCGTCACATGAGTGTGAAGGAGTACCGTGCGCTCTTCACTGACCCACCAACAAAGCATCGTCGGGATGGACCTCCTCGTCCGTCGACCCCCGTCAACCGAAGACGATGCCTGTACGGATGACGATCAGGAGGAAGACCCAGAGGAGCCTGTCGTGGTTTTGTCACGGCTGGATGTCCCCATGAGAGAACTTTAGGTGTGAGGCCATCGCAACTAGGTGGCGGCTTGAGAGGGGTTGGTCGGAATCGAGAGACGCGAGTTTACCCAGGTACGGCCCCTCCAATGGAGGTAAAAGCCTACGTCCTACTTTGTGTGTATTGATGATGAGGATGATCTCGATTACAAGGGTGCTGTTTTGTTACCTCTAGTCTCGAGAGCCTCTAATCTATCTATCTCTAATGACTTGCACTTGTCCCTCTTGGGGCGCCTTACCCTTCCTTATATAGGTTGAAGGGGTAGGTTTACATGTAGAGTCCTACTGGGAGTAGGATTAGGACTAGTCTCTCTTGAATCCTAATCTGGGTCTTGTTTCCTTTACGAGGGAATCCTTTCTCATCTTGGGCCTTCTCTGTGAGCTGGCCCACCATAACATGAGTCGGCCCTCCCATGAGCTGCCTTCTGGGCCGTCGGGTGTTGTCGTTCGTCTAACCCGCCTGCCGAGCCACCAGTGAGTCGCCAAGTCCTGACCAGGTCATACTTCAGGCCGGGTTATACCACGGGGTAATATCCCTGACATTAGCCCCCAGGTTAGCTTGAATTTATTCATGGTAAGCTCCTGAAATAAGAATAACAAATTTGTTAAGGGATTTCTCCACTGGCCGGCTTAATGAAGTAGCTCCTTGAAAATCCAAGTTTCTTTTTCATATTAACAATCCGTCTTCACAATCATCTTGCAGGTATGTGTCCTTTGCAATAAAATATTGGGAATAAAACATCCATATGCCATTGAGTCGGCCTCCAATACTTTGACTGGATGAAAACCTTGGGAATATGAAATTCGTCTGTTGTTGAACCACTTCATGGGACGCGGGGATCTTGTCGGGTCATCAGATGTAGTGGACATCAACTTATAAAAAATATTGCTAATTTATGGATGTAGAACTTGCCAACTTGTGAAACCGGGTTACTTATATAAACTCCGCCGGGTCATAATCATTGATGATGCCGGGTCGTGATTGTTGGTGCTGCCAGGTCAAAACAAGCGAACTCTAGTTGATTTCATAAAATTATTGGGAATAAATAAATCCGTGTAATGTTGAGTCGGTCTTTCAATGCTTCGGCTAGATAAAAATCTATTGAGCCGGTATCGCTCACAATTGAAATCTTGAAAGTGCTCTTGTATTTTTTGATATATCCATATTACCTGTAGCCCCCAAGCTCCGAGTTTATCCATGATGACTTGGTGCTTTTCAATAATATCTTTGATTGTGTAGCCCCCAAGTGCCGGGTTGTCTTGCTTGCGGCAGCCTGGGACTTGTAATTGTCTTATACTTATGAAACTTCAACTGGTGTAGCCCCCAAGGGCCGAGTTGTCTTGCTTGCAATAACCTAGGACTTTGAACTTGGTGTTGAATGATGTAGATAAATAGTATTGGAGAAATCCGGTTGTCTTCTGAATCGCCAGATATGGACTGAATGTCTTGAATTTCACATGTGTAGCCCCCCAAGGGTCGGTTCATCAGTATGTGAAGGGTCTTCAATTTAGACCTTATCATCTGTTTAAACAGCTGAATACTGTAGCCCCCAAGTGCCGCGTTGTCTGCCTGCAGCGACTTGGGACTGTGTGAGAATGATATAACTCATCATAATTTATTGAATGACTCCTTGACTGTGGTTGTAACCCGGTATTTTGTTGAATATCCTGGCATAATGCCTTTGTCCTTGAAATGAAAATCCCTGCTCGTGGTTGCGGTGTAACCCGGCAAATATATGTTTGAGAAATCCATAAGTGTTGTAGTTTACTAAAGAGCACAAGCTAAAAAAATCCAAGAGCCGGTCAATTATTTGACATGGCATTATATGTGATAGAGCGGCTGTTCGAGAATAGACAATTCTTCCGAGCTGGCTTGAAAAACCCCCCAATCATTTAATACTGGTTATGATAAACTATGATGAAGATCCAGCCATTTTGGCTATCAAAGATCTATTTGTTCCTTCAAAAGTTACGATGTAACCCGGTTTGATGACCGATTTGATATGCATGTATGATGCATGATGCAATGCAGGATGATGTATGTATATGATAAAAACAACTAACAGAGAATATATATGTGTATATCTCAAATATTTGTAAGTCGGCCTTGAAGGCACAACCAAAAGAGATCAACGCTTGTTCTTATTTTGAAAAAACTCAAGGTTTTTGCTTCC
This sequence comes from Elymus sibiricus, assembly GCA_039707655.1. Classification (NCBI taxonomy): domain Eukaryota; kingdom Viridiplantae; phylum Streptophyta; class Magnoliopsida; order Poales; family Poaceae; genus Elymus; species Elymus sibiricus. The sequence continues at coordinate 144,204,141 of CM077675.1, forward strand.
AAGAAGCTTGGCATGAACGCCTTTAATCCCGTAAGCCGGCTCTCACGTGACATAAATCCGTCGTTTTAACCTTAACTAGTTCAGGGTCTTAAAAAAGATTGACTATTAAGAGTACGAACGGGTCACATAGCGGAGAGACTATAGTGGACAGGTGAGTTTATCCTAGCTCTCTGTAAGCCGGCTCTCTCGTGACATAAGCTGCCATTTTAACCTTGACAAGTTCAGGGTCTTATTGGAAGATTGACTGTCAAGAGTACGGTGGGTCACTTGGCGGAGTAGCAAGTTGCAAACAGGCAGGTTTAACCCATAAATGGCATGAAAGCCAGTCAAGAGGGTATGAAAGCTAAACTCATTGAGTTGGAAGCCCCCAAGTGACCTATGATCATGGAAAAGCTTCGCCATAGGATGTACAGGAGACAATGCTACTACTGCAAAACATCTGGGGTCCAGATAAGCCGGCTTTATTCCATTGATCATAATATGATGATCCAATAAATGAGGGCACTCAAGTTTGAACAGCGCATCATGGCGGCTCGTCCTCTTGGGCAACTTTTAATTTTTCGCCAATAAAGCAAGGCACCCATGTTTGAACGGCGCATCATGGTGGCTCGTCCTCTTGGGCGACTTTAAATCTTTCGCCAATAAGGCAGCAGCCCCCGGGACCGGGTTATCTTCCTTGTGATGACCCGGGGTTTCAGAATATTTGAGCCTGGTTGAATTTGCCAAGTCATATATGTGTATCCCCCGAGTCTTAAGTTGACACGAGGATGCGGCTTAAGAGTCTTCATCCTTGGCCGTGGCATAAGCCGGCATAAGGTTGGCGACTGAATGATGGATTTTATCCAAACTGGAGACGATGTAGTGAGCTGATGATCTTCGTGATGCTCATCATATGTCTTTGGCAAATGTCGTCGCCAAATTGAGTTTATATGCTTCTTGATCCATGCTTTGTTATTCTCGGGTAGTCCGGCTCTTCTGGCTCCTTTAGGGCCATTTTTCTTTGCCGCAGACTTTTGAATTGCTGGCTCAATAGTGGCTGGCTCAAATTGTAGCTTCTCCAGGGATGTTTCCTCCATGTCTGATTATTATTTCTCTGATGTGTTGAAGCAGACTGGACCGCGGGGACAACATGCCAATGTGCCTATCCATTGGGCAACCCTGCGTGGTTGGAGGCTGATAATAGATATATATATATATATTTCTCCTTTGTTCCAGCGTTGTTGGAGTAGAACGGATCGCGGGGGTGGCGGCTCGCGCGTATTCGTTGGGCGGATTGAGCGAGCAGGCACGACACCGATGTGTCAATGTAGACTGGACCGCAGGGGCGGCGACTCACGAGCGTCCGTTGGGCAGCTTGAGTGAGCAGGCGCGGCACCAGCATGTCGATGTAGACCGGTCCGCGGCTTTGGAAACCGGTGCGGATATGTGAGTCGGCCACGGCGTTGTGAGCTAGTATAGAATCTTGAATGGGCTGCGGTGTTGGAAACCCGCGCGGATGTTGGCGAGTCTGCTGTGGTGTGTTGATGTAGCCTAGACCGCACGGGTGGGGGCCTGCGCACGTGTCCGTTGGACAGTGCAGCATGGACGAATGTTGGCACATGATGATATTGGCGCGAGCTCCGTATTTGCAGTACGCCGGTCGCCTTTGTAGTGAACACATGTCCTGTATAAAAATATTACAGACCAAAGTAATTGCCCTTTTAAAGAATTTAATATGCGTTAATAAAATATATTGGACGAAATATCACCTGATTTATATTTGGATAACAGATGATCCGTGTGCAACGTCCGTCGGATGTCCAATTGATGAAACTCATCCTAGTATTTCTTGCTATAGATTGATCCCCATTTTTTTTCTCTTTCTTCCTTTTCTTAGAGCCGGCTCCCCACTTCTTTTTTAACCACCCGGCTCCCACTGCCCCTCTTTCCCCGCGTGGGCAACCGAGTCCCTAGGGAGCAGCCGGTGGCATGGGTAGCAGAAGGTGGAGGAGCCGACAAGGGGTGGCGCGCCGGCGGCGGAGGCGGCTTCGAAACAGCGTGAGGAGGAGGTGAGATCGCTTCGGCCGGGGCGGCTTTAGCGGCAGAGGCGAGGCCGCTCGGCCTGGGCGGCTCAAAGCGACCATGGCGGACCCGCGGCAGAGGAGGCAAGACGGGGCGCAGCTGCCACGGCGCAGTGGGCGAAGCGGCGAGTCGAGGCCGACTGGCCGCGGCAGGAGGCAAGGTGAAGTGCGGTAGTGGCAAGCCAGCGGCGGAGCGCGGCAGCGGCCGGCGGGCATGCTAAGTCGGCTCCCGCAGGGGCGAAGCAGCCACGGCCCAACGGCGGTAGAGGACCGGGGCGCGATGGTGGCGGCTAGGCGCGGCGAAGGCCTATGCCATGGCGACTCCAGGCGCGATGCCGTTGTGGCGGGGCGAGATCGCGACCATGGGCCAGCTTAGAGCGAGGCCAGTCCTCTGCCGAGGCGAAATGAGGCGGTGAGGCACAGCGGAGCCGGCTCCGCAGCGAGCGGTGCGTCTGCTCCTTCCTTTCAGCCACGGCAGTTTCATTTTCTTCGCTCTGGGTAATTAGATCGAGTGGTGGTGACTGGTGAGGGACGCCGCCGCTGATGGGAATCGACCGGCAGCAACGGAATCGCCCGACGTCGAGCTGACGGGGCCAAGATGGAACGACGGCTTTCGTGGCGGCGACGCTGTTGTTCTAGGCTGGGAGGGTGCGCGTGCACTTCCACCTCCACCACGGCTGGTGTGTCCATGTCCATCGCATCCATGGCAGGTGTCTACACCTCCACCATGGCCGGCATCTCTGCATCCTGTCCGTTCATGGACATGGCGAGGGAGACCAAGTCGTAAGATAATACCACCATCGAGACCAAGCCGCAATGGCGCGCTGCCACTTCGACCGGTGAGCACAGGCACGCAATGGCTACTTCTGCAACTTCCATTACCCCCCGATGATGAGCATATGTGTGCTCAGTTCATTCTTCTTGGAGCGTGGATGGAAAGAGTGGGGTATTATCATAGTAGTCTTTGATCTTCTTGACGCTGTTCATGGCTTTTTGATCTCCTTGACGCTGTACATACAACATGAAGCATGCATGCACATATATTCAATACGTCCACCGGCCATCCCGATAATCTTCAGACGCGGACTTGATTAGTCTTCACGTCAGGAAAAACAGATCTGATCAAGCACTAAATTAATACGCCTTCGTCACGTACTAGTGCAGGTACTACTTTAGTCTTTGGACTTGATTAGTCTTCACGTCAGGAAAAAGTAGTTGTAGCAATGGTTGATGATTCCCTCGGGACTTAAGTCTGGGACGTGGACGTGGAGCAGCGGAAAACTCTCGTGCATCAACTCTCCTGTGGAATACGATGACCTTGGCGACTAGCGCACGTCAGCTGCTTTAAAGCAAAAACAGGTCGACCCGATTCCTGTCGGTCTGGGCAACGATCTGCTCTCGGATTTGATGGGGAGCTGCTGTACGCGGTGACGTGAAGTGTGGCTGTAGTAGCGGAAATCGGTCTCCAGTCGGGATCGACGGATCGCCCAGGAACGCGCGGCGGCGCACGATAATCCTAATTTTGTCTCATCTCAAACAAATCTCGTCTCTGTCCTTCCGAAGTTTATCAACGGAATTAATTTAACCAGGCTGACGGCGAGCTTCTTGAATTGTTCGGCGTTGACTCTGATCACAAATCAATGAAATTGCAGACTCTGCTCAAGGTTGTCTCATGAAGGAAATTATAGCACAGTGGCAATGACTCCTCGCAACGAACAAATGGTCGTAGGTTTGAATCCCTCCCGACGCGCGTGTTAGTTTCATGCCGGTTCTTCTTCATCTGGCCAGTTGTGAGTTTCTTGATCCCTAAAAGAGCTCGCTCCAAAAACACAACACCACCGTGCGCGAGCCCCACGGTGGGCGCCAACTGTCGTGGTTTTGTCATGGCTGGATGTCCTCGTGAGAGAATTTTAGGTGTGAGGCCATCGCAACTAGATGGCGGCTTGAGAGGGGTTGGTCGGAATCGAGAGACGCGAGTTTACCCAAGTTCGACCCCTCCGATGGAGGTAAAAGCCTACGTCCTGCTTTGTGTGTATTGATGATGAGGATGATCTCGATTACAAGGGTGATGTTTTGCTACCTCTAGTCTCAAGAGCCTCTAATCTGTCTATCTCCAATGACTTGAACTTGTCCCCCTTGGGGCATCTTACCCCTCCTTATATAGGTTGAAGGGGTAGGTTTATGTCGGATTTCGGGCTCCGCAAAACCCTTAAGATTCGAACACAGGGGCGTGTGCGAAGATCCCCTGCAGCCTCGCCCAACCTATCTCGCTACTCGATAAACACAGCAACGAACTCACACGATGACGAGGAAGAAGATGAACACGATGGTTTACCCAGGTTCGGGCCGCTGCGAAGCGTAATACCCTACTCCTGCTTTGGTGGATTGCCTCTCGAGGAGGTGGGATGGATGAACTAGTACAGTGTTTTAGGGCCTCATGAGGGATCCCCTTGAGGTGTTCGAGGCTCTCTGTGGCTCGGTGATGGATGAGTGGTGGAATGGATTCGGATCCGTCTCTACGGTGTAGCCTACCCTCTATATATAGTGGTGGGTCGGGTCCTCTTCCCTTATCGCATTGGCGGGAAGGGATCCCACAACGGCCAATTTTAAAGGGGGACAAGGGTACGTGCTCGCCCTGCCCAAAGGCGGTCTTCACCTGCAAAGTAGCTGTCGACGGTGCAGGGATGGGCTCAGCGATGACATCCGCCCTGCGGGGCTGGTGGTTGTGGTCTTGTTGCACCGGAATGGAAACCTTTGGGGGGTGCTTTGGGAACCCGCGTACGTCCTTGCTCCCTTTGCACCAAAGAGGAAACTGCGCCGTCTGGCGCGCTGGCGCCCGCCTGTCCTTCCTTGCGTCATCTTTGACTCCTGAGGCCGGGCCTTGCATAGAGATCTCCGCCGCTCCGGAGGGGGCCTTGGGAGGCCCATCCCTTGCTGGTCCTGACGCTGTTCCTCCTCGCGTGGGCCTTGTCTTGAGTGGGGTCGCGCCCGGCCGTGTTTGGTTGATGAAGTGGACCATGCCCTGGGCCGCAGGCAGGCAGGTCTGGGTACCCCCGTTCCCAGAACGCCGACAGTAGGCCCCGGTCCCAAGGCGCGCTCGAGCTGGCTTACGGGAGAAGCCTTGTGGTCGGCCCGAAGCGCCGCGGGCCCCAGATGCCTGCGGGCCAGGCCTCCTATGCGGCAATCCGAGGAACTGTCGCCCCTTGTCCTCCGCACCGGACCGGCCATTGCCAGGTTTGTCGAGTCATTCGGCATACGCCACCAAGCCGCCTTCGTTTCCTGTTGATTCCGCCATTTGTTCTCCCTCCCTGTGCGGCTCTCGCCCCTTTTGTCGAGTCCCCGCGCGCGCGCCGCGTCGCTTTCCCCCCTCCCTTTTGCCATGTCTCCGAAGAGGGTGGAAGGCGAGGGCTTGAGGGGGCCGATGACCGCACCGACGCCTAAGCCCGCGCTGGGCCAGTCGTCAGTGGTGAACTTGGAGGGGTTGGAGAAGGTTCAGCTGGTGGTCGCCGCCGGCTCCAACGAGTGGGGGGCCACCAAGATCTGGCCAGGTTCGCAGCCTCGGGGTGAACTGGTGGCCTCCGCTGCCCCCCTTCATATGCATGCCCTTCTCTCGGGCGTACTGCCGCCATTCTCAAGCTTCCTCTCCGCTGTGCTTTCGCATTACCAGATCCACGTGCTCCACCTTGACCCTAGTTCTCTTGTCCTCCTCTCGGCCTTCGCGTTCCTGTGCGAGGCCTTTGTTGGTGTTTTCCCCTCCGTGGCCTTGTTGCGCCACTTTTTCTCCCTTGAGTTTGCTTTGGGGGAACAGTGCTCCGGGTGTTTGTCCCTGAGAACGGCAGACGCATCGGCCCGGGGGGCCCTCGACGTCAGACTCTCCCCAGAAGCAGAAGGGTTCCGGCGGCAATGGGTGTATGTCGACACTGCCGGGGCTGAAACTCTGTTTCAACCCTCGCTGACCCACACAACGCCGAATCGTGGGTGGAGGCACGAGGAGCTTGCCGACCCTTGGCTTGTACCGGTCCTAGCCAGGCTGGCGAGGCTGAAGCAGGCAGGCGTGACGATGGCGATGGTGGTGCGGGAGTTCACTCGCCGACGAATTGCTCCTCTTCAGCGCCACTCCCGTCCGATGTGGGCCTTCGCGGGTCCCAGTGACCCAATGAGGATCCAGGTCCCGCCTCTTTCCTCCGACGTCCTGCGTGAGCTTCTCCGCCGCCTGACTGGTGGTGAGCCTGACGAGCTTCCCCGGGACGGCCTACCCTTGTACAACTTCAAGGACCGGGAAGCTCTCGTCGTGAAGATGCCGCGCTTCGATGAGTGGGGGTTCCTCCCTCCGGAGGAGGCGCGCCCTCAGGATGCCTCTTTTCTGGGGGCTCTGATCTCCGAGAACTCGGGGGACGCCGCCCTCCCCGTGGCCGGGGTGGGTCGCGCCTCGCCACCCGTTTCCCCGGCTCCCGCCTCGGGCCGAGCCGAGGTTGGGGGCGACACCTAGCTGATGGTGAAGGTCACCGTCTCCGTCGCTGAGTATCAATCGCTGGTCGTCAGTTCATCGCCCCCGGGCCTCCGCGCCGACCGGAAGAGGAAGGCGCCCAGGGGTGGCCGTTCCTCGGCGCCGTGGGCGCCGGTGAAGAAGAAGTGGATCGCCATAGACGAGTAAGTGCCTGCGTCCTTCTCGGCATTCTTCTTCGGCGCCTTCTTTCTGAGCTTCTGTTTCGCAGGCTCCCTATCGGCGACGGTAGAGACGCGTCGGCGCCGCCTGCGCCCACAGCCGTCGAGCCCCTCGCGGTCTCCTCTTCCGCAATCCGCGGGGTCCGGCCAACCGGGGCGCTCATACCCGGGCCTGTTTGGCCGTCTTGTGGCCCCGAGCACGAGCCCCCTGCGGTCTTCTTCGCCCACGGCCTCCAGCTCCCCCGAATGGGGCCGCTTCTCCCGCCAGTGGCCTTCTCTGGGGTCGCGTCGTGCGACGTCCCCGGGCCCCCGTTGCTCGGTGATGCGGGGCCCCAGGGGGTGCGTCCTTCTTCCGGAATGCCTGTACGGGAGCCCCCAGCCCCTGAGCACACGTTTGGGCTGGGAGGCCCCTCGCGCGCCTCCCCCGTTCACCCTGGGAAGTTGGGAGTTCTGGTTGGCCCCTCGAGCCCGCTGACGACCGGAGCGCCGCGTCGTGGGGTTTGCTCCACACCGCGGCGGACGTGCTGAGGCGCCTGGGGGTGGGGCTCGCCAACAACGATGCCCGCTTCGAGGTGGAGCGCCAGCGCCTCGCACAGGGATGGCATCAGCTTGAGGTCGCCGTGAACTTCGGTCGCCTGTAGCGCGAACGCGCCCGCACAAAGGCCAAGGAGTCTCTTGCCGCGGCGGTGGAGGCCCGCGAACGCGCCCTTGCCGAGGCTCAGGAGGCCGACTGCCAGCGCAAGGCCTCCGAGGAATGCCTCAGGGAGCTTCAGGCCTTCAACGCCGACCTTGAAAGGTAGATCCAGGTGCGGAGGGCCAAACTTGAGGGCCCATCAACCGAGTTCCTCTCTGCCAGCGCGAGCCCCCGTGCGCCTGTCGACTCGTTGGTGTTGGAGGTGCTGGAGCAGAGCCTGGAGCAGGAGAGGCTGGAGGTGAGGGAACGCCAGGCGTCGCTTGCCGAGGAGTCCCTTGCCTCCCGCGAGGCGAGGTTCCAAGAGGAGGTCGACAACAGGGTGGCAGAGGCTTGGCGTTTCCTTCTCCAGGACTACCGCGCGAAGCTGAAGCTCCAGGAGTCCCGTTTCTGCCAGCGTCGCGATCACCTGAAAGGCGAGGTTGATGTCCTCAAGAAAAGGTTAAAACAGGAGGAGGGGCGCCGGCGAGCCGCGATGGATGCCCAAGCTGCTGCCGAGGCCGAGCTAGCCTTTCTAGACAAACAATTGAAGGGCACTGCTTCCCTGGTGGAAAGGGCTTCAGATGAGGCGGCTCGAGCTCGCGGCCTCTAGCACGCGCATTCCCAGATGTTCCGGTCCCTTGAGAGGAGGGCTACCCGGACCTTGAGCGACATCTGTGGTGCGAGCGTCTCGAGTCCCTTGGTTGCAGATGATGCCGGGTACCTGGGCTTCTTTTCTAGGGTCATGGAGTGCCTCGAGGAAGGCGCGGAGACGATCCACGTGCTTGTGTAGGAGAAGCGTCGTGACCTCCTCGAGTGGGCGGCCTTGAACATCTTCAGCCACCTCCTTCGTCTCGACCCCCACTTCGATTTTCAGGCAGTGCTTGGCCCCGTGCCTGAGGTAATTCGCGCTGCCCTCGCCGAGTGGGTCAAGGATCATGTGGACGACCTGGTGACGGAGCTCTCTTCTGACGAAGCTGAGGGCCGCGCCTGAGCCGGGACACGCGGGGCCGTCCCCGGGTGGCGGTGGCGAGAGTTTCGGCAACAGCGTGTCCCCTTGAGTAGCCCTCTTGTTCTCCTGACAGGGTTACGCATGAGGCCTAGTGGCAACTTTTATGTATTTTGAAAATACCCTTAAATATGTTCCCCGATAATGTGGTATGTAGCGCCGCGCTTCCTTTGATCCGGGGTCGCTGCCAATCCGGTTGTCGTGCTTGCGGGGTGGCCACGATCTTGCTTGCGCCGCGTGGCGCGACTGGGCTGCCCAAATAGCCCGCGGCTTCGTCTGGGACGCTTCCTCCTCGCTTGTAGGACGGTTTGGGGGCCCTTTCGGCACTCTGCGTCTGCAGGCCCCAGTCCCGCACATTTCCCGACCACCGTTGCGTACGACCGGATAACCAAGGACGCAGCTACGGGGTTAGGCCTCGTCACCCCTGATGCCGATCGGATCACCAAGGACGACATCAAGGGGGGCGAGTGGCTATATGACCGGTAAGGCTCCTAAGGCGTGCTGCTCAGGAGCCCCATTTGATGCTCAAACCGCTCTACATCGACAGGTCCCAGTCCCGCACATTTCCCGACCGCCGTTGCGTACGACCGGATAACCAAGGATGCAGCTACAGGGTCAGGCCCCGACACCCTTGATGCCGACCAGATCACCAAGGACGACATCAAGAGGGGCTAGTGGCTATGTGACCAGTAAGGCTCCTGAGGCGTGATGCTCAGGAGCCCCCTTTGACGCTCGAGCGATCCCCCATTCCGTTCCCCTGGTTGCCGCCCCAGGAGGCCCTGGGGCCTCCCGAGACTCCATGCAGTGGTGTCGTGCTGCGGTCGGAGCCCACGAGTGGGGTTCGACTGCCCAAAGGTGCATGCCCCGAGGCGACTGGGCCTGGCTACCCAGCTCCGAGGCGCCCCGGGAAGGGTCGGGGCGCACGGCTTTTCGCAAAACGCCAATCCATAAAGAGAGAGAGAACTCAAGATCGGTAAAACGAGAGAACAAAGAGAAAAAGTCCCCGCCCTTCTTTTTCTTTTAAAACATAGAGTCACGAAATTCTCGAGCTTCCGACAGGTTCAAGCACAAAAAGGGGGCCATCGAAGGCTGCAACTTGGAATACAAAAGAGAGCGAGAAAACGGCCGCGTCCGGCTTTTTAGGGTAGTCCCCGTCTTCGTCTTCCCCCACCGCTGAGCATAGGGCATCCACGTTGCATGGGCATAGCCATTGATGGGCAGTGTTGACTTCTCCGCCATCTCTGGGCTGTGGCTGCCACATTGCGTGGGAGGAACCCCTCCGCGTCCTCGGGGGGCTCCGGGCGTATACAGCCCACACATTATTATGTGAGAGTGTCACGGGTCGTTGTAGGTCCCGGGGGTGTATAGGGGGCTCCATGCCTCGCGGGCACGAAGCCTGCTCCCAGCCCCCGGGCTCGTCGCGGCGAAGTGAGGTCTGCCCCTGGCGGGCCCTCGAGCGTAGGGTAAGCCCCTTGCGCTCTCTGGCTAGAAGGCCCACCCCAGAAGAAGGCCCTGGGTTCCCCGGGCGGTGCCCCAGCGCGCCTCACTGGGGCCCTCGGGGTTCCCATGCTGCTACTCGGGGCCCTACCCCCAGGTCGGGCGAGCCGGGCCTGGGGACATGGGCGAGTACATGATCGCCCGCTGGTGATCGAGCAAAACCCGACCCGGAGCCATGGGCGTATGTTCCTCCCTCTGTCTCCAAGCGAGCGTCGTGCGCCCCGGAGACAAGGGTGCATGTTCCACCCTTCGCCTCTAGGTTGGGATCGTCTGGCCCAGGGACATGGGCGTGTGTTCCACCCTCCGTCCCCAAGCTGGGGCCTCCCGGCCCGGGTACGAGGGAGCATGTTCTACCCTCTGTTCCCAGGCGAGTGACCCCCGTTCCCCAGACCCAGACATCTGCTCAAGGCAGCTCCCTACCAGCGGGCGTGCCTCGCGAGGGTCTCCGCGCCGGGCACCCTCGCAAGGCCAGCCCCACAAGCCGACCCCGCGGGGTTGCGCATACCTATCCGCGCAGGGGCTGCTCGTGAAGTCGCGTGTGCGCCTCCTGTCGCCGTGGTAGCCGGCACTGCTCCCTTCGTGGCCCGGGCGCGCGGCAACATGGTCGTTGTTGAGTTGCACGAGCCCCCGGGCACCGGCGTAGTCGAGCCTCCGGTCCTCCTCCCTGGTCCCGGCGAGTGTGCCGGAAGGCGTGAGGCTACGCCCCCCTCGCGCGGCCAGGTCCTACGCCCTCGGCGGCTCGAGCCAGGTCCCTGGTGAGGGCGGACTGCCGCGGATGTCCCGAGCGCGCCCGTGTGGTCCAAGCGCCGTGGCCTCCGGTCGTGCGAGTCCACGGGCGCGAGCCCCGCTGAGGTGCACCTGGGTTTTGTTGGCGGCGGTGTCACGCCCAGGGGCGCGCCTGGCCTCGTCGGTGCGGCAGTCGAGGGCGGCCCGTTGGCGCTGTAGCTTGTGCGCCACGAGGAGTGCGACATGTCTGTGTGTTGGGTCTCGACAAACTTGGAAGAGTGGCGGCGCGGCCCGAGCGTGGGGAAGGGCCGGGGCGACGGGGGCGTGTCGTGCGGTCGGTGAAGGCGACAGGCCCCAGCGCCCGTTGGGAGCCCGGCCGGTGATGGCGCCCGCTGAAGGGGTGGCAGAGCGCCGTGGGGTGCTACGGCCCGCCGGCGCCGGCCGCGCGATGCGGGCGGCTCGTCGCTCCGCACGGGCTCGACGTCCTTTTGCCATGAGTGCAACGAGCATAGGCGAGGCCAGACCTGAGGAAGATTTCGACATGCCCCCTACCTGGCGTGCCAAATGTCGGATTTCGGGCTCTGCAAAACCCTTAAGATTTGAACACAGGGGCGTGTGCGAAGATCCCCTGCAGCCTCGCCCAACCTATCTCTCTACTCGATAAACATAGCAACGAACTCGCACGATGACGAGGAAGAAGATGAACACGATGGTTTACCCAGGTTCGGGCCGCTGCGAAGCGTAATACCCTACTCCTGCTTTGGTGGATTGCCTCTCGAGGAGGTGGGATGGATGAACTAGTACAGTGTTTTAGGGCCTCATGAGGGCTCCCCTTGAGGTGTTCAAGGCTCTCTGTGGCTCGGTGATGGATGAGGGTGGAATGGATTCGGATCCGTCTCTACGGTGTAGCCTACCCTCTATATATAGTGGTGGCTCGGGTCCTCTTCCCTTATCGCATTGGCGGGATGGGATCCCACAACGGCCAATTTTAAAGGGGGACAAGGGTACGTGCTCGCCCTGCCCAAAGGCGGTCTTCGCCTGCAAAGTAGCTGTCGACGGTGCAGGGATAGGCTCAGCGATGACATCCGCCCTGGTGGTTGTGGTCTTGTTGCACCGGAATGGAAACCTTTGGGGGGTGCTTTGGGAACCCGCGTATGTCCTTGCTCCCATTGCACCAAAGGGGAAACTGCGCCGTCTGGCGCGCTGGTGCCCGCCTGTCCTTCCTTGCGTCATCTTTGACTCCTGAGGCCGGACCTTGCATAGAGATCTCCGCCACTCCGGAGGGGGCCTGGGGAGGCCCATCCCTTCCCGGTCCTGACGCTTTTCTTCCTCGCGAGCCTAGGGCCCTCGCGAGGGCCTTGTCTTGAGTGGGGCCGCGCCCGGCCGTGTTTGGTTGATGAAGTGGACCATGGCCTGGGCCGCAGGCAGGCAGGTCTGGGTACCAGAACGCTGACAGTTTACATGTAGAGTCCTACTAGGAGTAGGATTAGGACTAGTCTCTCTTGAATCCTAATCTGGGTCTTGTTTCCTTTACGAGGGAATCCTTTCTCATCTTGGGCCTACTCTTTGAGCTGCCCACCATAACATGAGTCGGCCCTCCCATGAGCCGCCTTCTGGGCCGTCGGGTCTTGTCGTTCGTCTAACCCGCCTGTCGGGTCACCAGTGAGTTGCCAAGTCCCGGGCGGGTCATACTTCATGACGGGTTATACCGCGGGGTAATATCCCTGACAGAGCCCGAGTTGGAGACTGAGCACTCCATCAATTGAGTCCGAGAACCCCTAGGGTAGGATCAGACATGTACCCGTCATGCGAAGTCGAGTCCGTGTAATGGATCATATGAAACCATGTGTGCTTGTTGTTTGTTTTTGTTGTTTGTGTTCCGATTCAAGTCGCGCTTTTTCCTTAGGCAACATGTAAGCGACTCCATCGTCTATCTTATCATAATATTATGTGTTGGTCTTTCGACCTTTGTTTTACCACACTTGCACTGTACCAACCCCCTTAGGCGCACTTTCTCCATTGTTGCTTTTCCCTCTCATCTCTCCCAGTTATTTGACTTGGCTGCTCCAAACAGGATGGTGACTGCAACCCACAACAGCTCCTTCACCAACCCTGAAGCCGGCAACTCCAGCCAGCAACAGGGAGCTGGTGGGACTGCTCATGCTGGAGAGCACCCAGAGCAGCCACATGGCGACATTCCCCCGCCACCACCTCCACCGGAGAACATGACCATAGCTCAGTTTCTCCAAGTTCTCCTGGAGGAACGCCAAGCCAACACTGCTTCTATCTAGCAGATGTCTCAAGTCCTTGTGAACAACCAGCAGTAAGGCAGGAACGGCAATTGCCGCTCCACTCTGTCTGAGTTCATGATGAATTCTCCCCCAACCTTCAACGAGACTGCTGAACCTCTGGATGCCGATGACTGGATCCGCACCATCGAGGACCTCCTTCCATTGGTCAATTGCAATGGGGATCATGAGAAGGTGCTTTATACCTCTCACTGCCTCGGAGGTACCACCAGAGCTTGGTGGGATGGATTCAAGGTCATGCAAGGCGACCGTGTGATCACCTGGGCTAACTTCAAGGAAGGATTCCGCACCGCTCGCATTCCTTTTGGGATCATGGCTATCAAGAAAAGAGAATTCTGAGCTCTGAAGCAAGGAAGTGGCTGTGTCAATGAGTATATGCAGAAGTTCAACCTGCTGTCAAGGTATGCACCCGAAGATGTCAACACTGAGGCTGCTAAGATGGAACGCTTCATGGAAGGACTCCAGTAAACCCTGCAGTATCAGCTCATTGTCTGCAACTACCAGACCTTCTTCTACCTAGTGAACAAGGCTCTCATGCTCGAAGAAAAGCGTCATGCCATAGACGACACTTGCAAGCGCAAGATGACCAACAAGGGGTAGTTCCAGCAACCAGAAGCCTCGCCCCTGGCAGCCAGCCCCAGCTAAGCCAACCTATCAGCCTCAGTAGGCTAGACCTATTGCACCTCATCCGAGCTACCAGCCTTAGCAATACGCCAATCCCAGGCCAGCTTACAACAACCCAAATAACAACAGTGGTGGCAACAACAACAACTCAGGCCAGGTCACTTGCTTTGGATGTGGTCAGCCAGGACACATCTCTAGGCAGTGCCCCAACAAGAAGCCAGATGCACCGCACCCCAATGCACCAAACCAAGGTCAAGGCCCTAGAGCGCCACCAAGGAACCCAGCTCCCCACAACTAGCCCAAAATGGCAAGGGTCATGTGAATCACGTCACCACTGAGGAAGCCCAGGAAGACCCGGACATCATACTGGGTACGTTCCTCGTCAAGTCAACCCTAGCAACCATAATGTTTGATTGTGGAGCTTCACATTCTTTTGTTACCCAAAAGTTTGCACTAGAAAGTGGTATGAAGCCTACACCCCTGGGTAGTAATATGTTGGTGCAAACCCCGGGTTCAGTTATGAGGACCAAGATAGGATGTAAAGGAGTTGAGATTAACATCAACGGGGTAGACTTCCTAGCAGACCTTATCATCCTAAAGTCGCAAGGCTTGGATGTGATCCGAGGCATGGACTGGTTAATCAAGCACCAAGGCTTGTTAGACTGTGCTAGGAGGACTGTTACCATGACCAATAGCCAAGGAATTGAAGTCAAGTATGTCTCCAACCCTACGTCCGCTCAAGCCCCTCAGGTTAACTGTCTGTCGGGAATTGAGTTGGATCAAGTGCCAGTGGTATGTGAATACACAGATGTATTTCCTGATGAGCTGCCCGGAATGCCTCCTGGCCGGGACATTGAGTTCATCATTGAGCTAATGCCCGGAGCAGGACCCATCTATAAGAAGCCCTATAGAATGGGATCCGAAGAGTTGGCTGAGTTGAAGAAGCAACTGGCAGAGCAGCTCAGAAAAGGATTTATTCTCCCTAGTGCCTCTCCTTGGGGATCACCTGTTCTATTTGTGTCAAAGAGGGATGGAAATATCCGACTCTGCGTCGATTACCGTTCTCTCAATGAAGTCACAATAAAGAACAAGTTCCCACTTCCCAAGATTGAAGACCCGTTTGATCAGCTAAATGGCGCCAAGGTGTTTTCCAAGATCGATCTCAGGTCCGGGTACTATCAGTTGAAGTTCAGACCCCAAGACATTCTGAAGACGGTGTTTGTAAACCGGTATGGCCTGTATGAATACACGGTCATGTCATTTGTCTTGACCAATGCCCCTGCCTACTTCATGTACCTTATGAACAAAGTCTTCATGGAGTACTTGGACAAGTTTGTTGTCATCTTCACTGAAGACATACTCGTCTTTTCCATGTCTGTGGAAGAGCATGAGCAACATTTGAGATTGGTCCTAGATAATCTTTGATAGCACCAGTATATGCCAAGTTCAGCAAGTGCGAATTCTGGCTGCATGAAGTTGGATTCTTGGGTCATGTGTTGACTGCAGAAGGATTGCATTTGATGTCTACTACGCAACTTTATTCTTGTAGACTCATGTTGGGCCTCCAAGCGTAGAGTTTTGTAGGACAGTAGCAAATTTCCCACAAGTGGATGACCTAAGGTTTATTAAACCGTGGGAGGTGTAGGATGAAGATGGTCTCTCTCAAACAACCCTGCCATCAAATACAAGAAATCTCTTGTGTCCCCAACACACCCAATACAATGGCAAATTGTATAGGTGCACTAGTTCGGCGAAGAGATGGTGATACAAGTGTAGTAATGATAGTAGATATTGATTTTTGTAATCTGAAAATATAAAAACAGAAGGGTAGCAAGTGACAAATGTGAGCACAAACGGTATTGCAATGCTTGAAAACAAGGCCTACGGTATGTACTTTCTCTAGTGCAATCTCTCAAAAATGCTAATATAATTGGATCACATAACTATCCCTCAACGTGCAACGAATAATCACTCCAAAGTTCTTATCTAGCGGACAGCATAAGAAGAAATTATTTGTAGGGTACGAAACCACCTTAAAGTTGTCCTTTTCGATCGATCTATCCAATAGTTCGTACTAAAATAACCAAGTTATCCTTTCCGATCGATCTATCTAAGAGTTCGTACAAGAATAACACCATATGATACGCATCAACCAACTCTAGTGTCACCTAGATGCTCCAATGTCACCACAAGTATCCATGAGTAAATTATACAATACGCATCAAACAATTTCAGATTCATAATACTCAATCCAACACAATGAATCTCAAAGAGTGCCCCAAGATTTCTACCGGAGAATCTAGGACAAGAACGTGTATCAAACCCTATGCATAGATTACCCCAATGTCACCTCGGGAATCCGCAAGTTGAGTACCAAGACATAGATCAAGTGAATCACTTGAATACCTGTCGTCATTTTGTCGTGGCAGATGCCATGGGTAGGCTTATCGAGAGTGGTTGGGGCCGAAGGACGCCGACGGGCTCCGGGAGCGGGGTTAGGCACAGGCGGTGGCGGACACACGATGTACCCAGGTTCGGGGCCCTCCGTGGGAGGTAACACCCCTAGTCCTGCTTGGTCTAGTTTAGACAATGGTGAGGTTACAATGGTGCTCCTGGAGCTGTATGGCTAGAGGAGGAAGAAAGGGCTAGGCTGCCCATGCTGCCTCTCTACGTGAGTGTGGTGCCTGAAGAGAGTCGATCCCCTTGCATGGGGGAGGCCCTGGGGGTTTTATAGGCCAACCCCCCGGATTACAATATGAATAAGAGGTCTGAGGGGGCCCCAGCCGGCAGCCTCTATGGCCGGCTGTGGGGGCCCCCGGCTGGGGGGTCTTGTCGCTGGTAGGGCCCGCCGGCTGCAGGGTCCCGTCGGGAGCCGGCGGGGTCCGCATGGTGGATCCCCGTGCCGGTCATGTCACGGCACGGGTCGTCCTTCGGGGCGTCGTCTTGTAGCAGCCGGCCGGGGTCAGTGGTACGGCCGGCCGCACTGTAGCCACACCGGGGCAGGAAATGGTGTGGTTGAAGGCGTGCCGGCACTGTTGGAAGCCCTGTCGCAGTCGGCCAGAGTCAGAGGCACTGCCACCTCCACTGTGGCCACACGGGCGCTGACCCCCGATGGGATGGGAGCCACTGTAGCCACGCGTACCCTGACCGCGGCATCCAATGGGTGGCCGGCTAGGGCGGCAGGAGCATCCGTCCCTAGCCGACCAGTAGGGCGTAGCCGGGAGGGCGCTGCTAGAAGGGCGTAGCCGGCAGGGAGTAGCCGGATTGAAGGGGGAGGCGGCTCGCCCTCCAGTCGCTTTAGAAAGTTGGAGTAGTGGGTCGTTTGAGGCTACCCCGGGGTCATCCCCCCGACAGTAGTCCCCGAAGCAGGGGAGGCCCGCCGACGAACCGTGGCTGTCCTCGCCGGCTTGAATATCGCCTTTGTGCTACAGCATGCCTCGGCAGCCGGACGACGCGGGCAAGCGGCGGCCGGCGCCGTAGCCGGCCAACGCTTCGCGCGCCGCCTCAGGCGTCCTGCCGGGTGGAAAAGCCGCGCCACATGGAAGACGTAACGGGCTATGGCCTGACAGGCCGCGCGGTGGACAAGACCGGGCCGCGGGGCGGGGCCCTCCATGGCCGCGGCCTCGGCCCACGCGCATGGATCTTCTACGGCTCGGGCCGCCGGTTGGAGTTCCCGAGCGCCATAACTTCCATCCCGCATGCGGCGGGAATCGCGGGGGTCGTGCGCAATGAATCCGCCCCCACGATCGACTGCGCGAGGTTTAAATGGGGAGGGGAGAGGAACAGAACGACACTTTCATTCCTCCCGCCCCAGTCGCATCGTCTTCGTCGTCGTCCTCGTCCCGCCAAGAGAGAGAGAGAGAGAAAGAGGGTGAGGCCTACAGGCACGTCACGCCGCCGCCCGCCTTCGTCGAAGGCCCGCACTGCGGCCGAGCATCCGCACCCGCCGCTGCGACCGCGAGCCTCTCTAGCAATCATGGCGAGCAAGGGCGCTTGGGACGGCAGCATCGTGGATGAGCAGTTCATCGAGCACCTCCGCCACCGCCACAAGCTTCCGTCGGAGGCACACCTGGAGGCGCGCATCGCCGGGCTGGAGAACTCCCCGACGCCGCGGGAGGGCGAGGTGGTCGTCTTCGCCGAGCATCTCCTCCGCGGGCTCGGGCTGCCGGCGGGTACCTTTTTCCGGCGGTTCTTGACGCGGTTCGGCTTGCAGCCGCACCACCTCGCCCCCAACGCCGTCTTGCAGATGGCGCTATTCGTCACCCTCTGCGAGGGGTTCTTGGGGGTGGAGCCCAGGCTTGACCTATGGTTCCGGCTGTTCTTCGTCAAGCGGCAGACGGTGGTGGACCCAGCGACGCAGGCGAAGGTCATGACCGCCTGCGGGGGCGCTCTGATCCACATCCGCAAGGGAGCCGGCTTCCCGAAGCTTCCGCTGCAGGAGTCTGTGAAGAATTGGCAGCGGGGGTTCTTCTACGTGAAGAACGAGAAGCTGGAGGAGGATTACATCAACCTCCGCGACTTCGTCAACCAGCCGACGGCGGCGATGCTGAACTGGCGGACGGCTCCACCCCAGGCACCCGAGATGGCGGACCGGCTCTGTGAGCGCCTGCTGGTGATTACCGGGACGGAGGGACTAAAGGCCACTGATCTGTTGACCGCGATGGTGGCGCGCCGGGCGCCGCCGCTGCAGAGCCGGCCGCACCTCATTTGCCAGATGGGAGGGCGGCACGACCCCTGCCGGCTCTCCACCAAGGAGCTGAAGCCGATCCATGTGACAAGGAGGGTGAACGCCATCTCGACGGTGAAGCTGAAGGAAGAGGGGTGGCAATGGGGGAAAACCCCGTACAGCCGGAGCCATCCGGCACCGTGGGTAAGCGACTAGCCGTCTCCCCCTCTCCTCCTTCTCAGAGACGGCGCCGCCCCCCTTTGGCCTGGCCGTGTGGTGCTTTGCCCGCTTGCAGGTTTTCCCGCAGCTGCAGGACTACGGGGAGCCGGCCGCCGACTTGGTGGACTCGGACCCCGAGGAGGTCAAGGACGCCGATGACGTGGAGCCGGCGGACTCGGAGCGAGCCGGCGCATCCGAAGCCGGCGAGGCGGAGACGGAGACGGAGGAGGCCGAATCGACGGGTGAGTCCCCTCCCCCGACGCATCTACGTTATTGGACCGATGATGACGCTGAGTCGGAGGAGCCGCGTGATGCAGAGGCTCCGGAGGACCCCGAGGCCTCGGAGGGCGACGTCGCGGCGCCGAGGAGGCGCCCATGCCATGCCGGCCATGAGCCCAGCCAGGGCGGCGCGGACACGGGCGACGGGGGAAACAGCCGGCTGTTACCAAGCCGGCGCCCAAACGGGCAGCCGCCGCACAGCCGGGCGGCGGCCGCGGAGGCGGCGGGAAGAGGCAGCGGGTCGCCCAGACGGGACCAACGAGGAGGGCGGTCCCCGTCGTCGTCGGGTAACCCCATCTCCCCTTCTTCTTTAGTTTTTTTCCATTTACCCCCTTTTCCTTATCCCGCCATGATCTGGGAGGCACGCGCCCTGAGGAGGACCCGGGGCGGCGAGGCCACGAGGACGGCGCCGCCGGACACCGCCGAGGAGAGGGAGCGCCAAGCGTGGCTTGATCTCGAGGCGGCTGAGCAAGAGCGGCGCGCTGAGGAGCGCCGTCCCTGGGAGAAGGCGGCGGAGAAATGGCAGCCGCCGGGAGGAGCCAGCGGAGAGGCTGCCGGCCAACCGTGGGAGCCGTTCCCCCGTGGCCGGGAGAGGAGGTCGAAGGGGCGGAGGCGGACGCGAGGGCCGCGAAAGACGCGCGCCCGGCGACAGGCGCGGGCGCGGCCAGCGCCGGAGGAAGGGAGGAGACGGATGGCGACGCGGCCCCGCCGGGGGCGGGCGATGTGCCGCCGATGGCGGAGGAGCCCCCGGAAGTTGAAGTCCCGGTTCCGTAGGTGCCGGCTCCGGATGCGCCGGCCTCGGAGGTGCCGGCTCCGGAAGCGTCAGCACCGGAGGTGAGCCGGCCAGGAGCGGCCGGAGGCGGAGCGCCGGAGAGGGCGGTTGCGATGGCCGGAGAAACGACCGCCGCGAGTTCGTCGTCGGGGGCCCCTGGCACGATGGTGCCGGGAGGGGTAGGCCCCATGGTGACCTTCGGCAAAGGGGGGTCCGCAGACGGGGGCCGGCCGCAGCAAAACTGGGCCGCAGCTGGTCGCCCGGCCCTTGGTGATCCGCCAAGCGCCCTTGGGGTGGCGGTACCCGCCGTCGTCGAGGCGTTTGCTGCCTGCCACGCCCAGACGTCGCAGGACGCTCGAGCCGCCAATGACCGGCTGGTGCACCTGGAGTAGTTTGTCGCGGTAAGCTCTCATCTTTTCTTCTTTTCTTGCCTTGGCGTTTTCTTTCTTTTCCAATGGGGGCGCGCTAGCGCACCCATTGGGTGTAGCCCCCGAGGCTCGAGCCGGCTGGGGCGCAGGCGGGTCGAGCCTAATGCTGCTATGTATCTTTGTTGTCCGCAGGCAGCGCATGACCGCCGGGTGGCTGCGTACAACACCCTGCTGGGTTTGTACCGGGAAACCGAAGGCCGGCTGGCCACTCTGTCTGCGGACCTGCAAGGTAAGGCTCTTGCGAAGGTCCAGTGGGGGCGCGCCAGCGCACTCACTGGGTGTAGCCCCCGGGATTCAGGCCGGCTGCATCTGGAGGCACGCTGAATCCCTTCTTTTGTCTGCGTTCTGACAGAGGCGTCCTCATCCTGGGCAGCCACCCATGCCGAGACGGTCAGCCTCCGTCGCCAGGTGATACAGCTTGGAGAGCGGCGGGACCTTCTGACGGCGGAGTGCGACCGGCTCCGCCAAGTGGCGAACCAGGCGAAGGCGGAGAGGGAGGAGCACGAGGCGGCTCACCGCCGGGAATTGGAGGACCGGGAGGCGGCCTTCCAACGGCGGTTGGGGGAGCGGGAGGAGGCCCATTGAAAGGAGCTGGATGACAAGACCGCCCTGCTGGCGAAGGCGGCCGATGAGGCGCAGGCGGCCCGCAATGAGCACGAGCGTCGGCTTCGAGAGGGGTTGGCCAGGGAGGCCGCGCTGCAAGAGCAAGCGCATGAGATAGATATGATGCTGGCCGGTGAGCTTTCGTCGCCTCGTATTTGCTTGTTTGTTTCTTTTGAGCGGCTCGGCTTCTTTCGTTGCTTATCTCGCACCCCTTTCTTTCTTAGGGTTCCTCCCAAGCACGCAGGGGGTCACGGAGGCGGCCGTGGAAGCCCACCGCGAGGACCTGCGGGCTCAGGGAGTCGCCATTCGGCAACTCGCCGCCTGGTCGCTGGGCGAGGTCGGGATCGCCGCCAGGGCGCGTCTGACCGAGATGGTCCAGGCCATGAAGCGGCTCCAGGCGGCAAGTGTGCGGCTGGTTCGCAAACTCTGGCTGGGTGCGGTGGAGCCAGACTCCGTAAGCCGGCTGTCGAGGTGGCTGGAGTTCGGGTCGGCGCGGGTGAATGCCTGGAGGGCCTCCGCCACGCGCGCCGGGCCGACCATGGCACTTCGCATCGCGAGGTCATGGTACCCGGAGCTCGACTTGGGGCTGCTCATGGCTCAGCGTGCGGGCACCGATGCGGAACTGGAGGCGGTGGCCGATGCGCAGGCCGTGCGGGCCAGCAACCTTGCTTCTTTCGCCGCGTGGGATGAGTACATCCCAGAGCGCACATCCGGCGGCGAGGCAATCCCAGAGGACCCATACGGGCTCGCCCTTGACGACCCGGAGGGTAGTGCCGTGGAGACGGGCGATGAGGACGCCGGGTCTAGAACCGACGAATACGCCGACTCCGAGCTTGCCCATGACTTGGGCGCGGGAGCCGCCACGAGCCGCGTCGTGGCCAAGGACGGGGCCTCTACCTCAGCTGCCGCGGAGGGCGCCGGAGGAGAAGGCGGTGCTGCCGCTACTTAGGATTTTTCTTTCGTGCATTTTGTTTAGACTGCAATTCCACCCACTGGGGGTGTATATGTAATGAACTCATGGCCGTGGGCCTTCTAAGTTGTATAAAGCTTTTGATTGCTGAAATGTTGTTTTATGCGTGCCGACTTGGCCTTACTCCTTTTTAGCTCTTTTGGTTCTGTTCGCTCAAAGCCTTGTCCCCCTTGGTTTCGGTCCCGCCAGCCGGACAGCCGGGAGCCGGTCTGTAGCTGGGACGGGGCGTCCACCTCGAGGGAGCCGGTCGTGAGTTTGGGAACCGCGAGAGTTTTTTGGGTAAGGTGAGTGACAGAGGCTAAGAGAAAGTGTTCCGGCTAGCCCTAGCCGGCGATCCCCTTTGTGATCGATCTTTCGTGTGCGCTAAGCTTTGCCATCTCGAGGCCCATCAGCCGGACAGCCGGGAGCCAGTCTGTGGTTGGGAGGGTTGGGACGGCTCTTTTTAGTTCACATTACTTGATCGGCTTCGGGGGAGGAGGGAAGTACTAGCCGGCGAGCCCCCAGGACCGGGAGCCGGACCCAGGAGCCGGCGAGCGAAAGTCTTTGAAAGGAGCGAAAGGGGCGTGTCCCAAGAGCCGGCTTGGGGCACCCGATGCATTCATAATCCCAAAAGGGAAGGATATATACATACACTGGTTCTTAGTAGTAAAACGGGCGGAGGAGCGCCGCGTTCCATGGGCGCTCCATTTCCTCGCTGGAGGGGTCTCTCTTGCGCTTCTGCGGCTTCTGGGCGTCTATTAGATAGTGCGCGTTGTTGTGCAGCGCTTTGCTGACGATGAACGGGCCCTCCCATGGGGAGGACAGCTTGTGCTGGCCGGCAGTTCGCTGGATCCGCATGAGCACCAAGTCTCCTTTGCGGAAGGAGAGTGGCCGGATCCGCTTACTGTGGTAGTGCCGGAGCTTCTGCCGGTAGATGGCGGTCCGGCTCAGGGCCAGCTCACGGGCCTCCTCGAGGAGGTCAACGCCGTCTTCTCTCGCTTCCTTCGTGTCTGTCTCCTTGTACAGGGTAACCCAAGGCGAATCAAACTCAATGTCGGTGGGGATGATTGCCTCGGACCCATACACGAGAAAAAATAGGCTGTAGCCGGTCGACCGGTTGGGCGTGGTCCTGAGACTCCAAAGGACAGCCGGCAGCTCTTCGATCCAGCAGCCGGCTGACCGGATCAGTGGTGCCACGAGCCGGGGCTTGATGCCGGCCAGGATCAGGCCGTTTGCCCTCTCAACCTGGCCGTTCGACTGTGGGTGGGCGACGGACACCAAATCGAGCCGGATGCCCTGCTTGGAGCAGAAACGCGCTAGCGCGCCCTTGGCGAAGTTTGTGCCATTGTCGGTGATGATGCTGTGGGGGACGCCGTAGCGGACCGTGATGTCTTCGATGAACCGGACGGCCGTGGGGCCGTCCAGCTTCTTGATCGGCCTGGCCTCGATCCACTTGGTGAATTTGTCGACGGCTACCAGAAAATGTGTCATGCCACCTCGTGCGGTCTTGAAAGGTCCCACCATGTCCAGCCCCCAGACGGCAAAAGGCCACGAGGGGGGGATGGTCTGGAGTAGGGATGGCAATGGGTCGGGTTTGGGGCGGGTGGAGTTGGTCCAAATCCAACCCATGACCCATCTTCCTACCCTCTGCCCATCCACCAAAGTATCCATGGGCACAACTTGTGCCCATGCCCAAACCCACTGGATACCCAGAAACCCATGGAGCTCCATGGGCATAGAAAAATCAGCTTGAATCCTTCCCAAAGATCAAATTAACTCATCATCATTCATTCACAAATGACAACAGAAGCTAGAAGCATAAGTAGGCAGCAAGTACTACAATGAATCCTTAAATGTGAAGTATGAGAGGTTGATTCTGCGGGCGACTTGGGGTTTGGTTAGTCTACTGTCACTGGCATATGGGCTCATACGGGTATCCATTGGATATCCATGGAGCACAAATTATAACCGTGCCCAACCCGGCTGTTCGCGGGTATCCATATCCATGGACCCATGGGCAGAAATGCGCTCGATACCCTTGCCCAACCGGGTCGGGTATCCACGGGTATCCGGATCCATGGATAAAATTGCCATCCCTAGTCTGGAGGGCTGTAGCCGGCAGATGGCTCTGTGTGCTGAAGCACTGGCAGCCTTCACACTTGTCGACCAGCTGCTTGGCCGCCTCCAAAGCAGTCGGCCAGTAGAATCCGTGGCGGAACGCCTTGGCCACCAGGGTCCTGGAAGCGGCGTGGTGCCTGCACTCGCCCTAGTGGATGTCGAGGAGGATCTCTTGCCCTTTCTCCGGCTCAACGCAGCGTTGGAAGATGCCGGTGATGCTGCGATGAACCAGCTCACGGTTGATGATGCTGTAGGCCGGGGCTCGGCGCTGGATTTGTCTTGCTGTGGCCTCATCAGAGGGGAGCTCGCCACGTAGGAGGAACGCCAGGATGGGCTGGGCCCATGAGGGAGCCGAGACGGGAGCCGGCTCGGGCTCAAGCGGGGCGTTGGAGGCAGCAGGAGCCCCCGGGTCTGGAAGACCAGTCCCCGGGGCCGGCTCGCCAGCCCCTGGGAGTGAAGCAGTGGAAGGAGCGTCGACCGCCATCATGACGGCCACGGATTCAAAGCCGGCCGCCACAGACACGGCCGGCTCGCCAGCCGGAGCAGGTGGTACCGGCTGGGCAGCCGGAGTCGGTGGAGCCGGCGTACCTGCCAACGGCGATGGAGCCGGCTGGACAGCCGGATCTGCCGATGGACCGGCTGCGTTGGCCGGCACGAAGATGGACTCCGATTCGGGGGAGGGCTTGATTGAAGGCTTGAGCAGCCGCTCGAGGGAGACGCCGGCTGGGATGGCCTGCCGGGTGGAGCTGATCTTTGCCAGCGTATCGTCCGCCTCGTTGTCCACACGGGGGACGTGATGGAACTCACAGCCCTCGAAGGAGCCGGTGAGCTGTTGGACAAGGAAGCGATAGCTGGCCATGTTGGCGTCCCTGGCGTCCCACTCGCCAGAGACTTGCTGCACCACGAGGTCGGAGTCGCCGAAGCATATGATGCGCTGGATGCCGATTTCCTTGGCGAGCCGGAGGCCGCGGACGAGGGCCTCGTACTCGGCCACGTTGTTGGAGGCGGCGAAGTGGATCTGTAGCGCTTACCTAAGCTGATCTCCCCTCGGGGACGACAAGACGATGTCGGCTCCCAGGCCGGCTCGCATCTTCGAGCCGTCGAAGTGCATGTGCCAGTGCGTGGAGACGGGCGGAGCCGGCACGAACTGGGTTTCGGCCCAGTCGACGAGGAAGTCGGCCATTGCTTGTGATTTGATGGCGGTTCGCGGCTCATACCGTATCTCGTAGTCGGCGAGGGTGATGGCTCACTTGGCGATTCGGCCGGTGGCGTCCCAGCCGCTCTTGATTTCACCCAATGGCGCTGTGCTCACCACGGTGATGACATGGTCCTGGAAGTATTGCTTGATCTTCTGGGCGACGAAGTATATGCTGTAGCACATCTTCTGGTAATGGGGGTAGTTTTGCTTGGAGGCGGAGAGGACCTCGCTGAGGTAGTAGACGGGGCACTGGGTCGGCAGCGCTTTGCCCTCCTCCGGCCGCTCCACCACTAGGACGACGCTAATGACGTGCGTGGTCACCGAGATGTAGGCAAGCAAAGGCTCCTTCTCAGCCGGCGCGGCCAGGATGGGCGCGCTGGTGAGGGCCCGTTTGAGGCCGCGGAACGCCTCGTCCGCCTCGTCGGACCAGTCGAACATGGCCGGCTTCTTCGAGGGGTCGCGGCCCAGCTCGACCAGAGCCGTCTTGCGCAGGAGCCCGTAGAGGGGCAAGGCCTTCTCGCCCAGCCGGCTGACGAACCGGCTGAGGGAGGCGAGGTAGCCGGTGAACTTCTGGACGTCGCGGAGCCGGGTCGGCTTGGGCATGCGCTCGATTGCCCTGATCTTCTTGTGGTTAGCTTCGATGCCGCGGGCGGACACGAAGAAACCCAGAAGTTGGCCGGCTGGGATGCCGAAGACACATTTCTCCGGGTTGAGCTTGATCTTGTACTCGCGCATGTTGGCGAACGTCTCCCGAAGATCGTCGAGGAGGCTGAAGTGCTTCTTGGACTTGACGACGATGTCGTCAACGTAGACGTGGACGTTCCTGCCTATCTGAGGCAGGAGACACTTCTACATGCAGTGCTGGAAGGTAGCGCCCGCATTCTTCAGGCCGAAGGTCATGATGATGTAGCAGTAGGCCCCGAAAGGGGTGATGAAGGAGGTTTTCAGCCGGTCGGCCGGGTCCAGCTTGATCTAGTGGTAGCCGGAGTAGGCATCCAGGAAGGACAGCAGGTCACAGCTGGCCGTGGAGTCGATGACTTGATCGATCCGCGGCAGGGCAAACGGGTCCTTGGGACACGCCTTGTTCAGGCTTGTGTAATCAGTACACATGCGCCAAGTCTTGTTTTTCTTCAGCACTAGGACTGGGTTAGCTAGCCAGTCTGGGTGGAATACTTCCATGATGAAGCCGGATGCGAGCAGCAGGGCGATCTCTTCTCCTATAGTACGCCGCTTATCCTCGGAGAAATGGCGCAGGGGTTGCTTGACCGGCTTCGCATCCGGCCGTACGTGAAGCTTGTGCTCGGCGAACTTCCTCGGAACACCCGGCATGTCCTTGGGAGACCATGTGAAGATGTCCCGATTCTCACAGAGGAAGTCAACGAGCTCGCCTTCCTATTTGCTGTCGAGGCGGGAGCCAATGGTGACGCACTGGCCGGGGTTGGCCGGGTCAAGTGGCACTTGCCTGGTGTCCTTGGACGGCTGGAATGAGGCTTCGCCGACCGACTGGGATGGCGGAGCCGGCATGGCCGGCTGGCAAGAGGTATGGGCCATGAGCCGGTCGAGCTGCCGCTTCTCCTCGGCTATCTCCAGGGCTTCGGCCAGCCGGTTGCCATCTCGCGCGCACGCGATTGACATCTTGTAGTCGCCGGCGATGGTGATGATGCCCTTGGGTCCCGACATCTTGAGCTTGAGGTAGGCGTAGTGGGGGATCGCCATGAACTTGGCGAGAGCCGGCCGACCCAGCAGCGCGTGGTAGGGACTGTCGAGGTCCACTTCCTCGAACCATACTGGTTCGCGGCGGAAGTGGCTGTGGCCGCCGAAGAGGACGTCGGGCTTCATTTTGCCGACGAGGGTGCAGGACTTCCCCAGCACGATGCCGTGGAAAACAGTCCGGCTCGCTTGCATGTCCTCCACCTTGAGTCCCAGCTTGAGCATCGTATCGAGGTAGAGGATGTTGATGCTGCTGCCCCCATCGATCAACACCCGCGAGAATCGGCATGTGCACCTCTCGGAGGCGATGGTGGGATCGAGGACAAGGGTGTAGCTGCCCGGGCTTGGCATCACGGCCGGGTGGTCCGCCCGGCTCCAGGTGAATGGCTTCTCGGACCAGTGCATGAACTGGGGAGTCGCGGGCATGGTGGCATTCACCTCGCGGTGGAGCCGGCGCTGAGCGTGCTTGTCCGTCTCCTCACTGGTGAAGACGATGTAGGAACCGTCTTGGTTGGGGAATTGGTCGAGCAGCCGGCCGTCGTTCTGGGCTGGAGCCGGGGCCTGAACCGGAGCAGGAGCCGGAGCCGGAGCCGGCGCGTGAGGGGGCAGCGTGGGAGGAGTCGGCAGGCCTTCCCCCCGGGCCAGCCGCTGCGAGAAGTGCACTGCCGGAGCGTGTGCGTGGCCGGCTTGGCGCCGGAATGGTGTTTGCAGGGGAGGTCGAGCATCTGCTCGAACGTGAGCTTGGGCTGCCAGGTAGCCTTCCCGGTGCGCTGACACTTACCGGAAGCCTGGCCAGCCGGCTGCTCTTCCTCGATGGTGGCAACCTGCCGACTCCCGTAGTGGGAGTCGGGCTGATCGTTCTTGCATTTGTTGTTCCGCTGCTGCCGGTTGTCGGCGGCCGCCCGCGGCACGGCAGGTGGCGGAGCCGGCTTGGCTGGCGTGGCGACCTTCACCCGCATGGCGGAGTCGGCCGTGGCGTATTTATCCGCCTTGGCCATCAGGTCCGCCAGGGTAGCCGGCTCGGAGCATAGGAGCTTGCGCTTGAGGTGGGTGCCGTCTCGGCAACCCTCGATGAAGTATTGGAGGGCTTGCACCTCGTGCACCACCTCGCAGGAGTTGCGGAGCTCGGTCTAGCGCGTGAGGTAGTCGCGGAGGGGCTCCTCTGGCCCCTGGATGCACATGGCCAGCTCGCGGGGCCGGCCGGGCCGCTTGTAGGTGCCGGTGAAGTTGTGGACGAACGCCTCTTCGAAGTCCGTCCAGGTGTTGATGCTGCCGGCTGCCAGGCTGTTCAGCCAGGTGCGGGCCAAGCTGATCAGCATAAGGGGGGCGTAGCGGACGGCTACGCGCTTGTTCCCCCCGGCGATGCCGACTGCGGTGGTGTAGTCGATCTGCCAGTCCTCTGGCTTGGCGGCCCCGTTGTACTTCGGGGTGTCGCGGGGAAGTGTGAAGCCGGACGGGAACGGCTCGTTGTGGATCCGGGGGCCGGAGCACGCCGGACCAATCGAGCCCTCCTCCTCGAGGAGAGCCGACTGCGCCAGCCGGTCGAGGCGGAGCCGCGTGTCGTTCTCGCTGTGGGGGACCCGCGGCCCGAGCCAGGCCGCGAGTTCGGCGCGGACGACTGGCGGGACGGACCGTGCCGGGTCCTGCCGTGGAGGCGGAGTGTGCCCGCGGCTACACCGGCTACCGCCAGCCGGCGCCTCATCGCGGCGGTTGCTGCCAGCCGGGTTGTTGCTGCGCCGGCTGTTCATGGCCAGCTGCTCATTCCCACGCAGCTGGGATCGCCGAACGTTGCTTCCCTCGGCGTGCCGGCCGGAGGGGCGAGGGGTACTGGAGTGCTGAGCCGGCTGACGGTCAACAGCCCCAGCGCCCTCGCCCTCAGGACGGGGAACCTCGAGGATTTCCGCGACCACGCGGCCGCGGTCACGCACGGCCCCACGCCGGCTGGGCTCGGGGCCAGCCGAGGTGAGACCATACGCGGAGATGTATTCCTGCTGCGCGGCTTCCATAAGGCGCCGCTCGGTCGCGAGGGCGCTGGCGTCTTCAAATAGTTGACGGCGGGCCGCCTCCAGCTTGGCTGTGGCGGTGGCCGGGTTCGCCGTCGTGGCGATGGGGGTGCTCAGACCCCGGAGGGTAGCGACGAGTGGGTTGGAGGGATCGGCAAGGGCGGCGGCTGCGTCGGCCTCGACCCGCGCACGACCCGAAGTGGTGGAGGAGGTGGTGACCATCACTCCTACGCAGGCGCAGGAGCCGTTGGCCTCGCCCATGGTGAGCGCGCCCACGGACGAGGGTGGATCAGTGCAGTCGAGTACCTAGCTAGGGTACTCGTTGGCCGCCGGCTCGCCGGCGAGGCTCAGCCTGCCGAAACACTCGGCGAGCGTGGGGTCACGGCCGAGGCACTCATCGGAGAGCCCGGCAACTTCGCCCGCAGGGCCTGCCGGAGCAAGCCCCACGAGCATGCAGTTCCGCCCGGTTGCGGGGCGGCCGAGGGAGGTGGTGAAGGGCCCCGCCCGGAGCGTGACTCCGGCCGGCGCCGCGGACGGCCCCACGGTGGGCGCCAACTGTCGTCGTTTTGTCACGGAAGATGCCATGGGTAGGCTTATCGAGAGTGGTTGGGGCCGAAGGACGCCGACGGGCTCCGGGAGCGGGGTTAGGCACAGGCGGTGGCGGACACACGATGTACCCAGGTTCGGGGCCCTCCGTGGGAGGTAACACCCCTAGTCCTGCTTTGTCTAGTTTAGACAATGGTGAGGTTACAATGGTGCTCCTGGAGCTGTATGGCTAGAGGAGGAAGAAAGGGCTAGGCTGCCCCTGCTGCCTCTCTACGTGAGTGTGGTGCCAGAAGAGAGTCGATCCCCTTGCATGGGGGAGGCCCGGGGGGTTTTATAGGCCAACCCCCCGGATTACAATATGAATAAGAGGTCTGAGGGGGCCCCAGCCGGCAGCCTCTCTGGCCGGCTGTGGGGGCCCCCGGCTGTGGGGTCTTGTCGCTGGTAGCGCTCGCCGGCTGCAGGGTCCCGTCGGGAGCCGGCGGGGCCCCCATGGTGGGTCCCCATGCCGGTCATGTCGCGGCACAGGTCGTCCTTCGGGGCGTCGTCTTGTGGCAGCTGGCCGGGGTCAGCGGTACGGCCGGCCGCACTGTAGCCACGCTGGGGTAGGTAATGGAGTGGTTGAAGGTGTGTCGGCACTGTTAGAGGCCCTGTCGCAGTCGGCCAGAGTCAGAGGCATTGCCACCTCCACTGTGGCCACACGGGCACTGACCCCCGATGGGATGGGAGCCACTGTAGCCACGCGTACCCTGACCGCGGCATCCAATGGGCGGACGGCAAGGGCGGCAGGAGCATCCGTCCCTAGCCGGCCAATAGGGCGTAGCCGGGAGGGCGTTGCCGGAAGGGCGTAGCCGGCAGGGAGTAGCCGGATTGAAGGGGGAGGCGGCTCGCCCTCCAGTCGCTACAGAAAGTTGGAGTAGTGGGTCGTTTGAGGCTACCCCGGTGTCATCCCCCCGACAATACCCCAATGTCACTACAGGTATCCGCATGCAATACATATATCAACTGTTCTCAAATCCAATATTCAATCCAACATAACGAAATCGCAAAGGGAAAACTGAATTCATCACAACAAGATAGAGAGGGAAACACACCATATGATTCCACTATATTAACAAAGCCGGTGACACATCAAGATCATGCCATCTCAAGAACATGAGAGAGAGAGAGAGATTGAACACATAGCTACTGGTACAAACCATCAGCCCCGAGGGTGGACTACTCCCTCCTCGTCATGGACTCCGCCGGGCTGATGAAGATGGCCACCGGAGATTATCTACCCTCTCCGGCAGGGTAGTAATTTCTCTCCAGATTGGTTTTTCATCGATACAGAGGCCATGCGGCAGCAGAACGAGGAGTCTAGGGTTATTTCTTATGGTTTCTATATTTATAGGATTTTTGAGCGTTGGTTTCATGCAAAGATGGGCCACGAGGTGAGCACGCTCCACCAGGGCGTGGTTTGGGGGCCTGGCGCGCCCTGGTGGAGGGTGGCCACCTCGTGACTCTACTTGCCCTCCCACGAAGAGTCTAGTGCCTCCTTTGTTCCAAAAAAATAGTCAAAAAGTTTCGGGCGATTCCGAGAACTTTCATTTTCTGCACAAAAAACAACACCACGGTAGTTTTGCTGAAAACAGCGTCAGTCCGGGTTAGTTCTAAATAAATCATGTAAAGTGCATCAAAACCATATAAAAGTATTGTAAACATAGGTGAATATGGCATGAATACTTCATAAATTATCGATACATTGGAGACGTATCAGCATCCCCAAGCGTAATTCCTACTCGCCCTCGAGTAGGTAAATGATAAAAGAAATAATTTATGAAGTGTGAATGCTAGCATAGTGCATAAGTTTGATCAATGATAATTTCAATCACTTTTCCTAGCATCATAACAGCAACTCTTTCTCCTAAAACTCATCATTATAAAGGGGCAACCAATTCACATGTTACGGTTCAAACAATGAATTCTCTTGAAACTTAACAACCTATGTTCTTAATCACCAAACAATTGCAATTCAACTTATTCTCAACAAAATCTAAGTAAGAGCTCCACATACAGAATAATTGAGGTTGAAATGAGAATGCATACTATTGACTCTTGCATCAAAATAAATACTGAAAGTTAAAAGATAGGCCCTTCGCAGAGGGAAGCAGAGGTTGTCATGCATTTTTTGGTTTTGTATGCACAATCCCTTAATGCAAAAGAACGTCACATTATATTGCCCCTTATGATAGCAACCTTTATTATGCAGTCCGTCGTTTTTATTACTTTGCCATCACAAGTTCGTACAACGCTCAATTTTGTCTTACACTAAATGACCAAACACATTTAGAAGCAATTTTTATTGCCTTTTTGCACCGATGACACCTTACTTGAAGGATCTTATTCAATCCATAGGTAGGTATGGTGGACACTCATGGCAAGAAACGAGGTTTAAGGGTTTTTGGGATGCACAAGTAGTATCTCTACTTAGTATGATTTTTTGGCTAGTAAAAGATCCTAAGCAAACACCACATGTCGGAGGATCCATAACAATATAACTTATATGCAAATATACACAACCATAACTCATTACATTGTCTTCCTTGTCCAACTTCAACTAATTTGCTCAAGTTTGAAAATAATTAATGGGTATTCACAATCATAGAAGATGTCCAAGATAATATATTTGTATGTGAAAGTTCTCTTCTTTATACTAATCATTCACGAATTGCTTGTATGAGCAATATTGTGATTGTCAAGCTTCAAAAGATTTCACTTTCTAAACCCAATGTGAAGCTACTACTAAGCATAAAGCACATTGATAATTTCATATTTATGATATTTCATTTATTCACAATTTACTCTTAGGATATAAGTGAAGCACAGGAGTAAACATCAAACTACTCTCAAAAGATATAAGTCAAGATCAATGAGTAGTCAAACAATCGAATAGCTATGTGAGGACTCTCTCTCTCTCTCTCGATAAATATTTTCAGATCTAAGTATTTTATTTAACAGCAAGCAAAACAAAAAATGACACTCCAAGAATAGCATAAACCATGTGGATAAATAAAAATTTAGGCTCAACATAGGCTAACCGATATTTGTTTGATGAAGAGAGGTGGGATGCGTAGCATCCCCAAGCTTAGATGCATGAGACTTCTTGAAATATTTACTTGGCATGCCTTGGGCATCCCCAAGCTTGAGCTTTTGTATCTCTTTAAATCCTGTCATATCACGGTTTCACCTATTCTCAAAAACTTCATCCACACAAACCTTGAAAAGAACTCGTGAGATAGGTTAGTACACACAAAAACAAATCAACACTTCATGTACTGCCAAGACAAGTTGCACAAAAATTTCCAACATCATCTAATGATTACTATTGTTTCCATAATTTATATCTACCAATATAAGCCATGAAAACTATAGTATAAGTAGATAACGAAACTATGACAGCAATCTGTCCAAACAGAACAATCTTTAGCAATCTATTAAACCAGTGTACTTATGTAACTAAACAAATTATGAAAATTTACGACGTGCCAAATAATTTATATGACAACACTCTGTTAAAAATTCAGAAACTTTCCACATTCCAGTAAAATATGAAAATTCAAACACTACAGCAAAAGTTTCTGTTTTTATACAGCACACATCAAACATGTAACTCAAGCATCCTAAGAGGCAATTATTGGAAATTTTTATTGAAAAATATATATTATAAATAACATATAACAGAGAACAACAAAATAAAATGACGCTCCAAGCAAAACACATATCATGTGACGAATAAAAATATAGCTCCAAGTAAGATGTACCGATAATGTTGGAGACGGAAGAGGGGATGCCTTCCGGGGCATCCCGAAGCTTAGACGCTTGAGTCTTCCTTGGATATTACCTTGGGGATGCCTTCGGCATCCCCAAGCTTAGGTCCTTGCTGCTCCTTATTCACCTCATATCGGTATCTCAGCCAAAACTTGAAAACTTCAATCACACAAAACTTAACGGAACTTCGTGAGATGGGTTAGTATAGTAAAGATAGATCATTCACTTAGGTACTGTCAAGACAAGGTTCATAATTGTTCTCCCACAATACCTACTGTATTCCATCATTCTCACAATTTATATTACTCAATATAAGCTATGGAAACACTTGAAACAAGCAAACTATGCATGCAAAACAGAATTTGTCAAAAACAGAATAGTCTGTGAAGATCTGAATGATCACCATAATTCCCCGACTCTGAAAATTCTTACAAATATTACAACTCAAATAATTTGCATTTCAATTTTCTGTAAAAATTTCAGAATTTTATGACGCTCCAGTAAAATCGGATAATTCATATACTGGACGCAAAACATTCTGTTTTTGCACAGAATCAAACAAACAAGTTTCCACACTATCCCAAAGGCTTTAATTGGCAATTTATTGAAATAAAATATATAAAACATGATTACTAAAGTAGCTTAACCATGTGAAAATACCAAAACAAAATTAAAAGTGTTGGGTTGTCTCCCAACAAGCGCTTTTCTTTAAAGCCTCTTAGCTAGGCATGATGATTCCAATTATGCTCGTATAGGAATAAAAGTTGAAAATGCAAGAGAGCATCATGAATAACATGAAAAGCACATTTAAGTCTAACCCACTTCCTATGCATAGGGATTTTGTGATCAAACAATTCATGGGAGCAAGAATCAACTAGCATAGGAAGGTAAAACAAGCATATCTTCAAAACTTTGAACACATAGGGAGGAAACTTGATATTATTGCAATTCCTACAAGCATATGTTCCTCCCTCATAATAATTTGCAGTAGCATCATGAAGGAATTCAACAATATAACAATCAAATAAAGCATTCTTTTCATGATCTACAAGCATAGAAAATTTATCACTCTCCACATAAGCAAATTTCTTCTCATTCATAATAGTGGGAGCATCAAATGAAACTCGAATACTATAAATTGTTTCCACATTAAATGAGTAATGTTCAGTAAAATGATATTAAAAATTATGAAAATAATTATCACTACTTTTTATAACATAAGTATCATCACAATAATCATCATAAGTAGCAACTTTGTTCTCATCATAGTCAAGTGAAACCTCTTCTGAAATAGTGGAATCATTACTAAATAAAGTCAGCACCTCTCCAAATCCACTTTTATCATTATAATAAAATTCAAACCCTCCAAAATGGTGGGATAATAATTGTCTAAAGATGACACTCTTCCAAGTCCACTTTCATAAATATCGCAATCGTCATAAATAGGAGGCATGCAATCATCATAACAAATTTGATCATTCAAAGTAGGGACATAAAAAGATCATCTTCATTAAGCATAGCATCCCCAAGCTTGGGACACAAATTAATTGCAGTAAATAAATTATCAAACATGTCATTATCATCAAACATAGCATCCCCAAGCTTGTGGCTTTGCATACCATAATCATAATCACTCTCATCATTAATAGTATGAATAGCACCAATAGTAAAACAATTATTATCATCATAATTTACCAAGTTGGTGCCAAAAAGATTTTCAAGATTATAAGAAGTATCATTATATTCCCAATCATAGTCATCAAAACAAGCAATGGGCATAACAAAATCATCATCAAGTGTATCATCTTCCACAATTATTTTTGATTCATCCTCGTGAGGCACAACAATAATAGGAGCAACATCATTTGGGAGAGATACGCTTTTACCTCTACTCTTTCTTCTTCTCTTTTTCTTCACCACATCATGTGTGGGTTTAATTAATCTTTTCGAGCTCCTTATTGATGAGATTGGTTGACTAGGGAGGTCCTCCTCGTCACCTATTATATCTTGAGAGACAATAGGACGGAAAGTGGAAATCTTTACCCTTTCATTAGTATTCATTTTATATTCTATTGGTTTTCCCATCTTTCTATAGTTGGCAATATAAGCATTCTCATTGCAATTTACCATGCAAAACATATAGATATTTTTTAGATTAGTTTCAATGTCGTCTGTTAGAATGAATACTTCAAACCAACTATTTTTATGTGTCAATTCTTCACTGCCCAAAAATAGAGAAAGCTAATTATAAAGTTCAAGGGTGATCAAGTCATTACAATATTTGGCCATGATTTGATCATCAAAAGGTTTGCATTGGAAATTAAGATGACCTACTTTATTGCAATGTTCACAAGTAATAGGACAAAGAGAACATAATTTTGTACCAAATTCATCTATCACTTTGAGCAAAAAATTGGTTCTATAATGTTTATGCTTCTTACAAAATCTATCCTCCATATAAGGCACGTCTTCACAAACTTTATGCACTCCACAAAAATTGACATGCTTATAAGAAACATTTTTATCATCACTAGAGCAATCATAATTAGTATTTTGGATATTTATAGAATTCATACTAACAATATTTCTATCATGCTCATCATTCAAAGAGTTCTCATTATGTATTTTCATAAATTCTTCCTCTACCAATTGAGCACAATTTTCCGAACCATCATTTTCACGAAAGACATTAAAGAGAGGAAACAATTAATGCAACCTAAACTCCAATTTTTTGTAGTTTTCTTTTATAAAACCAAACTACTGAAAAACAAGAAAATAAAAGATTTAATTGAAAGATATAAAGATATACCTTCAAGCACTCACCTCCCCGGCAACGGCGCCAAAAAAGAGCTTGATGTCTACTACGCAACTTTATTCTTGTAGACTCGTGTTGGGCCTCCAAGCGCAGAGTTTTGTAGGACAGTAGGAATTTTCCCTCAAGTGGATGACCTAAGGTTTATCAATCCATGGGAGGTGTAGGATGAAGATGGTCTCTCTCAAACAACCCTGAAATCAAATACAAGAAATCTTTGTGTCCCCAACACACCCAATACAATGGCAAATTGTATAGGTGCACTAGTTCGGCGAAGACATTGGGATACAAGTGTAGTAATGATAGTAGATATTGATTTTGTAATCTGAAAATATAAAAACAGCAAGGTAGTAAGTGACAAAAGTGAGCACAAACGATATTGCAATGCTTGAAAACAATGCCTATGGTACGTACTTTCACTAGTGCAATCTCTCAAAAATGCTAATATAATTGGATCACATAACTATCCCTCAACGTGCAACGAATAATCACACCAAAGTTCTTATCTAGCGGAGAGCATAAGAAGAAATTGTTTGTAGGGTACGAAACCACCTTAAAGTTATCCTTTTTGATCGATCTATCCAAGAGTTCGTACTAAAATAACCAAGTTATCCTTTCCGATCGATCTATCTAAGAGCTCGTACTAGAATAACACCATATGATACGCATCAACCAAGTCTAATGTCACCTAGATGCTCCAATGTCACCACAAGTATCCATGAGTTAATTATACGATATGCATCAAACAATTTCAGCTTCATAATACTAGATCTAACACAAAGAATCTCAAAGAGTGCCCCAAGATTCCTACCGGAGAAGCTAGGACAAGAACGTGTATCAACCCCTATGCATAGATTACCCCAATGTCACCTCGGGAATCCGCAAGTTGAGTACCAAGATATAGATCAAGTAAATCACTTGATTACCCCAATATCACTATGGGTATCCACATGCAAGACATATACCATGTGTTCTCAAATCCAATATACAATCCAACATAACGAAATCTCAAAGGGAAAACTCAATTCATCACAACAAGATAGAGAGGGAAACACACCATATGATCCCACTATATTAACAAAGCCGGTGATACATCAAGATCGTGCCATCTCAAGAACACGAGAGAGAGAGATTGAACACATAGCTACTGGTACAAATTGTCAGCCCCGAGGGTGGACTACTCCCTCCTCATCATGGACTCCGCCGGGGTGATGAAGATGGCCCTCGGAGATTATCTACCCGCTCTGTCAGGGTACTGTTTTCTCTCCAGATTGTTTTTTCGTCGATACAGAGGCCATGCGGCAGCGTAACGAGGTGTCTAGGGTTATTTCTTATGGTTTCTATATTTATAGGATTTTTGAGCGTCGGTTTCACGCAAAGATGGGCCACGAGGTGAGCACGCTCCACTAGGGCGTGGTTTGGGGGCCTGGCGCGCCCTGGTGGAGGGTGGCCACCTCGTAACTCTTCTGTCCCTCCCATGAAGGGTCTAGTGCCTATTTTGTTCTAAAAAAATAGTCAAAAAGTTTCAGGCGATTCCGAGAACTTTCATTTTCTGCACAAAAAACAACACCACGGTAGTTCTGCTGAAAACAACGTCAGTCCGGGTTAGTTCTAAATAAATCATGTAAAGTGCATAAAAACCATATATAAGTATTGTAAACATAGGTGAATATGGCATGAATACTTCATAAATTATCGATACATTGGAGACGTATCATCAGTGGATCCTGCCAAGATCGAAGTCGTGACTGAATGGCAATCCACTAGCAATGCCAAGATCGAAGCTTTCTCGAACTCGCGGGATATTACCGCAAGTTCGTCGAACGATTCTCGAGCATTGCTAGGCCCATGACTCAACTCTTGAAGAAGGACAAGAAGTTCGAATGGACGCTAAAGTGCGAAGAAAGCTTCCAAGAGCTCAAGAAGAGACTGACGACAGCCCCAGTTTTGGGCACTCCCGATATTCACAAGGAATTTGTGATATATTGTGATGCATAGAGAACTGGTCTTGGAGTTGTTATGATGTAGGAAGGCAGAGTCATAGCATATCTATCCATACAGCTACATCCTCATGAAGAGAACTACGCCACTCACGATCTTGAGTTGTTTGTCGTACTTCATGCCTTGAAGACATGGCGACATTACCTTTTGGGGAAGCGATGTGACATATACACATACCACAAGAGTTTGAAGTATAGTTTCACTCAAAAGGAATTGAACATGAGGCAGCGAAGATGGTTGGATTTGATCAAGGATAATGACCTCAGTGTTCAATACCACCCCAGAAAGGCTAACGTGGTAGTAGATGCCTTAAGCAGAAAGGCTTGTTCCTTGAATGATATGATTAAGGAAAGGCTACCCGTCCTGTATGAAGAGCTTCAAAGCTTTAGCTTGGAACTAGTTGCACCTGGATTCCTAGCCAACCTCGAAACAAATTCTACCTTGATGGATGATATTAAGGAAGCCTAGAAGGGGCACGAGAGCATTGAAGACATCAAGAGGAAGATCAAGGCCGGCAAGGCCCCGGGATCTCATCTGCGTACCCAACAAGGTTGAACTCAAGAACCTGATCTTCCAAGAATCCCATGACACTCCATATTCCATCCACCCTAGAGGAACCAAGATGTACCAAGACCTCAAAGCAATATTCTGGTGGCATGGCATGAAGAGAGAGGTAGGCACTTTTGTCGCTAAGTGTGCCATATGCCAGAGAGTCAAAGCTGAACATCATCGACCCGCTGGACTGTTACAACCTCTCAAAGTTCCTTAATGGAAGTGGGACAAAGTCGGGATGGACTTCATCACCGGATTGCCCAGGTCAAGCATAGGACATGATTCCATTTGGGTCATTGTCGATCATCTGACCAGGGTAGCCCATTTCATTCCCGTCAAGACCACCTATGATGGTAGCAAGCTAGCCAGTCTTTACATCGAGCGTATTGTAAGCCTCCATGGAGTTCCTAAGGAGATTGTGTCAGACCGAGGCAACCAATTTACTTGCAGGTTTTGGAAGCAATTCCAGGAAGCCTTGGGAACCAAGCTATCTTTCAGCACCGCCTTTCACCCTCAGGCCGGAGGACAGGCTGAGTGAGTAAATCAGATACTCGAAGACTTGCTTCGTGCGTGTGTCCTGTCGTATGGAGCCAAGTGGGAAGATTGCCTACCATTCGCCGAGTTCTCCTACAACAACAGCTATCAGTCGAGTCTGCAGATGGCACCATTTGAGGTGTTTTATGGACGCAAGTGTCGCACTCACCTCAATTGGTCGGAGACCGGAGAAGGACTAGTCTTTGGACCAGATATCCTCTATGAAGCAGAAGAGCAAGTTCAACTCGTCTGAGAGCATCTCGTGAGCACCAAGACAAGACAGAAGAACCACGCCGACTCCCGCTGCCGAGAAGTGAGCTTCAACAATGGAGACCATGTGTATCTCCGAGTCACGCCTCTCAAAGGAACCAAGTGTTTCCACGTCAAAGGGAAGCTTGCACCAAGATACATCGGCCCCTTAAAGATCACTGCAAGATGAGGAGAAGTTGCCTGCCAGCTAGAGCTACCTGCCGAGTTGTCCGATGTGCACAACATTTTCCAAGTGTCACAACTCCGGAAGTGTCTCCAAGTTCCCAACCGCCCCGACCTCTACAAGGACATCGACCATCAAGCCATCGACCTTCAGCCATACCTCACTTATCATGAAAGGCCAGTTCACATTTTGGATGAAGCCGAACGTTGCACCCGAAGCCGCACTATCAAGTACTTCAAGGTCCAATGGAGCAACCACACTGAAGCAGAAGCAACCTGGGAGCGTGAAGACTACATCCGAGTTCCCATATCTCTTCAGCGCTTAGCCTAGGAATGTTGGGGACGAGATTCTTGTAAGGGGGGTAGGTCTGTGACATCCTGTGTTATACCACTTTGCTATGCTATGACTATATAAAATTTGGAGCCATTTAAAACTTTTTGAGTGCAAGTGCTTGTTTGAATTGTTTGATGTTTTCTTGTTTGGTTGATTGTGTTTTGGCACTTAAAGATCTTGTTCCCTCTAGAACTCACTTCCTTAACCCAAAGTCCCTGCCCAATGATCATGCCATGTGTATAGTACCTAAAACTATTTTTATAAAATATTATTTTGGCCAGAAGGATTTATTCAAATTAGGTTTTTAAAAAACCCCTGAGTTGAGGATTGAACTACAAGTCCTCAAATTGGGCGGATTGTTTTGCCGCAAAGACTTTATTTGGAACCTACTATATTTAAGACATCCCAAAAACACCAAATATTAATTTTAAAGCTTATTTTCCTATTTTATTTAAATGATTTTTCTTAAGGCCAGAAATGGTCTTTCATAGAAAAAATATTTAAATGGTTTCACAAAATTTGAGAAAATTTAGGGAAACTCAGTGGACATATGTTTTCCATATATAAGAGTTTCAACACATGGTCATGTTCAAAATATTGGAGAAAACCATCCAAAACCATTTCTGCTAAAATCAAGCATTTGAAATATTTCTATAAGAAATATTCTCAAATTAATCCAGGAAAATTATAGCAAGTCACATATGCCTAATGTGACGATCTTGCCAAGTTTCATCCCAATCCAAGTTGTTTTGGTTTACCAAAATATCCCAAAACCATTCCTGACGCTACACCAAGTGGTTTCTCAAGGAGAATAGATTTGCATGCCTAGATCTACATAAACCTGATTCTGTTAATTTTTAGGGTTTACAATGTTTGCACTGTCAACTTTCTTCAAACCATCTCAAACCTTGTGATCAACCTTTTTTTACCTTTCATTTTATCCTGTTAAATATCACATGAAGTGGAGCCTTTTTACTTGCCCAAAAAAACATCAAACACCTTCTGGTAGTTTGGTAAAAGCCATGTTTTGACCCCATCCATTGTTCTCCTTCACCTCGAAATTTTACCACAACCTCACATTGTTACTTTCTACCTCCACTAAGTCTTGCAATGCTCAGAAACACCCCAGGCACATCCCCTCGAGCCCACGTGCTCTCTGGCCTTGCCATCGACCTCGCCGGCGCACCGGCGCACGGTGGATCTCGGGCGACCTATAAAGAGGAAACCTCGAGCCCTTCTCCCCCCTCTGGAACCTCTCCCCCCGTCCTAATCAAGCACCAGCACCCCCTGTAGCAAGCCCAAGTGCCTGTGTGCTCGTGATAAAGCGCAGCACCGCCGCCTCGGGTCGTCGGCGTTCGCACGGTAGGAAGCCCCTCTGCTCCTTCTCTTACTTGATCCAGAACCGCACTAGCCCCCTGATGTCGTTCCCCCTCTTCCCCGCTTCTATTGCAGCCTGTGGCAACTCTGGCGACCTCCTCCCATAGCTCTCCGCCATGGCTCCCTCGCCGCCGGCGACCTAGGCTCCTCCGGTGACCATCTCGACCACCACCCGAACGGCGGGAGCACGAGGAACCCATTCCAGCGCTCGTCTTCCCTCGCCCTGGACGAAGCTGGCCCGGTGAGCTCCCGACCCCTATGGTCGCAAGGTGGGAGATGACAAGCGGGCCCCGCCTATCATGCTCTCGCCCCCCTCCTCTCTCTGGCCACCGGGGCCCGCCCATCAGGTTCAAACCTAACGAGCACACGCGCCTCGGGTCACCTGGGCCGACTACGCTCGTTGGGCCAGTTCGGCCAGCCGCTCTGGCCCAGGAGCACAGTGGCCTTTTCTTTTTTCTTTTTCTGTTGTTTCTGTTTGGGAACGTTGCATGGAAAACAAAAAATTTCTACGCACATGCAAGATCTATCCATGGAGATGCATAGCTATGAGAGGGAGAGAGCTTCTACATACCCTTGTAGATCGCTAAGCAGAAGCATTTATCAACGCGGTTGATGTAGTCGTACAGCTTCATGATACGTTCCAATCAAGCACCGAACGCATGACACCTCCGCGTTCAGCACATGTTCAACTGGATAACGGCCTTGCCTTCTTGATCCAGCAAGACGGGCGAAGTACTAGATGAGTTCTGGCAGCACGACGGCATGGTGTCGGTGGTGGTGAATCTATTTCTACAGGGCTTTGCCAAGCACAACGGATTTAGAGCGGAGGATGAACTAGAGGAAGGATATTAGAACCACACTGGGCTTCCAATTATGAGGTTTGGAGGTAGCTAGGGCTAGCTCGAATTAGTCAACTAGGACCAACTAGAACTAGAACTAGATCAACTAGAGGACGCTCTAAAACTTCTGTTCTAGGGGTTAGCCCTGCTCCTCTATTTATATGTTGAGCCCTGGGGTCGTAACTTGGGGAGAGGGCCTCCCCAAAGTAGGTTTGGAACGCAAGGAAGAGTCCTTCCTGGATTCCCGCACCAGACGCCACGGTCCTCGGCGTCCAAAGCCAGACGCCAGGATACCTGGCGTCTGGTCCCCGACCTCCACAAAACTTCCTTTTGCACCGACCTAAAACCCCATGGGCCTTACACCTTGCCACAACCAG
This sequence comes from Elymus sibiricus, assembly GCA_039707655.1. NCBI lineage: Eukaryota > Viridiplantae > Streptophyta > Magnoliopsida > Poales > Poaceae > Elymus > Elymus sibiricus. The sequence goes on from CM077675.1 coordinate 144,246,257, forward strand.
AGTGTCCTCGCACCAGAACATTTCTAGAAACATCCGAAACTCTTCCGGTGAATTCCAGAACCCTTCTCGAGACCAAATATTATCATCCAATATATCAATCTTTACCTCCGAACCATTCTGGAGCTCCTCGTTCTGTCCATGATCTCATCTGGGACCCCGAACAACATTTGGTCACCAACATACATAACTCATATAATACTACATCGTCAACAAACGTTAAGCGTGTGGACCCTACGGGTTCGAGAATGATGTAGACATGACCGAGATGGCTCTTCGGTCAATAACAAATAGCGGGACCTGGATGTCCATATTGGTTCCTACATATTCTACAAAGATCTTTATCGGCGAACCTTTATGACAACATATGTAGTTCCCTTTGTCTGTCGGTATGTTACTTGCCCGAGGTTCGACCGTTGGTATCTCAATACCTAGTTCAATCTCGTTACCGGCAAGTCTCTTTACTCGTTCCGTAATACATCATCTCGTAACTAACTCCTTAGTCACTTTGCTTGCAAGTTTCTTATGATGTTGTATTACCGAGAGGGCCCAGAGATACCTCTCCGTTATACGGAGTAAAAAATCCCAATCTTGATCCATGTGAACTCAACAGACACCTTCGGAGATACCTGTAGAGTACCTTTATGATCACCCAGTTACGTTGTGACGTTTGATACACACAAGGCATTCCTCTGGAGTCCGGGAGTTGCACGATCTCATGGTCGAAGAAACATGTATTTGACAAATAAAGAAAGCAGTAGCAATAAACTGAACGATCATATCCTATGCTAACGGATGGCTCTTGTCCATCACATCATTCTCCTAATGATGTGATCACGTTATCAAATGACAACTCATGTGTTTGGTTAGGAAACCTTGACCATCTTTGATCAACGAGCTAGTCTTGTACAGGCTTACTACGGACACGGTATTTGTTTATGTATCCACACATGTATTTAAGTTTCCGGTCAAAACAATTCTAGCATGAATAATAAACCTTTATCATGATTAAGGAAATATAATAATAACCACTTTATTATTGCCTCTAGGGCATATTTCCAATAGTCTCTCACTTGCACTAGAGTCAATAATCTAGTTCACATCGACATGTGATTAACACCCAGTGAGTTCTGGGGTTTGATCATGTTTTGCTTGTGAGAGAGGTTTTAATCAACGGGTCTGCAACATTCAGATCCGTGTATACTTTGCAAATCTCTATGTCATATTGTAGATTGTGCTACTACGCCCCACTTGGAGCTATTCCAAATGTCTGCTCCACTATACGTATCTGGTTTGCTACTCAGAGTCATCCGGATCGGTGTCAAAGCTTGCATCGATGTAACCCTTTACGGCGAACTCTTTATCACCTCCATAATCGAAAACCATTTCCTTAGTCCTCCAGTTACTAAGGATAATTTTGACCACTATCCAGTGATCCACTCCTGGATCACTCTTGTACACCCTTGCCGGAGACGTGTCAAGGCACACATCAGGTGTGGTACACAACATGGCATACCGTATAGAGCCTATGGCTAAGGCATAGGGGACGACCTTCATCCTTTCTCGTTCTTCTGTCGTGGTCAAGCTTTGAGTCTTACTCAACTTCACACCTTACAAATCAGGCAAGAACTCCTTCTTTGACTAATCCATTTTGAACTCTTTCAAAATCTTGTCAAGGTATGTACTCATTGAAAGTCTTATTAACCGTCTCGATCTATCCCTATAGATCTTGATGCCTAATATATAAGCAGCTTCACCGAGGTCTTTCATTGAAAAATTCTTATTCAAGTATCCTTTTATAATATCCAGAAATTATATATCATTCCGAATCAACAATATGCCATCCACATATAATATTAGAAATGCTACAGAGCTCCCACTCACATTCTTGTAAATACAGGCTTCTCCTTAAGTCCGTATAAAATCAAATGCTTTGATCACCTCATCAAAGCGTATATTCCAACTCCGAGATGCTTGCACCAGTCCATAGATGGATCGCTGGAGTTTTCAAACTTTGTTAGCACCCTTAGGATCGACAAAACCTTCTGGTTGCATCATATACAACTCTTCTTTAAGGAATCCGTTAAGGAATGCAGTTTTGACGCCCATTTGCCAGATTTCATAATCATAAAATGCGGCAATTGCTAACATGATTCTGACAGACTTTAGCATCGCTACGGGTGAGAAAGTCTCATCGTAGTCAACCCCTTGAACTTGTCGAAAACCATTTGCGACAAGTCGACCTTTGTAGACAGTGATATTACCATCAGCGTCCGTCTTCCTCTTGAAGATCCATTTATTCTCAATGGCTTGCCGATCATCGGGCAAGTTCACCAAAGTCCACACTTTGTTCTCATACATGGATCCTATCTCAGATTTCGTGGCCTCAAGCTATTTGTCGGGATCTGGGCTCATCATAGCTTCTTCATAGGTTGCAGTTGCCGCTGTCTAACAACATGACTTCTAGGACAGGATTTCCAAACCACTCTGGTGCGAAACGTGCCATGGTTAACCTACGTGGTTCAGTAGTAACTTGATATGAAGTTTCACACTAGTGCAGGCGCCTGCTATACAAACGGTTTTTAACCCCTTTCCGTGACGTAGTCTCAAACCGTCGCCTTGCATGTGTGGGCGATAGGGGGGCTATCGCACATGACACGGAAAACCCGTTGGCGATGCCTGCTCCCGGTCACACACGATAGGCAAAATTATGTCGTGTGCGATTAGAAAGACTATCACAAATAGGTATTTAGGAGAAATCGTGTGAGATGTGCTTAGCATTCCACACAGTGAATCCCAACCATATGTTTTCGTTCGTATTGTACATCACACACAATTTTCTGCATAACATCATCTGTGTTAGGGGTGGCCATCACACATGGTGCCTAGAAGAAACTGTTTGGCATAGGTCTGTCCATCACACACACGTTTTATGTGAAAACGTTTGCGAATGGGTTTTCTAACACACACAGTTTGCGCCCGGAAATCGTGTGTGATTGTTCACATATCCAACACGCCAATTTTGCAGAAAGCGTGTGGGTTTGTTGAGGTCATCGCTGACGGTGTTCTATGACAAATCGTCTACAATATGAAACCCTAAAAATCAGGCTGATTGCTCTATTATTTATAATCCAGCTAGTAAAGAAATTGACACTTCATATCAAGCACACAATATATTTCATTTCGTATTACGACAATCAGGATTTCATAATTGCAATACATCAGAGTACAACATCATATAGGCATATACTACCTAGCTACCCAATTACATGACAAGACCGAGTTTCACATGCAACATCTAAAACCTTTGGAAAATAGCATCATATATGGTAAATAGACAAATGAATCTCGTCTAGAAAACTGTGGAAGCGGAAGGCAAATATTGAGCCTTCACTAATGTCGAAGGTTCTTGCAACTTTATGCCAGTGCATGTGGATGGTTGCTCGCCCATCCTTCATCCCCTTGAGGAAGACTTCAAAATTATACCGTCGGTACTGTATGAATACCTTCCTCACCTCTTGACCATACAGGTGGTTTGAGATGTACTCATCGATGAACTGCTTTGGAAAGGACAGGAAACAAAGATATGCATAAATTTCATTTCGAAAAATTGAAATGTCACAAAGGGAAAAAAGACAAGGTAAAAGAGATAGTACCATCCTATAGTTCACTGATGTCTTGTTCATTGTGCAGACAAACAACTTGTGTTTTTCGTCGCAAGTTTCTTTATCTTAACTGTCGTGGGTTTGTCATGGCAGATGTCCGAAGACTTAGGTTCGAGGCCATCGCTAAGGCGGTGGACTCAAAGGGGTTGGTCGAGATGAGGGACACGAGTTTACCCAGGTTCGGCCCATCAAGAAGAGGTAAAAGCCTACATCCTGCTTGTGTTGTATTGATTGGAGTATCGATTACAAGGGAGCGGATTCGCTTGACCTAGCTTTCGATGGATTGGTCCCTCCTCTAAGCCGCCCCAGGGTCTCACCTTTATATAGGAGGTCGAGGCCCTGGGTTACACGAGTCTTAAACCGACTCATACATCGTAGTTAATCCTGTCTCTAAGCCGCCTTGCCGTCTTGGGCAAGTCGTCTCCGGGCGGCTTAACCACCCGGGTCTTCATACCATCTTCTGTCTGGGCCTTCTTCTTGGCCCGTCAGGTAAGCCGCCATGCGGCCTGGCCTTCATCTTCCGGCCCACCTTATGAGTTATGGATAATGAGCCGCCAAATATGACCCGGCTCCTCCTCGGCGGGTCTTACCACGGGGTTTTATCCCCAACATTAGGCCCCAGGTTGATTTGAGCCTGCTCATGTCAATCTTCAAACTTACTTAACGGCGAGTCTCCCATTTCTCCACCTAAAACAGAAAACTTATAACCCGCCATGACGTCACGCCGAATATGCTAAAAAAGATTCCGTGACGTCCGCAATTGATTTTCTCATTAAACGGTCGGCCCGGAAATCAAGGCGCCCCTCCGGTCAATCATCACTGTACCGCCTCGTCTTTCACGCGCACTGTTGCCATCCCCCCTCATAAATAGGGACACGGGAGGCCCCCTTCCTTTTCTCCGCCGCCACTGTCATCTTCCTCCTTCAGACACCCGTACCTCCGAAGCCCTGCCGCACCGACTGGACCTCGTCGTCAGCCCCAACGCCGGCCGCTGCATCAACCTGAGTTGGTCCAGAGCCTCGCCGGGCCATCCGCATCCGCAAGGTACCGTTCATAGCCTTTGTTTAATCCGTATTTTCCTCCATTAGGATCCCCTAAATTCATCGGAGTTCTTCGTGTTCTTCGTTGTTCTTCATAATGCAGGCCATGAGTATCCCCTTGAATCCCATAGCGCTGTTTATCTGGTGCGGTCATCTTTTTATTGTCAATGCCCACTTGCTTTGGGTCTGCATAGCAACCTTCACCGCGGGCTGTCTGCCCGTTCTTCTTCTATCTTTTTTAGGTTTTTGAATATGTTTCATTTTTCCTTCACCCGTAGATCTTGCCGCCGCAGCGATAATATGTGAAACCTGTTTATCCGCACTTAGCCGTATTCTCCAGCGTTGCCTTGCCCACTTATCCCGCCATTGCATTGGCGGCTCTCCCAAAAAATCTTCCGGCGGCTTAACACCCCACCTTTATGCTGACCATAGTTGACTTGACTATCGAATATTTTTCTAACCCGCTGTACTCCGTGCCTTCGCAGCTTAACCCGCCATTATGTCTAGAGCACCTTCCTCTTGTGATTGGGTCAGTTCCGGAGTCACCGAACAACTCTTACTTGACTTCGTAGAATCGGGTATCCTGCCGGCTCAGGATGTCATACACCGGTGGGTTCCAGGGCCAGAACCAAGACCTACTCCCAAGGAAGGGGAAGTTGTCGTGTTCACTGATCACCTCCTTCGCAGATTTAGCCCGCCCGGGTCAAAAAAATTCCGGGATGTTCTTCATTTCTACAAGCTTCACCCCCAAGACATAGGCCCAAATTCTGTCACAACATGTGTCAGTTTCAAGTTTTATGTGAAGTTTACCTGCAAGAAGAGCCGTCTGTTGACCTCTTCCGTGACTACTACTACGTCAATCGCCAAACTGAAGTGGCGGCTGGGCCAAGTTTGGAGCTTGGCGGTGTGTCTATCCAGCGACGGAGAGATTTGCCCTATCCAGCAGCTCTCTTACCAAGTCACCCCAAGGATTGGAACAAGACCTGGTTCTACTGCAAGGACACTTCTCCTGAAGAAGAGAATCCACTGCTGGGTTACCGTCCCACCCGGCTCTGCAACACTAGAGAACTCCCAGATCGGATGTCCGCCATAGAGCGAGCGAAATATTCTTTGGCTTTCGCGAAGATCTGTGCCTTGATGGCCAATGGCTTGACTGGTGTCGACTTAACCCGCTACTGGGTTAGCTGGAAGATCTTGCCACTGAGCCGGCGTGACGGCTCATGCACCAATTCACGGGTGAACCCAATGACCCACTCTGTATCAGTACCGTTCCTTGCCACTGAGCCGGCGTGACCGGCTCATGTACCCGAAGAAAACATCAACTCCTCCGTCAAAGGACTCCTTGGCGAAAAACAAGCGGTTTGCAACAAAGTTGGGCTAAAACCCTTTTGCGTCAAGAACCCAGCTCCAGCCGTAAGAAACCCCTTTTCCATCAAACTGGTCAAATTTGTCTTTACTTCATCTTGCTCCTTCTTATCTTTGTTGGCGGCTTATGCACAGGCCGGCTCTTCTTGCTGGAAGAAGAAGTATAATTCTCCTGTGAGGAAGCCTAAGGTGGCTAAGACTCGCGTCCAGAAGAAAAAAACTGCTGCTCAAGACCCGCCTGAGCTTGACGACTCAGAGGTAGAACTTGACTCCCTTGGCCGTCTCTTTATGCAACTTATTGACAACAATTATCCACAGGAGGAAACGGAAACAAGCCATGCAGACGCCCCTGAGGTAACTTACATCTCCTCTGACTCAGAAAATATTCCTCCAGGGAAAATACGGCGGGTCGTACAGAAAGTCCCATTCTCTCATCCTCTTGCTTATTTAGACCCCGATTTTCTTTTGAAAAAGCAACAGCACATCTCCCAACGTCAGACCCGGAGCACCGGCTCTGAAGATCTTGTGGCCGGGTTATCAAATTCTCCGGCTCCACGGAAACGGCCGGCTGAGGTATTATTTCAACTAAAGTCAGTTTTAACAATCTTGCATTGTAACCTTACTCTGCTTTGTATTGTCTTAACTGCTTTCAGGAAACGCCCCCTTCGTCCGGTGATTCCACTGCAACTAAGCTGCCTCCTCTGAAGATCAACCCGGAGTGCGTACCTTTGTATCTACATCATCCCTTTCTATCGTCATTATTATCTATGCAATAACTCTACTGTTTTTCAGAGCTCAAGCAAAACGAAGGAAAACCGGCGGGTCTACCGCTGCTCCTACTGCCCAAGAGCCGGAAATTGCTAAGCCGGACTCCCCTGTAACTCATGCAGAACCCACTGAAATTATGAAAAATGCCCCTGAAGACACTCATCAGCCTTCTGAGCCGGCTGATCATGACATGGCAACCGAAAGTCCTCCAAAAGATGATCCTAAGCCGCCCAGCCCTTCAACAGCCGTCGAAGACACAGTTCTTAAAGACGTTATCATCACTGGGACGGGTCATCAATCTCCTAAGCCTCATGTATTGACAAGACATACCAGCAAGGCTGAAGCTTCCTCGCCTGCAAAGTATGATTTTAAATTCCCTGTGTTGGAGAAGTTAACTGCAGATGAATTACACGCTGGTTATCTGAACCGCCTCTCCACAAGCCGGAACATGGAGCTCAAACTTGTTGGCTTAATGAAGAAAAAATATGAGGTACTCCTCCTGCTTTTCCCTTTTACCCTTATGTAGCCCCCAAGAGCTGGTTTAACATTGTAAATGGTAGACCGGGTCTTCCAATCTATGTCATACTCCAAATAGCTTAGCCTGTATCCCCCAAGTATCGGGTTAGTATAGATAGTAAGCCGATACTCAATTTGAAGATTTGATCAATGGTAGCCCCCAAGTCCGGGTCAGCATGAAAATGGTGAGCCGGAACTTCACTGGAATTTTTGGACACCGCCGTGTGTAGCCCCTAAGTGCCGGCTTATCTTTACGAAGATGAGCCGGAACTTGATTTGTAGACTTGGAGAGCGCCGTGTGTAGCCCCCAAGTGTCGGCTTATCTTTACGAAGATGAGTCGGAACTTCATGGTAGACTTGGAGAGCAAACACAGACATTAGCCCTCAAGTGTCAAGTATATTGCTTGCAATCTGCTTGAGACTTGTCATACCAGCTCCATCAATCATATGCTAATATCTCATCCTGGCGACTTAAACCTCCTGACTTGTTTTGTTTTTGTACAATATAGGAAGCTTTGGAGGCGGCCGAGTCTGATCTGACCGGTGTAAAAGAAAGCCTTGTTGCCCAACAAACCGCCCGGTCTGAAGCGGAAGAAAAATGGCGGGTTGACATTAAAGAGCTTGAGAAGGTTCAAGCTGATTTTGATGCCTTCAAGAAGAGTGATGAGTCTACACAAGCCGCTCTGACCAAGCGCGCAGACGATGCTGATCAGCAACTCAAGCATGTTTCAGATGAACTGCAAATCCTCAAGCGCCATATCTCAAGGATGACCTCTGCTATCTTTGGTAAGCACTGTATACTTTAGCAAATTGCCTTGTCTAAAAACTGAGCGGGCGGCTTATACCACCAAAATTTTCCTTGCAGGTCAAAGAAGCCGCCAACTGTCTTCAGACTGCTTGTTGAAGCTAAAGGCAGTATATTCCTTGTCAGAACAACTGTACTGCGGGACCCTTTGCACCATCAAAGCAATGCTGAATAAAGAAAGCATCCCCAAATTCATGAAGGGAGTGATAGAGCTTCTGTCGACTGTCCCCAAACAAGTTGATGTGCTCAAACGATCAGCCGCCAGAAAGGGAGCAATGGATGCACTAAGCCGGTGTCTGGCTTTTGCCCCGGAGCTGACTGCAGAAGAGATGATGGATGGCTTTCCGTCCAAAAAAGATGACGGCTCAGATTTCACAGAAGCTGACTATGCCAAGTGTATGAAGGCCTCCAAAGTACTCGCATCAACACTGGTTGATGAAATTGATCTGTCAACGTAACAGGCGGCTTACAGCGAGGTCAGCAAAAGAGTGCGTGGCCCAACTTTTGAAGCCAGAGATTTGACTCCTGCCCGCCGTAAGCACCTCTTTGCTCCTGAGATTGACCCATCTCCCCTCTTTGACGAGGCTTAGTTTGAAGCTCTAACAAACTGCAACTGGGATGTGGACAATCTTCAGATCGAAGAGGTCGAAGACCCGGCGCAGGATGACCCGCCATCAAGCTGATCATTTGCTTAGGAAACTTTTAACCCGGCTTCATGACCCGCCATCGCCAGCAGTGTACAAAAACTTTAAGTTCGTGGTATTTTGGGCTCTCTGGAGAGCTTTGTAATAGGCTTTAGAAAAAACCTGATTGTCTGCGCCGTGCCATCGTGCACGTAGAAACTTTGCACAACTTGATGCATGTTTATCTGTCTTGTGCTCTGCTCATAATATCAGTTTTCACGGCGGCTCATCTTAGGAGATAAACCCTGGAAAAACAAACAAAACAATGTTCTGCATTGTTGTGAGGGTGGCCTGAAAAAAACACAACCTGGAGATGTTAAATCTTTCATGACCTTGCCTCTCTTTGCACAAACTCATAAGCCGGTTCTTCTGGGTGGACTCGCTACTTTAACTCTTATCAGTACAGGGTCTCTAGCGAGAGTGACCGTCAATTCTTTTGAATGCCTCAGGGTCTCTAGGCGAGTTTAACTGATAAGAGCGCAACGAACCAGAGAGAGACACAGCAAGGCATGAGTACCCTTAGGGCCCATAAGCTACCTCTCACGTGACATAAATCCGTCGTTTGAACCTTAAATAGTGCAGGGTCTTTAAAAGAGTAACTGTTTTAAGAGTACGAACGGGCCACATAGCGGAGAGTCGGCAGCAGATGGGTGAGTTTATCCTCGCTTTCCGTAAGCCGGCCCTAACGTGACAAGAGCCGCCGGTTTAACCTTGACCAGTACAGGGTCTCTACCGAGATTGACTGTCAAATATGTTTGAATAGCTCAGGGTCTCTAATCGAGATTAACTGGTAAGATTTCGGCGGGTCACCTGGCGGAGCAGCAGCAGCTTACAGGCAGGTTTAACTCCAACTTGCGGTGGCTGAAGAGCCGATCAAGAGGGTGTGTAAGCTAAACCCGGCGGGTTGGAAGCCCCCAAATGACCTTGTTGACGGAGTCAACTTTTTGGGTATATAACCCGGCCAGACAGTGGCTGAAGAGCCGATCAACAGGGTGTGTAAGCTGAACCCTGGCTGGTTAGAAGCCCCAAAATGACCGTGTGGTTGTATCCATCTTTGCACAATCTGAGATACGTAAAACGGCAGAGGACCCGGCTTGCAGGGATGCCAACTGTATTATATATATATAAGTGATATATACAATGATGATGTACAATGGGGGGAGTCGATGACTCAAGTATAGTAAGGCCGCAGATGAGCGATATTCCACGGCCGGTGGGTCTCTTGCCCAGAAGTGCGTGACTCGTCTCGAACGTCAATGAGATAGTACGACCCATTGTTGAGGTTTCTGCTAACCACAAAAGGTCCTTCCCATGGAGGATATAGCTTGTGCGCATCCGTCTGATCTTTAATTAGACGCAACACCAAGTCGCCTTCTTGAAACGTTCGGGTCTTAACCCTGCGGCTATGATAGCGACGCAGGTCTTGTTGATAAATCGCCGATCGAGCCGCCGCCAAATCACGCTCTTCATCCAAAGCATCTAACGCGTCCTGACGCGTCGTCTCATTGTCTGTCTCAACGTAGGCCGCCACCCGCGGCGAGTCATGCCGTATATCACTTGGTAACACGGCTTCCGCGCCATAAACCATGAAGAAAGGCGTATACCCTGTTGACCTGTTGGGGGTTGTTCTGATCCTCCATAAGACTGATGGCAACTCTTCTACCCAACAACCCGGCGTTCGCTGCAGAGGAACCATAAGCCGGGGTTTGATACCTCTCAAGATCTCCTGGTTAGCTCGCTCCGCCTGACCATTGGATTGCGGATGAGCAACAGCAGACACGTCAAGCCGGATGTGTTCACTTTCACAGAACGCCTACATAGCCCCCTTGGATAGGTTTGTGCCATTATCTGTGATGATACTATGAGGGTAACCAAAGCGATAGATCAATTTTTTGACAAACTGAACCGCCGTAGCCGCATCACACTTGCCGACCAGCTCAGCCCCCACCCACTTGGTAAACTTATCCACCGCCACCAAAAGGTGGGTCTTCTTGTCTTTGGATCTCTTGAAAGGCCCGACCATATCAAGCCCCCAGACCGCAAACGGCCAGGTAATTGGAATCATCCGCAACTCCTGAGCCGGCATGTGAGCACGTCGTCCAAACTTCTGACATCCATCGCACTTGAGAACTAAGTCTTCTGCGTCCTTATGAGCCGTCAGCCAGAAGAAACCATGCCGAAAAGCCTTGGCCACCAGAGATTTGGAGCCGGCATGATGACCACAATCACCAGCGTCAATTTCACTTAAGATTTCCTTACCTTCTTCAGGTGACACACAACGTTGAAAAACGCCGGTAACGCTGCGCTTATGTAACTCGCCGTTGATGATCGTCATTGACTTTGATCGCCTGATGATTTGCCTCGCGAAGGTCTCGTCCTTGGGTAACTCGCCGCGAGTCAAGTATGCTAAGTAAGGCAGCGTCCAATCAGGGATAGCATGCAGAGCCGCCACCAGCTCCCCCTCCGGGTCAGGTATAGCCAGATCCTCCTCCGAAGGTAACTTAACTGACGGGTGATATAACACTTCTAAGAAAACATTAGGCGGCACCGGCTTACGCTGAGAGCCCAGCCTTGACAGCGCGTCAGCCGCCTCGTTCTTGCGACGGTCAATATGATCCACTTGATAACCCTTGAAGTGGCCAGCAATGATGTCCACCGCCTGACGGTACGCCACCATCCGTGGGTCCTTGGAATCCCACGTGCCTGAAACTTGCTGAGCCACGAGGTCTGAGTCACCAAGACATCTAACCCGGCTCAGGTTCATCTCCTTAGCCACACGGAGGCCATGAAGCAAAGCCTCGTACTCAGCTGCATTGTTAGTATAGGGGAACATCAGCCTTAGCACATAACAAAACTTGTCACCTCTAGGGGAAGTTAAGACAACTCCAGCCCCTGATCCTTCGAATTGCCTGGATCCATCAAAGTGGATTGTCCAATATGTGTTATCCGGCTTCTCCTCGGGCGACTGACACTCTGTCCAGTCGTTTATAAAGTCCACCAAAGCTTGAGACTTGACAGCTGTGCGAGGCACATATTTCAGATTAAGAGGCCCAAGCTCCAGTCCCCACTTAGTAATCCTGCCAGTGGCTTCTCTGTTTTGAATTATGTCTCCCAACGGGGCAGAGCTAACCACGGTGATCTGGTGTCCCAAGAAGTAGTGCTTCAACTTACGATTCTCCATGAACACCCCGTATATCAGTTTCTGCCAATGTGGGTACCTCTGTTTGGACTCTATCAGAACTTCACTGACGTAATAAACCGGCCTCTGAACCGGATATTCTTTTCCTGCCTCCTTACGCTCCACAACAATCGCAGCGCTGACTGCCCTGTTGTTAGCCGCCACATAGAGGAGCAAAGGTTCCTTCTCAGCCGGAGCGGCTAAAACCGGCGGCTCAGTCAGTTGCTTCTTGAGCGCCTCAAACGCCTCACCCGCCGCCTTACTCCAGACAAAGTTGTCTGTTTTCTTCATCATCTGATACAGAGGAATAGCCTTCTCGCCCAGGCGGCTTATGAACCGGCTTAACGCTGCGATTCGACCCGCCAGGCGCTGAATGTCATTGATGCACGCCGGCTCAGACAGGGAAGTGATAGCCTTTATCTTGTCCGGATTAGCTTCAATGCCACGCTCAGAGACTAGAAACCCTAAGAGCTTGCCTGCAGGAACCCCAAAGACACACTTAGCCGGGTTAAGCATCATCTTGTAGACTCGTAAGTTATCGAACGTTTCCTTCAGGTCGTCAAGTAGAGTCTCCCTCTTTCTTGACTTGACCACAATATCATCCACATAAGCATGAACGTTGCGCCCAATCTGACTGTGAAGACAGTTCTGCACACAACGCTGGTAAGTCGCCTGGGCACTCTGGAGCCCAAAAGGCATAGAGACATAACAGAAAGCACCAAAAGGCGTAATGGAAGCCGTCTTCTCTTGGTCTTTGACTGCCATCTTGATCTGGTGATAGCCTGAATAAGCGTCCAGGAAGCATAAACTCTCACAACTCGCCGTTGCATCAATAATCTGGTCGATGCGGGGGAGAGCAAACGGATCAACTGGACAGGCCTTGTTGAGATCTGTGTAATCCACACACATGTGCCACGTGCCATTCTTCTTGAGCACTAGCACCGGGTTAGCTAACCACTCCGGGTGAAAAACCTCCACGATGAACCCTGCTGCTAAGAGCCGGGCCACCTATTCTCCAATAGCTTTACGCCGCTCCTCATTGAAACGGCGAAGGAACTGCTTGATCAGCTTGAACTTAGGATCCACATTAAGGTGATGCTCAGCGAATTCTCTCGGTACACCCGGCATGTCAGACGGCTTCCATGCAAAGATGTCCCGATTCTCACGGATGAATTCGATGAGCGCGCTTTCCTATGCGGGGTCCATGTTAGCCCCGATAGTGAACTGCTATGATGAGTCACCGGAGTAAAATCCACCAGTTTGGTGTCATCCACCGCAAACTTGAGGGGCGGCTCAGATTCCGTGGTAGGCTTCTTGAGCGGAGTCATGTCCTCCGGGTCAACATTCTCCTTATAGAACTTGAGCTCTGCCTCAGCACAGCTTGACTCTGCATAAGCTGCGTCTCCTTCCTCACACTCAAGAGCTGTCTTCCGATCACCATGCACAGTAATCGTCCCGTTCAACCCGGGCATCTTGAGCTGCAAGTAAACATAGCAAGGCCGAGCCATGAACTTGGCGTAAGCCGGCCGTCCAAACAGAGCATGATAAGGGCTTTTGATTTTAACAACTTCAAACCACAAAGACTCCACCCTGTAATTGAACTCATCACCAAAAGCAACTTCCAAAGAAATCTTTCCCACTGGATAAGCCGACTTGCCAGGCACCACACCATGCAAAACTGTTGAAGAGGGCTTAAGATCCTTATCAAGCAAACCCATCCGGCTGAAAGTGTCATAATATAGGATGTTGATGCTGCTGCCACCATCCATAAGTACCTTTGTGAAGACATATCCTCCCACTTGGGGGGCAACTACCAAAGCCAGTTGCCCCGGGTTATCAACTCAGACCACTTCAAATACCGCGGGAGGGCCGGCATGACTGCATTAACCGCCCGCTTGCGCACTTTTCGGTCTCGCTTGTCAAGGCTGTTTGTGAAAACATGATACTGACCCCCACTGAGCTGTTTCGGGTTAGTCTGGTACCCCGATTGGTTATTCTGCTGCTGGCCTTCACCGCCAGACTGCTGATGATGACCTCCTTGATTGCCTTGACCCTGGTAACCAGATCCTGACCCGCCCGGCCCTGAGCCGCCTGACGGACCATTACCGTTATTACGGTGCTGTTGAAGGCTGTAATCCCTGAACTGCCACATGATACTGCAATCCCTCCAAGTGTGACCTGCCGGCTTATCAGGCCGGCTGTTCTCCGGACAAGGTTTATTGAGCATCTCTTCCAAGTTGAAAGGAGGTTTACCCTTGTTAAAGGGTGCCCTGAAGTTCCCATTGCCCTTAGCACGATTGTTCCCAGTGTTGGTGTTCGCCACCAATTCCGACCCGCCGTCCGGGTTCTTCCGTTTGCCAGGGTTGCTGTTTCCAGCCGTGTTTTGCTGTTGACCCTTGCCATTGCTACCTTTCTTCCCCTGACCTGATTTCTCATCATCAGAGCCTGGGTCTTTCGTGTTATCAGAGTCTTCATACTTGGTGAGAGCCGCCATGAGCTCCCCCATGTCTTGGCATGAGCGCTTAAGCCGGCCAAGCTTCTGCTTCAGGGGTGTAAAATGGCAATTCTTCTCCAGAATCAAAACTGCTTGAGACGCCGTAATCTGTACCGAAGAGTGGATGATGGTGAGACCCGTCGGACCCAGTGATGAGCCGACTCGTCCTCGCGCTGCACACAATGGTCCAAATCCACAATCGTCATGGGCTGCTTGCACGTCCCTCGGAAATTTTTGATAAATTTGGCCTTCAACTCGGCCCAGGAATTAATGGTGTTGGGTGGCAAGCCCTTCAACCACGTGCGAGCCGGCCCTTCCAGCATCATAATGAAATATTTGGCACATACTGCATCACTAACGTCTAACATCTCCATGGCCAGCTCATAGCTTTCGATCCAAGCCTCTGGAGGCAGGTCAGCAGTGTAGTTGGGTACCTTGCGAGGACCTTTGAAATCCTTCGGCAGACGCTCATTCCGTAGAGCCGGCGATAAGCACGGCACTCCCACAGCCCTGGAGGTTACTCCTGCTCCTACTGAGACGGAAGGTGCAACCGTGGGTTCCTGATGAGCCACCGCCGCCGCCAGAGCCGCCGCCTCTCGTTGTGCTCTCGCTCGATCCACCAGTGCCTGAGCATCCAGAGCCGCCCGATCATCTCGCGGCGGGTTCCGGTGTTGATCACTGCTAGAAACCGCCGGTGACTCGTAACACCGGCTGTAGCTGCGACTGGGGATGGGGGTTGAGTGTACGCGACTCCGGCTGTAAGTATACTTCTCCTGCTGGGCCACCGCCGTCTGCAGGTATCCAATAGCATTCCGCACCTCCTCTGCGAACGGCGCCTCGTCGGGGATGGGGATTGTACCAAGCCTGGTTGCCGCTGCCACCATGTTTTCTGCCGGGTTAGAATAATGACCTGCCGGCGTTGGGAAAGACACGGGTGGGGTCTGGTTCCGTCGGGGCGGGTTAGGCTGCTGATGCTGAACCGCCGCCCGGTTTCCAGGTACTTCCGCTGTCTGGGTTACGGTCAAAGGTACGTTCCGTCCCGTCCCTGGCGTGTTGAAAAGATTTCTGGCTTCATACTGATCTGGCAAGCGGGATTGATGCCTCATCCGCTGAACCACCGCTGTAGACTGCTGCTCTAACTAAAAACGGAAAGCGTCCGCCCTAAGGCGCTCCGCCTCAGCATCCATATGAGCCTTCAGCGCATTGATTTCCTGTTGGACTCTGGTCATCTGGTTCTTCAACCTCGCGATCTCCGCATTACGGGCCGCTTGGTTTTCAGCAGTGACCTCAGTCGCCATCAGGGTTGTAAGCTCATTCATCAGATCCAGAAGAACCTGAGCCGGCGGCCTGCCAGCCCCAGACGCAGTCGCACCGGCGGCTGAACTGCCAGGAGCCGCTGCTGAACCCGCCATGAAGACGGCAGCGCGGTTCGGTGGCTCATAGCCCTCCGACTCATGATACTCTGACTCGGGGTAAGGCTCGACGTAACCCCCGAGCCGACCGTTGTGAAGCTGATAGATTGATTCCGTCTCTCCACTGGAGGATCCATCCTCTGAGCGGACGAGAGTTTCTTCCTGAGACATAGAGCCTTCAAGCTCCACGCCCTGAGTGAAGTCGACGAAGACATGCTTCCTGCCCGGGTCAGCACGGGTGGGTTGCTCGCGCCGGGCCGGCTCGACGATATCGGTGCAGATGTCCGGCCCGGCTTCAGATCCGCCGACCTTGCCGATGAAGACGTGGATTCCGCCGAGGGGAACCCGGAAACCATACTCAATTGAGTCGGCCTCGGGGCCCCAGCCGGTGTCGTCGATGTAGAGCCGGCCGCGGCGAGTCTTGGTCATCCTGCCAACAGCGTACCCCTCGATCCCTGGGAGAGAGCCCTTTGAGAACTCAACACCACCGAGCGCTGGCCCCACGGTGGGCGCCAACTGTCGTGGGTTTGTCACGGCAGATGTCCGAAGACTTAGGTTCGAGGCCATCGCTAAGGCGGTGGACTCAAAGGGGTTGGTCGAGACGAGGGACACGAGTTTACCCAGGTTCGGCCCCTCAAGAAGAGGTAAAAGCCTACGTCCTGCTTGTGTTGTATTGATTGGAGTATCGATTACAAGGGAGCGGATTCGCTTGACCTAGCTTTCGATGGATTGGTCCCTCCTCTAAGCCGCCCCAGGGTCTCACCTTTATATAGGAGGTCGAGGCCCTGGGTTACACGAGTCTTAAACCGACTCATACATCGTAGTTAATCATGTCTCTAAGCCACCTTGCCGTCTTGGTTAAGCCGCCCGGGTCTTCATACCATCTTCTGTCTGGGCCTTCTTCTTGAACCGTCAGGTAAGCCGCCATGCGGCCTGGCCTTCATCTTCCGGCCCACCTTATGAGTTATGGATAATGAGCCGCCAGATATGACCCGGCTCCTCCTGGGCGGGTCTTACCACGGGGTTATATCCCCAACATTAACAATCTTTCTGAGTTTCTTGATTTGACTGATATTCATGAACACATCATGTCCCCACATGCAAAATGGGTCAAATAGTGGGTCTAAACCTCTTTCGTCGGGACCTACATGTGCAAGACCAAATTATTGTTAGAAACCTAAATATTAGAATTGTTCCTGCAATTGCACAATAATGTGCTATTAGCCAAAGGATCATGAAAGTGCAAACCTCGATGGTAAACCTCAGTGTCTCCCGTTGTTCCCCTTGTAACGTGTTTAAGAATAGATATTGATCAGGTTTTAAGTGAGATTTGGCATGCTATCAGTAAAATCTGTTAATGAAAGATAAACGCATTGCATATCCAACATATGAATTCAAGCCACATGGAAAAGCCAAGCGTGCTAAGAACTATGAAATATAGCAATTGTATGTTTCACATGGATAACAAAACAAAGTTGTACCAACAATAATTGAACATCACATTGCAGATGATGACCAAAACAACTGAACTAAATAGTTAACTAAGCATCACATTGCACAATACAACATAGTAGTAGAAGGTCAGATTGCATAGTAGCATTACATTGCATATTTCACTAGAGTTTCTTAAGGAAAGGCAGTAGCAGCACATCCAGCAGGTAAAACAAACATGTGTAACAGGCGTAGCTAGCTGAACACAGGTCATTAGTAATTAAGCTTGAAAAACAAGATATTCCTCGTCGTTGGAGATATCGATAACGATGGGCTTGGACGAGGGCGAGGCCTCCACATCGTGGGTGCCCTCCTCGTAGTGGTGAGTTGCCTCAACCTATCCGGGCACCAACCTACCTGCTATGGAGTTGCGGAAAGCACGGGCACGCTGAGAAAACAACTCGTAGTCGTCGTCGAAGGCAATAGCGGAGCCCTCGAGAAAACATAACGAGCTGTTGTTCAAAGCAGCCAACCGCGTGGCAGCGTCCTCGCACAAGGCGTCGTCGGTGGCCTCGATGTCTAGGTGCCGCTCCAAGATCTGGGGGTCAGCACGCATGACAGCCATCGCGGCCTCATCCGCGCGTGCGGTCGCGCTTTGCTTCTCCGCTGCCAGGTGCTCCTTGAGATCCTGGCTATACTGCGTGCACCATGTCTTTCGACAGCGATTATGTGGGGGTGGGCTGGTGATTTTGGTGGAATGTGTCGCGCCGGCGGTCGGGCCATGTGGAATGGAGGAGGATGGGGTGGAGGGGGGAGGGTGTATGGGGAAGGTTTGGATTACCTGACTATGACTAGATGGATGAGGCCGAGCAGCAGGAAGGAGCGTCGCCGGTGAGGAGGCGGCGCTGAACATAGGAAATGAAGGGGGAGCAGGGAGAAATGCAGCTTTTGGTTGGTATGAGGGGAGAGGGAGGTAGATATTTGTGCGGCAGCCCAAAATTTCGTTCGGTGCGGCGAAAAAGTAGTGCGCACAGTCACATCGGACACAATACCTTTACCATAACTGTGTACGATATTCAACAACAAACGTATCCTATAGTTTATCCCGTGTGTGATGAGACTGAACGTGGAAATTTTGGTCTCCAAGCTTCCGGCGTAAGATATCGGATACTACATTGCACACGGTACTTGCATTTCATGTTCATTTGGAAGAGAAAATGGGGATACGACGGCAAATTTTGGTCCGAATTTCTCTCGTTACATTGGTCATTGCTTAGTTTAACAACACTTGCAAATTTGAGTACTACACAAAATAGCCTACAAAACTCCCCGCACTTACTTAATCGAGCAACTAATAAAAATTAGTTAATTGACCTAAACATTACTCTAACAAAACACCATCGCTCGAGACAGAGACTAATATTCCGCATGGCATTCGTCGATCTCCGCCGCCTCCTCGATGACCAGCTCCCGCTCGACGAACTCCGGGGAAAGGAGATCCATGGGATCCATCGCCACATACTCCAGCATCTCGCAGTATTCGTCTACCATCTCTTTGGATAAGGCCGCCATGAGCTGGGCGTGGGCGGCTTTGCTCCGGGCATTGACGGCCACAATCTTGACTAGGGAGGCCGCCGACTAACGGACGCCTACTCGAGCACACTCAGCGATTACCAACTCAACGGACGTGGGTTGTCGACCGGTGTTGGAGAAGGCAGATGTGATTTGTGCAGCAGCCGACACGAGATGGGCGTGCGCGGCCTCGAGATGGGACTGGGCGTCCGCAACCAAGGCTACGGTGACCGCCGAGGAACTGACAGCTGATGTGTCGATCTCGCCATTTGCTATCCCCGTCGCAGTTGTTGCTTCGCCCTCTCAGCTGCAACAGCTTCCCTTTTGGTTGCTGCAGCCGCTCTGTCGGAGGTAACGGCCGCGTTCAAGCATGTTGAGAGTGCACTCATGGCTGATGCGGCCATGCTCGGGCCGGACTTGGTTGCCGAAGTTGCTCACGACGGGGATCCACGTCCCCATCTTTCACCGGCGACGATTGAAAAGTAAAATGGTCTGAGGAGTCAGTGCGGTAAACTAGCCAGCGGTGTACTACAGCAGACGAAGCTTCTGGCCTAAGCCATGCATTACGAGGATTGGCCCAAGATATTTTGTACTACATCACACACGATTCACGAACGTCAACTGTTTGTGAAAGACTTGATTATCAAAATGTTTTTAAAACAAAAAATGAGGTTAATTCGAGAAAGGATGGTGTTTGTATTGCAATAAGATTTATCTGCAGTAAACACAGGCCAATAGCTGTGTCGTGCTAAAATATTGAATTATTCAGGGTCTGTTTGGCATTTTTATAAATTAATTGAGTTTTCTAGACATTTGATTTGTATAATTCAAATTTGAACTATCGTCCCAATGTCCGTGCATCAAAATGGAATGAAAAATTATATTAGTGTCCATGGCTTCATCATTAGGTCACGGGCAATAAATGGGAATGAACTTCAAACATCTCGGCATCTTGGCTCGACCACAAACATTGAGAAACTTGGTTTTTTAATTACTGTAAATCCAAAACGCGTCAGAAATTCTAAAAACTTGGCATGTTGTCATGAAATGGCACATATGTGCCATGGTAAAAAAATTGTCCAACCTAGGACAATTTTAGCCACAAGTCCCTTACAAACCAGAGCTTCTCACTTCAATCTTTGAGGTCTCGATAAGGAAAACGTTACCTTACGTAGGCAAAACGACATCCGCTCATATTCTCGCCATGAACTTTTGTTAGAGGCAACTCGCACCAGTAAGAGTGTCTTGCTAAAATATGGAATTATTCGGGGTTCTTTTCTCATTTTCATATGTTAATTGAGTTCTCTAGGCATACAATGTGGATAATTAAAATTTGAACTAAAATCACAAGGTCCGGTGCATCAGAATGGGTTGAAAAATCATATAAGTGTTCATGGCTACTTTGGGCCCCATGCAAGATATGGGAATGGATTTCAAACATCTCGGGGTCTTTGCTCGGCCACATACATTGAGAAACTTGGTTTTACATTCATTTATAAATAAAAACTCGTCAGAAATTCAGGAAACTTGGCATGGTGTCATGGCATGGCTCATATGTGCCCTAATGATAAATTGTCCAATTTGGGACAAGTTTTAGCGCAAGCCCTTTACAAACCTCAGCTACTCACGGGAAGCTAGACTTTGTGCTTTCGATAAGGAACGTGTCACCTTATGTGGGCGAATCGACATCCGCTGCCTCTTCTCGTCTTGAACAATATATTTCTAGAGGCAACATATACCAAAATGAGTGTCGTTCCAAAATATGAAATTATACATGGTTCGTTTGGGCTTTTTATGCATTACTTGACTTTTATATGCATTATTTAAGGTGCATAATTCAAATTTGTACTACATTCACAAGGTACGGTACATCAAAATGGGTTGAAAACCGTACAAGTGTACATGCATCTTTAGGATCCCATGCAAGATATGGGAATGAATTTCAAACATCTCACGGTCTTGGCTCGGCCATACAAACATTGAGAAACACTGGTTTTAAATCATGTATAATCAAAAACTAGTCAGAAAATTCATGAAACTTGGCATGGTGTCATAACATACATGGATCATATGTGCCCTGGTAAAATAATGTCCAATTTGGGACAAGTTTTGGCACAAGCCCCACACAAACCAAAGATTAATTATCACATGAAGCTTTGTTGTTTTGATATGGAATGTGTCACCTTACGTGGGCGAATCGACATCCGCTGCCGCTTCTCATGTTGAACTATTTCTATAGGCAACATATACCAAAATGAGAGTGTCGTGCCAAAATATGAAATTATACATGGTTCGTTTGGCCTTTTTATACATTAATTGACTTTTATATGCATTATTTAACGTCCACAATTCAAATTTGAATTACAATCAGAAGGTCCGGTGCATCTAAATGGGTTGAAAGTCATATAAGTGTGCATGCATCTGTAGGTCCCATTCAAGATATGGGAATGAATTTCAAACATCTCGGGGTCTTGGCTTGGCCACAAAAACATTAAGAAACTCGGGTTTTAAATCATGTGTAAACCAAAAACTCGTCAGAAAATTCATGAAACTTGGCATGGTGTCATGACATGCATGGATCATCTCTGCCATGGTAAAATAATGTCCAATTTGAGACAAGTTATGGCACAAGCCCCTCACAAACCACAACTTCTCATGGGAAGCTTTGTTGTTTCGATATGGAATGTGTGACCTTACGTGGGCGAATCGACATCTGCTACCACTTCTCGTCTTGAACTATTTCTATAGGCAAATATACCAAAATGAGAGTGTCGTGCCAAAATATGAAATTATACATGGTTCGTTTGGCCTTTTTATACATTAATTGACCTTTATATGCATTATTTAATATGCATAATTCAAATACGAACTATAATCACAAGGTCCGGTGCATCAAAATGGGTTGAAAACCATATTAGTGTGCATGCATCTTTAGGTCACATGCAAGATATGTGAATGAATTTCAAACATCTCGGGGTCTTGGCTCGGCCACAGAAACATTGAGAAACTAGGGTTTTAAATCATGTAAATCAAAAACTCGTCAAAAGATTCATGAAACCTGACATGGTGTCATGAACATGGCACATAAAGGCGTTATGGCATTTTGTTTTCCTATTTGAGACTCGTTGTTAATATATATTTTCTTTTAGAGCCAACATTTAGAATATTATGTTAAATTATAGTAAATCTAGAACTCACACAAATTTCAAGAAATTTGGCATGGCGTCGTTATGTAGCACAAATATACTGTGGTATTTTTCATGTCATTAATAGCGAACAAAAGCTTTTTGGAACAAAGAACTGTCACATTTCCACGCAAACGGTTGCATTATTTTCAAACCGTTGGCATTCTACTGCCCATTACGTGCTGCCAAGCGTCGCACTCTTTTATTGGCTAGGGCTTAGGAGGTGCCGTGCGAGCAACTGCTTCAGTTGACAGGAGGCGTGCGAGCTCGCCTCCGCTGCGCAGGCTCACCGGGAGGCGTGCGGGCACTACGTCGAAGGCTCACCGGGAATCGAGCCCTTTGACCTCCGTATCCACCCTCCTCACTTCCAACCTATCCATCAATGGCGCCCGAGTTGTTTAATAGGTGGCTCTACTGCCCACTCACTCACAATGCTCCATATATCTTCGCCTCACATTCCCCTCCATCTGCAGACCTCCACGGCGACCTATGCCATGGTGCAGAAGGATCGTATGCCACTAGTTTTTTGCTTTGGTGAAGTTGACACCGAGCCGGAAGAGGTAGAACATAAAGACGAATGGGAAGCCATGGACATGGCCTTGGAAGAGGTGCATGCCGTAGCGGATGCTGCCCCGACACACTCACCAGCAACCATCACCGTGCCCACGCCAGCAACCATCCCCGTGGCATTGACGGGCTGGTCGCCCAGCATCATCGTAGCACTAGAAACCATGGGCGTCAGGGAGGTCTCCATCGACCCGCGTGGGCTCGTGTACGTTCAAGCGCCAGCACCTCCTCCTGCCCCCTGCTCGTGCGTGCCCTTGCACACGCCACGCCGGTCCCAGTGCGCGTACCCGCAACGACGGCGCTCGACCCCTTGCACGCGCATGCACCCACCGCGCTCGTGACAGTGCGTGCGACTGCACCCGTCATGGCCCCCTCAACGGATTGGGCCGTCATCGTCGACAGCTTTCTCGCAGCGCCGCTAGTCGCCGCCCCCCGGCCACGCGCCCATCGATCACGCGATGACCGGCTCTTTGATTGTGAAGTCCATAACATTCTGGTCTCGGTTGAAGAACTGTACAACTGTGCCCCGGAGCACGAGAACGCCTCCGCAGGAGGCCGCCGCCGCCGCAAATAATTTTCTTTAAATTGTAACTCAATTGTATGAATGTAAAGTGAAAGTTTGACTGAATGAAATCTATGGTTTGATGAACTAAGTATTTATCTCTGAATTCATGTAGCAAACAAAAAACCATCATAGTTTTATCTAAATGAACACTCATCACAAACGGTTCAAGTTGAATACTCGTTTGATGATTGACAGCTATCTTTCTTTCGCCCGTAAGACAAGTCAAAATATTGGTGCGAAGAATTGGTCCACTGCGTCATAACAAACGTTTCTCGAATATGATTCGTGTGCCTAGTTGATACGTCTCCGTCGTATCTATAATTTTTGATTGTTTCATGCCAATATTATACAACTTTCACATACTTTTGGCAACAATTTATATTATTTATTGGACTAACCTATTGATCCAGTGCCTAGTGCGAGTTCCTATTTTTTGTGTGTTTTTTGTTTCGCAGAATATCCAATCAAACGAAGTCCAAACGCGATAAAAATTTACGGAGATTATTTTTGGAATATTTGTGAATTTTGAGAAGTGGAAGCAACACAAACGGAGGCTCACAGCCCCCACCACCGACTAGGGCGCGGCCCAGGGCCCAGGCGCGGGGTAGTGGGTGCTGCTCACCTCGTATGTTCGTTGGAGCTCTCATTCAGCCGCAAGAAAGCTAATTTTTGGATAAAAATTCCCTCAAAATTTCAGCCCGATCAGAGTTACGGATCTATGGGAATATAAGAAATGGTTTTTGGCCCGAAAACAGGAACACGAAACAGAAGAGAACCGAGAGGGAGATCCAATCTCGGAGGGGCTCCCGTCCCTCCGCCGCCATGGAGGCCATTGACCAGAGGGGGAACTCTCCTCCCATCTAGGGGGGAGGCCAAGGAAGAAGAAGAAGGAGGGGGCTCTCTGCCCCTCTCTCCCGGTGGCACCAGAACGCCGCCGGGGCAATCATCATGACGGCGATCTACATCAACAATCTTGCCGCCGTCAACACCAACTCTTTCCCACTCTCTGCAGCGGTGTAACACCTCTCTTCCCCGCTGTAATCTCTACTTAAACATGGTGCACAACTCGATATATTATTTCCCAATGATATTTGGCTATCCTATGATGTTTGAGTAGATCTCTTTTGTCCAACGGGTTAATTGTGGTATGATGTTATGAATGTGAGTTATATGTTGATATCGTGCTGTCCTATGGTGCCCTCCATGTCGCGTAAATGTGAGGGATCCCTGCTGTAAGGTGTTGCAATATGTTCATGATTTGCCTATGGTGGGTTTCTTGAGTGACAGAAGCATAAACCCGAGTAGTGGTTTGTTGTGTATGGGAGTAAAGAGGACTTGATACTTAATTCTATGGTTGGATTTTACCTTAATGGTCTTTAGTAGTTGCGGATGCTTTCTAGAGTTCCAATCATAAGTGCATATGATCCAAGTAGAGAAAGTATGTCAGCTCATGCCTCTCCCTCATTGCATATACCAAGTATCTATCGTATCATATTCAATTGCCTATGGACAATCTTTCTCTGCGTTACACAAAAAGCTTGCTACTAAACTATTTACTTTTATTGTTGTTTTATTAAAACAGCACCTAACTTTTATTTCCACGTTCTTTATTATCTTGCAAAGTACTTCTAGATTTATTCCCGCAAAGTAGTTTCATACTTTTTCTAGGTAAAGCAAACGTTAAGTGTGCGTAGAGTTGTATCGGTGGTCGATAGAACTTGAGGGGATATTTGTTCTACCTTTAGCTCCTCGTTGGGATTCGACACTCTTACTTATCAAAAAAGGCTACAAACAATCCCCTACACTTGTGGGTTATCAAGACCTTTTTCCGGCACCGTTGCCGGGGAGCAATAGCGTGGGGTCAATATTCTCGTGTGTGCTTGTTTGCTTTATCACTAAGTAATTTTTATTTTCTGTTTAGTTGTTTTCTATCTTTAGATATGGGTAGGAAACGCAAAATACCCAAAAAATAGATGTACTTGCTGCTGCAAAAGTTGAGGAACCACTAGTGTTCCGTACCACCGAAGATATTACTTGGATCATCTTCGATCCACTGGTGCTCGTGCTGAAAACCCAACTAGCTTAGTTGAGGGAAAATCATTAAATGAGCATGCTCATTATGTGCGACACAGCATATCTCAAAAAGGGAAACTCTTGTGGAATCAAATTAATACTTTGTGTTGCTATGCTTGGAATCTAAATGAAATTTATGATTTTACTTGTTGTTCTGAAGAAACTAAAAAACACCTTCCCTACCAATCACTACTAGGGAAAATCTTATAGACAGAATCTTACCAGTAGCGCGGTTTAAAAAAAGGCGCTACTGCTACTTATCAGTAGCGCGCTACAACAGACCGCGCTACTGCTACCTGAATAGCAGTAGCGCGTCAGGAGGAAACGGCGCTACTACTACAATTGCCACGACCCTTGCCGCAGACTAGGTATAGCAGTAGCGCTTGTTTCCTAAAAGCGCTACTGCTATGTCATTTAGCAGCAGCGCTTTATCCCAAAGAGCGCTACTGCTAAAGCCTATCTTCTCCAACTTCTCCAACCGGCCGCCCCTCACTCTCCCCTCCACTCAACTCTCACTCTCCCCCGCATCCCCATCATCCCCCGCCGCCGCCGTTCCCCGACCACTGTCGTCGCCCGCCGCCGCCGATGCTCCTGGTCCTCCTCCACTGAGGTAGTCCCCTCATCCCTCCTCCTCCCTCCTCCCTCCTCCTCCTCTCTCCTCCCTCCCCCCACCGCCCTCCTCCCCCTCCGCGCCCCTTCCTCCTCCTCCGGCCGCCCCCTCCTCCCTCCTCCCACCTCATCCGGCCAAGCCCTCCGCCGGCCGCCCTCCTCCCACCGCCCTCCTCCCCCTCCTCCTCTCTCCTCCCTCCTCCCACCCCCTCCTCATTCCTACTCCTCCCTCCTCCCACCTCCCTCCTCTCTCCTCCCTCCTCCTCCTCCCTCCTCCCACCCCCTCCTGCCTCCATCTCTCCTAAACCCTAAACTGTTTTTTACTGTTCTTGTATAATGTAGTTTTTTTACTGTTTTTTAGTAAGTGTTTAATAGAAATAGTTTATTTAGGAAGTGGTTAATAGAACAAGTTTATTTATAGTAAGTGCTTAATAGAACTTGTATAATGGTCGCTTCTCCTTCTTCTCTTTGTGCTAGACCTTTGTTATGCACTAGGGGAAGAAGGAGTAGCGATCATTATCGACGGTCAAAAAATCGGTGAGGGAGTGTCCACCATATATGAGAGAAGAAGAATGCCGACTATTGTCGTGGGGGTCGCTTCTCCTTCTTCTCGTTGTGCTAGATATTTGTTATGCACTAAGGGAAGGCGGAGTAGCGACCATCATCGACGGTCAAAAAATCGGTGAGGGAGTGTCCACCATAAACGTGAGATAGGAGTTTAGGAAGGAAGACTCGACAGACCTAAAGTCAACCCGTTGCATATTGAGTAATAGTTATCTGTGTGTTGAGTTTCCTGGTAGTTGCCTTCGATCGATTTTAAATGTTTCAACTATGAACATAGGAAATGTCTGACGACAAAAGGGAATTCGTTATGTGCGAATGCTGCGAAGACGAGCGCGGCCTGTGCGACAAGCCTCACCTAGTTGGTGGTAGGCGCTTCAGCATCATGCTGGATGAGACCTTCGAAGTGGATACAGTAAGTCACAATGACAAGTCTTTTTTCGTAATTAAGCATGACTTCTACTTCTTTTGCTTCAACTTATAATTTTAATTTTTTACTATTCTACTAGCATATCCCCTGCCATGCAAGAATTTATGTCTTGGATAAGATTGGTTTCAGTACTAAAAAAAGTATGGAGGTAAAGAGAGTTCACTTGAGGACCGAGCATGGTTATACTTTTGTCGTAAAATTGTACAATGCAGACACCTACTCCTATTTTGAATGCAAAAATTGGAGAGCACTATGCAAGGCTTATGCATTTGAGCCTAATTTGCTTATCACCTTTGATATTCGTTCGGAAGATGAAATTGAAGGTAATATCGACATCCGGGTCGATGTGCAGACGCCTCCAGTTCTACCATTATGTGAGTTTCTCAACCATATTTATTAAGTAATTTATATTGTTTATTTAAAAATAGTTGACTACTAATTTCTATTGACAGCTTATTTCCATTCAAGCAAACATGTCCAGCGCTTGGTAGACAGCACCTACTACTGTCCCGGGGCTGAACTAAACTGCGAGGAGATAGGTCATTATGTTTCATGGCTTGAGGATCTTGATACTGTCAAGACAGGTTATTTTCCAGGACTTCGAGATATTAGTACTCAAAACGTGCGACCACTAGTGTGCGTATTGAACTACGGTCACATCTATCTAGGGAAGATGGTAAGATTTTTACTATTTGTCCTCAGTGCATCTTTTGCATACATTATTTTTTAAGCTAAACTTCATTGCTATGTATGTTACTACGATGTTCTTCAACAGGGACTCCCGATCTGTGTTGTGCCTCGTTGGATCGAGTCTAATGGTCGCATGACAATGGTTAGCTTACGGCCAAGATATCCTGTATTGCACATGAGTGCATTCATCATTTCTCGAAGCGAGCAAGTCTTAATAGTTAAAGACTGGAGCAAAATTGTGAAGGATCGCAGCAGAGAAGTACTAGGGGGCAGCAATCAGAAGCGCAGCCCACAATTAGGAAACAGGTTCATCTGCATTCTCCAATATGATGAAGCAGGAGTGCTACACATGTTTTATGCTATTTTACCTGAGAGAGAGCAGGAGGAGTAGGTCCTAGGTATTACGAACAATTAGTTAGTGCTGATTATATATGACTATGATGATGATGAGAAGTTTTTATTATGTGCTACAATGTGTTAGAGTTGATGGTGATGCTGAGGAGGAGGAGTAGTGATTATGAGTACTATGATGATGATGAGGAGGAGGAGGAGTTGTTATTATAACTAGTGACCAAGTTGTTATATGATGTGTCATGGACGAAAATGATGATGATGAGGAGTTGTTATATGACAATGATGTATTATGATGATACTGTATGAAAACTTGTATAATGGCGTATGAATATACGACATAAAACAAAAAAGAAATACGTAATAATAGTAGTAGCCCGGCTAGAGAGGTGCGCTGCTAGTAACTACCAGCAGCGCTTTCTACAAAAAGCGCTGCTGCTAAGCAGGTATAGCAGTAGCGGGGGCGAACACACGCTACTGCTACACTTTAGCTGTAGCGCCTTAGCAGTAGCGCGCTGCGCCGCGCTACTGCTATACCTAAAACCAGCGCTACTGCTAGGCTTTTCCCTATTAGTGAATGTGTGTTTAATGATAATGAAATACTCTCTTCTTATGCCAAGGAGACCTATTGTTATTTTGATGTTGAGCAAATTTAAGAATTTGTTGCTTTTAAGGCTGGCTATGAAATTGCTTCTTTGATTGAAAAGTATGATGCTACTCTTTACAAATCTGAAATTTTTGCCATACTTAAATATTGCTATGAAAACTATGCTTCTAATGCTTATATCAATGAATTTATTGAAAAAATGACTACTGCCTTGGAGGAGACTAATATTTTGCAGGAATCTATGGAAGAGAAAGTTGCTGAAATTGTGAGCTCATTAGATGAAAAAGATGAGGAGGAGAGCGAAGAACAAAAGGAGGAAGAGCGGACTAGATACCCATCCCCACCTTCTAATGAGAGTAACTCTTCAACTCATACATTATTTAATCTCCCTTCGCACATACCGAAGGATGAATGCTATGATGATTTCCATGATCCCTTGGATTTGTTTGAAATATCCCTTTTTGATGAACTTGATGCTTGCTATGCTTGTGGCCATGATGCCAATATGAATTATGCTTATTGTCGTGGTTTTGTCACGGTAGATGTCCCCGTGAAAGGAATTATATTAGAGGCCATCGCTAAGGTGAGCTCGAAGGGGATGATCGGAATCGAGAGACAAGGGTTACCCAGGTTTGGCCCCTCGAAAAGAGGTAAAAGCCTACGTCCTGCTTTGTGTTGTATTGATTGGGTATTGATTACAAGGGAGCGAGTTCGCTTGACCTAGCTATCGATGAGTTGTTTTCGTCGTCTAAGTCGCCCAGGTAACCCGCCTTTATATACACAGGTCAAGGCCCTGGGCTTGCAAGAGTCCGGGCCGGGTTATACTTGATAACCGACCTCACCCCTAACGACACATGCCTTGTTTAACAAACCGCCACCGGCTGGTCAAGCCCGTCGGGTTACATCTTGTCTTCTGGCTCTGGGCCTCCAGGCCCATTGGATAAGCTTACTCCTAATGTTGTCGTAAGCCGCCAACCGTATGACCCGGCCCCTCCTGGGCGGGTCTCACCACGGGGTTATATCCCCAACATTAGGCCCCAGATTGATTTGAACCGGTTCATGTCAATCTCCAAATCTTTTGGTTGGCGAGTCTTGCCTTCTCGTTGCTTTTGACAAGCTTTCATGACTCACCGTGACGTCATCAGAAAAATCAAAAAAGATTGCTCTGACGTCAAAGCGGATCTTTCGTCATTAATATGACCAGCCCAGAAATCAAGGCATCTTCTTAGCTTAATCATCATCGTGCTCCCTCGATTCCCGCACCAGACCGTTCGTGAGGCTATTATAACCTTATTAATAAGCACGGGGGGCAACCACTTTCATTTTCCATGCCGCCATCTTCTTCTTCTTCCTCTGGACCACCGAAGCTCGCTGCGCCGCCGAAGCTCGTCGTCTTCATCAACTTCAGCCGTTGCATCAACCTGAACGCGTCCAGAACATTGCCGCATCCGCTCGCATCCTCCATGTTTCGTTATCGCTCCCTGTTAGATCTGTACTTAATCTTTTAGATCTTCCCTGAGTTCGTCGGGTTTCTTTGGTATTCGTCTCCGTTCATTAGAACATTCTTCACTGATTAGATGGAAGGCATCTTCTCTAAAGTCTTACGATGCTGCCGAAATCACGCGGCCGTCCGCTCCATAATCATGCCACATTCATTGTAGATCTGCAGTTTGTTTTAATCTGCGCAGAGGCCGTCTGTTCTTCCACTGGTCCTTTTAGGGCTAGAATATTTTTCTTTTTTCCTCGCCTGTAGATCTTGAATCCATAGCCGTGTTTGCAGAATCTGTTTCTCAACACTTAGCAATTTTTCAATATGTGCTGATAGCCTTGACGCGCCGTAAAGCTGCCGGCTCACGCTGTCATACCACAAGTAGCTTCGGCGGCTCATAATTTTATATTGACCCGCCATACGCTGTCACTATTTCTAGTCATAGCGACATTGGTCAGAATGTATTTTTAACCCACCAAATATTCATGTCTTCCCGCAGCTTCCTAAGCCGCCACTATGTCTAAAACCCCGTCCACCTGCAACTGGGTAAAGTCTGGAGTGACCAAAGAGTCACTCAAAGAATTTGTCACCATGGGAGTTCTGCCGGCTTAGGACGTTATCAACTGGCGGGTTCCAGGCAGTGAAACCACCACTAAACCCAAAGACGGGGAAGTCATTGTATTCACGGATCATCTGTTGCATGGCTTCTCCCCGCCCGGGTCTATGTTTTTTCGGGATGTCTTACATGCATTCAAACTGCACCCCCTAGACATTGGCCTGAATTCTGTCACCAATATGTGCCAATTCCAAACTTTCTGTGAAGCCTACCTTCAAGGGGAACCATCCGTCGACCTCTTCAAAGAGTATTTCTACATCAACCACCAAACAGAAATGGCGGACGGGTTAAGCCTTGAGCTCGGGGGCGTTACTCTTCAGAGGCGGAGGGACGTACTCTTCCCAGCAGCGACCCTGCCAAGTCACCCCAAAGAGTGGAACAAGACTTGGTTCTACAGCCAAGACACTTCACCAGAAGGGGAGAACCCACTGCCGGGTTACCCTTCCTACCGGCTTAGCACAGATACAGAGCTTTCAGACTGGATGTCAGCCACCGGACGCGCCCAATATGCCTCCAGTTTTTCAAAAGTCAGGGCCTTGTTAGCTAATGATTTAACGGGTGTTGATCTGACCCGCCGCTGGGTCTCTTGGAGGATTCTGCCATTGAGCCGCTGTCGGTGTCAAAACCGGCGGATCTCGGGTAGGGGGTCCCGAACAGTGATACTTGGATCGATGGTAACAGGAGACGAAGGGGGCAAGGTTTTACCCAGGTTCGGGCCCTCCTATGGAGGTAATACCCTACGTCCTGCTTGATTATATTGATTGTATGGAGATTACAGGGTTGATCTACCTCTAGATCAAGTAACTAAACCCTAGATGAGTTCTGTTCGGCTACAACCTAAAACCCTCCGGCTTATATAGACGCCAGGGGTCCCTTAGGGTTTACACATGGTCGGTTACACGTCGAAGGGATAAGCATGCCTCTTTACTACTTTAAACGTGGAGGACAAGCCACGATTCTCGAAGCTTCCTTCTTGGAGGCGAGGTCCTCAATCCTTCCAGTATTCGGCAAGTGGCCCATACAGTCCGGCCCATAAAACATAGGCCCGCCTGCCGAGAACCCCCTAATCCAGGACTCCCTCAGTAGCCCCCGAACTAGCCTCCAACACCAAGGGTCCAGGCTCCAGCTACTTCAAATGATCAGAGTCTTCGGCTTGCGAGGCGAGTTCCTTTCTCCAAATAGTAATCGGCCGGGCCTTTAGTTCGGCCTCCGTCGACGTGTAATGTTTCCGATCATAGATCGTCCGTATACCATGAGTAGCTCGGCCCTTGGAGGCCAAGCTTCAGAGAGCCAACAATGTTTTCTGACAACTTTTCAGACGAAAAGTTACGGCTTTCCACGACCACTGAACCAGTCGAAAAGACCTGCCTCGTGGTTCGAGGCCGTTTCCACTAGCACGATCCATCAATGCACAGATCATGCCCCATTTTACATGGGATATGTTTAATCACGCGCGTATAACGGCACGCACGCCTTGCGAAGCGGAGAGATTCACGGCGCCGTGAAGGGAGGCTAACCAGCAGCAATCTTTAATAAAAGGGGAAGTAAACCCCAAGGCTTATCCACATCTCCCCTTCGCATCCCTGCTTCCTCAATCTTCCGAGCTTCCCGATCCCAGATCTAGGTCTTCCGTTCTTCCCCCTCTGAGCTTAGACATGGCCAGCTCCGGTTCCAACGGCAAGTGGGAGGCGTCCACGGTCACAGACCAGGACATCCGGGACCTCAAGGCAGCCGGATACCTCCCCGCCAATGTCTTCCACCGCGCTGCGGAGAAGGGTTAGCTGATCCCCACCCGCAAATCAGGTGAGAGGGTAGTCTTCGTCCCTCATTTCATCAGAGGATTAGGTTTCCCGCTACACCCCTTCGTGAGGGGCCTCATGTTCTTCTATGGCCTCGACTTCCACGACCTCCCGCCGAACTCTTTTATGCATATATCGGCTTTCATTATCATCTGCGAGGCTTTCCTCCGAGTCGAGCCACACTTCGGACTGTGGCTCAAGATCTTCAACATCAAGCCGAAGTGTGTCGCCCGTGCACATGTGGATTGCGGCGGGGCAGTCATCGGCAAGCTTCCGCGTGCTGTATGGCCATCCGGCACCTGCATCGACACTATCAAGACTTTTACATCACCGAGCCAAGGGAAGAGGGCGGAACTGTTCCTGCTGAATCCAGAACTGTTCCTGCCGAATTCAGATCCGGCCCCCCGACCAGATTGACTTCATGGGTCTGAAAGGGCCTCGATTGGGGGTCGGATACTGAGGTGGAGGACCAGCAGAGGGGCATCGCCTCCCTAATCAGGGAGGGAGTCAGTCTGACCACCGTGGTCCAGGTTATGCTTCGGCGGGGCATCCTCCCCTGCCAGCGCCGGAGTTCTCCTATGTGGAATTACCGGACTGACGATGACCCTACAGTTCGTCAACTCTTCCATACCACGCGGGAGAAGCTATGGAAGGCGCTGTTCAAGGTGTAGGAGAACTGGCCGGCCGAGCAGGAGGACAAGGGCCTGAGCGCCGTCAGGCCCCCATCCAAGGTATAGTACAGCTTTATTTGATCGGCTTTTGTCTTCCTACAGAAAGTCTAAGCATTCTCCGATCACTACTGTAGGAATGGCTGAGCAAGGCCAAGGGCATCAAGTGTCCGGCTCCACAGCCCGAAGACGCTAAATCTCCGCAGCTGTTGGAGATGCTCGTCGTGGCGCCTTACAAGGCGCCAGAGAAGAAGGAGAAGAAGAAACCCGGCCGAACAGGCCTGCGCAACAGGGACCAGCCAGAGGCTGCACGCCGGACACAAGTGGTTTCGTCCGACAACAGTTCGGACTCGGGTACCGAGTCCGAGGACTTCGAAAGGGTTCCACGAAGGACCCTCAGCGTTAAGCCCCCACCTCGAAGGTAAGGATCCGAAGACCTCCTGAGCCATCAGTGCTTGATTTTGAATGTTTATTGACATATGAGTGCCTATGAACTTGCAGCCCACCACGTGTTCTCCCCACCGATCATGTTTCGGATGGGGAGACCCCGCCCACCGAGCTAGCGGAGAGCGGGTCCGCGTCGCGCCCTTCTCCTCCGGGCACCACGAAGGATGCCACGGAGGTGTCATCCCAGCAGGCTTCTTTGGAGCCGGGCACTGGAGGCGGGGGCGGCGACATCATGGTCGAGGCTAACACCTTGGCCGCCGAAGACCAGGGGGAGAAGCTCCTCCCGGATACCGAGGACACCGGGTAAGGAGTTGTCCAGCCGCCTCCAAGGCTGTCTCCGGAGCGCACTATGCCTCCGGAGGCACAGGTTCAATCCCCGGTTGGGGATCAGGTTAACCGATCCCCACCGGCGCATCTGACCAATGGGTGGCCGGCCATGGGGGAGGCTCTATCCAGCGCCTCCATCTCTGAGGAGCACCGCACCCTTATGGGTACGGTGCTGCAGAGCATTCAATCCGTGGATACCGAACTGAAGGAGGCCTTCAACGGTCTCCTGACGGGCTTTCAGGTAAGCCATGTAATGCTCTGTTTTGTGAATTATTGATTTATTTAAGTAATTGTTATATACATAGCAGCCCCCGAGCCCTAGGTAAGTTTTGAAAAAACTTGCCTGGGGGTCAAAACATAGATCCTTATCCGAACTACGCATATGTTCAGATCGGTCTGTCAGCCCTTAAGAAGACCGGACACAGGATCATTATAGTGACAGTTCGGAGGTTGTGAATCCCTGTAATGTGATATGAGCATGTTTGTTACAGGCTTCGTCGTCGGTAGCGGCTACTAACGCTGCCGAGCTAGAGGAGCTAAATCGGAAGCTCAAGAGCTCCGAAGACGAGCTTGACGCTCTAAACAAGATATTCGATGAGGCGCAAGGTAAATCGAATTAGAGCATTCAAAAACTCTTCGTTACCGTACTGTCAACGCAGTGTTTTTTGACATGCTTAATGCTTTGCGCAGCCTCAGCGAAGGAGATTGAGAAGCTCGAGGCTGAGCTTGAGAAGGCCAACCAAGAAGCTTCAATTGAGAAGGCGGAGGCCCAGAAAGCGGCCACCGCCTTATCCGCCTTGAGAGCCACTAGTGACAAGCATGAGGCTCGGGTGGAAGAAATTCAACAGGAGCTCAAGGACGCAGGCAAAAAGTGCGAGGACCTTGAGCGGAAAAGCCAGGAGCAGGCCGCCTAACTATCCACCCTCAAAACCGATCTGCAAAAGGAGCGGGTGGATAGGCGGTCCTATGAAGAGGAGGTCGGCCAAGCCAAGGCTATCCTGGATGGTAAGCCATATTTTTTGTAGTGTATCTTCGGGGATGGCAAGTTCAAAGTGCTCACCCAAGTATGGCGTTCCGCAGGCGCCTGCTTGGACCTCCAGAAGAGCGCAGCTGACGCGAAGCAGTTCTATGCTTCGCGGGGGGAAGGAGATGAAGTTCGTCTATTCTGGGCACAATTCGAAGCCCCCGAGCGCCCTCCTCTCCTCAGTGAGCAGCTAAAGCCATGAAGGATCTCTGTATCCGGCTATGGCCTAACGAGCCACTGCCGGACAGCTACTTCGGCCTGGTGCAGAAGCTCAGCGACGCCACTCCTCGGTTCGACACCCTGAGGCGTTCTTCCTGCATCGAGGGAGCCAGAATGACCTTCGAGAAGGCCAAGGTGCACTGGCCGGGGCTGGATCCGATGAAAGTAGCCACTGCCCCTTCGCCACCTGGGAAGGAGTATAGGTGTCCCGAGCGGTACTTCTCCAGAGTTATGGAGGGTGCTCGGGCCATAGAATCACAGTGTTCGAGAGATACCGTGTATGAGTGAACGCTTATGTAATATGTCCTAAGACCTTTGAATGCATTTATATATAAAGTTGCATGGTTTATCATGTCTTGTATGTGTTTGCATCCTTTATAACTCCTTTGTGGCCGTTAACCCTGAAAGCTGCAAGTCGTCGGTAGTGTGGAGCGGACAAGGCAATCGGACCATAATGCTTTATTGCTTTCACTTAGCCGTAGGGGCGCGAGAAAGGAGTGCGGGGGCTGATGACTAGCCCCCAGGCGTTTGTGTTGTTCGGATGAACCGCGGCCAAAGCCTATATCACCTGGTTTGTACTAACGCGAAACCCATCGTATGACACGGAATAACCTCTGACGAGATTTAGTTAAGCTCGGATTCGCAGACTGGTTCTCGCACACCATGACAGTCAGTTTTCGGCTTTCTCCGCTGAGGCGCTTAACCAGATTAGCCGGAAGCGCAATCGCAGTGGTGCTCCCTTTGCCCTTTTAGCCGAACTAGCAGAACATAAAGGGGCAAGCACAGGACCGGGCAACCCAACTATTGACCCAAGACATAGTTCGGAAACAATGCATATAAAGCGTAATTCCAAGACGCCGAACACTAAGGCAGTTGTGATTACGGCGATTTATAAGGTCGAGCCCCCGGTCTATTAGCCGGTGGAATCGTAAAGTATACCAAACAGGTTCGCGAGAAGAGGGAGAAAACAGAGGGTGTTCCGAAAAGGGACAGCAAAGAGATAATAATATATCTGTATTTTACTCAACAAGTCTTATTATTCAAATTACCGATGCAACTGTTTACAGGTATTTGATAAATAAAATAAAAAACTTTACAGGAGGGGTTGTACTAAGGGCCTTCGATGGGTGACCTGACGTCCTTGATGTGCCGTGTCGCTTATCCGCTCCTGCATCTCCTAAGGAGGTGTATGCCTTTATGGGCTTTGCTTGTTCGGCGAGTGGACCTTGAAGAAAGAGTCTTGAGAAGTCGCCGAAGTATGGATGAGCTTGACGCCTTTAGCAGGCACTTTTATGGTACCTGTGGTATGTCCGAGGACGTGTTGACGGTAATAGTTCGGTCCAGCCGAACACTTACCCTCTAATAGTTTTTCCCCACTGCTGCCCATGGGATTTTGAGCGCGAAGTTGTGCCTTCTTGGCACATATTTTGCCGGTACTAGGGCCGTGCGATGGGGGGCGAATCCCTATGTATGGGGAGCGGAAGTTTCTGGTACTACGGATTGAGAACGAGCTCGCTTCCCAGCCTTGGGTGCCTTTACGGCAGATGTCGGCGCTTGCCGATCATCGGTGTAATGGAATTCGGCCGCAAGGGCCAACGCATGCTCCTCAGTTCGGAGGGAGCGCTCTGTGTTGCGATTGACAGTAATGACCCCCCTAGGGCCGGGCATCTTGATCTTGAGGTATGCGTAGTGTGGGATGGCATTAAAGCGAGCGAACGATGTACGGCCGAGCAGGGCGTGATAGCCGCTGCGGAAAGGTACTATGTCGAAGATCAAGTCCTCGCTTCAGAATTTATTGGGCGAGCCGAACACAACTTCTAGGCTTACGGAGCCTGTGCACCGGGCTTCAACGCCTGGGATCACTACTTTGAAGGTAGTGTTGCTAGGCTTGATCCTTGACGGATCTATGCCCATCTTTTTCACCGTATCTGAGTAAATCAGATTGAGGCTACTTCCACCGTCCATGAGGACTTTAGTGAGGTGGTACCCATCTATGATCGGGTCTAGGACGAGTGCGGCCGAACCCCCATGACGGATACTGGTCGGATGGTCTCGGCGATCGAAAGTGATCGGATATGCCGACCATGGGTTATACTTCGGGGCTACATGCTCTATGGCGTAGACATCTCGAAGGGCGCGCTTCCTCTCCTTTTTGGGTATATGAGTGGCGTAGATCATATTTACTGTCTTTACCTCTGGAGAAAATTTCTTTTGACCGCCACCGATTGGACCACGAGGCTCATCCTCGTCCTCGCTGCGTGGGCTCTTGCCTTGGTCCTCAGTTGCGAGCTTGCCGGCCTATTTGAAGACCCAACAGTTACGGTTGGTGTGATTGGCGGGCTTCTCCTGAGTGCCATGGATCTGGCAAGGCCTCTCCAGAATCTTGTCCAGCGGGGTATGTCCGTCGTGTTTGCCTTTAGGAGGCTTCTTCCGCTGCCCAGAACGGGAATTGCGGAAGCCGGCGTTGACAGCCGTGTCATCGGCATCACTATTATTGTGCCAGCGCTTGTTCTTGTTGCGCTTCGGTTTCCCGTTGCCATCCCGAACTTCAGAGGTTCCGGGGTCTTCGGGGTTATGGCTACGTCTAGCTAGCCAGTTATCCTCGCCCGTGCAAAATTAGGTCATGAGTGACGTGAGGGTGGACATTGTCCTTGGTTTGTCCTGGCCGAGCTGTCGAGCAAGCCATTCATCCCGAATATTATGCCTGAAGGAGGCTATAGCTTCGGCATCCGGGCAGTCTACGATCTAGTTCTTCTTCGTTAGGAAACGATTCTAGAATAGCCGTGTGGACTCTCCTGGCTTCTGAACGAAGTTAATTAAATCGGAGGAGTCCGGCGGCCGAACATAAGTGCCCTGGAAGTTAGATCGGAATGCCTCTTCTAGGTCCTCCCAACACCCGATAGAGTTTTCGGGGAGGCTATTTAACCAGTGCCGAGCTGGCCCCTTGAGCTTCAGGGGTAAGTACTTGATGGCATGGAGGTAATCTCCTCATGCCATGTGGATGTGGAGGAGGAAATCCTCTATCCATACGGTTGGGTCAGTTGTCCCATCGTATTGCTCTATGTTTACGGGCTTAAACCCTTCCGGGAACTGATGCCGCATTACCTCATCTGTGAAGCACAGTGGGTGTACAGCGCCTCTAACCCGAGCTATGGTGCGCCGGTGATCAGCGTCTGCTCTAGGCCGTTCTTGTTCCCGCATGTTATGGTTGCGGTCGAGCCAAGGCCGATTCCTGTCACGTCTATCGGGTGAGTACCCTCTGGATCCGTAGATGGATCGTGTACGACCTGCTCTGTCATCCAGGTCATGTCGCAGGTCGAACCTATCATCGGGCTCTAATGGCTCCTTTCCCCGTCTTTGGGGTATCGTCGGCCTATAGCCGGTAATGTCAGCCGTCCTGTCTCGACCTCGAGGAGGGCGGTCTGGCCTGTCGTATGGAGTATGTTCGGGAGACGGCGTATCAGTGAGCTTGTCATCGAACTGTGGCAGCAGCCTTCGGCGCGGATAGCTCTTAGGTTGGTCCGACAGACCGGTGCCGTATCCTTCCTCGGCTGAGAGGACTCTCGTCCATCGATCAT
The DNA here is from genome assembly GCA_039707655.1 of Elymus sibiricus. Lineage (NCBI taxonomy): Eukaryota > Viridiplantae > Streptophyta > Magnoliopsida > Poales > Poaceae > Elymus > Elymus sibiricus. Next base: position 144,284,988 of record CM077675.1, read on the forward strand.
TGAGGTCGTTTTTTCGGCTTTGAGCTGCCACTCTTTTGCTTTCAGGCTGCAAGCCGTGGATATGAGCTGTTGCCTGAACAGTTCCTGATCTGCAGGATTGTCAGGGATGGCGAAGTCATCGGCATCCGCATTATCCTCCCCCTCGATAGACGGAGGTAGTCGTCGTCCTCGGGGTCATCTGGATCATCGGGGTTGCGACGGTCTTCGGTTCTCTCCTGACCCTCTAACGGGTGTTCAGGGATTTCGAGGCCGCCGATGTCTTCCGGGGTATCTCCGTCCCCGGTGCCATCGATAGACTTTCGCCCATTTTTTCCTTTTGACCGCTTATGCGGCTTTCGGCGTCTTGACGGCCCTTCATCCGATTTATCGCCGTTGTTCTTCGGAGTGTCCACCATGTAGACATCATATGTAGAGGTGGCAGTCCACAGCCCGGTCTTAGCGGGGGTGAGGGAGTGATCCTCCTCATCCATGTACTCTGCTTCCTCGGAAGCGTAGTCTAGCATGTCGGTTAAATCCTCAACAGTGGCTATCAAGTGGGTGGTGGGTGGGACAAAAAATCCGTCCTGACCCGTCTGAGGCCCGATCGGAGAATAGATCGGGGTTGGGTTGTCGCTGATCTTTATCGACGAGATCCGATCTAGAGCCTCGTCGAGTATCGAGAGCTCAATCGGACCAGTCTGCCCAGAGCTCCCGGAGTGAACCTCCGCTCCGTGCAGGGAGAGTGTTCGGCAAGAACAGGTGTCCGGACGTCGGGCTTTATGACCTGATCCGGACTGAACGACGGCCCCTCGCCGGGGTAGACCCCATGGGCGGAGCCGAATAGTGGGTCTGGGGTTAAAGCCTCAGAGCCTTTGGGCATGACAGGCGAGACTGCGAGCCCGGACAGTGATAGATTACCTCGAGAGTCTACGGAGAACTCTAAGTTCCAGAATCTGACCTCTTGATCAGGGGCGAAACTTCCGACGCGGCCTAGATGGCCGGTTGGGTCGGTGTGCAACACTATGCTGCCGAAAGCGAAGATCTGTCCAGGGACAAAAGTGCCCGTATTGCGGACCTCTTCGTTGACGACTAGGCGAGCCATCGATTCCTTCTGGTGATCACAGCGGAACTCTCAATGAAAGCACCAATGTTGGTGTCAAAACCGGCGGATCTCGGGTATGGGGCCCCGAACTGTGATACTTGGATCGATGGTAACAGGAGACGAAGAGGACATGGTTTTACCCAGGTTCGGGCCCTCCTATGGAGGTAATACCCTACGTCCTGCTTGATTATATTGATTGTATGGAGATTACAGGGTTGATCTACCTCGAGATCAAGTAACTAAACCCTAGATGAGTTCTGTTCGGCTACAACCTAAAACCCTCCGGCTTATATAGACGCCAGGGGTCCCTTAGGGTTTACACATGGTCGGTTACACGTCGAAGGGATAAACATGCCTATTTACTACTTTAAACGTGGAGGACAAGCCAGGATTCTCGAAGCTTCCTTCTCGGAGGCGAGGTCTTCAATCCTTCCAGTATTCGGCAAGTGGCCCATACAGTCCGGCCCATAAAACATAGGCTGGCCTCTCGAGGACCCCCTAATCCAGGACTCCCTCAGCCGCCGAGGTGCCTTAATGTGCCAGTATACTGGTAAAGTAGATGACCCTCAATGCTTCAACCAGACCCATTTGAAGGATCAGGATCTCAACACTATCGTCAAGTCTTTGTTGGGGGAATCATTAGCCGCCTACAGCAAGACTAGCTTAAGCCCCTTCTCTGCACTTAACCCGGCTCCGGATGTAAGTTTTTTCTTCCTAACCCTCATCCATTCTTTTAAGGTTGTACTTTACATATTTTATTAAACCTTTTCTGCTAACATGCTTTGTCATACATAGGCCGGCTCTTCCTTCTGGAAAAAAACTGTTGCCCCCGATTCTCAAGAAGAAGAGCAAGGTCCCGAAGGCATCAAAAACTAAGGCGCCAACCCGCAAGAGGAAACAGTCAGTGGAAGAGCTATTTGATTTAGATGACTCAGAGGTAGAATTTGACTCCCTTGGTCTTCTCTTTATGCAATTCATTGACGATGATTACTCACAGGAAGAAGCAGAAACAAGTCATGCCGATGCTGTCGAGGTAACCATTGTCTCCTCTGACTCGGATCTTTCGCGAGTAAAGAAAGTACGGCGGGCTGTACGGAAGGTAAAGAGTTCACGTTCTTTTGCTCACTTGAGTCATCACTTTCTCTTGAAGAAACAGCAAGACGACAGCAGACGTCAGACCCGGAGCACCAGCTCTGGAGACCTTTTAGCCGGCTTACCCAATGAACCGGCCCCTCGAAAACAGCGCACCGAAGTATTTTCTTGTCTCAAACTTGTTTTTCCTGCACGCTATCCTTGCAGCTTATCAATGTTTAACAATGCTAACATTTTCTAGGACTCGCCTCCTTCTTCCGGCGATTCAACAGCTTCAAAGTTGCCTCCCCTTATCATCAACCAGGGGTAAGTATTTTATATCCTACTCTTTGTCATAATAACCCGTCCTTGCTCATTGATGTGTAATTTTAACTTTGCTTCACAGGGCTTAAGCTAAACGGAGAAAAACTGGCGGGTCAGCCGCTGCTCCTGCTGTTCCAGAGCCGGCAATTCCAAAGCCAAGCATCCATGAAGCTCATGTTGAGCCTTCTGAAGCCGCCAAAGATATTCATGAAGAAGCTATTCAGCACAATGAGCCGATGGATATGGATATTGAAGCTCCCGAAGCTCATGCAGAAGCTGACCCTAAGACGCCCAGCCCCCAGCCAACAACTGACGACATAACCTCTCCTGAAGAAGTTATTGTTACCGGGGCGGCTCACAAGTCTCCGGCGCTTTCGAATATACTCCCTCCGTCCCAAAATAAGTGTCGCAAAATTAGTACTAAGTTAGTACAAATTTTGTACTAGACCAACGACACTTATTTTGGGACGGAGGGAGTACTATCGAAGCATATCAGCAAGGATGAAGCGGCTCATCTTGGGGAAGGAGATATTCAATTTGAACTCCCTAACCTTGAAAAGCTTACTTTATATTGTAACTCAATTGTATGAATGTAAAGTGAAAGTTTGACTGAATGAAATCTATGGTTTGATGAACTAAGTATCTATCTCTGAATTCATGTAGCAAACAAAAAACCATCATAGTTTTATCTAAATGAACACTCATCACAAACGGTTCAAGTTGAATACTCGTTTGATGATTGACAGCTATCTTTCTTTCGCCCGTAAGACAAGTCAAAATATTGGTGCGAAGGATTGGTCCAATGCGTCATAACAAACGTTTCTCGAATATGATCCGTGTGCCTAGTTGATACGTCTCCGTCGTATCTATAATTTTTGATTGTTTCATGCCAATATTATACAACTTTCACATACTTTTGGCAACAATTTATATTATTTATTGGACTAACCTATTGATCCAGTGCCTAGTGCGAGTTCCTATTTTTTGTGTGTTTTTTGTTTCGCAGAATATCCAATGAAACGAAGTCCAAACGCGATAAAAATTTACGGAGATTATTTTTGGAATATTTGTGAATTTTGAGAAGTGGAAGCAACACAAACGGAGGCTCACAGCCCCCACCACCGACTAGGGCGCGGCCCAGGGCCCAGGCGCGGGGGGGTGGGTGGTGCTCACCTCGTATGTTGGTTGGAGCTCTCATTCAGCCATAAGAAAGCTAATTTTTGGATAAAAATTCCCTAAAAATTTCAGCCCGATCAGAGTTACGGATCTATGGGAATATATGAAATGGTTTTTGGCCCGAAAACAGGAACGCGAAACAGAAGAGAACAGAGAGGGAGATCCAATCTCGGAGGGGCTCCCGTCCCTCCGCCGCCATGGAGGCCATGGACCAGAGGGGGAACTCTCCTCCCATCTAGGGGGAGGCCAAGGAAGAAGAAGAAGGAGGGGGCTCTTTGCCCCTCTCTCCCGGTGGCGCCAGAACGCCGCCGGGGCAATCATCATGACGGCGATCTACATCAACAATCTTGCCGCCGTCAACACCAACTCTTTCCCACTCTCTGCAGCGGTGTAACACCTCTCTTCCCCGCTGTAATCTCTACTTAAACATGGTGCACAACTCGATATATTATTTCCCAATGATATTTGGCTATCCTATGATGTTTGAGTAGATCTCTTTTGTCCAACGGGTTAATTGTGGTATGATGTTATGAATGTGAGTTATATGTTGATATCGTGCTGTCCTATGGTGCCCTCCATGTCGCGTAAATGTGAGGGATCCCTGCTGTAAGGTGTTGCAATATGTTCATGATTTGCCTATGGTGGGTTTCTTGAGTGACAGAAGCATAAACCCGAGTAGGTGGTTTGTTGTGTATGGGAGTAAAGAGGACTTGATACTTAATGCTATGGTTGGATTTTACCTTAATGGTCTTTAGTAGTTGCGGATGCTTTCTAGAGTTCCAATCATAAGTGCATATGATCCAAGTAGAGAAAGTATGTCAGCTCATGCCTCTCCCTCATTGCATATACCAAGTATCTATCGTATCATATTCAATTGCCTATGGACAATCTTTCTCTGCGTTACACAAAAAGCTTGCTACTAAACTATTTACTTTTATTGTTGTTTTATTAAAACAGCACCTAACTTTTATTTCCACGTTCTTTATTATCTTGCAAAGTACTTCTAGTTTTATTCCCGCAAAGTAGTTTCATACTTGTTCTAGGTAAAGCAAACGTTAAGTGTGCGTAGAGTTGTATCGGTGGTCGATAGAACTTGAGGGGATATTTGTTCTACCTTTAGCTCCTCGTTGGGATTCGACACTCTTACTTATCAAAAAAGGCTACAAACAATCCCCTACACTTGTGGGTTATCAAGACCTTTTTCTGGCACCATTGCCAGGGAGCAATAGCGTGGGGTGAATATTCTCGTGTGTGCTTGTTTGCTTTATCACTAAGTAATTTTTATTTTCTGTTTAGTTGTTTTCTATCTTTAGATATGGGTAGAAAACGCAAAATACCCAAAAAATAGATGTACTTGCTGCTCCAAAAGTTGAGGAACCACTAGTGTTCCGTACCACCGAAGATATTACTTGGATCATCTTCGATCCACTTGTGCTCGTGCTGAAAACCCAACTAGCTTAGTTGAGGGAAAATCATTAAATGAGCATGCTCATTATGTGCGACACAGCATATCTCAAAAAGGGAAACTCTTGTGGCATAAAATTAATACTTTGTGTTGCTATGCTTGGAATCTAAGTGAAATTTATGATTTTACTTGTTGTTCTGAATAAACTAAAAAACACCTTCCCTACCAATCACTACTAGGGAAAATCTTATAGACAGAATCTTACCAGTAGCGCGGTTTAAAAAAAGGCGCTACTGCTACTTATCAGTAGCGCGCTACAACAGACCGCGCTACTGCTACCCGAATAGCAGTAGCGCGTCAGGAGGAAACGGCGCTACTACTACAATTGCCACGACCCTTGCCGCAGACTAGGTATAGCAGTAGCGCCTGTTTCCTAAAAGCGCTACTGCTATGTCATTTAGCAGCAGCGCTTTATCCCAAAGAGCGCTACTGCTAAAGCCTATCTTCTCCAACTTCTCCAACCGGCCGCCCCTCACTCTCCCCTCCACTCCACTCTCACTCTCCCCCGCACCCCCATCATCCGCCGCCGCCGCCGTTCCCCGACCACCGTCGTCGCCCGCCGCCGCCGATGCTCCTGGTCCTCCTCCACAGAGGTAGTCCCCTCATCCCTGCTCCTCCATACTCCCTCCTCCTCCTCTCTCCTCCCTCCTCCCACCGCCCTCCTCCCCCTCCGCGCCCCTTCCTCCTCCTCTGGCCGCCCCCTCCTCCCTCCTCCGTCCTCATCCGGCCAAGCCCTCCGCTGGCCGCCCTCCTCCCACCGCCCTCCTCCCCCTCCTCCTCTCTCCTCCCTCCTCCCACCCCCTCCTCATTCCTCCTCCTCCCTCCTCCCACCGCCCTCCTCTCTCCTCCCTCCTCCTCCTCCCTCCTCCCACCCCCTACTGCCACCATCTCTCCTAAACCCTAAACTGTTTTTTACTGTTCTTGTATAATGTAGTTTTTTTTACTGTTTTTTAGTAAGTGTTTAATAGAAATAGTTTATTTAGGAAGTGGTTAATAGAACTAGTTTATTTATAGTAAGTGCTTAATAGAACTTGTATAATGGTCGCTTCTCCTTCTTATCTTTGTGCTAGACCTTTGTTATGCACTAGGGGGAGAAGGAGTAGCGATCATCATCAACGGTCGAAAAATCGGTGAGGGAGTGTCCACCATATATGAGAGAAGAAGAATGCCGACTATTGTCGTGGGGGTTGCTTCTCCTTCTTCTCCTTGTGCTAGATATTTGTTATGCACTAGGGGAAGGAGGAGTAGCGACCATCATCGACGGTCGAAAAATCGGTGAGGGAGTGTCCACCATAAACGTGAGATAAGAGTTTAGGAAGGAAGACTCGACAGACCTAAAGTCAACCCGTTGCATATTGAGTAATAGTGATCTGTGTGTTGAGTTTCCTGGTAGTTGCCTTTGATCGATTCTAAATGTTTCAACTATGAACATAGGAAATGTCTGACGACAAAAGGGAATTCGTTATGTGCGAATGCTGCGAAGACGAGCACGGCCTGTGCGACAAGCCTCACCAAGTTGGTGGTAGGCACTTCAGCATCATGCTGGATGAGACCTTCGAAGTGGATACAGTAAGTCACAATGACAAGTCTTTTTTCGTAATTAAGCATGACTTCTACTTATTTTGCTTCAACTTATAATTTTAATTTTTTACTATTCTACTAGTGTATCCCCTGCCATGCAAGAATTTATGTCTTGGATAAGATTGGTTTCAGTACTAAAAAAAGTATGGAGGTAAAGAGAGTTCACTTGAGGACCGAGCATGGTTATACTTTTGTCGTAAAATTGTACAATGCAGACACCTACTCCTATTTTGAATGCAAAAATTGGAGAGCACTATGCAAGGCTTATGCATTTCATCCTAATTTGCTTATCACCTTTGATATTCGTCCGGAAGATGAAATTGAAGGTAATATCGACATCCGAGTCGATGTGCAGACGCCTCCAGTTCTACCATTATGTGAGTTTCTCAACCATATTTATTAAGTAATTTATATTGTTTATTTAAAAATAGTTGACAACTAATTTCTATTGACAGCTTATTTCCATTCAAGCAAACATGTCCAGCGCTTGGTAGACAGCACCTACTACTGTCCCGGGGCTGAACTAAACTGCGGGGAGATAGGTCATTATGTTTCATGGCTTGAGGATCTTGATACTGTCAAGACAGGTTATTTTCCTGGACTTCGAGATATTAGTACTCAAAACGTGCGACCACTAGTGTGCGTATTGAACTACGGTCACATCTATCTAGGAAAGATGGTAAGATTTTTACTATTTGTCCTCAGTGCATCTTTTGCATACATTATTTTTTAAGCAAAACTTCATTGCTAAGTATGTTACCCGATGAGTGTTGTGCCTCGTTGGATCGAGTCTAAAGGTCGCATGACAATGGTTAGCTTACGGCCAAGATATCCTGTATTGCACATGACTGCATTCATCATTTCTCGAAGCGAGCAAGTCTTAATAGTCAAAGACTGGAGCAAAATTGTGAAGGATCGCAGCAGAGAAGTACTAGAGGGAAGCAATCAGAAGCGCAGCCCACAATTAGGAAACAGGTTCATCTGCATTCTCCAATATGATGAAGCAGGAGTGCTACACATGTTTTATGCTATTTTACCTGAGAGAGAGCAGGAGGAGTAGGTCCTAGGTATTAAGAACAATTAGTTAGTGCTGATTATATATGACTATGATGATGATGAGAAGTTTTTATTATGTGCTACAATGTGTTAGAGTTGATGGTGATGCTGAGGAGGAGGAGTAGTGATTATGAGTACTATGATGATGATGAGGAGGAGGAGGAGTTGTTATTATAACTAGTGACCAAGTTGTTATATGATGTGTCATGGACGAAAATGATGATGATGAGGAGTTGCTATATGACAATGATGTATTATGATGATACTGTATGAAAACTTGTATAATGGCGTATGAATATACGACATAAAACAAAAAAGAAATACGTAATAATAGTAGTAGCGCGGCTAGAGAGGTGCGCTGCTAGTAACTACCAGCAGCACTTTCTACAAAAAGCGCTGCTGCTAAGCAGGTATAGCTATAGCGCGGGCGAACACACGCTACTGCTACACTTTAGCTGTAGCGCCTTAGCAGTAGCGCACTGCGCCGCGCTACTGCTATACCAAAAACCGACGCTACTGCTAGGCTTTTCCCTATTAGTGAATGTGTGTTTAATGATAATGAAATACTCTCATCTTATGCCAAGGAGACCTATTGTTATTTTGATGTTGAGCAAATTTAAGAATTTGTTGCTTTTAAGGCTGGCTATGAAATTGCTTCTTTGATTGAAAAGTATGATGCTACTCTTTACAAATCTGAAATTTTTGCCATACTTAAATATTGCTATGAAAACTATGCTTCTAATGCTTATATCAATGAATTTATTGAAAAAATGACTACTGCCTTGGAGGAGACTAATATTTTGCAGGAATCTATGGAAGAGAAAGTTGCTGAAATTGTGAGCTCATTAGATGAAAAAGATGAGGAGGAGAGCGAAGAACAAAAGGAGGAAGAGCGGACTAGATACCCGTGCCCACCTTCTAATGAGAGTAACTCTTCAACTCATACATTATTTAATCTCCCTTCGCACATACCGAAGGATGAATGCTATGATGATTTCCATGATCCCTTGGATTTGTTTGAAATATCCCTTTTTGATGAACTTGATGCTTGCTATGCTTGTGGCCATGATGCCAATATGAATTATGCTTATTGTCGTGGTTTTGTCACGGTAGATGTCCCCGTGAAAGGACTTAGATTAGAGGCCATCGCTAAGGTGAGCTCGAAGGGGATGATCGGAATCGAGAGACAAGGGTTACCCAGGTTTGGCCCCTCGAAAAGAGGTAAAAGCCTACGTCCTGCTTTGTGTTGTATTGATTGGGTATTGATTACAAGGGAGCGAGTTCGCTTGACCTAGCTATCGATGAGTTGTTTTCATCGTCTAAGCCGCCCAGGTAACCCGCCTTTATATACACAAGTCAAGGCCCTGGGCTTGCAAGAGTCCGGGCTGGGTTATACTTGATAACCGACCTCACCCCTAACGACACACGCCTTGTTTAACAAACCGCCACCGGCTGGTCAAGCCAGCCGGGTTACATCTTGTCTTCTGGATCTGGGCCTCCAGGCCCATTGGATAAGCTTACTCCTAATGTTGTCGTAAGCCGCCAACCGTATGACCCAGCCCCTCCTGGGCGGGTCTCACCACGGGGTTATATCCCCAACATTAGGTCCCAGATTGATTTGAACCGGTTCATGTCAATCTTCAAATCTTCTGGTTGGCGAGTCTTGCCTTCTCTGATAACCTTCATGACCCGCCGAAAAATGGGCGATCGTTGCTTTTGACAAGCTTTCATGACTCACCGTGACGTCATCAGAAAAGTCAAAAAAGATTGCTCTGACGTCAAAGCGGATCTTTCGTCATTAATATGACCAGCCTAGAAATCAAGGCATCTTCTTAGTTTAATCATCATCGTGCTCCCTCGATTCCCGCACCAGACCGTTCGTGAGGCTATTATAACCTTATAAATAAGCACGGGGGGCTACCACTTTCATTTTCCATGCCGCCATCTTCTTCTTCTTCCTCTGGACCACCGAAGCTCGCTGCGCCGCCGAAGCTCGTCGTCTTCATCAACTTCAGCCGCTGCATCAACCTGAACGCGTCCAGAACATTGCTGCATCCGCTCGCATCCTCCATGTTTCGTTATCGCTCCCTGTTAGATCTGTACTTAATCTTTTAGATCTTCCCCGAGTTCGTCGGGTTTCTTCGGTATTGGTCTCCGTTCATTAGAACATTCTTCACTGATTAGATGGAAGGCATCTTCTCTAAAGTCTTACGACGCTGCCGAAATCACGCGGCCGTCCGCTCCATAATCATGCCACATTCATTGTAGATCTGCAGTTTGTTTTAATCTGCGCAGAGGCCGTCTGTTCTTCCACTGGTCCTTTTAGGGATAGAATATTTTTCTTTTTTCCTCGCCCGTAGATCTTGAATCCATAGCCGTGTTTGCAGAATCTGTTTCTCAACACTTAGCAATTTTTCAATATGTGCTGATAGCCTTTACGCGCCGTAAAGCTGCCGGCTCACGCTGTCATACCGCAAGTAGCTTCGGCGGCTCATAATTTTATATTGACCCGCCATACGCTGTCACTATTTCTAGTCATAGCGACATTGGTCAGAATGTATTTTTAACCCGCCAAATATTCATGTCTTCCCGCAGCTTCCTAAGCCGCCACTATGTCTAAAACCACGTCCACCTGCAACTGGGTAAAGTCTGGAGTGACCAAAGAGTCAGTCAAAGAATTTGTCACCATGGGAGTTCTGCCAGCTCTGGACGTTATCAACTGGCGGGTTCCAGGCAGTGAAACCACCCCTAAACCCAAAGACGGGGAAGTCATTGTATTCACGGATCATCTGTTGCGTGGCTTCTCCCCGCCCTGGTCTAAGTTTTTTCGGGATGTCATACATGCATTCAAACTGCACCCCCAAGACATTGGCCTGAATTCTGTCACCAATATGTGCCAATTCCAAACTTTCTGTGAAGCCTACCTTCAAGGGGAACCATCTGTCGACATCTTCAAAGAGTATTTCTACATCAACCACCAAACAGAAATGGCGGACGGGTTAAGCCTTGAGCTCGGGGGCGTTACTCTTCAGAGGCGGAGGGACGTACTCTTCCCAGCAGCGACCCTGCCAAGTCACCCCAAAGAGTGGAACAAGACTTGGTTCTACAGCCAAGACACTTCACCAGAAGGGGAGAACCCACTGCCGGGTTACCCTTCCTACCGGCTTAGCACAGATACAGAGCTTTCAGACTGGATGTCAGCCGCCGGACGCGCCCAATATGCCTCCAGTTTTTCAAAAGTCAGGGCCTTGTTAGCTAATGGTTTAACGGGGGTTGATCTGACCCGCCGCTGGGTCTCTTGGAGGATTCTGCCATTGAGCCACTGTCGGTGTCAAAACCGGCGGATCTCGGGTAGGGGGTCCCGAACAGTGATACTTGGATCGATGGTAACAGGAGACGAAGGGGGCAAGGTTTTACCCAGGTTCGGGCCCTCCTATGGAGGTAATACCCTACATCCTGCTTGATTATATTGATTGTATGGAGATTACAGGGTTGATCAACCTCTAGATCAAGTAACTAAACCCTAGATGAGTTCTGTTCGGCTACAACCTAAAACCCTCCGGCTTATATAGACGCCAGGGGTCCCTTAGGGTTTACACACGGTCGGTTACACGTCGAAGGGATAAACATGCCTATTTACTACATTAAACGTGGAGGACAAGCCACGATTCTCGAAGCTTCCTTCTCGGAGGCGAGGTCTTCAATCCTTCCAGTATTCGGCAAGTGGCCCATACAGTCCGGCCAATAAAACATAGGCCCACCTGCCGAGGACCCCCTAATCCAGGACTCCCTCAGTAGCCCCCGAACTAGCCTCCAACACCAAGGGTCCAGGCTCCAGCTACTTCAAATGATCAGAGTCTTCGGCTTGCGAGGCGAGTTCCTTTCTCCAAATAGTAATCGGCCGGGCCTTTAGTTCGGCCTCCGTCGACGTGTAATTTTTCCGATCATAGATCGTCCGTATACCATGAGTAGCTCGGCCCTTGGAGGCCAAGCATCAGAGAGCCAACAATGTTTTCTGACAACTTTTCAGACGAAAAGTTATGGCTTTCCACGACCACTGAACCAATCGAAAAGACCTGCCTCGTGGTTCGAGGCCGTTTCCACTAGCACGATCCATCAATGCACAGATCGTGCCCCATTTTACATGGGATATGTTTAATCACGCGCATATAATGGCACGCACGCCTTGGGAAGCGGAGAGATTCACGGCGCCGTGAAGGGAGGCTAACCAGCAGCAATCTTTAATAAAAGGGGAAGTAAACCCCAAGGCTTACCCACATCTCCCCGTCGCATCCCTGCTTCCTCAATCTTCCGAGCTTCTTGAGCCCAGATCTAGGTCTTCCGTTCTTCCCCCTCTGAGCTTAGACATGGCCAGCTCCGGTTCCAACGGCAAGTGGGAGGCGTCCACGGTCACAGACCAGGACATCCGGGACCTCAAGGCAGCCGGATACCTCCCCGCCAATGTCTTCCACCGCGCTGTGGAGAAGGGTCAGGTGATCCCCACCCCCAAATGAGGTGAGAGGGTAGTCTTCGTCCCTCATTTCATCAGAGGATTAGGCTTCCCGCTTCACCCCTTCGTGGGGGGCCTCATGTTCTTCTACGGCCTCGACTTCCACGACCTCCCGCCGAACTCTTTTATGCATATATCAGCTTTCATTATCATCTGCGAGGCTTTCCTGCGAGTCGAGCCACACTTAGGACTGTGGCTCAAGATCTTCAACATCAAGCCGAAGTGTGTCGCTCACGCACATGCGGATTGCGGCGGGGCAGTCATCGGCAAGCTTCCGCGTGCTGTATGGCCATCCGGCACCTGCATCGACACTATCAAGACTTGGCAAAAAGAGTGGTTTTACATCACCGAGCCAAGGGAAGAGGGCGGAACTGTTCCTGCTGAATCCAGAACTGTTCCTGCCGAATTCAGATCCGGCCCCCTGACCAGATTGACCTCATGGGTCTGAAAGGGCCTCGATTGGGGGTCGGATACTGAGGTGGAGGACCAGCAGAGGGGCATTGCCTCCCTAATCAGGGAGGGAGTCGGTCTGACCACCGTGGTCCAGGTTATGCTTCGGCGGGGCATCCTCCCCTGCCAGCGCCGGAGTTCTCCTATGTGGAATTACCGGACTGACGATGACCCTACAGTTCGTCAACTCTTCCGTACCACGCGGGAGAAGCTATGGAAGGCGCTGTTCAAGGCGTAGGAGAACTGGCCGGCTGAGCAGGAGGACAAGGGCCTGAGCGCCGTCAGGCCCCCATCCAAGGTATAGTATAGCTTTATTTGATCGGCTTTTGTCTTCCTACAGAAAGTCTAAGCATTCTCCGATCACTATTGTAGGAATGGCTGAGCAAGTTCAAGGGCATCAAGTGTCCGGCTCCACAGCCCGAAGACGCTAAATCTCCGCAGCTTTTGGAGATGCTCGTCGTGGCGCCTTACAAGGCGCCAGAGAAGAAGGAGAAGAAGAAACCAGGCCGAACAGGCCTGCGCAACAGGGACCAGCCAGAGGCTGCATCCGAAGAGACCCACGCCTCCTCGAATCAAGAGGAGGAGCATGAGGTCGAGGGGGGAGGCGATTCCCCCCTCACAGGAAAGAGGGCAGCGTCACCAGACACTTCAGAGGATGTGATTCCTCCCGCCCCGAAGAAAGCACGCCGGACACAAGTGGTTTCGTCCGACAACAGTTCGGACTCGGGTACCGAGTCCGAGGACTTCGAAAGGGTAACACGAAGGACCCTCAGCGTTAGGCCCCCACCTCGAAGGTAAGGATCCGAAGACCTCCTGAGCCATCAGTGCTTGATTTTGAATGTTTATTGACATATGAGCGCCTATCAACTTGCAGCCCACCACGTGTTCTCCCCACCGATCATGTTTCGGATGGGGAGACCCCGCCCACCGAGCTAGCGGAGAGCGGGTCCGCGTCGCGCCCTTCTCCTCCGGGCACCACGAAGGATGCCACGGAGGTGTCATCCCAGCAGGCTTCTTTGGAGCCGGGCACTGGAGGCGGGGGCGACGACATCATGGTCGAGGCTAACACCTCGACCGCCGAAGACCAGGGGGAGAAGCTCCTCCCGGATACCGAGGACACCGGGTAAGGAGTTGTCCAGCCGCCTCCAAGGCTGTCTCCGGAGCGCACTATGCCTCCGGAGGCACAGGTTCAATCCCGGTTGGGGATCAGGTTAACCGATCCCCACCGGCGCATCCGACCGGTTCTATCCAGCGCCTCCCTCTCCTAGGAGCACCACACCCTTATGGGTACGGTGCTGCAGAGCATTCAATCCGTGGATACCGAACTGAAGGAGGCCTTCAACAGTCTCCTGACGGGCTTTCAGCTAAGCCATGTAATGCTCTGTTTTGTGAATTATTGATTTATTTAAGTAATTGTTATATACATAGCAGCCCCCGAGCCCTAGGTAAGTTTTGAAAAAACTTGCCTGGGGGTCAAAACATAGATCCTTATCCGAACTACGCATATGTTCAGATCGGTCTGTCAGCCCTTAAGTAGACCGGACACAGGATTTTTATAGTGACAGTTCGGAGGTTGTGAATCCCTGTAATGTGATATGAGCATGTTTGTTACAGGGTTCGTCGTCGGCAGCGGCTACTAACGCTGCCGAGCTAGAGGAGCTAAATCGGAAGCTCAAGAGCTCCGAAGACGAGCTTGATGCTCTAAACAAGATATTCGATGAGGCGCAAGGTAAATCGAATTAGAGCATTCAAAAACTCTGCGTTACCGTACTGTCAACGCAGTGTTTTTTGACATGCTTAATGCTTTGCGCAGCCTCGGCGAAGGAGATTGAGAAGCTCGAGGCTGAGCTTTAGAAGGCCAAGCAAGAAGCTTCAATTGAGAAGGCGGTGGCCCAGAAAGCGGCCACCGCCTTATCCGCCTTGAGAGCCACTAGTGACAAGCATGAGGCTCGGGTGGAAGAAATTCAACAGGAGCTCAAGGACACAGGCAAAAAGTGCGAGGACCTTGAGCGAAAAAGCCAGGAGCAGGCCGCCGAACTATCCACCCTCAAAACCGATCTGCAAAAGGAGTGGGTGGATAGGCGGTCCTATGAAGAGGAGGTCGGCCAAGCCAAGGCTATCCTGGATGGTAAGCCATATTTATTGCAGTGTATCTTCGGGGATGGCAAGTTCAAAGTGCTCACCCAAGTATGGCGTTCCGCAGGCGCCTGCTTGGACCTCTAGAAGAGCGCAGCTGACGCGAAGCAGTTCTATGCTTCGCGGGGGGAAGGAGATGAAGCTCGTCTATTCTGGGCACAATTCGAAGCCCCCGAGCGCCCTCCTCTCCTCAGTGAGCAGCTGAAGCAGCTATTGGAGCTACACCGGATGGCAGAACCGGCCATGAAGGATCTCTGTATCTGGCTATGGCCTAACGAGCCACTGCCGGACAGCTACTTCGGCCTGGTGCAGAAGCTCAGCGACGCCACTCCTCGGTTCGACACACTGAGGCGTTCTTCCTGCATCGAGGGAGCCAGAATGACCTTCGCGAAGGCCAAGGTGCACTGGCCGGGACTGGAACCGATGAAAGTAGCCACTGCCCCTTCGCCACCTGGGAAGGAGTATAGGTGTCCCGAGAGGTACTTCTCCGGAGTTATGGAGGGTGCTCGGGCCATAGAATCATAGTGTTCGAGAGATACCATGTATGAGTGAACGCTTATGTAATATGTCCTAAGACCTTTGAATGCATTTACATATAAAGTTGCATGGTTTATCATGTCTTGTATGTTTTTGCATCCTTTATAACTCCTTTGTGGCCGTTAACCCTGAAAGCTGCGAGTCGTCGGCTTCAGCCCCCGCGTAGATACTACACGAGGTGTCTCTTCCAACCGCATTGTAACCCTTAGCCGAACTATCGGCGCCCAAAGGCGGTAGTGTGGAGCAGACAAGGCAATCGGACCATAATGCTTTATTGCTTTCACTTAGCCGTAGGGGCGCGAGAAAGGAGTGCGGGGGCTAATGACTAGCCCCCAGGCGTTTGTGTTGTTCGGATGAACCGCGGCCAAAGCCTATATCACCTGGTTTGTACTAACGCAAAACCCATCGTATGACACGGAATAACCTCTGATGAGATTTAGTTAAGCTCGGATTCGCAGACTGGTTCTCGCACACCATGACAGTCAGTTTTCGGCTTTCTCCGCTGAGGCGCTTAACCAGATTAGCCGGAAGCGCAATCGCAGTGGTGCTCCCTTTGCCCTTTTAGCCGAACTAGCAGAACATAAAGGGGCAAGCACAGGAGCCGGGCAACCCAACTATTGACCCAAGACATAGTTCGGAACCAATGCATATAAAGCGTAATTCCAAGACGACGAACACTAAGGCAGTTGTCATTACGGCGATTTATAAGGTCGAGCCCCCGGTCTATTAGCCGGTGGCATCGTAAAGTATACCAAACAGGCTCGCGAGAAGAGGGAGAAAACAGAGGGTGTTCTGAAAAGGGACAGCAAAGAGATAATAATATATCTGTATTTTACTCAACAAGTCTTATTATTCAAATTACCGATGCAACTGTTTACAGGTATTTGATAAATAAAATAAAAAACTTTACAGGAGGGGTTGTACTAAGGGCCTTCTATGGGTGACCTGACGTCCTTGATGTGCCCTGTCACTTATCCGCTCCTGCATCTCCTAAGGAGGTGTATGCCTTTATGGGCTTTGCTTGTTCGGCGAGCAGACCTTGAAGAAAGAGTCTTGAGAAGTCGCCGATGTATGGATGAGCTTGACGCCTTTAGCAGGCACTTTTATGGTACCTGTGGTATGTCCGAGGACGTGTTGACAGTAATAGTTCGGTCCAGCCGAACACTTACCCTCTAATAGTTTTTCCCCACCGTTGCCCATGGGATTTTGAGCGCGAAGTTGTGCCTTCTTGGCACGTATTTTGCCGGTACTAGGGCCGTGCGATGGGGGGCGAAACCCTATGTATGGGGAGCGGAAGTTTTTGGTACTACAGATTGAGAACGAGCTCGCTTCCCAGCCTTGGGTGCCTTTATGGCAGATGTCGGCGCTTGCCGATCATCGGTGTAATGGAATTCGGCTGCAAGGGCCAACGCATGCTCCTCAGTTCGGAGGGAGTGCTCTGTGTTGCGATTGACAGTAATGACCCCCCCTAGGGCCGGGCATCTTGATCTTGAGGTATGCGTAGTGTGGGATGGCATTAAAGCGAGCGAACGATGTACGGCCGAGCAGGGCGTGATAGCCGCTGCGGAAAGGTACTATGTCGAAGATCATGTCCTCGCTTCGGAAGTTATTGGGCGAGCCGAACACAACTTCCAGGCTTACGGAGCCTGTGCACCGGGCTTCAACGCCTGGGATCACTCCTTTGAAGGTAGTGTTGCTAGGCTTGATCCTTGACGGATCTATGCCCATCTTTTTCACCGTATCTGAGTAAATCAGATTGAGGCTACTTCCACCGTCCATGAGGACTTTAGTGAGGTGGTACCCATCTATGATCGGGTCTAGGACGAGTGCGGCCGAACCCCCATGACGGATACTGGTCGGATGGTCTCGGCGATCGAAAGTGATCGGATATGCCGACCATGGGTTATACTTCGGGGCTACAGGCTCCATGGCGTAGACATCTCGAAGGGCGCGCTTCCTCTCCTTTTTGGGTATATGAGTGGCGTAGATCATATTTACTGTCTTTACCTCTGGAGGGAATTTCTTTTGACCGCCACCGATTGGACCACGAGGCTCATCCTCGTCCTCGCTGCGTTGGCTCTTGCCTTGGTCCTCAGTTGCGAGCTTGCCGGCCTGTTTGAAGACCCAACAGTTACGGTTGGTGTGATTGGCGGGCTTCTCCTGAGTGCCATGGATCTGGCAAGGCCTCTCCAGAATCTTGTCCAGCGGGGTAGGTCCGTCGTGTTTGCCTTTAGGAGGCTTCTTCCGCTGCCCAAAACGGGAATTGCGGAAGCCGGCGTTGACAGCCGTGTCATCGGCATCACTATTATTGTGCCGGCGCTTGTTCTTGTTGCGCGTCGGTTTCCCGTTGCCATCCCGAACTTCAGAGGTTCCGGGGTCTTCGGGGTTATGGCTACGTCTAGCTAGCCAGTTATCCTCGCCCGTGCAAAATCAGGTCATGAGTGACGTGAGGGCGGACATTGTCCTTGGTTTGTCCTGGCCGAGCTGTCGAGCAAGCCATTCATCCCGAATATTATGCCTGAAGGAGGCTATAGCTTCGGCATCCGGGCAGTCTACGATCTGGTTCTTCTTCGTCAGGAAACGATTCTAGAATAGACATGCGGACTATCCTGGCTTCTGAACGACGTTACTTAAATCGGAGGAGTCCGGTGGCCTAAAATAAGTGCCCTGGAAGTTAGATCGGAATGCCTCTTCTAGGTCCTCCCAACACCCGATAGAGTTTTCGGGGAGGCTATTTAACCAGTGCCGAGTTGGCCCCTTGAGCTTCAGGGGTAAGTACTTGATGGCATGGAGGTAATCTCCTCGTGCCATGTGGATGTGGAGGAGGAAATCCTCTATCCATACGGTTGGGTCAGTTGTCCCATCGTATTGCTCTATGTTTACGGGCTTAAACCCTTCCGGGAACTGATGCCGCATTACCTCATCTGTGAAGCACAGTGGGTGTGCAGCGCCTCTAACCCGAGCTATGGTGCGCCGGTGATCGGCGTCTGCTCTAGGCCGTTCTTGTTCCCGCATGTTATGGTTGCGGTCGAGCAAAGGCCGATTCCTGTCACGTCTATCGGGTGAGTACCCTCTGGATCCGTAGATGGATCGCGTACGACCTGCTCTGTCATCCAGGTCATGTCGTAGGTCGAACCTATCATCGGGCTCTAATGGCTCCTTTCCCCGTCTTTGGGGAATCGTCGGCCTATAGCCAGTAATGTCAGCCGTCCTGTCTCGACCTCGAGGAGGGCGGTCTAGCCTGTCGTATGGAGTATGTTCGGGAGACGGCGTATCAGTGAGCTCGTCATCGAACTGTGGCAGCAGCCTTCGGCGCGGATAGCTCTTAGGTTGGTCCGACAGACCGGTGTCATATCCTTCCTTGGCTGAGAGGACTCTCGTCCATCGATCATTGAGGTCGTTTTGTTTGGCTTTGAGCTGCCGCTCTTTTGCTTTCAGGCTGCGAGCCGTGGATATGAGCTGTTGCCTGAACAGTTCCTGATCTGCAGGATTGTCAGGGATGGCGAAGTCATCGGCATCCGCATTATCCTCCCCCTCGATAGACAGAGGTAGTCGTCGTCCTCGGGGTCATCTGGATCATCGGGGTTGCGACGGTCTTCGGTTCTCTCCTGACCCTCTAACGGGTGTTCGGGGATTTCGGGGCCGCCGATGTCTTCCGGGGTATCTCCGTCCCCGGTGCCATCGATAGACTTTCGCCCCTTTTTTCCTTTTGACCGCTTATGCGGCTTTCGTCGTCTTGACGGCGCTTCATCCGATTTATCGCCGTTGTTCTTTGGAGTGTCCACCATGTAGACATCATATGTAGAGGTGGCAGTCCACTGCCCGGTCTTAGCGGGGGTGAGGGAGTGATCCTCCTCATCCATGTACTTTGCTTCCTCGGAAGCGTAGTCTAGCATGTCGGTTAAATCCTCGACAGTGGCTATCAAGTGGGTGGTGGGTGGGACAAAAAATCCGTCCTGACCCGTCTGAGGCCCGATCTGAGAATAGATCGGGGTTGGGTCGCCGCTGATCTTTATCGACGAGATCCGATCTAGAGCCTCGTCGAGTATCGAGAGCTCAATCGGACCAGTCTGCCCAGAGCTCCCGGAGTGAACCTCCGCTGCGTCCGTGCAGGGAGAGTGTTCGGCAAGAACAGGTGTCCGGACGTCGGGCTTTATGACCTGATCCGGACTGAACAACGGCCCCTCGCCGGGGTAGACCCCATGGGCGGAGCCGAATAGTGGGTCTGGGGTTAAAGCCTCAGAGCCTTTGGGCATGACAGGCGAGACTGCGAGCCCGGACAGTGATAGATCACCTCGAGAGTCTACGGAGAACTCTAAGTTCCCGAATCTGACCTCTTGATCAGGGGCGAAACTTCCGACGCGGCCTAGATGGCCGGTTGGGTCGGTGTGCAACACTATGCTGCCGAAAGCGAAGATCTGTCCAGGGACAAAAGTGCCCGTATTGCGGACCTCTTCGTTGACGACTAGGCGAGCCATCGATTCCTTCTCGCGATCACAGCGGAACTCTCAATGAAAGCACCAATGTCGGTGTCAAAACCGGCGGATCTCGGGTATGGGGTCCCGAACTGTGATACTTGGATCGATGGTAACAGGAGACGAAGAGGACAAGGTTTTACCCAGGTTCGGGCCCTCCTATGGAGGTAATACCCTACGTCCTGCTTGATTATATTGATTGTATGGAGATTACAGGGTTGATCTACCTCGAGATCAAGTAACTAAACCCTAGATGAGTTCTGTTCGGCTACAACCTAAAACCCTCCGGCTTTTATAGACGCCAGGGGTCCCTTAGGGTTTACACATGGTCGGTTACACATCGAAGGGATAAACATGCCTATTTACTACTTTAAACGTGGAGGACAAGCCACGATTCTCGAAGCTTCCTTCTCGGATGCGAGGTCTTCAATCCTTCCAGTATTCGGCAAGTGGCCCATACAGTCCGGCCCATAAAACATAGGCCGGCCTCCCGAGGACCCCCTAATCCAGGACTCCCTCAGCCGCCGAGGTGCCTTAATGTGCCAGTATACTGGTAAAGTAGATGACCATCAATGCTTCAACCAGACCCATTTGAAGGATCAGGATCTCAACACTATCGTCAGGTCTTTGTTGGGGGAATCATTAGCCGCCTGCAGCAAGACTAGCTTATGCCCCTTCTCTGCACTTAACCCGGCTCCAGATGTAAGTTTTTTCATCCTAACCCTCATCCATTCTTTTAATGTTGTACTTTACATATTTTATTAAACCTTTTCTGCTAACATGCTTTGTCATACATAGGCCGGCTCTTCCTTCTGGAAAAAAACTGTTGCCCCCGATTCTCAAGAAGAAGAGCAAGGTCCCGAAGGCATCAAAAACTAAGGCGCCAACCCGCAAGAGGAAACAGTCAGTGGAAGAGCTATTTGATTTAGATGACTCAGAGGTAGAACTTGACTCCCTTGGTCTTCTCTTTATGCAACTCATTGACGATGATTACTCACAGGAAGAAGCAGAAACAAGTCATGCCGATGCTGTCCAGGTAACCATTGTCTCCTCTGACTCGGATCTTTCACGAGTAAAGAAAGTACGGCGGGCTGTACGGAAGGTAAAGAGTTCACGTTCTTTTGCTCACTTGAGTCATAACTTTCTCTTGAAGAAACAGCAAGACGACAGCAGACGTCAGACCCGGAGCACCGGCTCTGGAGACCTTTTAGCCGGCTTACCCAATGAACCGGCCCCTCGAAAACAGCGCACCGAAGTATTTTCTTGTCTCAAACTTGTTTTTCCTGCGCGCTATCCTTGCAGCTTATCAATGTTTAACAATGCTAACATTTTCTAGGACTCGCCTCCTTCTTCCGGCGATTCAACAGCTTCAAAGTTGCCTCCCCTTATCATCAACCAGGGGTAAGTATTTTATATCCTACTCTTTGTCTTAATAACCCGTCCTTGCTCATTGATGTGTAATTTTAACTTTGCTTCACAGGGCTCAAGCTAAACGGAGAAAAACTAGCGGGTCAGCCGCTGCTCCTGCTATTCCAGAGCCGGCAATTCCAAAGCCAAGCATCCCTGAAGCTCATGTTGAGCCTTCTGAAGCCGCCAAAGATATTCATGAAGAAGCTATTCAGCACAATGAGCCGATGGATATGGATATTGAAGCTCCCAAAGCTCATGCAGAAGCTGACCCTAAGACGCCCAGCCCCCAGCCAACAACTGATGATATAACCTCTCCTGAAGAAGTTATTCTTACCGGGGCGGCTCACAAGTCTCCGGCGCTTTCGAATATACTCCCTCCGTCCCAAAATAAGTGTCGCAAAATTAGTACTAAGTTAGTACAAATTTTGTACTAGATCAACGACACTTATTTTGGGACGGAGGGAGTACTATCGAAGCATATCAGCAAGGATGAAGCGGCTCATCTCGGGGAAGGAGATATTCAATTTGAACTCCCTAACCTTGAAAAGCTTACTGTTGATGAGCTGCACTCTGGCTATCTGAGCCGTTTGACTGCAAGCCGGAACATGGAAGCCAACTTAGTTGGCATGATGAAGAAAAAATACGAGGTACTTCACTTCCTTTACTCCTTCATATATATACTTATACAGCCCCCAAGGGCCGATTGATCTCTCAAAAAGGTCAGCCGGGTCTTTTATCATTTGTTTATCTTTCGGAAGATCGCGATGTAGCCCCCAAGGGCCGGGTCATTATGCCAATACTGAGCCGGCGCTAAATCATAATGTAAGAGCCAAGTGTAGCCACCAAGGGCCGGGTTATGATCTTAGTAATGAACCGGCACTTAACCAAGGATGAAGAGCCAATTGTAGCCCCCAAGGGCCGGGTCATTACCTAAGTAATGAGCCGGCACTTAACCAAGGATGAAGAGCCAATCGTAGCCCCCAAGGGCCGGGTCATTACCTAAGTAATGAGTCAGTTCTATAAAAAATAACTGAGACACATTAGCCCCCAAGTGTCAAGTATATTGCTTGCAATCTGCTTGGGACTTGTAACCATTATGTCAAATTTTGACAAAAACTATGTGAGCCGGACCGACGGCTTAAAACTGATAACCTTGCTCTGTCATGACTTGCCCTGTGCAGGAATCTTTGAACGCCGCTGAGACGATCGTGTCAGACCTGAAAAAGAGTCTGGGACAGCAACAGGAAGGCCGAGCAAAGACTGATGCGAAGTACCAGATCGCCTTGACTGAGCTGGACGTGATCAAGGCCGAGCTCAAACCCTTCAAAAAAGACGCCGACTCGGTCCAAGCCGCCCTGACCAAGCACACTGAAGACGCAAAGGGCCGTCTCAAAATGGTAACTGACGAGTTGAACACTCTGAAGGGCCAAATATCCCGTATGATTGGAGCTGTTTTTGGTAAGCATCTTTATCCTTCAATTTAAAAAAGGCGCTTTGTCGATAATCTTTTCTGGCGGCTTATAAAATTTGACATGCCTGTAGGTGAACGGAGCCGCCAACTGTCAGGCAACAGCGTGCTGAAACTCAAGGTTTTATACTCTTTGACAGAACAATTGTACGCCGGGTCTTTAATTACCATCAGGGCTGTCATGACTTAAAGGGGTGTTCTGAAGCTCATGAAGGGCATGCTGGAAATCATGTCGACCATCCCGAAGTAGCTGGAAGAATTAAAGAGATCAGCCGCCCGCAAGGGCGCAATTGCTGCTTTGAGCCGGTCACTAGCCTATGCCCCGGAGCTTAACCCGGCTGAGATGATGGATGGCTTCCCTCAACTGAAGGATGACGGCTCGGAGTTTACACAGGAAGATTACTCTCGCTGTCATAAGGCGTCCCGGGTTCTGGCAAGCCAACTGGTCGCAGAGGCTGATCTGGCAGTATATCAGGTGGCTTACTCCGAAGATAACAAGCGTGTTTGAGGGCCCACTTTTGAAGCGAAGAGCCTGATTCCTCGACGCTGTAAGCACCTCTTCACTCCTGATCTTGACCCATCTCCAATCATGCACGATGAAGCCATGTTTGAAGCTTTAACCAACTGCAATTGGGATGTGTACAACCTCCAGATTGAAGAAACCGAAGACCCGGCGCAGGATGACCCGGCGGCGAGTTAGAGAAAAACTTTGCATCATGTGAGGGTAACCCGGCCTTGTTTAATACGGCGGGTTAGAATTGGCTGAAAAAACTTGAAGTCTGCAACTTTTGGGCATTTTGGACTGCCTTGTAATAGCAGTAGGAAAACATTTAACCGCCTCCTCTTATGCTTTTGATGCACTGTTTTATGCTTCTGCCGGCGACTTAGCAAATTCATCTGTGATATATAATCGTTTGCCTGCTTTGACGCGTCGAGCGGGTTATACTCCCTGAGCAATGCCAGGCTGGAAACTTTCTAGAACTTAGAATTTTATCATGAGAGTACCTGCAAAGACAAGTAAGTTGTATGTCTCATTCTATAAGCCGGCTTTAAAGGCGCGGTACGAAAAGATAACTCTTGTTTTTATGAAAAGTTTTGTGTTGTTTCCGAAGAAACTAGGCGGAAAGCCTAAAGAAAAACTTGTAAACCGGGTCTCACGTGACATAAATCCGTCGTTTAAACTTTAGCAAGTTCAGGGTCTTTAAAAGATTGACATTGCTAAAAGTACGAACGGGCCACATTGCGGAGGGGTTACGGCAAACAAGACGAGTTTATCCTAGCTCACTTTAAGCCGGCTCTCTTGTGACAAAAGCCGCCGTTTAAACCTTGACAAGTTCAGGGTCTTTGTGCGAGAATAACTTATAAAAGTTCAGGGTCTCTTATCAAGAATAACTGTCAAGAGTACGACGGATCACATGGCGGAGTAGCAAGTTGCAAACAGGCAGGTTTTACTCGAACATGGCATATAAAGCCTGGCCAAGAGGGTAGGTAAGCTAAACCCATAGGGTTGGAAGCCCCCAAGTGACCTGATTAAGGATCAACTCCTTTGTATGACACTTTCAGTGCGGAGAAAATGGCAGAGGCCCCTAATCATGGGGATGCCAACTTTATTATATCATAAAAGATGGTATATACAATGACAGGAATATGTACATTGATGAGAGCCGGGCTGGCGGCTTAAGTATAGTATGGCCGAAGGTGAGAAATATTCCATGGCCTCTTGGTCTCTTCACCAGAAGTGTGAGACTTGTCACTTTCCCATACATCAATCAGATAATAGGAACCATTGTTGAGATATCTGCTGATCACAAACGGTCCTTCCCAGGGAGGTGACAACTTATGCATATCTGACTGGTCTTGAATCAACCGGAGTACTAAGTCGCCTTCTTGAAACGTCCGGGTCTTGACCCTGCGGCTATGATAGCGACGCAGGTCTTGCTGATAAATCACCGACCGAGCTGCTGCAAGATCCCATTTTTCGTCCAAGGCATCCAAAGCATCCTGACGCGCTGTCTCGTTATCAGCTTCTACGTAAGCCGCCACTCTGGGCGAGTCATGACGAATATCACAGGGGAGAACAGCTTCTGCGCCATAAACCATGAATAAAGGTGTATAACCTGTAGACCTGTTGGGGGTAGTTCTTATGCTCCAAAGAACAGACGGCAACTCCTCCACCCAACAACCCGGCGTGCGCTCCAAAGGAACCATGAGCCGGGGTTTTATACCTCTCAAAATTTCCTGGTTAGCACACTCAGCTTGACCATTAGACTGTGGGTGAGCTACCGAAGATACATCCAGACGGATATGCTCCTCATCACAGAACTCCTTCATAGCCCCCTTGGACAGATTTGTGCCATTATCAGTGATGATACTATGCGGATAGCCAAAACGAAAGATCAGATTTTTGACGAACTGAACTGCTGTTGTTGCATCACACTTGCTGACCGGCTCAGCCTCAACCCACTTAGTAAACTTGTCAACCGCCACCAAGAGGTGGGTCTTTTTGTCCTTAGACCTCTTAAAAGGTCCCACCATATCAAGCCCCCAGACTGCAAATGGCCAAGTGATTGGAATCATCCGCAACTCTTGAGCCAGCCCATGGGCACGTCGTCCAAATTTCTGGCACCCGTCACACTTACTGACCAAGTACTCTGCATCTTTATTAGCCGTCAGCCAGTAAAAACCATGTCGAAAAGCCTTAGCCACCAAAGATTTTGACCCAGCGTGATGACCACAATCACCCGCATGGATCTCATGTAAGATCTCACGGCCTTCATCAGGAGAAACACAGCGCTGAAAGACACCAGTCACACTGCGCTGATGTAACTCGCCGTTGATAATAGTCATAGACTTAGATCGCCTTATGATCTGTCATGCCAAATTTTCATCTTGAGGTAACTCGCCGCGGGTCAGCTACGCCAGATAAGGCAACGTCCAATCCAGGATCGCACGAAGAGCTGCCACCAATTACTCTTTCGGGTCAGGTATAGCCAAATCCTCCTCCGACGGTAATTTGACCAATGGGTGATGTAACACATCCAAGAACACATTAGGCAGCACCAGCTTACGCTGAGACCCCAGCCTTGATAATGCGTCAGCAGCCTCATTTTTCCGTCGGTCAATATGATCCACCTGATAACCTTTAAAGTGGCCAGCAATAACATCAACCGCCTGACGATAAGCCGCCATATGAGGGTCCTTAGAATCCCACGTGCCAGAGACTTGTTGAGCCACCAGGTCTGAGTCGCCAAGACATCTGACCCAGCTCAAGTTCATCTCCTTGGCCACCCGGAGCCAATGAAGCAAAGCCTTGTATTCCGCTGCATTGTTAGTACAAGGAAACATTAGCCTCAAAACATAACAGAATTTGTCACCTCGTGGGGAAGTTAAAACAACTCCAGCCCCCGAGCCTTCCAATTGCCTGGATCCATCAAAGTGAATCGTCCAATAAGTATTATCCGGCTTTTCCTCAGGAATTTGACACTCTGTCCAGTCATTGATAAAATCCACCAGGGCTTGAGATTTCATAGCCGTCCAGGGCACATATTTCAGATTGAGAGGTCCAAGTTCAACTGCCCACTTAGCAATCCTTCCAGTGGCTTCTCTGTTTTGAATGATATCTCCCAAAGGAGCAGAACTGACCACTGTGATCAGGTGTCCAAGAAAATAATGCTTCAGCTTGCGATTGTCCATGAACACCCCAAGCACCAGTTTTTGCCAATGTGGATATCTTTGCTTAGACTCCGTCAGGACTTCACTGACATAATAAACCGGCCGCTGGACCGGGTACTCCTTACCTGCCTCCTTGCGCTCGACCACAACTGCAGCACTGACAACTCTGTTGTTAGCCACCACATATAAAAGCAGAGGTTCCTTTTCCACGGGAGCGGCCAGAATAGGTGGCCCAGCTAATTGCTTTTTGAGCGCCTCAAACGCCTCATTAGCCGCATCACTAAAGACGAAATCGTCTGTCTTCTTCATCATCTGATACAGAGGAATAGCTTTCTCACCCAGGCGGCTTATGAACCGTCTCAGTGCAGTGATACGACCCGCCAGGCGCTGAACATCATTAATGCACGCCAGCTTAGACAAAGAAGTAATGGCCTTTATCTTGTCCGGGTTAGCCTCAATGCCACGCTCAGAAACCAAAAAACCCAAGAGTTTGCCTGCAGGTACACCGAACACACATTTTGCTGGGTTAAGCATCATCTTGTAAACCCGCAGGTTGTCAAAAGTCTCTTTCAAATCGGCCAGCAGAGTCTCCTTCTTCCTTGACTTGACCACAATATCATCCACATAAGCATGAACGTTGCACCCAATTTTCCCATGAAGACAGTTCTGCACACAGCGTTGGTAAGTCGCCTGGGCACTCTTGAGCCCGAAAGGCATAGACACATAACAGAAAGCTCCGAAAGGCGTAATGAAAGGCGTCTTCTCTTGGTCTTTGACTGCCATCTTGATCTGATGATAACCTGAATAAGCATCCAGGAAGCATAGACTCTCACAACCCGCCGTCGCATCAATGATTTGATCGATGTGGGGGAGAGCAAACGGGTCAGCCGGACACGCCTTGTTAAGATCCGTGTAATCCACGCACAAGCGCCACGTGTCGTTCTTCTTGAGTACTAACACCGGGTTAGCTAACCACTCCGGGTGAAAAACTTCAACAATGAACCCTGTTGCCAAGAGCCGGGCCACCTCTTCCCCAATAGCCTTACGCCTCTCCTCATTGAAGCAATGGAGGAACTGTTTGATCGGCTTAAATTTAGGATCCACATTAAGGTGGTGCTCAGCGAATTCTCTCGGTACACCCAGCATGTCAGAAGGCTTCCATGCAAAGTTGTCCCGATTCCCACGGATGAATTCGATGAGCGCGCTTTCCTATTTGGGATCCATATTAGCCCCAATAGTGAACTGCTGTGATGAGTCGCCAGCAGTGAAATCCACCATCTTGGTATCTTCTGCCACAAACTTGAGGGGCGGCTCAAATTCCGTGCTAGGCTTCTTCAGCGGGGTCATATCTGCCGGGTCAACATTTTCTTTATAAAACTTGAGCTCCGCCTCAGCACAACTCGACTCCGCATATGCTGCATCACCTTCCTCACACTCAAGAGCAATCTTCCGATCACCATGCACAGTAATCGTTCCCTTTAACCCGGGCATCTTGAGCTGTAAGTAAACAGAGCAAGGTCTAGGCATGAACTTGGCATAAGCCGGCTGTCCAAACAGAGCATGATACGGGCTCTTGATCTTGACCACCTCAAACCATAAAGATTCTACCCTATAGTTGAATTCATCACCAAAGGCTACTGCTACTTCTTGAGCATGCGTTGGTTTTCCCTTGAAGAGGAAAGGGTGATGCAGCAAAGTAGATAAGTATTTCCCTCAGTTGCTGAGAACCAAGGTATCAATCCAGTAGGAGATACAAGCAAGTCACCAATGGATGTACCTACACAAATAATCGAACACTTGCACCCAACGCTATAAAGGGGTTGTCAATCCCTTCACGGTTAATTGCAAGGATGAGATCTGATAGAGATAGATAGATATGATTGCTAAAACGAAAAGTAAAACAAAAGTAAAAAAGAATTGCAGCAAGGTATTTTTGGTATTTTTGGTTTATAGATCTGAAAATATAATATGGAAAATAGACCCGGGGGCCATAGGTGTCACTAGAGGCTTCTCTCATGAAGGAAAATAATACGGTGGGTGAACAAATTACTGTCGAGCAATTGATAGAAAAGCGAATAATTATGGAGATATCCAAGGCAATGATTATGCATATAGGCATCACGTCCGTGTCAAGTAGACCGAAACGATTCTGCATCTACTACTATTACTCCACACATGGACCGACTCCTGCCTGCATCTAGAGTATTAAGTTCATGAAGAACAGAATAATGCATTACGTAAGATGACATGATGTAGAGGGATAAACTCAAGAAATATGATGAAAACCCCATCTTTTTATCCTCGATGGCAACAATACAATACGTGCCTCGCTACCCCTACTTTGTCACTGGGTGAGGACACCGCAAGATTGAACCCAAAACTAAGCACTTCTCCCATTGCAAGAATTACCAATCCAGTTGGCCAAACCAAACCAATAACTCGAAGAGACTTGCAAAGATATGAAATCATGCATATAAAAATTCAGAGAAGATTCAGATAATATTCATAGATAAGCTGAACATAAACCCACAATTCATCGGATCTCGACAAACACACCGCAAAAGAGTATTACATCGGATAGATCTCCATGAAGATCATGAAGAACATGGTATTGAAGAACAAAGAGAGAGAAGAAGCCATCTAGCTACTAGCTATGGACCCGAAGGTCTGTGGTAAACTACTCACGCATCATCGGAGGGGCAATGGAGTTGATGTAGATGCCCTCCGTGATCGAATCCCCCTCCGGCAGATTACCGGAAAAGGCTCCAAGATTGGATCTCACGGGAACAGAGGCTTCCGATGGCGGAAAAGTATTTTCGTGGCTCTTTTTGATATCCAGGGAATAATTGGGAATTTATAGGCCGAACAATAGGGTTAAGAGGGCTGCCGTGGGGCCACAAGCTAGGGGGCGCGCCCCTGTGGCTTGTCGCCACACGGCGGCTCTCCTGCCTTCATCTCCAAGTTTGGTACGTTCCTTCTGGTCCAAGAAATATCATTCCAAAGATTTTATTCCGTTTGGACTCCGTTTAATATCCCTTATCTGCAATACTCAAAAACAAGGAAAAAACAAAAACTGGCACTAGGCTCTAGATTAATAGGTTAGTCCCAAAAAATAATATAAAATAGCATATTAATGCATATAAAACATCCAAAACAGATAATATAATAGCATGGAACAATCAAAAATTATAGATACGTTGGAGACGTATCAAGCATCCCCAAGCTTAATTCCTGCTCATCCTCGAGTAGGTAAATGATAAAAATAGAATTTTTGATGTGGAATGCTACCTAACATATTTATCCATGTAATATTCTTTATTGTGGCATGAATATTCAGATCCATAAGATTGAAAACAAAAGTCTAATATTGACATAAAAACAGTAATACTTCGAGCATACCAACAAGGCAATAGCGTCCTTTTGAAATAACATGGCCTTAGAAAGTTATCCCTACAAAATCATATGGTCTGGCTATGCTCCATCTTCCCCACACAAAGTATCTAAATCATGCACAACCCCGATGACGTCAAGCAATTGTTTCACACTTTTTATGTTCTCAAACCTTTTCAACTCTCACGCAATACATGAGCGTGAGCCATGGATATAACACTATAGGTGGAATAGAATATGGTGGAGGTTGCAAGGAAAAAGTAGAAGATAGTCTCACATCAACTAGGCGTATCAACGGGCTATGGAGATGCCCATCAATAGATATCAATGTGAGTGATTAGGGATTGCCATGCAACGAATGCACTAGAGCTATAAGTGTATGAAAGCTCAAAAAGAAAACTAAGTGGTCGTGCATATGATGAATTCCACTAGCTATATGAAAGTAACAAAATAGGAGACTCTCTATCATGAAGATCATGGTGCTACTTTGAAGCACAAGAGTGGAAAAAGATAGTAACATTGTCCCTTCTCTCCTTCTCTCATTTTTTTTCTTTTTTTTCTCCCCCCCCCCTTTTTTTGGTGGGCATCTTTGGCCTCTTTTATTTTTTTGTATGGGCTTCGCTGGCCTCTTTTATTTTTTTTTGTAAAGTTTGGAGACTCATCCCAACTTGTGAGGGATTCATAGCTTCCATCATCCTTTTCTCACACGGGACAAATGCTCTAATAATGAAAATCATTACACTTTTATTTACTTACAACTCGATACCTAAAACAAAATATGACTCTATATGCAATATGAAAGTGATGATGCATGTCATGAAAAACGAAACGGTGGAAGTTGCATCGCAATATATCTCGGAATGGCTATGGAAATGACATAATAGGTAGGTATGGTGGATGTTTTGAGGGAAGTATATGGTGGATGTTTTGAGGAAGGTGGGTTTAATGCACCGGCAAAAGTTGCGCGGTACTAGAGAGGCTAGCAAAGGTGGAAGGGTGAGAGTGCGTATAATCCATGGACTCAACATTAGTCATAAAGAACTCACATACTTATTGCAAAAGTCTATTAGTTATCGAAACAAAGCATTAGACGCATGCTCCTAGGGGAGAGGTTGGTAGGAGTTAACCATCGCGCGCTCCCGACCCTCACACAAAGGTTGGCAATCATTAAACAAATCATGCTCCGACTTCGTTACATAACGGTTCACCATACGTGCATGCTACGGGAATCACAAACTTTAACACAAGTATTTCATCCAATTCACAATTACTCACTAGCATGACTCTCATATTACCATCTTCATATCTCAAAACTATATGCAAGGAATCAAACTTCTCATAGTATTCAATGCACTTAATATGAAAGTTTTTATTATATCCCTCTTGGATGCCCATTATATTAGGACCAAATTCATAACCTAAACCAATTACCATGCTGTATAAAGACTCTCAAAATAATATAAGTGAGGTACGAGAGTTCAATAATTTCTATAAAATAAAACACCACCATGCTCTAAAAAGATATAAGTGAAGCACTAGAGCAACATTGCCTAGCTCAAAAGATATAAGTGAAGCAAATAGAGTATTCTAATAAATTCACGATTCAGCGTGTCTCTCTCAAAAATATGTGTGCAGTAAGGATGATTGTGGAAAAATAAAAAGCAAAGACTCATATCATACAGGACGCTCCAAGCAAAACACATATCATGTGGTGAATAAAAATATAGCCTCAAGTAAATTTACCGATGGATTGAAGACGAAAGAGGGGATGCCTTCCGGGGCATCCCCAAGCTTAGGCTTTTTGGTATCCTTGAATATGGCTTTGGGTGCCTTGGGCATCCCCAAGCTTAGGCTCTTGCCACTCCTTATTCCATAGTCCATCAAATCTTTACCCAAAACTTGAAAACTTCACAACACAAAACTCAACAGAAAACTCATGAGATCCGTTAGTATAAGAAAAATAAATCACCACTTTAGGTACTGTTGTGAACTCATTATTTATTTATTTTTGTGTAATATCTACTGTATTCCAACTTCTCCATGGTTCATACCCCCCGATACAACCCATAGATACATCAAAATAAGCAAACAACACAAAGAAAACAGAATCTGTCTAAAATAGAACAGTCTGTAGCAATCTATAGACTTCGAATACTTCTGTAACTCCAAAAATTCTGAAAAATTAGGAAACTTAGGGAAATTTGTATATAAATCTTGTGTAAAAATTTCAGATCAAAATCACGTTCAAGTTAATTTAGAAAATTCCTGGACTGAGAGCAAAAGTTTCGGTTTTTCAGCAAAATCAAATCACAAACAACGTAGACCATCCCAAAGGTCTTACTTGGCTCAAACACTAATTTAAACAAGAAAACACAATTATTACAGAGGTAAAAATGTGCAAAACACTCCAAAACAGAAGCAAAAGCAAAAGCATAAAAATAAAATTGGGTTGCCTCCCAACAAGCGCTATTGTTTAACGCCCCTAGCTAGGCATAACGCAATAGATCTAGGTATTGTCATCTTTGGTATGCAATCCATAAGTAGCTCTCATAATAGATTCATAATGTAATTTTATTTTATTTCTAGGAAAGTGCTCCATGCCTTTCCTTAATGGAAATTGGAATCTAATATTTCCTTCCTTCATATCAATAATTGCACCAATCGTTCTAAGGAAAGGTCTACCAAGAATAACGGGACATGTAGGATTGCAATCTATATCAAGAACAATGAAATCTACAGGCACATAATTCCTATTTGCAACAATAAGAACATCATTAATCCTTCCCATAGGTTTCTTTATTGTGGAATCCGCAAGATGCAAATTTAATGAGCAATCATCAAGTTCACGGAAACCTAGCACATCACATAAAGTTTTTGAAATCGTGGAAACACTAGCACCCAAATCACACAAAGCATGGCAATCATAATCTTTAATTTTAATCTTAATAGTGGGTTCCCACTCATCATAAAGCTTCCTAGGTATAGAAACTTCCAACTCAAGTTTTTCTTCAAAAGATTTCATCATAGCATCCACGATATGTTTAGTAAAAGCCTTATTTCATCATAGAATTCAACATGGATTGCAACAAGGAAATACAATCAATCAAAGAATAACTATTATAATTAAAGACCTCGAAATCCAAAAGAGTGGGTTCATTGCTATCTAAACTTTTGACCTCTTCAATCCCACTTTTCTCAATCTTAGCATCAAGATCTATAAACTCCGAATCATTGGGACGCCTTTTAACTAAAGTTGACTCATCTCCAGTCCCATCTTTATCAAGTTTATATTAGAAAACAAAGATTAAATAGGAGTCACATCAATCACTTTAAGATCTTCATCAATATTATCACGAGAACACACTTTTTCAAGCCATTCACGCTTAGCACGTATTCTAGCGGTTCTTTCCTTACACTCATCAATAGAAATTCTCACAGCTTTTAAAGACTCATTAATATCATGCTTGGGTGGAATAGATCTAATTTTCAAAGAATCAATCTCAAGAGAAATTATATCAACGTTCCTAGCCAAATCATCAATCTTGTGCAATTTTTCTTCAATCATAGCATTGAAACCTTTTTGCGAGCTAATAATTTATTTAATATTATTCTCAAGATCAGAGGGCATCTTATTATAATTTCCATAAGAGTTGTTGTAGGAATTTCCATGATTATTAGAGGAATTACTAGGAAACGGCCTAGGATTGAAATTACCTCTATACGCGTTATTACCAAAATTGTTCCTACCAACAAAATTCACATCCATAGATTCATTATTATTTCCAATCAAAGAAGACAAAGGCACATCATTAGGATCAATAGGAGCACTCTTACTAGCAAACAATTTCATCAATTCATCCATCTTTTCACTCAAAGTATTAATCTCTTCAATAGCATGCACTTTTTTACTAGTAGGAGATCTTTCGGTATGCCATTGAGAGTAATTTGCCATAATATTATCTAGGAGTTTAGTAGCTTCTCCTAATGTGATTTCCATAAAAGTACCACCCGCGGCGGAATCTAAGAGATTCCTAGAAGCAAAATTCAATCCCGCATAAAAAAATTGTATAATCATCCATAAACTCAAACCATGCGCGGGGCAATTTCTAATCATTTGTTTCATCCTCTCCCAAGATTGTGCAACATGCTCATGATCAAGTTGCTTAATGTTCATTATATCGTTCCTAAGGGAGATGATCTTAGAGGGCGGAAAGTACTTGGAAATAAAAGCATCTTTACACTTATTCCATGAATCAATACTATTTTTAGGCAAAGATGAAAACCAAGTTTTAGCACAATCTCGTAGTGAGAATGGAAATAGCTTCAATTTAACAATATCATTATCCACATCTTTCTTCTTTTGCATATCACACAACTCATTGAAAGTATTTAGATGGGATGCGGCATCTTCACTAGGAAGGCCAGAGAATTGTTCTTTCATAACAAGATTGATCAAAGAAGCATTAATTTCATAAGATTTCGCACTAGTGGCAGGAGCAATCGGAGTACTAATAAAATCATTATTATTAGTATTGGAAAGGTCCCACAACTTAAGGTATTCTCTTGAGACATCGTGACAAAGCAAGCAATCAAGCACACAAGCAAACGAAAAGCAAACGCAAAGACGAACGGAGGAAGGGCGAATAAAAAGGCAAATCTTTTTGGTATTTTCTAAAAATCATTTTAGAAGTGGGGGAGAGGAAAATGAGAGGCAAATGGCAACTAATGTAAATGCAAGAGATGAGTTTGTGATGGGTACTTGGTAGGCTTGATGTAGATCTCCCCGGCAACGGCGCCAGAAATCCTTCTTGCTACTTCTTGAGCATGCGTTGGTTTTCCCTTGAAGAGGAAAGGGTGATGCAGCAAAGTAGATAAGTATTTCCCTCAGTTGTTGAGAACCAAGGTATCAATCCAGTAGGAGATACAAGCAAGTCACCAATGGATGTACCTACACAAATAATCAAACACTTGCACCCAACGCTATAAAGGGGTTGTCAATCCCTTCACGGTTAATTGCAAGGATGAGATCTAATAGAGATAGATAGATATGATTGCTAAAACGAAAAGTAAAACAAAAGTAAAAAGAATTGCAGCAAGGTATTTTTGGTATTTTTGGTTTATAGATCTGAAAATATAATATGGAAAATAGACCTGGGGGCCATAGGTTTCACTAGAGGCTTCTCTCATGAAGGAAAATAATACGGTGGGTGAACAAATTACTGTCGAGCAATAGATAGAGAAGTGAATAATTACGGAGATATCCAAGTCAATGATTATGCATATAGGCATCACGTCCATGTCAAGTAGACCGAAACGATTCTGCATCTACTACTATTACTCCACACATGGACCGACTCCTGCCTGCATCTAGAGTATTAAGTTCATGAAGAACAGAGTAACACATTAGGTAAGATGACATGATGTAGAGGGATAAACTCAAGCAATATGATGAAAACCCCATCTTTTTATCCTCGATGGCAACAATACAATACGTGCCTCGCTACCCCTACTTTGTCACTGGGTGAGGACACCGCAAGATTGAACCCAAAACTAAGCACTTCTCCCATTGCAAGAATTACCAATCTAGTTGGCCAAACCAAACCAATAACTCGAAGAGACTTGCAAATATATGAAATCATGCATATAAGAATTCAGAGAAGATTCAAATAATATTCATAGATAAGCTGAACATAAACCCACAATTCATCAGATCTCGACAAACACACCGCAAAAGAGTATTACATCGGATAGATCTCCATGAAGATCATGAAGAACATGGTATTGAAGAACAAAGAGAGAGAAGAAGCCGTGGGGCCACAAGCCAGGGGGCGCCCCCCCCATAGGGCGCCCCCCTATGGCTTGTCGCCACACGGCGGCTCTCCTGCCTTCATCTCCAAGTTTGGTACGTTCCTTCTGGTCCAAGAAAAATCTTTCCGAAGATTTTATTCCGTTTGGACTCCGTCTAATATCCCTTATCTGCAATACTCAAAAACAAGGAAAAAACAAAAAGTGGCACTAGGCTCTAGATTAATAGGTTAGTCCCAAAAAATAATATAAAATAGCATATTAATGCATATCAAACATCCAAAACAGATAATATAATAGCATGGAACAATAAAAAATTATAGATACGTTGGAGACGTATCAGCTACCTCCAGAGAAATTTTTCCGACTGGATAAGCCGATTTTCCGGGCACCACTCCGTGAAAGACCGTTGAAGACGGCTTAAGATCCTTATCAAGCAAGTTCATCCGTCAGAACGTGTCACAGTACAAGATGTTGATGCTACTGCCACCATCCATTAGCACCTTAGTGAACACATAGCCTCCAACTTGGGGGGCCACTACCAAAGCCAACTGTCCCGGGTTATCCACGCGCGGCGGGTGATCCTCCCTGCTCCAAGTTATGTCATACTCAGACCACTTCAAATATTGCGGGAGAGCCGACATGACTGCATTAACCGCCCGCTTGCGCACCTTCCGATCTCGCTTGTCGAGGCTAGTTGTAAAAACATGGTACTGCCCTCCATTAAGCTGTTTTGGATTACTCTGATCCCCGGACTGGTTATTTTGTTGCTGACCTCCACCGCCAGACTGTTGATTATTACCTCCATGGTTTCCTTGGCCTTGATGTCCAGAACCTGAGCCGCCTGCACCAAAACCAGACCCGGACGGACCGGATCCAGACCCGCCGGATGGTCCGCCGCCGCCTTGATGCTGGTTAGCGCTATAATTTCGATACTCGCGCATAATCCAACAATCCCTCCAAGCATGAGTGGACGGTTCATCCGGAAGGCTATGTTTCGGGCAAGGAACACTCAACATTACCTCCATGTCAACATGCTTGCGTTTACCGAAAGGCGGCTTGCCGCTGCAATTGCCACGGTTATTCCCAGTACTGGTGTTGGCCGCCAAATCTGACCCACCATCCCGGTGCTTCCGCTACCCGCCGTTGCCATTATTGTTTCCTCCCCCGTTCTGCTGTTGACTCTTGCCATTGTTATTCTTCTTACCCTTAACCTATTTCTCATCATCGGAGCCAGGGTCCTTCGTGTTATCAGAGTCTGCATACTTGGTGAGAGCCGCCATGAGCTCCCCCATGTCCTGGCATGAACGTTTGAGCCGGTCAAGCTTCTGCTTCAGGGGCACAAAGTGGCAATTCTTCTCCAGAATAAGGACCACTTGAGCTGCCGTAATATTATCAGAAGAGTGGATGATGGTTGACACCCGCCGGACCCAATGATGAGCCGACTCGTCCTCACGCTGCACGCAATGATCCAAATCCACAATTGTCATAGGCTGCTTACACGTTCCCTGGAAATTCTTGATGAACTTAGCTTTTAACTCGGCCCAGGAATTAATGGTGTTGGGTGGCAAAACCTTCAACCACGTGCGAGCCGTCCCTTCCAGCATCATGATGAAATACTTGGCACATACTGCAACACTGACATCCAACATCTCCATGGCTAGTTCATAGCTTTCAATCCAAGCTTCTGGAGGCAGATCATCGGTATAGTTGGGTAACTTGCGAGGACCCTTGAAGTCTTTCGGCAGGCGCTCGTTTCGCAAAGCCAGTGAGGGAGTCCTGGTTTCAGGGGTCCTCGGATAGCCGACCTGTTTCTCATGGGCCGAACTATGTGGGCCACTGGATGAGCATTGGGTGATCAAGGGCCCCATTGCCAAGGCGGAAGTTTCAAGGAGCCGTGGCGTGTCCTCCAAGATGTCGACAGTAGATAGGCATGTTTTTCCCTTTAATGTGCAACCGACTATGTGTAAGCCCTAGGTACCCTCGACGTCTATATAAGCCGGAGGGTTTTAGGTTGTAGGGCAAGAGAACTCATCTAGGGTTTTAGTCATACGATCTCAAGATAGATCAACTCTGTAATCCTCATATCATCAATATAATCAAGCAGGACATAGGGTGTTACCTCCATAGGAGGGCCCGAACCTGGGTAAAACCTTGTCCCCTTCGTCTCCTGTTACCCTCGATTCTAGTCTCATAGCTCGGGACCCCCTACCCGAGATCCGCCGGTTTTGACACCGACATTGGTGCTTTCATTGAGAGTTCCGCTGTGATCACCAGAAGGAATCGATGGCTCGCTTTGTCTCAAGCAACGAGATCTGCACCCAGGGGACTTTCGCCCCGGATCAGATTCTCGCAAGCGGCGACGTCTCGTCGCACGCTTACCCGATCGGCCACTCAGGCCAGATCGGAAACTTTTTCCCCGATCAAGGAATCAGGCTCAGAACCCTAGAGTTCATCGCTGATTCACGAGGAGAACTCGTCCTGATGGAACCCTCAACTCGTACGGAGGAGCCCGCAGATCCCGACGCCTCGACGCCGAAGACATCGGGCCGCGCCTCCGATCATGAGGTCGTTATCCCCGGGCCGTCTGGACCGCCCAATCCGGTCGTCGTAACCGGACCTTCCATGGTTAAGCAGGGCCCGGGTCCGCTTTCGTGCGACTCCGGAACTGCGATGCCACATACCGACCCCACTCGCTTCAGCGACACGCATCCTACCATCGCCTCATTTCTAAACGAGTTATTTGATCGGATCGAGACCATGCGTATGACTGATGACCAGTTTCCGGTCTATGACCGGCTCGGGCTTAAACCCGACGATAGGGAGATTCACATCCCCACGGTCACCCACCTTGTCGCCACCGTCGAGTGTCCGGCTAGGAGCTCATCCTCCCAGCGACCAGAATTAAAAACGGTTTATCCCCAATCTCCGATCACCGAGACCCCGCCTGCACCCCATCCTCCGCAGTTTGCTCCGGAGACGGACCGGAATTGGTCCCTGATCTATCACATAGTTTGGAGTCCGTAATTCCGAACTCCCATCGTGGCGGGGAGTCAAAAAATTTGTCACCCACCTCCCAAGCCGATCACTCAAGCAACGCAGCAGACCCCAAGTCTTCGGACGTACAGGATATTAAGCAGTTACCAGGAGAGTCGGTTCATCATTACTGGGCTAGACTCCTCCTCGCTAGAAAGAAAGTACGGGGCCTCACTGATCAAGAGATAATGGCAACCTTCATTCGCAACTGCCATGACGAAGGGATTCTCAATGCCCTGGCATGCCGGCACATTCGTGATTTCTCCGAGCTGTCAGTTTTGGTACATAAGTATTGTGCCATGGAAAGCGCTTGGCAAGCCGAGCGGCTGTTTTCGGAACCAACCTTTACCGAATACCCTAGCGGAGATCGGAAAAAGAGGATACCTCTGAAGTGGCCAGCCAAATTTGAACCCGTCAAAAAGAGAAACAGGCCCCTTTCAGGGGACAATACGGTCCTGGATGGACTACTGGATAAACCTTGCCCTATACACGCCGTATTGCTGAACACAACTCCGACTCACAGCCTTAGAGCTTGCTGGGTCGTCAGGCAGATCGCAAAAAGCGGTGAAGCC
Source organism: Elymus sibiricus (assembly GCA_039707655.1). Lineage (NCBI taxonomy): Eukaryota > Viridiplantae > Streptophyta > Magnoliopsida > Poales > Poaceae > Elymus > Elymus sibiricus. Next base: position 144,324,203 of record CM077675.1, read on the forward strand.
ATTCTTGAGGCACCACCGCCGAATAGGCGCTCTATATCGCCACCAGAATACAACGCCAAAGTCCTGACGATCTACGAAACGTTCCCCTCGAGGAATAGGAGGAAAAGAGCTCTTAAAGAACTCGAGGAGATATATCATGTGGCAGCAACAAGTGCATGGGCAAACATACCCATTACCTTCGGAGATACTAACCGACCAGCCATTCTTCCCGGTCATTCACCGGCCGCACTAGTCCTGAACCCCATCATTGATGGCTTCAGGTTACACAAGGTGCTAATGGACGGCGGCAGTGGTTTAAACCTGATCTACGAAGACACCCTAGAAAAAATGCAGTTCGACCGATCTCACATCGAGCATAGCAACATAACTTTTCGGGGAATCATCCCGGGGAAAGAGGCGCGCTGTTCAGGACGTATCGTCCTGGACGTAGTGTTCGGCACGCCCGACAACTACCGATCCGAAGAACTCCTCTTCCATATCATGCCCTTCCCCAGCGGCTACCATGCCTTGTTGGGACGGGACGCCTTCACAAAATTCTAGGCTATACCACACTATGGGTATATGAAACTTAAGATGCCAGGACCAAACGGAGTGATCACAACCGCCAGTGATCCGAATATAGACCTACGGGCCGAAAACAAAACAGCAGCGCTTGCCCTCGAAGCTCTAGCTGAGACCTTTGCTGCAGAAGAGATGACCGCACTTCGGTCAACAGTAGACAGGGACGATGTGGTCCTCAGTAAAAGGCCCAAACCCACATCCTTTAAGCCGGCAAAGGAAGTCGTCAAATTTCAGGTGCACCCGACGGACCCCAACAAGACAGCGTCCATCGGAGCTCAGCTCGACCCCATAGTGGACGAAGCACTGCGAACATTCTTACGAGAAAACTAGGACATCTTCGCCTGGCACCCCTCTGATATGCCCGGAATCCCACGGCGGCTGGCAGAACATAGTTTGAACATCATCACAGGCTTTAAGCCCGTCAAGCAGACTCTGCGCCGCTTTTCCGAGCCCAAACGACAGGCCATGGGTGAAGAATTAGCTAAACTGCTAGAGGCCGGATTCATTCGGGAGATTAAGCACCCCAAATGGTTGGCAAACCTGGTTATGGTACCAAAGAAAGATAAATCCTGGCTGATGTGCGTCAACTTTAAAGACCTCAATAACGTCTGCCCTAAGGACCCTTTCCCCCTACCACGCATAGACCAGATTATTGACGCCACAGCCGGACACGACTCGTTGTGTTTCCTCGATGCATATTCCGGATACCATCAGATTAAAATGAAGGAATTCGACCAAGCGGCAACCGCATTCATCACCCCTTACGGGCCATTCTGCTTCAACACGATGCCCTTCGGGCTAACAAACGCTGGGGCTACGTACCAGCGCATGATCCAGACTTGTCTCGCAAAACAAGTCGGTAAAACAGTCGAGGCATATGTGGACGACGTGGTAATCAAAACCAAACACGTTATCCATTTGATCGACGACCTAAGGCAAACCTTTGCCAGCCTACGTGAGTACGATATCCGGCTCAATCCGGCGAAGTGTGTCTTCGGAGTTCCCGCTGGTAAACTGCTCGGATTCATCGTTTCCCATAGAGGAATAGAAGCGAATCCGGCCAAGATGCGTGCCTTATCAGAACTTGCAGTTCCCACAGAGCTAAAGCACGTCCAAAGGTTGGCTGGTTGCGTGGCGGCGTTAAGTCGCTTTATCTCCCGCCTCGGCGAAAAGGCTTTAACGCTCTACAAGTTGCTGAAACGGACCAAGAATTTTGAATGGAACGATGAAGCAAAGGCTGTGTTAGAAGAAATTAAGACACTCCTGGCAAGTAACCCCATACTCACAGCACCAGGCGTGGGTGAGCCCATGTTATTATACATATCGGCCACCAACCAAGTCATTAGGGCAGTGCTCGTCGTCGAACAAGAGGAGGAGGGACACAAATTCCGGATACAGAAGCCGGTATATTACGTGTCAGAAGTACTAACGCAATGCAAGTCCAGATACCCGCACTACCAGAAGATAGCCTATACAGTATTTATGGCATCAGGGAAACTCAGGCACTATTTTCAAGAGTGCTCGGTTACGGTGGCATCCGAAGTGCCCCTGAACGATATAATCAACAACAGGGACGCCACCGGCCGAATAGCTAAATGGGCTATTGAGCTCCTTCCCTTTGAAATCGCTTACAAGCCAAGACGAGCTATTAAGTCTCAAGTGTTGGCAGATTTCCTCGCCGAATGGATAGAGGCCGAACTCCCAAGGGAATATAGTACATACTCCCACTGGACAAGGTACTTCGATGGTTCTAAAACTTTGGCCTGACTGGGGGCTGGGGTTATCCTCACATCCCCCACAGGCGACAACGTCCGATACGTGTTGCAGATCATGTATGCCGATTCCAACAATGCAACCGAATATGAAGCACTATTGCACGGTCTTCGGATGGCAGCATCAATGGGCATACGCCAGCTGGAGGTACGGGGAGACTCTAACTTGGCGATCTCCCAAATCAATGGCGAATTTGATGCCAAAAAGCCGAAGATGGCGGCATACAGAGACACTGTCCTCAAGATATCCGCACGGTTTGAGGGGCTGGAATTTCACCACGTCGCTAGCGACAACAACCAAGCCGCCGACATACTGGCTCGCCTGGGGGCCAAACGCGACCCTGTCCCAAAAAACACTTTCCTGGAACGGCTCTTTAAGCCATCCGTGGTTCGGCAGGACGATCACAAGGGCGCCGATCTAACCAGTGCGGACGAGGTTGTTCCCCCTATAAACGAATCAGACGATCAAATCATTGGTGGCTCAGTAATGGACAAAACGCCTTCGGCTCACGAGGTCATGGCAGTAATCGTGCCATGGACCGAGCCCTTCCTCGCCTACCTTCTTCGCAAGGAACTCCCCGATGATCAGGCGGAGGTGCGGCGCATAATTCGTTGATCCAAAGCCTACAAAGTACATGAGGGTGAGTTATACAAGAAAAGCACCACCGGAATATTACAACGGTGCATATCTGAGGAAGAAGGTCGGCAGCTCTTAGCCGAAGTCCACGCAGGGATGGGCGGTCATCACGCCGTAGCAAGAGCCTTAGTCAGCAAGGCCATCCGGGATGTCAACTTTTCGAAAATCAAAGTCACATGCCCCCAACAGCTCTTCGGACTATTCCGATTACCTGGCCCTTCGCAGTCTGGGGGCTGGATATGGTCGGACCACTTAAAGGGGGACCAAGAAGAATAAATACCTACTGGTCATGGTGGACAAATTCACCAAATGGATAGAGGCAAAACCTGTCAAATCAGCCAAGTCCGGACCAGTAATCGACATTATATCCGGTGTGGTACACCGTTACGTCGTTCCACACAGTATAATAACGGAAAATGGATCCAACTTCACGGCCCAAGAGGTCAAAGACTGGTGCGCAAACATGGGCATTAAGCTCGATTACGCATCGATCTATCATTCGCAGACCAATGGACAGGTCGAATGAGCAAACGACCTCATTATGAGTGGCATTAAGCGACATTTGGTCCGGTCTCTTCATGAGTCCGACTGTCATTGGGTTGAGGAGCTCGACTCCGTTCTATGGGGCCTGCGCACCACCCCAAATAGATCAACGGGATACACACCGTTCTTCATGGTCAATGGGGCAGAAGCAGTCCTCCCCTGCGACATTATTCACGACGCACCAAGGGTGCGCATGTACGAGGAAAGGTAGGCCGAGTAAGATCGGTAGAATGACCTGGACGCCCTAGAAGGAGAGCGCGACATAGCTTGGGCTCGCTCCACTTTTTGCCAACAGCAGGCTCGACGTTACCAGAGTAGGGAGGTCAGGGCAAAGGCGTACAACGTGGGTGAGCTCGTCTTACGACTTCCGGAGAAGCAGAAGCATAAACTCAACCCCAAATGGGAGGGCCCCTTCATAATCGACGAAGTACTCGCGGGAGGGGCCTACCGTCTTCGAGACCCGTCAGATAACCGCCTTGAACCAAACCCATGGAACGCAGCTCGTCTTCGGCGCTTCTATGGATAAACCGGTGTCGTCACACTCTTTCCCCTTTATTTCCCTTTTCTTTTCTTCTTCTTTATTTTTCTACTTTCCCTCCCACCTTGATTTTTGGCAGGTTTGAATTCTTTTTTCCCAACTCTATGTTCGGCTCAACCGATCTTGTACTAAGATTTTCGGCCTACACCTTTAAGTGTTAAATCCGAACACAGCACCTGGGGGCTTCTTTACGAAGCCAATGCTTTTATATTAAGCACTTATTCACATTTATTGTGTATGCATATTTTCCTTGTCGTTTTTTAAAGCCATGATATGCATCAATTCGAACTAAGACTTTGCCAAGCTAGGTTGCCTCGCTCCTGTGCTTACCCTCTATGTTCCCGATTGTTCGGCTAGAGGGTAAAGGGAGCACCTCTGCGATTGTTACGACCGGGTCATCTGGAAACGTACCTCAGACGGTTGAAGCCAAAAGCTAGCTATCTTCAGCAGACAATTGATTGGCTACGACGGAATTAACCAATAAGACTATGGTCGTCATTGCTCGGGCTTCTTCTCTTACAAAAGCCCTTAGTCGCATACTAACGGTATACGGCCTTCTACCTACTATTTACGTAGCACCCTGAAGAAAGGTATCGATAGAAGTACTATTTTCTTCGGAAGATGTTTCTTACGCTAAGAAGTAATATAACATATCTCCATGTGTGCTTTCTGTCTGTTCGCACCACATGGCCGGATTGCCTGGTTCCCCAAACATAATTCACTCCCCTAGGGTGATAATTTCCAAGGAACACTCCCAAGCTCTTAGCGCGGGAGGCCGAAGCCGATGGCCAGTTAAGACAAAGTTTACAACACAGATGGAGCAATTCCTCGATTATTAGTACATAGTTACATAAAATCATACATCTGGCTGCCGATCGAGATTGTCGATTATGGTGTCCAGGGAGCAATCTTCTTGTGAGAGATGGGCGGCAGGCATCACCTAATCGTATACCAGGTGGAGCAGCACTTCTTGTCCATCTGACCCTATGTGGGGACCCCGACTCATAAGTCGTGGTCACCGAATGTACGTGCACAGTGATCCCAGAGATCAATGCTCACTGAACACACAAAAACTGAATAACAAGAGTCTTACATCCAATACGTACCGTTTTACTCAAATATGGCCTTTAGGGCCCAGTCTTCATATACTTGCAGCGGAAATCTTCAAGGATAGCGTGAACCGATGCCATCTGCCTTAACCCTACAGGCATTCTGACTGGGAAGCGTTCTAGCTCGCATGATCGTCACCAAGGTACTCTTCATCATATCATGTTCTTTCATGCCTGGCCAATAAAATAACCAGTGGCAAGCCAATGAGTACTTTGAATGTACTCGCAAGCAACCCATGTTTGGAACAAGGTTCAGCAGAGCATGATGTAGCACTAAGTAGGTAATTTTGCAGAAAGCTAATTTTGAGTGCAGTGACATGATCAACTAACTTATGTAAGCATGCATCAACAGTTGACAGATATCCATATGAACAAATTATAGATATCATCATAAGCAGGGGTTGAACATCTCATGTTCAGTCATCATGTCAAGTCATCCGACTTAACTCAAGTATCATCTTTGTCACCAACACACCAATTTTGTGAAAAACATCTGGACATAGTCTAAGCAGCACCACCCAACTGTCCTTGACCGTGGACACGGCTATTCGAATAGTTTTACACTCTGCAGAGGTTGCACACTTTACCCACAAGACTCGGGGAACTTCCGTGTCATCCACGACTCGCGGTATATTACATACCCGAGGTAAGCACCCGAACAATGCCTTTCCCCTAGCGATACTAAGCAAAGAGTCCACTCGTTGGTCCGTGTCTTCATGATGTACAAACACGAGCCTTGCTCTACACAGTACCATCCATGAAGGAACACAACAGTGTGCCCGGTGCCTGTAAAGACAGCGCATGGTCGCCCTTCCAGGCACGACCCCATATCGAGAGTGACCACGCCACTCCCGCCACTAGTAATGCGGGATCTATGCTAGTACCCACCAAGGTAATCAACAAAGCCCCTTCCCATATAGGGGTAGAGTGGTTGTACATGTAAGGTTGGGACGGTCGACAAATCTTAAATCTAATCCGTTTTCGAAAACACACACACTCGCTTGCTCCGGTACACCACTTCTTTATCAAGTGGTTACCTAGCTCATCATCATCTCCCTCGGGCATTAGTGGCACCCAACGGGATTTTTCGAAAAAGTCTTTGAAACCATATTGTTTCCATCACCATGCATATTCCAGTCCCACTTGCGTAGCACTACTAGCAACCTAACTACTCCCACCCGCACAACCCTCATAAGGAGGTAGGGTCATGCACGATGCAAGTATCAACAAGAAAGTATTTGAGGCATCCCACCGAAGGAGGGAAAACACCTCACCCACATGATCAACATCATGGAATTAAGTGCTATATGCCATGCAATTAAAGGGGTTCATAGTCATGGTCAAAGGGCTGCTTGCCTGGCTCAGCAAAATCTTCGATTTCTTCACATGCTTCTCGTCCACTCCGAGCACTTCGTCTACTTCGTCAACTATCGCCGGAAACAACCGCAATAAGCAACACAACAAGCAGAAAATAAAATGCTTTATAAATAGGAGTTTTATTTTTCTTGGACACCTCTGGTCACAAGAAAAATAACCAAGGAGGTTTTATTGGACCTTGATCAAGGGAGATTTTTGAATGGGGAAAATGAATGAAATGATGATCCTATTAGAAGTCTACAGAAAATGTTTTTATAAAAATGGGTGAATGCACCTGTTAAATAGGGCATGAATTTAGAAGCTTTTAGGAATTGGTTCTACTGGGTTTGGAGTTGGTATGAATATTCTAGGGATCTGCAAAGTGGGTCATATATGATGAAATGGTCCAATAATTGACTTAGCAGAATAGGTCTAAGGAAAAATGTTCACATCCTAAGACATGATTTTATATGCACCTAGAAATTTCAATCACTGCATTTGGAGCTATAATGAATGCTCTAGGGATTTTATAAAGTGGCTTCTAATTTTTCAAATTGGGATTTAAATTTGAACAGCACAAAATCTTGTGGTAGAAAAATATGGAAGTGGCACCAGTGAATAGATGCTATTTTTAGGAGGATGTAGAAATTTGAATCATCAAATTTGGAAGCCATATGAATTTACTATGAATTTTACAAATCTGTGAAGAAATAGAAAAAAGAATGGAAAAAGGGAATATACCCTTTGGGTTATACCGTGCACAGTGCGCAGAGCCGGAGTTGGGCCGGCCCAGTGGCTCGGCCTGGCGGAGGAATGGCCACGCCGGTTGCGTACTCCTGGTAGTACGTCTTCTCGGCGGGGAGACGTCTTCAGCGGAAGGCGCGGCCACTTAAACGGGGGGGCCCGGGCCTTAGAGGCTGACCGGCGGGCCCCGCTGGCAGGGTCTCCCTCCACCTCCCGCCAGCACAGGGGAGGACACAGGAGCCCGACCGAATGCCGGCCGGCGCCCGCCCTGGTGGCTCCGGCCACCCCCGGCGGTTCTCCGGCCACCGGTGGCCTCGGGGCGGCCTGCCGCTCCCGCCTGGGAGGCCCTCGACCCCGGGGGCGGTCGAGGCCAGGCGCAACGCTGGCCATGGCGGAGGGCGCCGACGGCGGCGATGGACATGGCGCCTCGGCCACGGGGAGGAGGTCATGAAGAGCGGGAGAGGACCGTGGGGATGCAGGGGTTCTCCTGATGGGGCTCAGAGGGGAAGGGAGAGATCGAGATGCTCGAATTCGAGCTGCGGCCGGCGGAGGGTCTTCGGCCATGGTGGTTGATGCAGGGCACGAGAGGTCGAATAGGGGAGCATGGGAGGTAGCTGTGAGTGGGGATAGGTGGACTAGGGGCACCAGGGCGCTCGGGGAGAGGCCTTTAGATAGGGGCGACGAGGGGGGTTCTCGGGTGCGCCTCGGATGCTCTCTGGCATGGGGGAGCACGCGTGCCAGAGCCGTCCTGGAGCCTTGCGAGCGTCGGGGAGGGGCGTGGGCGGCAAGGAGGGATTCCCCGGCGTGCGTGGATGCTTTGTCGAGGACGGACACGAGCTACAGGACAATGGTCAATGGCAGGGCGCCGTTTCTGCAGGCTAATGGCGTGGTCACCACGCCAAGGGATGTCCATTACGCCAGGTTGGTCGGCCGAAGATGTCTAGCATCCTAGGCACGCATGGAAAAGTACACTGACGAAGTTTCAAAGTAACTGGGGCTGGTTGAGCTGGGTTTTTACTGCTGGCAAGTTTGCAGCAGCAAACTTGGGGCTCATCCAAAGTGTTTTTACTGTGGAGCATAAGGGTTAAAAGGTTGTCTGGTGGTTTTAGGCATGGAAGGAGAAGGCTCACACCAAATTTTACATCAGGGAGATCAATGTACAAGGTACTTGTAGTTCAAGGCTACAATTTTTGCCAAAAACTAGTTTTTGAGGAGTTGCTCATATTTTCCACATGAGCATGCCATATTTGGATTTGCAAATGTGCATTAACATGCCATAGGTGTTGTGGTAAAACTTGGGGGCAGTTGCATGCATAGAATAATGGGAGAGAGGAAGAAAGGGCATGCCAAGGCTGTCCAGACAGTAAAAATGAGGGGTTTTACCCACCAATAATTGAGATGAGGCCCAGGATTTCTTACTGGAGGTAAAATAGGTATGTGAGTGACTGTCGTAAAATTTTGGAGTGAAGGAGAATAGCAGAAGGGGGTCAAACAGGGTTTTTACCTCCTGGGCAAAAAGTGTTTGATGATGGTTTGGCTAAGCAAATGGAGTTTGCTTGCCATGAGTTTTAACAGGGTCAAATGGTGGTTGGAAATAGGGTTGACCACCAAGTTTGAGCTTGATTGAAGAAAGTTAACAATGTAACTTTGTGAAACCATAGAAATCAACAGAATCAGATTTTTGTAGATCTAGGCATGCATATCACTTCCCACAAATCCACAACTTGCTGTGGTATCATTATTTGGGGTATAGCACATGCCCACAAAGTTTGGGGTCAAGGGAAGAAACTTCACAATGTAAAGTTCTTCAAATTTGGCTTTGGACAGGAATGGTTTTGGAATATTTTGGTGAATAAAATGGATGGGTATTGAGATAAAACTTTGCAAGAGCATCACATATGACATGTGTGCATTGCTGGAATTTTCTTGGAATTTATTGAGAATATTTCTTATAGAAATTTTTCAAAAGCTTGATTTGGGCAGAAAGGATTTTGAGGGGTTTGGCCCATGATTTTGAACATGACCATGTGTTGAAACTCACATATATGGAAAATATATGTCCACTGAGTTTCCCTAAATTTTCCCAAATATTTTGAAAGCATAAAAATAAATTTTCCCTATAAAAGACCATTTCTGGCCTTAAGAAAAAGCCTTTAAATAAAATAGTAAAATAATCTTTAAAAATAATATTTGGTGGTTTTGGGAAGTCATATATATAGTGGGTTTCAAATAAATCCTTTGGTGTAAAATATTCCACCCAATTTGAGGACTTGTAGTACAAACCTCAATTCAGGGGTTTTGAAAACCTAAATTAAATAAATACTTTTTGGCCAAAATAATATTTGATAAAAATAGTTTTAGGTCCTATACACATGGCATGATCATTGGACAAGAGTTTAGATCAAAGAAAAGAGTTTTAAGAGTAGGAGGGAGTTCTATGAATATAGAGCACCAGCAAGCAATCAAACAAGCAAGCCAATAGCACACTAGTCAAACATTCATAGGCACTCAAAAAGTTTTAATTGGCCCTAATTTTTGAGTCATATTAACTTAGTCATGAGGCAAAACACAGGGTGTGACACCCTACTAGCCCAACCTGAGCCATACGCTCGGGGTTAAGACCGGTATAGCGGGTCTTGATCATCGCCCATGCCTCTCGTGCTCCCTCTCGGCAAGCCTATGTCTTCCACAGCTCGAACCTACTTCGGGCTCCCTTGAATCGATCGACTAGTTCGGTCATCCCCTCCGGAGGTTGCTCGGCGGGCCACAAGGCTTTCACCATGCTCTTCATGACCTTCCGAGCCCGCTCATGAAGGGCGGACAGCTCTTTCAGAAGGCTTCCCTGGTAGGATCCGATCTCTTCTTCGGGTCGCCCAGACAGGAGACCTGTACATGAGTCACGGCATGTGTGTTATGCTTCATTCTTAGGAAATACCTTCTGATGTTAGAATCACACTTACTGAACATGCCCCTCTATAATTTCTGGTTTTCTCCTTGGGCCTGGGCCAATTGAGTCTTTAAGCTCTCAATTTCTTCGGCCTGCTGTTTGTTCTCCTCCTTAAGGGGGTTCTTCTCTTCAAGGTGTCATTGCAAAACACGACAGCCAGCCTCCTGCTGGGACTCGGCATATCGCTGAGATTCTCGGGCTACATCCAAATCTCTTTGTAATTGCCCTATTGATTCAGCTGCTACAAAGTACCCTCGCGTAAGCATGGGAATTTACTAAGATCGGCAACACAGATATACTCACCATGTGCCTCCTGAGTAAAGCTCTTCACTTGCTCCAATTCGGCCTTTACAGATTCGACCCGTGTCCGGCTGGCTTCCAGTTCCTTGGCCAGTTGCTCGCTCTGTTGCTTCGAGGCCTGCATTAGCAGTAAAACAATACAAGGATCCTTAATTCGGCCGTGCCGACCAATTTAAGGCTCGGGGGCTACTAGGTTTACACGAGTGTTCGGACTTTAATAACCGACTACTCACCTGCAGGCTGGACGATATCAATTTCATGGCCTCCCCGAACCCAGCTCGGGCGGCTCCGAGGTGCGCTTCCGCCGTACGTAGAGCACCGAACTCTTGTTCGGAGAAGGCCGGATGACGCAGGGCTTCTCGTCGCCGCCGATGATGCATAGCGCTCCCAACCTCGGATTTGGTGACGGATATAGTGTCACCAGAATCGGCTAGGGCTGGATTGACGGTGGGGACCACCGTAGCGGGTTCAGCATGAGCGGAAGGCCCGGAATCCTGAGCACCACCGGACATCTTGGTGACATGCTTGGCGGGGGACGGCCGAACTCTTTGCCTTAATATTTTGACATAAGTTCTCTGGTGAGGCTCTATCAATCATGATAATAAATCAAACGGTCGAGCAAAATACCTTTGAGATAAACTGATGGGCGGGCTCGTCCCCGAGATCGGCTCATTTGTCGGATCCCTGTTGCTTTCCGACCCAGGCACTGCCGCCGTTGCCGATGTATCTCGCGCGGATCTACGACGCTTGGGAGTAGGAGCCGGCGCGTTTGGGTCATTGGAGGATACTTGCCTTTTGCGGGACGAGTTTTTCTTCTTCTTGCTTGTTGCAGGGGAAGGGAAGGATCCAGGGTAATCGGCTATGATAGCCACCTTGGAGCCGTCAAGGCCCTCCTGGTAGAAAACCCCGTCTTCGAGCTCGATTGACAAATCCGGGTCATCATGAAAGCCCGGATCATCATCGCGGGAATAGTCCTCGGGCTGAGGGGCCGGACAGTTAACTATCTCAATAAAGCTCCTCCATTCCTGTTCACATAAAGTTAAAGACTTCGGTCAAAAAGGGACAAATTGAGAACCCGAATTGTGGTCACAGGGTTGAAAGGCTCACCCATTCGATGGGATTGTGGCTTGAGTATCCCTCCTTGGTCGACTGCCGAATAAAATCTTCTTGCTCCCCTTTGTATAGGTCGGCAAGAGCGGCGGCTAATGCTATTTGATCGGCAGGGCCCAGTCTTCGGGAGCGAGTAGTGTCGCTTGTCCCGTTGTAACACCACAAGGGGTGTATCCTCTAATGAAGGGGTTGGACGCACCGGGTGATGGCGGCAGCCATGATGTCTATCATGGTCAGCTTATGATGGGCTAGTACCCTCACACGGGCTGCTAAGCGCTGCACTTCCACGCTGTCCTCTTGGGATAGGCTCTTCGGGCGCCAGTTGTACCTTTTCTTCAAAGGGGCGTCGGAGTATTCGGGCAGACCTCTCCGAGCTGGATTGAATAGAGGGACGTCCTCGATGTAAAACAATTCCGAGGTCCATACTTCGGACTCCTTCGACGTCCCCACGGGATATCCCGTTCCCGCTATGCGGCATACTTCGGCTCCACCGACCTCAAAAATTGTGTTGTCTCGAGTGCGAGGAACGAGGCAGAAGTACTTCCTCCACAATTCGAAGTGTGCCTCGCAGCCCTGGAACATCTCGCAAAGGGCGACGAAGCCCGAGATGTGCAGAATAGACCCTGGGGTGAGGTGGTGGAGCTGGATTCCATAAAACACCAGTAACCCTCTCAAGAACAGATGAATGGGAAACCCGAGACCCCGTAGGAGGAAGGGCACAAAGCATACACGCTCCCCCTTTTGTGGATGGGGGAATTCTCCGCGAGGGCCTCGCCATTGAATGAAGATAAATCGGCGCGAACAGCTGTCAGATCTGAGGAGGGAAGGTACCCTTGGGTCTTGAGGTCACGAAGTCGAAGGAGCGACACGGAGCAGCTTGTCCAATCCCCGGGACGGGATCCATAAGGATGCCAGGAGGAACTGAGGGCGCTCGCCATTTTTGGTGGAGACCTTTCGCTGGAGGCTTTCTCCGATGGGAAAGAAGAAGATGTGGCTTGGACCATGATTCAGTTTGTTTAAATGGGTGGTGCCTCCTTTGTGGGAGGGGTAGTTTTGTAAAAAGCTACTGAACCGCTCGTCTCCCCACGATGCGCGAAGACCAAGAAACACTATTACTATGGAGCCAGCAATCCCGTGACGTTTGGGATTTCACCGATGATAGGATGGTGTAACACCCCAAATTTTTGATTTGATTTTTACCAAATTCTTTATTTGATTTGAAGGAGGCTATTTAAATTTTTCTAAAAAACTCTCCTTCTCAAAACTTTTAATGACCAATCTTTGTTGAGATCTTTTATTGAATTCTGGTCTTGAGGTTTTTTCAACCTGTGTTGGTTCAACACAAATATTCTTTGGATATTTTGCTATTCCTTTTATTAAAAAGTATTTCTATGAGGTTGGATTTAATCTTTTCCCTATTCTAAAAACTCCCATGTCATTCTTTTGCCATGACCTCCATTTCAGATTTTCATCCAAAACTCTCCTCCCTATCTTGGAGCAAATCCATGCTACCATTCCAGCAGGTCCCAACCTCTTTTAAATTTTATTTCTATTTATTTTATACTCCAACCATTTTCTGTTAAATATTTTGGACCCTTGGGAATTACAAAGGAAGCACCAGATTCCTTGAGCTATTAATCCCAAGTAAATTACCCTAGCTACTCCTTAGTACCCACAACTCAAATATGCAAAAAACATTCTGATCCACAGTTCAAAATTTTCAAACCACATTCAAACCAAAATTGGACCAGAAACCTCTTTCTTGCTGGTTACCCCTCTTTCTCTTCTTCAACAATTCTGAGAAAATTTGAGGAGCTTCTGGATGCATCAAGAGGCCACCCCTCCAAGTTTCAGCTCTAGATAAATTTTCCACGTGCGTAGATCATTTCGTCGAGCAGGTGGCCAGCACTGTTTCAGTCAAGGTTCAGAGGTTTCAGTGTTCAGTTCAGGTGACAGTGTCGTTTCCGGCGGGGTTCAATGTCAATCTCGCCAGTAGCTGCCTTGGATCGTTGCTCACTGTGTTCCTTTCTTATCCTGAGCGCCGCACGGACGGTTGGCCGTTTGTGGGCGTCGGTGGTGAGCTGGCACGCCGGCCCCTACCTCTTCCGCGGCGACAGCGCCGTCTGCCGCCATCGCCAGAGGCTTCCCCCACAGAACGCCGTAGCGCAGCACCGCCCAAACCACCAGGAGCCTCCGCGTGGCCATCCCCCTCCCCCGCGCGCACTGCAGAGCCGTCGGCGTGGCCTGAGCAACGCAGAGCGTGCTCTCTGCAGCCGCCGTGACCGCGGACCGCCGTAAACCCCCTGCTAACCCGCCGTTCGCCGTGATCCGCACCGGAGGTTTTCTCCGTCATGGTAACCGCCTCGCTCGCCTATAAATAGGAGGACCCCGAGCTGCTAGGACACCCAGAACCACTCCACCAACCCTCTGAGCTACTCCCAAGCCAGCTGAGGACCTCGGGGAGGTCTTCTTCCCCGACTCCGGCCGCCTCGGTCCGCCTCGGGCCCCGATAAAATTCTCCCTGGTTAGGAAGCCTCCGCGCCTCTAGTCCGGCCAGTAGCTCTCCCTTGCAACCATAGCCCTAACCCCCACTCCAATTTGTCGATAGGTTCTCTCTCCGGTGTAATCCAGAGACGCCCGACACCGCCGTCCGCCGGAGAGGAAGTGGCCGCCGACGTGGTGCTCCCCGACGCTTCCTTCCACCACTCACCGACGCGGAATAGTCCCGTGAGTGCATCCATCCCCTTGCCCTCCCCTGGATCGCCGTCGATCGTCGCCGGCGTTCACCGTTTGCTTCTGGCGCCGGCGAGCTCTGTTTTAAACCTGACGGGTGGGACCCCCTCGTCAGCCTCTCTTTTTCTATTCGAACCGTTTTCTGGAAAGCGCCTCCGGGCTGAGTGCGTTTTCTCTTCAGGCTGACATATTTTTATCCGAATCGTTTTCTGTTTTATCAAACTACCCCCTGGAAAACTTTCTGTTTATAACAAAATAGTCCCTGGACTAGAGCCTTTATATCTTTTAAACAAAAGATGATTTGGAGTTGATTCTTTTTCTGTCATCTCTATTTTTCTGTCTAGTTTTTTTTATCATATTTATTTGAAAAATATTTGGAACAATTTTTATGCACGCACGGTATTTACGTTAGAATTCGATATTTTATGTGACGTTGATACCGAAGGAGGTGACGGTACCGTCAACTTCGCCGAGCTAGACTCCGACTACTCTGAACCAGGCAAGCATGTTTGAACCTTTGATATGATGAGTGTTTTTCATGTTTGCTTGAGTGGTTATTCTCATGACATGTTATGTAAGCATATGATGAATGTTATATTTCATGCATGATAAGTTGCAAGTGAGCTACAAACTTGATATGATGATGAAACAACCTAGTCATGTGGTGGCATGATAGGTTGTAGGCTGCTATTGTTGGAGCATGCCAGTTCTATAACAAAACTGTCTAACTCCAGTGTTGACATAGATCGAGTCTTGTCCCCGTTCACCTTCTTTTCGCGCTGCCACATCCTTTCCGCAAAGAATACGGTTTAGTAAGTTGCAAACCTCTTTCCATGTACACACCAAATAGAGGGGCCGGGATGAGGGTTCCATGGCCCTGGATTAAAGCCCGTCATCCGGTCAGGGGGCATGGGTGTTTCCGGTTGGGACCGAGAGGGGGGCACCCCTTACAGTGCGCGATATAAATTTGATCCCATGCTATTCGAGGTGTTGGCCTCCCCGTCTTAAAGTTTTTCTTGAACGTTGCCTAGGGTGATACCTGGCATCGGGATGTGAAATGGGTGTGTACTGGATTGGTGTGTTTTCTTCTAAAATACCGTAGACGGAACTAGTCCTTTGTGACTACTGAAATCCGTTGGCTATGGGTAAAGAGTACAACCTCTGCAGAGTCAAAACTATTCGAGTAGCCGTGTTCACGGTCAAGGACGTTGGTTGACAGGTCAAGTGTCGGTCTAAGAGTCAGTCTCTGGAGAACTAATATGTTAAATGACAGAAGTAAAACTTGGCTGAATATTATTCTTGTGAATGGACTAACCTGGTTATTATTATGTACCAAGTATTCCTTGGGATGGTGCTACCTCCTGGACTACTCAAATTTGAATGATGAAATATAATCCCTTTATGTGATGTCGCTCAGACGTCCGACTGTGGCATTCTTGTTATTTACTTTTGATATAATCCCTTTATGTGATGTCGCTCAGACGTCCGACTGTGGCATTCTTGTTATTTACTTTTGATATAAGCCCTTTATGTGATGTCGCTCAGACGTCCGACTGTGGCATTCTTGTTATTTACTTTTGATATAAGCCCTTTATGTGATGTCGCTCAGACGTCCGACTATGGCATTCTTGTTATTTACTTTTGAAATAAGCCCTTTATGTGATGTCGCTCAGACGTCCGACTATGGCATTCTCGTTATTTACTTTTGATACAAGCCATTTATGTGATGTCGCTCAGACGTCCGACTGTGGCATTCTTGTTATTTACCTTTGATATAAGCCCTTTATGTGATGTCGCTCAGACGTCCGACTGTGGCACGTACTGTTATTTACTTTTCAGTATAAGCCCTTTTTGTGGTGTCGCCCCGACGCCCGACTGCGGCATGCGAATATTTTTTTTTACCTTTCGAGGCGTCGCTTCAGACACCCGATCGGTCTTCTTCTATTTTATGGGGATTTCGGGAGGACTACCGCCCGACTTCCTTTTTATTTATTTTGCTATGCAGATTTAATGCCCTTGTGTGTATTACTTTTCTGCTCGTGTGCATCATGTTTGCATTTGTTATATCTTATGTCCAAACTGTCTTGCGAGTACATTCAAAGTACTCACCTGGCTTGTTGATTTGGCCAGATGTTGACGAAGGCGATCTTATGGATGAAGAGTACGATAGCGAGTCCGACGCCTAGAGGAGTCCCAGTCAGTCTCTTGCGATCCTGGAGTTGGTCACTTGTATTATATACGCTTCCGCTACCCAAATAAAATCATCGAGCCTCACTCCGATGCTTGATGAGCTGTAAGATATTGGAGTCATGTCACCCACTTCACTGTGACATATCCACCGCCACTTTTTATTGCGAGTCAGTAGTATGCCCCATATCCATTGTGCCATATCCGCCTTTATGTGTAATTATGGCGTGCTTGTAATAAATTGTTGAGCAGCCTCTGCTCAACCCTGTATAATATTAAGTACTACTGGATTTCTGTATCAAGGATTTGTCTACCAGTGAGAAGGATTTTCTGTACTAGTCTGGCTGAAGGGGCGATTTTTCAATAAATGTTTTATTGGAAAACCGGTCCTGACAGATGGTTGCCGAACAAGAAGGGATGGAGGGACTCGCCTCGCAAGTCGAAGACTTCAGTGTACAAGATTGTCTGAACATACCTCGGCGTTGGAGGCTAGTCCTGGGGCTACTCAGGGAGTCCTGGTTTCAGGGGTCTTCGGATAGCTGACCTGTTTCTCATGGGCCGAACTATGTGGGCCACTGGATGAGCATTGGGTGATGAAGGGCCCCGTTGCCAAGGCGGAAGTTTCAAGGAGCCGTGGCGTGTCCTCCAAGATGTCGACAGTAGATAGGCATGTTTTTTCCCTTTAATGTGCAACCGACTATGCGTAAGTCCTAGGTACCCTCGGCGTCTATATAAGCTGGAGCGTTTTAGGTTGTAGGGCAAGAGAACACATCTAGGGTTTTAGTCATACGATCTCGAGGTAGATCAACTCTGTAATCCTCGTATCATCAATATAATCAAGCAGGACGTAGGGTATTACCTCCATAGGAGGGCCCGAACCTGGGTAAAACCTTGTCCCCTTCGTCTCCTGTTTCCCTCGATTCTAGTCTCACAGCACGGGACCCCCTACCCGAGATCCGCCGGTTTTGACACCGACAGCCGGCACTAAGGACGGCACTCCCACAGCCCTTGAGGTTACTCCAGCTCCTACCGAAACGGAAGTCACTACGGTGGGTTCTTGATAAGCCGCCGCAGCTGCCAATGCTGCCTCCTCTCGATGCGCTCTTGCTCGATCCACCAGCGCCTGAGCATCAAGAGCCGGTTGATCGTCTCGCGGTGGGTTTCGACGTCGTTCACTGCTGGAAACCGCCAGCGACTCTAAACGCCGACTGTAGCTGCGGCTTGGGATGGGGGTTGAGTGCACGCGACTTCGGCTGTAAGTATATTTCTCCTGCTGGGCCACCGCCGTCTGCAAATATCCAATGGCGTTCCGCACTTCCTCTGCGAAAGGCGTCCCATCAGGGATGGGGATCGTACCGAGTCTGGTCGCCGCCGCCACCATGTTCTCCGCCGGGCTAGAATAATGACCTGGCGGTGTTGGAAAAGACTGTGGTGGGGTCTGGTTCCTGCGGGGCCGGTCTGGCTGCCGATGCTGAACCGCCGCCCTGCTCCCCGGTACTTCCGCCGTCCGGGTTACGGTCAGAGGTGCATTCCATCCCGTCCCTGGTGTGTTGAAAAGATTTATGGCCTCATATTGATCCGGCAAACGGGATTGATGCCTCATCCGGTGAACCGCCGCTATGGTCTGCTGCTCTAATTCAAGGCGAAAAGCATCCGCCCTAAGGCGCTCCAACTCAGCATCCATCTGAGCCTTCAATGCATTAATTTCCTGTTGGACTCCGGCCATCTGGTTCTTCAACCTCGTGATCTCCGTGTTATGGGCCACTTGGTTTTCGGCAGTGACCTCGGTTTCCATCAGAGTTGTAAGCTCGTTCATCAGATCCAGCAAAACTTGAGCCGGTGGCCTGCCAGATCCAGACCCGGTCGCACCAGCAGCTGTGCTAGTAGGAGTCGGTGCCGATCCCGCCATGAAGACAGCAGCGCGGCTCGTCGGCTCATAGTATTCCGGTTCATGGTACTCTGGCTCGGGGTAATCCTCAACGTAGCCCCCAAGCCCGCCGTTATGAAGCTGGTAGATTGATTCCGTCTCTCCACTCGAGGATCCATCCTCCGAGCAAATGAGGGTTTCCTCCCGCGACATGGAACCTTCAAGCTCCGCGCCTTGGGTGAAGCCGACGAAGACACGCTTCCGGCCCGGGTTAACACGGGCGGGTTGCGCGCACTGGGCCGGCTCGACGAGGTCGGTGCAGATGTTTGGCCCGGGTTTAGATCCACCGATCTTACCAATGAAGACGTGAATTCTGCCGAAGGGGACCCGGTGCCCGTACTCGATTGAGTCGGCCTCGGGGCCCCAGCCAGCGTCGTCAATGTAAAGCTTGCCGCGGCAACTCTTGGTCATCCTGCCAATGGCGTATCCCTCGATCCCTGGGAGAGAGCCTTTCGAGAACTCCACACCACTGAGCGTGAGCCCCACGGTGGGCACCAACTGTTGTGGTTTTGTCACGGCAGATGTCCCCGTGAAAGGACTTAGATTCGAGGCCATCGCTAAGGTGAGCTCGAAGGGGTTGATCGGACTCAAGAGACAAGGGTTACCCAGGTTCGGCCCCTCGAAAAGAGGTAAAAGCCTACGTCCTGCTATGTATTGTATTGATTGGGTATCGATTACAAGGTAGCGAGTTCGCTTGACCTAGCTATCGATGAGTTGTTTTCATCGTCTAAGCCGCCCAGGTAACCCGCCTTTATATACACAGGTCAAGGCCCTGGGCTTACAAGAGTCCGGGCCGGGTTATACTTGATAACCGACCTCACCCCTAACGACACATGCCTTGTTTAACAAACCGCCACCGGCGGCTCAAGCCCGCCGGGTTACATCTTGTCTTCTGCCTCTGGGCCTCCAGGCCCATTGGATAAGCTTACTCCTAATGTTGTCGTAAGCCGCCAACCGTATGACCCGCCCCTCCTGGGCGGGTCTCACCACGGGGTTATATCCCCAACACTTATGGAGATGAACTTGCTATACTTCCATATGTTAAGCATGAAATTTTTGCTATTTCACCCACACATCACAGTCCTATTATCTTTTTGAATTCTCCCAACTACACTATATCGGAGAAGTTTGCACTTATTAAGGATTATATTGATGGGTTGTGTATTACTATCACACATGATGATTTTGATGAATATAATATGCATGTGCTTTCTTCTCTTACTTGTAATTATTATGAGAGAGGAACCAAATCTTCACCTCTCTATGTTTCCAATATGATAAAATTGCAAGAAACTACTTATGCTATGTATTGGCCTTTACTTGATGTGCATGAATTGTTCTTTTATGGCATGCCAATGCATAGGAAGAGAATTAGACTTTGCAGTCACATGATATATATCACTTTTTGCACACTACTAAATTACAAATCATTGTTAATTATAATTGGCTTTGATATACCTTGGGATCCGGGTGGATCCATTACTTGAGCACTTTATGCCTAGCTTAATGGCTTTAAAGAAAGCGTTGCCATTGAGACAACCCGGAAGTTTTAGGGATTCATTTTATTCTGTTGTGTGCTTTTATAAAGTTTAAAAACAAAAAACTATAGAGGGGAACCTATGACTTCAAAAAATGAATGGTGAAAGTGAGAGAGATGATGAGCATCGTTTAAGTGGGGGACGTCCTGGAACTTTTGTTCATGCCCATGGAAACTTTGTGAGTCTTGAATCAGGGAAACTTTTCCAACAAAAATAATTATCCCCTTGTACAAATCCATTGTATTATAACATTATTGTTCCAATATTTTCCTTTAGGATGATTATACTGCTTGTTGGTATGTGCGGTGTAAAAATAGAAACTTTGGCTGTAGTGCGTGAATTTTCATTTTTTACTGGAACGTAAAAAGTTTATGAATGTTTTACACAGTATTAATATAAAAAAGGGTTAGTTTTTCCTAATTTTTCAGAATGTTTGGAGTTACATAAGTATGGTCAAAGTTCAGAGTACTATAGACTGTCCTGTTTAAGACAGATTCTGTTTTTGATGCATTGTTTTGCTTGTTTTGATGAAACTATCGATTTTATCGGTGGTATAAGCCATGGAAAAGATATAATATAGCAGGGATAATGCAAATATAAAATATGAATGGGTTTGCAACATTACTTAAACTAGTAGTTTGCTTTATTATGCTAACGGATCTTACCAGTCTTCTGTTAAGTTTTGTGTGGATGAAGTGTTCGAGGATCGAGGAGGTCTCGACATGAGGAGAAGGAGGAGAGGCAAGAGTTCAAGCTTGGGGATGCCAAAGGGACCCCAAGTAAATATCCAAGGAGACTCAAGCGTCTAAGCTTGGGGATGTCCCGGAAGGCATCCCATCTTTCTTCAACAAGTATCGGTATGTTTTCGAATTCGTTTCGTTCATGTGATATGTGCAAATCTTGGAGCGTCTTTTGTGTTTAGTTTTCACTTTTATTTTATGCACCATGCTGGTATGAGATAGTCCATGGTTGATTTATATAATGCTCATTGCACTTCACTTATATCTTTTGAGTATGGCTTTATAGAATGCTTCACGTGCTTCACTTATGTCATTTGAAGTTTGGATGGCCTGTTTCTCTTCACATAGAAAATCGTTATTCGTAGAATGCTCTTTTGCTTCACTTATATTTATTAGAGCATGGTCTTTTGTATAAATAATTAAAATCTCTTGCTTCACTTATATTTATTTAGAGAGTCAATAGGAATTGGTCATTTGCATGGTTAGTCATAAAATCCTACATAAAACTTAGGGATCCACTACTGGAATCAGGTACTTTGCCGTCAGCCATAGCGGACGGCAAAGGGTAGGACCACTGACCGCAAAGGCTTTGCCATCCGGTAGCAGACGGCCAAATTTCCGGCACTGTGAACTCGGGTAAAGGAGTGCTTTGCCGTCTGCATTTACTCAGCAGACGGCAAAATGTTTTTTCTGTCAGGCAGCAGACGGCAACGTGGCTGGACGACCTAAACTGGAGTAAGCCCTGTTAGTGGCTAATGGCAGCCTTTGCCGTCTGCCACTGACGGCAAAGCTGTATATAATTTGCCGTCTGCCCCCGGATAGCCATGCCCCACGCGCCTTTGCCGTCTGCCCCCGGACGGCCATGCCCCCCGCGCCTTTGCCGTCTGCCCCCGGACGGCAAAGTGACCAAATGGGCCAAGGCCTGGCACTCCCAGTTTACACAGGTGAGTGACAGGTGTCCTCTTTGCCATCGGGGGCAGACGGCAAAGGCGCTTTGCCGTCAGTGGCAGACGGCAAACGGGCAATAATGCCACTATTTTTTCTATTTTTTCTTATATCCAACAATTTTCATAGGCAAAATATGCTATATATGTATATATTTCACAATAACAATATTCTTGCCATGCTGATGATCATCCAACAAGCATAAATTAATATCATCCAACAACAAGAAAAATATCATCCTATCATCCAACAACAAGCACAATTCATCCAACAACAAGCACAAATATCATCCAACAACAAGTAGCAAGTTTCACATATGTAGCAAGTTTAAAATTATTCATCGATACAAAATCATAAGCACTCCATGAACCTCAAGCACTCCATCATTGCAAGCTTCCGTGAAGTGACTCTAATCTGCAAAATGGGAAATACGAAAGTTAGATGAAGAAGACTAGAAGAAGAAGAAGAAGAAGAAGAAGAAGATGCATAAGCGTTTTTCTTCTCTCTCTCTTTATCCTCTTGTTTTCTTCTTCTTATTGCTTATTTGTGTCATTCAGGCAAAATTGGAAGAAGGATAGGTCTTTCGAGGTTTGCCTCATGGTCTGTATGGTGCGCACTCACTTACACTTATATGGTGGTGCATGTTGGTGGACACTACCTAACACTAATATTTTGACCGTCGGTGATGGTCGTTTCCCCTTCTCCTCTCCCGCAATATATGAAGGTATATATCGAGAGAAGGAGAAGAAGAAACAACCCCCACGACAATAGTCGGGATTCCTCCATCAAGAAGAGACATGAAACTCTCACAAGGAGCTACGTTTGTCTGATTGCTAAGTTTGTCTTTCTTTGAGAAAAGGAGCCAAGTAAGTGGCATATTGGGGCTTACCGTCCTCGTCATCATGGAGGTGAGGCACCGGGGTTGCTCGGGCCGGTTTCACCTGGAGAAGGCTGCCCTGGAGAAGGGTCGTGCGATGCGTTTCGGGAGATATTCTGCACCAAAGATGATTTGCAATGTCTCGTTAGCATGATGACACTGAAAAGATCATTGCATTCAAATGAAACTCACCGTTCCAGCCATGGTAATGACTGGCATCGACGGAGGGGTCTGGCCGGTCTTCTTGCACATAGACTGCACATTTGGTTTTCACAAGTCAATGATATTAGTTATTAATGAAACGAACATTAAATGCAAGATTTGACAAATATGAAGAAGAAACTTACCACCAAGAGCTCGTAGATGGCCCGGTGAGACGCATCGTTCCGTGCTCTCTCCTCCTCCAACAACCTAGCCGTCCTCTCCTCCATCTCCTTCTCCTTGGCCGCCATAAGTGCCTGTGTTGCCACTCTTTCTTTCTGAATAGCAGCCTGCAACACAACTCCTCATTAGCATTGTGATCATCTTTGTTCACACACACAACGTAATGAGGAAAGATATCTGAGTCCGTATAACTAACCTCGATGGCGAGCTCGACTGGCCGTGGACGAGGCCTTATCTCAGGACATGAGCTCGTTTGGCACGCCTTGATCTACCAGAGGTTGCTAGGACAATGTATAAGGCCATCTCCAATGGCAATCGAGCCATGGGGCCTCCCGCCGCCAGCTATCATCACCAGCTCTGGATCAATAAGCTCCTGGCTCGGGTTAAAGTCCTCCCCTTTCCTCACCTTCCCCTCATCTCTGTACCTCACGAGCTTGTTGTGGGAGTAGATGTTGCTGAACTTCAAGGGATCATCGAGGTCAGACTCAGAGAATGCCTTGACCTTCTTGTATGAGGCAGTATGGGCCATCGCATAGAGGTCGTACATCTGTGGCACCTACGTTTTATTGTGATGCGCCTAAAAGAGAGAGAGAGGAACAAAGTATTAGTAAAGGGCTCAAGCTAGAATCAAGAATGAATTGCATGAATCATGAAGCTAACAACATACCCAGTTCTGACCAAACTGATTTAAGTTGGCGCTCCCTTGATGGTGTGGCACACCAACCATTTTGTTACGCCGGTCCTTGGCATTGTTGTGGACGGCTAGCTATTGTTCTGAGCACCACCCATCCACCAACGCCTCCCAACAATCCATCTTATCCGCACACCATCTCTGGGGCACCTAAGTTAATAAAGAGATATTTGAGCACTACGCGTAGGAATCAAATGAAGGAAACTAAGTACAAGGCCTTAAGAATACTTAATTACCTTCATGTAATGCTCCTTCTCCATCTTCTTTCCACGGCACATCGACTTCTCCTTCCTAATACGCCATGAGGCTTAGTAGTCTCGAACAGCCTGCACCCGAGCCTCGTGCCGAAAGTTTTGCAGTAGGCGCTTGCATTGCTGATCGATAACTTTTGCCACGGCCTCCTCGTATCCCTCCTGACACCTATAGAAGGTCTGCAATCAAACGAGACAACACTTATTAGTACAACAACTAGCTATTGTTGATTTTTAATTGTGTAAAGGAGAAATTACCCAAATCTGTCTGATCACCATCTCTGCCCTCGTGTGGCACAAAACACCGTCGATCCTCTCCTCAGGCGGGGCCGGTGCAGCCAAGTAGTGCTCCCAGGTTAGTCCTAACTCTGGAACCTGACCCTCACCGGGCAACGTGACAAACCCTGGGAAGTTTTGCCTAACAAGGACACCAAGGATGCTGTTGGGCCTGCGGGCATCCTTGGGTTGATGCCAACCCCTGCAGTATGACAAAGCCAACACATTAGATATTTGAAAAAACGTGAAGGCAAAAGGTTAAAAAAGAGTACATGCACTTATCTCTCGCCATCAGGCCTAATCCACCACCTCAGCTCGCGGGTCGCCGACATGGGCGGGAGCCGTGTCATACCACGCTGGTAGACGGTGGCCCCCTCAGCCAGCTCCTCATCGCTATCAGAAAAACGATCCCCGCCACCATCAGCATGGCCACTAGGCTCATCCGGCCAGGTATCCCATGGGGTCTGCCGGGACGTGCCCTCATCCCTACTCTGCTCCGGAGTCTCGTGGGACGAAGCCTCTGGGACAGGAGTCTTGTAGGTCAAAGGCTTGTCGACCGAGGGTCGTGGACCGGAGTCCGCGTAGCCTCGTCCTCCGACGGGTCCACCCTAGCAGTCTTGTGCTTGGGTGAATCAGCTGGGGGTGGTGGCGAGGAAGGCGTAGCAGCCACCCTACCTTTGCCGGGGCCTCCTCTCCCGCCTCTACTACCTCTCTTCTTCCCCCGACCTCCTCTCACGGGGGTTGACGAAGAAGCGGCCACCGGTGTATGCAGACTAGAGAGCAACGCTCTCCGGAGAGAGTCGGCAGGAATGGAAGTACCCATCCCACCACCCTCCGACGAAGGAGCCACGGAGTGCTCTCGACCCTTTCCCACCATCTTTCAACAACTGCCATGACAAATAGTAAACGAAATTAGTACAACATAAAATTGAATACCGACATGAATAATAAAATGTATATAATTTAAGTGTATCATCATATACCTAACATGAACTAAAAGTTGATTACCTGACATGAATTAATAATAATCTTGATCATCTATATATTCTCCGGGATCAATAAATGGATCATCATCATCACTATCATCAATAAATGCATGATCATCATCACTATCAGGAACAACGTGTGGAAGGCCTCCTTCATGTAATCGGTTAAGCATTGACAGGTCATCCGCATCAGTAACCTCTTCTTGTTCCGGCTCTTCCTGTTCCGGCTCAGTGGTTAAGTCAGATTCATTGTCTCTGTCTACTTCAATGTTCTGGGGTGACGTAGAGCGGTTCTTGAAACGTTTTTTGGAAATACGTGTTTCTTGGAAGAATTCTCCTTCATATGTGTCTTGGTTAATGTGAGGTACATAATCCTCTTCATTGAGGGGAGGTGGTCTAAAATGTGGCGGCACTTCATAAACGACATCCCAACCTTTCAGATTTCGATCAGTTTGGCAGGCCCACGGTAGATAGAAAACTTGGGTCGCCTGTTGAGCTGTAATATAGACATCGGGCACATCTAAATGGGTGCTTTGTTTGATTTCGACTAGCCCTATATGTTCATGAGTCCTTCTAGTCTCCTTCGGCTGGAACCAATGACATTTGAAGACTACGACGTTCGGTGGGTTTTCACCATAGAATAGAAGTTCATAAATTGCTTCAACTCTTCCATAGTACTCTGTACCTCCTTCACCGATAGCAGAGACACAACAATTTGTAGTCTTTAGGTCGGGCATAGATAGCTCTTTGCCAAAGGTAGGAAAGCGATACCCGTTGATGTCGTATCTGTCAAATGAACGGACCTTATAGTCAAAACCATTAGCGACTTGTCTCAGCTCAGCGTCCATAGACTCTGAATTAGCCTACAAGTTTAATACGAAAGGATTGTTGCATTAGTCGCAAATAAGACGAAGAAATGAAATGGTCCATTAATGGTAATTACCATTTCCTTGAACCAAGAGATGAAACCG
The DNA here is from genome assembly GCA_039707655.1 of Elymus sibiricus. Taxonomy (NCBI): domain Eukaryota; kingdom Viridiplantae; phylum Streptophyta; class Magnoliopsida; order Poales; family Poaceae; genus Elymus; species Elymus sibiricus. The sequence goes on from CM077675.1 coordinate 144,350,326, forward strand.
GGATAGCCGCCTCCATGCTTCGCCTGGAGCTCATACTCTTTGACGGAATCCTTTTGGATCACCACTCCATCCGAGAATTTGGCGACGTATCGACTATATCAAATATCCGGGAATAAGAGCAGTTCTAAGGAATTACAAGTTGCGAAACAATAATGTACCGACAACTTACTCGATGTACGGCTGCACTTCTGTTACGTTGTTGAAGATATACAACGAAATGGTCCGCCATTCATCAACATCCAACGCTTTTGCTTTAGAAGCACCGGCTGGTGCGAGCTTCCCTTTGAATAGGCTGAGGTTGGATCGACTTTTTTTTGGGTCGCCATTATTGTACCGAGGCTTCGGATTATGGAAATGACGATTTTTGGCTTCGTAGTGTGCTGTCACGAAGTTTGCCGCCTCCTTAGTAATGAATGCCTCGGCCATCGATGCTTCAATTCTACGTTTATTTTTACATTTTGCTCGAAGCGTCTTCTGCATCCTCTCAGTTGCGAAGCACCAACGATTTTGCACAGGCCCCCCCAATCTTGCCTCGGTCGCGAGATGCAAAATCAAATGCTGCATTGGATTAAAGAAGCCCGGTGGAAAGATCTTCTCCAACTTGCATATCAACTCCGACGCCAACTCTTCCATTTCATATAGCACGCCAGGCGATAGTTCTTTCGCACAAAGAGAACAGAAGAAATAGCTCAGCTCTGCCAGTACTAGCCATTCATCCTCAGGGATAAAGCCACACAGCATCACCGGCATTACCCGCTCAAGCCATATGTGCCAATCATGTCTCTTGAGACCAAATATCTTCAGTTTGTCAAGACTCGCTCCCCTCTTTAGATTCGCTGCATAACCATCCGGGAACATCAACTGCATTTTCACCCACAAGATCATTTCCCTCATAGCCGGCCTTCAAAGATTGAACCATGCCTTTTGCTTTGTCCAGTTCTGCTTTCCTTTCGCTTGTCTCATGTTTTGTAACGGTCTGTCACATAGAGCCTCCTGATCGATTCTAGCCTTAGGATTATCCTTTGACTTCCCCTCTATGCCAAACAATGTACCAAAAATGGCCTCGGCGATATTCTTTTCAGTGTGCATCATGTCGATGTTGTGTGGGCAAAGGAGTTCTTTGAAGTAAGGCAGATCCCATAAGCATGACTTGTGAGTCCATGCATGTTTCGTATTATACCCTTTGAAATACCCAGGACGATTTGGATCCGGCTCGAGAGCGTTTAACTGATCCAGGAGCTGTTGGCCTATCAACGCGGGTGGTGCAGAGTTTTTGATAACTCTACCTTTGATGAAATTCTTCTTGTCTTTTCTAAACTTATGGAGAGGATCCAGGAACTGTCTATGCATGTCGAAGCAAGAATACTTGCGACCCGCCTGCAGCCAATGGAACTAAAGAGCTGCCTTGCATGTGGGGCACGGGAACGTTCCATGCACACACTAGCCAACGAATAGGGCATACTCCGGCAAGTCATGCATCGAGTACATGTACCACACATGCTTTTTGAAGGTTTTTTTGGTAGCGGCGTCGTATGTCTTGATCCCATTATCCCAAGCTTGTTGCAATTCATCCTTAAGCGGCTGCATGTACACATTCATATTCTTCCCCGGATAGTTGGGCCCTGGAATTATCAACGTCAGGAAAATGTTCTTTCTTTTCATAATCTCTCCGGGGGGTAGATTGAGTGGAATGACAAATACAGGCCAACAAATGTATTGGGTTGCAGTCATACCAAACACATTGAACCCATCCGTGCTGATGGCGACTCGAGGATGCCTTGGATCTGCCACTTTATTGTTATGTAATGCATCGAAGTGCTTCCGTGCAAAAGCATCTGAACTGTGTACCAACATTTGATTCCCATCTGCATCTAGTTCGGTTCTTTTGCCCAATTTGTGCCATGTCATCTGTCTAGCCGTCTCTTCGGCCATGAAAAGACGTTGAAGTCTTGGTACGATTGGCATATAGCGAAGAACGTTAACATGAATTTTTGTCTGCATCTTCTCACCCATACCGTTGTCTATGACAACATACCTAGAAGACTTGCAAATGCGACAATAGTTCAAGTCCGCATACTCAAGCCTAAATAAGGCACATCCACTCTCACAGGCATCTATCTTCTCATAGGGCATCTTAAGTACACGAAGGATTTTGTCTGACTGGTACAGATTTGTAGGCAGTACATGGCCTTTGGGTAGAAAGCGTCCAAATAATGTCATCATCGCGTCGTAGCATTCTCTGCCCAGGTTGAATTGAGCCTTCAGAGCCATTACTTGCGCGATGGCATCTAGCTGACAAATCTTAGTGTGCTCGTGGAGAGGACGTTTTGAAGACTCCAACATTTCATAGAATGCCTTTGCAGATTCCTCCATCTCATCGTCTGAATCCCGAGCATCATCAAAGTCTTGCACCATGTCTTCGATCCTGATACCATGCTCGTCGGTGCGACGACGAACCACATCAGCTCTGGCACGTTGGGCAGACTCACCATGAAAAGTCCACACCGTATAATTAGGCCTAAAACCCCACTTCTGCAGGTGTTTAACCATTTCACCCTCTGTCTGCCTTTTAAAGTTGTCACACCGGGGACAGGGACACCATGTTTTTTCCTAGCCATTTTCAAATGCGGCTCTCACAAACCCCTTGGTATTTGTTAACCATTCTCTGGTCATATCTTTCTGACTGGTGTGACCGGTGTACATCCACGCACGATCAGTCATCTTGCCTAGCTACTGGACACACAAGAAATATATATATAATTTAGCATATATATTCATCAGTTAATCAAGTTTGTCAGTTTTATTACGTCCATGCAACCTACACGCTAATAGGTCAAGATAGGTCCTAATCCCACCCGAGTATGTGTAGATTGGGTTCGTTTTCCCATGCACTACTCCGGATCCGACGCAGAATTTTGACAGCACCTCCCCGCTGTTCTCCTGATACACATCTCGGCAATAAGCAGAGAGGATGTGTACCCGGAGAACAACAGGAAGGCACTAACGAAATTCTGCATGGGATCCGGAGTAGAGCATACGGGAAAACGAACCCAATCTACACATACTCAGGCTGTCCATGGATAACGTTGGACAATTCGAAATGACGATGGTTATAAATATGCAAAGACATGCATATTTATAGATGTCACCCTTTCGAATGGGAGACGCATACTGGTCACGCATACTAATGATTGAAGACACCTATAGCTAGCACGTTGCATCGGCACGAAGACCGAAACAGAGTAAATTAAGGGGGAGGAGGAGAAGTCATTTGTGCTCACCCACGAACACAGGGGCGGAACTCGTCCAACGCACGGGGAGGTCGTCGAACAACTGCACATTGAAATCCACCCGATCAACACAAATATGATGTTTTTTATAACAAAATCGGAAAATATGTGACCTAACTCATAATTTACAAAACTATGAGCCCGTCGGCCTCTAGAAGGCCGAAAAGCACCTTCCCGGTCAAGAGGAGGCAGAAGAGGTGTCGGGGGTCGGGAGTCAGTGCCGTCGAGGGTCAGTGGCATCGGGGGTCAGTGGCGTCGGGGGTCGGTGGCGTCAGTGGTCGGGGGTCAGTGGCGTCGGGGGTCGGTGGCGTTAGGGGTCGGTGGCGTCGGGGGTCGGGGATCAGTGACGTCGGGGGTCGGGGGTCATTGGCTTCATGTCGGGGTGTCGGGGTGTCGTGTCGGGGTGTCGGGGCATCGTGTCGGGGTGTCGGGGCGTCGTGTCAGGGCGTCGTGTCGGGGTGTCGTGTCGGGGTGTCGTGTCGGGGCGTCGTGTCGGGGTGTCGTGTCGGGGCGTCGTGTCGGGGTGTCGGGGCGTCGTGTCGGGGTGTCGGGTCGGGGCGTCGTGTCGGGGTGTCGGGGCGTCGTGTCGGGGTTTTTTTCTTCTAGGTTTTTTCTTTTCTAAAAAATAAACCAACTAACCTAAACCTAAACTAACCTAATAAAACAACCTAAACCTAAACCTAAACTAACCTAAAACTAAACCTAAACTAACCTAAAAAAAAAAAAACTCACCTTGGAGGGGCCGGTGGAGGAGGGTGCCGGTGGAGGACGAGGCCGGTGGAGGACGGCCGCCGTAGGTAGGACGCCGGCGCGGTGGTGCTGGAGAAGGTCCGCGGGGAGGGGGAGGCGGTGCGGCGTCGTGGGGAGGGGGCGGCAGGGAGGGAGCGGTGCGGCGTGCGGGCATAGGGTCCGGGGGCGGGGCGGTAGCAGGGGCAGGCGGCGGTGCTGAGCGTAGGGGCCGGCGGTGGGGCTCGGCGGCATCGGGCGGGGCTGGGGATGCGGTGCGGCGTCGCGGGGAGCGGGCGGCGGGGAGGGGGCGGCAAGGAGGGAGCGGCTGTGCGGCGTCGCGGGCACAGGGGCCGGCGGCGGTGCTGGATCGACGGCAGGACTGGCCCGGCGGGTGGGGCGTGGGTGAGTTGGTGGGGGAGAGAGAGATCGAGGGGGAGAGAGAGGGGGGAAACAGTTACTTAGGGCCGTTGGGGACGGCCGTTAGTTAGCCAGCTCTTTGTCGTCCGCTAGCGAAAGCCAAAGAGTGCGCAAGGAGACGGCAAAGTAGCCGCGGACGACATCCAGGCCGCCCACCTGACCTAGCTCGCTCCACGGTTCAGTGGGGCTCATCTGGGCTCTTTGCCGTTTGCCTTTAGGTCCTTTGCCGTCAGCTGGCGGACGACAAAGACTTGGCTGATGGCAAACTGCGTATTTGCCGTCCGCCACTCCTATGCCGTCTGCTTTTTCTAAGCTGACGGCACAGACCTTCTTTGCCGTCAGCCGCTGACGGCAAAGAAATGGCAGACGGCAAACGTCCTGATTCCAGGGCTCTTTGATTGTGAAGTCCATAACATTCTGGTCTCGGTTGAAGAACAGTACAACTGCGCCCCGGAGCACGAGAACGCCGCCGCAAATAATTTTCTTTATATTGTAACTCGATTGTATGAATGTAAAGTGAAAGTTTGACTGAATGAAATCTATGGTTTGATGAAATAAGTATTTATCTCTGAATTCACATTGAAAACAAAAAACCATCATAGTTTTATCTAAATGAACACTCATCACAAATGGTTCAAGTTGAATACTCATTTGATGATTGACAGTTATCTTTCTTTCGCCCGTAAGACAAGTCAAAATATTGGCGTGAACGATTGGTCTAATGCGTCATAACAAACATTTCTCGAATATGATCTGTGTGCCTAGTTGATACGTCTCCATCGTATCTATAATTTTTGATTGTTTCATGCCAATATTATACAACTTTCACAAACTTTTGGCAACAATTTATATGATTTATTGGACTAACCTATTGATCCAGTGCCTAGTGCGAGTTCCTCTTTTTTTTGTATTTTGTGTTTTGCAGAATATCCTATCAAACGAAGTCCAAACGCGATAAAAATTTATGGATATTATTTTTGGAATATTTGTGAATTTTGAGAAGTGGAAGCAACACAAACGGAGGCTCACAGCCCCCCCACCCACTAGGGCACGACCTAGGGCCCAAGCGCGGGGTGGTGGGTGGTGCTCACCTCGTTTGTTGGTTGGAACTATCCTTCAGCTGCAAGAAAGCTAATTTTGGGATAAAAATTCCCTCAAAATTTCAGCCCGATCGGAGTTACGGATCTCAGGGAATATAAGAAATGGTTTTCGGCACGAAAACAGGAACGCGAAACAGAAGAGAACAGAGAGGGAGATCCAATCTCGGAGGGGCTCCCGTCCCTCCGCCGCCATGGAGGCCATGGACCATAGGGGGAACTCACCTCCCATCTAGGGGGGAGGCCAAGGAAGAAGAAGAAGGAGGGGGCTCTTTGCCCCTCTCTCCCGGTGGCGCCGGAACGCCGTCGGGGCAATCATCGTGACGGCGATCTACATCAACAATCTTGACGCCGTCAACACCAACTCTTTCCCCCTGTAGGCAGCGGTGTAACACCTCTCTTCCCCGCTGTAATCTCTACTTAAACATGGTGCAGAACTCGATATATTATTTCCCAATGATATTTGGCTATCCTATGATGTTTGAGTAGATCTCTTTTGTCCAACGGGTTAATTGTGGTATGATGTTATGGATGTGAGTTGTATGTTGATATCATGCTATCCTATGGTGCCCTCCATGTCGCGCAAATGTGAGGTATCCCCACGGTAAGGTGTTGCAATATGTTCATGATTTGCCTATGGTGGGTTGCTTGAGTGACAGAAGCATAAACCCGAGTAGGTGGTTTGTTGCGTATGTGAGTAAAGAGGACTTGATACTTAATGCTATGGTTGGGTTTTACCTTAATGATCTTTAGTAGTTGCGGATGGTTTCTAGAGTTCCAATCATATGTGCATATGATCCAAGTAGAGAAAGTATGTTAGCTCATGCCTCTCCCTCATTGCATATACCAAGTATCTATCGTATCATATTCAATTGCCTATGGACAATCTTTCTGTGCGTTACACAAAAAGCTTGCTACTAAAATATTTACTTTTATTGTTGTTTTATTAAAACAGCACCTAACTTTTATTTCCACGTTCTTTATTATCTTGCAAAGTACTTGTAGTTTTATTCCCGCAAAGTAGTTTCATACTTGTTCTAGGTAAAGCAAACATTAAGTGTGCGTAGAGTTGTATCGGTGGTCGATAGAACTTGAGGGAATATTTGTTCTACCTTTAGCTCCTCGTTGGGATTCGACACTCTTACTTATCAAAAAAGGCTACAAACGATCCCCTACACTTGTGGGTTATCAAGACCTTTTTCTGGCACCGTTGCCGGGGAGCAATAGCGTGGGGTGAATATTCTCGTGTGTGCTTGTTTGCTTCATCACTAAGTAATTTTTATTTTCTGTTTAGTTGTTTTCTATCTTTAGATATGGGTAGGAAATGCAAAATACCCAAAAAATAGATGTACTTGCTGCTCCAAAAGTTGAGGAACCACTAGTGTTCCGTACCACCGAAGATATTACTTGGATCATCTTCGATCCACTTGTGCTCGTGCTGAAAACCCAACTAGCTTAGTTGAGGGAAAATCATTAAATGACCATGCTCATTATGTGCGACATAGCATATCTCAAAAAGGGAAACTCTTGTGGCATCAAATTAATACTTTGTGTTGCTATGCTTGGAATCTAAGTGAAATTTATGATTTTACTTGTTGTTCTGAAGAAACTAAAAAACACCTTCCCTACCAATGTGTGTTTAATGATAATGAAATACTCTCTTCTTATGCCAAGGAGGCCTATTGTTATTTTGATGTTGAGCAAATTTAAGAATTTCTTGCTTTTAAGGCTGGCTATGAAATTGCTTCTTTGATTGAAAAGTATGATTCTACTCTTTACAAATCTGAAATTTTTGCCATACTTAAATATTGCTATGAAAACTATGCTTCTAATGCTTATATCAATGAATTTATTGAAAAAATGACTGCTGCCTTGGAGGAGACTAATATTTTGCAGGAATCTATGGAAGAAGAAGTTGCTGAAATTGTGAGCTCATTAGATGAAAAAGATGAGGAGGAGAGCGAAGAACAAAAGGAGGTAGAGCGGACTAGGTACCCGTGCCCACCTTCTAATGAGAGTAACTCTTCAACTCATACATTATTTAATCTCCCTTCGCACATACCGAAGGGTGAATGCTATGATGATTTCCATGATCCCATGGATTTGTTTGAAATATCCCTTTTTGATGAACTTGATGCTTGCTATGCTTGTGGCCATGATGCCAATATGAATTATGCTTATGGGGATGAACTTGCTATAGTTCCATATGTTAAGCATGAAATTATTGCTATTGCACCCACACATCATAGTCCTATTATCTTTTTGAATTCTCCCAACCACACTATATCGGAGAAGTTTGCATTTATTAAGGATTATATTGATGGGTTGTGTATTACTATCACATGATGATTTTGATGAATATAATATGCATGTGCTTTCTTCTCCTACTTGTAATTGTTATGAGAGAGGAACCAAATCTTCACCTCTCTATGTTTCCAATATGATAAAATTGCAAGAAACTACTTATGCTATGTATTGGCCTTTAGTTGATGTGCATGAATTGTTCTTTTATGAAATGCCAATGCATAGGAAGAGAATTAGACTTTGTAGTCACATGATATATATCACTTTGTGCTCACTAATAAATTATAAATCATTGTTAATTATAATTGGCTTTGATATACCTTGGGATCCAGGTGGATCCATTACTTGAGCACTTTATGCCTAGCTTAATGTATTTAAAGAAAGCGTTGCCAGGGAGACAACCCGGAAGTTTTAGAGATTCATTTTATTCTATTGTGTGCTTCTATAAAGTTTAAAAACAAAAAAATATAGAGGGGAACCTATGACTTCACAAAATGAAAGGTGAAAGTGAGAGAGATGGTGAGCATCGTTGAAGTGGGGGACGTCCTGGAACTTTTGTTCATGCCCATGGAAACTTTGTGAGTCTTGAATTAGGGAAACTTTTCCAACAAAAATAGTTATCCCCTTGTACATATCCATTGTATTATAACATTATTGTTCCAATATTTTCCTTTAGGATGATTAGATTGCTTGTTGGTATATGCGGTGTAAAAACAGAAACTTTGGCTGTAGTGCGTGAATTTTCATTTTTTACTAGAAGGTCAAAAGTTTCTGAATGTTTCACACAGTATTAATATAAAAAATGTTTAGTTCTGCCTAACTTTTCAGAATGTTTGGAGTTACATAAGTATGGTCAAAATTCAGATTACTATAGACTGTCCTGTTTAAGACAGATTCTGTTTTTGATGCATTGTTTTGCTTGTTTTGATGAAACTATCGATTTTATCGGTGGTATAAGCCATGGAAAAGATATAATACAACAGGGATAATGCAAATATAAGATATGAATGGGTTTGCAACAGGACTTAAAGTAGTAGTTTGCTTTATTATGCTAACGGATCTTACAAGTCTTCTGTTAAGTTTTGTGTGGATGAAGTGTTCGAAGATCGAGGAGGTCTCGATATGAGGAGAAGGAGGAGAGGCAAGAGTTCAAGCTTGGGGATGCCAAAGGGACCCCAAGTAAATATCCAAGGAGACTCAAGCGTCTAAGCTTGGGGATGCCCCGGAAGGCATCCCATCTTTCTTCAACAAGTATCGGTATGTTTTCGAATTCGTTTCGTTCATGTGATATGTGCAAATCTTGGAGCGTCTTTTGCGTTTAGTTTTCACTTTTATTTTATGCACCATGCTGGTATGAGATAGTCCATGGTTGATTTATATAATGCTCATTGCACTTCACTTATATCTTTTGAGTATGGCTTTATAGAATGCTTCATGTGCTTCACTTATATCATTTGAAGTTTGGATTGCCTATTTCTCTTCACATAGAAAATCGTTATTCGTAGAATGCTCTTTTGCTTCACTTATATTTATTAGAGCATGGTCTTTTGTATAAATAGTTAAACTCTCTTGCTTCACTTATATTTATTTATAGAGTCAATAGGAATTGGTCATTTGCATGGTTAGTCATAAAATCCTACATAAAACTTAGGGATCACTGAATATGATATGTTTGATTCCTTGCAATAGTTTTGTGATATAGAGATGATAATATGTGGGAGGTACTAGTGGATGATCGTGTTTAGTAAGATATTGGTGTTAAGGTTTGTGATTCCCGAAGCATGCACATATAGTCTCCCGTTATGCTAGGAAGTTGGAGCACAATTTATCCTTGATTGTCTATCTTTGTGTGAAGGTCGGGGGCGCGCGATGGTTAACTCCTACCCACCTCCCCCCTAGGGGCATGCATAGTAATACTTTGCTTCGAGGGCTAATAAACTTTGCAATAAGTATATGAGTTCTTTAAGACTAATGTGAGTCCATGGATTATACGCACTCTTACCTTTCCACAATTTCCTAGCCTCTACGGTACCATGTATTGCCCTTTCTCACCTCGAGAGTCGGTTGAAACTTTGACGGTGCATCCAAACCCCGTGATATGATATGCTCTATCACACATAAGCCTTATTATATCTTCCTTAAAACAGCCACCATACCTACCTATTATGGCATTTCCATAGCCATTCCGAGATATATTGCCATGCAACTTCCACCGCTTCCGTTTTGATGACTTGACCATTCATTGTCATTTTGCTTTACATGATCATAAGATAGCTAGCATGATGTTTCCACGGCTTGTATGTTTTTTGATATCTTTGCTAGGCCAGATCATTGCACAACATTCATATAGAGTCATATTTTGTTCTAGGTATCGAGTTGTAATATTGAGTTATAAGTAAATAGAAGTGTGATGATCATCATTATTCATTATTAGAGCATGTCCCAGTGAGGAAAGGATGATGGAAACTATGATTCCCCCACAAGTCGGGATGAGGCTCCAGACAAATATAAAAAAGGAAAAAAATAGAAAAAAAATGAGAGACAAAGAGAGAAGGGGCATGCTAATTCCACACTTGTGCTTCAAAGTAGCACCATGTTTTTCATGTTGAGAGTCTCCTATGTTGTCACTTTCATATACTAGTGGGAATTTTTCATTATAGAGTTAGATGCACACCCACTTAGTTTTCATATTGAGCTTTCATACACTTATAGCTCTTAGTGCATCCGTTGCATGGCAATCCCTACTCCTCACATTGATATCAATTGATGGTCATCTCCATAGCCCGTTAATTAGCCGCTTCGATGTGAGACTTTCTTACCTTTTTGTGTTCTCTATATTTACCCCTATCATCATACTCTATTCCACCCATAGTGCTATATCCATGGCTTGCACTCATGTATTGCGTGAGAGTTGAAAATGCTGAAGCGCGTTAAAAAGTATGAACCAATTGCTTGGCTGACACCGGGCTAGTACATGATTTATACTTTGTGTTAAGAAGACAAAGCATGACAAGACTATATGATTTTGTAGGGATAGCATTCTTTAGCCTTGATATTTTGAAAGACATGATTGTTTGTTGGGATGCCTGAGTATGAAAGTCTTCATGTCAAAACTAGACTATTGCTTTGAATCACTCATGTCTTAATATTCATGCCATGATTAGATATATGATCAAGATTATGCTAGGTAGCATTCCAGATCAAAAATTATCTTTTTATCATTACCTACTCGAGGACGAGCAGGAATTAAGCTTGGGGATGCTGATACGTCTCCGTCCTATCTATAATTTTTGGTTGTTTAATGCAATATTATACAACTTTCACATACTTTTGGCAACAATTTATATGATTTATTGGACTAACCTATTGATCCAGTGCCTAGTGCGAGTTCCTGTTTTTTGTGTGTTTTCTGTTTCATAGAATATCCATATCAAACGAAGTCCAAATGTGATAAAAATTTACGGAGATTTTTTTTGAAATATTTGTGAATTTTGAGAAGTGGAAGCAACGCAAACGGACGCTCACAGCCCCCACCACCCACCAGGGCGCAACCCAAGGCCCAGACGCGGGGTGGTGGGTGGTGCTCACCTTATATGTCAGTTGGAGCTGTCCTTCGGCTGCAAGAAATCTAATTTTTGGATAAAACTACCCTCAAAATTTCAGCCCAATCGGTGTTACGGATATCCGGGAATATAAGAAACGGTTTTCGGCCAGAAAACAGGAATGCGAAACAGAAGAGAACAGAGAAGGAGATCCAATCTCGGAGGGGCTCCCGCCCCTCCACCGCCATGGAGGCCATGGACCACAGGGGGAACACTCCTCCGAACTAGGGGGAGGCCAACGAAGAAGAAGAGGGAGGGGAGCTCTATCCCCCTCTCTCCCGGTGGCACCGAAACGCCGCCGGGGCAATCATCGTGATGGCGATCTACATCAACAATCTTGCCGCCATCAACACCAACTCTCTCCCACTCCATGCAGCGGTGTAACACCTCTCTTCACCGCTGTAATCCCTACTTAAACATGGTTCTCAACTCCATATATTATTTCCCAATGATATTTGGCTATCCTATGATCTTTGAGTAGATCTCTTTTGTCCAACGGGTTAATTGTGGTATGATGTTATGGATGTGAGTTGTATGTTGATATGTTGCTGTCCTATGAAGCCCTCCGTGTCTCACAAACGTGAGGGATCCCCTTTGTAGGGTGTTGCAATATATTCATGATTTTCCTATGGTGGGTTACTTGAGTGACAGAAGCATAAACCCGAGTAGGTGGGTTGTTGCGCATGGGAGTAAAGAGGACTTGATACTTAATGCTATGGTTGGGTTTTACCTTAATGATCTTTAGTAGTTGCGGATGCTAGCTAGAGTTCCAATCATAAGTGCATATGATCCAAGTAGAGAAAGTATGTTAGCTCCTGCCTCTCCCTCATTGCATATAACAAGTATCTATCGTATCATATTCAATTGCTTATGGACAATCTTTCTCTTGCGTTACACAAAAAGCTTGCTACTAAACTATTTACTTTTATTCTTCTTTTATTAAAACAGCACCTGACTTTTATTTCCACGTTCTTTATTATCTTGCAAAGTACTTCTAGTTTTATTCCCGCAAAGTAGTTTCATACTTGTTCTAGGTAAAGTAAACGTTAAGTGTGCGTAGAGTTGTATCGGTGGTCGATAGAACTTGAGGGAATATTTGTTCTACCTTTAGCTCCTCGTTGGGTTTTGACACTCTTACTTATCGAAAAAGGCTACAAACGATCCCCTACACTTGTGGGTTATCACTAGTACAGACAATCCGGGAAGATTTGCATATATCATACTGGGTAAATTGCCATGTGTCAAATCGAAAACACTGGCATTTGTCAACATTGTAGCACTGGCATTTGTCAAGTTTTGCAAGAACAAAATCACAATTAGGGTGTAATTTTGCAACTGAAATTCACTTTAAACATGGATTTCATTCTTACATTAAGCACTCGTCTTTGTACAATATAGTTCAACTTGACAGCTGAACCGAACAAACTTTTCCCCAATTGTTGCCAACCACGTACAGAAATAGCTAGTTCTACTATATACTAGCTAATTAAAGTACGTGGTACAGTTCAACCATATCTATAGTTAGATGAACTGAACAAAATAGCCCCTAAATACTAGTACTACAGAGGGGCTTTGTACTACTTCCAGCAGAATCGAGCGCGCTCAGTAAGAGCAAGTGGAGGAGGAGCCCGCCGACGAGTTGGTGGAGACGTGTCCTCCGGCGCTCTAAACGCCCCTCCTCGAAGCGATGGGACTCTGCGTAGATCTCCGCATTCCGCGCCGCCACTGTGACTTCTCCTCCGGCCACGACGCCAGTGAGCTTCTTCGCGTGCGCGACTTGGCGCTGCACCTCCTTCTCTAGGAAGTAGATGTAGCGCGCAAGGGTTGCGACGCAGAAGACCGGCGCCGGGCCTTTGGCAGATTGCACCTCCTGCATTCGGGCCTTGGTGGCAGCGCGGGTTATGACCCCGCCGCCTCACGACGGGGTCGTGGCAAAGACGGACGACTGTGGGGAGGCGGCCCCGGCGGCGGCCGGCGTGGTGGCGGCCATAACGGCCACCGGCAGCAGCTGCCTTCGGGCAGCGGTGGTGGAGCGTGTAGTTGGTGGCGTGCGCACACCCACCCGGGATGCCACGTGCACTACACGCTTCAAAGAACTGCTGCGCTGACGCGGTGAAGCCTCCCAATTGGAGCTATTCTCTGGCGGAGTGGTTGGGCGACGACGAATGGCCGGTGCCATTGGTGATTGGGGGAGAAGCAAACTAGACAAGCTACGGGGAGGGGGGATGAAGGCAATGTGGAGTCGCCGATCGTGAGGGTTTATATAGCAGGCCGACAAGCATTGGTGATTTCACTGAGCCGGGCAGGAAGCTAGAGCCGTAGCACGGTTTTGTACGCGGGAACCTGCGCGGTTGTTAGCGGGAACGGGATCATCGGGCCGGCGCGTGGCCAAAAGCGTGCACTAGAATCCTCGGGCAGCAACGCGGTGACAAGACATGAGAGAGGAGGATGGAATGATGCGGAGGCACACCCGTCAAAATAATAAAACGACTGTGGTAGTAATACACGCAAACGACACTTCCCAACGTAGCGTCGGTACTGATTCATCCATCGCTGACAATTATTTGGCAGCAACCGTCTGCCCACAACACACACAGCTTGTCAGTACGAATCGTTTGGTTTATTTTTGGTGTTTCCACACGATTCTTATTACTTACCTGTTTGCTATATATCGCACACATCTTGTTATGCCGAGTCGTTTGTGTTCTGCTGTATCAGCGCACACAGTTTATCCGAGTGAACTGTATGTCGTACTTCGCACAGATATGTAGCTTTGCTAACTGGTTCTGTTAGCTTCGCTAATCACAAACGGTTCATAAGAAGAAACTGTCTGCCGTAGATCGCACACGCAACTGCTTTCTGAATCGTATTTGATGGATCCACCTTCGCACACAGTTCGTGTCGTTTGTGATTCATGCATCACACACAATTTCGTCGAAGGGTCTCTGATTTATGTGTCGTGTTTGGACCATTCTATTGTAGTGTCATGATCTTTACCATTTGCTTCCTCTCTTGTTGGTGTAGGCATCACGGGAACGGTTTTCTCCGATGTGCTACTTTCCAATTCGAGAGAAGGTACAATTACCTCATCAAGTTCTACTTTCCTCCCACTAACTTCTTTCGAGAGAAACTCCTTCTCTAGAAAGGATCCATTCTTGGCAACAAAGATCCTGCCTTCGGATCTGTGGTAGAAGGTATACCCAATTGTTTCTTTAGGGTATCCTACGAAGACGCACTTCTCCGCTTTGGGTTCGAGATTATCAGGCTGAAGCCTTTTGACATAAGCCTCGCATCCCCAAACTTTAAGAAACGACAGCTTAGGTTTCTTGCCAAACCATAGTTCATACGGTGTCGTCTCAACGGATTTAGATGGTGCCCTATTTAATGTGAATGCGGCTGTCTCTAATGCATATGTCGGGGGAATGACCCCCGGGTACCCCTGTCGGTGTCAAAACCGGCGGATCTCGGGTAGGGGGTCCCGAGTTGTGAGACTAGGATCGATGGTAACAAGAGACGAAGGGGACAAGGTGTTACCCAGGTTCGGGCCCTCCTATGGAGGTAATACCCTATGTCCGGCTTGATTATATTGATGGTATGAGGATTACAGAGTTGATCTACCTTGAGATCAAGTAGCTAAAACCCTAGATGAGTTCTGTTGGTCTACAACCTAAAACCCTCCGGCTTATATAGACGTCGGGGGTACCTAGGGTTTACACATGGTCGGTTACACATCGAAGGGATAAACATGCCTATTCACTACTTAAACGTGAAGGACACGCCATGATTCTAGAAGCTTCCGTCCTGGAGTCAAGGTCTTCGATCAATCCAGTGTCCGGCAAACGACCCATATAGTCCGGCCCATAAGGAATAGGTCGGCCTCCCGAGGACCCCTTAAACCAGGACTCCCTCAGTAGCCCCCGAACTAGCCTCCAACTCCAAGGGTCCTAGCTTAAGCTGCTTCATGTGATCAAAGTCTTCGGCTTGCGAGGCGAGTTCCTTCCTCCGAATAGTGATCGGCCGAGTCAGTTCGGCCTCCGACGACATGTAGCTTTACCGATCATAGATCGTCCGAACACCATGAGTAACCGGCCCCAAAGGCCAAGCATCAATGCACGGATCGTTCCCCGTTTCACACGGGATATGTTTAATCATGCGCGTATAACGGCCCACACGTCTTGGGAAGCGGAGAGATTCATGGCGCCGTGAAGGGAGGCTAACCGGCGACAAGCCCAATAAAAGGGGAAGGAAACCCCAAAACCTAGCCGCACTTCCCATTCGCATCCCTGCTTCCCTAATCTCCGAGCTTCTAGAGCCTAGTTCTAGGTCTTCCATTCTTCCTCCTCCGAGCTTAGCCATGGCCAGCTCCGGCTCCAACGGCAAGTGGGAGGCTTACACGGTCGCAGACCAGGACATCCGGGACCTTAAGGACGTCGGCTACCTCCCGGCAATATCTTCCACCGCGCTGTGGAGGAGGGCCAGGTGATCCCCACCCCCAAACCAGGTGAGAGGGTGGTCTTCATTCCTCACTTCATCCGAGGATTGAGCTTCCCGCTCCACCTCTTCGTGAGGGGCCTCATGTTCTTTTATGGTCACGACTTCCACGACCTCCCGCCGAACTCTTTCATGCATATATAGGCCTTCATCATCGTCTGCGAGGCCTTCTTGCGGGTTGAACCACACTTCGGACTATGGCTCAAGATATTCAATATCAAGCCGAAGTGCGTCACAGGCGCACACGCAGACTATGGCGGGGCAGTCATCAGCAAGCTCCCCCGCGCAGTATGGCCATCCGGCACCTTCATCGACACCATCAAGACTTGGCAAAAAGAATGGTTTTATATCACCGAGCCAAGGGAGGAGGGCGGAACTGTTCCTGCCGAATTCAGATCCGGCCCCTCGACCAGATTGACCTCATGGGTCCGAAAGGGCCTTGATTGGGGGTCGGATGCCGAGGTGGCTGACCTGCAGAGGGGCATCGCCTCCATGATCAAGGAAAAAGTTGAGCTGACCAACGTGGTCTAGGTTATGCTCCGACGGCGCATCCTCCCCTGCCAGCACCGGGCCTCTCCCATGTGGACTTACCGTACTGACGATGATACTACGATCCGTCAGCTCTTCCGCACCACTCGGGAGAAGCAATGGAAGGCGCTGTTCAAAGCGCAGGAGAAGTGGCCGGCCAAGAAGGAGGACCAGGGCATGAGTGCCGACAAGCCCCCTTCCGAGGTATAGTAAAGTTTTATTTGATCGGCTTTGTTTCCCTAAAGAAAGTCTAAGCATTTTTCGATCACTTCCGCAGGAATGGTTGAGCAAGGCCACGGGCATCAAGTGCCCGGCTCCACAGCCCGAAGACCCTAGGTCTCCGCTGCTGTTGGAGATGCTCGTCGTGGCGCCTTACAAGGCGCTAGAGAAGAAGGAGAAGAAGAAACCAGGCCGAGCAGGCCTGCGCATCAGGGACCAGCCAGAGGCTATGTCCGAAGAAACCCATGCCTCCTCGAATCAAGAGGCGGAGCATGAGGGCGAGGAGGGAGGCGATTCCCCCCTCGCAGGAAAGAGGGCGGCGTCATCGGACGCCCTGGAGGATGTAGATCCTCCCGGCCCAAAGAAAGCAGGCCGGACACAGGCAGCTCTGTCCGGTGACAGCTCGGACTCGAATACCGAGTCCGAGGACTTCGAGAGGGTTCCACGAAGGAACCTCAGGGTCAAGCCCCCACCTCGAAGGTAAAGATCTGAAGACCTCCGGAGCTATTTAACACTAAGTTTTGAATGTTACTGACTTGTGAACACCTACTATCTTGTAGCCCACCACGTGTTCTCCCCACCGATAAAGTTTTGGATGGGGAGACCCCACCCGCCGAACTAGAGGAGAGCGGGACCGCGTCACACCACTCTTCTCCGGGGGCCGCGAAGGACGCCACAGAGGTGTCATCCCAATAGGCTCGTCTGGAGCCGAGCACTGGAGGTGGGGGCAATGACGTCATGGCTGAGGCTAACACCTCGGCCGCCGAAGACTCGGGGGAGAGGCCCCTCCCGGATACTGAGGAGGCCGGACGAGGAGATGTCCAGTCACCTCCAAGGCTGTCTCCGAAGCGCACCGTGCCTCCGGGGGCACCGGTTCCGTCCTCGGTTGGAGATCGGGTTAACCGATCCCCACCGGTGCCACCAACCAATGGGTGGCCGGCTATGGGGGGAGGCTCTATCAAGCGCCTCCATCTCTGGGGAGCACCACACCCTTATGGGTGCGGTATTGCAGAGCATTCAGTCCGTAGACAGCGGACTGAAGGAGGCCTTCAACGGTCTCCTGACGGGCTTCCAGGTAAGCCATGTAATGCTCTATTTTGTGAAATATTATTTTCTATGAGTTATGATTATATACATGGCAGCCCCTGAGCCCTAGGTGAGTTTGAAAAAACTTACCTGGGGGTCAAACATAGATCCTTATCCGAACTATGCATAGGACAATATGTGTTCAGATCGTTCTGATAGCCCTTAAGAGGACCGGACACAGGATCATTTTAGTGACAGTTCGGAGGTTGTAAACCCATGTAACGTTATATGATTTTGTTTGTTACATGCTTCGTCGACGGCACTGGCTGCTAACACTGCCGAGCTAGATGAGCTAAATCAGAAGCTCAAGAGCTCCAAAGACGAGCTTGACGCTGTGAACAAGAGATTCGACGAGGCGCAAGGTAAGCCAGATTAGAGTATCAAAACTCTTCTTTACCGTACTATCAACGCGGTTTGGTTTTTTGATATGAGTCGATGCTTACGCAGCCTCGGCGGAGGAGATTGAGAAGCTCAAGGCTGAGGTTGAGAGGGCGGCGGCCAGAGAGCCACCAGCGACAAGCATGAGGATCGGGTGGAAGAAATCTAGCAGGAGCTGAAGGACGCCGGCCAAAAGTGCGAGGACCTTGAGCGGGAAGGCAAGGAGCAGGCCGCCGAACTATCTACCCTGAAAACCGATCTCCAAAAGGAGCGGGTGGATAGGCGATCCTTTGAAGAGCAAGTCAACCAGGCCAAGGCCATAATGGATGGTAAGCCATTTTTATTGCAGTGTGTCTTCGGGGATAGCAAGTTCAAATTGCTCACCCAAGTATGGCGTTCCTCAGGCGCCTGCTCGGACCTTCAGAAGAGCGCCGCGGACGCGAACCAATTCTATGCTTCGTGGGGAGAAGGTGATGAAGCTCGGCTGTTTTGGGCGCAATTTGAAGCCCCCGAGCGCTCTCCTCTCCTTGTGGAGCAGCTGAAGTAGCTGATGGAGTTACATCGGCTGGCGGAGCCGGCCATGAAGGATCTCTGTATCTGGCTATGGCCCAACGAGCCATTGCCAGGCAGCTACTTCGGCCTGGTGCAGAAGCTGAGCGACGCCTCTCCTCGGATCGACGCACTAAGCTTGCAAAATAGTAATCCAAACTTGCAAAATACTCTTTTACAGAGATCTAGTCCTAATAAGCCTCTAGGTGCAAGGCCAGCTGTTATTTCTTCAAATGCGCTCATACAAGCTGCAACAAGGCAGTCTCGAATGTTTAAAGCAACAATGGTAAGTCACAACCTTGCTTTCTCTTCATGTTCACTTGCATTTTATATGTCATTGTCCTTCGTAATTAGCTAGCTGCTACATAGTTTCTGTTAGCCTTATGCTAATATCTAGTTACCTTTTCAAAAAATTATACGAAATTGTTCATCATTTACCATAAATTTCCATTATTGAAAATGTTGAATTCTACCAAATCCAACTGCAACTTCTATGCCATATGTTACATATATAAGTGGAACTTCAAAATAGGCAAGCAACTGTGTCCTTGGGAGCAGAGTAATTTCTGTCTGCAGCTGTGTAATATATAATTGTACTGTCACTAGACAGAGAACCACCTATAGAGTGAGTTGGTTTAGAAAGTTGCACTACATGGTCAAAATCTTATACTACATGGTCACAAATTGAACAAAAACCGAATATGTGCTAGCTAGGGACAAGAACTTAACTAAAATTATACATCGAGTCACAACTTAAATCGATAGTGGAAGCTTTTAGTAGATGTACTTGTGCTTATGATTTAGACATTTACACTTGTTCTGATCCCTCAGTTACCTGCTTGCTAACACGGTATTAGTCCAGTTAGTATGGGGCTGGAATAATTGTATGGTGTATGTTATGCTGAGCTCATTAACTAGAA
Source organism: Elymus sibiricus (assembly GCA_039707655.1). NCBI lineage: Eukaryota > Viridiplantae > Streptophyta > Magnoliopsida > Poales > Poaceae > Elymus > Elymus sibiricus. The sequence goes on from CM077675.1 coordinate 144,369,936, forward strand.
CTTTATTATTTCTTGATTGCAGGATCCAAGGAACTAGCTGGATTGGAATCGAGATCACGGATAGTTTAGTCTTGGCACTTAATTACGATGGCTTAGTTACAATTGATGGATATTTGCTATGAGAATTATGAATGTTATGAATATACATATTATAGTCATGGTTTTGAATATTGTAATTGAATGCCTGTATTTTTTTACGTTTGCAATAGGCTATTACGACGACCCACTTTTGGTTGCCACATGTTAGCACCACGAAAAATATAGTGTTGCATCAAATCTCAGTCGCCACGCCTACATGTTTTGTTGCATTAGGATGTTGCAATGGAGCAATTTATATTGTCGCAATAGCTTTGGCGCCACAATCTTTTTCACGATGCTATAACTACGTGATGCCACGAAAGTAAGTTTTGTTGAAATAGAGTGTCGCCACGGAAATTTGCATTGTCGTGGTAGCATCTCGCTACGAACATTTTGCCCGTTGCGATAACCATTTTGCGCCACCAAGCTAAGTTTTGTTGAAATAAAGTATTGCCATGAAAAGTTTAAATTGTCGCAATAGTTTCTCGCTACAAACATGTTGTCCGTTGCGATAAGTATTTTGCGCCACCAAAATAAGGTTTGTTGAAATAAAGTATCGCCATGAAAAGTTTAAATTGTCGCAATAGTCTCTCGCTACAAAAAAAATTCCCGTTGTGATACATATTTGTCACCACCAAAACGAGTATGTTGCAATGTCCTATTACGACGAATGGAAAATTTGTTGCCATAAGTTAATGCCACAAGTGTAGTGGTTCGTGGCGAAATACCTAATGCCACGAAAGCAAGGATTGTTGCCATAGTTTGTTGCCACAATAGAGTTTGCACCACGAAGCGAGCATCGTTGCCATAGGTTGTTGCCACAAATGTCTATCGCCACGAACTATCAAACGCCACGATTCGTTACATGTTGCATTAAAGCTATCTCCACGAATGAAATTGGGGCATCAGGTGAATGTTACCACGGGAAAACATGTGGCAACTTCACGCATGGATGTTGCAATAGAGCACTTTATTGCCACAATTGCTTTTTTGTGGCAATAACCTATTACCATGCGTCCAATCGCAACGGCTGCCAACAAAAATCGTTTTGTGGCGATAGGTACTTATCGCCACAAATCGACATGTATTGCGACGAATGATTTTGTTGCAATAGACCGGAATCCTTGTAGTGAAGGCGGTCTTCCTGCATCGAGGGAGCTCGGATGACCTTCGCGAAGGCCAAGGTGCACTGGGCGGGGCTGGATGCAATGAAGATAGCCACCGCCCCTCCGCCTCCTGGAAAGGAGCATAGACGCCCCGAGCTGTACTTCTCCGGAGTAATGGAGGGTGCTCGGGTTATAGAGTCGCAGTGTTTGAGAGAGAATGTATATGAGTATAGCATTTGTAATATGTCCGAAGACCTTTTAACGCGTTTATATTTAAAATGCAAGGTTTATCATGTCTTTCATGTTTTGCATCCTTTATAACTCCTGTGTGGCCGTTAAAACTGAAAGTTGCGAGTCGTCGGCTTCAGCCCCCGTGTAGATACTACGCGGGGTGTCTCTGCCAACGCACTATTACCTTTAGCCGAGCTAGCGGTACCCGAAGGCGATAGTGTGGGGCGGACGAGGCAATCGGACCATAATGCTTTATTACTTTCACTTAGCCGTAGGGGCGCAAGAAAGGAGTGCGGGGGGCTGGTGACTAGCCCCCAGGTGTTTGTGGTGTTCGGAAGAACCGTGGCCAAAGCCTATACCACATGGTTTGTACTATCACCAATCCCATCGTATGACATGGAGTAATCTCTGACGAGATTTAGTTAACCTCAGATTCGCAGACCGGTTCTCGCATACCATGACAGTCTGTTTTCGGCTTTCTCCACTGACGTGCTCGACCAGGCTAGCCGGAAGCACAATCGCAGTGGTTCTCCCTTTGCCCTTTTAGCCGAACAAGCGGAACATAAGGGTCAAGCACAGGAGCCGGGCAACCCAACTATTGACCAAAGACATAGTTCGGAACCAATGCCTATAAAGCGGAATTCCAAGACGCCGAACGCAAAATCGGTTCTGCTTAAGGCGATTTTCTTTAGTTCGAGCCCCCGGTCTATTAGCCGGTTGCATCGTAAAGTATACCAAACAGGTTCGCAAGAAGAGAGGGAGAAATAGAGAGTGCGCCAAAAACAGCAAAGTGATCATGCATGATACATTTGTATTTTACTCAACAACTCTTATTATTCAAATTGCCGATACAACTGTTTATAGGTATTAAAAATGAAATATAAACCTTACAGGAGGGGTTGTATCAAGGATCTTCGATAAGTGACAAGACGTCCTCGATGTGCCCTGTCACTTTTTTGCTCCTGCATCTCCTAAGGAGTTGTATGCCTCGATGGGTGTACTGTTCGGCGAGCGGACTTTGTCGAAAAGTCTTGAGAAGTCGCCAAAGTGAGAACAAGCTTTACGCCGTAGCAGGTACTTTATGGTACCTGTAGTGTGTCCGAAGACATGTTGGTGGTGATAGTTCGGTCCAGCCGAACACTTACCTTTAATAATTTTTCCCCACCGCTGCCCATGGAATTTTGAGCGCGAAGTTGTGCCTCCTCAGCATGTACTTTACCGGTTCTAGGGCCGTGCGATGGGGGGCGAATCCCTACTTATGGGGAGAAGAAGGTTCTGGTACTTCGGGTTGACACCGAGCTCGCTTCCTAGCCTTGGGTGCCTTTACGGCAGATGCTAGCATCTGCCGATCATTAGTGTAATGGAGTTTGGCCGCGAGGGCCAACGCATGTTCCTCAGTTCGGAGGGAGCGCTTTGTGTTGCCGTTGACAGTAATGACCCCATTGGGGCCGGGCATCTTGAGCTTGAGGTATGTGTAGTGTGGGACGGCGTTGAAGCGAGCGAGCGCTGTACGGCCGAGCAGAGCATGATAGCCGATGCGGAAAGGTACGATGTTGAAGATCAAGTGCTCGCTTCGAAAGGTATCGGGCGAGCTAAACACTACTTCCAGGCTTATAGAGCTCGTGCACCGGGCTTCGACTCATGGGATCACTCCTTTAAAGGTAGTGATAGTGGGTTTGATCCTTGATGGATCTATGCCCATCTTTTTCACCGTGTCTGAATAAATCAGATTGAGGCTACTTCCTCTGTCCATCAGGACCTTAGTGAGGTGATACCCGTCTATGATTGGGTCTAGAACGAGGGCGGCCGAACCCCCATGACGGATACTGGTCGGGTGATCACGTCGATCGAAGGTGATCGGGTATGCCGACCATGGGTTGTACTTCGGGGCTACACGCTCTACGGCGTAGACATCTCGAAGGGCACGCTTCCTCTCCTTCTTGGGTATATGAGTGGCGTATATCATGTTTACTGTTTTTACCTCTAGAGGGAATTTCTTTTGTCCGCCACTGACCGGTCCATGGTGTTCATCCTCATCCTCGCTGCATGGGCTCTTGCCTTGGTCCTCGGATGCGAGCTTGCTGGCCTGTTTGAACACCCAACAATTACGGTTGGTGTGGTTGGCGGGCTTATCTTGAGTGCCATGGATCTGGCAAGGCCTCTCCATAATCTTGTCCAGCGGGCTAGGTCCGTCAGGATTGCCTTTAGGAGGCTTCTTCCGCTGCCCAGGCCGGGAGTTGCGGAAACCGGCGTTAACGGCCGTGTCATCGGCATCACTAGCGTTGTGCCGGCGCTTATTCTTGTTGCGCTTTGGTTTCCCGTTTCCATCCCGAACTTCGGAGGTTCCGGGGTCCTCGGGGTTATGGCTACGTCTTGCTAGCCAGTTATCCTCGCCCGCGCAAAAGCAAGTCATGAGTGCTGTGAGAGCGGACATAGTCCTTGGTTTATCCTGGCCAAGCTGACGAGCCAACCACTCATCCCGAATATTGTGCCTAAAAGAGGCTATTGCTTCGGCGTCCGGGCAGTCAACGATTTGGTTTTTCTTGGCCAAGAACCGATTCCAGAATAGCCGTGCAGATTCTCCTGGCTTCTGGACGACGTTGCTCAGGTCGGAGGAGTCCGGCGGCCGAACATAAGTGCCCTAGAAGTTAGATCGGAATGCGTCTTCCAGGTCCTCCCAACACCCGATGGAGTTTTCGGGGAGGCTATTTAACCAGTGTCGAGCTGGCCCCTTAAGCTTCAGGGGTAGATACTTGATGGCGTGGAGGTCGTCTCCTCGCGCCATGTGGATGTGGAGGAGGAAATCCTCGATCCATACGGTAGGGTCAGTTGTCCCATCGCATTGTTCTATGTTTACGGGTTTAAACCCTTCCGGGAACTGATGCCGCATCACTTCATCCGTAAAGCACAGTGGGTGGGCAGCACCCCGGACCCGAGCTATTTCGCGCCGGTGATCGGCGTCTGGCCTAGTCCGGTTCGGTTCCTGACCTTCATTATTGCGGTCGAGCCAAGGCCGGTACCCTTCCCGTTTATTGGGTGAGTACCCTCGGGATCCGTAGCTGGATCGCGTACGATCTGCTCTATAATCCAGGTCGTGTCGCAGGTCGAACCTGTCATCGGGCTCTAGTGGCTCTTTTCCCCATCTACGGGGTATCGTCGGCCTATAGCCGGTGTTATCAGCCGTCCTGTCTCGTCCTCTAGGAGGGCGGTCTGGCTTGTCGTATGGGGTATGCTTGGGAGACGGCGTATCATTAAGCTCGTCATCGAATTGTGGCAGCAGCCTTCTGCGCGGATAGCTTTTAGGTTGGTCCGATAGACCGGTACCGTAGCCTTCCTCAGCTGAGAGGACTCTTGTCCATCGATCGTTGAGGTCATCCTGCTCGGCTTTAAGCTGCCGCTCTTTTGCTTTCAGGCTACGGGCCGTGGCTATAAGCTGCTGCGTGAACAACTCCTGATCTTCAGGATTATCAGGGATGGCAAAGTCATCGGCTTCCGGGATGTCCTCCTCCACGACAGGGGGGAGGTAGTTGTCGTCCTCGGAATCATTGAGATCGTCGAGGTTGGGCCGGTCTTCCGGCCTATCTTTACCCTCTAACGGGTGTTCGGGGATTTCGGGATTGCCTGGGTTTTCCGGAGAATTTCTGTCCCCGGTGCCATCGATAGCTCTCCTTCCCTTTTTCCCTCTTGACCGTTTATGCGGCTTTCGGTGCCTTGACGGCTCTTCGTCCGACTTGTCTCCGTCATTCTTCGGAGTGTCTACCATGTAGACATCGTATGTGGAGGTGGCAGTCCACCGCCCGGTGTTGACGGGGGTGAGGGGACGATCCTCCTCATCCATGTAATCTGTGTCCTTAGAGGCATAGTCCAACATGTCGGTTAAATCTTCGATAGTGGCTACCAAGTGGGTGGTGGGTGGGACAAAAAAATCATCCTGACCCGCCATGCGCCCGATCTGAGAGCAGATCGGGGTTGGATCGTCGGTAATCTTCATCGACGAGATCCAATCTAGAGCTTCGTTGAGTACCGAGAGCTCGATTGGATCGGCCAGCGCAGAGTTTTCGGAGTTAACTTCCGCTGCGTCTATGGTGGGAGAATGTTCGGCAAGAACAGGTGTCCGGACGTCTGGTTCTATGACCGGGTCCGGACTGAAGGTTTGGTCCTCATCGGGCCAGATCCCGTGGGCGGGACCGAAAGAGGGATCTGAGGTTAAAGCCTCAGAGTCTTCAGGCGCGGCGGATGAGACCGCGAGCCCGGTTAGCAACAGGTCACCCCGAGAGTCTACGGAGAACTCCAGGTTCCCGAATCTAACCTCCTGATCAGGGGCAAAGCTTCTGACGCGGCCTAGATAGCCGAACGGGTCGGCATGCAGCACAATGCTGCCAAAAGCGAAGATCTATCCGGGGATGAAAGTGTCCGTAATGCGAACCTCTTCATTGATGACTAGGCCAGCCATCGATTCCTCTGGCGATCACAGCGGAACTCTGAATGAAAGCCCCAATGTCAGTGTCAAAACCGATGGATCTCGGGTAGGGGGTCCCGAGCTATGAGACTAGGTTCGATGGTAACAAGAGACGAAGGGGACAAGGTTTTACCCAGGTTCGGGCCCTCCTATGGAGGTAATACCCTACGTCCTGCTTGATTATATTGATGGTATGATGATTACAGAGTTGATCTACCTCGAGATCAAGTAGCTAAAACCATAGATGAGTTCTGTTGGCCTACAACCTAAAACCTTCCGTCTTATATAGATGTCGGGGGTACCTAGGGTTTACACATGGTCGGTTACACATCGAAGGGATAAACATGCCTATTCACTACTTAAACGTGAAGGACACGCCATGATTCTAGAAGCTTCTGTCCTCGAGTCAAGGTCTTCGATCAATCCAGTGTTCGGCAAACGGCCCATATAGTTCGGCCCATAAGGAATAGGTCAGCCTCCCGAGGACCCCTTAAACCAGGACTCCCTCAACCCCCAAGACAGCGAGTCGGGTGGGGTGCCCGCCCGTCCCGGCTCGTGCCTGCGTCCGGCTGCTCCGACCGGCTGAGTGCCCGAAGTCAACTGCGATGTCGCGGCATCTGACCCGATGCAGAGAAGACAAGACAGGCCATCCCTGGCCACTATTGCTGATAAAGTGCGCAGTGTTCGCGTCATCAACAGTACAACCATCGTCATCTACACTTTGCAGTGTCCCCTGGGCGTTGGGCGATAAAAGACCCTGGGGGGCCTCCCGCATCGGCATGCTCACGGACGCTCATTCCTGCTCCCTTTTCCCCCTTATTGTAATCATCCGGCTATACTATAAAACCAGCCCCCAGCCCCTATGGCTGGGGAAAAAGAAAGGATTCTCCCCATCTCACACTCCCACTCCCACGTAGCAAGGCAAGAAGAGCCGGTCGCTCCTTCTTCTTCCTATAGACGACAACTCAAGGAGCACCATTGTACCACCAGCCATCCATCAACTAGATAAGCAGGACTAGGGGTGTTACCTCCCACGGAGGGCCCCGAACCTGGGTACATCATGCGTCTCTTGCCGCTTGTGCCCAATCCCGCTCCCGGAGTCCGCCGGCGTCCTTCAGCCCCAACCACTCTCGATAAGACACCCCATGGCATCTGTCATGAGAAACGACGACAACATAACTCCAAAACGATAGCGGTAAATCGGTAAGAGACATTATAGAATGCACCATATCTAATAAACTACAGTTACGACATTCAGACACACCAATATGGTGTGGTGGTCCAGGTGGCGTGAGTTGTGAAACAATTCCACATTGTCTTAAATGAAGGCCAAACTCGTAACTCAAATATTCACCTCCGCGATCAGATCGTAGAAACTTTACTTTCTTGTTACGATGATTCTTGTCACAGCCCTAGATTAGTCATTACTTGTCATTGCATTAATCATCATGGCATCATGTTTAAAGTTCATCAACATGAAATGGGGATTAGCAGAAACCCTAGTGTCAGGGAGATGACCCCCGGGTAGGCAACGTTGCCCGAATCCCTTTCGGAAAATCATCAGAGCAAGACAAGTCCCTCTGGTCGGCTTGCCAGGCACGCCGGCTCCCCAGCGCGAGCCGGCTCGGCGTGGCAACCCGGCCTGGCCGGCTGGCCCATGCCAGCTGGCCGCGAGGCGGCGAAGCCTTAGCGACGAAGCAAGCGGTGCTACAGCGCTCCTCCCTTTACCCTGACAGAGCAGGTGAGGCTGTAGCTTTCCTTGCGCCCCCGCCCGAGGCGGGCGGTGTCAGAGAGGCACGGTCCTATAGAAAAGGCGGTGCCAACCTCCCTCTGGCGATGGACAAGACGCGCCACAGTGCCTCGAACCCAGACTGACGAGACAAGACCCATCACGATGCCCGCGCCAGGCAGGTGCGGCACACCTGGCGACCCGGTACCCGGCGACCCGGCATCCCGGCATCCGGCGACCCGGCCACCGGATCCTGGTCAATGACACCAGGGGCCCGCGCCTCTGGTACGTTACTGTTGTAACCCTGGTGGTCGGCCTATAAGACCCCCAGGGAGGCCTCCATGCAGAGGGATCGGGTTTGAGTGGCTGAGAGTTCGAGTTAGTGCGGTAAGGTCAGTTCTCACCCTAGCTAGCTCTCTCCAGATCACGAATACTCGCACAGGAGAGGCAGAACGGTGGCTTAGCCCCTTCTCCCTCCTCCGTCCAAGCAGCTCCAGGAGCGACTCTGTAACCTCTGTGCTTATCAGCTCACACGGCAGGAGTAGGAGTGTTACCTCTCCAGAGGGCCCCGAACCTGGGTATGTCTTGTGTCCCGTACTCGCTCGTGCCAACCTCGCCTCCGAAACCGACCGGCGTCCTATCGTAGCCCCACCTCATAAGCCATCTCATGGCATCTGCCGTGAATCACGCACCCCCAGCGAGAATACCACGACAGTTGGCGCCCACCGTGGGGCTGCTCGCAGCGTCGGCCGGAGTCAAGTTCCGGACGAGGCCCTTCACCAGCTCCGGCGAGTGCATCGTGCACGGTTTGGTCCGTGCGCCCCGCACGGCCAAACCGGCCGGCTGCAGCGCTGCGCTGGGCGCGGACGTCGCCGGCCCCGCAGGCTGCTTCATCGTCCCCTTCGGCGCGCTGCGCGTCTTCATCGCGCTCGTCCCCGACGTGTTTCCCAGCGAAGTGTGCAACTGCGCCGACTCACCTATCCCCGTTAGCCGTGCCGTCCCCGACGACGTCGCTGCTCTCTGCGTTCACGCGGAGGTGCTCACCATCGGCACCAGTTCCAGCTCCCCGCGCGCCAAGGAGAAGGCTGCCACGGCCGCCGCCTTGGCTGCGGCTCCGCCTCGCCGGACTGACCCGCTCCACGACATGATCCGGAGTCTGCAAGCCCCCATCACGCCTGACGCCGACGCGGCTGCTGCAGCGGCCCAGCTCAACGAGGGCCGCCAGCATCTACTACTCGAGGCCACGGAGCTTGCGGTAACCCGGCGCCAGCTGGAGTCCGCCCAGCGAGAATTCGACAGCACGCATGGCCTCACTCCGCCTGCCGTCGTGCCCAGCCGGGTCGCGGAGGTGCGGATCCGTGGGGGCACACTCGACCGTGCGCTAGGCGCAGGCCGACCCGTCTACGACACCCCCGTCAAGAACATGCGCGCGGCGCAGGCCGCGATTGCTGAGCTCGAGTTTCTGGAGGGCGAGGAGCTACTGCAGCAGTAGCAGTGCATCCACGACCTCATCACCGCGGCGAACGAGCAGCAGCAGCATTTCGACCCGGCCCAGCAATCCGGCTCCGCATCAAGAAGAACCGGGGACCCGGAGAGGGCTCTCCGGGATGCGCGGCAGACGTCTTCGCACGCTACTAGCGCAAGCCGCTCTGGCCGGCACCGTTCCGGCCGGAGCCGGCACAACCGCGCCACCACCGCTAGAGACGGCAACGCTGGCGAAACGGCCGGCAACGGCCGGGTTCAGCAGCCGGAGCCTCCCGTGTGGCCGGCTCGGCGGCCCGAGCCGGCCCCGGAAGCTCCTGCTCCCCGCGGTCCCGTGACCGACCGAATCGGCCTTTGCGTTCCCATGGCTGACCGGCTCAGCCCCCGCGATCCCTACGACGAAAGCGACGCCCGTCACCGCATCGACCGGCTGGCGCGCTGCACGGCCCTGGAGGAGGAAAGCTATGTTGGCCCGGCGTGCTTCGGCCCCCGCATTCGCGAAGAATCCTTCCCCAAAGGCTTCTCGCTGCCCCGCGACTCGCCAAAATACACCGGCGCCACCAAGCCGGAGGACTTGCTAACCGACTACACCACAGCTGTCGGCATAGCCAGCGGCAACCGGCGTGTGGCTGTCCGTTACGTCCCCCTCATGCTGCTCGGTTCGGCCCGGATGTGGCTCAACAGCCTCCGTGCCGGCAGCGTGAACTCCTGGCTGGATTTCAAAGACACGTTCGTCCGCAAGTTCACCAGCACCTACAAGCGACCCGGCAAGCCTCGCCAGCTCTCCATGTGCGTCCAGAAGCCGGGCGAGCCCCTACGCGACTTCCTCACGCGGTGGACGGAGCTTCGCAACTCCTGCGAAGGGGTCCACGAGGTCCAGGCCGTCCAATACTTCATCGACGGATGCCTAGATGGCACTCTGGTGAAACACCGGCTGGTGTGCGATGAGCCGGAGACCCTGGCGGAGCTCATGGCCGTGGCGGACAAGTACACTACGGCCGACTCCGCGGTGGATGTGAAGATCACGATCGGCGCGGACGGCAAGCTTCTCCCGGCCCAGCCGGCTCCCCCCAAGCCGGTTGGCGACAACAGCCAGCGCCGGCAAGACAGCAACAACAACGGCAACAACAACGGCAACTACCTCATCGACGCATACTACCTGATCGACGCGCAGAAGCCGAACAAGCGCAAGCGAGATGCAGCCGGCGAGGAGTCCAGCCGGCCCTGGAATGCGGAGCTCCTCCGTCCGTTTTACAGTTAAACCCATGTATGTATGCATCACCATCTTTTGGACTTAATCAAAGCAGGCAGCTCCCCCGTTCTTATGTTTCCTGCCGAGTCGGCGCAGCCGGCTCGGGGGCTAGGGGGCTCCCTTTTTCCCGCTTTACTCTGTGTCTACACACAACCATGGTTTTTCTAATTCCCCCACCGAGTCGGCCTCGGGGGCTCGGGGGCTAGCCGGCTAGACCACGCCCTGTCTTTTTTCCCTTAGTCCGTCTCGGAGTGTACGATCCGCCAAAGCCCTCTCTTCGCCAGCCACAGCCGGCTCCCGGCTGTCCGGCCGGCAAGAGCCAAAGGCCGGAAGCATCGTTACGCAATAACGACTAAGGAGACAGCCTGGCACGGCCAACCCGGCTTAACCCGTTTTATCTCGCTTGTTCGCCGCATGACCGGCTGTGCGCCAGGCGGCCTCGCCGCCTGCCGCCAGCCGGCCCAGTGGGTGTTTCGCTCGCGCTCAACGTCCGAAAAAGCCTAAGTACTGTGCGTTCGCTCTCAAAGCCGAGTTCCCGTCCTAGCCACAGTCCGCAACCCGGCTGCCCAGAGAAACAACAAACAGGAAAAGGCCCAAGGCCGAACAGCAGAAAGTGAGACCACCACGACAGTTGGCGCCAAATCGCATGCCAAATTTATATATAGCATGGGCCTTCGGCCACGAGTTCATTACATTGAACTACACCCCCAGTGGGTGGACCTGCTACCTAACAAAAGTTTGAGCACAGAAAAAACAAAGGCCCTAAGCGGCACCCGCGTCGTCTCCGGCCGGCGTCGGCCCAGCCAACGTGGACGCAGCCGCCGGGTTGGGTCCAGCGCTCTCCGCCGTGGCGTCGTCGTCCGCGTCAGTCTCGTCGTCGGCATAGGCGCCCGTCTCGGCCGAGCTGCCGTCCGGGTCGTCGAGCAGAAGGCCGAGCGTGTCGGCAAGGAGCTCCTCGTTGTCTTCCGTCCGTTCGACGACGAACTCGTCATGCGGGGCAAACGCTGCCAAGTAGCTGGCCCGCCCGGCGATCCGCTGCGCCCGCGCCGCCAAGTCCTCCTCTGCGCCGGCCCGCTGCGCCGCCAGACGGTCGAGGTCCACGCCTGGATACCACGACACGACGAAGCGCAGCGCCGTCTCCGTGTCGGCCCGGGCCACGGAGGCCCTCCACGCACCGAGTCGCGCCACGCCGGCCTCCAGCCACCGCGCCAGCCGGGTGACGCTATTCGGCGCCACCGTGCTTGGCCAGAGGCCGCTCGCCATGCCCAAGCCGGCCTCAAACAGGCGACGCATCTGCTCCTCCACGTCCTGAAGACGGGCCTCGCCGGCAAGAACAAGCTCCGAGAAGGACCTGGCGGCGTACGCGTCGATCTCCACCTCCAGCTCGCGCTGCTCAGCCCGGTGGGCGTACACGACCGCATCAGCCGCCTCCTGTGTCTCCGGGAAGACTCCTAGGAAAGGAAAGAAACAAGTCAGTCAAAGAAGGCAACTTGCCGGCTTCGCCAGCCGGCCCGAAGAAAGAGATGATACTTACGGGCGAAGGTCTCGTCAAGGTGCTGCGCCTCGCCCAGCATCCCCCTCTCTCGGATCTCCGACGCGCGAGCCTGGGCCTCGAGATCCTTCTCGAGCTGGGCGATCTTCCTGCCGGCGTCCGCGAGCTCCTTGGCCGCCTTGCCGCACTCCTCCGCCAACCGGCCCAGCTCCGCCTGATGGGCCTCCTCCGCCCTGGCTTTCTCTGCCACCATCCGGTCCACCGCGGCCTGGAGCCGGTCGAGGTCGCCGACGACGAGGTCGCGCTGCTGGCCGGCTTCCGCAAGCCGGCCTCGAAGGCCTGGCACCTCGGCCGCATCGGCTGCGCGACAAGATTCCCGGTCAGATGCCGGAAGCAAGGATTAGAAGAAAAAGTCAAGGCTCTAAGATTCGACCCGGCTGCTCCGCAGTCCGGCCAGAATCTCGGGGGCTACACCCAGTGGGTGCGCTGGCGCGCACCCACTGAAGGCACGAAGGCATACCTTGGACCCAATGCAACTCCTCCTCCGAGGCGGCGAGCCGGGTTCTGGCCTCGCGGTACCGTTCCCGGAGCTGGTTGAACGCGTTGGCCCGTAGGTTGTACAGATGCTGCGCGCAGACAGAAGATTAAGATAATGCAAAAGACGGCCATAAGATTCTACACGGCTGCTCCGCAGCCCGGACGAACCTCGGGGGCTACACCTAGTGGGTGCGCTGGCGCGCCCCCACTGATTCAACAATCAAGATAGAAGAAAAAGCTCACCGTGATCGCCTGCTCCAGCTGCCGTGCTCGGTCCAGCTCCTCCCGGAGGAAGGCCTGCAGGCGCTCGTCCCGGCCGCAAAGTTGCGAGCGCAAGGCATCCGCCGCATCGTCCTCCCGGGTTCGCGGCCCCACCACGGCCTCGCTGGAGCTCGCCCACGGAAGCTGAAGTGTGGTCCCGGCGCCGGATCCGCTTCCACCCGGCCGCTCGGGGTCCATGGCGGCTTGGGGTGGCACGACCGCCAGGGTGCCGGTGCCTTCTGCCGCGGCCCCCGCGGCCGGCGTTGGCTGCGCTTGGCCGGATGGCGCGGAGTCCGCCTCGCGCCTCTCCCCGCCGTCCTCGCCTCCCTCCGCCGGGTTGGCCCGGGGCGGCGTGTCCACGACGATCTCCTCGTCAACGTCCGACCCGCCGACGGCCGGCTCCGCCCTCGTCTCCGGATCGCCCGCTCCCGCCGGCTGCGGCTCAATGACCGTCACCGCCGGCGCCGAGCCCGTCTCCATCTCCGGCTAGATCCGCGGTAGGCCTGGCCCGCGTCGCGGAGGCCCTCTCCCACGCCTGGGCCGAGGCCTCCCGCATCGCCTTCTCGGCCTCAGCCCGGTCCCACCAGGCGGCACGCGTCGCCGCCTCAAGATCCTAACCGGACTGGCGGGCCTCGAGTTCTTCCTCCCCGGACCGACTCGGCGGAGGGTCGACGGCGCTGCTCCTGGTCTTCCTCCAGGTGACCTCGCCCGCCGCGGCCTCCGTCGCCACCACCGCCAAGTCAAGAGCCAATCTGTGCATGGCGGATTCGTCACGGCGAAGGCATAAGGAAGAAAAAAGATAATCCACAAGACGACAGTTGGCGCCCCACAAATAAGGCAAGGAGCACTTACCCGATGACCGTCGGGGGCTCCCGCCTCGGCCCTACGGACAGGGCGAGCCGGCGCTTCTTCTTCACGACGGCCCTCGCGCGCGCCGGCTCCGCCGCCGGGCATTTCGCGGCCGGTCTCGCCTCGACCACCTCCTTCGCCGCAGTGAATCCCCCGCGCGTGGGCCGAGGGCGTATAGTGGCGGGCCCGAGCCGCAGTCACGTCCCGTCGTGCGCGTGGGCTGGCAAGCCTCGCCCACCGCAAGGCCACACGTGGCAGCCCGTCGAGCTGCGGCGGGCGCAAATCGGCGTACGAAGCAAGACCCATCTGGCGGGCGTTTCCGTTTACCGCTCAGGCCGGGGTGCCATGACCCGGCCCCCGGAGGCCGGCCCCCCAGCGGGTGTTCCCAACGTCCGCTGCCGCGAAGCCGGCAAGCTGCCAGGCGAAGCCGCCCGGCCGAACTTCGGCGCTTCATCAACAGAACCGGCTCCTCAGGGTGGTAAGCTGCAAAGGCTCCCCTGCCTGAATCCGGCGAACCTTCACAGCTTCGGGGACTACTGTCGGGGGTATGACCCCCGGGTAGGCAACGGAGCCCGAATCCCTTTCGGAAAATCATCAGAGCAAGACAAGTCCCTCTGGCCGGCTTGAAAGGCACGCCGGCTCCCCAGCATGAGCCGGCTCGGCGTGGCAACCCGGCCTGGCCGGCTGGCCCATGCCGGCTGGCCGCAAGGCGGCGAAGCCTTAGCAACGAAGCAAGCGGTGCTACAGCGCTCCTCCCTTTACCCTGACAGAGCAGGTGAGGCTGCAGCTTTCCTTGCGCCCCCGCCCGAGGCGGGCGGTGTCAGTGAGGCGCGGTCCTGTAGAAACGGCGGCGCCGACCTCCCTCTGACGATGGACAAGACGCGCCACAGTGCCTTGAACCCAGACTGACGAGACAAGACCCGTCACAATGCCCGCGCCAGGCAAGTGCGGCGCACCTGGCGACCCGGCGACCCGGCCACCGTATCCTGGTCAATGAAACCAGGGGCCCGCGCTTCTGGTACGTTACCGTTGTAACCCTGGGGGTAGGCATATAAGAACCCTAGGGAGGCCTCCGTGCAGAGGGATCGGGTTTGAGTGGCTGAGAGTTCGAGTTAGTGTGGTAAGGTCAGTTCTCACCCTAGCTAGCTCTCTCCAGATCACGAACACTCGCACAGGAGAGGCAGAACGGTGGCTTAGCCCCTTCTCCCTCCTCCGTCCAAGCAGCTCTAGGAGCGACTCTGTAACCTCTGTGCTTATCAGCTCACACGGCAGGAGTAGGGGTGTTACTTCTCCAGAGGGCCCCGAACTTGGGTACGTCTTGTGTCCTGCACTCGCTCGTGCCAACCTCGCCTCCGGAACCCACCGGCGTCCTATCGTAGCCCCACCTCATAAGCCATCTCATGGCATCTGCCGTGAATCACACACCCCCAGCGAGAATACCACGACACCTAGCACCTCACTTAAACAAACAATTCAAACAGTTGTGAATTTTCAATGAATCCAAAATGCCCTTCAAAAACGTTCACTATTTCTGATAAATGTTGGCAACAACATATCATGGGACATTTTATTTTTCACAACAGTTATAGCATTTCAAAATAATCCTTTAATGCTACTGAAATCAATTAATAAAGAACTATAAATATCTTAGTGGCTCCAAATATTCTGAAATTATTTGTGGGACTTAGAAATATTTAGTTTAAGGCCCATAAATTAACTCAGGGTTTTTGCCTTAGTATTTTGCCCAAACAATAAATAAAACAAATGACAGAAAACTGAAAAACATGAAATAAAGAGGAAAAGGGGTTACCTGGGCTTACCTACTGAAGAGGCCCAGCGCACCAGGGGCAGGGTCGTCTTCTTCCTCTCCCCACTGGCAGAGGAGAGACCGAGCACGGCGCATGACCAGGGGCGCCACGCTACCTGCCTGCTTGGCCTCCCCGCCGCTCTGGTGAGTGGGATAGGCTCGGGAGAGCCGTCCTCATTGAGGCAGCCGCCATTCGCCGCCCCGCTCTCTTCCTCACTCTGCTCGCCATGGCCGACCGCACCCGCAAGCTCGCCGCCGTCGCCGCATAGACACCGTGCCCCTCTCGTTCTTTTGCTTAGCTCATGAGCTCTGCCTCGAGTTGAAGTTCCTCCCCGCCGAGCCACGCGACCAGAGAAGCTCCACAGGATCGACCCCGACTCCTTCAACCTTCGGCCACCGGCGAAGACTCGAAGCTCACCGTTGAACCAGAGCTTCCCCAAGCACGCTGAGCACGTCTACGAGATCTCTGTGAGGCCACGGATCTTTCCCCCCTATTCACACGCTCGATTTCGAGCTCTAGGCACCGAATCGATGCGAGCCCGAGGAGCGCCGCCGCACGAGCTCATCGTCGGGAGCCTCTCTGGTGACCGTTCGCCATGCTACTGAGGCCAACAAGTTCGTACGCATGCGTAGAGCACGTAGATGCCTTCAGCTGTGCGATCCACCCATCGCGTCGTCGATCCCCAGCTCACCCGAGCTCCGGCAGCCGCAAGGCTCGACGCCGGCAAGTATCCCTGCCATTTTAGCTCCCCCACTTTGCACCATTCGACGCGCGGAAGCGTCAGCTGCACGTAGGTTCCATCCGCCATCGAAATGGTCGCCGTAGGAGGGATTCCGACCCCCTCCGCCGCGCCTGATGCTGCGGCGCCTCAACTCTGGCGGGTTTGACCCCGCTGACCGGAGGTTTGACCTCCTAGGGTCAATGACAGGTGGGGCCAGACTCTGATTAGGTTTAGTTTAGGCACTAATTTAATAAACTAAATTAATCAGTCTAATGGGCCACTGACTAGTGGGCCCGGCCATGCTAATTAGTGTTAAGAGTTAAACTAAACCCTTTTAGTGATTGAGTCACTGACCAGTGGGTCCCACTGGTCAGGTTTAACCTGGACCAGCCCAGTTGACCTGCTGACATCACCTTGACATCATGCTGATGCAGTAAAGTAATTCTGGAATTAAAATAATCCAAGAAATGATTATTTTAATTACAGAAAATGTTTAAAATTTCTAAAAATCATAGAAAATAATCTATAACTCGGATGAAAATAATTTATATGTGAAAAATGATCAGAAAAATACAATGAATCTGTTTATGCCATGTTCATGCATGTTTGAACAAGTTAACATCACCAAGTAGGACATTTTATGATTAGGGCAATATATGAAATATCATTTGGAGTAGGAATTCAAACTTGTTTCAATTCCACTTCAATTAACTTGGTTAATTATTCCTATATGTCAAATCAGTACCTTAACTTGACATATCATACATCATGATTGTGCATTGCATAAATTGAATGTTGTTCCTTCTTGTTTGCCGGTGTTTGTTCCTTCTCGGTAGACGATGATTCCGACGTTGTGATCGTTGACACTTGTGAAGAGAAGTAATATCTTCAGAATTATCAGGCAAGCAAACCCCCTTGAGCATACTGAAATAAACCCCCTCTCTCGCTCCTGCTCTCTTTTACTTCATTAGGACAACAATGATTCAACTGTTCCTGTTCTCGGTAGTTGAATCCATTCCTTTGCATGACCTGTCCTTGGCACAGTTAATAGTTGAAACCAATTAGCATGAGTAGCAACTGTTTGAGCCTTGATGTGTCTACTCATCCATGCTTGCTTACTTACTGTGCCTGCTATGCTTAGAGTCGTGTCGTGTCGGGTCTGATCCATCTGGGCGATGAATCGGAATGGCAGTGTTCATGTCCAACTGTGTGAGAGCTAAGTGTGTGAACACGATTTGGTAAAGGTAGCAATGAGAGGCCATGTAGGAGTACATGGTGGATTGTCTCAATGGGACTGTCCTTAAGAACTGAGTTACGTGTTTGTGATCCAAGACAGTTACTACCACACGTTGGGCCCTGAAATATGACCCCGCTCGACTTCTTAATTGCCTAGATCTCTGTCCAGGAGTTGCAACTAGTTTCTGGTGTTTATAGGGAAAGTGTTGGCGGCCGTGCTTAGCACTGCCCGACGGGGTGAGCTTTGATGCGGTATAGACACAGTGGCACGGTGTACCAAGTGGCACCCGAACGGTGGGCTTGGGAACCCTGCGCACATCGTTTGAGGCCGTAGCGAAAACTTTGGCCGGACTTCTATGTGGGTTCAGTCTCAAATAGGCAATAAACCTGGACTAGGGTCTCGTGTGATTGACGGTCGTGGCCGATTCCCTCGCTGGGCTTCCACTTGAAGGTTGCCAAGGTGCCTTTTTACGTGCACATGGCAATATGTGGTGGGAGCATGTGTGAAGAAGTACACCCCTGCAGGGTTATGAATCTGTTCGAATAGCCGCGTCCTCGGATATGGACTACTTGGAGAACTTATGTGGTTCATAGACAACTTGACATGGATACGTTAAAATGCGCAAGATAAGCATGAGTGCTATGGATGGCCTTCTCGTAGGGAGACGGGAGTGGATCCATAGTGGTGTATTGATATGGTGAATATGTGGACTCGTGTGTGCTATCCCACCTCAAAGAAAGTGCTTGTAGTCGTAGTACATGTTAGCCAAGAGTCAAGGCTGGCTTGCTGCAATAAACTCCACAACCCCCTTTGTTGACAATGATGCATATGTAGATAGTTCTGATGTAAGTCTTGCTGAGTAGCTTTGTACTCACGGTTGCTTCATTTATGTTTTTGCAGATGAGACGTCAGTCTCAATAGTGATCCTTAGGACGTGAGGTTCGATGTTGACCGGATTAGCTTGGAAATCCCAGACAGAGGTCTGGTTCCTTCGGTAGGGTCGTTGTAGTTTTTTCAGGCTCTTCCAGCCGCTTTTATTAGATGTCTGTACTCGGACATGTAACTTCTGCTTGTTGGTTGTATGCTCTGAATTTTGGGTCATGTGACCCCCCTGCTTGTAACATTATACTTTATTGGCTCCTCGGAGCCAACTAATAAATGTTGTGTTGTTGTATGGTTATGTCGTGATGCCATAGTTGTATCTATGCATATCGGACATGTCGTGGGTACGTGTGATGTGTACGGTATGTATGGGATCCGAAACCTAGTTGTGTGCCTTAGGAGTACTCTTTACAGGGAACTGCCTCTTTGTGCTTCCACCGAGCCTTGGTAGCTTGCTACTGCTCTGGACACATTGATTGACCAGCGTGTGTCCTTCTTTGCTGCTGTGTCTGTCCCTTTGGGGAAACGTCTCGCTGTGTAATGGAGTCCTTGTAGCCTGCTATTACTCGTCTACGTGCAGATGATGACAGAAATGTCTCACGGCGTAATGGAGTCCATGTAGCTTCCTACGACTCGTCTACACATGCTGGAGGCTGACACCTGCATTGCTGGGTTATGTTCGCCTGTCCCTGTACGGATGTGCTACTTGGGTTCTATGACTAGTCATGTTGGCCCGGGTTCTTTGACATTTGAATGCTAGCGACATATTCACATACGTGAGCCAAAAGACACAAACGGTCCCGGCCCAGGTAAGGTGGCAGCCGTGGGGATAACCGTGCGTGAGGCCGCAAAGTGATGTGATGTGTTACTTGCTAGATTCTTATGGCTTAGGATCAGGGTCCTGACAATTCTCCACTTCACTCTAAAATTCTTTGAACTTTTCAAATGTTTCAGACTTGTGTTTCATCAAGTAGATATACCCATACCTACTCAAATCATCTTTGAAGGTTAGAAAATAACGATACCCGCCGCATGCTTCAACACTCATCGGACCGCATACATCGGTATGTATTATTTCCAATAAGTCATTAGCTCGCTCCATTGTTCCGGAGAACGGAGTTTTAGTCATCTTACCCATGAGGCACGGTTCGCAAGTATCAAATGATTCATAATCAAGTGATTCCAAAAGTCCATCCGCATGGAGTTTCTTCATGCGCTTTACACCAATATGACCCAAACGGCAGTGCCACAAGTATGTTGCACTATCATTATCAACTTTGCATCTTTTGGCATCAATATTATGAATATGTGTATCACTACGATCAAGATTCTACAATAATAGACCATTCACTAAAGGTGCATGACCATAAAAGATGTGACTCATATAAATAGAACAACCTTTATTCTCTGACTTAAATGAATAACCGTCTCGCAATAAACAAGATCCAGATATAAAGTTCATGCTCAACGCTGGCACCAAATAACAATTATTGAGGTCTAAAACTAATCCCGAAGGCAGATGTAGAGGTAGTGTGCCGACGGTGACCACATCAACCTTGGAACCATTCCCGACGCACATCATCACCTCGTCCTGAGTCAATCTTCGTTTATTATGTAGCTCCTGTTTCGAGTTACAAATATGAGCAACCGAACTAGTATCAAATACCCAGGAGATACTATGAGCATTAGTAAGGAACACATCAATAATGTGTATATCAAATATACCTTCGTTCACTTTGCCATCCTTCTTATCCGCCAAAAACTTGGGTCAGTTCCGCTTCCAGTGACCATTCCCTTTGCAATAGAAGCAGTCACTTTCAGGCTTAGGTCCAGCTTTGGGATTCTTCACACGAGCGGCAACTTGCTTGTCATTCTTCTTGAAGTTCCCTTTCTTTCCTTTGCCCTTCTTCTTGAAGCTGGTGGTCTTGTTAACCATCAACACTTGTGTCTGATTTCGGGCTCCGCAAAACCCAAAGAGGTTTGAACTCAGCGGCGTGTGCGAAGATCTCCACCAGCTTCGCCCTCAAGCTCACAGCTCGACAGCCTAGCCCGATGAACTCGCACAATCGTGGGCAAAAATATTAGCACATGAGGATTTGCCCAGGTTCGGGCCGCTACGAAGCGTAAAACCCTAATCCTGCTTTTGGTGGATTGCCTCACGAGCAGGTTTGTGGATGAGCTAGTACAGTGGTGAGTTGCCTCGCGAGGGCGCTCGGGTGGTGTTCGATCTCCCCTCCTCTACGGAGCAGCCTAGCCTCTATTTATAGTGACCTGGGTCCTCATCCCTTATCGCAATGGCGGGAAGGGATCCCACAACAGCCAAATTCGAAAGGGGACAGGAGGTACATCTTATCCTGACGAAAGGCGGTCTTCGCCTACAAAGTAGCTGGCGGTGACGCGGTGGTGAGCTCGCTGGTGACATCCGTCCTGCCGAGCCCACCGGTCTTGGTCTCGTTGCACCGGAATGGAAACCTTTGTCGGGACGCCTTGGGATCCAGCGTACGCCCTTGCCTCCTTTGCACCAAAGAGGAAACTGTCTCCTCTGCGCATGCTGGTGCCCACCTTGCCCGGCTTGCGTCATCCTTGACCTCCCGAGGCTGAGCATTGCATAGAGATCTCCGCCACTCAGGAGGGGGCCTAGGGGGGGCCTCCTCCTTCCGGGAGCCTTGACATTGTCCTCCTCGCGAGGGGGGTCTCTCGCGAGGTCCTTGTCTTGATTGAAACCTCACCGGGCCGTACGGACCGTCTGGCGGGCCACGCCCTGGGCCGCAGGCACGCAAGTTTGGGTACCCCCGTTCCCAGGACACCGACAGTAGCCCCCGGGCCCAAGGCGTGCTCGAGTTGGCTTTGGGGCGAAGCCGAAGAGACAGCCCAAAGCACCGAGGGCCCCTATCGCCTGCGGGCCAGGCCTGGCGCATGGTGCGTGGTTGGATACAGATGTCCCTGCTCCCGTGTCTCCTCGGCAACTGCCCGAACCAACAAAAGCCTGACGTCCGATGTCGAGCCATTATTGCTTCCCTTCTCTGCACTCTTGCTCCTTCTCCCAGATCCCCATCCTTTGTGAGAACCTCTCCAGATCTCAGCACCGCACCGTCTTCCTTCTCGCTTCCTCGGCCTCAAGGATTCCTCGATGGCTACCACCGGTAAGTCGAAACCCGAGGCTCAGAGCTCGGTCTCCGCTTCCATATCGCCGGCGCTCTCGGAGTCCACCATAGCAAAGGACGGGGACCTTGCCCTGGTGCTTCCATCGACGGCGGATGCTACCAATGAGTGGGGGCGGACCTTGATATTGTGCGGCTCCGAGGAGAAGCACCGCCTCGCCAAATCGGTCTACCGTTTCTTCCTCCACAACATCTTCTCCGGGCTCGTTCCGCCCTTCTCTGCGTTCTTCACTACCGTCCTCGAGCACTACGGGATCCAGGCTGTCCATATTCAACCCAACTCCATCCTGCTCCTGTCCATCTTCGCCTTCTACTGCGAGGCCTTCGTGGGCGTGAAGCCTTTGGTGGCCCTGTTCTACCATTTCTTCAGCTTGCGTCTTCACGATGGCGCTCAGCTGTCGGCATGCGTCTCATTCATCGTGGTCCAGAGCAGGAACATGCTCTCAAAGGCCGGGAAGAAGGTGGAGAACTTCAGGCACCGCTGGGTCCTCTTGGATCTCAAGAGCGTCAACTCCCGCCGGGAGCTTCCAAAGGGGCTGCCGGAGAAGACTCCTGCATGAAGCTCGGCAAAGCTCTCCAACCCCCGGGCCAAGCCCGTCGTGGAGCGGATCTCTCGAGACATCAGCGCCAGGAAGTTGACCGGGGGAATGATAGTGAAGGAGTTCCTGGAGCAACGCCTGGCGCCACTCCAGTCTCACTCGAGGCCCATGTGGGACTATCAGGGTGGTGGTGATGACATCAGGCTTCGCTCCGCGCGCCTGACCTCCAAGGAGTTGAACAGGGTTATGGTGACCCTGCTCAACGGCGACCCCGGAGACCTTCCTGAGGCCTACGCCCCGCTGTATTGCCACGACGACAAGGCCGATTTGGTCGCCGTGATGCCCATCTTCGACGAGCTAGGGCTCTCTCCGGCCAAGTGCCCTGGCGCCCCTGTGGCGGTGTCCTCCGACGACACCACGAATGAGGAAGACTCGGAGGGGACAACGGATGACGATCTGGAGGAAGTGTCCCCTCCATTGCGGAGTGCGCTTCTCCGTGGCTTCGATGACGACGATGCCGGCGAGCCCCCTGCTGCAAGTCCTCCGCGACTCGCCAGGGTCCTCAAGGGGCCAGGGCCCACGCCTCGGGTTGCACGGTCCGTTTGCCGGGTGACCCCGAGGAAACGCGAGGCCGGGCCTCCTCCGGAGTACCCTGCTCGTGACAGCAAGGTGGCTGAAGCGCCCGCCTCGCCCCTGCCCAAGCTGCAGCCTGTGGGCGAGGCGGCCGCATCTAGGGCTGGTGCGACCTCTCCGACCGTGGCCCTTGCGCGCGGTTCCTCTGCTCCCCCATGCGACGGCGCCTTCCCGGAGAAGGGCGGGGGCCTTCCCTCCTTCGCCGAGGTGGAGAAAAAGAGGAAGTGGGTCGACGTCGATGAGTAAGTAGTCCTGCTTGGTTTTTAGCCGCCTTCCGGTGGTTTTTGTGTTGATGGTCCCTTCTTTGCTTGGCAATTAGGAGCGCCGCCATGCCGAAGGCGAAGAATAAGAAGGCGGGCGTCAAGCCGAAGGTGCCTTCCGACGTGACACCCGTTCCTGGTGCCCTACTGACGCCTGATGAGGTGCCAGATGTCGTGAGCGAGGAGGCTCGCGGGGCGACTCTCCTTGTCACAGCCGTGGAGCCCCCGATGCCCGTTGAAGAGGCTGCTTCTGCCCTTGGGGGCGCGTCCACGCCGCTGCCTGAGGGGCCAGCCCCCGAGGGCCACCTAGCTGTAGGACCGTCCGTCCCTGCCTTGTCTATGGTAGTAGCGCAGCCTCCGGCGCCTTCTGCTCTCCATGTTTCTGCCCACTTGGAGGCGGCTCCTGCCACCGCGCAGGCGCCACCTCCGGGCCGGGCCCTGGTGCCTCCGACTTGTGGCCCTCCAGTCGAATCAGGCGCCCTGGTGTAGGACTGAAAGTATGTCTAGAGGGGGGGTGATTAGACTACTTGACCAAATAAAAGTTTTGCCTTTTCCCAAATTTTAGAGTTGGCAATTTTAGCATTTCATGGCAAGTGAAGTACACCCTACACATGCAAGTCTAAGAGTAAAGCAGCGGAAAGTAACAACAAGCATGTATAGAAAGGATAGGGTAGAAGGATCAAACACAGTTGTAGACACCATGATTTTTCCCGTGGTTCCGATAGGTGGTGCTATCGTACATCCACGCTTATGGAGTCTTCAACCCACGGAGGGTAACGGTCGCGAGAGTCCACGGAGGGCTCCAGCCATAAGGGTCCACGAAGTAGCAACCTTGACTATTCCATAACGGCTTCCGTCCACGAAGGACTAGCCTCACTATGGGTAGATCTTCACGAAGTAGGCGATCTCCTTGCCCTTACAAACCTCTTGGTTCACTCCACAACACGAAGTAGGAGGCTCCCAAGCGACACCTAACCAATCTTGGAGGCACCACCCTCCAAAAGGTAATAGGCTCGGTAATGACGATGAACTCCTTGCTCTTGTGCTTCAAGAGGATAGACTCCTCATCACACAATCACTCTCTCACAGATTTGGCTTGGTGGAAGAGATGGGATTGGTGGAAAGCAACTTGGGGAGGCTAGAAATCAAGATCCATATGGTTGGAGTGGAAGATCTTGACCTCAACACAAGACTAGGTGGTTCTCTCTCAGAAAACTGGATGGGGCAAGTATGGAATAGTTCTGAGTGCTTCTCTTTCGAGTAGGTGGTGGTGGAAGGGTATATATAGGCATCTCCAAAAATCCAACCGTTACACACAAAATGACCAACTCGGTGACACCGATGTGTTCATCTCGGTGGTACCGAAGTGACCAAAAGGTGGCAACTTTTGAATCTCGGTGAGACCGATATATAAGACTCGGTTGCACCGATAAGGTGACCAACGGTCAGATTGACAATCTCGGTGACGCCGATCCAACAATCTCGGTTGCACCGATATTGTGAATTTGCATAACAGAGAGTTGGCAACCTAAGCTCGGTGGCACCGGTATGGAATCGGTTGCACCGAAGTGGCTAGGGTTTGGCTGGGTCTGTCTGAGGTGTAGAATCGGTGGCACCGAAATGGAAATGTTGGTTGCACCGATTTTGAGTATTTGGCTTTGGACAGACTTTGGTGGGAGAGCTTGTGGGTGTTTTTGGTGACTATTACTTGTGCACGTATGAGCATTTTGTTCACCAGCAAAACCTTACCCCCTTTTAATAGTATTGGCTTTCATATGGACTCAAAGTGATTTCTCACAAATGTAAAATGTAGAGTCCTCTTGCTTGAAGCTTTGCCAACCTATTTCCTTGCATCTTGGGGTACTCCACAATCTCCTCAATCCTTTTGCCATCCCTATCATTGAACATTTCCTAAAATATACTTGATGGAAAACATTAGTTCAATGACTTATATGTTGTTATTAATTACCAAAACCACCAAGGGAGCAAATGTGCTTTCAATATCCCCCTTTTTGGTTATTGATGACAACATATAGATCAAAGCTTCGACATATGATATAATCAATGAATATAATCGTCGCTTTGAGAAGTATGTGATAAGCAAGAGCTCCCCCTAAATTTGTGCATTATTTTCAATTTGCGTTTGAATGCAAATGCACAATCGATTAGGTACATGGGGCACTTCTTCCATGTCACATACAACTTGGTGGTGTGCGAGAATAATAAGAGTGAACATCATAGCAGAACACAATCAAGCAAAGGTGAATGATCATCTCATAAGCATTAAGATGATAGGAAATAGTAGCATCACACATAAAGCGTATGATCAAACACCACAAACAAGTATCACAAGCAACCAAAAGATCAAATGTTTTCAAACAGCGAATAACAACCAAACGCTCACTCGAAGCCTAAAGATCTATATACACTTCTCCCCCTTTGGCAACAAGTTACCAAAAAGTTCAAAGGCATATATCTAAGCGTTCTTGGGCTGATCTCCTCCGGTTGTTGATGAAGGAGTCGAGAGAACAGCGTCGGCGAAGATCTCTGCAGATGTCGTGGATGGAGTTGGAGTGGCAACGGGAGGAACTGGAGCTGATGGAGCAGGAGCTGAGGTGACAGTAGCTGGAGCTGATGAAGAGGGCCTCAAGACTGGAGCTGACACGGTGGCTGATCTGGAACTATGTGCCTGGCCTGAGAGGTGATCCATCCTCATCATCATCATCATCATCAGAAGTCTGAGGAAGAGGCACTGAGTCAACTTCCTTCTTGAGTTCATTAACTGTCCTAGTCAGCCCATCCACCTTATCATTAAGGGTCTTGATCCTGTTCTCGAAGATCCTCACAAGACTGTTCTAGTTGTCCAGAATCCCCTTAATGTCCTTCTTCATGTCCTGAACTGATGAGATCAAAAGATCCATTTGCTCGTTCCTGGATCTGAAGATGAGCTAGACTCAGGACTAGTGCCAGAATCCATCTCAACACTCTGCTCTCTGAAGTTGTTCTCACTGTCCTCAGCACTTGACATACTGACCCTGTGAATAGAGTATAGAGGAGCAGAAAAAGATGAGTCATCACAAAATGAGGCTGGTTTTTGAAAAGATTGAACAAAAGATTTTCAAGATTTTGCATTCTGTCACATGAAAATCGGTACAGCCGAAGTAAAATTATCGGTGCCACCGAGACTGACTATCTCATTAACAGAAACTTGGCACTCCTTTCGGTGAGACCGAAAGGAAGTACTCGGTTTCACCGAGACAATTCTCAGCAACACAGACATACAAATCGGTGAGACCGATTTGTTCACTTCGGTCCTACCGAGTTTCATCGGGCGGAAGGCAAACCCTAGAAAATCGATGGTTTGCTAATCTACGGAGATTTCTTGTGGATAGAAAGCTGTGCAAACTGTGGCTTATAGAGAAAAACAGCTTTATTGCGCAAGAATCGGACGGGAGCGCAAGAAAGATCGAATCCGTACCCTAGCTCGGTGACGGATCCGCTACAGCGGCGACGGCGGCGAAGATGCCTGTCGACGGCGAGGATTCCCAGCGGCGGAGAGGCTCAGGAAGGCAAGGCGATGACCAGGGGGTCCTTCTGCGGTAGCTTAGGGTTTGGGGCGTGACGATTTGAAGATTGAATTTTCGAACCGTCGGGACCATAGACTATATACCCTTCACTGTCGGTGATACCGATTTTAAATTTTCGGTGTCACCGAGTTCCACAACTGTCAGCTGACAGGGAAACTCGGTGTAACCGAGAATATGAAATCGGTAGTACCGAGGTTGAAAACCAGATCAACCCTAGGCATTCGGTGAGACCGAGATTTTGGGGTTGGTTCCACCGAGATGCACTTGGGAGGTTTTAATGGTCAGTCCTTGTCGATACGAAACTCTGAGTGCTCCACACACAGAGGGATCGAAAAGTACTTGTTCAAATTTTGTGATGCAGCATGAATAGAATATGAGGTGAGAAAGCATAGATAGCTAAGGAGTGGGCCTAGGCATTCTTGTCCATCCAATTGGCAAAAGATAAAACAAAAGCCAAATAATCAACAATTGGATGTCCTCGAATGAGAAAATAAATGCAGACCAACATGCTCACACAATAAGATGTCAAATGAAATCATGACAAACATGCACATACACACTAGCATCTAACAATCACTTGGGCGATGACGAAGTCATCTATATATGAGTATTTGACTTAGGATCCAAGTAAGAATACTTGATCATAGGTCATACTCATCGTTTAAGCACAAGTTGGGTTACCACTTTTACATAAAGCATTTAATGTTGTCACATACTAAGAGATGCTTTGACTCAAGTCTTAGAGTAAAGCTACCCCTTGATGTGACATCCCCCCATAAGAGGGATAAACTAACCTTGGGTTTTGTCAAAGAAGACTTCATGTTGGTGAGGTAGTGGTGGATGCTCAAGGTTGATGAAGATCACCAAGAGTTGGGAGCATCCTTGTTGTTTCCTTACTCTTCTTACCTACATGGGTTAGACCCAACACACAAGAGACGAATACAAGGATATCTATGGACATGGAGTGCAAAGCATGTGTTATGATGTCCATCGATTTCTTGATTACCTTGTCCCTTGCTTACCTTTGAGGGAATGTGTGACTCCTTGAATTATTGCATAGAGTTGATGTTGATTGCAAATAATTCTTGCCAATAATGAATGTGAGTGAATTTCATTAGCGGAGTCACCCCTCAAGAACTTACTAGTTCTTCTTCTTGGGGACCCACATCAAGTTGATGGGGATCCTTTGTGTTGTAGTAGCCTTTGTAGAAGTTGAGCTTGACGTAGCCTTGGGAACCCACTCTACCAAAGCTAGGGATTCATCTTCATATGAGTCAATGTCCTCTTGAAGCTTGTTCTTGCCCTTGAGCTTGTGGTCTTGTGGTGGAAGGTCATCTTGAGTGCTTGTCCCCTTGGGAAGAGTATTTTCATACTTCTCCTTTTGAGGAACAAACTTTGGCTCGGGATATTGACCTTCTTCCCATTCAACTCCATTTGCGTTGAAGTAGCCAACACCATGGTTCTTTCGGTATCCTCCGTGCTTGCGTACAATTTCCTCAAATTGCTTACACCCGCCAAGACTCTTGTAGATACCTTTTTCTATAATTCCTTTCAATAAAGCATTTTCTTGCTCAAGTGTAACTTGTCTAAGAGAATCATCATTAGTGGAATCAATAGAACTACTAGGAGCAACATCATTGGATTTAGCATTTTTATTGTTGCTACTAGATGAAGAACCTTTCTTGCCTTTGTTACTAGTTTGTTTAGATTTAACTTGAGGCATGAATGTAGACAAGAGTAGTCGTTTGGCTAGATAAGATGAAGTCTTCTTTCGGAGATCGTCATTGATAGCTTTAAGAAACTCATGCTCTTGCTCCAAATTGAGCTTCTCGAAACGTAGCTTCTCATGAGTTCTCACAAGCTCTCTATGATCTTCAAGAGTAGATTCATGAGCTAACTTAAGAGTGTTTAGTTCTTTAGTTAGTTCTTCTATTTTCATCTTATCATCATCAATTGACTTATCTTGACTAGCATGAGAATTATCAAGTTCATTTTGACTAACATCACTGGTTTTATCAAATAGCAAGTCATCATCACAAAGCAAGTCATCTTCATCACTATTGTAATCAAGATACTCGGGGTGTGATATCTTGGGGCCTTTAGCCATGAAGCAACTTCCACTCCCTTCGTTTGGTGAATCAAATAGATCGTAGGAGTTGGTAGTCACTAGAGCAATTCCGGGAACACCGTCATCTTGACTATAGTCGGAGTCGGAGTGATAGCTTCTCTCAGAGTTGTTGTCGGAGTCGGAGCCGGAAACCCATTCACCAACATGAGCTTGATGTTTTCTTCTTGTATAGCTCTTGGTGTACTTGTCCTTCTTCTCCGAATCTCTGCTTCTCCTTGAGTGTCTTCGTTCATAACGATCATCTCTACTCCTTCTCTCTCTTTGAGGTGATTCATTCCTTGAGCTTCGTCTTCTTGGTGACTCTTCTCTTCGTTTGTAGGGTGCCATGCACTCATTGGAGTAGTGTCAGGGCTTCCCACAATTGTAGCAATTGCGGTCACGACTTGACGAACGCTTCTCATCATATCTTGAGTTGGAGCTTGTTTCTTTGCCTCTATTCTTGTAGAACTTGTTGAATTTCTTGACCATGAGGCTTATCTCTTCATTAGTGACAAGGTTGTTGCTTGAAGTTGCGGGAGCATCACTTGTGGCTTTGTAAGCACTGCTAGACTTGTGATGAAGCTCTTCCTTGTCTTTGAGTGTCATCTCATGAGCAACGATCCTTCCAATGACTTCCGTAGGCTTGAGATCTTTGTACTTGGGCAGAAGAAGAACTTTTTTGAAATGAAAGAGTTTCCACGGGCGTCGGATATCATTTGGATCAATGTGCACACGGTATCGTATCTCTCATACAAAGCTCTAAGTATCTTCTTGATGATGAATTTGTCGGTCATTTCTTCTCTTCCTAAGCCGGCAATCTCATTGGTGATGAGAGCTAGCCTAGAGTACATCTCAGCGACTCCTTCACCATCCTTCATCGTGAACTTGTCAAGCTGACCTTCAAGAACATCCAACTTGGATTCTCTCACGGACTCGGTTCCTTCGTGCATATCAACCAAGGTAACCCAAATCTCTTTTGCATTCTCAAGATGGCTGATTTTGTTGAATTCTTCGTGGCATAGGCAGTTGAATAGAATGTCGCATGCTTGAGCGTTGTATTGCAACATCTTCAATTCTTCCGCGGTCGCTTCACGATCCGGTTCCTTTCCATCACCAAAGAATTCACCTTGCAAGCCAACTCGAACAACAGCCCAAACACACGGGGTTATGACCAAGAATATGCATTTTCATTTTGTGCTTCCAACTAGCAAAATTAGTGCCATCAAAGTACGGACCTCTACGGTGATAATTACCCTCACTAGACGCCATACTCTCCTAGGTTTTGAGACCAATGCAATGGAGACCAAAGCTCTGATACCACTTGTAGGACCGAAAGTATGTATAGAGGGGGGTGATTAGACTACTTGACCAAATAAAAGTTTTGCCTTTTCCCAAATTTTAGAGTTGGCAATTTTAGCATTTCATGGCAAGTCAAGTACACCCTACACATGCAAGTCTAAGAGTATAGCAGCGGAAAGTAACAACAAGCATGTATAGAAAGGATAGGGTAGAAGGATCAAACGCAGTTGTAGACACGATGATTTTTCCCGTGGTTCCGATAGGTGGTGCTATCGTACATCCACGTTTATGGAGTCTTCAACCCACGGAGGGTAACGGTCGCGAGAGTCCACTAAGGGCTCCACCCATAAGGGTCCACGAAGTAGCAACCTTGACTATTCCATAACGGCTTCCGTCCACGAAGGACTAGCCTCACTATGGGTAGATCTTCACGAAGTAGGCGATCTCCTTGCCCTTAGAAACTTCTTGGTTCACTCCACAACATGAAGTAGGAGGCTCCCAAGCGACACCTAACCAATCTAGGAGGCACCACCCTCCAAAAGGTAATAGGCTCGGTAATGACGATGAACTCCTTGCTGTTGTGCTTCAAGATGATAGACTCCTCAACACACAATCACTCTCTCACAGATTTGGCTTGGCGGAAGAGATGGGATTGGTGGAAAGCAACTTGGGGAGGCTAGAAATCAAGATCCATATGGTTGGAGTGGAAGATCTTGACCTAATCACAAGACTAGGTGGTTCTCTCTCAGAAAACTGGATGGGGCAAGTATGGAATAGTTCTGAGTGCTTCTCTTTCGAGTAGGTGGTGGTGGAGGGGTATATATAGGCATCTCCAAAAATCCAACCGTTACACAGAAAATGACCAACTCGGTGACACCGATGTGTTAATCTCGGTGGTACCGAAGTGACCAAAAGGTGGCAACTTTTGAATCTCGGTGAGACCGATATATAAGACTCGGTTGCACCGATAAGGTGACCAACGGTCAGATTGACAATCTCGGTGACGCCGATCTAACAATCTCGGTTGCACCGATATTGTGAATTTGCATAACAGAGAGTTTGCAACCTAAACTCGGTGTCACCGGTATGGAATCGGTTGCACCGAAGTGGCTAGGGTTTGGCTGGGTCTGTCTGAGGTGTAGAATCGGTGGCACCGAAATGGAAATGTTGGTTGCACCGATTTTGAGTGTTTGGCTTTGGACAGACTTTGGTGGGAGAGCTTGTGGGTGTTTTTGGTGACTATCACTTGTGCACGTACGAGCATTTTGTTCACCAGCAAAACCTTACCCCCTTTTAATAGTATTGGCTTTCCTATGGACTCAAAGTGATTTCTCACAAATGTAAAATGTAGAGTCCTCTTGCTTGAAGCTTTGCCAACCTATTTCCTTGCATCTTGGGGTACTCCACAATCTTGCCGGGTTACATCCTGTCTTCTGGCTCTGGGCCTCCTGGCCCATTGGATAAGTTTACATCTAAACTTGTCGTGAGCCGCCAACCGCATGACCCGGCCCCACCTGGGTGTGTCTCACCCTGGGGTTATATCCCCCACATTAGGCCCCAGATTGATTTGAACCGGTTCTTGTCAATCTTCAAGTCTTCTGGTTGGCGAGTCTTGCTTTCTCTTTTAAACTTCATGACCCGCCGAAACGGGGCGATCGTTGCGTCTGACAAGCTTTCATGACCCACCGTGACGTCATCAGAAAAATCAAAAAAGATTCCTCTAACGTCAGAGCGGATCTTTCGTCATTAATATGACCAACGCGAAAATCGAGGCGTCTTCTTAGTTTAATCATCACCGTGCTCCCTCGGTTCCCGCACCGGGTCGTTTGAAAGACCATCATGCCCTTATAAATAGGCACGGGGGGTTATCATTTTCATTTCCCCCCGCCTCCAGCTTCTTCTTCTTCCTCCGAACTCCCGCGCCGCCGAAGCTAGCCGCTCCGTTCGGTCCTTGCCGTCTTCATCAACACCGGCCGCTGCATCAACCTGAAATGATCCAGAGTCTTCGCGTGCTGGCCACATCTCCAAGGTTCCAAATCCACCCCTTGTCAGATCTGCATTAGGGTTTTCTCGAATCCGTGGAGTTCTTCAATGTTCATCACCGTTCGTGGGAGCGCTCTTCATCGATTGGTGGAAAACACCTTCTTTGAAGCCTCGCGATGCTACCGGAATCCCGCGGCCGCCTGCTTCGCACTTATGCCGCAGTCATTGAAGATCTGTAACTTGTTTGAATTGGAGTAAAGGCCACCTGTTCTTCCGCTGGTTCTTTTTTGGGCTAGAATATTTTTCTTTTTTCCTCGTCCGTAGATCTTGGATTCGTAGCCGTAGTTGCGGAAGTTGTTTCTCAACACTTAGTCATCTTCTCAATCTGCGTGGATAAACTTGACCCGCCAAAAATGCTGGCGGCTCACTTTGTTTCGTCACAAGTAGCTTCGGCGGCTCACAGTGTATTTGTAAGCCGCCAAATGTCATCACCATTTGTAACTGTAGCAATCTTGATCAAAATGTATTTGTAAGCCGCCAAATATTCATGCCTTCCCCGAGCTTCCTAAGCCGCCACCATGTCGAAGACTCCATCTACTTGCAATTGGGTAAAGTCCGGAGTGACTGAAGAATCTCTCAAGGAATTCGTCACTATGGGGGTCCTGCCTGCTCAGGATGTCATCCACTGGCGGGTTCCAGGAAGTGAGGCCACCCCTAAGCCCAAGGAGGGGGAGGTCATTGTTTTTACAGATCACCTTCTTCGGGGCTTTGCCCCACCCGGGTCAAAAAAATTCTGGGACGTCTTACATGCCTTCAAGCTGCACCCACAAGACATCGGTCTGAATTCTGTGACCGATATGTGTCAGTTTCAAACCTTCTGTGAAGCCTATCTTCAGGAAGAGCCCTTTGTCGATATTTTCAAGGAATATTTTTATATCAACCGCCAAACAGAGATGGCGTATGGGTTAAGCCTGGAACTAGGGGGCGTCACTCTTCAGAGGCGGAGGGATGTACTCTTCCCAGCAGCGATTCTGCCCAGTCACCCCAAGGAGTGGAACAAGACTTGGTTTTATTGCCAAGACACTTCACCCGAAGGAGAAAACCCACTGCTGGGTTACCGCCCCTACCGGCTTAGTATGGATACAGAGCTTCCAGATCGGATGTCAGCCGCCGGGCGTGCTCAATATGCTTCTACCTTCTCAAAGGTCAAGGCTTTGCTAGCCAATGGTTTGATGGGTGTTGATCTGACCCGCTGCTGGGTAAGTTGGAGGATTCTGCCGCTAAGCCGTCGTGGCGCTTTAATGTGTGAATACACCTGTAAACTGGACGACCCTCAACGCTGTAACCGGACCCCTCTGAAGGACCAAGATCTTAACACCATCGTTAAGTCTCTGCTGGGGGAAATGTTAGCCGCCTGCAGCAAGACAAGTTTAAGCCCCTTCTATGCACTCAATCCGGCTCCGGATGTAACTCTTTTCATCTTTAGCCCTCATCCACTTTTTTTTAACTCCATACTTTGTTTAACCTTTCTCTGCCAATATGCTTTATCTTTTGTAGGCCGGCTCTTCATTCTGGAAGAAACTGCTGCCCCGGGCTCTCAAAAAGAAGAACAAGGTGCCAAAAGCCTCAAAGCCTAAGGCGCCGACCCGCAAAAGGAAACAGACGATAGAAGAACTATTGGATTTAGATGACTCAGAGCTAGCACTTGACTCCCTTGGCCTCCTCTTTATGCAACTTATTGACGGTGATCACTCATAGGAAGAAGCTGAGACAAGCCATGCCGACATTGCCGAGGTAACCATTGTTTCCTCTGACTCGGATCTTTCACCAATAAGGAGAATACGGCAGGCTGTACGGAAGGTAAAAAGTTCCCGATCTTTTGCTTACTTGAGTCATACCTCTCTTTTGAAGAAACAGCAAGACGACAGCAGACGTCAGACCCGGAGCACCGGCTCTGGAGACTTGTTAACCGGCTTACCAAATGAGCCGGCTCCTCGGAAACAGCGCACCGAGGAATTTTCTTGCCTTAAACTTGTCTTATCTGCACATTATCCTTGCAACTGATTGACTATTAACAATGCTAAATTTTCCAGGACACGCCTCCTTCTTCTGGCGATTCAACTGCCTCGATGCTGCCCCCTCTCATTATTAACCCGGGGTAAACATCTTTATATCCCGAAATGTATGCAATATTTCATACTTTATCATGATATATCCAACTTTGTCTTTGTTCACAGGGCTCAAGCCAAACGAAGGAAAGGGGCCGGGTCAACCTCAACTCCTAATGTCCAAGACCCGGAAATCCTGACGCCCAATATTGCGGATTCTCAAGTTGAGCCTTCTGATGCTGCCAAAAACGCCCCTGAAGAAGCTCCTCCACAGGCTGAGCCGGCTGCTATGGATATTGAAACTCCTGAAGTTCAGCCGGAGTCCGCTCCTAAGCCGCCCAGTCCCCGGCCGTCAACTGAAGCCACAGCTTCTCATGAAGAAGTCATTGTTACCGGGGCGGCTTACGAACCTCCAGCTCCTTCACGTGTGCTATCAAAACATGTTAAGGAAGATGAAGCAGCTCCTTCCAAGGAAGAAAAGACTCCTTCTGATCTGTCCAACTTGGATAAGCTCACTACTGATGAACTACACTCCGGCTATCTGAGCCGTCTGTTTGCCAGCCGAGGCATGGAGGCCAGCTTGGTTGCCAAGATGAGGGCAAAATATGAGGTACTTCACCTCCCTTGCCTCTTTATGCATATACTTATGTAGTCCCCAAGGGGCGGGTCATTACCTAAGTAATGAGCCGGTACTCAAGAATAGAGTAAAAGCCACTCTGTAGCCCCCAAGGGCCGGGTCATTACCTAAGTAATGAGCCGGCACTAAAAATTAGAGTAAAAGCCACTCTGTAGCCCCCAAGGGCCGGGTTATTACCTAAGTAATGAGCCGGCTCTATAAGAAAGAGCTGAGATAGAATAAGAGCCAATCGTAGCCCCCAAAGGCCGGGTCAATACCTAAGTAATGAGCCGGTTCTTGAAAAAAGATCTGAGGCACATTAGCCCCCAAGTGTCAAGTGAATTGCTTGCAATATGCTTGGGACTTGTAATCATTGCACCAGCTTTTACTATAAAACTGTATGAGCCGGACTGGCGGCTTAAAACTCATGATTTTGCTCTGTCATGACTTGTCCTATGCAGGAATCTTTGAACACCGCTGAGTTGGTTGTGACCGACCTGAAGAAGAGCCTAGCACAGCAACAGACCGGCCGGGCAGAAACGGAAGAAAAGTGGCGGCTCTGCTCCATAGAGCTTGAGAAGGTCAAGACAGAGTTTGAGACTTTCAAGCAGAATGCTGAATCAAGCCAAACTGCCCTTGCCAAGCGTGCTGAAGACGTGGAAGGCCGGCTCAAAGTGGTGACTGATGAGCTGAACACTCTGAAGGGCACATCACCCGTATGATTGGAGCCGTGTTTGGTAAGTACTTTAATCCATCAACTATAAACACTATTTAATATTCTTCCCTGGCGGCTTAGAAAAATTTCTGACTTGTTCGTAGGTGAACGGAGCCGCCAACTGCCCAGCGACAGCATGCTGAAGCTCAGGGCCTTGTACTCTCTAACAGAGCAATTATATGCCGGGTCTCTGATCACCATCAAAGCCGTCATGTCTGAGAGGGGTATCCCGAAGTTTATGAAGGGCGTACTGGAGACCCATGTCAACTATCCCAATGCAGCTTCAGGAATTAAAGAGATCAGCCGCCCGTAAGGGCGCAATGGCTGCTTTGAGCCGGTCACTGGCTTATGCCCCGGAACTTAACCCGGATGAAATGATGGACAGCTTCCCTCAGCTGAAAGACGACGGCTCTCAATTCACGCAAGAGGAGTACACCCGCTGCCATAAGGCGTCCCGGATCCTGGCAGGCCGGCTGGCTGCAGAAGCTGATCTATCAGTCTACCAGGCGGCTTATTCTGTAGACAACAAGCGTATTCGAGGGCCGACTTTTGAAGCCAATAGCCTAGTTCCTCAACGCCGTAAGCATGTTTTCGCTCCTGATGTTGACCCATCTCCAATCATGCACGATGAAACTACGTTTGAAGCTTTGAGAAATTGCAATTGGGATGTGGACAACCTCTAGATCAAAGAAATCGAAGACCCGGCGCAGGATGACCCGGCGGCGAGCTAAAGAAAAACCTTGCATCATGTAACCCGGCCTGGTTTATTTCGCCGGGTTAAGATTTGTTGAAAAACTTGAAGTCTTCAATGCTTGGGGCTTTTGAGCAGCCTTGTAATAGTTGTAGAAAAAACTCTTAACTGCATGTTGCATACTTTTGATGTTGCTGCTTGAAAGCTCCGCTGGCGATTTTAGCAAACTCATCTTTTGATATGTGATCACCTTGATTGTTTTAACTCGCCGGGCGGCTTATATTCCATGGACTAAGCCGGAAGTTTTCTCAAACTTAGAATCTTATCATGAGAGTACCTGCAAGAACAAGCACTTGTATGCCTCATCCTATAAGCCGGCTTTAAAGGCTCGGCAGGCAAGATAACTCTTGTTTTTATGAAAACATTTTGTTTCCGAAGAAACTAGGCGGAAAGCCTGAAACTTGTAAACCGGGCCTCACGTGACATAAATTTGTTGTTTAAACCTTAGCAAGTTCAGGGTCTTTAAAAGATTGACATTGCCAAGAGTACAACAGGCCACGTAGCGGAGGGGGTAGGGTAGACAAGACGAGTTTGTCCTCGCTCACTGTAAGCCGGCTCTCTCGTGACAAAAAGCCGCCATTTAAACCTTGACCAGTTCAGTGTCTTTGTGCGAGAATAAATTAGAAAAGTTCAGGGTCTCTTATCAAGAATAACTGTCAAGAGTTCGGCGGGTCACATGGTGGAGTAGCAAGTTGCAAACAGGCAGGTTTAACTCGGACATGGCGGAAAGCCGGGTCAAGAGGGTATGTAAGCTAAACCCATAGGGTTGGAAGCCCCCAAGTGACCAATGTAAGGATCAAGTCCTTTGTAATACAAACCTGGCCAAGAGGGTTTAAAAGCCCCCAGGAGACCGGATTAAGGATCAACTCCTTTGTATGTAATTTCATGGCGGAAAGCCGGGTCAAGAGGGTTTAAAAACCCCCAGGTGACCTGATGGAAAGGATCAACTCCTTTGTATGTAATTTCATGGCGAAAAGCCAGGACAAGAGTGTTTAAAAGCCCCCAGGTGACCTGATGGAAAGGATCAATTCCTTTGTATGACACTCAGTGTGGAGAAAAACGGCAGAGGCCCCTAATCATGGGAATGCCAACTTTATTATATCATAAAAGATGGTTTATACAATGACAGGGATATGTACATTGATGAGAGCCGGCTGTCGGCTTAAGTATAGTATGGCCGAAGGTGAGCAATATTCCACGGCCTCTTGGTCTCCTCACCAGAAGTGCGAGACTTGTCACTTTCCCGTATATCCATGAGATAATAAGAGCCATTGTTGAGATTTCTGCTGATCACAAATGGCCCTTCCCAGGGAGGTGACAACTTATGCATATCCGACTGGTCTTGAATCAGCCGGAGCACTAAGTCGCCTTCTTGGAATGTCCGGGTCTTGACCCTGCGGCTATGATAGCGACGCAGGTCTTGTTGATAAATCGCCGATCGAGCAGCGACGAGATCACGCGCCTCGTCTAAGGCATCCAAATCATCCTGACGTGCCGCCTCATTATCAGTTTCCACATAAGCCGCCACTCTGGGCGAGTCATGACGTATATCACTAGGGAGAACAGCTTCTGTGCCATAAACCATGAAGAAAGTTGTATAGCCTGTAGACCTGTTGGGGGTGGTCCTTATGCTCCAAAGAACAGATGGCAACTCCTCCACCCAACAACCCGGCGTGCGCTCCAAAGGGACCATAAGCCGGGGTTTGATACCTCTCAAAATTTCCTGGTTAGCACGCTCAGCTTGACCATTAGACTGTGGATGAGCTACCGAAGATACATAAAGATGTATATGCTCCTCCTCACAGAAATCCTTCATAGCCCCCTTGGACAGATTTGTACCATTATCGGTGATGATACTATGCGGATAGCCAAAAGAAAAGATCAGCTTTTTGATGAACTGAACTGCTGTTGCTGCATCACACTTGCTGACCGGCTCAACCTCAATCCAGTTAGTAAACTTATCAACCGCCACCAAGAGGTGGGTCTTCTGGTCCTTAGACCTCTTAAAAGGTCCTACCATATCAAGCCCCTAGACCGCGAACGGACTGGTGATTGTAATCATCCGTAGTTCTTGAGCTGGCACATGGGCACGTCGCCCAAATTTTTGACATCCGCCGCATTTAGTGACCAGATCCTCTGCATCCTTATGAGCTGTTAACCAGTAAAACCCGTGTCAAAAGGCTTTGGCCACCAATGATTTTGACCCGGCGTGATGACCACAATCACCAGCATGAATTTCTTGTAAGATCTCATGGTCCTCATCAGGAGAAACACAGCGCTGGAAAACACCAGTCACACTGTGTCGATGTAACTCGCCGTTGATAATAATCATAGACTTAGACCGCCTTGTGATCTGCCATGCCAGAGTCTCGTCTTGAGGTAACTCACCGCGAGTCAGGTACGTCAAAGAAGGCAACGTCCAGTCAGGAATCGCGCGGAGAGCCGCCACCAATTGCTCCTCCGGGTCAGGTATAGCCAAGTCCTCCTCCGACGGTAACTTGACTGACGGGTGATGCAAAACGTCCAAGAACACATTAGGCGGCACCGGCTTACGCTGAGACCCCAGCCTTGATAAAGCGTCAGCCGCCTCGTTCTTCCGGCGATCAATATGATCCACCTGATAACCTTTAAAGTGGCCAGCAATAACATCAACCGCCTGACGATAAGCCACCATGCGACGATCCTTAGAATCCCAGGTGCCAGAGACTTGCTGAGCCACTAGGTCTGAGTCGCCAAGACATTTGACCCGGCTCAAGTTCATCTCCTTGGCAACCCGGAGCCCATGAAGCAAAGCCTCATACTCCGCTGCATTGTTAGTACAAGGAAACATTAGCCGTAAAACATAACAGAACTTGTCACCTCGCGGGGAAGTTAAAACAACTCCATCCCCCGAGCCTTCCAATTGCCTAGATCCATCGAAGTGAATCGTCCAATAAGTATTGTCCGGCTTCTCGTCAGGAATCTGACACTCTGTCCAATCATTGATGAAATCCACCAAGGCTTGAGATTTGATAGCCGTCCGGGGCACATATTTCAAATTGAGAGTTCCAAGCTCAATTGCCCACTTAGCAATCCTTCTAGTGGCTTCTCTGTTTTGAATTATATCTCCCAAATGAGCAGAACTAACCACTGTGATCGGGTGACCAAGGAAATAATGCTTCAGCTTTTGATTGGCCATGAACACCCCAAGCACCAGTTTTTGCCAATGAGGGTATCTTTGCTTAGACTCCGTCAGGACCTCACTAACATAATAAACCGGCCACTGGACTGGGTACTCCTTACCCACCTCCTTGCGCTCCACCACAACTGCAGCACTGACAGCCTTGTTATTAGCCGCCACATATAAAAGCAGAGGTTCCTTTTCCGTGGGAGCGGCCAGAACTGGCGGCTCAGCCAATTGCTTCTTGCGCGCCTCAAATGCCTCATTAGCTGCATCACTCTAGACGAAATTGTCTGTTTTCTTCATCATCTGATATAGAGGAATAGCCTTCTCACCCAGGCAGCTTATGAATCGGCTTAGTGCAGTGATACAACCCGCCAGGCGCTGAACATCATTGATGCATGCCGGCTCAGACAGGGAAGTAATAGCCTTTATCTTGTCTGGGTTAGCTTCAATGCCACGCTCAGAGACTAAAAATCCCAAGAGTTTGCCTGCAGGTACACCGAAAACACATTTTGCCGGGTTAAGCATCATCTTGTAAACCCGCAAATTGTCAAAGGTTTCCTTCAAACCAGCCAGTAACGTCTCCTTCTTCCTGGACTTGACCACAATATCATCCACATAAGCATGAACATTGCGCCCAATTTGACCATGAAGATAGTTCTGCACAGAACGCTGGTAAGTCGCCTGGGCACTCTTAAGCCCGAAAGCCATAGACACATAGCAGAATGCACCAAAAGGCGTAATAAGAGCCGTCTTCTCTTGGTCTTTAACTGTCATCTTGATCTGAAGATACCCTGAATAAGCATCCAGGAAGCACAGACTCTCACAACCCGCCGTCGCATCAATAATTTGATCAATGCGGGGGAGAGCAAACGGGTCAATTGGACACGCCTTATTAAGATCCATGTAATCCACGCACAGATGCCACGTGTCGTTCTTCTTGAGTACCAACACTGGGTTAGCGAGCCACTCCGGGTGAAAAACTTCAATAATGAACCCCGCTGCCAAGAGCCGGGCCACCTCTTCCCCAATAGCCTTACGCCTCTCTTCATTAAATCGACGAAGGAATTGCTTGACCGGCTTAAATTTAGGACCCACATTAAGGTGGTGCTCAGCGAATTCTCTGGGTACACCTGGCATGTCAGAAGGCTTCCATGCAAAGATGTCCCGATTCTCACGGATGAATTCGATGAGCGCGCTTTCCTATGCGGGATCCATATTAGCCCCAATAGTAAACTGCTGTGATGAGTCGCCCGGCGTAAAGTCCACCATCTTGGTATCTTCTGCCACAAACTTGAGTGGCGGCTCAGATTCCGTGTTGGGTTTCTTCAGTGGAGTCAGATCTGCCGGGTCAACATTTTCCTTATAAAACTTGAGCTCCGCCTCAGAACAACTTGACTCTGCGTAAGCTGCGTCACCTTCCTCACACTCAAGAGCCGTCTTCCGATCACCATGCACCCTAATCGTCCCCTTTAGCCCGGGCATCTTGAGCTATAAGTAAACATAGCAAGGTCTAGCCATGAATTTGGCGTAAGCCGGCCGTCCAAACAGAGCGTGATATGGGCTCTTGATTTTCACCACTTCAAACCACAAAGACTCCACCCTGTAGTTGAATTCATCACCAAAAGCCACCTCCAAAGAAATCTTTACCATTGGATAAGCCGACTTTCCTGGCACCACACCGTGAAAAACTGTTGAAGAGGGCTTAAGATCCTTGTCAAGCAAATTCATCCGGCGGAAAGTGTCATAATAGAGGATGTTGATGCTGCTACCACCATCCATAAGTACTTTGGTGAACACATATCCTCCCACTTGGGGGGCGACTACCAAAGCCAATTGCCCCGGATTATCAACGCGCGGCGGGTGATCCTCCCTGCTCCAAGTTATGTCATACTCAGACCACTTCAGATATTGTGGGAGAGCCGGCATGACCGCATTAACCACCCGCTTGCGCACCTTCCGGTCTCGCTTGTCGAGGCTGGTTGTAAAAACATGATACTGCCCTCCATTAAGCTACTTCGGGTTACTCTGATACCCGAATTGGTTATTTTGCTGCTGGCCTCCACCGCCAGACTGTTGATTATGACCTCCATGGTTCCCTTGGCCCTGATGGCCTGAGCCTGAGCCGCCCAGTTCAAAGCCAGACCCGGAAGGGCCGGATCCTGACCCGCCACCGCCGCCACCGCCTTGGTGCAGGTCAGCGTTGAGGTTTCGATACTCGCGCATGATCCAACAATCCTTCCAAGCGTGAGTAGACGGCTGACCCGGAAGGCTATGTTTCGGGCAAGGAGCATTTAGAATCGCTTCCATGTCAGCAGGCTTGCGTTTAAAAGGCGGCTTGCCGTTCCCCTTGCCACGGTTATTCCCAGTGTTGGTGTTGGCCACTAGATCTGACCCACCGTCCTGATGCTTCCGCTTTCCGCCGTTGCCATTATTGCCGTTTCCTCCCCCGTTCTGCTGTTGACCCTTGCCATTGTTATTCTTCTTGCCCTTGGCTGATTTCTCATCATCGGAGCCAGGGTCCTTCGTGCTATCGGAGTCTGCATACTTGGTGAGAGCTGCCATGAGTTCCCCCATGTCTTGGCACGAGCGCTTGAGCCGGCCAAGCTTCTGCTTCAAGGGCGTAAAGTGGCAATTCTTCTCTAGAATCAAGACCGCTTGAGCCGCCGTAATGTGTTCAGAAGAGTGGATAATGGTTGAGACCTGCCGGACCCAGTGATGAGCCGACTCATCCTCACGCTGCACACAATGGTCCAAATCCACAATCGTCATGGGCTGCTTGCACGTTCCTTGGAAATTTTTGATGAACTTCGCCTTTAACTCGGCCCAGGAATTAATGGTGTTGGGTGGCAAACCCTTCAACCATGTGCGAGCCGGCCCTTCCAGCATCATGATGAAGTACTTGGCACATACTGCATCGCTGACGTCTAACATCTCCATGGCCATCTCATAGCTTTCAATCCAAGCCTCCGGAGGCAGGTCAGCTGTATAATTGGGCACCTTGCGAGGACCTTTAAAATCCTTCGGCAGACGCTCATTCCGCAAAGCCGGCACCAAGCACGGCACTCCAACAGCCCTGGAGGTAACTCCGGCTCCTACTGAAACGGAAGGTGTAACTGTGGGTTCCTGATAAGCCGCCGCGGCTACCAGAGCCGCCGCCTCTCGCTGTACTCTTGCCCAATCCACCAGTGCCTGAGCATCAAGAGCCGCCCGATCAGCTCTCGGCGGGTTTCGATGTCGATCAGTGCTAGAAACCGCCGACGACTCATAACGCCGGCTATAGCTGCAGCTTGGGATGGGGGTTGAATGCACACGACTCCGGCTATAAGTATACTTTGCCTGCTGGGCCACGGCCGTCTGCAGGTATCCGATGGCGTTCCGCACCTCCTCTGTGAAAGGCGCCTCATCGGGGATAGGGATTGTACCAAGCCTGGTTGCCGCTGCCACCATGTTCTCCGCCGGGTTAGAATAATGACCCGGTGGTGTCGGAAAAGACTGTGGTGGGGTCTGGTTCCGGCGGGGCGGGTCTGGCTGCTGATGCTGAACCGCTACCCGGCTTCCAGGTACTTCCGATGTCCGGGTTACGGTCAAAGGCACATTCCGTCCCGTCCCTGGCATGTTAAAGAGATTTCTGGCTTCATACTGATCCGGCAAACGGGATTGATGCCTCATCCGATGAATCGCCGCTGCAGATTGCTGTTCTAGCTCAAGGCAAAAAGCATCCGCCCTAAGGCGCTCTGCCTCAGCATCCATCTGAGCCTTCGGCGCATTGATTTCCAATTGGACTCCGGCCATCTGGTTCTTCAACCTCGTGATCTCCGTATTACGGCCCGCTTGGTTTTCAGCCGTGACCTCAGTTTCCATCAGGGTTGTAAGCTCGTTCATCAGATCCAGAAGAACCTGAGCCGGCGGCCTGCCAGCCCCAGATCCGGTCGCACCGGCGGCTGTGCTGCTAGGGGCCGGCGCTGAACCCGCCATGAAGATGGCAGCGCGGTTCGGTGGCTCATAATCCTTCGGCTCATGATATTCTGACTCGGGGTAATGCTCGACGTAGCCCCCAAGCCCACCATTGTGAAGCTGATAGATTTACTCCGTCTCTCCGCTCGAGGATCCATCCTCTGAGCAGATGAGGGTTTCCTCCCGCGACATAGAACCTTCAAGCTCTGTGCCCTGGGTGAAGCCGACGAAGACATGCTTCCTGCCCGGGTTAACACGGGCAGGTTGCACGCGCCGGGCCGGCTCGACGAGGTCGGTGCAGATGTCCGGCCCGGGTTTAGATCCGCCGATCTTGCCGATGAAGACGTAAATTCCGCCGAAGGGGACCCGGTACCCGTACTCGATTGAGTCGGCCTCGGGGCCCCAGCCGGCGTCGTTGATGTAGAGCTTGCCGCGGCGACTCTTGGTCATCCTGCCAACGGTGTATCCCTCGATCCCTGGGAGAGAGCCCTTCGAGAACTCCACACCACCGAGCGCTAGCCCCACGGTGGGCGCCAACTGTCGTGGTTTTGTCACGGCAGATGTCCTCGTGAAAGGACTTAGTTTTGAGGCCATCGCTAGGCAGGGCTCGAAGGGGTTGATCGGAATTGAGAGACAAGAGTTACCTAGGTTCGGCCCCTCGGAAAGAGGTAAGAGCCTATGTCCTGCTTTGTGTTGTATTGATTGGGTATCGATTACAAGGGAGCGAGTTCGCTTGACCTAGCTCTCGATGAGTTGTTTCGTGGCCTAAGCCGCCCGGGTAACCCACCCTTATATACACGGGTCGAGGCCCTGAGCTTACAAGAGTCCGGGCCGGGTTATACTTGACCACCGACCCCGCCTCTAACTATACATGCCTTATCTAACAAGTCGCCCCGGCGGCCCAAGCCCGCCGGGTTACATCCGGTCTTCTAGCTCTTGGCCTCCTGGCCCATTGGATAAGTTTACTTCTAATCTTGTCGTGAGCCGCCAACCGCATGACCCGGCCCCACCTGGGCGGGTCTCACCCTGGGGTTATATCCCCAACACAAGTCGAGGCCATCGCGGCTGAGAGCAGGAAGGAAGACGCGTCAGCCAAGGCAGCCCGTGATGCGGCGCTGGCCGATGCAGCATCTGTCGTGAAGCACTTCGACGAGGCGGAGGTCCGCCTGAAGGCTCTTCAGGAGGAAAGGACAGCGCTCCCGGAACGGCTTCGCCAGTGGTAGGAAGACCTCAAGACCTGCGAGGCCAAGCTTGCCGACTGTGACTCCACGTTGTTCAAGACGGCGGCCGACCAAGCCATGGAGCGCAAGCATCTGGACAGGCTGAAGGAGGAAGTAGCTGCGGAGAAGGCTCGGCTTGACTCTAGGGAGAAGACCCTTGTCACGGCTGAGGAGAAGAAGGCCACGGAGCTTGGTGCCCTCCCCTCCGTCGAGCTCAAGCTCCGTCAGGAGCTGAACTCCATCTGCCGGGGGGGATTTGCGGAACCCCCGGTGGCTCCTGAGAGTGGCTTCATGAGGCTCTCTTCGAAGC
Organism: Elymus sibiricus; assembly: GCA_039707655.1. NCBI lineage: Eukaryota > Viridiplantae > Streptophyta > Magnoliopsida > Poales > Poaceae > Elymus > Elymus sibiricus. Next base: position 144,414,469 of record CM077675.1, read on the forward strand.
TTGTCGAGGTGCTTGAGGGTGTCATCGCCAGCGTGGAGAACGTCTTGGAGAGTGAGTGTTGCGACCTCTTCTCCATGGCCACGACGCGTGTCTTCAGCCACCTCTACCTTCGCAAGCCGAGTTTTGACTTCGGCTCCGTGATCCACCCTGTTGATCCCAGGGTTCGCACCGCTACGGCGACGGCCGTGGAGGGCGCCATGGAGGCACTGATGAAGAAGTTCGCCTGCGTCACCGTTCCCTCACCTCCTCCTACAGCTGCAAGGGTTAGCGACGATGATGATAACGGCAGCAACATCGACGATGAGCTCCTCACGGTCGGGACGAGCGGTGGTGCCAGCGCCTCCTAGCTCCTCAAAACCCAAAGAAGTTCGAACACAGGGGCGTGTGCGAAGATCCCCTGCAGCCTCGCCCTACCTAGCTCGCTACTCGATGGTTTCTATGACGAACTCGCACGATGACGAGGAAGAAGATGCACACGATGATTTACACAGGTTAGGGCCGCTGCGAAGCGTAATACCCTACTCCTTCTTTGGTGGATTGCCTCATGAGGAGGTTTGTGGATGAACTAGTACAGTGGTGTGTCGCCTCGTGAGGGCGTTCTGGTGGTGTTGCCTCTCTTCTGTTGGGTGTCTGTTTTTCGCCCCCTTTCTACGGTGCAGCCTATCCTCTATTTATCGCTGCGGCCAGGGTCCTCCTCCCTTATCGCAATGGTGGGAAGGGATCCCACAACGGCCAAATTCGAAGGGGGACAAGAGTACATCCCCGCCCTGTCCAAAGGTGGTCTTCGCCTGCAAAGTAGCTGTCGATGATGCAGAGGTGGGCTCGGCGATGACATCCGTCCTGCAGGGCTTGTGGTCGTGGTCTTGTTGCACCGGAAGTGAAACCTTTGGGTGGCACTTTGGGAACCTGCGTACGTCCTTCCCCCCTTTGCACCAAAGGGGAAACTGCACCGCCTGGCGCACTAGCGCCCGCCTGTCCTTCCTTGCGTCATCCTTGACTCCTGAGGCCGGGTTCTGCATAGAGATCTCCGCCACTCCGAAGGGGGCCTGAGGAGGCCCATCCTTCGATGGTCTTGGTGCTGTTCTTCCTCGCGAGCTCAGGGCCCTCGCGAGGGCCTTGTCTTGAACGGGGCCGCGCCAGCCGCGCTTGGCTGACGAGGTGGGCCATGCCCTGGGCCGCAGGCAGGCAGGTCTGGGTACCCCCATTCCCAGAACGCCGACAGTAGCCCCTGGGCCCAAGGTGCGCTCGAGCCGACTTCTGGGTGAAGCTGCCGAGGACGGCCCGAAGCGCTGTGGGCCCCAAACGCCTGCGGGCCAGGACTGGCGCGCGTCATGTGGTGGGCGTCGGGGGTCCGACGCCCCCTCGGTCACCGCTCAGATCGACAAAAGCTTGACTTCTAGCGTCGAGCCATTACTGCTTTCCTCTTCTGCACGCCTGCTCTTACTTCCCAAATCCCCGGCCTTAGCAGAGACCTCTCCAGATCCCAGCACCGCTCCATCCTCCTCCTTGCCACGTTGGCCCCGCGAACTCCCCGATGGCTCCCGCCGGCAAGTCGAAGACAGAGGCCCAGAGCTCGGCCTCCGCTCCCATCTCACCTGCGCTCTCGGAGTCCACCATTGCCAAGGACGGAGACCTCGTCCCAGTGCTCCCGTCGACGGCGGACGGGACCAACGAGTGGGGGCAGACCTTGATATGGGGCGGCTCCTCGGAGAAGCGGCCCTCGTCCAGGTCGGCCTATCCTTTCTTTCTCCATTGTGTCTTTGCTGGGCTCGTCCCACCCTTCTCCAAGTTCTTCACCGCCGTCCTCGACCACTACGGGATCCAAGCCCTTCATCTCCAACCCAACTCCATCCGGCTCTTTTCCGTCTTCGCCTTCTACTGCGAGGCTTTCATCGGCTTGAAGCCTTCTGTGTCCCTCTTCCGCCATTTCTTCAGCTTGCGCGTGCATGACGGCGCTCAGCGGTTGGCGTGCATCTCCTTCGTGCGGTCCAGAGCGGTAACATGCTCTTAAAGGCCGGGAAGAAGGTGGAGAACTTCAGGCACCGCTGGGTCTTCATGAATCTCAAGAGCACCAACCCCCGCTTGGATCTGCCGAAGGGGCTGTCGGAGAAGACCCCCGCATGGAGCTCCGTGAAGCTTTCCGATCCCTGAGCCAGGCCCGTCCTGGAGCGGATCTCTCGCGATATCAGCGCCAAGAAGCTGATTGGGGGGGTGATAGTGAAGGAGTTCTTAAAGCAGCGCCTGGCACCCCTCCAGTCGCATTCGAGGCCCTTGTGAGAATACCGGGGAAGCGGCGACGACCTCAGGTTTCGGTATGCCCCCATGCCCTCCGGGGAGCTAAGCAGAGTTGTCACAATCCTGCTCAACGGCGACCCCGGAGATTATCCCGACGACTGTGCCCCGTTGTACTACCGCAACGATGGAGCCGATCTGGTCGCCGCGATGCCTGTCTTCAACGAACTGGGGCTCTCCCCAGCTGAGGGCCTTGGCTCCCCGTTGATGGTGTCCTCCGGCGACACCATGGGCGGGGAGGATTCGGAGAAGACAGTGGTCGACGACGTGGCGGAGGCGTCTCCCCCGTCGCAGAGCATGCTCTTGCGTGACCTTGAGGACGACGACGATGTTGGTGATGCTTCTGCTGCTGGCTCTCCGCGTCCCGCCAAGGTCCTAAGGGGGCCGGGGCCAGCCCCCTGTGCCACACGGTCTGCCTGCCTGGCGACCCCCAGGAAGCGCGGGGCGGAGTCTCCTCTCGTGGATCCTGCTTCCGCCGGCAAGGCGGTCGAAGAGCCCGTCCCGCCCTCGCCCGAATCGCAGCTCGCGGTCGAGGTGGACAGGTCCGGGGCCGGAGCGGCTCCTCCGGCCGCTGTCCTTGCGGATAGTGCCCCTGCCTCCCCACACGGCGGCACCCTCATGGAGAGAGGTATGGATGCTCCCTCCGTCGTCGAGGCGGGGAGGAAGAGGAAGTGGGTCGGCGTCGAAGAGTAATCAGTCCCAGCTAACCTTTGCCGCCTACCGGTAGCTCGCGCGCTGATGATCCCTTCTTTGCTTCGTACCCAGGAATGTCGCCGTACCAAAGATGAGGAAGAAGAAAGTGGGCGTCAAGCCGAGGGTGCTTTCCGACGCGTCGCGCGCTCCTGTCGCCTTGCCGTCACCTGACAAGGCGCCTGACGCTGCGGGCGTGGGGGCTCATGAGGCGACCCTCCTGGCCGCTTCCGGGGAGCCTCCTGAGCCCCCCCATGCATGTTGGCATGGCCACTCCTGTCCTCGAGGGCGTGTCGGTGCCGCCGTCCGGAGAGCCAGCCCCCGAGAGCCAGCCGCCCGTCGATCTGTCTGTACCTGTCTTGCCTGCGGTCGTGGCGCAGCCCTCGGAGCCTCCTGCTCCTCGTGCTGCTGCTTCCCTGGGGGCGTCTCCTGTGATCGCATAGGCGACTCCTCTGGAGGAGGCCTCTATGTCTGCGTCGCGCAGCCTCGACGTCCTGGACGGGGCCTTCACCGCTCTGGGTCAGGTTCGGGACGCCCTCAGAGGTACCGGCGATCGCCTCACGAGTGGGCGCCTAGGGCTCCTCTCCGGGTGGCTCCAGGCCGACGCCTCTACCGTGGCGGTTTGGGGCCAGGGCGAGGCCATCGCGGCGGAGAGCGAGAAGGAGGCCACGTCAGCCAGGACAGCCCGCGAGGTGGCACTGGCCGACGCGGTGTCTGCTGCCAGGCACTGCGAAGAGGCGGAGGCCCGCCTGAAGGCTCTCCAGGAGGAGAAGTCCGCGCTTGCGGTGCAGCTACGTTAGCAAGGAGAAGCCCTGGTGACCTGCAAGGCTGAGCTCGCCGATCGAGACTATGAGCTGTTCGAAGCGACGGCCACCCAGGCTGCGGAGCGCAAGCGTCTAGACGCGCGGGTGGTGGAAGTTGCTGCAGAGAAGGCTCGGCTCGACGCCAGGGAGGAAGCCCTTGCCGCAGCTGAGGAGAAGAAGGCTTCGAAACTCAGCGCCTTCCCCTCTGTCAAGCTTCGGCTCCGCCAAGCGCTCCATTCCCTCTGCCGGGATGGGTTTACGGAGCCCCTCGCGGCTCTGGAGAGTGGCTTCGCGGGGCTCTCCTCAAAGCTCGTCGAGGCACTGGAAGGTGCCGTTGTCAAGGTGGAGGAAGTCTTGGAGAGTGAGTGCCGTGACGTCTTTTCCGAGGCCGCGACGCGCGTCTTCAGCCACCTCCACCTCCACGAGCCGAGTTTTGACTTCAGCTCAGTAATCTGCCCGGTCGATTCTAGGTCTCGTATCGCCGCGGCAGCGGCCGTGAAGGACGCCGTGGGGGCGCTGATGAAGAAGTTCACCTGCGTCGCTGTTTCTCAGCCTCTTGGAGCTGCAAGGGTTAGCGGCGAAAAAGACAATGTCAGCGACGTTGATGACGAGTTCTCCGCGGCTGGGACGAGTGGTGGTGACGGCTCCTCCTAGTTGTTCTTCCTAGTTCCTTTCGTGCAACGTTCATTGTGCCTCGCGGAGGCATTAGACTTGTTTGTATTTGCGAAAATTTTAATGCTTGTAATAACTGTTTAATTGTGCGATTGCTTTCTTCGCCTTGTTTCCTTCCTACTTGCTGTGATGCTCTACGTCGGCAGGGCCCGATCCCGCGCATACCTCAGCCGCCGTTGGGCCGTCCGGATCACCAGGACGGACCAAGGGGTGAGGGGCTACAGGACCAGTGAGGCTCCTGAGTCGCGATGCTCCGGAGTCCCCCTTTACGTACGAGCAGCCCTCATGAAGGGAACATGGTGGAGGCCGGATTAACTTGGAAATTTGGAACACCTTGTGCTTTGCGTCGGCAGGGCCCGGCCCCGCGCATACCTCAGCCGCCGTTGGGCCATCCGGATCACCAGGACGGTGCCAAGGGGTGAGGGGCTACATGACCAGTGAGGCTCCTCAGTTGCGATGCTCAGGAGTCCGCCTTGACGTACGAGGTCCAGCGTCCTCCTTAGGGGTTTTGAGCGCTTTAAGCTCCGCGTCGGTAGGGCCCGTCCCCGCGCATACCACAGCCGCCGTTGGGTCGTCCGGATCACCAGGACGGTTCCAAGGGGTGAGGGGCTACGTGGCCAGTCAGGCTCCTGAGTCGCGATGCTCAGGAGTCCCCCTTGACGTACGAGCGGCTCTCATACCTTTCCTCGCCAGTTTTTCCTGAGATGGGCACGTGAAGACCAGATTTGGCAGACCTGGGAAGGTGGCGTGTACCAGGCTTGGCCCGGTAGTAGCCCCCGTGTAGCCCCCTCACGCGTACATCCCAGAGGAACGCAGCGAGAAGGGGCCGCGAGGGGCCTTCCTGAGGTTGGATGCAGCTGCTGGGGCGCCCTCAGTTGTTTATCCCCAACACGGAGCGTAGGGCTTCCACATTTCGTGGGCATAGTCATTGGTGGATCGTGTTGTCCGCCAGCACTGGGCATGGGGCTTCCACCTTGCGTGGGCATAGTCATTGGTGGACCGTGTTGTCCGCCAGCACGGAGCATGGGGCTTCCACATTGCGTGGGAAGGAACCCCTCCGCATCCTCGGAGGGCTCCGGGCGTGTTCAACCCATTGAGTTCGTACACGTGGCTTGCACGGTAGAACTGGGAGGTGTATCTGGGAGCTCACGAGGGCGCTTTGGCCTCGCGAGGTCCCTACCTCAAAGGCGGTTTGCGCCTGGATCTTCTTGTAGATAGCGTCATCCGAGGTCCTGCAAATTTTTGAGAAGCCTCCGCCGAACTTGCTCCCTAGGGCCATCGCATGAGAGGGCCAAGCACAAGTGACCCCAGGAGGTGACGTGAATGGGGCCGTCCTGCCAGACAGACCTCAGCCACTGGATTTATCGATGCTGCAGGGACGGACCCGAGCACAGACGCCGTGCCCAGTCCTCTCATGAGGCGGTCGAAGGTCGGATCATTCGGGTGTGGCGACAATCACGCCGGAAAAGAGCCATGCGGGCAAGGTGAAACGTTAGGAAATAGATCACATGCACGAAAAGTTACTAAAATATGCGTAAATGAGGCGGCTGCAGGGGTATGCCCTGATCGCCTGAGGATAATGCGGCCCGGTGGGCGCCCTCAAACGGAGTAAACAAAAAAGTTACCTGGCACAAACCAAAAAATCACCTGGCAGCCATGCCGCTGAAGAGTCGAAGCTGCCATCGTAGCCTGATCTTGTACCTCCATGAGCGTGTCCCTCACGGGTTCACCGCCTCCTGAAGCTCAAGACCCCCACTCGGTCCGGGTGTCTCCTCCAACTCCTCACTGTGCCTCGCCACGCAAGGAATGAGCATGGCCCGGGCTAGGTGCTAGAATGTGGCGCATGCGTTCGCCAGGCCGAAGGGCATGCGGACGTAGTTGTGCGGGTAGACCCATCCGCGATCGGCGCGCGTTGGCCAGAAGAGGTCCTGGGACACGGCCCATTGATTGCGAGCAGCTCCCGCCTCAGCTTGTTGACGGGGCCGACGATGGCGGCTGCGCTTGGTGGTGCAGGGCAGCTCCCGCCTCGCATGGCATGTACCTCCTAAAGCTCCTCGATCGCTCTGATGACGGACTCTTGCGAGCTCGGCGCCTCGCGTCGTGCTCCTGGCTCACCCAGACGCGCATCAGGACGCGCCTTCAGGTTGTGCCCGAGCGCCTCCCTTGTCTCACTGGTCACGCTAGGAGCTCCCCGGATGGAAGCCCCCGAGCCCGGCCCAAGGGGGGCGCCGGGCGCGCTTTCCTACGCGATGGAGGGTGGGGCCCCATCCCCGGGTGCAGAGCCTGAGGCGCCGTCCTCGGAGGTCCCAACCCGTGGTGCCCTGCGGTGAGGAGCTGCTTCTTCTTCCTGCGTGCATCCTCACGAGGTAGGGCGTCTTCCTCGTCATCCGAGCACTCGGCCGCCGCGGCGCGGTAGGCACGCTCAAGGGAGCAGATGGCATCCTGCTCATCACAGGCGACGGTGATGACGCCGCCACTCCCTGGCATCTTGAGGACGTTGTAGCCATGATGAGTCACCGCCATGAACTTGGCGGGGGCTGGGTACCCAAGGATCGCGTTGTACGGGAGGTGGATGTGTGCGACGTCGAAGACGATGATCTCGGTGTGGAAGTTCTTGCGTCCACCGAAGGTGACGGGTAGGCGCACTTGCCCAATGGGGACGGTGGATCCGTCAGTGACTCCTAAGAAGGGCTTGGTCGGCATGAGCTGGCCGTATGGTACTTGGAGCATCTCGAAGGTTTCAATGGAGAGGACATTGAGCCCCGCTCCACTGTCGACGAGGGTCTTGGTGAAGAGGACGTTGTGATGGTCGGAGTGCATAGCATGGGGAGCGTGCCGGCCATGGCAGAGCACCTGAGCTTATCCCTCGAGTCGAAGGTGATTGCGGTCTGGGACCACTTAAGGGGGCGCATGGCTTCGGGAGAGCAGCGTTCACCTCCCGCGTGAACTGCTTGAAGATGCGGTTCGACGCCGGGGCCTGAGCGGCGCCCAGGATACAGGCTATCGCCCTAACCTCCTGGAAGCCCCCAGCCCTGTCGTCCTTCCTGTCCTCTTCCTTCCTCCTGGGTGGTGGCGGTAGTGGGGGTAGGCCTGCCTCACAAGGACAGACCTCGCGAGGCTGGCCACAGCGTGACCCCTCTGGAGGGTCGTCGCGCCAGCGGTCCTCACGAACCTGATCGCACCAGCGGTCCTCCCGAGGCTAGTCTCGCCACCACTGGCACGGCTCCCGATTGTCCCAACGGCCTCCGCCGCGGCCTCCGCCACGTCCAAAGCCACGATTAGTGCGTCCAGGGCGCCGGCCGAAGTGCTCGTCGCGGACCAGCCTGAGTTCCTGGCAGTCGATGGTGTCGTGGTTGTCGGTGCCAAGGAAGATGCAGGATGGTCTCCCTTCTGCGGGGTGTTCCTCGCCTCGGCTGCGCTTTGCCTCAGGCTCGGCCGCAAGTACCACTGGGGCCTTGCACTTCGCCTCCTTGGTCTTGGTCTTCTTTTCTTCCGGCTCCGCCTCCGGGAGCGCACGGAGCGAAAGGCGGCCCTCCTCGGCCTTGGCGCACTTGTTCGCCAGGTTGAACATCTCCAGGGCTGAGCACAGTTTGTCGTTCATGGCAAGCTCCTCCTTCATCTTAAGGTCCGTGACGCCGTCGGCGAACGCGGAGATGATAGCCTCATCCGACGCCCTCGGGACCTAGAGGCGTGTAGTCGTGAAGCGCTGTATGAATTTGTGCAGGTTCTCTCCCTCCTGCTGCTTCACATGTCGGAGATCGTTCACGGGGAGCGCTCGGTCGCGGGTACCTTGGAAGTTGGTGACGAAGCGCTTGCGCAGGTTGTCCCAAGAGGTGATGGACCCCTCCGGGAGGTTGAGGAGCCAGGAGAGCGCGCCGCCCTTGAGTGCCATGGGGAACCAGCACGCCATGACCTTGTCGTCTCCACTAGCCGCCCGGATGCTCAGCGAGTAGAGCTATAGGAACTCGGCGGGATTCGGGGTGCCGTCGTAGCGAGGGGGTAGGTCAGGCTTGAAGTTGCAGGGCCACGTGGTTGGACGGAGCTCCGGGGAAATGGTGTGGCACCCCACTGGCTCGGCGGGTGCTGCGTGTGCGGGAGGGACCCAGTCTTGACGCTGCTATGGGGCCGCCTCGAGTGGAGCCCGGTTGCGACGCTGGTTCGGTAGCGCGGGGGGCACATGCGCGGCGACGCGCGGCCGGGGCACCACCTGGCAGCTTACTTCATCTCTCGCCCTTGCCCGCGGTTCGCGGGGCTGGTCGCGCGGGCGCGCTTCACGCCTGGGCTCGGGGTCGACGTCGCGCTATGGAGGAGGTGGCGGCGCATTAGGGGCCACATCGTCTGCCAGAGAGGGCTGGGGTTGGAACGAGTAGGAGAGCGCTGAAGCATCACCGGCAGCACTAACGAGCTCCGCGATGCGCCGAAGCCAGCCGTCTTAGCGGTCGGGGGGCAGGGTGGTAGCGAAGCAGCTCGTGCGCCATGGTGAGTGCTCCCGAGCCGCGCATCAGCCCGGGTCGAACGTGGGAGGACGACCCAGTAGCCGGAATGATTGACGGAGTGGCGGTGCGGCCGTCGTGCCACACGGTGACCGGTTGGTAGGAGGCCTGTTGTTCGTGGGTCTTCAGGCCCGTGGCGGCATTGGCCACAGGTGAGGGGGACCGGCGCGCGCCGGTGCGGCCCACGGGTGCCGTTTGGGCGACGCGGGCAGCTCGGCGCTCGGCGCGGGCTCGGTGAGCGTCAGACATCGGAGCGGCGTGGCGGAGAAAGGGCTTGGCTTGAGGAAGACTTCGACACGCCCCTACCTGGCACGCCAAATGTTGGATTACGGGCTCCGCAAAACACAAAGAAGTTCGAACACAGGGGCATGTGCGAAGATCCCCTGTAGCCTCGTCCTACCTAGCTCACTACTCGATGGTTTCTACGATGAACTCGCACGATGACGAGGAAGCAGATGCACACGATGATTTCCCCATGTTCGGGCCACTGTGAAGCGTAATACCCTACTCCTGCTTTGGTGGATAGCCTTACAAGGAGGTTTGTGGATGAACTAGTACAGTGGTGTGTCGCCTCGTGAGGGCGTTTTGGTGGTGTTGCCTCTCTTCTGTTGGGTGTCTATTTTTCGCCCCCTTTCTACGGTGCAGCCTATCCTCTATTTATAGCCGCGGCCCGGGTCCTCCTCCCTTATCGCAATGGCGGGAAGGGATCCCACAACGGCCAAATTCGAAGGGGGACAGGAGTACAGCCCCGCCCTGTCCAAAGGTGGTCTTCGCCTGCAAAGTGGCTGTCGATGATGCAGAGGTGGGCTCGGCAATGACATCTGTCCTGCAGGGCTCGTGGTGGTGGTCTTGTTGAACCGGAATGGAAACCTTTGGGTGGCGCTTTGGGAACCCGCGTACATCCTTCCCCCCTTTGCACCAAAGGGGAAACTGCACTGCCTAGCGCACTGGCGCCCGCCTGTCCTTCCTTGTGTCATCCTTGACTCCTGAGGCCGGGTTCTACATGGAGATCTCCGCCACTCCAGAGGGGGCCTGAGGAGGCCCATCCTTCGATGGTCTTGGTCTTGTTCTTCCTCGCGAGCTCAGGGCCCTCGCGAGGGCCTTGCCTTGAATGGGGCCTCGCCAGCCGCGCTTGGCTGACAAGGTGGGCCATGCCCTGGGCCGCAGGCAGGCAGGTCTGGGTACCCGCGTTCCCAGAACGCCGACAACGTTCATCGTGCCTCGTCGAGGCGTTAGACTTGTTTGCATTTCCGAAGTCATTTTAATGCTTGTAATGACTGCTAAATTATGTGGTTTCTTTCCTCGCCTTGTTTCCTTCCTGCTTGCTATAGCGCTCTGCATCAGCAGGGCCCGGTCCCGCGCATACCTCGACCGCCGTTGGGGCATCCGGATCACTAGGACGGTGCCAAGGGGCGAGGGGCTATGTGACCAGTGAGGCTCCTGAGTCACGATGCTCAGGAGTCCCCCTTGACTTACGAGCAGCCATCATGAAGGGAACATGGCGAAGACGGGGTTGACTTGGAGATTTGGAGTGCCTTGCGCTCTGCGTCGGCAGGGCCCGGTCACGCGCTGGCCTCAGCCGCCGTTGGGGCCTCCGGATCACCAGGACAGTGCCAAGGGGTGAGGGGCTACGTGGCCAGTGAGGCTCCTGAGTCGCGATGCTCAGGAGTCCCCCTTGACGTACGAGCGGCTCCCATACCTTTCCTTGCCAGCTTTTGCCTGAGAGGGACGCGTGAAGACCAGGTATCAGGGACCTGGGAAGGTGGCGCACGCCAGGCCCGGCCTGAGCGTAGCCCCCATGCAGCCCCCTCTCGCGGGCATCCCAGGGGAATGCGGCGAGACTGGGCCGCGAGGGGCCATCCTGAGGTTGGATGCAGCCGCTAGGGTGCCCTCAGTTGTTTATCCACCAGCGCAGAGCATGGGGCTTCCACGTTGCGTGGGCATAGCCGCTGAGTGACATTGTTGTCTGCCAGCGCGGAGCATGGGGCTTCCACTTGGGCGTGGGAATGGGGGGCCCATGCTCCTGAGCCCCCCGGGCGTGTACAACCCATTAAGTTCGTACGCGTGGCTTGCATGGTAGAGTTGGGAGGTGTATCTGGGCACTCGTGAGCAAGCACGGGTCTCACGAGGCCCTACCTCAAAGGCGGGTTGTGCCTAACTCTTCCGATAGAGGGTGCCATTGCAAGTCCTGTATATTTTGGAGAAACCTGCGCCGAATGGATTTCCAAGGGCCATCGCATGAGAAGGCCGAACAACAATGACCCCAGGAGGTGTCATGAACGGGGCCGGCCCGCCAGACAGAGCTCAGCCATTGGATTTATCGACGCTACAGGGACGGACCCGAGCACAGATGCCGTGCCCAGTCTTCTCATGCGACAACTCCGAGGAGAAAACACCCGGCGCGCGGCTCCCGTGGCGGCAAAAGGCCGACTGTGGTTGCAGGAACCGTGCCGCACGCCCTGACTCACCCACTCTCGATTAGCTCATGCGAGGACAAAGCACCAAGGACCACGGGAGGTGATGTGCACGGGGCTGGCCCGCGAGACAGAGCTCGATCGCTTGGATTTATCAACGCTGTAGGGACGGACCCGAGCACAGACGCCGTGCCAACCCTTAATCACGAGGCGGTCTAAGGCAGGATCATTAGGGCGCGATGACATTCATGGTGGCCAAGCATCGTGCATGCAGGTTGGAATATTTAGGAAATGATCAAATGCATGAAAGGTTCTGGTACATGCGTAAATGATGCGGCTGCGGGAACGGGCCCTAACCGCCTGAGGATGATGCGGCCCGATGGGCGCCCTCAAACTGAGCAAACCAAAAAGTTACCTAGTACGAACCAAAAAGTCACCTGGCAGTAGTACTGATGAAGCGTCGAGGTAGTCGTCGGAGCTTGGCCTTGCATCTCCGTGAGCCTAGCCTTCATGAGCCCTATGCCTCCCGAGGCTCGGGGCGCTCGCTCAGGCCTGGCACCTCCTCCAGCACCTCATGGCGCCCGACCCCATAGGGCGGGAGCATGGCCTGAGCAAGGCGCTGAAACATGGCGCCCGCGTTCATCAGACCACAAGGCATGCGGATGTAGTTGCATGGGTAGACTCCGCCGCGACAGACGCGTGACGGCCAGAAGATGTCCTAGGATGCTGCCCTGTTGATGCTGAGTACGTCGACGCAGACGCACGGTGCGCCGCCCGAGCCGACGACAGCGGTTGCGCTTGGTGATGCAGGGCGACCCCCGCCGCGCATGGCCTATGCTTCCTGAAGCTCCTCAATTGCACTGGTGATGATGTCCCGCGAACTTGGCGCCTCGTGCCGTTCCCCTTGCTTGGGTGGACGCGCATCGAAACACGCCTCCTGGTTGTGCCCGAGCACCTCCCTCGTCTCACTGGTCAGGTCGGTAGCCTTCCAGGTGGAAGCCCCCAGGCCCGACCCAAGGGAAGCGTTGGGCGCGCCTTCCTGTGCGAGGGAGGGAGGGGCCTTGGCCCCGGGTGCGGAGCCTGAGGCGCCGTCCTTGGAGGGTTCAGCCCCCTGGCGTCCCTTGGAGAGGAGCTGCTTCTTCTTCCTGGGGACATCCTCGCAAGGCAGGAAGTCCCCTTCGTCGTCTGAGTGCTCGGCCGCCGCGGCACGGTAGGCGCACTCGAGGGAGCAAACGGCATCCTTCTCATCGCAGGCGATGGTGATGACGCCACCACTCCTCGGTATCTTGAGGACGTTGTAGCCATGGTGAGTCACCGCCATGAATTTGGCGAGGGCGGGGTACCCGAGGATCGCGTTGTACGGGAGGTGGATGTGGGCGACGTCGAAGACGATGAGCTCGATGTGGTAGTTGTTACGGCCGCCGAAGGTGACAGGCAGGCGCACTTGCCCGATGGGGATAGTGGAGCCATCAGTGACCCCTAAGAAAGGCTTGGTTGGCATGAGTTGGTCGTATGGCACTTGGAGCATCTCAAACGTCTCGATGGAGAGGACATTGAGCCCCGCGCGACCGTCGATGAGGGTCTTGGTGACGAGGACATTGCTGATGGTAGGCATACACAGCATGGGAGCGCGCCCGCCATGGCTGAACACCTAAGTTGATCCTTGGAGTCAAAGGTGATGGCGCACTGGGACCACTTGAGGGGGCGCGCAGCCTCGAGCTTCGGTAGAGCCGCGTTCACCTCCCGGGAGAAATGCTTGAAGACGCGGTTCGATGCTGGGGCCTGGGCGCTGCCCAGGATGCAAGCTATTGCCCTGACCTCCTGGAAGCCACCAGCCCCGTCGTTCTGCCTGTCTTCTTCCTTCCTCCAGGGTGGCGGCAGTAGCGGGGGAAGGCTGGCCTCACAAGGGCGGGCCTCACGAGGCTAACCGCGACGTGACCCCTCCGGAGGTTCATCGCGCCAGTGGTCCTCCCGTGCCTGATCGCACCAGCGGTCCTCCCGAGGCCGGTCATGCCACTCCTGGCGCGGGTCTCGACTGTCCCAGCGGCCTCCGCCACGACCTCCACCGCGACCATAGCCACGGTCACCACGCCCAGGGCGTCGACCGAAATGCTCATCACGGACCGACCTGAGCTCCTGACAGTCGATGGTGTTTTGGCTATTGGTGCCATGGAAGATGCAGAATGGTCGCCCTCCCGCGGGGGGTTCCTCGTCTCGACTGCGCTTTGCCCCAGGTTCTGCCGCCAGCACTGCAGGGGCCCTGTACTTCATCTCCTTGGTCTTGGTCTTCTTGTCCTCGGGGTCCGCCTCCAGAAACTCGAGGAGTGAGAGGCGTCCCTCTTCGGCCTTTGCGCACTTGTTCGCCAGGTTGAACATCTCCAGAGCCGAGCAGAGGTCGTTGTTCATGGCAAGCTCCTCCCTCATCCTGAGGTCCCTGATGCCGTCGGTAAATGCCGAGATGATGGCCTCATCCGACGCCCTCGGGATCTTGAGGCGGACGGTCGTGAAGCACTGTATGTACTTGTGCAAGGTCTTGCCCGGCTGTTGCTTCACGCGACGCAGGTCAGTCACAGCAAGGGCGCGGTCGCGGGTGCCTAGGAAGTTGGCGACGAAGCGCTCGCGCGGGTCATCCCAGGAGGTGGTTGACCTCTCCAAAAGGTTGAGGAGCCAGCAGAGCGCACCACCCTTGAGGGCCATAGGGAACCAGCTAGCCATGACCTCGTCGTCTCCACCGACCGCCTGGATGCTCAGCGAGTAGAGTTGTAAGAACTCCATGGGATCTGGGGTGCCGTCGTAGCGAGGAGGCAGGTCGGGCTTGAACTTGCAGGGCCACATGGTCGGATGCAGCTCCGGGCCGATGGCGCGGCAAACCACTGGACCCGCGGGCGCCGCGGGCACGGGAGGGGCCCGGTCTTGGTGTTCCTGCGCTACTGCCTCCAGGGGCGCATGGTCGTGACGCTGGCGCAGCGGCGCGGGGAGCGCACGCGCATCAGCGCGCGACCACGACACCACCTGGGAGCTCACTTCATCTCTCACTCTTGCCAGGGGCTCACGCAGCTGGTTGCGCGGGTGTGCTTCACGCTTGGGCTCGGGCTCGACGTCGCGCTGGGGAGGAGGGGGCGACCCATCATGGGCCTCGTCGCATGCGAGAGAGGGCTGGGGCCGGAACGAGTAGGAGAGCGTCAAGGCATTGCCGGCGGCACTGACGAGCTCAGCGGTGCGCCCGAGCCAGTCGTCGTAGCGGTTGGGGGTAGGGTAGTAACGCAGCAGCTCGCGCGCCATGAGGAGCGCGCCCGACCCGCGCACCGGCCCGGGGCAAGCGTGGGTGGACGACCTAGTAGCTGGAACGATCAATGGAGTGGTGGTGCGGCCATCGCGCTGCACAGTGACCGACTGTGACGAGTCCTGCTGCTCGTGGGCATCTGGGCCCGTGACGGCGTTGGCCACAGGAGAGGCGGATCGGCGCGCGGCGGTGTGGCCCACCGGCGCTGTCTGGGCGACACGAGCAGCACGACGTTCGGCGCGGGCTCGGCGAGCGTCAGCCATCAGAGCGGTGGAGCATAGAAGGGGCGAAGTTTGAGGAAGACTTCGACCCGCCCCCTACCTGCCGCGCCAAATATCGGATTTTGGGCTCCGCAAAACCCAAAGAGGTTCGAACTCAGGGGCGTGTGCAAAGATCTCCACCAGCTTCGCCCTCAAGCTCATAGCTCGACAGCATATCCCGATGAACTCGCACAATCGTGGGGAAAAAGATTAGCACACGAGGATTTACCCAGGTTCGGGCCGCTGCGAAGCGTAAGACCCTACTCCTGATTTTGATGGATTGCCTCACGAGGAGGTTTGTGGATGAGCTAGTACAGTGGTGAGTTGCCTCGCGAGGGCGCTCGGGTGGTGTTCGATCTCCCCTCCTCTACGGAGCAGCCAAGCCTCTATTTATAATGACCTGGGTCCTCCTCCCTTATCGCAATGGCGGGAAGGGATCCCACAACGGCCAAATTCGAAAGGGGACAGGAGGTACATCTTATCCTGATGAAAGGCGGTCTTCGCCTGCAAAGTAGCTGGCGGTGACACGGTGGTGGGCTCGCTGGTGACATCCGTCCTGCCGAGCCCACCGGTCTTGGTCTCGTTGCACCGGAATGGAAACCTTTGGCGGGACGTCTTGGGAACCCGCGTACGCCCTTGCCTCCTTTGCACCAAAGAGGAAACTATCTCCTCTGCGCGTGTTGGTGCCCACCTGGCCCGGCTTGCATCATCCTTGACCTCCCGAGGCCGAGCATTGCATAGAGATCTCTACCACTCAGGATGGGGCCTGGGGGGGCCTCCTCCTTCCGGGAGCCTTGGCGTTGTCCTCCTCGCGAGGGCCTTGTCTTGAGCGAACCCTCACCGGGCCGTACGGACCGTCTGGCGGGCCACGCCCTGGGCCGTAGGTAGGCAAGTCTGGGTACCCCCGTTCCCAGGCGCCATCAACTTGATGCTCTTTCTTGATTTCTACCTACGCCGATTTCAGCATCGCGAAGAGCTCTGGAATTGTTTTCTCCATCCCTTGCATATTATAGTTCATCACGAAGCCTTTATAGCTTGGTGGCAGTGACTGAAGAACTCTGTTAATAACACTCTCAACTGGAAGATCAATTCCCAGCTGAGTAAAGTGGTTGTGGTACCCAGACATTCTAAGTATGTGTTCACTGACAGAACTGTTCTCCTCCATCTTACAGCTAAAGAACTTGTTGGAGACTTCATATCTCTCAACCCGGGCATTAGCTTGAAATATCAATTTCAGCTCTTGGAACATCTCATATGCTCCGTGGTGTTCAAAACGCTTTTGAAGCCCCGGTTCCAAGCCATAAAGCGTGGCACACTGAACTATCGAGTAGTCATCAGATTGAGCCTGCCAGGCGTTCATAATGTCTGCATTAGCTCCTGCAGCAGGTCTGTCACCTAGCGGTGCATCAAGGACATAATTCTTCTGCGCAGCAATGATGATAATCCTCAAGTTACGGACCCACTCCGTGTAGTTGCTACCATCATCTTTCAACTTAGCTTTCTCTAGGAACGCATTAAAATTCAGGGGAACGATAGCACGGGCCATTGATCTACAACATAGATTTGCAAAAGACTATAAGACTAAGTTGATGATAAATTTTAGTTCATATAATTAAATTACTAATGAACTCCCACTTGTATCAACATTACTTAAGTTGTCTAACTGATACATGATCCAAATCAACTAACCCATGTCCGATCATCACGTGAGACGGGGTAGTCATAAATGGTGGACACCTCCATGTTGATCATATCTACGATATGACTCATGTTCGACCTTTCATTCGCCAGTGTTCCGAGACCATGTCTGTACATGCTAGGCTCGTCAAGTTTAACCCAAGTATTTTGCATGTGCAAAACTGGCTTACACCCGTTGTATGTGAACGTAGAGTCTATCACACCCGATCATCACGAGGTGCTTCGAAACGACGATCTTTAGCAATGGTGCATACTCGGGGAGAACACTTTTATCTCGAAATTGAGGTGAAGGGATCATCTTGTAATCCTGTAACAGCCCGGAACTGAGGCGCCAGAAGATTCCCATTTTATTCCGTTGTCATCGTGTGATTCGTTTGGTTGTCGCATTCATCATCGCATCATTCGCATCATCTGCATAGCATCATCCCTCGTTTTTGAAAACTTGCATCCGTTCGTAGACGCCGGTTCTTTCCGTTCTTGTCGTTGACTGTTTTGAGTCCAACCACACACGCACGCGCCCGCGGCATAGTTAAAATAAATGTTTTTAAAAGTGCGTGAAAAATATTCTCAGATTGGGTCGAAACTTGGCGAGCGGACTCAATTTAGTGTAGCTAGACCGCCTGCAAAGTTTCGTCGCAATCAGAGGTCGTTTGGTACCCAAACGGTCGACCGTAGCGGCACCGTCATCGGTTATATAGCGGACATTTCGGTTTTTAAAATGTTGTGCCGGGCCACCCCTTCTCTCTCTCATCTCAGCCCAATGCAACTACACAGCCCACCAAACCCACCTCATGCCTAGCCATCACCAGAGCCGTCCGATTTCGATCAAAGGGTCAAAAATTGGACAAAAAGCCACCAAAACTCTAACCCTAGCCCCTAGCCCTCCAGGCAGCTCCAGCCGCCGCCACCTCGCTTTCCATGCGCGGCCAACCAGCTCCCACCGCCAGCCGCAGCCTCCACCACCTCCATCCATGCCAGCCCCGTCCCCTGCCGCCACGTGGCAGACAGCCACGTGCTGCGCCACTGCTAGCCCCCGTGCGCACCCACTGGGCGTCGCCATGTCGCCTCCCAAGCGCCAACCCACCGCGCGGCCCGCGCCAGCCAGGTGCTGGCCCGCCCGAGCCCATCGGGGCCCTGGGTAGCCCACACCCACGGCTCTCCTCGCCGGAGTCCGCCGCCGCCCTCATCGGCCCACCTCCGGCCACGTCAGCCCCGCCGCCGCGCCCGCCGCCTTGCTCTGCAGCGCCTGTCGCCCCGCGCCTCGACCCTGCCGCCTCTCCGAGCTCCACCCCGCCTCCCTGCTCGTGCTGGCGAGCCGAACTCGGAGCTCGACCGCCGCCGTCGCCGACCGCCGCCCGCGGCCAGAACCGGTGACCGCGGCCCGGATACGCCCTGGCCCGGCCCCCTTCGACACTCGCCGGCGCCTCACGTCGCCCTGCCGTCGGTCGCCCTGGCAACCGCCGCCGTTGACCGCACCGGGACGGCTTCGTCCATCCCTACTTCCAAACAGCCCCGCTGCGCCGCAGATCTAGACCCCTCCGTCCTGTTTCGCCCGGAGGTGATTTTCACCAAGTCCTTTTCCGCATCTGTAAAATCATCATATACGCATGTTGTGGGGCTTATAACTTGCAAACCGTGCATCGTGTGGAAATGCTTAATATATGAAAATTGTTCTACTCTTCGTACTCTACGTGATGGTGCCATTTGCATGCATATTAGGATACATTTAGGAGCTGTAAACTGTGTTGCAAAAGTGCTCCGTGTCGTAACTGTCAAACCGTTTAAAAACTGTTATGTTGTTCTAAGTCTCGCGGATGATTGCATCTTAACCGTAGTTCTTTTGCATATGGTTTCTTCATGAAATTGCTCTAGGATATGTCTACTTTGATGCCATGCCTCTGGTTGCTAGGTAGAACATCATTATCATGTTTGTTTGTTGCTCTAAAGTTGCCACCGCGTTAAAACTGAAATCTGTTAATGAAGAGTTCCGTTTTGTGGGCATCATATTAAGCAAACCATGCATCCTATATAATTATGCCAATGTAATGATTTGAAGTGTGTCATGTCTAGTTGCTGTTAGTGTCCTTGCCATGATCATAAGTGATTGTTATGCTACTGTTATTGCCATGTCTTCATGCCTAATCAAACTACAGTTTTGGCAGATAGCTAATTTTCACTAAGTCTGAAATCTGTGTTATTTTGTTGCTGTCTTGCCATGTGGTTTGCTATTGATCTATAGCTATTTTGGTGTTGCCACAATGGGATGTATTGTAAAGCATGTTATGCTCTATCATGTTGTGCCAATAGTTTGCATGAATAGGTTTTGCATCATAATTAATTATGTTGTCCAATATGTCAATCTGTTAAAAACTGCTGCACATGTCTACTCTAATTTTCACTAAGTCTGAGAATCTGTTTTCTTCATAATGCCATGTTGTGATGATGCTAGCCACGTTTCTATGCATAATTAGACCTTGCCACCATGGTATGAATTATAGTGCATCATGTCCTCTACCATGCTGTTAAGTTTCATGCCAATATATGACCTGTAGCATATAGTTTTACTGCTACCAATATGCCTCCATGAAAATCTGCTATGCTAAAACCTGTTATTTTCACTAAGTCCTAATCTGCTATATTTTGTTGCCATGTTGTGAGCTTCCTACCATGTGTTCCACGATTCTTTGAGTATGATATGTCAAGATGAAATGAAGTGTGTGTTATATGCTACTGCCCCATGCTTAGTTTCTGCATTTTAGAATCTTGTAGCTTGTTGTTTTCATGCGTGCAATATGCTATGTTGCTGTTTTGGACAGATTTAAACTTAAACTTGTATTGGTGATTGTGGTTGAACCGTAGCTCCGTTTTGGAAATGCCATATATAAACTTGCTTAGAATCTCATGTAGTTTCATAATATCTTGCTGCATCCATGTTTTGAAATGTTTGTGGGTGTTGTTTTCTTGCATTTTGCATTCATGCCATATCCATCTTGTGATGTCATATCTTTTAGGCCATAGATCCGTTTTATATGATCTATATATGTAAATTGACTAGAATGACGAGTAGAGTCACATGATGCATTTTGTTTTGCTGTTTAACAAATATAACACATGATTAGTTCAGATCTGGACCAATTTCAAAATTAACATATGGGGTCGTTTCGGAAATGCTATATGTTGTTTCCGGCCTCATTTAAACTTGCCTAGATGTGTAGTTTACTTATGCTTCACCTCTTACCATGTTTAACAACATTTAATATTGTCGTGTACCTAAACGAGAGTGAACTAAATATTCGAATGTGGATTTTCGTCAATATGCAACTCGTTGCACATTGAGCTTCACTTAATGTGTAAAAGTTGATTGTCGTGCTTGTCATGTCATGCATAACATGCATCATAGTTGAAGTGCATCATGTCATGCATATGTTGTATTGTTAATCATGTGTTGATTGTTGTTTTTGGATTGCTTCTTCTCGATAGAGTTCCAAAAGCGTTCGGAGTGTGAGGATTCGTTCGACTACGTTGGCTCGTCTTCTTCATGGATTCGTTCTTCTTCCAAGCGAGATCTCAGGCAAGATGATCATTTTCCTAGATACCATTACTATCATTGCCATGCTAGATGTCTCGTTTCTATCGCTGTCTCGCTACCTACCACTTATTTGTCAAGCCTCCCAAAATGCCATGAAAAGCCTCTAACCCCTCCACATCCCAGCAAAACATTGTTTGGCTATGTTACCGCTTGCTCAGCCCTTCTTATAGCGTTGCTAGTTGCAGGTGCAAGTTGTTTCCATGTGCAACATGGATATCCTTTTTGATATATCACAATATTATTGCTATTTAATTTAATGCACATATATACTTGGTCAAAGGTGGAAGGCTTGGCCTTATGCTCGGTGTTTTGTTCCACTTTTGCCGCCCTTGTTACTTGTGTACCGGTGTTATGTTCCATATTTTGCGCTCCTAACATGCTCGGGGTTGTTATGGGGACCCCCTTGACCATTCGTTTTAGATTAAAACTTGTCTGGCAAGACCCAACTTTGGTACTACATTTGCTAAAAAAATTAATAAAAATGCATAGGGACCCGCCGGCACGTGCGGATAATTAATCAACAACCCGGGCCAGTGCTCCTCATGAGTGTTGGTCCAACCCAGAGCCACTTGCGGGGCCACCTCGGGGCAACTCCAGGGATGTCTATCAGGCCAATGTACGTAGTGCTCATCCGGTCGTATCCTGAGAATGAGATACGCGGCTCCTATCAGGTTCGTCGACACATCGGGCGCTCTTGCTGGACTTGTTTTACCTTTCTCGAATATCTTGCGTGAGGAATTCGGAGAATACTTTGGGCTATCTCGAGGTTGAGGTTTTCCTACGGAATTTCCTAGGAGATCACGGGATTCGTGGTCGAGGTTATTCCCGCGGCATTGGAGCACCGCTGCAGGGTTAAATCTTTCGGAAAGCCATGCCCGCGGTTACGTGGCAACTTGGAAACTTTGTTTAATACCCGGTCATAGCAAACTTGAAGTAAACTCAAACAAAATACACCAACTGTGTGCGTAACCGTGACTGTCTCTTCTCCTGAATTTCTGATCCGAGAGAGAACACAGTGGGGTTATGTTTGACCGTAAGTAGGTGTTCAGGATCACTTAGTGATCATTCCTAGTTCATGACCGTTTATGCGACAATCATCCCCCCTCATTCTTGTACTCATAAGTTAGCCACTCAAATAAATGCTTAGTGCTTTCTGAAGCCTCACCACTTAACCATACCTCACCCATTAAGCTTTAATAGTCTTGATACCCTTGGAAATGAGATTGCTGAGTCCCTGTGGCTCACAGATTACAACAACAACCGTTGCAGGTACATGTAATGCGATGCTTTGACGTGTGCGCATTGCTTGTTTGACTTGGAGTTCTTCTTCTTCGTCGATCTAGGATGGGTTCCAGGCGGCAGCCTCGGATAGCAAGGATGGATTTTAGTTTATCGTTTGTTTTCGTCCGTAGTCGGACCCTGCTCTTCTGTATGATGGTTGGATATTTTGTTGTATTGATGTGATATTGATGTAGCTTGTCGCGAGTGTAAGCCAATTCCATATACTCATCTCTTCTTACATGTACTTGTAATGATATCCATTCTTGCAAAACGACGAGATGCGTTTCTATCCCTGTCGAGGCCCTCGTGCCAAAATAAGGATAGGATCGCATCTTGGGCGTTACAAATGCTACCATCGTTCTAAGAAAAATAAGATGCATAAAGGATAAACATCACATGCAATCAAAATATGTGACATGATATGTCCATTATCATCTTGTGCTTTTGATCTCCATCTCCAAAGCAAAGGCATGATCTCCATCGTCACCGCCATGACACCATGATCTCCACCATCATGATCTTCATCATCGTGCCGTCAAGTGGTCATTTCGCCAACCATTGCTTCTACAACTATTGCTAACTCATAGCGATAAAGTAAAGCAATTATATGACAATTTAATAAATTAAAGACAACCCTATGGCTCCAGCCGGTTGCTGTACTCATCGACATGCAAGTCGTGAACTTATTACAAAACATGATCATCTCATACATCCACATTTATCATATCATGTCTTGACCATATCACATCACAACATACCCTGCAAAAACAAGTTATACATCCTCTACTTTGTTGTTGCATGTTTTACGTGGCTTCTATGGGCAACTAGCAAGAACCATTCTTACCTACGCAAAACCAAAACTTTGATTATCAAGTTGCCTTTTAACCTTCTACAAGGACCGCCGTAGTCAAATTCAATTCAACTAAAGTGAGAGAAACTGACACCTCCCAGCCACCTATATGCAAAACAAGTTGCATGTCTGTTGGTGGAACCGGTCTCATGTAGGTGGACACGTAAGGTTGGTCCGGGCCGCTTCATCCCACAGTACCGCCGAATGAAAATAAGACATTGGTGGTAAGCAATGTGAACGTCACCTCCCACAACTCATTTGTGTTCTACCCGTGCATATCATCTACGCATAGACCTGGCTCATGATGCCACAGTTGGGGAACGTTGCATGGAAAATAAAAAATTTCTACGCACACGCAAGATCTATCCATGGAGATGCATAGCTACGAGAGGGAAAGAGCTTCTACATACCCTTGTAGATCGCAAAGCGGAAGCGTTTAACAACGTGGTTGATGTAGTCGTACACCTTCACAATCCGTTCTGATTAAGCACCGAACGCACGGCACCTCTGCGTTCAGCACACGTTCAGCTCGATGACGTCCTCGCCTTCTTGATTCAGCAAGACGGGCGAAGTAGTAGATGAGTTCCGGCAGCACGACGGCGTGTTGTCGGTGGTGGTGAAACTATTTCCGTAGGGCTTCGCCAAGCACAACGGATTTAGAGCAGAGGATGAACTAGAGGAAGGATATTAGAACCACACTTGGCTTCTAATTATGAGGTTTAGAGGTATCTAGGTCTAGCTCTAATTAGTCAACTAGGACCAACTAGAACTAGAACTAGATCAACTAGAGGAGGCTCTAAAACTTCAGTTCTAGGGGCTACCCCTGCTCCTCTATTTATATGTTGAGCACTGGGGTTGTAACTTGGGGAGAGGGCCTCCCCAAAGTCGGTTTGGAATGCAAGGAAGAGTCCTTCCTAGATTCCCGCACCAGACGCCACGGTCCTTGGTGTCCAGGGCCGGAACCCTTCTGGAGACCAATTATTATCATCCAATATATCAATCTTTACCTCCGAACCATTCCGGAGCTCCTCGTTATGTCCATAATCTCATCTGGGACTCCGAACAACATTCGGTCACTATCGGGGATATAGCTCATGGTATGATCCGCCCTGTTGACCGGGTCGATAAGGTGGAGGCTCTGAAGTCAAGGTTAAGATGGACCGCACCATGAAGACAAGGCAACAAGAATTGATGGGAAAGCCGCCATCGGCGGCCCAAGCACAAGGGGATTGGCGGCTTGAAGCCCACAAGGCATAAGGTGTCGATGGACTCCTTACTTGGAAGACAAGATGTAGTAGAGACATGTTAGGTTACGAGCCGGACGACGGCTTAGACTCTGTTGTAAGCCCTAGGGTCTCGACCTATATATGAAGGTGAGTCTCTAGGGCAGAGGAATTAGGTTAGACATCCTCAAAAAGCTAGGTTAGCGACCCCGCATCCTTGTAATCGAGATCTCCATTAATCTAGACACAAAGCATGACGTAGGCTATTACCTCCATTGGAGGGGCCGAACCTGGGTAAACCCGCCTCTCGTTCTTGTTTGATCTCTTTGAGTCGTCACCCGTTGGCGATGGCCTCACACCTAAGTCCTTGCACGAGGACATCTGCCGTGACAAAACCACGACAGTTGGCGCCCATCGTGGGGCCCTTGCCTGGTGGGGTTAGGTTCTCAAAGGGAGTTCTTCTGGGTTTCGGGAGCTATGTGACGGGTCGTATGACCAGGACCCACCGGAGCAAGATCGACATCGACGACTCAGGCTGGGGCCCCAAGGCCGACTCAATTGAGTACTGGTACCGGGTCCCCTTTGGCAAGATCCACATTTTCATCGGCCAGATCGGTGCGGCGGTTCCCGAGCCGGACATCTGCCTCAACCTCGTCGAGCCGGCTCGCCGCCGCCAACCTGGCCGTCCCCAGCCTCACCCAAACCATGATGTAGGACCAAAAGTATGTCTAGAGGGCGGTGATTAGACTACTTTACCAAATAAAAATATAGCCTTTTCCTAATTTTTAGTGTTGGCAGATTTTAGCATTCATAGCAAGTCAAGTACACCCTACACATGCATGTCTAAGAGTATAGCAGCGGAAAGTAACAACAAGCATGAGTAGTAATGGAAGGGTACGAAGATCAAACGCAATTTGTAGACACGATGATTTTTCCCGTGGTTCCGATAGGTGGTGCTATCGTACGTCCACGTTTATGGAGTCTTCAACCCACGGAGGGTAACGGTCGCGAGAGTCCACGGAGGGCTCCACCCACGAAGGGTCCACGAAGTAGCAACCTTGATTATTCCATAACGGCTTCCGTCCACGAAGGACTAGCCTCACTATGGGTAGATCTTCATGAAGTAGGCGATCTCCTTGCCCTTACGAACTTCTTGGTTCAACTCCACAACACGAAGTAGGAGGCTCCCAAGCGACACCTAACCAATCTAGGAGGCACCACCCTCCAAAAGGTAATAGGCTCGGCGATGTCGATGAACTCCTTGCTCTTGTGCTTCAAGATAATAGACTCCTCAACACACAATCACTCTCTCACAGATTTGACTTGGTGGAAGAGATGGGATTGGTGGAAAGCAACTTGGGGAGGCTAGAGATCAAGATTCATATGGTTGGAATGGAATGGCATGATCTCAACACATGAGTAGGTGGCTCTCTCTCAGAAAACTGGATGGGGCAAGTATGGAATAGTTCTGAGTGCTTCTCTTTCGAGTAGGTGGTGGTGAAGGGGTATATATAGGCATCTCCAAAAATCCAACCGTTACAGCTAAAGTGACCAACTCGGTGACACCGATGTGTGAATCTCGGTGGTACCGAAGTGACCAAAAGGTGACAACTTTTGAATCTCGGTGAGACCGATATATAAAACTCGGTTGCACCGATAAGGTAACCAACGGTCAGATTGCCAAACTCGGTGACGCCGATTCAACAAACTCGGTCGGACCGATTTTGTGAAATTAGGTAACAGAAAGTTGGCAAGCTGAACTCGGTGGCACCGAAGCAGAATCGGTTGCACCGAAAGGCTAGGGTTTAGCTTAGGTCTGTCTGAGTATGGGAATCAGTGGCACCGAGTGGAAAGTGTTGGTTGCACCGATTTTGGATATTTGACTTTGGACAGACCTTTGTGGAAGAGCTTGTGGGTGTTTTTGGTGACTATCACTTGTGCATGTATGAGCATTTTGTTCACCAACAATACCTTACCCCCTTTTAATAGTATTGGCTTTCCTATGGACTCAAAGTGATTTCTCACAAAGTAAAAAGTAGAGTCCTCTTGCTTGAAGCTTTGCCAATCCATTTCTTGCATCTTGGGGTATCTCCACCATCTCCACAATCCTTTTGCCAATCCTATCATTGAACTTTTCCTGAAATATGCTTAGTGGAAACTTTAGTTCAATGACTTATATGTTGTTATTAATTACCAAAACCACCAAGAGGGCAAATGTGCTTTCAATCTCCCCCTTTTGGTAATTGATGACAACATATAGATCAAAGCTTCGACATATGATATAATCAATGAATATAATCGCCGCTTTGAGAAGTATGTGATAAGCAAGAGCTCCCCCTAAATTTGTGCATTATTTTAAATTTGTGTTTGAATGCAAATGCACAATCGATTAGGTACATGGGGCACTTCTTCCATGTCACATACAACTTGGTGGTGTGCGAGAATAATAAGAATGAACAACATAGCGCAACACAATCAAGCAAAGGTGAATGATCATCTCATATGCAGCATAATGATAGGAAATAGTAGCAACACACATTAAGCGTATGATCAAACACCACATAGTTCAACACAAACAAGTCAAAAGATCAACTGTTTTTTAAAAAGCGATAAAAACCAAACGCTCTCTCACTCGAAGCCTAAAGATCTATATACTCTTCTCCCCCTTTGGCAACAAGTTACCAAAAAGTTCAAAGAGATATAGCTAAACGTTCTTGGGCTGATCTCCTCCTGTTGTTGATGAAGGAGTCGAGAGAACTGCGTCGGCGAAGATATCGGCTGATGTCATGGATGGAGTTGGTGTAGCAACTGGAGGCACTGGAGCTCATGGAGCTGAGGTGATAGTAGCAGGTGCTGCTGAAGATGGCCTCAAATATGGAGCTGGCACTGTGGTTGATCTACCCTGGGTGGTGAAGTGTGTGCCTGGCCTGAGAGGAGAGTCATCCTCATCATCATCATCATCTGTAGACTGAGGAAGAGGCACAGAGTCAACTTCCTTCTTGAGCTCATTGACTGACTTGGTCAGCCCATCTACCTTGTCATTAAGGGTCTTGATCCTATTCTCAAAGATCCTGACAACATTGTTTTGATTGTCCAGTATGTCCTTGATGTCCTTCTGCATGCCTTGAACGGATGAGATCTAGAGATCCATTTGCTCGTTCCTGGATCTAGGGACCTGAGCACTAGTGGCTCTAGCTGCCTCTGCCTCTGCCTGTGCTTGAGCTGCAGCTGATGTGGGATGTTCTGGGTCCATCACCACAATGTTGTCCTCTAAATCTAGCTGTAGAGGCAAATGGGGTCTGTCTAGAGCAAAGATGTGCTTCTCCAACTTGGAGTTGATGAGCATCTGAATGTAGGGTGCATAGCAGCATGAGCGCTTCTGATCAGCAGCAACCCTCTTCACTGTCTCTACTATCAAGTCCATCACACGTATCCTGGTGTGTCTATCAAGATGGATCAGCATGTTGATTGAATGGCCTCGAATCATCTTCTCATATCCTGACTTGGGCATCAAAGTATGCCTCAATATGGTGTTCATGGTGCGCAGGCCATCCTGGAGGAAGTAGATAGATCCTAACTTGTGAGATTTCAAGTTAGCAGCAGGGATAGCATTGTACATGTCCTTCATGGCATCATGGTTCTCCTTGGATTCAGAGTAGATATCCAGGTCACCATCCTGCACCTCTGGGACTTCTAAGATAGCAGCCCATTCATCAACAGTATATTCGTATCTTGTTCCTTCTGTCATCCATACAATTCTACCATCTCCATAGAAGTGAGCAGTGGAGTAGAATTGCATGATCATCTCGTCGTTCCATGCAGTAAACTCTTTGCCAACAAACTCATCTAGGCCAATGCAATGAAAATTGTCTTGGACATTTGGAAAGAAATATTCATTAGCCTTGATGTATTTCTAGTCAACATATCTCATGTCACTCATAGCTGGACTCTTGTCAAGTAGCACAGTCTCATAGAAGTCCTGTTGCTCCTTGGTGTAGAATCTGTAGTCCACAGCTGTCTTTCTCCTCTGGGCATATGGATCAATAGCTCTCCATGCCCTCAAACTAGAATCCTTCCTCTTCTTCATGTCCTCAGCAAGTGGATGGCTGGCATTGTGTTCAGGAAGGTGTGGTCTAAGCTTCATCAAAGCAGACATGGCATCCTCATCCTCATCTCTGGAGGTAGTTCCTTTGTTCTTCTCAGAAGCTGGAATCTGTCTGGATGACCTCTTGGACTTTTTAGCAGCAGCCTTCTTGGGGGCAGACTTGGTGCTCTTGGAGGGACCTTGCTTTGGCATAGCATCTGCCAAAAGCTTCTTTTGCTTCTTCTTGGGAGGTGCCTTGACAACATGCTCTTCCTCCTCCTCCTCAGCAGCAGCACCAGCAGTCTCCTCTGGGTCCTCAAACATAGATGTTTGCCTGCCAGTGACATAGACAATCCTTTTCCTGGCCTTCTTCTCTCCTGCCTTCTTAGGCATAAACTTCCTTGGGGGCTCAATGGTCATGGTAGCTCTAGCACTCTCAGGTGCTCTCATAGCCTCAGAGCTAGCAAAAAACTTGCTGACAGCTCTTCTGGAAGAGGTGGCTTCATTAGCAGACTTCTTAGCAGCTTTGTCTTCCTTCTTGGCAAGTACTTCCTCTGGAACAAAATCTGAGTCCTCCTCATTTGAATTCAGCTTCTTCCTGGCCCTAGTAGCAGCCTTGGGCAACCCATGAGAATTGGGGGTGCCTGGATCTGAAGAGGAACTAGACTCAGGACTAGTGCCTGAATCCAACTCAACACTCTGCTCTCTGAAGTTGTTCTCACTGTCCTCAGCATCTGACATACTAACCCTATGATTAGAGTATATAGGAGCAGAAGAAGATGAGTCATCACAAAATGTAGCTATTTTTGAAAGTTTGAACAAAAAAATCTTAGATGTAGTTCACAGCAAAAAAGGATTTCGGTGTCACCAAGTCAACATTTTCGGTGCTGCCGAGACTCACAATACTCTTAACAGAAACTTGGCAGCATTTTCGGTGGGACCGAAAACTACCACTCGGTTTCACCGAGTACTGTCCTCAGTAGCACAAAAAATAAATTGGTGGAACCGATTTTTCTGACTCAGTATCACCGAGATGCGATTTTGCGGGCAAGTAAATCTAAAAATTTTGATTCGCTAATCCACTGGAACATTTAGAGGATAGGGAGGATTGCACATGGTGGATTATCGACGGAATAAGCTTCAGCGTGCAAGATTCGGACGGGGAGCGCAATGAAGGGTCGGATCCATACCCTAACTCGGTGACGGATCCGTTACGACGAAGACGGCGGTGAAGATGCCCATCGACGGCGAGGATCCCATCGGCGGAGGAGCGCGGGGAGACAAGGGCGACGACCAGGGGTCCTGTTCGGCAGCTTAGGGTTTTGGGGCGCGACGGTTTGAAGATTGATTTTCAAAGCGTCGGGTCCACAACATATATACCCCTCGCTGTCGGTGACACCGATTCTAAATTGTTGGTGTCACCAAGTTCCTCAACTGTCAGCTAATAGGGAAACTCGGTGTAACCGAGAATATGGAATCGGTAGTACCGAGATTGAAAACCAGATCAACCCTAGGCATTCGGTGAGACCGAGAATTTTCGGTTGGTTCCACCGAGATGCACTTGGGAGGTTTTAATGGTCAGTCCTTTGTTGATACGGAACTCCAAGTGCTCCACACACAGAGGGATCGAAAAGTTCTTGTTCAAATTTTGTGATGTAGCATGAATAGAATATGAGGTGAGAAAGCATAGATAGCTAGAGAGTGGTCCTAGGCATTCTTGTCCATCCAGTTGGCAAAAGATAAATCAAAACCAAATAGCAACAATTGGATGTCCTCGAATGGGTAAAATAAATGCAGACCAACATGCTAACACAATAAGATGTCAAATGAAATCATGGCAAACATGCACAGACATACTAGCATCTAACAAGAACTTTGGCGATGACGGAGTCATCTCTATATGAGTATATTGACTTAGGAGCCAAGCAAGATTACTTGATCATAGGTCATACTCATCATTTAAGAACAAGTGGGGTTACCACTTTTACATAAAGCATTTAATGTTGTCACATACTAAGAGATGCTTTCACTCAAGTCTTAGAGTAAAGCTCCCCCTTGATGTGACATCCCCCCATAAGAGGGATAAACTAACCTTGGGTTTTGTCGATGAAGACTTTATGTTAGTGAGGTAGTGGTGGATGCTCAAGGTTGATGAAGATCACCAAGAGTTGGGAGCATCCTTGTTGTTTCCTTACTCTTCTCACCTACATGGGTTAGTCCCAACACACAAGAGACAAATACAAGGATATCTATGGACATGGAGTGCAAAGCATGTATGATGATGTCCATTGATTTGTTGATTACCTTGTCCCTTGCTTACCTTTGAGGGAACGTGTGACTCCTTGAACTATTGCATAGAGTTGATGTTGATTGCGAATAGTTCTTGCCAATAATGAATGTGAGTGAATTTTATTGGTGGAGTCAACCCTCAAGAACTCTCTAGTTCTTCTTCTTGGGGATCCACATCAACTTGATGGGGATCCTTGGTGTTGAAGTAGCCCTTGTAGAAGTTGAGCTTGAAGTAGCCTTGGGAACCCACTCCACCAAAGCTTGGGATTCATCTTCATATGAGTCAATGTCCTCTTGAAGCTTGTTCTTGCCCTTGAGCTTGTGGTCTTGTGGTGGAAGGTCATCTTGAGTGTTTGTTCCCTTGGGAAGAGTATTTTCATACTTCTCCTTTTGAGGAACAAACTTGGGCTTGGGGTATTGACCTTCTTCCCATTCAACTCCATTAGAGTTGAAGTAGCCAATGCCATGGTTCTTCCGGTATACTCCGTGCTTGCGTACAATTTCCTCAAATTGCTTACACCCATCAAGACTCTTGTAGATACCTTTCTCTATAATTCCTTTCAATAAGGCATTTTCTTGCTCAAGTGTAACTTGGCTAAGAGAATCATCATTAGTGGAATCAATAGAACTACTAGAAGCAACATCATTAGGTTTGGTATTTTTATTGTTGCTACTAGATGAAGAACCTTTCTTGCCTTTGGTACGAGTTTGTTTAGATTTAACTTGTGGCATGAATGTAGACAAGATTAGTCATTTGGCTAGATAAGATGAAGTCTTCTTTCGGAGATTGTCATTGATAGCTTTAAGAAACTCATGCTCTTGCTCCAAGTTGAGCTTCTCGAAGCGTAGCTTCTCATGAGTCCTTACAAGCTCTCTATGATCTTCGGGAGTAGATTCATGGGCTAACTTAAGAGTGTTTAATTCTTTAGTTAGTTGTTCTATTTTCATCTTATCATCATAAAATGACTTATCTTGACTAGCATGAGAATTATCAAGTTCATTTTCACTAACATCACTAGTTTCATCAAAGTGCAAGTCATCATCACAAAGCAAATCATCTTCATCACTATTGAAATCAAGATACTCAGGGTGTGATACCTTGGGGCCTTTATCCATGAAGCAACTTCCACTCCCTTTTTTTGGTGAATCAAATAGATCATAGGAGTTGGTAGTCAGTAGTGCAAGTCCGGCAACACCTTCATCATGACTATAGTCGGAGTTGGAGTGATAGCTTCTCTCGGAGTTGTTGTTGGAGTCGGAGCCGGAAACCCATTCACCAACATGAGCTTGATGTCTTCTTGTAGCTCTTGGTGTACTTATCCTTCTTCTCCGAATCTCTACTTCTCCTTGAGGGTCTTCATTCATAATGATCATCTCTACTCCTTCTCTCTCTTTGAGGTGATTCATTCCTTGAGCTTCGTCGTCTAGGTGACTCTTCTCTTCATTTGTAGGGAGCCGTGCACTCATTTGAGTAGTGTCCGGGCTTCCCACAATTGTAGCAATTGCGGTCATGACTTGACGAACGCTTCTCTTCATATCTTGAGTTGGAGCTTCGTTCTTTGCCTCTATTCTTGTAGAACTTGTTGAATTTTTTGACCATGAGGCTTATCTCTTCATTGGTGACAAGGTTGTCGCTTGAAGTTGTGGGAGCATCACTTGTGGCTTTGTAAGCACCGCTAGACTTGTTGTGAAGCTCTTCTTTGTCTTTGAGTGTCATCTCATGAGCAACAATCCTTCCAATGACTTCCATTTGGATCAATGTGCACACGGTGTCGTAACTCTCATCCAAAGCTCTAAGTATCTTCTTGATGATGAATTTGTCGGTCATTTCTTCACTTCCTAAGCCGGCAATCTCATTGGTGATGAGAGCTAGCCTAGAGTACATCTCCATGACTCCTTCACCATCCTTCATCTTGAACTTGTCAAGCTGACTTTGAAGAACATCCAACTGGGATTCTCTCATGGACTCGGTTCCTTCGTGCATATCAACTAAGGTATCCCAAATCTCTTTTGCATTCTCAAGACGGCTGATTTTGTTGAATTCTTCGGGGCATAGGCAGTTGAAGAGAATGTCGCATGCTTGAGCGTTGTAATGCAACATCTTCAATTCATCCGTGATCGCTTCATGATCCGATTCCTTTCCATCACCAAAGAATTCACCTTGCAAGCCAACACGAACAATAGCCCATACGGCGGGGTTATGACCAAGAATATGCATTTTCATTTTGTGCTTCCAACTAGCAAAATTAGTGCCATCAAAATACGGACCTCTACGATGATAATTTCCCTCACTAGACGCCATACTCTCCTAGGTTGTGAGACCAATGCAATGGAGACCAAATCTCCGATACCACTTGTAGGACCGAAAGTATGTCTAGAGGGGGGGTGATTAGACTACTTGACCAAATAAAATTCTAGCCTTTTCCCAATTTTTAGTGTTGGCAGATTTTAGCATTCATAGCAAGTCAAGTACACCCTACACATGCATGTCTAAGTGTATAGCAGCGGAAAGTAACAACAAGCATGAGTAATAAAGGAAGGGTAGGAAGATCAAACACAATTTGTAGACACGATGATTTTTCCCGTGGTTCCGATAGGTGGTGCTATCGTACGTCCACGTTTATGGAGTCTTCAACCCACGGAGGGTAACGGTCGCGAGAGTCCACGGAGGGCTCCACCCATGAAGGGTCCACGAAGTAGCAACCTTGACTATTCCATAACGGCTTCTGTCTACGAAGGACTAGCCTCACTATCGGTATATCTTCACGAAGTAGGCGATCTCCTTGCCCTTACAAACTTCTTGGTTCAACTGCACAACACGAAGTAGGAGGCTCCCAAGCGACACCTAACCAATCTAGGAGGCACCACCCTCCAAAAGGTAATAGGCTCGGCGATGTCAATGAACTCCTTGCTCTTGTGCTTCAAGATGATAGACTCCTCAACACACAATCACTCTCTCATAGATTTGGCTTGGTGGAAGAGATGGGATTGGTGGAAAGCAACTTGGGGAGGCTAGAGATCAAGATTCATATTGTTGGAATGGAATGGCATGATCTCAACACATGAGTAGGTGGCTCTCTCTCAGAAAACTGGATGGGGCAAGTATGGAATACTTCTGAGTGCTTCTCTTTGAGTGGTGGTGAAGGGGTATATATAGGCATCTCCAAAAATCCAACTGTTACACCTAAAGTGACCAACTCGGTGACACCGATGTGTGAATATCGGTGGTACCGAAGTGACCAAAAGGTGACAACTTTTGAATCTCGGTGAGACCGATATATAAAACTCGGTTGCACCGATAAGGTAACCAACGGTCAGATTGCCAAACTCGGTGACGCCGATTCAACAAACTCGGTTGGACCGATTTTGTGAAATTGGGTAACAGAAACTTGGCAAGCTGAACTCAGTGGCACCGAAGCAGAATCGGTTTCACCGAAAGGCTAGGGTTTGGCTTAGGTCTGTCTGAGTATGGGAATCGGTGGCACCGAGTGGAAAGTGTTGGTTGCACCGATTTTGGATATTTGACTTTGGACAGACTTTTGTGGAAGAGCTTGTGGGTGTTTTTCGTGACTATCACTTGTGCACGGATGAGCATTTTGTTCACCAACAATACCTTACCCCCTTTTAATAGTATTGGTTTTCCTATGGACTCAAAGTGATTTCTCACAAAGTAAAAAGTAGATTCCTCTTGCTTGAAGCTTTGCCAATCCATTTCCTTGCATCTTGGGGTATCTCCAATATCCTTTTGCCAATCCTATCATTGAACTTTTCCTGAAATATGCTTAGTGGAAACATTAGTTCAATGACTTATATGTTGTTATTAATTACCAAAACTACCAAGAGAGCAAATGTGCTTCCACATGAAGCCAAGTTTTTTGGTAAGTTTCGAGAGTCGCCCCCTACCGCCACTACCTCTGTAACAGGGATCGAAGTGGCTCGAGACTCGTCAGTCCTCGGCGGGTCAAATCTGTCGCAGGAGGCTTCGGCGGTTAAGTTTCGGCACCGTAACCAATCTCTCCTGAACAAGTCAAAGTAGTCGAGTCATGACTAGTATCACGTTTTCACCACCAACACCTACAAGCGCGACAGTAAGGTCAGGAGCAGGGCAGTCAACATGGCAGAGCCAGCGGTACCCAGATACCTCAACTGGTCTGAACACCCAATCACCTGGAGCAGGGAGGACCATCCTCCCCGGGTAGACAACGCTGGTGGGTTAACTTTTGTGGAGGCATCTCAAGTCGGTGGCTACACTCTGACCAAGGTCCTTATGGATGGGGGCAGCAGCATCAATATCCTGTATTATGAGACTTTCCGCCGCATGAACCTATCTGAAAGCTCGTTGCTTCCCTCCACCATGGTTTTTCATGGGATTATTCCTGGAAAGTCGGCTTATCCGATCGGGCGGATCAGACTCAATGTTGCTTTTGGTAATGAGTATGACTACAGGTGCGAGCCTCTGATGTTTGAGGTAGTCAAGATAAAGAGTGCATATCACGCCCTCTTTGGACGGCCGGCTTACGCCAGCTTCATTGCTCGGCCGTGTTACATTTACCTCAAGCTCAAAATGCCCGGGTGCAAGGGGACCATCACTGTTGACGGAAACCGGAAGATAGCTCAGGAATGCGAGGAAGGAGATGCAGCTTACGCAGAGTCGGCTTGTGCGGCCAAGGAGTTAAAATTTTACACCGCCAATGTGGATCCGGCTGATATGAGCCCTCTCAAGAAGCCTAATACCGAATCAGAGCCTCCACTTAAATTCAAGCCATCCGAAGATACTAAGCTGATAGACTTCACACCGGGAGACTCATCCAAACAGTTCTGTCGGATTTCGGGCTCCGCAAAACCCAAAGAAGTTCGAACACTGGGGCGTGTGCGAAGATCCCCTACAGCCTCGCCCTACCTAGCTCTCTACTCGATGATCTCTACGACGAACTCGCACGATGACGAGGAAGAAAGAGCACACGATGATTTACCTTGGTTCGGGCCACTGCAAAGCGTAATACCCTACTCCTGCTTTGGTGGATTGCCTCACGAGGAGGTTTGTGGATGAACTAGTACAGTGGTGTGTCGCCTCGTGAGGGCGTTCTGGTGGTGTTACCTCTCTTCTGTTGGGTGTTTGTTGTGTCTCCCTCTCTACGGTGCAGCCTATCCTCTATATATAGCCGCGGCTCGGGTCCTCTTCCCTTATCGCAATGGCGGGAAGGGATCCCACAACGGCCAAATTCGAAGGGGGACAGGAGTACATCTTTATCCTGACGAAAGGTGGTCTTCGCCTGCAAAGTAGCTATCGATGATGCAGACGTGGGCTCGGCGATGACATCCGTCCTGCAGGGCTCGGGTCGTGGTCTTGTTGCACCGGAATGGAAACTTTGGGTGGCGCTTTGGCAACCCGCGTACGTCCTTTCTCCCTTTGCACCAAAGGGGAAACTACACCGTCAGGCGCGCTGGCGCCCACCTATCCTTCCTTACGTCATCCTTGACTCCTGAGGCCAGGTTCTGCATAGGGATCTCCGCCACTCCGGAGGGGGCCTGAGGGGACCCACTCCTTGCTGGTCTTGGTGCTGCCTTCCTCGCGAGCTTGGGTCCTCGCGAGGGCCTTGCCTTGAGTGGGGCCGCACCAGCCGCGCTTGAGGCCGCAGGCAGGCAGGTCTGGGTACCCCCGTTCCCTAGGCCGCAGGCAGGTCTGGGTACCCCCGTTCCCAGAACACCGACAGTAGCCCCCGGGCCCAAGGCGCGCTCGAGCCGGCTTCTGGGTGAAGCTGCTGAGGACGGCCCGAAGCGCCGCGGGCTCCAAACGCCCGCGAGCCAGGCCCGACACGCGTCGCGCACCTGGGCGCCAACGCCCCTGTTTCCTGAGGGCGTCAGGAACCGCCCCAAGTCAAACTGATGCAACAGCCGTGCACTGCGCCGGCCATCATTACCCTTCCTTGAATGCTGTTGCTCCCTTGGGCCTCCACTCTTCGGGCCACGCGGATGCGACCCGACGGTGGCAGGTGAGGCTATGCGAAGCAGGGTTGCACGCCGATCGAGCCTGTCCTTCAACGCCCGAGGGGCGCACGACGCCTGCTCTCCCACGACGCCTTGTGGCCGCGGTTATGCCTATAAATTCGCCCTCCCCAGGGGGGTCTTGCCATATCGAAGCGCCCGTCTGCTCCCATTGCTCCAGAGAAAACCCTCTCCTCTTCTCAGCTTCTTCCTTTCTCCCATGGCGTCTGGAGGAAGTGCTGCCGTCGCGGTGAAGCGCGTGGGGCCGTCAGCTTCATTGCCCTCTTCCGGAGGCAGCGGTGGGGGGCCCTCGGGGTCGGCGCAAGTTTGCCGGCGCTGGACCATGATCGATGAGTGAGTACTCCGCCGCCTCCTTCTTTCTTAGTGTCTTGTCCAGTGCACAAGACCTGATCCTCTCCTTCTTCCAGGGCACCTGCGGCCAAGAAACGCAGGCTCGGCGAACTCCAGGAGGATGTAGACGCGCTACAGGCCCAGTTGACGACCGCCGAGGCCGCCATCCAAGCCGCTCTCAGGGGCAAAGCGGAGGCCGGGGCGGAGCTGGCGTCCCTCTAGGCCCAGGTTAAGGAGGCAGCTGACGCCGTGCAGGCCGCCCAGGACGAGGCGGCGCATGCCAAGATGCTGGAGTCCCAGCGCGCCAAGCAGTATCTTGACATCGCCCACCACCCGGCCGGCACGGTGAGCCGGTTCGTCGGAGAAGCACCCACGCTACCCTGCGCGCACGGCGACAGGGGCTACCTCGAATTCTTCTGCAGGGTGGTGGAGACGCTGGAGACCGGCGTCTCCCACGTGAATGCGGATAGCGAGGCCGACGCGCGTGACCTCCTGGACCTCGCCTTGACGCGCGTCTTCTCCAACTTGCGCCGCCACGCCCTGGAGCTCGACCTCCAGCGCGTCGGGGAGTGGGTGCCTGTGGGGCTCCAGAAGCCCCTCCGGGACAAGGTGCGCCCGCACGTGGAGTCCCTGGAGGAGCTGTTCGTCCAGGTGCCCGGCTTCGGCGGGGAGGGCGACTCCGGCGTCGTGGCGGCCGGCGACTTGGACGGTGACAGCGACTCCTCCACCTAGGCCTCCCCCGTCTTCCTTTCCTGGTACCTATAATATTTTAAGAAGAACTCGGCCCCTGTGGGCGTTAGTGTTTTGCGTATTACCTTTGTCTCGTCCCTCCTTTTCCACTACACCACGACACTCAAAGCACCATCAGACAATCTGTCGGCATAGGTCAGATAAGGCGACACATTTTGTGTCAGCACAGACCTTTCCCGACAGAAAGGAGCTGTCGCCTATAGTCCTGTCGGGATAGCTCTTTGCCGACAAAAATATTTATGTCGACAGATAATGTGACAACATTGACGGGATCTATGCCGACAGACATTTCTGCAGCGATAGACAAGCTTATGCCGATAGTTCGTCCGACACTGTGCTATGCCGACGGATTGTGTGACACCATAGCTACACCGACAGATAGTGCATTGGCCTTTTCTATGCCGACAGTGTATCTGCCAGTGTGTTATGCCAACAGATAATGTGACATGCAACACTTCTACCGACACACTTAGTGCGAGGGTTATATATTTCAGCATAAATGCAAATGCACCATATATTTACATGAAATTAAAATCTTAATATTCAATTCATGTTAAGTATGCAATACAATTGCACTCCTCTATTCATCACAAGATAACAGCCAACGCATTCAACATATATAGATGATTCCAATTGCACTCTTCCATTCATCACAAGATATCAGCCAATGCATTAGTTCAACATACATAGAAGATTCACTAGTTTTCTTCACTCAAGTTAGCTACAGCCATTAAAGGAAACACCCAAGTTGACATTCAGGTCATGGCTGTTACAAAATATGATGAGCAAGCTCTCAAGAGACCACTCGTTTGATCGCTTGACTACTACAAAATATTATGGAAGATACCCAGTCTTCGATCAAGCCGACATCAACTTCCATATGAACAAAATGCGTCGACCATGTTCCATGTTATGGACAAAAAGCGATCCGCGGAACATCTTAGATCAACTTCAGTACTTCCTACTTTCTCCCATTTGTCCCTGCGAAAGAACTTGTATCTTTGAGCAATCTTAGAAAATGAGAAGCACATGCAACAAAATGAAGTTAGGATGGAATAGAAGTGATTTTCTAGACCATAGTGCATCCAGACCTATGCTCAACAACGTTGATGAATGAAAATAAATACTTTTGACAACAGAATTCCAAAAGCATGCTAATCCACACTAGTACAGTTACTGGTAGTGGTGTTCGCCCTATTCCATCACAGACAGCAATGGCGGAGCTTCTCAGGGGCGAACCTGGGCGGTCGCCCCCCCCCCCCCCCAGCAAAAATAAAACTTTGGTTTACAGAATGGGCAGGAATGATTAAAGGAAACCATTGATGCATTTTACAAAAGAAAGATAGTTGAATGTAAAGGTAATGAACCAACATTAACTGGAACAGAACCCCTTTCAGCATATTCGGAAAAAAATGTTCAACCTACTTTTCAATATCTACTTTATCATAGTGATACAATTCTGGGAAGAAAAAAAATGCTCGCCCCTCCTGAGATTTATGTAAAGATAAAACATGACATATATGCCTACGTACTTGTGTGCCTTTTGTGTCAAGTGTGTGTCAGTGAGAGAGCAGAAGAGTGCCAATGCATATTAATTATTATTTGGTACAGAGTGTGTGTATATATATGACAGACATTGGCAAATCTCATATATCTTTAATTAATTAGCACATTTTTTTGGCAGGGTATCCTTAGAACATGTCATTCAGTTCTTTAAAGGTTCCTACTTCCTTCTTTGTAGAGAGTAAAAAGTAAAATATATCTGATCCATGACATGGTGATGTTGACAGGAATAATACCTGAACTTTACGATGACGACAACCGTGACTTGCTGCAAGGTTTGATCTACAAAAGTAACAATTAGTTAGCATCAGGTGATAGTGTAACTGACACAGGAAAGTTTATAAATTATATATTTACCCTATTTGATGGCCATGCAATGGACATGTGGTGAGCTTCACCCATTGTTTGCATTCCATCATATCCACGAGCAAGCTCCACATCTCTTTTCAATACAACATTCACAAGAACTTCGTAATACTGCAGCCCAAGAACTTCACCTCCCACTATGATGTCTTGGTTGGTTGAGATAACCATTGCCTTTGCCACAGGATCAGATCTCACCAAATGATATAATATGACATTCCTACCAACCTAAATCATGCATCGTCTATCAGAAACATGAATAATAGCAAACAACACAACAACATATATGTAGTTAAGAGATGAGATGATTACAAGGCTTTCTTCTTGATCTTGAGAGGCTTGACGGACGCTTGGAGTGGCTGCATGGCTTCTAGGTGGTACATGTGTGGATGCAACATTATGACTAGATGGTATACGCTTCTGGATGAACAAGCCTCTGTCTTCCTGGACTGCATCATGATGACCCTCATATTCCTCTTCCTCATCGTCATCATCCGGTGCAATACGTGAGAACTATGGAGGGGCACAAACAGGAAATGAATTAGTGTACCTATGATTCACATGTCTTAACAAAAGTAGATAACTAAGAACTTTACCACGGGCCGAGAGATAGAATTAGGAGGCGAAGGAGTGGGCGTTTCCACATTGTGACTTCCTTTTGAAAGCATGATGTGTTTGCATCTGATTGATTTGTCGTTGCATTTCTTGCATTTGTTCCTTTAAATTTGAAACTTCATGTTCGGCTCTTTGACGAAGCTGCATTTCCATTGCAAGCTTTGTGGGCAATTTAGCTTTTGTTCCAGGTGCACCCACACTCTGAGGTGTTGGCCCCATACCCAACATATGGACATGTCCTATTGGTTCCTTCTCTCCAAAAGTATGTGCATAAAGATCCCCTTCTTCAATAGAATTTCCCTCCAATTCCGGGTGGAGTGCAGCTTTAGTTTGAAGTTTTGTCTACAAAAAACAAAGCAAATGTGGTACTTCAAGTTATTTCCACGATAAAGCCACATGCATGATATTACTACAGAAAAGAGATGATGAATGGTACATGTGACTTACAACTAGTGGCACTGCTAGTGGGGTAAGAACTCCGGTTTTATTACTTGTATGTACTTCGACAAAAAAATTGTCTCTCCCTGGATAGTACCCAAGTTTTTGAGCCTGCAACCAATTTGTTTCACTAATAAGCAAAACTGATCTGATACAACACTTTCAAAAATGTGTGCTTGAGTAGTTGAGTCTACCATTTCATGACCAACACGAGCAAAACTCTTGCCGCCAGCTACATGTAGCAATTTTAAATTGGAACGATTTTGTTTGTTTCTAGCAGTGCTAGCCTAAAATAAGATGCAAACAATGAGTTAAGCTATGATAAAACATGAAGACACTAGTTCAATTCTAACCCAAAGTAAAACAGATTGTGCCTTACCTCAGATTCTGGTTTTCTCCAATGATCGATAAGCTTTACCCAATCATCTTTTTGAATTCTTCCATCATGTCTTTCCATAAGTTCCTCATCTGTCAATATGGAATCAAGCTTCTCCTTTAGGTCCGACTTAAATTCTCTCCATTTTTTGCAACCGCGGCCATAAAGTATTCAAAAGTAGCTTCATCCACCTCAAAATATGACTTGCCAAACATGAAAAAGAAGCCATTGAGCAAAAGCCAGGTAGCAAAAATAGAAAATGTAGGAAAAAATACATTTTGACAATCTAAACTACCTTTATGTCATTCCATAGCTTAAACTTTGCCTCGGGTTCAATATATCTCCAGTCCTCAGTTAGCACCGACAATTCCTTCCTTACCAATGTTCAATGAAATTAGCAAATGTTTTACCATTAGTCCCAATAGGTTGACCATGCTCATTTAGTTCGACTTTTTGCTTAGGTTGGTCTCTATCATATATCTTCTTTAATTCAGTGGGACCCCTTCCTCTCTTCTTCTTTTGATGTACAGTCATATCTGAAGCATTTTCTTTACAATGCAAAAGGAATGAGTGAGAAGGATGGAGCAGCACTAAATACATGAAATTAGCAAATCAAAAGTGCAAATCTGCACTCATAAATCTGAAGTGTTCAGAAAATAAACATGTTCTGACTACAGGGATAAATGAGAATGATGGAGCAGCACTAAAATACCTTGAATGTCATATGAGCCATGTTCTATGGATTCATTATTGGGATCTTCAACATCATGATTTAACCTTGACTGGGAACGCAGGTTACATCCTCCATTTGCAACTTCACTTGTGCAGTTATTTGACTAGGAAAAAAACATAAATATGTGTGAAAGATGGTACACAATGCTAGTGAACAATGAGTAGTACATTGAATGTAAGCAATGAGAAGCACACAACCTTTTTCCTTTTCTTGGGTTGTTGTGATGAACCTGCTTTCTCAGTAGGATTCTTGTTTCCTCCCAATGCTTCATTCCTTTTGAGTTCTATAAGAGCTCTGACGTTACTCTCATTTTCTGCAATATTAGCAAGCCTTGTAGCTTCAGGAAGCAGAGGGACCTCACTTCCTCCTCTTGTTCCTACCATCTTTTTTCCTGCAAGTGACAAATGTTAGAACAAGATGCTTAACAGACAATAGTGGATAGAATATACATAGCAAGCAGATTAAAACACAAGGCAGCAACAAAATAAAATGCAAGCGCCCCTTACTTTCTAGATTTTTTAGCATACACAATTCTCCCATCTATGTCTGTTCTAGCACAATCAATGCTTTGAAGATCATCATGAAAACATGTATAGATATGTGGATCAACCATTGGCATAGCGGTCTCTACATCCTCATCTTCAGCTTCATGCATGGATATGAGCCTCGTGGATTGTAGTGGCTAACAGTAACCCATTCAACATCAATTGGGTCTTCAACATAGAAAACTTGAGTTGCTTGTGACGCTAAGATGAAAGGCTCAGCCGATATATTTTCACCAGTATTGACCAAATGCTTGAAATTCAGAGAAGTTACCCCAAGGCGATCCACTTTTACCCACTTGTCTTTCCTGCGGTTGTCAACCCAATCACATTTGAAGAGAACTATTTTTCCTTTATTTTGGTAGTTCAACTCAAAAATTTCCTTTATGATACCGTAAAATGTTTGGTTTTCTATTATCATATTATCATTGTTTCCTTTTTCATAACGAGTAGTCTGTGCAACTAGAGCTACACCATAATTTTGCACTGGCCTACCATCATCATAGGACTGCGTATGAAAATGTAACCCATTTCTAGTATAGCTATTGTACTGTTGGGCAACTTTGGATGGCCCCTGAGCTAAAATACTTATCTCCTCAGGCACTTTGTCACCCATTTCTTCCACCTGTGAATATGGAATGTAGTATTTTTAAAATTGGATGGAACTCACTACATATATATAGATCACAAGAAAACAGAGACATGTGACCAACTTACATGCTTCTTAAACCACTCATGGAAGGACTCGTGCTGGACACGACTAATTTGTCGATTATTTTTAAGACCAATTGAGGAAATATATTCCTTATGCTTGCTGCAGAGTATTCAGCATTTCAGCAACAAGCATAAATAAATTGGAAATTGCAAAAAAAAGTGGACAACTTACTTCAAATAAGGTTCTATGTGGTCATAGTTAAACAAGACATGTCTATGAGCTTGAAGCCAAGTCTTGTTGTCCAATGACACAGAATGCTTGCCAACTAATCTTCGACCAAGGTTGTTGAAGAAAGGTGTCGTACTACTGGTTTCCATACCCAAACCTTGATCATTTCTAATTTCTCGAGTAAACCGAGTTTCCCCTTGTAAATACCGAGAACAGTAGGTAAGAGTCTCATCAAATAAATAGCTCTCAGCTATCGATCCCTCTGGATGACTTCTAGTATGAACAAAGCCCTTACACCGGCACAAATACCTACAGCGAGATAAACACATCATATGTCTATGGCTATTTGCAGAACCATACTTCTGCTGCTATAAAAGTGGCTAGTAACAATTACCTCTCTATAGGGAACATGTTGCGAAAATGCACTGGACCAGCTATTTTTGCTTGGGCTGGAAGATGCACCATCAAGTGTACCATAATCTCAAAAAAGGATGGCGGGAATATAGTCTCAAGAATGCTCAATGTCTCAGCTATTTCAGCCTCTAGTTTTTCCATATCACTAACAGAAATAACATGCGAGTAAATCTTCTTGAAAAATTGCTTACACAAATCAGTGCTGCACTAACTTTTTCGGGAAATAGCCTTCTCACAGCAAGTGGTAGCAAATGCTGCATTAAGATGTGGTTGTCATGGCTCTTTAGCCCGATTATTTTCCTTTCCTTGACATGCACATTACCACAGATATCAGCTTCTAACCCGTAAGGAAACCTAGCTCCTTTAAATAATCCACAAAATAACTTCTGTTGGGCAACATTCATTTCATAAGGTGCTGGAGGTAAATAGAATTTACCTTCTACTTCAAGTTCAACAAGATGAAGGTCACTTCTAATGTTTAGAGCTTCGAGGTCCAAGCGAGAGTTCAGATTATCCTTAGATTTTCCATCAATGCACAACAATGTGTTGATTATGTTCTCGCATACATTTTTCTCTTTGTGCATGACGTCTAAGTTGTGACGCAACAACAAGCTCTCCCAATATGGCAGCCTAAAGAAAATAGACTTCCTTTTCCAAACTATTAACGGCTCATCGTCCTTGCACTTCCGCTTGGTTTTCTTTTTCCCGGATGGATCCTTCCCAAAAACCGTATGCGTATCTTTCGTCTGAGCAACAATTTATGATCCAGAGAGAGGAATAGGTGCTGGCCTATGCTCAACAACGCCATCAAAAGAATGGGTATTGGACCTAAAGGGGTGGTCTGCATCTAAGAACCTGCGATGACCCATGTAGCATGTCTTGGTGCCATTATTCAGCCTAAGAGAACATGTGTCAGAATGGCATTCAGGACAAGCTTCTTCACCAGAGGTGGTACAACCAGTTGTATACCCTAGGCCTGGGAAATCATGAATGGTCCACAATATGGCAGCCTTCAAATTAAAGAACTCTTCTTTCGAAGCATCATATGTTCTGACACCATGAAGAAACATATCTACCATATCATCAACTAGCGGCTCTAGATAAACATCCATATCACTACCGGGAGCATGTTTACTAGGAATCAACAATGTGATAAAAAAATTTGATTGCTTCATGCACATCCAAGGAGGAAAGTTATAAGGAATCAAGATAACAGGACAAACACTATAATTAACGTTATTGGATCTAAATGGATTAAAACCATCTGCTGCATATCCAAGCCTAAAATGACGGCTGTCCTTAGCAAAGTCCACATGCACCTCATCAAAATACTTCCATTGAGCAGAATCAGCTGGATGCCTGATCAAACCATCTTTCGTACGCCCTTCATCATGCCATCTGGTGAGAGCTACTGTTCTAGAACACATAAACAACCTCTGGAGCCTTTTCTTTATTGGAAAATAACAGAGAACCTTCCTAGGTACCTTGTGGACACGTTTTCCATCTAGACTCTTCTTTTCAGATTTCCATCGTGAAGTATTGCATATTGGACAAACATCACCTTAGCATGGTTTTTCCAAAAGAGGATGCAATCATGTTCACATGCATGAATACTAACATATCCAAGTCCTAGGCATTTCACCAATTTCTTAGCTTCATTATAGTTCTTAGCTAGTGAGGACCCTTCAGGAAAAGCATCATTAAGTAGATCTAGCAGCAGGTTAAAACTTTTGTCTGACCATCCACCAAGCAATTTCACATGAAGTAGTCTAATTATGAAACGCAGTTTTGAGAACTTCTTACACCCAGGATATAACTCTTGACCAGAATCATTTTTCAACTTTTGAAGAGCTTCTAAATATGCATCAGTCTGCTCAGAAACTATGTCATCTTCGAAGTCCCCCTCCTTATCTACACTGCCCCCTAAGTCTCCAAGCAAATTAGAAATGTGATCCTCTTCGGGTGACTCCTCCTCAACCTCATTATCATGAGCGTTGGGAACATTCAAGAAAGAAGAACTAGATTCTCCATGAAAAATCCAAGTTTTATAG
This sequence comes from Elymus sibiricus, assembly GCA_039707655.1. NCBI lineage: Eukaryota > Viridiplantae > Streptophyta > Magnoliopsida > Poales > Poaceae > Elymus > Elymus sibiricus. The sequence continues at coordinate 144,459,454 of CM077675.1, forward strand.
CCACGGAGAAACCCCTCACATATCAGATGCTCACGCACCTCTCTTTCTTCATTCCAAAATGAGTTTGAACAGTTCTTACAAGGACATAATATTTTGTTTCCGGATGAATTATTAAATGCAAAGCTTAAGAATTTTTCCACCCCTTCCAAATACACCTTTGTGTGCCTACATGTTATATAAATATGCATACGCATTAGATCAGATGTAGTTAAATAATTGCTAAGCACCCTATAACCGCTAAAAATTGTGTCTTGTACCTAGGCTCATCCATCCACCTTTTGTCCATGTTGACTGCACCTTCACAAGTGATTCACAGACTACTAAGTGAAATGTAGAGACTCAGAACTTCGATGTTGCTGCAAAAATCGGCATTTACTATGAACATACATATCAAATAGAAAAAAAACTTAACACATGGACATTGAGCTCCTAAACCCGGTCTGGATGCACGTAATCATATGGCTACAAGAGAGATCTATCTATGATGAACTAATAGTTCAGTAAGCATTAACAGATCACACTAAGTAGTGTTCACACAATCAAATATGCAACTACTTGAAATACAAAATGAACAACAAAAAAGAAACTGAAATAATATCATGCAATATCCAATCAGCTCATCACGGGAGGCATATGAGCAAGCATCCATGTGTGATCTACATACACATCTAGTGCAGGAACAACTGAACAAGGATTTGAGGTGGAGGATGAGAGGAGCTACGGACTCACGTTGCCTGATCGCTGAGTGTCTGCCGCGGTTGAAGACGTGAGGGAGAAGAGCGCCGAGGTGCACGGCCATTCGCCACAGTGGAGAGCTAAGCCGCTGTCATTGGCGGCGGCCAGCACGCTAGGTTTGAGGGGTGACAAAGCTGAGGAAGGAGAGGGCACTTCCGATGCGGCAGCGGCGGCACAGTGGGGCCTGGCGGCGGCGGAGCAGTGGTCCCGGGCGACGGCGCAGGGCGGGGCGCCGGCGCGGGTAGGGGCAGGGCGGTGGCGCGGGTAGGGGCGGCGGCGCAGTGGGTCGAGCGGTAGTGGGTCAGGCGCAGGTTTAGGGGATTTGGGGATTTAGGTCTAGGCATAGAGAGGTCGAGGGTTTTTTATTTGCTTTTTCTTTTTTTTTCTGCTCGCATGGCGCGCACTTGGCCCTCTTTTCGCGCCACATTTTTCGGGTGTGGGGGGAGGCGAACAACGCGGACACTTTTTGTGACCCTATGAATCGGCGACACATAGACAAACGCTAAAGGCTCTATCTACCGACAGAAATTACGTCGGTGCTCCTATAGAGCTTTGTCGACGGATAATGTGTCATGAGCTTATATAACAGTGACATACTGTGTGTCGGTATAGTTTGGGACAAAAAAAGTGTCGGCGATGCTGACCTATACCAACAGATGCATGTAGCCTTTTAGTGTCGTGGTGTAGTGTTCTTAAATCGCCGATCACCTGCTTGCCGTGATGTGACTTAATTTCTTTGCGCGGGGCTTGGCACCGATGCCGATGTGGCTCGGTGACGGCGGCCGGCTGGGCCCTTACGAGGCGTTCTCTCCTGAGGGGCTGCTCGTGGCCGCCGCTCCACGGGTTCGCGGCCTTGCCGCTCATCGTGGCAGGGTCCCTCCCCTCATGCTGTTTTTCCTGGCGCCTCAGGCCTCTGGGATCTCGGTAGCCGCGTGTGGTGGCCCGCAGTACCTGCATCCTCACATTAGTGCGCACAACCCTTATCCCATCCTCGGGCCGTCATTGGATCAGGAGGCTCTTGCTTGGTTCGGTAGGGTACTTAGCTTGTAGGGCGGTGACGATCTTGTGCGTCGTGAGGTGCGGCCGGGTTGTCCAGATAGTCCGCGATTCCACCTAGGACGTTTCCTCCTTGTCTGTGGCATGGTTTGGGGGCCCCTCTCGGTGCTCTGTGTCTGCAGGCCCCAGTCCCGCACATTTCTCGGCCACCGTAAGGGGCGTCCGGATCACCAGGACGCAACTACGGGGTGAGGCCTCGACACCCTTGATAACGACCGGATCACTAGGACGATGTCAAGGGGCGAGAGGCTATATGACCGGTAAGGCTCCTGAGGCGCGCTGCTCAGGAGCCCCCCTTTGATGCTCAAGCAGCTATACGTCGACAGGTCCCAGTCCCGCACATTCCTCGAGCACCGTAGGGGCGTCCGGATCACCAGGACGCGACTACGAGGTGAGGCCTCGACACCCTTGATGTCGATCGGATTGCCAGGACGACATAGAGGGTCAAGTGGCTATATGACCGGTAAGGCTCCTGAGGCGCGCTGCTCAGGAGGCCCCCTTGACGCTCGAGCAACCCCCATTCCGTCTTGCCGGCTGCTGCCTCAGGAGGCACAGGGGCCTCCCGAGGCTCCATGCTGTGGTGCTGCGCGGGGGTCGAAAACCCCGAGTGGGAATCGACCGCCGAAAGATGCAAGTCCTTGAGGCAACAGGGCCTTACTATCCTGCTCTGAGGCGCCTCGGGGAGGGCCGGAGCACACGAGCCCTTGCGAAACACCAATTCAGAGAAAGAGACTCCAAGACTAGAGAAAACGAATGAACGATGAGAGAAAAGTTCCCGCCCCTTTTTCTTTTTAAAAATAGAGTTCCGAAATCCTCAAACTTCATTCCAAAAAGTGGCAATTCGAACACCAGAAAGAAGCAAGCAACTGCCGCGTCCGGCACCTAGGCTAGTCTTCGTCTTCGTCTTCCCCCAGCGCGGAGCGTAGGGCATCCACGTTGCGTGGGCATAGCCATTGGTGGGTGATAACCCACAAGTATAGGGGATCAATTGTAGCCTTTCTCGATAAGTAAGAGTGTCGAACCCAACGAGGAGCTAAAGGAAGAACAAATATTCCCTCAAGTTATATCGACCACCGATACAACTCTATGCACGCTTAACGTTTGCTTTACCTAGAACAAGTATGAAACTAGAAGTACTTTGTAGGTGTGATAGGATAGGTTTGCAAGATAATAAAGAGCACGTAAATAAAAACTAGGGGCTGCTTAGATAAAGAAACAACTAAGTTAGTTTAACGAGTGTAGAAAAGTGGTGGTAGGAGTTGCAGAATTGTCCCCAGGCAATCGATAACTAGATCGGTAATCATTATTACAATTTTATATGAGGGAGAGGCATAAGCTAACATACTTTCTCTACTTGGATCATATGCACTTATGATTGGAACTCTAGCAAGCATCCGCAACTACTAAAGATCATTAATGTAAAACCCGACCATAGCATTATAAGGTATCAAGTCCTCTTTACTCCCATATGCAACAACCCACCTACTCGGGTTTATGCTTCTGTCACTCAAACAACCCACCATAGGCAAATCATGAACACATTGCAACACCCTACAGTGGGGATCCCTCATGCTTGCACGACACGGAGAGCACCATAGGACAGCACCAATAATAAAACATGCAACTCAAACCAATCATGATCATCAATGAACCCATAGGACAACAAAAATCTACTCAAACATCATAGGATGGAAACACATCATTGGATAATAATATGAAGCATAAAGCACCATGTTCAAGTAGAGGGTACAGCGGGTTGCAGGAGAGTGGACCGCTGTAGATAGATGGGGGAAGGTGATGGAGGTGTTGGTGAAGATGACGGAGTTGTTGGAGTAGATCGCCGTCACGATGATGGCCCCGGCGGCGTTCCGGTGCCACCGGGAGAGAGGGGGAGAGAGCCCCCCTCCTTCTTCTTCTTCCTTGGCCTCCTCCCTAGATGGGATGAGGGTTTCCCCTATGGTCCTTGGCCTCCATTGCGGCGGAGGGGCGAGAACCCCTCCGAGATTGGATCTCTATCTCTGTTTCCTTCTGTTTCTGCGCTCCCAGATTCTGGCCTTTCACCGTTTCTTATATTCCCGGAGATCCGTAACTCCGATTGGGCTGAAATTTTAACAAGATTTTTATCCGGATATTAGCTTTCTTGCAGAGAAAGAAGGGCACCAACCACCTTATGGGGTGGCCACAAGTCAGCCTGGCACGCCCAGGGGGGTAGGGCGCGCCCCCCTGGCTTGTGGCGTCCTCGGGCACCGCCTTCTGTTGATTCCACTTCCCAAAATTCACATATATTCCAAAAAAAATCTCCGTAAGTTTTTATCCCGTTTGTACTTCGTTTGATATCGATTTTCTGCGAAACAAAAAACATGCAACAAACAGGAACTGGCATTGGGCACTGGATCAATATGTTAGTCCCAAAAATAGTATAAAAAGTTGCCAAAAGTATATGAAAGTTGTAGAATATTGGCATGAAACAAACAAAAATTATAGATACGACGGAGACGTATCAGCATCCCCAAGCTTAATTCCTGCTCGTCCTCGAGTAGGTAAACGATAAAAAAGATAATTTTTGATGTGGAATGCTACCTAGCATAATCTTGATCATATAATCTAATCATGGCATGAATATTAAGACACGAGTGATTCAAAGCAATAGTCTATATTGACATAAAAACAGTAATACTTCGAGCACACCAACAAGGCAATTGTGTCCTTTTGAAATAACATGGCCTTAGAAAGTTATCCCTACAAAATCATATGGTCTGGCTATGCTCCATCTTTCCCACACAAAGTATCTAAATCATGCACAACCCCGATGACAAGTCAAGCAATTGTTTCACACTTTTTATGTTCTCAAAACTTTTCAACTCTCACGCAATACATGAGCGTGAGCCATGGATATAGCACTATAGGTGGAATAGAATATGGTGGAGGTGATGAGGAAAAAGGAGAAGATAGTCTCACATCAACTAGGCGTATCAACAGGCTATGGAGATGCCCATCAATAGATATCAATGTGAGTGAGTAGGGATTGCCATGCAATGGGTGCACTAGAGCTATAAGTGTATGAAAGCTCAAAAAGAAAACTAAGTGGTCGTGCACATGATGAAAATTCCACTAGCTATATGAAAGTGACAAAATAGGAGACTCTTTATCATGAAGATCATGGTGCTACTTTGAAGCACAAGTGTGGAAAAAGATAGTAACTTGATGGGGATCCTTGGTGTTGAAGTAGCCCTTGTAAAAGTTGAGCTTGAAGTAGCCTTGGGAACCCACTCCACCAAAGCTTGGGATTCATCTTCATATGAGTCAATGTCCTCTTGAAGCTTGTTCTTGCCCTTGAGCGTGTGGTCTTGTGGTGGAAGGTCATCTTGAGTGTTTGTTCCCTTGGGAAGAGTATTTTCATACTTCTCCTTTTGAGGAACAAACTTGGGCTTGGGGTATTGACCTTCTTTCCATTCAACTCCATTACCCTTGAAGTAGCCAATGCCATGGTTCTTCCGGTATCCTCCGTGCTTGCGTACAATTTCCTCAAATTGCTTACACCCGTCAAGACTCTTGTAGATACCTTTCTCTATAATTCCTTTCAATAAGGCATTTTCTTGCTCAAGTGTAACTTGGCTAAGAGAATCATCATTAGTGGAATCAATAGAACTACTAGAAGCAACATCATTAGGTTAGGTATTTTTATTGTTGCTACTAGATGAAGAACCTTTCTTGCCTTTGGTACTAGTTTGTTTAGATTTAACTTGTGGCATGAATGTAGACAAGAGTAGTCGTTTGGCTAGATAAGATGAAGTCTTCTTTCGGAGACTGTCATTGATAGCTTTAAGAAACTCATGCTCTTGCTCCAAGTTGACCTTCTCGAAGCGTAGCTTCTTATGAGTCCTTACAAGCTCTCTATGATCTTCGGGAGTAGATTCATGGGCTAACTTAAGAGTGTTTAATTCTTTAGTTAGTTGTTCTATTTTCATCTTATCATCATAAAATGACTTATCTTGACTAGCATGAGAATTATCAAGTTCATTTTGACTAACATCACTAGTTTCACCAAAGTGCAAGTCATCATCACAAACCAAATCATCTTCATCACTATTGAAATCAAGATACTCGGGGTGTGATACCTTGGGGCCTTTATCCATGAAGCAACTTCCACTCCCTTTGTTTGGTGAATCTAATAGATCATAGGAGTTGGTAGTCAGTAGTGCAAGTCCGGCAACACCTTCATCTTGACTATAGTCGGAGTTGGAGTGATAGCTTCTCTCGGAGTTGTTGTCGGAGTCGGAGCCGGAAACCCATTCACCAACATGAGCTTGATGTCTTCTTGTAGCTCTTGGTGTACTTGTCCTTCTTCTCCGAATCTCTACTTCTCCTTGAGGGTCTTCATTCATAATGATCATCTCTACTCCTTCTCTCTCTTTGAGGTGATTCATTCCTTGAGCTTCGTCGTCTAGGTGACTCTTATCTTCATTTGTAGGGAGTCGTGCACTCATTTTAGTAGTGTCCGGGCTTCCCACAATTGTAGCAATTGCGGTCATGACTTGACGAACGCTTGTCTTCATATCTTGAGTTGGAGCTTCGTTCTTTGCCTCTATTCTTGTAGAACTTGTTGAATTTTTTGACCATGAGGCTTATCTCTTCATTGGTGAAAAGGTTGTCGCTTGAAGTTGTGGGAGCATCACTTGTGGCTTTGTAAGCACCGCTAGACTTGTTGTGAAGCTCTTCTTTGTCTTTGAGTGTCATCTCATGAGCAACAATCCTTCCAATGACTTCCGTAGGCTTGAGATCTTTGTAGTTGGGCATCATTTGGATCAATGTGCACACGGTGTCGTATCTCTCATCCAAAGCTCTAAGTATCTTCTTGATGATGAATTTGTCAGTCATTTCTTCGCTTCCTAAGCAGGCAATCTCATTGGTGATGAGAGCTAGCCTAGAGTACATCTCCGCGACTCCTTCACCATCCTTCATCTTGAACTTGTCAAGCTGACTTTGAAGAACATCCAATTGGGATTCTCTCATGGACTCGGTTCCTTCGTGCATTTCAACCAAAGTATCCCAAATCTCTTTTGCATTCTCAAGACGGCTGATTTTGTTGAATTCTTCGGGACATAGGCAGTTGAAGAGAATGTCGCATGCTTGAGCGTTGTATTGCAACATCTTCAATTCATCCGCGATCGCTTCATGTTCCGATTCCTTTCCATCACCAAATAATTCACCTTGCAAGCCAACACGAACAACAGCCCATACGGCGGGGTTATGACCAAGAATATGCATTTTCATTTTGTGCTTCCAACTAGCAAAATTAGTGCCATCAAAATACCGACCTCTACGAAGATAATTTCCCTCACTAGACGCCATACTCTCCTAGGTTGTGAGACCAATGCAATGGAGACCAAAGCTCCGATACCACTTGTAGGACCGAAAGTATGTCTAGAGGGGGGTGATTAGACTACTTGACGAAATAAAAATCTAGCCTTTTCCCAATTTTTAGTGTTGGCAGATTTTAGCATTCATAGCAAGTCAAGTACACCCTACACATGCATGTCTAAGAGTATAGCAGCGGAAAGTAACAACAAGTATGAGTAATAAAGGAAGGGTAGGAAGATCAAACACAATTTGTAGACACGATGATTTTTCCCGTGGTTCCGATAGGTGGTGCTATCGTACGTCCACGTTTATGGAGTCTTCAACCCACGGAGGGTAACGGTCGCGACAGTCCACGGAGGGCTCCACCCATGAAGGGTCCACGAAGTAGCAACCTTGACTATTCCATAACGGCTTCTGTCCACGAAGGACTAGCCTCACTATCGGTATATCTTCATGAAGTAGGCGATCTCCTTGCCCTTACAAACTTCTTGGTTCAACTGCACAACACGAAGTAGGAGGCTCCCAAGCGACACCTAACCAATCTAGGAGGCACCACCCTCCAAAAGGTAATAGGCTCGGCGATGTCAATGAACTCCTTGCTCTTGTGCTTCAAGATGATAGACTCCTCAACACACAATCACTCTCTCACAGATTTGGCTTGGTGGAAGAGATGGGATTGGTGGAAAGCAACTTGGGGAGGCTAGAGATCAAGATTCATATTGTTGGAATGGAATGGCATGATCTCAACACATGAGTAGGTGGCTCTCTCTCAGAAAACTGGATGGGGCAAGTATGGAATACTTCTGAGTGCTTCTTTTTCGAGTGGTGGTGAAGGGGTATATATAGGCATCTCCAAAAATCCAACTGTTACACCTAAAGTGACCAACTCGGTGACACCGATGTGTGAATATCGGTGGTACCGAAGTGACCAAAAGGTGACAACTTTTGAATCTCGGTGAGACCGATATATAAAACTCGGTTGCACCGATAAGGTAACCAACGGTCAGATTGCCAAACTCGGTGACGCCGATTCAACAAACTCGGTTGGACCGATTTTGTGAAATTGGGTAACAGAAACTTGGCAAGCTGAACTCAGTGGCACCGAAGCAGAATCGGTTTCACCGAAAGGCTAGGGTTTGGCTTAGGTCTGTCTGAGTATGGGAATCGGTGGCACCGAGTGGAAAGTGTTGGTTGCACCAATTTTGGATATTTGACTTTGGACAGACTTTTGTGGAAGAGCTTGTGTGTGTTTTTGGTGACTATCACTTGTGCACGTATGAGCATTTTGTTCACCAACAATACCTTACCCCCTTTTAATAGTATTGGCTTTCCTATGGACTCAAAGTGATTTCTCACAAAGTAAAAAGTAGATTCCTCTTGCTTGAAGCTTTGCCAATCCATTTCCTTGCATCTTGGGGTATCTCCACAATCCTTTTGCCAATCCTATCATTGAACTTTTCCTGAAATATGCTTAGTGGAAACATTAGTTCAATGACTTATATGTTGTTATTAATTACCAAAACTACCAAGAGAGCAAATGTGCTTCCACATGAAGCCAAGTTTTTTGGTAAGTTCCGAGAGTCGCCCCCTACCGCCGCTACCTCTGCAACAGGGATCGAAGTGGCTCGAGACTCGTCAGTCCTCGGCGGGTCAAATCTGTCGCAGGAGGCTTCGGCGTTTAAGTTTCGGCACCGTAACCAATCTCTCCTGAACAAGTCAAAGCAGTTGAGTCATGACTAGTATCACGTTTTCACCACCAACACCTGCAAGCGCGACAGTAAGGTCAGGAGCGGGGCAGTCAACATGGCAGAGCCGGCGGTACCCAGATACCTCAACTGGTCTGAACACCCAATCACCTGGAGCAGGGAGGACCATCCTCCCCGGGTAGACAACGCTGGCGGGTTAACTTTTGTGGAGGCACCTCAAGTCGGTGGTACACTCTGACCAAGGTCCTTATGGATGGGGGCAGCAGCATCAATATCCTGTATTATGAGACTTTCCGCCGCATGAACCTATCTGAAAGCTCCTTGCTTCCCTCCACCATGGTTTTTCATGGGATTATTCCTGGAAAGTCGGCTTACCCGATCGGGCGGATCAGACTCAATGTTGCTTTTGGTAATGAGTATGACTACAGGTGCGAGCCTCTGATGTTTGAGGTAGTCAAGATAAAGAGTGCATATCACACCCTCTTTCGACGGCCGGCTTACGCCAACTTCATTGCTCGGCCGTGTTACATTTACCTCAAGCTCAAAATGCCCGGGCGCAAGGGGACCATCACTGTTGACAGAAACCGGAAGATAGCTCAGGAATGCGAGGAAGGAGATGCAGCTTACGCAGAGTCGGCTTGTGCGGCCGAGGAGTTAAAATTTTACACCGCCAATGTGGATGCGGCTGATATGAGCCCTCTCAAGAAGCCTAATACCGAATCAGAGCCTCCACTTAAATTCAAGCCATCCGAAGATACTAAGCTGATAGACTTCACACCGGGCGACTCATCCAAACAGTTCTGTCGGATTTCGGGCTCCGCAAAACCCAAAGAAGTTCGAACACAGGGGCGTGTGTGAAGATCCCCTACAGCCTCGCCCTACCTAGCTCTCTACTCGATGATCTCTACGACGAACTCGCACGATGACGAGGAAGAAAGAGCACACGATGATTTACCCAGGTTCGGGCCACTGCAAAGCATAATACCCTACTCCTGCTTTGGTGGATTGCCTCACGAGGAGGTTTGTGGATGAACTAGTACAGTGGTGTGTCGCCTCGTGAGGGCGTTCTGGTGGTGTTACCTCTCTTCTGTTGGGTGTTTGTTGTGTCTCCCTCTCTACGGTGCAGCCTATCCTCTATATATAGCCGCGGCTCGGGTCCTCTTCCCTTATCGCAATGGCGGGAAGGGATCCCACAACTGCCAAATTCGAAGGGGGACAGGAGTACATCTTTATCCTGACGAAAGGTGGTCTTCGCCTGCAAAGTAGCTATCGATGATGCAGACGTGGGCTCGGCGATGACATCCGTCCTGCAGGGCTCGGGTCGTGGTCTTGTTGCACCGGAATGGAAACTTTGGGTGGCGCTTTGGCAACCCGCGTACGTCCTTTCTCCCTTTGCACCAAAGGGGAAACTACACCGTCAGGCGCGCTGGCGCCCACCTATCCTTCCTTGCGTCATCCTTGACTCCTGAGGCCAGGTTCTGCATAGGGATCTCCGCCACTCCGGAGGGGGCCTGAGGAGGCTCACTCCTTGCTGGTCTTGGTGCTGCCTTCTTCGTGAGCTCGGGTCCTCGCGAGGGCCTTGCCTTGAGTGGGGCCGCACCAGCCGCGCTTGGCTGACGAGGTGGGCCATGCCCTGGGCCGCAGGCAGGCAGGTCTGGGTACCCCCGTTCCCAGAACGCCGACAGTAGCCCCCGGGCCCAAGGCGCGCTCGAGCCGGCTTCTGGGTGAAGCTGCTGAGGACGGCCCGAAGCGCCGCGGGCTCCCAACGCCCGCGGGCCAGGCCCGACACGCCTCGCGCACCTGGGCGCCAACGCCCCTGTTTCCTGAGGGCGTCAGGAACCGCCCCAAGTCAAACTGACGCAACAGCCGTGCACTGCGCCGGCCATCATTACCCTTCCTTGAATGTTGTTGCTCCCTTGGGCCTCCACTCTTCGGGCCACGCGGATGCGACCCGACGGTGGTAGGTGAGGCTATGCGAAGCAGGGTTGCACGCCGATCGAGCCTGCCCTTCAACGCCCGAGGGGCGCACGACGCCTTCTCTCCCACGACGCCTTGTGGCCGCGGTTACGCCTATAAATTCGCCCTCCCTAGGGGGGGTCTTGCCATCTCAAAGCGCCCGTCTGCTCCCATTGCTCCAGAGAAAACCCTCTCCTCTTCTCAGCTTCTTCCTTTCTCCCATGGCGTCTGGAGAAAGTGCTGCCGACGCGGTGAAGCGCGTGGGGCCGTCAGCTTCATTGCCCTCTTCCGGAGGCAGCGGTGGGGGGCCCTCGGGGTCGGCTCAAGTTCGCCGGCGCTGGACCATGATCGATGAGTGAGTACTCCGCCGCCTCCTTCTTTCTTAGTGTCTTGTCCAGTGCACAGGACCTGATCCTCTCCTTCTTCCAGGGCACCTGCGGCCAAGAAACGCAGGCTCGGCGAACTCCAGGAGGAGGTAGATGCGCTGCAGGCCCAGCTGACGACCGCCGAGGCCGCCTTCCAAGCCGCTCTCAGGGGCAAAGCGGAGGCCGGGGCGGAGCTGGCGTCCCTCCAGGCCCAGGTTAAGGAGGCAGCTGACGCCGTGCAGGCCGCCCAGGATGAGGCTGCGCATGCCAAGATGCTAGAGTCCCAGCGCGCCAAGCAGTATCTTGACATCGCCCACCGCGCGGCCGGCACGGTGAGCCGGTTCATCGGAGAAGCCCCCACGCTACCCTGCGCGCATGGCCACGGGGGCTACCTCGACTTCTTCTGCAGGGTGGTGGAGACGCTGGAGACCGGCGTCTCCCACGTGAACGCGGATAGCGAGGCCGACGTGCGTGACCTCCTGGACCTCGCCTTGACGCGCGTCTTCTCCAACTTGCGCCGCCACGCCCTGGAGCTCGACCTCCAGCGCGTCGGGGAGTGGGTGCCTGTGGGGCTCCAGAAGCCCCTCCGGGACAAGGTGCGCCCGCACGTGGAGTCCCTGGTGGAGCGGTTCGTCCAGGTGCCCGCCTTCGGCGGGGAGGGCGACTCCGGCGTCGTGGCGGCCGGCGACTCGGACGGTGACAGCGACTCCTCCACCTAGGCCTCCCCCGTCTTCCTTTCCTGGTACCTGTAATATTGCGTTAGTGTTTTGCGTATTACCTTTGTCTCGTCCCTCCTTTTCCACTACACCACGACACTCAAAGCACCATCAGACAATCTGTCGGCCTAGGTCAGATAAGGCGACACATTTTGTGTCGGCAAAGACCTTTCCCGATAGAAAGGAGCTGTCGCCTATAGTCCTGTCGGGATAGGTCTTTGCCGACAAAAATATTTATGCCAACAGATAATGTGAAAACATTGACGGGATCTATGCCGACAGACATTTCTACAGCGATAGACAAGCTTATGCCGATAGTTCGTCCGACACTGTGCTATGCCGACGGATTGTGTGACACCATAGCTACACCGACAGATAGTGCATTGGCCTTTTCTATGCCGACAGTTTATCTGCCAGTGTGTTATGCCAACAGATAATGTGACATGCAACACTTCTACCGACACACTTAGTGCGAGGGTTATATATTTCAGCATAAATGCAAATGCACCATATATTTACATGAAATTAAAATCATAATATTCAATTCATGTTAAGTATGCAATACAATTGCACTCCTCTATTCATCACAAGATAACAGCCAACGCATTCAACATATATAGATGATTCCAATTGCACTCTTCCATTCATCACAAGATATCAGCCAATGCATTGGTTCAACATACATTGAAGATTCACTAGTTTTCTTCACTAAAGTTAGCTACAGCCATTAAAGGAAACACCCAAGTTGACATTCAGGTCATGGCTGTTACAAAATATGATGAGCAAGCTCTCAAGAGACCACTCGTTTGATCACTTGACTACTACAAAATATTATGGAAGATACCCAGTCTTCGATCAAGCCGACATCAACTTCCATATGAACAAAATGCGTTGACCATGTTCCATGTTATGGACAAAAAGCGATCCGCGGAACATCTTAGATCAACTTCAGTACTTGCTACTTTCTCCCATTTGTCCCTGCGAAAGAACTTGTATCTTTGAGCAATCTTAGAAAATGAGAAGCACATGCAACAAAATGAAGTTAGGATGGAATAGAAGTGATTTTCTAGACCATAGTGCATCCAGACCTATGCTCAACTACGTTGATGAATGAAAATAAATACTTTTGACAACAGAATTGCAAAAGCATGCTAATCCACACTACTAGATTACTGGTAGTGGTGTTCGCCCTATTCCATCACAGACAGCAATGGTGGAGCTTCTCAGGGGCGAACCTGGGCGGTCGCCCCCCCCCCCAGCAAAAATAAAACTTTGGTTTACAGAATGGGCAGGAATGATTAAAGTAAACCATTGATGCATTTTACAAAAGAAAGATAGCTGAATGTAAAGGTAATGAACCAACATTAACTGGAATAGAACCCCTTTCAGCATATTCGCAAAAAAATGTTCAACCTACTTTTCAATATCTACTTTATCATAGTGATACAATTCTGGGAAGAAAAAAAATGCTCGCCCCTCCTGAGATTTATGTAAAGATAAAACATGACATATATGCCAACATACTTGTGTGCCTTTTGTGTCAAGTGTGTGTCAGTGAGAGAGCAGAAGAGTGCCAATGCATATTAATTATTATTTGGTACAGAGTGTGTGTATATATATGACAAACATTGGCAAATCTCATATATCTTTAATTAATTAGCACATTTTTTTGGCAGGGTATCCTTAGAACATGTTATTCAGTTCTTTAAAGGTTCCTACTTCCTTCTTTGTAGAGAGTAAAAAGTAAAATATATCTGATCCATCACATGGTGATGTTGATAGGAATAATACCTGAACTCTGCGATGACGACAACGGTGACTTGCTGCAAGGTTTGATCTACAAAAGTAACAATTAGTTAGCATCAGGTGATAGTGTAACTGACACAGGAAAGTTTATAAATTATATATTTACCCTATTTGATGGTCATGCAATGGACATGTGGTGAGCATCACCCATTGTTTGCATTCCATCATATCCATGAGCAAGCTCCACATCTCTTTTCAATACAACATTCACAAGAACTTTGTAATACTGCAGCCCAAGAACTTCACCTCCCACTATGGTGTCTTGGTTGGTTGAGGTAACCATTGCCTTTGCCACAGGATCAGATCTCACCAAATGATATAATATGACATTCCTACCAACCTAAATCATGCATCGTCTATCAGAAACATGAATAATAGCAAACAACACAACAACATATATGTAGTTAAGAGATGAGATGATTACAAGGCTTTCTTCTTGATCTTGAGAGGCTTGACGGACGCTTGGAGTGGCTGCATGGCTTCTAGGTGGTACATGTGTGGATGCAACATTATGACTAGATGGTATACGCTTCTGGATGAACAAGCCTCTGTCTTCCTGGACTGCATCATGATGACCCTCATATTCCTCTTCCTCATCGTCATCATCCGGTGCAATACGTGAGAACTATGGAGGGGCACAAACAGGAAATGAATTAGTGTACCTATGATTCACATGTCTTAACAAAAGTAGATAACTAAGAACTTTACCACGGGTCGAGAGATAGAATTAGGAGGCGAAGGAGTGGGCGTTTCCACATTGTGACTTCCTTTTCAAAGCATGATGTGTTGCATCTGATTGATTTGTCGTTGCATTTCTTGCATTTGTTCCTTTAAAGTTGAAACTTCATGTTCGGCTCTTCGACGAAGCTGCATTTCCATTGCAAGCTTTGTGGGCAATTTAGCTTTTGTTCCAGGTGCACCCACACTCTGAGGTGTTGGCCCCATACCCAACATATGGACATGTCCTATTGGTTCCTTCTCTCCAAAAGTAGGTGCATAAAGATCCCCTTCTTCAATAGAATTTCCCTCCAATTCCGGGTGGAGTGCAGCTTTAGTTTGAAGTTTTGTCTACAAAAAACAAAGCAAATGTGGTACTTCAAGTTTTTTCCACGATGAAGCCACATGCATGATATTACTACAGAAAAGAGATGATGAATGGTACATGTGACTTACAACTAGTGGCACTGCTAGTGGGGTAAGAACTCCGGTTTTATTACTTGTATGTACTTCGACAAAAAAATTGTCTCTCCCTGGATAGTACCCAAGTTTTTGAGCCTGCAACCAATTTATTTCACTAATAAGCAAAACTGATCTGATACAACACTTTCAAAAATATGTGCTTGAGTAGTTGAGTCTACCATTTCATGACCAACACAAGCAAAACTCTTGCCGCCAGCTACATGTAGCAATTTTAAATTGGAACGATTTTGTTTGTTTCTAGCAGTGCTAGCCTAAAATAAGATGTAAACAATGAGTTAAGCTATGATAAAACATGAAGACACTAGTTCAATTCTAACCCAAAGTAAAACAGATTGTGCCTTACCTCAGATTCTGGTTTTCTCTAATGATCGATAAGCTTTACCCAATCATCTTTTTGAATTCTTCCATCACGTCTTTCCATAAGTTCCTCATCTGTCAATATGGAATCAAACTTCTCCTTTAGGTCCGACTTAAATTATCTCCATTTTTTGCAACCGCGGCCATAAAGTATTCAAAAGTAGCTTCATCCACCTCAAAATATGACTTGCCAAACATGAAAAAGAAGCCATTGAGCAAAAGCCAGGTAGCAAAAATAGAAAATGTAGGAAAAAATACATTTTGACAATCTAAACTACCTTTATGTCATTCCATAGCTTAAACTTTGCCTCGGGTTCAATATATCTCCAGTCCTCAGTTAGCACCGACAATTCCTTCCTTACCAATGTTCAATGAAATTAGCAAATGTTTTACCATTAGTCCCAATAGGTTGACCATGCTCATTTAGTTCGACTTTTTGCTTAGGTTGGTCTCTATCATATATCTTCTTTAATTCAGTGGGACCCCTTCCTCTCTTCTTCTTTTGATGTACAGTCATATCTGAAGCATTTTCTTTACAATGCAAAAGGAATGAGTGAGAAGGATGGAGCAGCACTAAATACATGAAATTAGCAAATCGAAAGTGCAAATCTGCACTCATAAATCTGAAGTGTTCAGAAAATAAACAAGTTCTGACTACAGGGAGAAATGAGAATGATGGAGCAGCACTAAAATACCTTGAATGTCATATGAGCCATGTTCTATGGATTCATTATTGGGATCTTCAACATCATGATTTAACCTTGACTGGGAACGCAGGTTACATCCTCCATTTGCAACTTCACTTGTGCAGTTATTTGACTAGGAAAAAAACATAAATATGTGTGAAAGATGGTACACAATGCTAGTGAACAATGAGTAGTACATTGAATGTAAGCAATGAGAAGCACACAACCTTTTTCCTTTTCTTGGGTTGTTGTGATGAACCTGCTTTCTCAGTAGGATTCTTGTTTCCTACCAATGCTTCATTCCTTTTGAGTTCTATAAGAGCTCTGACCTTCATCTCATTTTCTGCAATATTAGCAAGCCTTGTAGCTTCAGGAAGCAGAGGGACCTCGCTTCCTCCTCTTGTTCCTACCATCTTTTTTCCTGCAAGTGACAAGTGTTAGAACAAGATGCTTCACAGACAATAGTGGATAGAATATACATAGCAAGCAGATTAAAACACAAGGCAGCAACAAAATAAAATGCAAGCGCCCCTTACTTTCTAGATTTTTTAGCATACACAATTCTCCCATCTATGTCTGTTCTAGCACAATCAATGCTTTGAAGATCATCATGAAAACATGAATAGATATGTGGATCAACCATTGGCATAGCGGTCTCTACATCCTCATCTTCAGCTTCATGCATGGATATGAGCCTCGTGGATTGTAGTGGCTAACAGTAACCCATTCAACATCAATTGGGTCTTCAACATAGAAAACTTGAGTTGCTTGTGACGCTAAGATGAAAGGCTCAGCCGATATATTTTCACCAGTATTGACCAAATGCTTGAAATTCAGAGAAGTTACCCCAAGGCGATCCACTTTTACCCACTTGTCTTTCCTGCGGTTGTCAACCCAATCACATTTGAAGAGAACTATTTTTCCTTTATTTTGGTAGTTCAACTCAAAAATTTCCTTTATGATACCGTAAAATGTTTGGTTTTCTATTATCATATTATCATTGTTTCCTTTTTCATAACGAGTAGTCTGTGCAACTAGAGCTACACCATAATTTTGCACTGGCCTACCATCATCATAGGACTGCGTATGAAAATGTAACCCATTTCTAGTATAGCTATTGTACTGTTGGGCAACTTTGGATGGCCCCTGAGCTAAAATACTTATCTCCTCAGGCACTTTGTCACCCATTTCTTCCACCTGTGAATATGGAATGTAGTATTTTTAAAATTGGATGGAACTCACTACATATACATAGATCACAAGAAAACAGAGACATGTGACCAACTTACATGCTTCTTAAACCACTCATGGAAGGACTCGTGCTGGACACGACTAATTTGTCGATTATTTTTAAGACCAATTGAGGAAATATATTCCTTATGCTTGCTGCAGAGTATTCAGCACTTCAGCAACAAGCATAAATAAATTGGAAATTGCAAAAAAAAGTGGACAACTTACTTCAAATAAGGTTCTATGTGGTCATAGTTAAACAAGACATGTCTATGAGCTTGAAGCCAAGTCTTGTTGTCCAATGACACAGAATGCTTGCCAACTAATCCTCGACCAAGGTTGTTGAAGAAAGGTGTCGTACTACTGGTTTCCATACCCAAACCTTGATCATTTCTAATTTCTCGAGTAAACCGAGTTTCCCCTTGTAAATACCGACAACAGTAGGTAAGAGTCTCATCAAATAAATAGCTCTCAGCTATCGATCCCTCTGGATGACTTCTAGTATGAACAAAGCCCTTACACCGGCACAAATACCTACAGCGAGATAAACACATCATATGTCTATGGCTATTTGCAGAACCATACTTCTGCTGCTATAAAAGTGGCTAGTAACAATTACCTCTCTATAGGGAACATGTTGCGAAAATGCACTGGACCAGCTATTTTTGCTTGGGCTGGAAGATGCACCATCAAGTGTACCATAATCTCAAAAAAGGATGGCGGGAATATAGTCTCAAGAATGCTCAATGTCTCAGCTATTTCAGCCTCTAGTTTTTCCATATCACTAACAGAAATAACATGCGAGTAAATCTTCTTGAAAAATTGCTTACACGAATCAGTGCTGCACTAACTTTTTCGGGCAATAGCCTTCTCACAGCAAGTGGTAGCAAATGCTGCATTAAGATGTGGTTGTCATGGCTCTTTAGCCCGATTATTTTCCTTTCCTTGACATGCACATTACCACAGATATCAGCTTCTAACCCGTAAGGAAACCTAGCTCCTTTAAATAATCCACAAAATAACTTCTGTTGGGCAACATTCATTTCATAAGGTGCTGGAGGTAAATAGAATTTACCTTCTACTTCAAGTTCAACAAGATGAAGGTCACTTCTAATGTTTAGAGCTTCGAGGTCCAATCGAGAGTTCAGATTATCCTTAGATTTTCCATCAATGCACAACAATGTGTTGATTATGTTCTCGCATACATTTTTCTCTTTGTGCATGACGTCTAAGTTGTGACGCAACAACAAGCTCTCCCAATATGGCAGCCTAAAGAAAATAGACTTCCTTTTCCAAACTATTAACGGCTCATCGTCCTTGCGCTTCCGCTTGGTTTTCTTTTTCCCGGATGGATCCTTCCCAAAAACCGTATGCGTATCTTTCGTCTGAGCAACAATTTATGATCCAGAGAGAGGAATAGGTGCTGGCCTATGCTCAACAACGCCAT
The DNA here is from genome assembly GCA_039707655.1 of Elymus sibiricus. Taxonomy (NCBI): domain Eukaryota; kingdom Viridiplantae; phylum Streptophyta; class Magnoliopsida; order Poales; family Poaceae; genus Elymus; species Elymus sibiricus. The sequence continues at coordinate 144,478,075 of CM077675.1, forward strand.
CAAAAGAATGGGTATTGGACCTAAAGGGGTGGTGTGCATCTAAGAACCTGCGATGACCCATGTAGCATGTCTTGGTGCCATTATTCAGCCTAAGAGAACATGTGTCAGAATGGCATTCAGGACAAGCTTCTTCACCAGAGGTGGTACAACCAGTTGTATACCCTAGGCCTGGGAAATCATGAATGGTCCACAATATGGCAGCCTTCAAATTAAAGAACTCTTCTTTCGAAGCATCATATGTTCTGACACCATGAAGAAACATATCTACCATATCATCAACTAGCGGCTCTAGATAAACATCCATATCACTACCGGGAGCATGTTTACCAGGAATCAACAATGTGAGAAAAAAATTTGATTGCTTCATGCACATCCAAGGAGGAAAGTTATAAGGAATCAAGATGACAGGCCAAACACTATAATTAACGTTATTGGATCTAAATGGATTAAAACCATCTGCTGCATATCCAAGCCTAAAATGACGGCTGTCCTTAGCAAAGTCCACATGCACCTCATCAAAATACTTCCATTGAGCAGAATCAGCTGGATGCCTGATCAAACCATCTTTCGTACGCCCTTCATCATGCCATCTGGTGAGAGCTACTGTTCTAGAACACATAAACAACCTCTGGAGCCTTTTCTTTATTGGAAAATAACAGAGAACCTTCCTAGGTACCTTGTGGACACGTTTTCCATCTAGACTCTTCTTTTCATATTTCCATCGTGAAGTATTGCATATTGGACAAACATCACCTTAGCATGGTTTTTCCAAAAGAGGATGCAATCATGTTCACATGCATGAATACTAACATATCCAAGTCCTAGGCATTTCACCAATTTCTTAGCTTCATTATAGTTCTTAGCTAGTGAGGACCCTTCAGGAAAAGCATCATTAAGTAGATGTAGCAGCAGGTTAAAACTTTTGTCTGACCATCCAGCAAGCAATTTCACATGAAGTAGTCTAATTATGAAACGCAGTTTTGAGAACTTCTTACACCCAGGATATATCTCTTGACCAGAATCATTTTTCAACTTTTGAAGAGCTTCTAAATATGCATCAGTCTGCTCAGAAACTATGTCATCTTCGAAGCCCCCCTCCTTATCTACACCGCCCCCTAAGTCTCCAAGCAAATTAGAAATGTCATCCTCTTCGGGTGACTCCTCCTCAACCTCATTATCATGAGCGTTGGGAACATTCAAGAAAGAAGAACTAGATTCTCCATGAAAAATCCAAGTTTTATAGCCACGGAGAAACCCCTCACATATCAGATGCTCACGCACCTCTCTTTCTTCATTCCAAAATGAGTTTGAACAGTTCTTACAAGGACATAATATTTTGTTTCCGGATGAATTATTAAATGCAAAGCTTAAGAATTTTTCCACCCCTTCCAAATACACCTTTGTGTGCCTACATGTTATATAAATATGCATACGCATTAGATCAGATGTAGTTAAATAATTGCTAAGCACCCTATAACCGCTAAAAATTGTGTCTTATACCTAGGCTCATCCATCCACCTTTTGTCCATGGTGACTGCACCTTCACAAGTGATTCACAGACTACTAAGTGAAATGTAAAGACTCAGAACTTCGATGTTGCTGCAAAAATTGGCATTTACTATGAACATACATATCAAATAGAAAAAAAACTTAACACATGGACATTGAGATCCTAAAACCGGTCTGGATGCACGTAATCATATGGCTGCAAGAGAGATCTATCTATGATGAACTAATAGTTCAGTAAGCATTAACAGATCACACTAAGTAGTGTTCACACAATCAAATCTGCAACTACTTGAAATACAAAATGAACAACAAAAAAGAAACTGAAATAATATCATGCAATATCCAATCAGCTCATCACGGGAGGCATATGAGCAAGCATCCATGTGTGACCTACATACACATCTAGTGCAGGAACAACTGAACAAGGATTTGAGGTGGAGGATGAGAGGAGCTACGGACTCACGTTGCCTGATCGCTGAGTGTCTTCCGCGGTTGAAGACGTGAGGGAGAAGAGCGCCGAGGTGCACGGCCATTCGCCACAGTGCAGAGCTAAGCCGCTGTCGTTGGCGGCGGCCAGCACGCTAGGTTTGAGGGGTGACAAAGCTGGGGAAGGAGAGGGCACTTCCGATGCGGCAGCGGCGGCGTAGTGGGGCCTGGCGGAGGCGGAGTAGTGGTCCCGGGCGACGGCGCAGGGCGGGGCACCGGCGCAAGTAGGGGTAGGGCGGTGGCACGGGTAGGGGCGGCGGCGCAGTGGGTCGAGCGGCAGTGGGTCAGGCGCAGGTTTAGGGGATTTGGGGATTTAGGTCCAGGCACAAAGAGGTCGAGGGTTTTTTATTTGCTTTTTCTTTTTTTTCTGCTCGCATGGCGCGCACTTGGCCCTCTTTTCGCGCCACATTTTTTGGGTGTGGGGGGAGGCGAACAACGCCGACACTTTTTGTGACCCAATGAATCGGCGACACATAGACAAACGCTAAAGGCTCTATCTACCGACAGAAATTACGTCAGTGCTCCTATAGAGCTTTGCCGACGGATAATGTGTCATGAGCTTATATAACAGTGACATACTGTGTGTCGGTATAGTTTGGGACAAAAAAAGTGTCGGTGATGCTGACCTATATCAACAGATGCATGTAGCCTTTTAGTGTCGTGGTGTAGTGTTCTTAAATCGCCGATCGCCTGCTTGCCGTGACGTGACTTAATTTCTTTGCGCGGGGCTTGGCACCGATGCCGATGTGGCCCGGTGACGGCGGCTGGCTGGGCCCTTACGAGGCGTTCTCTCCTGACGGGCTGCTCGTGGCCGCCGCTCCCCGGGTTCGTGGCCTTGCCGCTCGTCGTGGCAGGGTCCCTCCCCTCACGCTGTTATTCCTGGCACCTCAGGCCTCTGGGATCTCGGTTGCTGCGTGTGGTGGCCCGCAGTACCTGCATCCTCACATTAGTGCGCACAACCCTTATCCCGTCCTCGGGCCGTCATTGGATCAGGAGGCTCTTGCTTGGTTCGGTAGGGTACTTAGCTTGTAGGGCGGTGACGATCTTGTGCGTCGTGAGGTGCGGCCGGGTTGTCCAGATAGTCCGCGATTCCACCTGGGATGTTTCCTCCTTATCTGTGGCATGGTTTGGGGGCATCTCTCGTTGCTCTGTGTCTGCAGGCCCCAGTCCCGCACATTTCTCGGCCACCGTAAGGGGCGTCCGGATCACCAGGACGCAACTACGGGGTGAGGCCTCGACACCCTTGATACCGACCGGATCACTAGGACGATGTCAAGGGGCGAGAGGCTATATGACCGGTAAGGCTCCTGAGGCGCGCTGCTCAGGAGCCCCCCTTTGATGCTCAAGCAGCTATACGTCGACAGGTCCCAGTCCCGCACATTCCTCAACCACCGTAGGGGCATCCGGATCACCAGGACGCGACTACGAGGTGAGGCCTCGACACCCTTGATGTCGATCGGATTGCCAGGACGACATAGAGGGGCAAGTGGCTATATGACCGGTAAGGCTCCTGAGGCGCGCTGCTCAGGAGGCCCCCTTGACGCTCGAGCAACCCCCATTCCGTCCTGCCGGTTGCTGCCTCAGGAGGCACTGGGGCCTCCCGAGGCTCCGTGTTGTGGTGCTGCGCGGGGGTAGAAGACCCCGAGTGGGGATCGACCGCCGAAAGATGCAAGTCCTTGAGGCAACAGGGCCTTGCTATCCTGCTCCGAGGCGCCTTGGGGAGGGCCGGAGCACACGAGCCCTTGCGAAACACCAATTCAGAGAAAGAGACTCCAAGACTAGAGAAAACGAAAGAACGATCAGAGAAAAGTTCCCGCCCCTTTTTCTTTTTAGAAATAGAGTTTCGAAATCCTCAAACTTCATTCCAAAAAGTGGCAATTCGAACACCAGAAAGAAGCAAGCAACTGCCGCGTCCGGCACCTAGGCTAGTCTTCGTCTTCGTCTTCCCCCAGCGCGGAGCGTAGGGCATCCACGTTGCGTGGGCATAGCCATTGGTTGGTGATAACCCACAAGTATAAGGGATCAATTGTAGCCTTTCTCGATAAGTAAGAGTGTCGAACCCAACGAGGAGCTAAAGGTAGAACAAATATTCCCTCAAGTTATATCGACCACCGATACAACTCTACGCACGCTTAACGTTCGCTTTACCTAGAACAAGTATGAAACTAGAAGTACTTTGTAGGTGTGATAGGATAGGTTTGCAAGATAGTAAAGAGCACGTAAATAAAAACTAGGGGCTGCTTAGATAAAGAAACAACTAAGTTAGTTTAACGAGTGTGGAAAAGTGGTGGTAGGAGTTGCGGAATTGTCCCTAGGCAATCGATAACTAGATCGGTAATCATTATTACAATTTTATATGAGGGAGAGGCATAAGCTAACATAGTTTCTCTACTTGGATCATATGCACTTATGATTGGAACTCTAGCAAGCATCCGCAACTACTAAAGATCATTAAGGTAAAACCCGACCATAGCATTATAAGGTATCAAGTCCTCTTTACTCCCATATGCAACAACCCACCTACTCGGGTTTATGCTTCTGTCACTCAAACAACCCACCATAGGCAAATCATGAACACATTGCAACACCCTACAGTGGGGATCCCTCATGCTTGCACGACACGGAGAGCACCATAGGACAACACCAATAATAAAACATGCAACTCAAACCAATCATGATCATCAATCAACCCATAGGACATGAAAAATCTACTCAAACATCATAGGATGGAAACACATCATTGGATAATAATATGAAGCATAAAGCACCATGTTCAAGTAGAGGGTACAGCGGGTTGCGGGAGAGTGGACCGCTGTAGATAGATGGGGGAAGGTGATGGAGGTGTTGGTGAAGATGACGGAGTTGTTGGAGTAGATCGCCATCACGATGATGGCCCCGACGGCGTTCCGGTGCCACCGGGAGAGAGGGGGAGAGAGCCCCCCTCCTTCTTCTTCTTCCTTGGCCTCCTCCCTAGATGGGATGAGGGTTTCCCCTATGGTCCTTGGCCTCCATTGCGGCGGAGGGGCGAGAGCCCCTCCGAGATTGGCTCTCTATCTCTGTTTCCTTCTGTTTCTGCGCTCCCAGATTCTGGCCTTTCACCGTTTCTTATATTCCCGGAGATCCGTAACTCCGATTGGGCTGAAATTTTAACAAGATTTTTATCCGGATATTAGCTTTCTTGCAGAGAAAGAAGGGCACCAACCGCCTTATGGGGTGGCCACAAGCCAGCCTGGCGCGCCCAGGGGGGTAGGGCGCGCCCCCCTGGCTTGTGGCGCCCTCGGGCACCACCTTCTGGTGATTCCACTTCCCAAAATTCACATATATTCCAAAAAAAATCTCCGTAAGTTTTTATCCCGTTTGGACTTCGTTTGATATGGATTTTCTGCGAAACAAAAAATATGCAACAAACAAGAACTGGCATTGGGCACTGGATCAATATGTTAGTCCCAAAAATAGTATAAAAAGTTGCCAAAATTATATGAAAGTTGTAGAATATTGGCATGAAACAATCAAAAATTATAGATACGACGGAGACGTATCAGCATCCCCAAGCTTAATTCCTGCTCGTCCTCGAGTAGGTAAATGATAAAAAAGATAATTTTTGATGTGGAATGCTACCTAGCATAATCTTGATCGTATAATCTAATCATGGCATGAATATTAAGACACGAGTGATTCAAAGAAATAGTCTATATTGACATAAAACAGTAATACTTTGAGCACACCAACAAGGCAATTGTGTCCTTTTGAAATAACATGGCCTTAGAAAGTTATCCCTACAAAATCATATGGTCTGGCTATGCTCCATCTTTCCCACACAAAGTTTCTAAATCATGCAAAACCCCGATGACAAGTCAAGCAATTGTTTCACACTTTTTATGTTCTCAAACCTTTTCAACTCTCACGCAATACATGAGCGTGAGCCATGGATATAGCACTATAGGTGGAATAGAATATGGTGAAGGTGATGAGGAAAAAGGAGAAGATAGTCTCACATCAACTAGGCGTATCAACGGGCTATGGAGATGCCCATCAATAGATATCAATGTGAGTGAGTAGGGATTGGCATGCAATGGGTGCACTAGAGCTATAAGTGTATGAAAGCTCAAAAAGAAAACTATGTGGTCGTGCAAATGATGAAAATTCCACTAGCTATATGAAAGTAACAAAATAGGAGACTCTTTATCATGAAGATCATGGTGCTACTTTGAAGCACAAGTGTGGAAAAAGATAGTAGCATTGTCCCTTCTCTCTTTCTCTCATTTTTTTTCTTTTTCTTCCCCTTTTTTATTTTTTTTCTTTTTGGTGGGCATCTTTGGCCTCTTTTTTTTTTATTTGGGCTTCGCTGGCCTCTTTTATTTTTTGTAAAGTCCGGAGACTCATCCCAACTTGTGAGGGATTCATAGCTTCCATCATCCTTTTCTCACACGGGACAAATGCTCTAATAATGGAAATCATCACACTTTTATTTACTTACAACTTGATACCTAGAACAAAATATGACTCTATATGCAATATGAAAGTGGTGATGCATGTCATGAAAAACGGAACGGTGGAAGTTGCATGGCAATATATCTCAGAATGGCTATGGAAATGCCATAATAGGTAGGTATGGTGGCTCTTTTGAGGAAAATATATGGTGGCTGTTTTGAGGAAGGTGGGTTTGATGCACCGGCGAAAGTTGCGCGGTACTAGAGAGGCTAGCAAAGGTGGAAGGGTGAGAGTGCGTATAATCCATGGACTCAACATTAGTCATAAAGAACTCACATACTTATTGAAAAAGTCTATTAGTTATCAAACAAAGCATTAGACGCATGCTCCTAGGGGAGAGGTTGGTAGGAGTTAACCATCGCGCGCTCCCGACCCACACACAAAGGTTGACAATCATTAAACAAATCATGTTCCGACTTCGTTACATAATGGTTCGCCATACGTGCATGCTACGGGAATCACAAACTTCAACACATGTATCTCTCCAATTCACAACTACTCACTAGCATGACTCTCATATTACCATCTTCATATCTCAAAACTATATGCAAGGAATCAAACATATCATATTCAGTGATCTACAAGTTTTATGTAGGATTTTATGACTAACCATGTGAATGACCAACTCCTGTTAACTCTCTAAATAGATATAAGTGAAGCATGAGTGTTTAATTCTTTCAACAAAAGATATGCCCACGCTCTAACAAATATATGTGAAGCAAAATTGCATTCTACAAATGGTGGTTTTCTATGTGTAGAGAAACAGGCAATCCAAACTTCAAATGATATAAGTGAAGCACAAGAAGCATTCTATAAAGCCATACTCAAAAGATATAAGTGAGGTGCAAAGAGCCTTCTATAAATCAACCAAGGACTTTCTCATACCAGCATGGTGCATTGTTAAAAGAAAAATAAAAAGCACACGACGCTCCAAGATTTACGCATATCATGTGACGAGTAAAAATATAGCTCCAAGTAACATTACCGATTGTTGTTAGAAGAAAGAGGGGATGCGTTCCGGGGCATCCCCAAGCTTAGTTTCTTGGGAGTCCTTGAATATTACCTTGGGGTGCCTCGGGCATCCCCAAGCTTAGTCTCTTTCCACTCCTTATTCCTTCATCCATCGTGATCTCACCCAAAACTTGAAAACTTCAATCACTCAAAACTTAACAAAACCCTCGTGAGATCCGTTAGTATAATAAAGCAAATTACCACTTTAAGTACTATTGCAAACCCATTCACATTTTATTTTTGCATTGTAGCTACTGTATTATAACTTCTTTTATGGCTTATACCACCGATAAAATCAATAGTTTCATCGAAACTAGCAAAACAATGCATCAAAAACAGAATATGTCTTAAACAGGATAGTCTGTAGCAATCTGAACATTCACCATAATTATGTAACTCTAAAAATTCTGAAAACTTAGGAAAAAATAAAAAAAATCATAGCAGTACTGTGTAAAACATTCAGAAACTTTTGACATTCCAGTAAAAAATGTAAATTCACGCACTACAGCCAAAGTTTCTGTTTTTGCACTGCACACACCAAACAAGCAATCTAATCATCCTAAAGGCAAATCTTGGCACATTATTTTTATAATACAAAGGATTTATACAAGGGGATAATTATTTTTGTTGAAAAGTTTCTGTAATTAAGATTCACAAGGTTTCCATGGGCATGAACAAAGTTCAAGGCTAGCTCCCACTTTCACAATGCTCGTCCCTCGCACTTTCACTTTTCTTTTTGAAAAAGTTTTAGGTTCCCCTATTTATTTTTTTGTTTTTTAAACTATATAAAAGCACACAACAGAATAAAATGACTCTCTAAAACTTCCAGGTTGTCTCCCTGGCAGCGCTTTCTTTAAAGCCATTAAGCTAGGCATAAAGTGCTCAAGTAATGGATCCACTGTAACACCCCAAAAATCGGGTTATCGATTTTTGTGCTGTTATTCCTTCCTAGCTTTTCTCTCCCGAATTTTTCCTCTGGAATTTGGCAAGTGACCAGGTGAATCCAGTCTTTCCCCAACCTCTCAGTGCCTTTCCCATGCTCTTGTGCCAGTCAACCCTCCGTCAGTAAACCCCGAATCTTATCCAAACCCTAGTTCCGAAGTATTGGAACTGGAAATCCTGCCTTTGTGATTACAAAGGAGCCATCATTTCCCTTGCCCTGCTAATCCTTCCAAAATTCGCAGAGATCCTTCTTCCCTCCTAAACCCTAGATGTGCAAAAATATTGCCAAGTCATATGCAATATTTTCCCTCTAGAATTAATTCCTTTTTCTGCCATTCTGAGGAATTAAATCCAGGAAAATATCTATCCATCTCGAGAGGTCATGAAAACTTGTGGAGATATTCTTTGTAGATATATTGAGCTCTCATAAAAATATTGGCTATAATTAAACTAGGGAAATTGCATTTTCCTATTTAAAGCCAATATTCCAATTTGGGGCCTTTCCAAAGGAACTACCATTTTGGTAGCTAGGAAAATTCCCAAATAATTTGTGGAGCTTCTCATATCCATATCTTCCCCAATTCCATCAAAATATCAAGTTACCCAATTCAAGTTTTGAGCACCACTTCCATTTGCAAAATCTGTCCAGGTTTCCAGTTTGCAAAGGAGGTGCTAGATTCCTTGATCTCCTTGGGCTGAATTTTTGCAGGGTAATTAATTATGATAAATTACCCTTGTCCACCAAACATTAGGCCATTCCCTCTAGCCAATGTGTCTCAGCAAATTATTCAAGTCCCTGTCCAGATTGGAGCATTGTGAAGAAAGTACCATTTTAATTTATGCAAATGGTATGAAACTTTTACAGTGCCTCCATATGCCTAAATAATTTGTCTCCTCCAAGTTTGAACCATTTTCATCTAGCTAATTCCCCAGAACCATCTGATTTCTATTTCTGCCCAGTCTCGCACTTTCTGAAGGAAGTGCTTGATTCCTTGATTCAATTGAGCTGAAATTTGGCAGGGAAGTACATATTGATATATTACTTCTGTCAACCAAAAATCAGCTCAACTATCCAAGCCAATCTTTTTCCATGATTTTCTCAAGTTTCTGTTCTGATTGTATCTCTGTGAAGGAAGTACCATCATAGATGATCAATGTGACCTGAAACTTGTTTAGCTATCTCCCATGACCAAATAATCCCTTTCCCCCAAAAATCAATCAAGTCTATGTAGCCAATTGACCCCAGCATCATATCTTGCATTTCTGGTCAGATTGCCAAGTTACAAAGGAAGTACCATCTAGAGTTGATTGTTTTAGCTGAGACTTTGCCAAATATATGACCTTAGTAGACGATTGACTCATGCCAAGGATCAGGCCAAGGTGAGCACTGTGCTGGCCACACCACAGCACAAACAGGTTGCTGCTGGCAACTGTTTGATCATGGTTCAGTCACCTCAGGCCTCCCAATTGTCATTCATCTCCATAGGTCAACTCAGGATAGGAGGGAGAAGAGACTAGACATGGTTTCGCTCCATGTAGGGCATGGCAAGGCCCTGGACGCGTGGTGACCACGCCCGATGCTGCCAAAACTGTGCTCTGTAGATTGCCAAAATTGACGCATTTCCAGTTAGCTCTAGCTTGTCCAGCAGCGCCGTAGAGCTTCCTAGCGTGCGCGTGAACTGTCCAGAGCTCTCTCCCCCTTGTTCCCTAGCTGTGGAAGCCTCTGCCGGCGTCCCGAAGCTCCGGACGCCATCTTGGAGCTTCGGCCATCGTCGCGGAGCTTCTCGCCGAGCCTATTTAAGGACGAGCCCGAGCCCCCCCCAACCGACCACCAGAAACCCACCAGCCTTCCCCATCGAACCCCGGACCTCTCCCTCCATAGCTGCCGCCAAATGCCATCGCCATTGCCCCGGTCCCCTCGTCGCAGTCGAGCCCTGGAGCCCCGCAAGCACCCCTAGTCGACCCCAGGAGCGTCCCCTGCACCACCGCTCAATTCTGCCCCATCCAATTCGGCCGGAGGAGCTCGCCATGCTCGCCTCTGTCAATGGCCGTGGCGGCTGTCCGCCTCAAGTTGCTGCCACCTGGGTCGCCTCTTGCGACTGCGGGCTGCCCCCACGGATACAGCAGGGCCCGGCGGCCACATCCCACTCGCCGGCGGGCGCAGCTGAACCGAGGAGCGCCGGCGGCGAGCGAGGCCCGAGCCACTGCGGCCTTCTCCTGCCCCGTCGGGCGAAAGAGGATGAGGCAAAGGGAGGAGGGAGCGGATAGAGTGGGGCCCTCCTGTACGTCTCTAGGGCGTTGACCAGCCCGGGCCCGCTGGCAGTTAAGTGGAAACGTACTTTGGTAAAGTACGCTTTCAACTGATCAAAGCGTATTTCGCCACGGTGTTGGAACTGAATACGTGTTCACTGCACGAACGCGTATTTTCAGAAATGCGTTTTCAATTCTCAGCCAGCGGCCGAAGGGCTTATATTGCGGACGTTCACTGATTTTATTTATTTTCTGCCTAAACAACGAACGGCCGTTTCTCCGCGACCGTAACTCGGAATCAGGTGAAACCAACGCCCACGCTTTCGTCTCGTCGAGCCCGTTCCGATAGTACTATTTTCATAATGTGCTATCACAGTACAAATAACCGTTTTGCCCTTGCCCTCCGATCGAGCCCTTTGAGAGAGAAACCTTTCCGGCGATTTCTTCCACGAGGTGATCGCATTTCTTCCCGGCGTATTCGTCGACCCCCAGGCAAGCCAACCTCTTCCATGAGCTCCGGACTTGCGTGATGACTTTGCTTGCACCTGTGTGTTTATCTGTATTGCCTGTTAATTTGCATTTGCATTCACCGGTGGTGACATCGGTATAGATTATAGCATTACTTTTCAGCTAATGCCATGTCTTATTTCCATATTTCCATGCTAATAATAATAATAATAATATTGCTAATAATATTGACATGTTAGTACTACGGTTGATTCATGACATGACTGTCAGTACTACAGTCTTGCTATGCTAGCATTTATAATTGTCGGTAAAGCGGTATAAGGATGGGTATGTTGAGTTGGATCAATTAACTGAACCTAGTTGGTTGATCTTGAGTCACCTGTCCGGGCTTATCCGTGCAACCATATTTGCCGGTATGGGACGGCCTTGACTGGGTCTGATTGCGTGCTCTTTCACCGGTACCTCCAAAGAGGGAGGGTTATGCGCGGCGTGCTACCCTGATCAGGTAAGCGGCGGTAACCCTGTGAGTCCAGTTGTTGATTGGTTTGTTTGCGCGCGGTCCCCGTTTGGGACAGTAGGCCCCGTTTGGGTCTACATGGTTTGGCCACGAAGGTGGCAGGTGCCATGAGGACACAGGGGCCACCCAAGGCTGACCTCCGCGGGAGGAAGAGTGCCGGTGGTACGATGGAAGAGTCACGGGTCAGGCAGGTTTTGTTGAAGCAACGCTGGTCCACCCGAGTGGGATCACGAGGACAGGTGCTTCATGGTGTGGGTAAAGTGCGCAACCTCTGCAGAGTGTAAAATCTATTCGAATAGCCGAGTCCACGGTATTGGACAGCCCGTCCAGACCTCACTAGGTGGTCAACCGTAATAATGATAATAATTATGGAAGAACTCTTCTTGGGTAGACATCAGATGATGTCAGGATTATGATATGTTAGCCAAGGGATGGCTATATGATGAATGGTTGGATGACCACATGATTTGGGTTGGATTTGAGTCAGTTCAGATTGGATCATGAGTATGTCGAGGGTTGCGGGACAACCCAGAAGAGAGTAAGTTGGTATTCGGTACAGTAAGTATTTTAAGCATTTAGTATGATCTTTCCATAGATTATATGTCTGATCCATGATATGCCATGCTTGATCCATGCTTGCCTTGTTAGCATTCATGCCATGTTTAGGATTAATTCATGCATAGCATAGGGCTTGCTTTGTCATCTGCTTGTTTGGTTGCTATGTATTTGGTTGTCTTGCGAGTACATTCAAAGTACTCACCTAGCCTTGCACGTGGCCAGTTGCAGGAGAAGATCCGTCGTGCTAGATCGTAACCTAGCCAGTCATGTGCGTTATGGAGCCCAGCCAGAGACGTCGTGACCGCTGAAACAAGACCTCTGCTACCCTTTAGTTAGCCTTGGAGTTATGTAATATTGTTGTAAGCAACAGTATTGTAATACTCCATTATAATCAATAAAGCCATTTTGTAACTGGAATTGCTGTATCATGTCTTTGGCGTGCGCCAGGTCTTATCCTGGGGCTGGCGTGCGTCGGCCCTCTATCGGGGTGCCACAAGACTTGGTATGAGAGCCAGGTTGGCTATAGGTTACCCTAGCCCAAACCCGACCCCTAGTCTCAACCAGTAGCGAGCCCAATAGATTTGATCCATCTCTGGCATCCGACAAGGCAACTGTGTATCAACAGTCGGCGCAGCCGGAATGGACGCGACCCTACCCAGCTGTCCGCCCACCCAGCCACCCTGGATTAGACCGCGACCCCACTTGGTTGTCGGCCGTACCGGTGTATCTTCTACCCGGCACGAGAAGGATCCACGCCATGCTGGTGTGTTCCAGGCGACTGCCTATTTAATCCCCTCCTGCCTGCGAGCCGTAGCCCTCTCCATCCAGTAAGCCAGAACCTTGTGAGAGAACCCAGGCTAGTATCCCCAAACCAGCAGCCATGGCCAGTTCTTCCAGAGCACCCAGTACACCCACTTTCCATAGCCGAATCCGGGCTGATGGCTACCCCGGCTTTTCGAGCATCCTTTCGAGTATGCTCACTCAAGCCCTTGGCCGTAGTAACCCTCCGGTGTATATGGTGTTCCAGTCGGACCCCGTTCCCCACCTTTGCCGATTTTAGGCAAAGGTGCATATCAGCCCAGGTCCAACAGCGGATGGGAAGCCCCTGAGTTTTCAGGGCAAACCCATGCCCACCCCCACGTTGGCCGTCCAGATGGCTGCCGCAGGAGCCATCACCCATCTTCGTATCCAGCTTCCGCAAGTAGCGGAGATGCAAGAGTTCTGCTATTTTCCCTTTCCGTCCGACATAGCTGGCAAGTTCTCCAGCATTGCTGGAGATGCTGACCCAACCATAGCCTGCCTAGTCCAGTATATTGATGCCCAGGGACTTATGCTCTCCGGCATTATTAGAGAGTTCCAAGCCCCTGACCAAGACACCACCCGGGTTGTTACGGAAGCTTAACGTGCGGCCCGTCAGATTGCATCCCAGACAACCCGTTCCCTGTTGCCAAACCCAGTGCCACCTTCGCAGCTAGTCCCACCCTCCCAATCTGTAAACCTATTTCACCTTGTCAACATCCATCCAAATTCCATTCAAGGAGCTATCCGGCGACTCCGTCGACGGGATGTGTTCTGTCAAGTCTCCGCTGCAGCTCCAGCAGTTGGGCCCCAACCAATAGAGGTGTCCTACGATGAAGATGGAAGTTGGCTCAGCCTTCGTCCCCCAGGAGAGCCCCAGCAGAAGTAGGCCCATTTGTGGCTTCGGCAGAGATCGAAGCCAGGAGATGCCGCGAGTATGTTGCAAAGACTATTTCTTCGCCTGCGTCCGGGATTAGGACTCTGTAGTTTGGAGTGAGTTGGAGTTAGCTGCCTAGTAATGATGTGTGTTGCTTGTACTGCTTGTATTGTTTGTGTGCCGTTGTTATGTATGCTTGTTTGTTCTGTGTGCTTGGTTCATCTGTCATTTTGTTAAGCAGAGATGTTTAACAGAGGTGGCAGTGGACTCTTAACAAGATTTTAGTCGGTAGAGCACTTACACCTAATAACATTAGGCTCGTCCGGAGTCCCTAATAAAATGCGAGCTGGTGTAGGTGTATGTATACCAGGAGTACATACACCCACTAGCATTAAATCACCTTAGTATAATCAGCTCGATATGTTTCTTTCTTCTGCCCGCATTTTACCATATGCATTTTGCATGTGCCTGCATATTAGTATATATTGCATGCGTATCGCGTAAGCAAAGTCTGCACGCTGGTAGCAATCTCGGAGGAATTCTAGAGCATTTTGTTGCAGCATAGACCGATACAAACCTGATTTGACCCCAGCCCCCACCCATTGTGGATGTCGTCCAGCAAGGAGCAACTTGCAGAGTGGTCTCCACCCTGGTAGAGCCCCGCTGACCGCACCACACTAACCCTAGACCTAGTGGCGCCTCTGTCACCGTCTTGTGTGATGTTGACAGGCCGCCCTCGCTGCCGCAGCCGCGCTTATTTCGGCGGCCTGAGACGGCGTAGTTGACCCCCAGCCGCCCGTCTGGCAGCGGCATCACGACGATCATCAAGGATCATCGTGCACAGCAGTAGTGAGCCGCCAACCAATGCCGCCAGCATGCCAGCCAGGAGGATAGTGATCAGCTCCGAGCCCACGCCCGCCATTAGTGCCTTGCCTCGCGCTCCTGCAATCAGAAGAAGAAGAGGAAGAAGAAGAAAGGAGGTAGGAGGTGAGATGATAGGTAGAGAGTAGAGGAACCGTGGCCATTTTATAGCCCCAGTCCGGTGTACGGTGGGCGAGGTCTAGGAGACCGCGCGTCGCTCGATCACCGGCGTCCAGGAGGCGAATCCGCGAGCAGTGCCGACCGGCGCTGGCGCACGATGGGAATGCTCTCTGCGTTGCCCTCGTGCACACCGCGCACCATCGCCGTAGGGTACTCCGTGCCCTAGGAGCTAGGCATGCGCAGTGCCTAGCCGCACTCGGGACAGCGCACGCGAGAGCGAGAGAGAACCGTTGGCTAGAGATAGAAGAAGAAGGCTGCCAATGGACCCTAGGCCCACCTGTCAGCGAGAGAGGCCACTGTTCATTGCGGTACCCCGAGCATTTTTGGAAAAAGGAAACTCTGCTTTTTCTAAAAATGCCAGTGCTACCCAGCGGCCCCTACCTGTGGAGTAGATTCTGCGATATCCGTATCTCGATCTGGGTGTACCAGTTTTTGGTACTCTTAACTCGGTTGTTTCCAACCGCAGGGTTAAGACCCAGCCCAGGGGTTTTTCCTAGGAGGCGTAGTAGTTTTGTTCTGAGCTAACCCTAGGAATCTCGAGGACGAGATTCTTTTAAGGGGGGAAGGTTTGTAACACCCCAAAAATCGGGTTATCTATTTTTGTGCTGTTATTCCTTCCTAGCTTTTCTCTCCCGAATTTTTCCTCTGGAATTTGGCAAGTGACCAGGTGAATCCAGTCTTTCCCCAACCTCTCAGTGCCTTTCCTTTGCTCTTGTGCCAGTCAACCCTCCGTCAGTAAACCCCGAATCTTATCCAAACCCTAGTTTCGAAGTATTGGAACTGGAAATCCTGCCTTTGTGATTACAAAGGAGACATCATTTCCCTTGCCCTGCTAATCCTTCCAAAATTCCCAGAGATCCTTCTTCCCTCCTAAACCCTAGATGTGCAAAAATATTGCCAAGTCATATGCAATATTTTCCCTCTAGAATTAATTCCTTTTTCTGCCATTCTAATTAAATCCAGGAAAATATCTATCCATCTCCAGATGTCATGAAAACTTGTGGAGATATTCTTTGTGGATATATTGAGCTCTCATAAAAATATTGGCTATAATTAAATTAGGGAAATTGCATTTTTCCTATTTAAAGCCAATATTCCAATTTGGGGCCTTTCCAAAGGAACTACCATTTTGGTAGATCGGAAAATTCCCAAATAATTTGTGGAGCTTCTCATATACATATCTTCCCCAATTCCATCAAAATATCAAGTTCCCCAATTCCTGTTTTGAGCACCACTTCCATTTGCAAATTCTGTCCAGATTTCCAGTTTGCAAAGGAGGTGCTATATTCCTTGATCTCCTTGGGCTGAATTTTTGCAGAGTAATTAATTATGATAAATTACCCTTGTCCACCAAAAATTAGCCCATTCCCTCTAGCCAATTTGTCTCAGAAAATTATTCAAGTCCTTGTCCAGATTGGAGCATTGTGAAGAAAGTACCATTTTAAATTATGCAAATGGTATGAAACTTTTACAGTGCCTTCATATGCCTAAATAATTCGTCTACTCCAAGTTTGAGCCATTTTCATCTAGCCAATTCCCCAGAATCATCTGATTTCTATTTCTGCCAAGTCTGGCACTTTGTGAAGGAAGTGCTTGATTCCTTGATTCATTTGAGCTGAAATTTGTCAGGGAAGTACATATTGATATATTACTTCCGTAAACCAAAAATCAGCTCAACTCTCCAAGCCAATCTTTTTCCATGAGTTTCTCAAGTTTCTGTTCAGATTGTATCTCTGTGAAGGAAGTACCATCATAGATGATCAATGTGACCTGAAACTTGTTCAGCTGTCTCCCATGACCAAATAATCCCTCTCCCACAAAAATCATCCAAGTCTATGTAGCCAATTGACCCCAGCATCATCTCTTGCATTTCTGGTCAGATTGCCAAGTTACAAAGGAAGTACCATGTAGAGTTGATTGTTTTAGCTGAGTCTTTGCCAAATAGATGACCTTAGTAGATGATTGACCCATGCCAAGGATCAGGCCAAGGTGAGCACTGTGGTGGCCACACCACAGCACAAACAGGTTGTTGTTGGCAACTGTTTGATCATGGTTTAGTCACCTCAGGCCTCCCAATTGTCATTCATCTGCATAGGTCAACTCAGGATAGGAGGGAGAAGAGACTAGACATGGTTTGGCGCCATGTAGGGCGTGGCAAGGCCGTGGACGCGTGGTGACCACCCCTGATGCTGCCAAAACCGTGCTCTGTAGATTGAATTCGTCGGGAGCGCGTTTCCAGCTAGCTCTAGCTTGTCCAGCAGCGCCGTAGAGCTTCCTAGCGTGTGCGTGAACCGTCCAGAGCTCTCTCCCCCTTGTTCCCTAGCTATGGTAGCCTCTGCCCACGTCCCAAAGCTCCGGCCGCCATCTTGGAGCTTCGGCCATCGTCGCGGAGCTTCTCCCCGAGCCTATTTAAGGACGAGCCCGAGCCCCCCCGACCACCAGCAACCCCCCAGCCTTCCCCATCGAGCCTCGGACCTCTCCCTCCATAGCTGCCGCCGAATGCCATCGCCATTGCCCCGGTCCCCTCGTCGCAGTCGAGCCCTGGAGCCCCGCAAGCACCCCTAGTCGACCCCAGGAGCGTCCCCTGCACCACCGCTCCATTCTGCCCCATCCAATTCGGCCGGAGGAGCTCGCCATGCTCGAGTCCGTCATTGGCCGTGGCGGCTGTCCGCCTCAAGTTGTTGCCAGCCGGGTCGCCTCTTGCGACTACGGGCTGCCCCCACGGATGCAGCAGGGCCCGGCGGCCACATCCCACTCGCCGGCGGGCGCAGCTGAGCGGAGGAGCGCCGGCGGCGAGCGAGGCCCGAGCCGCTGCGGCCTTCTCCTGCCCCGTCGGGAGGAAGAGGATGAGGCAAAGGGAGGAGAGAGAGGATAGAGTGGGGCCCTCCTGTAAGTTTCTGGGGCATTGACGAGCCCGGGCCCGCTGGCAGTTAAGTGGAAACGTACTTTGGTAAAGTACGTTTCAACTGATCAAAGCGTATTTCGCCACGGGGTTGGAACTGAATACGTGTTCACTACACGAACGCGTATTCTCAGAAATACGTTTCCAATTCTCAGCCAGCGGCCGAAAGGCTTATATTGCGGACGTTCACTGGTTTAGGCCGAAAATGAATAGATTTTATTTATTTTCTGCCTAAACAACAAACGGCCGTTTCTCCGCGACCGTAACTCGGAATCAGGTGAAACCAACGCCCACGCTTTCGCCTTGTCGAGCCCGTTCCGATAGTACTATTTTCATAATGTGCTATCACAGTAGAAATAACCGTTTTGCCCTTGCCCTCCGATCGAGCCCTTTGAGAGAGAAACCTTTCCGGCGATTTCTTCCGCGAGGTGATCGCATTTCTTCCCGGCGTATTCGTCGACCCCCAGGCAAGCCAACCTCTTCCATGAGCTCCGGACTTGCGTGATGACTTTGCTTGCACCTGTGTGTTTATCTGTATCGCCTGGTAATTTGCATTTGCATTCACCGGTGGTGACATCGGTATAGATTATAGCATTAGTTTTCAGCTAATGCCATGTCTTATTTCCATATTGCCATGCTAATAATAATAATAATAATATTTCTAATAATATTGACATGTTAGTACTACGGTTGATTCATGACATGACTGTCAGTACTACAGTCTTGCTATGCTAGCATTTATAATTGTCGGTAAAGCGGTATAAGGATGGGTATGTTGAGGTGCATCAATTAACTGAACCTAGTTGGTTGATCTTGAGTCACCTGTCCGGGCTTATCCGTGCAACCATATTTGCCGGTATGGGACGGCCATGACTAGGTCTGATTGCGTGCTCTTTCCACGGTACCTCCAAAGAGGGAGGGTTATGCGCGGCGTGCTACCCTGATCAGGTAAGCGGCGGTAACCCTGTGAGCCCAGTTGTTGATTGGTTTGTTTGCGCGCGGTCCCCGTTTGGTATAGTAGGCCCCGTTTGGGTCTACATGGTTTGGCCACGACGGTGGCAGGTGTCATGAGGACACAGGGGCCACCCAAGGCTGACCTCCAGGGGAGGAAGAGTGCCGGTGGTACGATGGAAGAGTCACGGGTCAGGCAGGTTTTGTTGAAGCAACGCTGGTCCACCCGAGTGGGATCACGAGGCCAGGTGCTTCATGGTGTGGGTAAAGTGCGCAACCTCTGCAGAGTGTAAAATCTATTCGAATAGCCGAGTCCACGGTATTGGACAGCCCATCCGGACCTCACTAGGTGGTCAACCGTAATAATGATAATAATGATGGAAGAACTCTTCTTGGGTAGACATCAGATGATGTCAGGATTATGATATGTTAGCCAAGGGATGGCTATATGATGAATGGTCGGATGACCACATGATTTGGGTTGGATTTGAGTCAGTTCAGATTGGATCATGAGTATGTCGAGGGTTGCGGGACAACCCAGAAGAGAGTAAGTTGGTATTCGGTACAGTAAGTATTTTAAGCATTTAGTATGATCTTGCCATAAATTATATGTCTGATCCATGATATGCCATGCTTGATCCATGCTTGCCTTGTTAGCATTCATGCCATGTTTAGGATTAATTCATGCATAGCATAGGGCTTGCTTTGTTATCTGCTTGTTTGGTTGCTATGTATTTGGTTGTCTTGCGAGTACATTCAAAGTACTCACCTGGCCTTGCACGTGGCCAATTGCAGGAGAAGATCCGTCGTGCTAGATCGTAACCTAGCCAGTCCTGTGCGTTATGGAGCCCAGCCAGAGACGTCGTGACCGCTGAACCAAGACCTCTGCTACCCTTTAGTTAGCCTTGGAGTTATGTAATATTGTTGTAAGCAATAGTATTGTAATACTCCATTATAATCAATAAAGCCATTTTGTGCGTAGAATTGCTGTATCATGTCTTTGGCGTGCGCCAGGTCTTATCCTGGGGCTGGCGTGCGTCGGCCCTCTATCGGGGTGCCACAAGAGTTGGTATCAGAGCCAGGTTGGCTATAGGTTACCCTAGCCCAAACCCGACCCCTAGTCTCAACCAGTAGCGAGCCCAATAGATTTGATCCGTCTCTGGCATCCGACATGGCCACTGTGTATCAACAGTCAGCGCAGCCGGAATGGACGCGACCCTACCCAGCTGTCCGCCCACCCAGCCACCTTGGATTGGACCGCGACCCCACTTGGTTGTCGGCCGTACCGGTGTATCTTCTACCCGGCACGAGAAGGATCCACGCCATGCTGGTGTGTTCCAGCCGACTGCCTATTTAAGCCCCTCCCGCCTGCGAGCCGTAGCCCTCTCCATCCAGTAAGCCAGAACCCTGTGAGAGAACCCAGGCTAGTATCCCCAAACCAGCAGCCATGGCCAGTTCTTCCAGAGCACCCAGTACACACACTTTCCATCGCCGAATCCGGGCTGATGGCTACCCCGGCTTTCCAAGCATCCTTTCGAGTATGCTCACTCAAGCCCTTGGCCGTAGTAACCCTCCGGTGTATCTGGTGTTCCAGTCGGACCCCGTTCCCCACCTTTGCCGATTTTATGCAAAGGTGCATATCAGCCTAGGACCAACAGCGGATGGGAAACCCATGAGTTTTTAGGGCAAACCCATGCCCACCCCCACGTTGGCCGTCTAGATGGCTGCCGCAGGAGCCATCACCCGTCTTCGTATCCAGCTTCCGCAAGTAGCGGAGATGCATGAGTTCCGCTATTTTCCCTCTCCGTCTGACATAGCTGGCAAGTTCTCCAACGTTGCTGGAGATGCTGACCCAACCATAGCCTGCCTAGTCCAGTATATTGATGCCAGGGACTTATGCTCTCCGGCATTATTAGAGAGTTCCAAGCCCTTGACCAAGACACCACCCGGGTTGTTATGGAAGCTTACTGTGTGGCCCGTCAGATTACATCCCAGACCACCCGTTCCCTGTTGCCAAACCCAGTGCCACCTTCGCAGCTAGTCCCACCCTCGCAATCTGTAAACCTATTTCGCCCAGTCAACATCCATCCAAATTCCATTCAAGGAGCTATCCGGCGACTCCGTCGACGGGATGTGTTCCATCAAGTCTCCGCTGCAGCTCCAGCAGTTGGGCCCCAACCAATAGAGGTGTCCAACGATGAAGATGGAAGTTGGCTCAGCCTTCGTCCCCTAGGAGAGCCCCAGCAGAAGTAGGCCCATTTGTGGCTTCGGCAGTGATCGAAGCCAGGAGATGCCGCGAGTATGTTGCGAAGACTGTTTCTTCGCCTGCGTCCAGGATTAGGACTCTGTAGTTTGGAGTGAGTTGGTGTTAACTGCCTAGTAATGCTGTGTGTTCCTTGTACTGCTTGTATTGTTTGTGTGCCGTTGTTATGTATGCTTGTTTGTTCTGTGTGCTTGGTTCATCTGTCATTTTGTTAAGCAGAGATGTTTAACAGAGGTGGCAGTGGACTCTTAACAAGATTTTAGTCGGTAGAGCACTTTCACCTAATAACATTAGGCTCGTCCGGAGTCCCTAATAAAATGCGAGCTGGTGTAGGTGTATGTATACCAGGAGTACATACACCCACTAGCATTAAATCACCTTAGTATAATCAGCTCGATATGTTTCTTTCTTCTGCCCGCATTTTACCATATGCATTTTGCATGTGCCTGCATATTAGTATAGATTGCATGCGTATCGCGTAAGCAAAGTCTGCACGCCGGTTGCAATCTCGGAGGAATTCTAGGGCATTTTGTTGCAGCATAGACCGATACAACCCTGATTTGACCCCAGCCCCCACCCATTGTGGATGTCGTCCAGCAAGGAGCAACTAGCAGAGTGGTCTCCACCCTGGTAGAGCCCCGCTGACCGCACCACACTAACCCTAGACCTAGTGGCGCCTCTGTCACCGTCTTGTGTGATGTTGACAGGCCGCCCTCGCTGCCGCAGCCATGCTTATTTCGTCGGCCTGAGATGGCGTAGTTGACCCCTAGCCGCCCCTCTGGCAGCGGCATCACGGCGATCATCAAGGATCATTGCGCACAGCAGTAGTGAGCCGCCAATCAATGCCGCCAGCATGCCAGCCAGGAGCATAGTGATCAGCTCCGAGCCCACGCCCGCCATTAGTGCCTTGCCTCGCGCTCCAGCAATCAGAAGAAGAAGAGGAAGAAGAAGAAAGGAGGTAGGAGGCGAGATGATAGGTAGAGAGTAGAGGAACTGCGACCGTTTTTATAGCCCCAGTCCAGTGTACGGTGAGCGAGATCCAGGAGACCGCGCGTCGCTCGATCACTGGCGTCCAGGAGGCGAATCCGCGAGCAGTGCCGACCAGCGCTGGCCCGCGATGGGAGTGCTCTCTGCGTTGCCCTCGTGCACGCCGCGCACCATCGCCGTAGGGTACTCCATGCCCTAGGAGATAGGCGTGCGCAGTGCCTAACCGCACTCGGGACAGCGCACGCGAGAGGGAGAGAGAACCGTTGGCTGGAGATAGAAGAAGAAGGCTGCCAGTGGACCCTAGGCCCACCTGTCAGCGAGAGAGGCCACTGTTCATTGCGGTACCCCGAGCATTTTTGGAAAAAGGAAACTCTGCTTTTATTAAAAATGCCAGTGCTACCCAGCGGCCCCTACCTGTGGAGTAGATTCTGTGATATCCGTATCTCGATCTGGGTGTACCAGTTTTTGGTACACTTAACTCGGTTGTTTCCAACCGCAGGGTTAAGACCCAGCCCAGGGGTTTTTCCTAGGAGGCCTAGTAGTTTTGTTCTGAGCTAACCCTAGGAATCTCGAGGACGAGATTCTTCTAAGGGGGGAAGGTTTGTAACACCCCAAAAATCGGGTTATCGATTTTTGTGCTGTTATTCCTTCCTAGCTTTTCTCTCCCGAATTTTTCCTCTGGAATTTGGCAAGTGACCAGGTGAATCCAGTCTTTCCCCAAACTCTCAGTGCCTTTCCCATGCTCTTGTGCCAGTCAACCCTCCGTCAGTAAACTCCGAATCTTATCCAAACCCTAGTTCCGAAGTATTGGAACTGGAAATCCTGCCTTTGTGATTACAAAGGAGCCATCATTTCCCTTGCCCTGCTAATCCTTCCAAAAATCCCAGAGATCCTTCTTCCCTCCTAAACCCTAGATGTGCAAAAATATTGCCAAGTCATATGCAATATTTTCCCTCTAGAATTAATTCCTTTTTCTGCCATTCTGAGGAATTAAATCCAGGAAAATATCTATCCATCTCCAGAGGTCATGAAAACTTGTGGAGATATTCTTTGTGGATATATTGAGCTCTCATAAAAATATTGGCTATAATTAAATTAGGGAAATTGCATTTTCCTATTTAAAGCCAATATTCTAATTTGGGGCCTTTCCAAAGGAACTACCATTTTGGTAGCTAGGAAAATTCCCAAATAATTTGTGGAGCTTCTCATATCCATATCTTCCCCAATTCCATCAAAATACCAAGTTCCCCAATTCATGTTTTGAGCACCACTTCCATTTGCAAATTCTGTCCAGATTTCCAGTTTGCAAAGGAGGTGCTAGATTCCTTGATCTCCTTGGGCTGTATTTTTAAAGGGTAATTAATTATGATAAATTACCCTTGTCCACCAAAAATTAGCCCATTCGCTCTAGCCAATTTGTCTCAGCAAATTATTCAAGGCCCTGTGCAGATTGGAGCATTGTGAAGAAAGTACCATTTTAAATTATGCAAATGGTATGAATCTTTTACAGTGCCTCCATATGCCTAAAATATTGGTCTCCTCCAAGTTCGAGCCATTTTCATTTAGCCAATTCCCCAGAACCATCTGATTTCTATTTCTGCCAAGTCTGGCACTTTGTGAAGGAAGTGCTTGATTCCTTGATTCAATTGAGCTGCAATTTGTCAGGGAAGTACATATTGATATATTACTTCTGTAAACCAAAAATCAGCTCAACTCTCCAAGCCAATCTTTTTCCATGAGTTTCTCAAGTTTCTGTTCAGATTGTATCTCTGTGAAGGAAGTACCATCATAGATGATCAATGTGACCTGAAACTTGTTCAGCTGTCTCCCATGACCAAATAATCCCTCTCCCCCAAAAATCATCCAAGTCTATGTAGCCAATTGACCCCAGCATCATCTCTTGCATTTCTAGTCAGATTGCCAAGTTACAAAGGAAGTAACATCTAGAGTTGATTGTTTTAGCTGAGACTTTGCCAAATAGATAACCTTAGTAGATGATTGACCCATGCCAAGGATCAGGCCAAGGTGAGCACTGTGGTGGCCACAACACAGCACAAACAGGTTGCTGTTGGCAACTGTTTGATCATGGTTCAGTCACCTCAGGCCTCCCAATGGTCATTCATCTGCATAGGTCAACTCAGGATTGGAGGGAGAAGAGACTAGACATGGTTTGGCTCCATGTAGGGCGTGGCAAGGCCGTGGACGCGTGGTGACCACGGCTGATGCTGCCAAAACCGTGCTCTGTAGATTGAATTCGTCGGGAGCGCGTTTCCAGCTAGCTCTAGCTTGTCCAGCAGCGCCGTAGAGCTTCCTAGCGTGCGCGTGAACCGTCCAGAGCTCTCTCCCCCTTGTTCCCTAGCTGTGGAAGCCTCTGCCCGCGTCCCAAAGCTCCGGCCGCCATCTTGGAGCTTCGGCCATCGTCGCGGAGCTTGTCCCCGAGCCTATTTAAGGACGAGCCCGAGCCCCCCCGACCACCAGCAACCCCCCAGCCTTCCCCATCGAGCCTCGGACCTCTCCCTCCATAGCTGCCGCCGAATGCCATCGCCATTGCCCCGGTCCCCTCGTCGTAGTCGAGCCCTGGAGCCCCGCAAGCACCCCTAGTCGACCCCAGGAGCGTCCCCTGCACCACCGCTCCATTCTGCCCCATCCAATTCGGCCGGAGGAGCTCGCCATGCTCGCCTCTGTCAATGGCCGTGGCGGCTGTCCGCCTCAAGTTGCTGCCAATTGGGTCGCCTCTTGCGACTAAGGGCTTCCCCCACGGATGCAGCAGGGCCCGGTGGCCACATCCCACTCGCCGGCGGGCGCAGCTGAGCCGAGGAGCGCCGGCGGCGAGCGAGGCCCGAGCCGCTGCGGCCTTCTCCTGCCTCGTCGGGAGGAAGAGGATGAGGCAAAGGGAGGAGAGAGAGGATAAAGTGGGGCCCTCCTGTAAGTTTCTAGGGCGTTGACGAGCCCGGGCCCGCTGGCAGTTAAGTGGAAACGTACTTTGGTAAAGTACGCTTTCAACTGATCAAAGCGTATTTCGCCACGGTGTTGGAACTGAATACGTGTTCACTGCACGAACGCGTATTCTCAGAAATGCATTTTCAATTCTCAGCCAGCGGCCGAAAGGCTTATATTGCGGACGTTCACTGGTTTAGGCCGAAATGAATAGATTTTTATTTATTTTCTGCCTAAACAACGAACGGCCGTTTCTCCGTGACCGTAACTCGGAATCAGGTAAAACCAACGCCCACGCTTTCGTCTCGTCGAGCCCGTTCCGATAGTACTATTTTCATAATGTGCTATCACAGTAGAAATAACCGTTTCCCTTGCCCTCCGATTGAGCCCTCTGAGAGAGAAACCTTTCCGGTGATTTCTTCCGCGAGGTGATCGCATTTCTTCCCGGCGTATTCGTCGACCCCCAGGCAAGCCAACCTCTTCCATGACCTCCGGACTTGCGTGATGACTTTGCTTGCACCTGTGTGTTTATCTGTATCGCCTGTTAATTTGCATTTGCATTCACCGGTGGTGACATCGGTATAGACTATAGCATTACTTTTCAGCTAATGCCATGTCTTATTTCCATATTGCCATGCTAATAATAATAATAATATTGCTAATAATATTGACATGTTAGTACTACGTTTGATTCATGACATGACTGTCAGTACTACAGTCTTGCTATGCTAGCATTTATAATTGTCGGTAAAGCGGTATATGGATGGGTATGTTGAGTTGGATCAATTAACTGAACCTAGTTGGTTGATCTTGAGTCACCTGTCCGGGCTGATCCGTGCAACCACATTTGCCAGTATGGGACGGCCTTGACTAGGTCTGATTACGTGCTCTTTCACCGGTACCTCCAAAGAGGGAGGGTTATGCGCGGCGTGCTACCCTGATCAGGTAAGCGGCGGTAACCCTGTGAGCCCAGTTGTTGATTGGTTTGTTTGCGCGCGGTCCCCGTTTGGGACAGTAGGCCCCATTTGGGTCTACATGGTTTGTCCACGACGGTGGCAGGTGTCATGAGGACACAGGGGCCACCCAAGGCTGACCTCCGGGGGAGGAAGAGTGCCGGTGGTACGATGGAAGAGTCACGGGTCAGGCAGGTTTTGTTGAAGCAACGCTGGTCCACTCAAGTGGGATCAGGAGGCCAGGTGCTTCATGGTGTGGGTAAAGTGTGCAACCTCGGCAGAGTGTAAAATCTATTCGAATAGCCGAGTCCATGGTATTGGACAGCCCGTCCAGACCTCACTAGGTGGTCAACCATAATAATGATAATAATGATGGAAGAACTCTTCTTGGGTAGACATCAGATGATGTCAGGATTATGATATGTTAGCCAAGGGATGGCTATATGATGAATGGTCGGATGACCACATGATTTGGGTTGGATTTGAGTCAGTTCAGATTGGATCATGAGTATGTCGAGGGTTGCGGGACAACCCAGAAGAGAGTAAGTTGGTATTCGGTACAGTAAGTATTTTAAGCATTTAGTACGATCTTGCCATAGATTATATGTCTGATCCATGATATGCCATGCTTGATCCATGCTTGCCTTGTTAGCATTCATGCCATGTTTAGGATTAATTCATGCATAGCATAGGGCTTGCTTTGTCATCTGCTTGTTTGGTTGCTATGTATTTGGTTGTCTTGCGAGTACATTCAAAGTACTCACCTGGCCTTGCACGTGGCCAGTTGCAGGAGAAGATCCGTCGTGCTAGATCGTAACCTAGCCAGCCCTGTGAGTTATGGAGCCCAGCTAGAGACGTCGTGACCGCTGAACCAAGACCTCTGCTACCCTTTAGTTAGCCTTGGAGTTATGTAATATTGTTGTAAGCAACGTTATTGTAATACTCCATTATAATCAATATAGCCATTTTGTGCCTGGAATTGCTGTATCATGTCTTTGGCGTGCGCCAGGTCTTATCCTGGGGCTGGCGTGCGTCGGCCCTCTATCGGGGTGCCACATCCACCCGGATCCCAAGGTATATCAAAGCCAATTTTAATTAACAATGATTTGTAATTTAGTAGTGAGCACAAAGTAACATATATCATGCAACAACGAAGTCTAACTCTCTTCCTATGCATCGGCATGTCATAAAAGAACAATTCATGCACACAAAGTAAAGGCCAATGCATAGTATAAACAGTTTCTTCCAATTTTATCGTATTGGAAACATAGAGAGGTGGAGATGTAGTTCCTCTCTCATAATAATTGCAAGTAGGAGCAGCAAGCACATGCATATTATATTTATCAAAGTCATCATGTGTAATAGTAGAAGGCAACCCATCAATGTAATCCCTAATAAGAGCAAACTTCTCCGATATAGTGTAGTTGGGAGAATTCAAAAAGATAATAGGACTATCATGTGTGGGTGCAATAGCAACAATTTCATGTTTAACATAAGGAACTATAGCAAGTTCATCTCCATAAGCATCATTCATATTGGCATCATGGCCACAAGCATAGCAAGCATCAAGTTCATCAAAAAGGGATATTTCAAATGAATCCAAGGGATCATAGCAATTATCATAGCATTCATCCTTCGGTAAGAACGAAGGGAAATTAAACAATGTATGAGTTGAAGAGTTACTCTCATTAGAAGGTGGGAACGGGTAGCTAATCCGCTCTTCCTCCTTTTGTTCTTCGCTCTCCTCGTCATCTTTTTCATCAAATGAGATCACAGTGTCAGGAATTTCTTCTTCCATAGATTCCTGCAAAATATTAGTCTCTTCCAAGGCAGTAGACATTCTCTCAATAAATTCAATAATATCAGCATTGCAATCATAATTCTCATAGCAATATTTAAGTATGGCAAAAATTTCAGATTCGTAAGGAACATCATCATCATACTTTTCAAGAAAAGAAGCAATTTCATAAGCACCTTTAAAAACAACAAATTCTTCTATTCGTTCCACATCATAGTAATCATAAATACCTTTAGCATAAGAAGCTAAGGTTTCATTATCATTAAATTTGCATTGAAAGGGAAGGTGTCGAGCTTCTATATTAGAGCAACAAGTAAAGTCACATCTCGAGCATGCATCCCAAGCAAACCATTCCAGTATTCTAATTTGATCCCATAAGTGTTTCCCTTTTTGAGATAAGCGATAATCCCTAAAGTATTCACGTTGATCCAACGTGTATCCCATTATCAAGTTGAATGGGGTTTTCTCAGGATTATCAAAGTAGTGCATAATATTTTCCACATAACGAGCATCGAGGGTTTTTGGAGGTTCCCCATCTCCATGAGTAGCAAGTACACCTAATTTTTTTGGTATTTCGTGTTCCATATCCATAACTAAAGATAGAGAACAACTTAGAACAGCAAATAAAATCTACTTAGTGGTAAAGCAAACAAGCACACACGAGAATATTCACCCCACGCTATTGCTCCCCGGCAACGGCGCCAGAAAAAGGTCTTGATAACCCACAAGTATAGGGGATCAATTGTAGCCTTTCTCGATAAGTAAGAGTGCCGAACCCAACGAGGAGCTAAAGGTAGAACAAATATTCCCTCAAGTTCTATCGACCACCGATACAACTCTACGCACGCTTAACATTCGCTTTACCTAAAACAAGTATGAAACTAGAAGTACTTTGTAGGTGTGATAGGATAGGTTTGCAAGATAATAAAGAGCACGTAAATAGAAACTAGGGGCTGCTTAGATAAAGAAACAACTAAGTTAGTTTAACGAGTGTGCAAAAGTGGTGGTAGGAGTTGCGGAATTGTCCCTAGGCAATCGATAACTAGACCGGTAATCATTATTACAATTTTATATGAGGGAGAGGCATAAGCTAACATAGTTTCTCTACTTGGATCATATGCACTTATGATTGGAACTCTAGCAAGCATCCGCAACTACTAAAGATCATTAAGGTAAAACTCAACCATAGCATTATAAGTTATCAAGTCCTCTTTACTCCCATATGCAACAACCCACCTACTCGGGTTTATGCTTCTGTCACTCAAGCAACCCACCATAGGCAAATCATGAACACATTGCAACACCCTACAGCGGGGATCCCTCACGCTTGCGCGAAATGGAGAGCACCATAGGACAGCAC
Source organism: Elymus sibiricus (assembly GCA_039707655.1). Taxonomy (NCBI): domain Eukaryota; kingdom Viridiplantae; phylum Streptophyta; class Magnoliopsida; order Poales; family Poaceae; genus Elymus; species Elymus sibiricus. The sequence continues at coordinate 144,507,174 of CM077675.1, forward strand.
CAATAATAAAACATACAACTCAAACCAATCATGATCATCAATCAACCCATAGGACAACAAAAATCTACTCAGACATCATATGATGGCAACACATCATTGGATAATAATATGAAGCATAAAGCACCATGTTCAAGTAGAAGGTAAAGTGGGTTGCGGGAGAGTGGACCGCTGTATATAGATGGGGGAAGGTGATGGAGGTGTTTGTGAATATGACGGAGTTGTTGGAGTAGATGGCCGTCACGATGATGGCCCCGGTGGCGTTCCGGTGCCACCGGGAGAGAGAGGGAGAGAGCCCCCTCCTTCTTCTTCTTCCTTGGCCTCCCCCTAGATGGGAGGAGGGTTTCCCCTCTGGTCCTTGGCCTCCATGGCGGCGGAGGGGCGAGAGCCCCTCCGAGATTGGATCTCTTTCTCTGTTTCCTTCTGTTTCTGCGCTCCCAGATTCTGGCCTTTCACCGTTTTTTATATTCCCGGAGATCCGTAACTCCGATTGGGCTGAAATTTTAACACTATTTTTATCGGGATATTAGCTTTATTGCGGAGAAAGAAGGGAACCAACCGCCTTACGGGGTGGCCACAAGCCAGCCTGGCGCGCCCAGGAGGGTAGGGCGCGCCCCTGGCTTGTGGCGCCCTCTGGCACCGCCTTCTATTGATTCCACTTCCCAAAATTCACATATATTCCAAAAAAAATCTCCGTAACTTTTTATCCCGTTTGGACTTCGTTTGATATGGATTTTGTACGAAACTAAAAAACATGCAACAAACAGGAACTGGCACTGGGCACTGGATCAATATGTTAGTCCCAAAAATAGTATAAAAAGTTGCCAAAAGTATATGAAAGTTGTAGAATATTGGCATGAAACAATCAAAAATTATAGATACGACGGAGACGTATTAGTGGGCAGTGTCGTCCGCCAGCGCGGAGCATGGGGCTTCCACTTGGGCGTGGGAAGGAACCCCTCCGCGTCCTCGGGGGGCTCCGGGCGTATACAGCCCACTCATTATTACGTGAGAGTGTCACGGCCGAAGATAGTTGGGCAAGCCCCCTGGCGCATGGCCCGAGTGCTCCCAACTCCGTTAAGAGCCATCCCGCGCATTTCTTCTCGATTGCGCGCCCCTGTGACCCTAACCTAGATGCATTGTTCCCCGCGTAGCCGCGGGATTGCGCTCCCGCGGCCCAAAAGTGAGCACAACGCACCCGGCGCAGCCATAGAGGTGTTTTGTCGATGAAGCCGCCTTGTGCGGTGTTGGGACGCTGGCCGGACAGTGTCTTGAGGGCCTCGCGAGGCCCAGCCTCCCGTGGCTGCACCGGCGCTCCAGTTGCCGTAGGTGGCCTGCGCTACTTGTGCCTTGCTGCTCCCCCCAGGCCGTTACTCCTGAGGCCTCGGGGCTTGGCTCGGTGTTGCTTGCTCGTGAGGGTGACGGCTTGCGCCATGCCCCACGAGCCCGGGGGCGTCTGCCCTCTTCCTCCCGCTCGCATTGTCTAGGCCAGGTGCTCCATCGATGGAAACCCCAAGGCCTGGCTCGGGGAGGACGCCCAGGGTGCCCCCTATCCTGGGGGGGTGCCGGCGCCTGCGGCTGGCCATTGTTCCATCTCAACATCTGGAGGTACGACGTAGCTTGGTACATAGGGCTCTACGTAAGGGCATGGTTCTCCTCATGAGCCGCCCGGCAGGGCGCCGGGGACGGCGCCTCCGGGCTACGGCGGGGCGCCGCCCAGTGCGCGCAGCCCGCAGACCCTCCTGCGACGAGCCTCGGCTCGAAGTTGCTTACCTCTGCCACCGCCGCTGGGTGGGCCACGTGTTTCCTGACGTGGATTGTTTCATTGGCGATCCGATGCGCCTTCGCCGTGGTTGCTTGCTTGTCCGGACGCCTGCGCCCCCTGCTCCCTGTGCAGGATGGCGCGCTCCCGCCTGGTTAACCCGGGCTGTTGATGGTCCACACGGTCACAGGGGCGCGTGTTGGTGCGCGCATGGGGTGCCCCGTTGTTTCCTCCATGCGCTCCGTCATTGGGGCCGGGCTGCGCCTCGAAACCGGTCACCAGAATTCGGAGGAGAAGGAGCATGGTGTGCGGTGGGCCCCGCTCGGGCTCGCCCAGGGCCTGAGAGGGCATGGCGCCTGCGGGCTGGGCGACAGGCGCGGCGAACGAGTCCGCGGCGCCTGACGCCTGCGGCCTTGAAGAAGAGTGAGGAGTCATGGCCCTCCGCGTGACGGTGACCAGCTCTGCGATGTGATCGGCCCATGCGTCGAAGCCCCCGTGCGTCGGGCGGTGGCCGAACATCTCGCTTGCCAGCAGCAGCGCATCGTGCGTGTCGAGGTCTCCCACGTAGGTGCGGCGCGACGCCGGTGCCGAGGGCGCCGCCCATCCGCCATGAGTTTGGGCGGTGCTGGGGGGGCAGCAATGGTGGAGACGATACTGGTGGCTTGACACTGACCGCCCAGCACCATGCCGCTGGGGCATGGGTCTCTAGCGGCAGCGGTGGGATCGGTGGAAGCGGATCCGCCGTGGCCGGAGGAAGCTTGTTGGGCGCTGGCCATCGGAGCGGTGAAGCGGGGAAAGAGCAAGGCTTGAAGAAGGCTCCGACATGCCCCCTACCTGGCACGCCAAATGTCAGATTTCGGGCTCCGCAAAACCAAAAGAAGTTCAAACATAGGGGCGTTGCCTCGCCCTACCTTGCTCGCTACTCGATGATCTCTATGACGAACTCGCACGATGACGAGGAAGAAAGAGCACACGATGATTTACCTAGGTTTGGGCCGCTGCGAAGCGTAATACCCTACTCCTGCTTTGGTGGATTACCTTACGAGGAGGTTTCTGGATGAACTAGTACAGTGGTGTGTCGCCTCGTTAGGGCGTTCTGGTGGTGTTGCCTCTCTTCTATTGGGTGTCTGTTGTGTCTCCCTCTCTACGGTGCAGCCTATCCTCTATATAGAGCCGCGGCCCGGGTCCTCTTCCCTTATCGCAATGGCGGGAAGGGATCCCACAACGGCCAAGTTCGAAGGGGGACAAGAGTACATCTTTATCCTGACGAAAGGTGATCTTCGTCTGCAAAGTAGCTGTCGATGATGCAGAGGTTGGCTCGGCGATGACATCCGTCCTGTAGGGCTCGGGTCGTGGTCTTGTTGCACCGGAATGGAAACCTTTGGGTGGCGCTTTGGGAACCCACGTACGTCCTTGCTCCCTTTGCACCAAGGGGGAAACTGCACCGTCTAGCGCGCTGGCGCCCGCATGTCCTTCCTTGCGTCATCCTTGACTCCTGAGGCCGGATTCTGCATAGGGATCTCCGCCAATCCGGAGGGGGCCTGAGGAGGCCCACTCCTTGCTGGTCTTGGTGCTGCCTTCCTCGCGAGCTTGGGTCCTCGCGAGGGCCTTGCCTTGAGTGGGGCCGCGCCAGCCGTGCTTGGCTGACGAGGTGGGCCATGCCCTGGGCCGCAGGCAGGCAGGTCTGGGTACCCCCGTTCCCAGAACGCCGACAAGTTCATTATAGGGACCGGCTTAGATTCTAAATAGGAAAGCGCGCTCACCGAGTTCATTCGTGAGAATCGAGATATCTTTGCATGGAAGCCTTGTGACATGCCTGGAGCCCCGAGAGAACTCGCTGAGCACCACCGTAATGTGGATCCTAAAATGAAACCAGTTTGCCAGTACCTCGGGCAGTTCAACTAGGAGAGACGCAAGGCCATAGGGGAAGAGGTAGCCCGGCTCCTAGCTGCCGGGTTCATCGTTGAAGTTTTTCATCCAGAATGGCTGGCTAACCCAGTGCTAGTTCTGAAGAAGAATGGCACTTGGCGCATGTGTGTTGATTACACGGATTTGAACAAGGCTTGCCCGAAAGATCATTTTGCTCTCCCGCATATTGATCAAATCATTGATTCCACGGCGGGTTGTGAGCGACTGTGTTTCCTGGACGCTTACTCCAGCTATCACAAGATCAAGATGGTCGTCGAGGACCAGGAGAAGACAGCCTTTATTACTCCTTTTGGTGTAGTATGCTATATCTCCATGCCTTTCAGGCTTAAGAGTGCTGGGGCGACTTACCACCGGTGTGTTCAGAACTGTCTCCGACCTCAGATTGGGCGGAATGTTCACGCTTACGTGGATGACATCGTGGTAAAATCTCATAAGAAAGAAACGCTCTTGGATAATATCAAGGAGACGTTTGGTAATCTTTGTGTGTACCAGATGAAACTTAACCCAGCCAAGTGTGTTGCTTGTGTGCCCGTGGGCAAGCTGTTGGGTTTTCTGGTGTCTTAGCGTGGCATTGAGGCTAACCCGACCAAAATTGAAGCGGTGACTCCACTGGCCCCTCCAGCAAATATTAACCAAGTTCAACGCCTCGCGGGTCGCATCGCGGCCCTGAGTCATTTTATAAGCCACCTGTGGAGAAATATATTCCTTTTTACCAGGTTCTTAAGAAAACAGGCGACTTCAAGTGGACCGATGCTGCCAATGAAGCTTTTGAGGCGCTCAAGAAACAATTGGTTAACCCACCTATTTTGGACGCTCCCACCAAGAAGAGCCAATGCTCCTATACGTAGCCGCTAATTCCAAGGTGGTAAGTGTGGAAGTAGTCGTGGAGCGGAAAGAAGAAGTCGAGGAGTATCCGGTTCAACATCCGGTTTATTTTGTCAGCGAGGTTTTAACCTTGTCTAAACAGCGTTACCCTCATTGGCAAAAACTTGTGTACGGGATCTTCATGGCAAATTGGAAGCTGAAACATTATTATCAGGAGCATCCAATCATGGTGGTTAGTTCAGCACCCGTCGGCGATATCATACAGAACCGGGAGGCCACCGGATGGATCGCTAAGTGGGCGATCAAGCTAGGTGATCATCACCTGAAATACGTACCTCGGACTGCTATTAAGTCCCAGGCGTTAGTGGATTTCATCAATGACTGGACGGAGTTGCAGATTCCAGAGGATAGGCCGTATAACACTTATTGGACCATACATTTTGACGGATCTAGGCAGTTGGAAGGCTCGGGGGCTGGAGTTATACTATCTTCCCCCCGAGGTGACAACTTTTGTTACGTATTACGACTCATGTTTCCTTGCACCAACAATGCGGCAGAGTACGAGGCCCTTCTTCACGGGCTTAAGATAGCAAAGGAGATGAATCTCAGCCGGGTCAGGTGTTTTGGCGACATAGATCTGGTGCATCAACAAGTTTCAGGGACTTGGGACTCTAAGGACCCTCTGATGGCGGGCTTATCGTCGAGCGGTCTCAGATGTGGTGGGTAATTTTCAAGGCTATCATGTCGAGCACATAGATTGCCAGCTCAATGAGGCGGCACATGCTTTGTCACGACTCGGCTCACAGAGAAAGCCGGTTCCCCCTAATGTCTTCTTAGACGTCCTTCATAATCCTTCTGTTAAGCTGCCCTCCAAAGAAGATATAGCTATCCCAGACCCAGAGTCACAATTAGTGGCGGCTCTCCACGCCACCCCGGACTGGACAATAGCTTACCTGGCATATCTTACGTGAGGTGAACTTCCAGACGACGAAGTCATGTCACGACAGATAATCCGCCAGTCTAAGTCTATGACCGTTGTCAACGGCGAGTTACATCGACGAAGCAGGACCGACATTTTCTAGCGTTGTGTTTCCCCCGAGGAAGGCCAGCAAATTCTTAATGAGATCCACGTTGGTGATTGTGGACATCATGCCGGCTCAAGATCCCTAGTGGCAAAGGCTTTCCGGCATGGGTTTTATTGGCTCACGGCCCATGTCGACGCGGAGGAAATTGTGCGTAAGTGCGGCGGGTGCCAGAAATTCGGTCGACATGCTCACGTGCCGGCTCAGGAGCTATCCATGATTCCGATTACCTGGCCGTTTGCGGTTTGGGGGCTTGATATGGTTGGGCCATTCAAACTATCCTCTGAGAAGAAGACCCATCTTTTGGTGGCGGTTGACAAATTTACCAAGTGGGTTGAGGTGGAGCCAGTTAGTAGTCAAGTTCTTGAAAAAATTAATCTTTTGATTTGGCTACCCTGACAGCATTATCATTGATAATGGTACCAATTTATCTAAGGGAGCTATGGAATAGTTTTGCCAGCGAGAGCATATCCGGCTTGACTTGGCAGCGGTGGCACATCCCCATTCTAACGGGCAAGCTGAACGAGCCAATCAGGAGATCCTCAAGGGAATTAAACCCCGGCTTATGGTACGACTTGAGCGTACTCCGGGTTGTTGGGTTGAAGAAATCCCTGTTGTGCTTTGGAGCATCTGCACCACGCCTGATAGGTCCACCGGATATACACCTTTGTTTTTGGTGTACGGGGCTGAGGCGGTTTTGCCAAGTGATATTTGTCATGACTCGCCTCGAGTCACTGCTTATGTTGAGGCGGATAATGAACAAATGCGACATGATTCTTTGGATACCCTGGAAGAAGAACGTGATTTGGCTGCATCCAGATCCGCCATTTATCAACAGGACTTGCATCACTATCATAGTCGTAGGGTCCGTAGCCGAACTTTTCAAGAACGCGACTTGGTATTGCGCCTGATTCAAGATCAGACGGGGATGCATAAGCTTTCATCACCTTGGGAGGGTCCTTTTGTTGTCAGCAAGAACCTTAACAACGGGTCATATTACCTGGTGGACTTGCGAGAAGGAAAATATACTTCTGAGGAGGAAACAAGCCGCCCTTGGAACATAGCTCAGCTACGACCTTATTATACTTAGAAGGGCCACCGGCTCTCTTTCTTTATGTAATTTTCCCTTTTTACACATTCTGTAAATTTTCTCTTATGTTCAAATATAATAAAGCCGACACCCCCAAAAAACTCGGGGTCTCTATCGTTTCAGCCTAAATATGAGCATGAGTCTTTATTGTTTGCAACATAGGTCACTTGGGGGCTTCTAACTCAATGAGTTTAGCTTTCTCACCCTTTTGACCCGGCAAAGACGCCATAATAAGTGGTTAAACCTGCGTGTATGCTCGATGCGACTCCGATCAGGTGACCCCATGAACTCTTGCAAGTCAATCCTCCTTAGGACCCTGAACTTTACAAGGTTAAAACATTGGCTGTGTCATGAGAGAGCCGGCATACAGAGAGCTAGGATAAACCCTGGGTTATCATACCCGCTTCAATGAAGCAAGACTTGAGCCTCGAAAGCCAGTCTCTTTTTTCGCCGAGTCTCATAGGGCCGGCCTACTAATACAATGGTTTTTTGTTATGCTGGAAGTTTCAGGATTGATATCACGTTCGGTCTGGTTGATACCTGAACTGCCAGTTTCGTCTTGGATCAATGCTTGTTTAAAGCACAAGGACTAAGGCATACAAGGGAAAAAGAGTGAAGTCACAGCTTGAAGGACTGAACACGAGCAAATAAACTTACATGCGCGATGGCATGACCACAAATTTACAAAAGGTTTCAAAGCTACCACTATTACAAGCCCGCAAAGGAGCTTCAAAATACCAAAGTTTTTCTAAATGACATGGGGGCTGACTCGGCACGACGACTCGTTCACCTTTCATCAGCTGCCTTTGGGTCAGCACCAACTGGGTTGTCATCCTCGTCAAATTGTTGATCCTTGTGTTGCCACCGAATTGAGTTCAACGACTGGAAATTTGAAGTCTTCTCAGTAGAAGATGATGAACCAGCTTCGGAGGCAACAGATCCTTTGTATCGTGGAGGAATTAATTCTGCCGGGTCATCTTTGGGCGGGTTGATACGTTCATTATCACTGGTGTATGCAACATGATATTTCGTCAGATCAATCCCATCAGATATTAATGTCGCCAAATGACGCGTATCTGTGATGCATTTCACATAGTCTACCCGTGTGAATGTGGAGCCATCAAGTTTAAACTCAGGAAAGTCGCCTTGTAGCTGCTCCACATCCAATTCAGGCAGATAGGCTTTTGCTCGAGCTAGAGCCATGTTAGCACCTTTTCGAGCAGCTGATTTCTGGTTCTCCGTCACCCATTGGGGAACATTGGAAAGCTGTTTCAACATATCCTTTAAATTTATTGGAGGATACTTCAGATTTTTCACTGCCATGATGGAATATACAGAACCAGTAAAAAGCTTCTCTATATGGGAGAAAATGGCTTTTAACTTCACAAGAGGGGGTGATACAAGGTTATGGTTTGTTCGTCCTAGAAAACGAGCAAAGGATGATGAGTCATCATTCAATTACAAGTCGGTATGTTATAGAAGGAAGAAAAACACGTACCAAAGATTGCCGTTAGTAGTTCATTTATCTGTTTCACGAGAGTGGCATACTTTTCTTGCAACGGCTCAAGTTTCTTTTCTGCTTTGTCCGCACGTTTTGCAAGAGTGGCTTTGTCAGCTTCAAAGAGCTTGACGGCTTTATCCAAGCGCTCGTTGGCTTGGCATGCACACTCTTCAAAATGAGCCGCCATAAGTTGAGCATCAGTTTTTATTTTCATCTCTTTCTTGAGCAGCTATTGTAGATCCACAACAACCGATTCAGCATCCAAAACATATTCCTGGAAGATGTGAGAACAGGATATCAGCAAAAATTCTAAATAGCTTTCAGCCGTCTACCAGTGAATACTTTTTTATCAAGTCCCAAGAAAATTACAAGCAGTATCCCAGACACTTGGGGGCTAATGCATATCAGTTCTATCAAGCCTGATATGGAGAATACCCGACTAATCTCGTGAAGATGAGTCGGCCCTTGGGGGCTACAGGTTGAAATCTACAAAATATTATAAGACCCAACTCATCTCATGAAGATGAGCCGGCCATTGGGGGCTACAGGTTGAAATCTTCAAAATATTATAAGACCCGACTCATCTCATGAAGATGAGCCGGCCCTTGGGGGCTACAGATATAAACCAGAGTGTTGTGACCTAGTTTACCATAAGTAAATTGGCTCTTGGAGGCTAATGACCATATATAAGTAGCAAGGAAGTATACCTCATATTTCTTGTTCATAGTATTTATCATATTCACTTCAATTTCCCGGCTCTTAGATAGCCGGGTTAAGAACTGTTGGTGTAAATCTTCAATACCAAGCACTAACAATTCAGGAAGCTCCAGAATCTCTTTCCCTTTGCTTAAATCAGCTTGTTCTTCCTTAGCCACGATTTTAGCCAGGGAGGTGGATACAACTGGAACTTGATAAATTTCCTCCATAATGATAACATCCGGTTGGTCTGGCCCTACTAAACACTTGGGGTCATTCAAATGAGCCGCCGGATTAGAAGAGCAAGTTGGGCTGGGAGGTCTAGCAGACAGCTCATCTGATGCATCCTGAGCTTCAGTTTGTATGTCCATGAAAACTGGCTCATCCGGTCTAGGCATCTCAATATCATCTATTGTTTCAGTAGTCCTATCCGGACCCTCTTTTACAGAAAGGTCAGTTCTCATTGGTAAAAATACTGACGTGTTGCGGTCTATGGCGCCAGAAGATGACCCGCCAACCTTCTTGGACGAGGTGGCCTTTGCCCTACGATGGCAAAGATTAAGTATTATGTTAAGGAAAGCACAACTCAAGGTTTGAGATTAACATAAGTAGACAATTGTAAGTTCAGAGACTTACCCGTGGTTGATAGTAAAAGCAGGAAGTTGTGTGGCCATCGAATCATTCGAAGATGAAGGGGCAGCCTGGTAAAGCGAGTTTGAACGACTAAGAGGTTGTTTAAATAAGACGGCTTTAGGATGATATTTGGTTGGACTATCAGGCACCTCAAAGCGTGGTTTCTAAGCCGGAGGCGCGTCAGAGAAGCTATGTTCTGAATCGTCTGAATAAACCCGGAGTTTACGTTTGTACGAGCTAGCAAAATTGTGTTCTCTTCAAAAGGGAATTGGAAGCCAAGTAAACATTTGGATGAGTTAGTTTAACCTTCCGAACGGCTCATTTCGGTTTTTTAGGAGCTGATGACCCACAAGTATAGGGGATCTATCATAGTCCTTTCGATAAGTAAGAGTGTCGAACCCAACGAGGAGCAGAAGGAAATGACAAGCGGTTCTCAGTAACGTATTCTCTGCAAGCACTGAAATTATCGGTAACAGATAGTTTTGTGATAGGATAATTCGTAACGGATAGCAAGTAACAAATGTAACAAAGGTGCAGCAAGGTGGCCCAATCCTTTTTGTAGAAAAGGACAAGCCTGGACAAACTCTTATATAAAGCAAAGCGCTCCCGAGGACACATGGGAATTTCTGTCAAGCTAGTTTTCATCATGCTCATATGATTCGCGTTCGTTACTTTGATAATTTGATATGTGGGTGGACCGGTGCTTGGGTGCTGTCCTTACTTGGACAAACCTCCCACTTATGATTAACCCCTCTCGCAAGCATCCACAACTACGAAAGAAGAATTAAGATAAATCTAACCATAGCATGAAACATGTGGATCCTAATCAGCCCCTTACGAAGCAACGCATAAACTAGGGTTTAAGCTTCTGTCACTCTAGCAACCCATCATCTACTGATTACTTCCCAATGCCTTCCTCTAGGCCCAAACAATGGTGAAGTGTCCTGTAGTTGACCTTCACTTAACACCACTAGAGGAGAGACAACATACATCTCATCAAAATATCGAAGGAATACCAAATTCACATGATTACTTACAACAAGACTTATCCCATGTCCTCAGGAACAAATGTAACTACTCACAAAGCATATTAATGTTCATAATCAGAGGAGTATTAATTATCATTAAGGATTTGAACATATGATCTTCCACCAAGTAAACCAACTAGCATCAACTACAAGGAGTAATCAACACTACTAGCAACCCACAGGTACCAATCTGAGGTTTCGAGACAAAGATCGGATACAAGAGATGAACTAGGGTTTGAGAGGAGATGGTGCTGGTGAAGATGTTGATGGAGATTGACCCCCTCTCGATGAGAGGATCGTTGGTGATGACGATGGCTTCGATTTCCCCCTCCGGGAGGGAAGTTTCCCAGGCAGAACAGCTCCGCCGGAGCCGTAGATTGGTTCTGTCCAAGTTCCGCCTCGAGACGGCGGCGCTTCGTCCCAAAAGCTCCCTTCTGATTTTTTCCAGGTCAAAACCCTCCATATAGCAGAAGATGGGCACTGGAGGCCTGCTAGGGGTCCCACAAGCCACAGGGGCGCGCCCAGGGGGGTAGAGCGCGCCCCCTGGCTTGTGACTCCCTGGTGGGTCCCCTCTGGTATTTCTATCGCCCAATATTTTTTATATATTCCAAAATAATTCTCCATAGATTTTCAGGACTTTTGGAGTTGTGCAGAATAGGTATCTCAGATTTGCTCCTTTTCAAGTCCAGAATTCTAGCTGCCGGCATTCTCCCTCTTCATGTAAACCTTGTAAAATAAGAGAGAAAAGGCATAAGTATTGTACCATAATGTGTATTAACATCCCATAATGCAATAAATATCGATATAAAAGCATGATGCAAAATGGACATATCAAGTCCCCCAAGCTTAGACCTCGCTTGTCCTCAAGCGAAAGCCGAAATCGATAAATATGCCAACATGTTTAGAGATAGAGGTGTCGATAAAATAAAATACGGACATGAAGGCATCATGATCATCCTTAGAATAGCAACATATATTGACATATAATTTCTTATGCTGAAGTAATAATTCATTCACAAGGTGAAGTATGAATCAAGAACTCTATTGAGAACCAACAAACTATGATCTCAGTCATTGAAGCAATTCCAATTTATCATAACATCGGAAAGAGTCAATATAAGAGCTTGTAAAGCAAATCCACATACTCAATCATCTTTTAATCTTTCATAATTGCTAACACTCACGCGGTACCTATGAGGTCAAAGCTTCAATCGAACATAGAGAAAGATAGGAGCTTATAGTTTTGCCTCCCAACTATTTACCTCAAGGGTAATGTCAACAGAAATAACTCATGCTCACCCACATCCGAGTGGATATATGTGTCTAGATCATTCCCCAACACATGACGCTTGCCAAGAGAAAATGGCGAAATAAAGGAAGTGGTGAAGATCACCACGACTCTTGCATAAAGGTAAGTACTAGAAAGTAAAGGTAACAGATAGGCCCTTCGCAGAGGGAAGCAGAGGTTGTCATGCGCTTTTATAGTTGGATGCACAATCCCTTATTACAAAAGAACGTCACTTTATATTTCCCCTTGTGATAGAGAACTTTATTATGCAGTCTGTCGCTTTTATTTCTTCCACATCACAAGTTTGTATAAAGTTTATTTTCCTCACACTAATAGATCATACATATTTAGGGAGCAACTCTTTATTGCTTCCACCGATGACAACTTACTTGATGGATCTTACTCAGTCCATAGGTAGGTATGGTGGACTCTCATGGCAAAACTAGGTTAAGGGTGTTTGGATGCACAAGTAGTATCTCTACTTGGTGCAGAAGTTTTGGCTGATATGGGGTAGAAGCAAGCGTCACATGTTGAAGGATCTATAACCATATAACTTCTATTCGGAAATAAGCAAACATAACTCATTATGTTGTCTTCCTTGTCCAACATCAACTTCTTAGCATAACATATTTTAATGAGTGCTCACAATCATAAAAGATGTCCAAGATAATATATTTGTATGTGAACCTCTCTTTCTTTATTACTTCCTTTTAATTGCCACAATGACCAATCGCTATGTTTGTCTACTCACAACAAGTTTCAATCGACATACTTCTTATATGTGAAGTCATCACTCCCCATAAGATCATCATATATACTCTTTGCTTTTATTCCATACTTCTTTCTATTTATTTTTCTCAAGATCATAGCAAACAAGTGAGGCCCTCAACTCAAAACCACTCTTTATTATATAACTCTTGGACTTGCCTACATAGGGGGAACATAAAGGAAAACTTAAAACTAGATCACACTAAAAACTTTATTCTACTAGATCAAGATATAACCAAAAGGATCGAACTAAGAAAAACGATAAAAGTAAAAGATGTGAAGGTGATACGATACCAGGGCACCTCCCCCAAGCTTGGCACATGCCAAGGGGAGTGCCCATACCCATGTGTTTAGTTGTCTTGCTTCGGAGGTGGTGATGTTATATTCTTGGCGATGATGCCCCTCAAAATGCGATTCTCCTCCTCAAGCTTATTATTTTGCTGTTTGAGATCCATTATTTCCTTGCGAAGTTTTCCAGTGACGGTTAGAGCTCCCATAACCCATGGATGTTTCATTGCTGCGGGGGAAGAAGCAACACTCTTTTTCATATTTTCATAAGTAAGAAATTTAGCATTGGGAGGGATAACTGAATTCGGAATTGCTGAGCTCTGAAGTTCTTCCAACATGACTCTAGGTTGTAGACGAGAGGTAACTTCTTGGTCTTCCTCCATGGCATCTATCCTTTTCAAGTTAGCCTCCATCTCTTCCTCCGTTGCCTGCCCGAAGTGGTTGGCTTCACTGAATGCTCCGGGCCCCGGTGTCAGGTGAGAGGCACGGCTCTCCCCGATTGACTCTTGCGAAGACATCTTGCTCTAAATCTGCTGCAGAAACATCTCAAAATGAAAACAGGAGATATTGTCATGATAAGAAGGTCAAAGCCTTCGGGATATTATATAATGAATTTTTACCGACCCAAAGGAGTATACCACCAGAAAACGGAGTTCGGAGGGTACACGGGGTGGCCACAAGACACAGGGGCGCACCCAGGGGGGGTAGGGCGCGGCCCCCTGGCTTGTCGCCTCCTCGTGCACTCTTCGGACTACTTTAAATTTTCATAATTTTTTAAATATTTCAAAACAGAGAAAAATTGCTGTTGAAAAAGTTTTGGAGTCGGTTTACTTACCGTACGACATTCCTATTCCTTTTCGGAGTCTGAAACTTTCTGGTAGGTCTCCCTAATGTACTACTCCAGAGTCATAGTATTGATAATATTGGTTTCAAAATTTATGGGAGTACCTGAGATATAATGTTTGATTCTTTGCCCATTTACCACCTTAGGATTTGTGCCTTCGGCGTTGTTGATCTTGATGGCACCGGAATGATATACTTCCTCAATAATGTAAGGCCCTTCCCATTTAGAGAGAAGTTTTCCTACAAAAAATCTTAAACGAGAATTGTATAGCAAGACATAGTCGCCTACATTGAATTCACGCTTTTGTATCCTTTTATCATGCCATCTCTTGACTTTTTCTTTAAACAACTTGGCATTTTCATAGGCCTGGGTTCTCCATTCATCAAGTGAGCTAATGTCAAATAACCTCTTCTCACCAGCAAGTTTGAAATCATAGTTGAGCTCTTTAATTGCCCAATAAGCTTTATGTTCTAGCTCTAGAGGTAAGTGACATGCTTTACCATAAACCATCTTATACGGAGACATACCCATAGGGTTTTTATAAGCAGTTCTATAAGCCCATAATGCATCACCAAGTTTCTTAGACCAATTCTTTCTGGATCTATTAACAGTCTTCTGCAAGATCAATTTAATTTCTCTATTGCTCAACTCTACTTGACCACTAGACTGAGGATGATAAGGAGATGCAATTCTATGATTAACATCATACATAGCAAGCAATTTACGGAAAGCACCATGAATAAAGTGTGAACCACCATCAGTCATTAAATATCTAGGGACTCCAAATCTAGGGAAAATAACTTCTTTAAGCATTTTAATAGAAGTGTTATGATCAGCGCTACTAGTTGGAATAGCTTCTACCCACTTAGTAACATAATCAACGGCAACTAGAATATGAGTATACCCGTTAGATTGTGGAAAAGGTCCCATATAATCAAAACCCCAAACATCAAATGGTTCAATAACAAGAGAGTAATTCATAGGCATTTCCTGACGTCTACTAACATTACCAATTCTTTGACATTCATCACAAGACAAGACAAACTTACGAGCATCCTTGAAGAGAGTAGGCCAATAAAAACTAGATTGTAATACCTTGTGTGCAGTTCTATCTACAGCGTGGTGTCCCCCATAGGCCTCGGAGTGACACTTGCGTAGGATCTGTTCTTGTTCATGCTCAGGTACACAACGTCTAATAACACCATCTACTACTTCTTTATAAAGGTGTGGATCATTCCAAAAGTAATGTCTTAAATCATAGAACAACTTTTTCTTTTGTTGGTATGTGAAACTAGGCGGTATAAATTTAGCAACAATGTAGTTAGCATAATCAGCATACCAAGGAGCATTGCGCGAAGCATTTATGACAACTAGTTGTTCATCAGGAAAGCTATCATCAATAGGTAGTGGGTCATCAAGAACATTTTCTAACATAGACAAGTTGTCTGCTACAGGGTTATCAGCACCCTTTCTATCAATAATATGCAAATCAAATTCTTGTAGCAGAAGGACCCATCTAATAAGTCTAGGTTTAGCATATTTCTTTTCCATAAGTTATTTGATAGCAGCATGATCAATGTGAATAGTTACTTTGGAATCAACAATATAAGGTCTGAACTTATCACAAGCAAACACAACCGCTAAAAATTCCTTTTCAGTGGTAGCATAGTTTCTTTGAGCACTGTCTAGAGTTTTACTAGCATAATGGATAACATTTAATTTCTTATCAACTCTTTGTCCTAGAATGGCACCAACAGCATAATCACTAGCATCACACATAATTTCAAAGGGTAGGTTCCAATCACGTGGTTGAACAATAGGTGCGGAAATCAAGGCATTCTTAAGAATTTCAAATGCTTCTACACAATCATCATCAAAAATGAATGGAACATCTTTTTGCAAAAGATTAGTGAGAGGCCTAAAAATCTTAGAGAAGTCTTTAATAAACCTTCTATAGAAACCAGCATGACCAAGGAAACTTCTTATACCTCTGATATCCGTAGAACACGGCATTTTTTCAATAGCATCAACTTTAGCTTTATCAACCTCAATACCTCTTTCGCAGATTTTGTGCCCCAAGACAATACCTTCATTAACCATAAAGTGGCACTTTTCCCAATTCAAGAAAAGATTAGTTTCTTCGCATCTCTGCAAAACTCGATCAAGGTTTCTCAAGCAATCATCAAAAGAAGTTCTGTAAACGGAAAAATCATCCATCAAAACCTCAACAATCTTTTCACAAAAGTCGGAGAATATAGCCATCATACATCTTTGAAAGGTAGCAGGTGCATTACATAAACCAAAAGGCATACATCTATAAGCAAAGGTACCGAAAGGGCAAGTAAAAGTGGTCTTTTCTTGATCCTCTTTTGACACAGGTATTTGAGAGAAACCAGAATAACCATCTAGAAAGCAGAAGTGTGTGTGTTTGGATAGTCTTTCCAGCATTTGATCAATAAAAGGTAGAGGGTAATGATCTTTCCTAGTAGCTTTATTTAATTTCCTAAAATCAATTACCATTCTATATCCCGTAACAATTCTTTGCGGGATCAATTCATTTTTATCATTAGGAACAACGGTAATACCTCCTTTCTTAGGAACATAATGAACGGGGCTAACCCATCTACTATCAGCGATAGGATAAATTATACCTGCCTCCAGAAGCTTTAGTATTTCATTTCTTACCACTTCTTTCATTTTAGGATTTAACCATCGTTGATGATCAACAACTGGTTTAGCATCAGGCTCCATATTAATTTTATGCTGACAAAGAGTGGGACTAATGCCCTTAAGATCATCAAGAGTATATCCAATAGCAGCATGGTGCTTCCTCAAAGTTTTCAATAATCTATTTTCTTCATTCTCTAAAAGGTTAGCACTAATAATAACAGGATATATCTCCTTTTCATAAAGATAAGCATATTTCAGAGTTTCAGGTAATTCTTTGAGCTCAAACACGGGATCACCCTTGGGTGGAGGAGGATCCCCAAGTATTTCAACAGGAAGGTTGTGTTTCAAAATAGGTTGCTGGTCAAATAAAATCTTATCTATTTCATTCCTTTCATTCATATGCATATCATTTTCATGGTCTAGCAAATATTGTTCTAAGGGATCAGTAGGAGGCACAGCAATAGAAGCAAGACCAATAATTTCATCTTTACTAGGCAATTCTTTGTCATGGGGTTGTCTATGAAATTTAGAGAAATTGAACTCATGAGACACATCCCCAAAACTTACAGTAACAGTTTCTTTCTCACAATCAATCTTAGCATTAACAGTATTCAAAAAGGGTCTACCAAATATAATGGGACAAAAATCATCTTGTGGGAAACCAAGAACAAGGAAATCAGTAGGATACTTTATTTTCCCACACAAGACTTCAACATCTCTAACAATCCCAATTGGTGCAATAGTATCTCTATTAGCCAGCTTAATGGTAACATCAATTTCCTCTAGTTCAGCTAGTGCAATATCATTCATAATGTCTTGGTATAAGGAAATGGGAATTGCACTCACACTAGCACCCACATCACACAAGCCATGATAACAATGATCTCCTATTTTAACAGAAACAACAGGCACGCCAACAATAGGTCTATGCTTACCTTTAGTATCAGCTCTAGCAATTCTAGCAGCTTCATCACAGAAATGAATAACATGCCCATCAATATTATCAACCAAGAGATCTTTAACCATAGCAATACTAGGTTCAACTTTAATTTCTTCAGGGGGCGTAGGTGTTCTAGTACAACTCTTACAAACCACAGTTGAAGCTTTAGCATGTTCCTTTATTCTAACAGGGAAAGGTGGTTTCTCAATATAAGCAATAGGAACAACAGGATCAACATTATAAGTAATGGTTTCTTCTTCAACTTTAATAGGTTCAACTACTTTCACTTCAATGGGAGGATGATATTTAAACCACTTCTCCTTAGAGAGATCAACATGAGCAGCAAAGGATTCACAGAAAGAAGCTACTATCTCAGAGTCAAGTCCATATTTAGTGCTAAACTCACGAAAAGCATTGGTGTCTATAAAGGATTTAACACAATCAAACTTAAGGTTTATACCTGACTCATTACCTTCGTCGAGTTCCCAATCTTCAGAGTTGCATTTAATTCTTTCCAATAAGTCCCATTTGAATTCAATATCTTTCTTCATAAAGGAACCAGCACAAGAAGTATCGAGCATGGATTGATTATTACGAGAAAGCCGAGCATAAAAATTCTGAATAATAATTTCTCTTGGAAGCTCATGATTGGGGCATGAATATAACATTGACTTAAGCCTCCCCCAAGCTTGAGCGATTCTTTCTCTTTCATGAGGCCAAAAATTATAAACATAATTCCGATCACGATGAACCAGATGCATAGGATAAAACTTCTGATGAAATTCCAATTTCAATCGGTTGTAGTTCCATGACCCAATATCATCACATAGCCTATACCATGTCAATGTATTCTCCTTCAAAGATAAAGGAAAGACCTTCTTCTTGACATCATCCTCAGGCAAACCTGCAAGCTTAAATAATCCACAAACTTCATCCACATAGATTAGATGCAAATCAGGATGTAGTGTTCCATCTCCTGCATAAGTATTAGCTAGCAGTTTCTCTATCATACCCGAAGGAATTTCATAATAAATATTTTCAGTAGGTTCAGTAGGTTGAGCAGCAACTCTTTGTGCTTCCGTTTGAGGTGAAGATACACCGAACAAGCCCCTCAAAGGATTATTTTCCATAGTAACAAGTGACAGTAAATTTCAGCACACTATATAAATTTTTCCTTACCAAATTCCACTCACCAAAGGCGCTTCACTCCCCGGCAACGGCGCCAGAAAAGAGTCTTGATGACCCACAAGTATAGGGGATCTATCGTAGTCCTTTCGATAAGTAAGAGTGTCGAACCCAACGAGGAGCAGAAGGAAATGACAAGCGGTTCTCAGTAAGGTATTCTCTGCAAGCACTGAAATTATCGGTAACAGATAGTTTTGTGATAGGATAGTTCGTAACGAATAGCAAGTAACAAATGTAACAAAGGTGGAGCAAGGTGGTCCAATCCTTTTTGTATCAAAGGACATGCCTGGACAAACTCTTATATAAAGCAAAGCGCTCTCGAGGACACATGGGAATTTCTGTCAAGCTAGTTTTCATCATGCTCATATGATTCGCGTTCGTTACTTTGATAATTTGATATGTGGGTGGACCGGTGCTTGGGTGTTGTCCTTACTTGGAAAAACCTCCCACTTATGATTAACCCCTCTCGCAAGCATCCGCAACTAGGAAAGAAGAATTAAGATAAATCTAACCATAGCATGAAACATGTGGATCCAAATCAGCCCCTTACAAAGCAACGCATAAACTAGGGTTTAAGCTTCTGTCACTCTAGCAACCCATCATCTACTTATTACTTCCCAATGGCTTCCTCTAGGCCTAAACAATGGTGAAGTGTCATGTAGTCGACATTCACTTAACACCACTAGAGGAGAGACAACATACATCTCATCAAAATATTGAACGAATACCAAATTCACATGATTACTTATAACAAGACTTATCCCATGTCCTCAGGAACAAACGTAACTACTCACAAAGAATATTAATGTTCATAATCAGAGGAGTATTAATTATCATTAAGGATCTGAACATATGATCTTCCTCCAAGTAAACCCACTAGCATCAACTACAAGGAGTAATCAACACTACTAGCAACCCACAGGTACCAATCTGAGGTTTTGAGACAAAGATCGGATACAAGAGATGAACTAGGGTTTCAGAGGAGATGGTGCTGGTGAAGATGTTGATGGAGATTGACCCCCTCTCGATGAGAGGATCGTTGGTGATGACGATGGCTTCGATTTCCCCCTCCGGGAGGGAAGTTTCCCTGGCAGAACAGCTCCGCCGGATCGATTGGTTCTGTCCAAGTTCTGCCTCGAGACGGTGGCGCTTCAACCCGAAAGCTCCCTTCTGATTTTTTCCAGGTCAAACCCTCCATATAGCAGAAGATGGGCACCGGAGGCCTGCCAGGGGGCCCACAAGCCTCAGGGGCGCGCCCAGGGGGGTAGGGCGCGCCCCCTGGCTTGTGACTCCCTGGTGGGTCCCCTCTGGTATTTCTTTCGCCCAATATTTTTTATATATTCCAAAATAATTCTCCCTAGATTTTCAGGACTTTTGGAGTTGTGTGCAGAATAGGTATCTCAGATTTGCTCCTTTTCCAGTCCAGAATTCCAGCTGCCGGCATTCTCCCTCCTCATGTAAACCTTGTAAAATAAGAGAGAATAGGCATAAGTATTGTACCATAATGTGTATTAACAGCCCATAATGCAATAAATATCGATATAAAAGCATGATGCAAAATGGACGTATCAGGAGCCGATGTATCTGAATTGGAAGATATAAAAGTTACCTCAGTCTCGCCGGCTTGACTGGAATCCGAATCATCCTGGGAACAGGGCGCATCAGCAAGATCAAAAAATAGGTGGCCAAGAGAGTCGGTCTCTCCATCAGAATCTTCTTCAGAAGACGACACAAGAGCCGGGTCATCTTTATTACCCGATGAGTGAGCACGGGTTTGAGAGGAGACTTTCCAAAAAAGAGATTTCTCCTGCAAAAATGTGTGTTGAGATATGGCAGGTCAGAGAAAAACAATGAAGGACAGTGTAAAAGATCAAAATACCAGAGGAGGCGCGTTTAGCAGATAAAATGGTCCCAAGCCGCTGACGCTGCATTTCTCTTTAGAGTCAGAAAATAATCTTTTTGGTTCTCTGTTAAGGGCAGCGTCAGTCAGGTCCTTGCGAGAAAAATGTTGAGGGTCTGACAAGTCGCCAGAATACTCGCACATCAAGCCGCCCCTCACGCTAACAGGCTGGATCTGCCAGCTTAACCAACAGAAGATCAAATCGATTCCGGTTAAACCATCTGCAGTCAAGGCTCTCAACTTTGTGTGGAGAGGGGCTGATGGAGCCATTTCCTCGTCAGTTGGCCAACCCGGAAATTTTACCTTGTTACTAAGCCTGTCAGGTCAGAAACCCGGCAGCGGATTTTCATCCTTTGGTGCGGTATTTCTGTAATAGAACCAGGTCTTATTCCACCCCTTGGGATGACTCGCCAGCTTCGATTCGGGGATGCCGCCATTTTCCTCTTCTGAATAGAAACCCCGCAAAGTTCGCAGGCTGAATCGTTCTTTACTTCAGTTTGTCGGTTGATATAAAAAGTTCCCTGAAGAAGGTCACGGAAGGCTCAATTTGGAGGTACACTTCGCATAAAACTTGAAATTGGCATATATTGGTCATGGAGTTGGGGCTGATATCCTGGGGCCTGAGGTTGAAAAAATTTAGAAGGTCTCTAAAGAACTTTGAGCCAGGGGGACGAAATCCTCTGCGGAGATGATCAGTAAAAACAATGACTTCCCCCCGCTGAGGCTGTGGAGACGGCTCTTTTTTAGGAGCTCGCCATTTTATGACTTTTTGAGCCGGTAAAAAGCTCTGATCCACTAGATTCTCCAAAGTAAGCCAGGATTCTTTGGATTTAGCCCAGTTGCAAGCTTTGGAATTCTTGGGTGCCATGGCGAATTAAGAAACAACTACAAAAGCAATGAAGAAGATGAGCCAGCATGGGACGTAAGTCGCTTAAATTAGTTTGTTGCTTTAAGCCAGCAAGGTCAAGAAAGGAGGGAGAATTGTTTGCCAAAACACTTACCGAAATATAGTGTTTCATAAACAGTTTTATGAGGAAGTTCCCCTTTTGAATGGATCTAGCAAATAAAGGAAAAATGAAGTAATATGTTTTCTTACGGACGGACGGGTTGAGACTACGGCATTCAAGGGACGTTCTGGGCGGCCTGTTCTTAGATCTGATTTTGGGGCAAATAAGGCGGAGACTAAACTAAAAGCTATGTGGTATTAAGAAGCATAATTAGATGCACAGATTTACGAGCTACATATGTGATGAACATGATGAACTCGGTATGAATGATGAACGAATCAAACCCTAATGGGGAGTAACTGGTACCTGAGTCTGTTGTGGCGGGAATGAAGATGGTCGTGCCTGCTTCGACGATTGCGAAGAAGTCTCAAGGATGTTGAAGAAAGAGCTGAATACTCTGGAGGTGCACGCGGTGCTCCGACGAAGCTCGGACGAGGAAGAGTTGGAAGGAAGAAGACGATAGAAAATTAGCGTGGAGGCACAGTGGACTTATTTCTGAGGGAAAGAGCGAAGCGACGCGGTGAAAAGACGGAATGGCCACAGTAAATTTGTGGCTAGAAGTGCGCCTTGATTTTCGCGTCGGCATAGATTTGGCATGGTTTTCGAAAGATTGGCCATGACGACTAGAGTGAATAACGGTCAGCAAAAGATGATGTCATTAAAGATGAGCATTAGAAGAATGACAAGTCTGGAAGTGTTGCAAGCCGGCGTTTTAAGCGGGTAGAGGATATAGGTGTTGAGCCGCCAACGAAGAACAAGTGAAATTGACATGAATGCATTCAAGTCAATCTGGGGCCTAATGTCGGGGATATAGCTCATGGTATGATCCGCCCTGTTGGGACGGGTCGATAAGGTGGCAGCTCTGAAGTCAAGGTTAAGATGGACCACACCACAAAGACAAGGCAACAAGAATTGAAGGGCAAGCCGCCACCGGCGGCCCAAGCGCAAGGGGATTGGTGGCTTGACGCCCACAAGGCATAAGATGTCGATGGACTCCTTACTTGGGAGAGAAGATGTAGTAGAAACATGTTAGGTTATGAGCCGTACAATGGCTTGGACTCTTTTGTAAGCCCTAGGGTCTCGACCTATATATAAAGGCGAGTCTCTAGGGCAGAGGGATTAGGTTAGACATCCTCGAAAAGCTAGGTTAGCGACCCCGCATCCTTTTAATCGAGATCTCCATTAATCTAGACACAAAGCAGGACGTAGGCTATTACCTCCATTGGAGGGGCCGAACCTGGGTAAACCCTCCTCTCATTCTCGTTCGTTCGCTTTGAGTCCCCACCCATCGGCGATGGCCTCACACCTAAGTCATTGCACGAGGACATCTGCCGTGACAAAACCACGACAGTTACCAACATACATAACTCATATAATACTATATCGTCAACGAACGTTAAGCGTGTGGACCCTACGGGTTCGAGAATGATGTAGACATGACCGAGACGCCTTTCAGTCAATAACCAATAGCGGGACCTGGATGTCCATATTGGTTCCTACATATTCTACGAAGAACATTATCGGTCGAACCTTTATGACAACATGCGTAGTTCTCTTTGTCTGTCGGTATGTTACTTGCCCGAGGTTTGATCGTTGGTATCTCAATACCTAGTTCAATCTTGTTACCGACAAGTCTCTTTACTCGCTCCGTAATACATCATCCCGTAACTAACTCTTAGTCACTTTGCTTGCAAGATTCTTTTGATGTTGTATTACCGAGAGGGCCCAGAGATACCTCTCCATCATACGGAGTAACAAATCCTAATCTTGATCCTTGTCAACTCAACAGACACCTTCGGAGATACCTGTAGAGTACCTTTATGATCACCCAGTTACTTTGTGATGTTTGATACACACAAGGCATTCCTCCGGAGTCCGAGAGTTGCACGATCTCATGGTCGAAGAAACATGTATTTGACAAATAAGAAAGCAGTAGCAATAAACTGAATGATCATATCCTATGCTAACGGAAGGGTCTTGTCCATCACATCATTCTTCTAATGATGTGATCGCGTTATCAAATGACAACTCATGTCTATGGTTAGGAAACCTTGACCATCTTCGATCAACGAGCTAGTCTTGTAGAGGCTTACTAGGGACACAATATTTGTTTATGTATCCACACATGTATTTAAGTTTTCGGTCAACACAATTCTAGCATGAATAAAAAACATTTATTATGATTAAGGAAATATAATTATAACCACTTTATTATTGCCTCTAGGGCATATTTTCGACAATTTCTTCCAAAAATTCCCCTGAGTAAAATAATTATCCAAATCCTGAAATTCCAACTCCACAAAACTTGTAAAATTATGCAGTATTTAATAATGCAACTTGTCCACTTTTTGAAAACATTTTATGTGCTAATTTATTTGAAAAAGTTGTTTTAAATATTTAAAATCACTGCTAAAATAATTTTCAAAACTTTTTACACTTCAAAACCACAGACTAGTATTTTTAGTATTTTTAGTTTTTAACCTAGTATTTTACAAAAGTGATTTGACATTTTTAGGAGTGATTATTTCCTTTATTTTTGCCGTGCTCTTATTTTTGCACATTAAATTGGCGACGATAGATTGCATTATTGACGAGGAAGTTGGACTAGAAGACTTTGAAGACCCTGAAGACTTTGTTGAGCTAGGCAAGCAGCATCTTGACCATGCCTAAGAAACCTTTTCATGCATGTCATATAGCACCTTATGTTTTGATGAATTGATCATGATGATGTGGTGACCACTTTGGTGGAAGCCTCATTACTTTCTTGTTGATACTTGCATCGTGCATGGCCCTACCTCCTTATGAGGGTTATGCGGGTGGGAGTAGTTAGGATGCTAAAGTAGTTAGGTTGCTAAGTAGATGGTACGCAAAAAGGGACGGGGATATGCATGGTGATGGAAACAAAAGCTTTTTCAAAGACTTTTCGAAAGCCCCGTCGGGTGCCACTAATGCCCGAGGGAGATGATGTTGAGCTAGGTAACCGCTTGATGAAGAAGTGGTGTACCGGAGCAAGCCGTGTGTGCGTGTGTTTTCGAAAACATATTAGATTTAAGAATTGATGATCGTCCCAACCTTACATGTACAACCATGATACCCCTTATGGGACGGGGCTTTGTTGATTACTTTGATGGGTACTAGCAGGGAGCCCACATTACTAGTGGAGGGAGTGATGTGGTCGCTCTCGATACGGGGTCATGCCGGAACGGATGATCATGGGTTGTTTTCACAGACACCGGGCACACCGTTAGTCCCTTCATGGATGATACTTGCGATGAACATCGTGCGGGCTGTGTGCCAACGAGTGGACTCTTTGTTAGTATCGTCAGGGGAAATGTATTGTTCGGGTAATTACCTCGGGTATGGACAATACCGCGAGGCGTGGCTTGACACGGAAGTTTCCCGAGTCTCGTGGGTAAAGTGTGCAACCTCTGCAGAGTGTAAAACTATTCAAATAGACGTATCCATGGTCATGGACAGTTGGTGGTCCTTCTTAAACTATGTGCGATGTTTTCACAAACTTGGTGTGTGTGTGTGTGCGGGAGAAAGATGATACTTGAGCTGAGTCAGATGACTTGGCATGATGATTGAACATGAGATGCTCAACCCCCATTTATATTGATATCTGTAACTTGTTCCCTTGGATACCTGCAACCTCATGATGCATGCTTGTACAAGTTAATTTATCATGTCACTGCACTCAAAATTAGTTTTCTGCAAACTTACCTACTTGGTGCTATATCATGCATTGTAATACCTTGTACCAAAACATGGGTTGCTTGCGCGTACATTCAAAGTACTCATTGGCTTGCCACTGGTTATTTAATTTGTGGCACCCCGGCTCAGAGAACCGGATTACCAGTGTTTCCAACCCAGAGATCATGTCTTCTGGAAAGACCCAACAACTTGGTACAAAACAGAACTGAATTTTATTGATAGGAGTCGAGTACAAGCGCATATTTTACAATGATGACGAGGCCAAAGGCACCCTCGGTGCTATGACAGTATCTACATTATTTATGTCACCTAGCAGGGCCTCGGAATACGAAGTACTTCTATGGCGTAGCGGAACATAGCGCAACTCCATCCACAGGGACACTGCTGTGGACACATCCTAGTTATCGTAGCACGAACCATGAGGACCTCCGTCCTCGGCTTCTCCTGCATCTAGCATGATACGCCAGGTGAGTACTTGGAATGTACTCGCAAGCTCACGACAACCAAGTAATGCAGCAAACAATAGCATAGCAATCAATAGGATATCACCGAAGTAATCTAGTTACGATAACCAAACATCAACTTACTCTCTTCCGGGTTGTTTCACAACCCTCGGAATACTCATAACCATCGAGTACTTCCGAACACAAGACGAGTTCTTCCATCATTACTATCATTGATATGATTGACCACCTAGTCAGGTCTGGACGGGGTGTCCAATACCGTGGACTCGGCTATTCGAATAGATTTTTACACTCTGCAGAGGTTGCGCACTTTACCCACACCATGAAGCACCTGGCCTCGCGATCCCCTTCGGGTGGACCAGCGTTGCTTCAACAAAACTTGCCTAACCCGTGATTCTTTCATCGTACCATCGGCATTCATCCTCCCCCGGAGGCTTGCCCTGGGTGGCCCCTGTGTCCTCATGACACCTGCCATCGTCGTGGCCCAAACTAAATAGTCCCAAACGGGGACTATACTGTCCCAAACGGGGACGCCGGCACAAACAAACAACAACTGGGCTCACAGGGTTATCGCCGCCTACCTGATCAGGGTAGCACGCGCGCATAACCCTCCCTCTTTGGAGGTACCGATGAAAGATCACGCAGTCAAGCCAAGTCAAGGCCATCCCATAGCGGCAAATGTGGTTGCACGAGTATGCCCGGACAGGTGACTCAAGATCAACCGACTAAATTCATCTTGCAAATATAGTGGTTCATCACCATGCTCAGGTATTAAATATAGCTATGATTTATCTATAACAAATAAATCAACATAATGCATATAAGGATGCAATGCTATAGAAATGCATGCATGAAATGGGTATCATGGCTTGCCTTGCTCTGTTGGGTGGTTCAAACACTCTGGATCTTCAAAGGCACCACAATCTCCCTCTCAAAGTATTTTCAAAATACAATTGAAGATGTCACATAAAGCATTTTTATTAACCAGATATTCTGTGGGCATAGGAAAAATACCAAAATTTGCCAGTAAATAAAGGGGCTCAATACCAACTCAGTGCAAAAAGAATCAATTGAATTGGAACTATGGATAAAAGTTATTTAGGGTCAAAGTCTGGTCAAAATTCTGATTTAAAATGAATTTAAACTGAAAATCAGAAAATCTCCAGCGGGCCACGTCGAAAGCGTATTTTCCGAATACGCTTCCACTTACCCCTTCGCGCCCGCGCGGGCTGAGCCGCTGAAGGGTGGGGTCGGCCCTTTAAAACAGAGAGAGGGAGGAGAAGACAGAGACAGGGCGGGTATCCGATGACGGTCGCCGGCGACAGAGACGGCGGCGGCGCTCAGAGTTGATGGGAATGGATCGGGCGCTCAGAGACGAACACGCATGTACCCGGAGCTCCTCCGGGGATGGACGGATGGCGTCGTCCCCTTCTTCTCCGGCAGCGGCGGCATTCGGTGATCGTCGGAGAGGTCCAATCCGGCAGGAATCCGATCGGGGAAGAGCTCTAGGAGAACCAGGGAGACCTACTGGTCTCAATGGAGGGCTCAGGAGGGCTAGGAAGGAGGGTGGAGGAGGCGGATGACAGAGCTAGGGTGGCGGAGCAACTCCAGCGAAGCTCGAGGCCAGAGGGCCTCTTGGCCTTGGCTCTTGCTTGGGGGAGCCGATTAGAGGAGGAGGGAGAAGGATGAGGAGCTCGGAGAGGTCGGGCGAAGCTATTTATAGGCAGGGAGCGCGGGCGGCGACCTCTCTGGAACGGCGGCGATGTGGCTACGCCACTAGAGCAAGGACGGCGAGCTGGTCGTCGCGGAGCGGGGCGAAGGGACGGGAGAAGGCAGAGACATTCAATGCGCGAAGGGACGGCTCGCGAGGAAGACGACGGCTGGGATGCCACTGTGTCCGCACGGGTCTCACAGTGCAGCACTGCGGTGGCGGCCGGCGAGGGCTTCTCCGGCGAGGGGGAAGGGTCTGGAGGGGCTAGGTGGCTGTCGGGGAGCTGGTCGGCACTAGCAAACAAGGTACGGCGACGCGGGCGTCTCGCTCCGATGAGACCCGAGCCTAGCGGCGCCCAGAGCGCGGTTTTGGCAGGCTGACTACGCGGTCACCGCATGCACAGGCACCCGTGGCACGCGCTGGCCTGCCACACCATGTCTGGAGCGTCGTTCACGCATACTACAGTCTACTAGTGGCACTAGCTTGCCCAATAAGCCACTGAGAGGAGAGGTATCGTCACCAACAGCTCCTGACTGCCAACTTGGGGAGGTTCTGGAGAAGAAATGGTATAGAGATAGGGCCAATGAAGATGTCTAGGGTCATCTAGGCTGGAGGGACTACAGACTGGCAAAGTTTGAGAGAGTTTGAGGAAGAAATGAATAGGGTTGCATTGAAAACCACCATTCTGGTCCAGAATTTAAATGAGCTTGTGGCCCTCACATGGAAGCTCTGCTACTAATGAAACTTGGTGGAAAGAAGTTATTTGGTGGTGCACACATGCCATAAAAATTGTAGATCAATTGTGCACTCCGAGCTTGTACTTCCTTCACAAAGGTTCAAAATAAGCAGAAACTTGATAGGGTCCTGCTGCTCAAAAATTGTACTGGACCAGATGATGTTTTTGGATATTGGTGCTAGATAGGATCCCTAGGGGCTTGAGGAATTTATTGGGAATTTTCTGAGATAGGAAAAATAGGGTTGCTTCACAATGGGCAGATTCTGGTCAGAAACTAAATAATTATTCTGTCCAAAACTTTCCATTGGGCAATAGAATATTTTTGGAGATTATGGAATCATATGATGATGAGAAAATGGGGGAAAAGTTTGGGAATTATTTGATCACCCAAACTATAGGTTGCTTCACAACGCATAGTGGTGACATAATTTCCCAAATAAATAAAAGGGGTTTAGTGGAAAAGATTAAATATTGGAAAATAATCCCAGAGAGATGTAGGAAGGTTTTGGCAAAATGAGGAAGGTTTTGGGTTACTAGAGAAAAGGTTCAAAGATCCATTCAACTGAAAAGTTTGAAAATCATCCAAGTTTGCAAATAAAATCCAAATGATTTTGGAAAGAAAAAGTTGTCAAAAACCAGTGTGTCACAAACCTACCCCCCTTAGGATGAATCTCGACCTCAAGATTCGGTTGCTCAGGGAACAAGTATGGATATGCGGATCTCAAGAAATCTTCTCTTTCCCATGTAGCCTCTTCCTCTTTGTGGTGCTCCCATAGCACCTTGTAAAACCTGATTACCTTACTCCTGGTAGTTCTTTCCATTTCATCCAGGATCCTGACAGGCTTTTCTTCATAGGTCAGGTCTTTAGTCAGTTCTAACTCACTCATATCCGCTTGCTTGATTGGTGGTGCAATGCACTTTCTTAATTGTGATATATGGAAAACATCGTGCACCTCCGACAATTCTGGTGGTAGTTCCAACTGGTATGCTACTCTTCCTCTTCTAGCAACCACTGGAAAGGGACCGATATATCTTGGTGCAAGCTTTCCCCTAGTATGAAATCTTTTCACTCCCTTCATGGGGGTTACTCGGAGGTACGCATATTCTCCGGGTTTAAAGGTCACTTCCCGGTGCTTTGGGTCATAGTAGCTCTTCTGACGGGACTTGGATGCTCGAAGACGCTCTTGGATATCCTTGACTTGCTTCTCAGCCTCAAGCATCAAGTCCATACCAAAAATTCGGCTGTCTCCTGTCCGAGACCAGTACAAAGGAGTGCGGCACTTCCGCCCGTATAGTGCCTCAAACAGTGACATCTTTAAACTCGTCTGATAGCTGTTGTTGTAGGAGAATTCCGCATAAGGTAGACTGTCTTCCCATTTGGGTCCATGGGTGAGAGCACATGACCGAAGCATATCCTCCAGTATCTGGTTCACTCTTTCTGTCTGCCCGTCTGTCTGCGGGTGGTATGCCATGCTATGATTCAGCATGGTTCCCAAAGCTTGGTGTAGTCGCAGCCAGAATGCTGAGGTGAATAGGGAACCTCTGTCTGAGGTGATGGACTTAGGTACTCCATGGAGGCTGACTATCCGGGACATGTAGAGTTGTGCCAGCTGATTTGCATTGAAAGTGGTTTTTATCGGAATAAAGTGAGCCACGTTCGTGAGGATGTCTACAATTACCCAAATAGCATTGTTGCCTCTTGTTGACTTGGGTAGTCCAACAATAAAATCCATGCATATGTCGTCCCACTTCCACTGGGGAACCGGTAAGGGTTGCAGTAGCCCAGCGGTTTTTTGGTGTTCCGCCTTGACCTTGTTGCAAATATCACAGCAGGCGACATAGTATGCTATATCTCTTCGCATTCCTGGCCACCAAAATGTTTCTCTCAGATCTTGATACATCTTCGTGCCTCCCGGGTGGATAGAATATGAGGACTCATGAGCCTCTTTGAGTATTTGCTGCCTCGGATTATCCTGATCGGGCACGCATATCCGCTTCTCGAACCATACGGTGCCTTGATCATCCACGTGGAAGGACTTGGCTTTCCCTTTCGGAATCAGCTCCTTGATCTTTTTGATTCCTTCATCTGGCTCTTGGTCCTTCTTAATTTCTTCCATAAGAGTGGGAGTAATTTCCAATGTGTCCGAGGTAATTGGGCCGCATAGCACCATGTTGAGCTCAGCCAACTCTTCTTGTAACCTTGGATGCATACTGCCCATAAGTGCATTCACGGTGCCTTGTTTTCTACTGAGAGCGTCCGTGACCACATTAGCTTTCCCCGGATGATAGTTTATCCCAATGTCATAGTCCTTGACTAGTTCAAGCCATCTTCGTTGCCTGAGATTCAGGTCAGGTTGGGTGAAAATATACTTGAGACTCTTATGGTCCGTGTATATTTCACAGCGTTGTCCAATGAGGTAATGCCTCCAAATCTTCAGGGTGTGAACTACGGCTGCTAATTCCAAATCGTGTGTGGGGTAGTTCTCCTCATGAGGTCGTAGCTGTCTGGATGCATAGGCTTCAACCTTCCCTTCTTGCATTAACACGCAACCGATTCCATGTCTGGAAGCGTCGCAGTAGATGTCGAAACTCTTGTGTATGTCTGGAAGGACTAGGACAGGTGCTGTAGTGAGCCTGGTCTTTAACTCCAGGAAACTGCTGTCGCATTCCGTCGTCCAGACAAACCTTTGATTCTTCTTGAGCAACTCTGTCAGGGGCTTGGCTATTTTAGAGAAGCCCTCTTTGAAACGTCGATAATAGCCTACCAATCCCAGGAAACTACAGACTTCGGTTACCGTAGCTGGTGTCTTCCAATTTAATACCGCAGTTACCTTGCTGGGGTCTACGGCTACTCCTTGTTCTGACAGAATGTGCCCCAGAAATCCCAATTCTTTTAGCCAAAATTCACACTTGCTAAATTTGGCATACAGGCGGTGGTCTCTTAATCTTTCCAGGACAGCACGGAGATGTTGTTTGTGCTCTTCTTCGTTCTTGGAGTATATCAGGATATCATCGATGAACACCACCACAAACTTATCCAGAAAGTCCATGAAGACTTTATTCATCATGCTCATGAAGTAGGCTGGACCATTTGTTAATCCAAATGACATGACTATAAATTCATACAGACCATATCGGGTTGTGAACGTTGTCTTGGGTATATCCTCTTTTCGGATTTTTAGCTGATGATATCCGGTTCGAAGGTCAATTTTGGAGAATACCCGGGCTCCATTCAACTGGTGGAACAAGTCATCAATGCGAGGAAGCGGGTACTTATTCTTGATAGTGACCTCATTCAGCTGGCGATAGTCTACGCACATACGTAGACTTCCATCCTTCTTCTTGACAAAGAGCACTGGTGATCCCCATGGCAAGATGCTTGGGCGAATATACCCTTTTTGCAACAGTTCATCCAACTGCTTCTTTAAATCTGCCAACTCTGGACATGGCATACGGTAGTATTTCTTATAAATTGGAGCAGTACCGGGAACCACTTCGATTGCAAACTCCAACTCCCGGTCAGGGGGCATCCCTGGTAGTTCCTCAGGAAATACATCCGGAAATTCACAGACTACCGGAATCAAGTTCATATCCGTGGCGGTAGTTTGGTATGCCATTTCCTTCCTTGTTCTCATCGTGCTGGCAAGGAATTGAATTGTTTGTCCGGTTGGGTTAACCAGTGTTACTATCCTGCTGGCACAATTGATGCACACCTGATGTGGTGTCAACCAGTTCATTCCTAGTATTACGTCCAATCCCGAAGATTCAATGGCAATGAGGGCAGCTGGAAATTTAGTTCCATGTATTGAAATTTCCAGATCTCTATAGATCAGATTTGTTCTGAGCAGGGAGCCAGGGGATTGTACCACCATGATTTTATCCAAAAGCGAAGGTGAAAATTTGTGCACGGTGGAAAAACTCCGCGAAATAAATGAGTGGGAAGCCCCGGAATCAAATAAAATTACTGCAGGTATGTCGTTAACAGAAAACATACAAAGGACTACTTCTGGAGCTGCACAGGCTTCCTCAACGGAGATATGGTGGACGCGTCCATGACAGAAGCTATGATTGGGGCGGCGTCCAATAGTGTTGACCTGTGGCTTGACGTCGACGGATGACTTCCCATTGTTGGTGGGGCACTGTTTGGAGTAGTGTCTACTTTGGCCGCAAGTGAAGCAGGTATTGTTGCGGCGGCAGTCCTCTATCACGGGCTGTTTGCCAAAGGTCTTGGTCTGGCTCACCATCTTATTGTTGTTGCTGCCATTGCTCCATGTAGGCTTATATTCAGATGTGCCTGGCTGCCAGGTGCGTGGCTTCTGTGCAAACGGCTCACGGTTGTCCTTCTTGGGCTCAAACTTCCGCTTTTGGTTATCATGTCTGGACTTGTGTTCCCTTTCTACTATGAAGGCCTTGTTCACCACTGTCTGAAAGTCAGGAAAGTCTAGCATGCATAGCTGACAACGGAGGAAGTGATTCAGTCCTCCTAGGAACCGATCTATTTTCCTCTCTTCGGTGGCCACATCATAGGTAGAGTATCGTGACAGATTGTTGAACTTATTAAGGTACTCTGTCACCGACATATTTCCTTGTGTCAGAGCAAGGAACTCCCTTTGCTTCACCTTCATGATGCCGGTAGGAATATGATATTTGCGGAATAATTCCTTAAACTTCTCCCAGGTAATTTCTTCTTCAGAAGACCATGTTGCCTTTGTATTATCCCACCATATAGCTGCTGGCCCTTCCAGGTAGTGAGTGGCAAATGGAACCTTGTCTGGATCCTCACAACGGGCTATTTCCAACTTCTTTTCTATGGTCCTTAGCCAATCGTCTGCTTCTATAGGGTCCACAGCTTGACCAAAATTGGGTGGCTTGCTGCGCGGGAAATCAGACAACCTGGAGTGTGATCCATTGTGATTGTGGTTCTGACCTACCATAACTTCCATACTTTTCAGGAATTCCATAAGATCCTGGTTTCTCTTTTCCTCAAACATTCTCATGATCTGATCTGTGGTAGGTGCTTGAGGTGGTGGGGGTGGTAAATCTTCTGGTGCTTGACCTACTTGTCTGGCGGATCGACGAACGGGGGTTCCATCGCCGCCTTGGCTACAACTTCTCTTCATCCTAAATTTGTTCCCATTGCAAAACACCGAATCGATGAGCAACATCCATAAGGGAAACACAGTCATATGACACCAGAAGGAAAAATACGCGAAAAAGGCGAATAAAGCAAATCAGATAATTATACAAGATAACCCAACATCATACATGGCAAGCGAGTAGGGGGATATCATGGCTAGACTGCTCATACGGCAGTTGATATATGCAAAGATGCATGCACAACAACTCAAGCCTCCGCTCTAGTGGCGCTGATGGCACGAACACTGCCAAACCACCGACTCCTCGTCATCTGATGCTGAGTCAGAGTCGGAACTGATGGTATGGATCTCATCCTCTGGGTCAAAGGAAACACGACGACGCTGCTGGGACGGTTCTCCTTCTGGGGAAGAAGGAACACGATGCCTCAGCATCGGAGCAGCTGGAGTGGCAAGGAGTGAGGCCCACTCTGTCGGGGTCTCACGACGACTACCAGACGAAAAGCCTGGTGGCACAGTGGAGGTAGAAGGAGCCTCAAACCTGGATGGAGGTGGAACTAGTGGTGGATATATGGGTGGATAGATAGGCTGAGGTGGAGGTAGAGCAGGAGTTACGGCTGCAAGTGCCCCTAAGACACGAGACAGCTCCTCAGCCAAAGATATGATCGTACGATAGCTGGCATTCAGATAGCGAGATAGCACAACAGTCGCACGGTCACACGCCGGGTCAACAGGAACGAAAATGACTCGCCCTGTCGTAGGCGACAGGGTGGGATAGTGGAAGAAACCTGGATGAGTCTGCATCTCAACCTCGTGGAAGCGCAAGTCAGTGAGAGCCTCCATCGCGGCAAACTGGATCGCCAACTCCGGGGTGGAAGCCGTTCCGCCCTTGGAAGGGCGAGAGTAGCAACCAAGGTCCGAGCTCGCGATCAGGAAAGCCTCTGCATGGTACTCGTACACCGCTCAGCAAGCTGCTCTCGAAACACCTGGTACACTGGATCTTCGCCGTGAGGGTACAGTCGAAGCCAGACGTTCCGGAGTAGTACTGGAAAGGTGGAGGGTGCAGGCTCAAAATGATAGTGGTATGGAACCGGTGCCATCTACACTCACAATGCCAATGGTTAGCGAAACAAGGAATCATGATGCATGCTATGCAACAATCAAATGCAGCAAGCAAGACCCTACACTAATCGCGGTTCTAGCATGGGTTAACTAGGGTGTCCTACAGTCAGCACGGCTCTGATACCAAGCGTTGTGGCACCCTGGCTCAGAGAACCGGATTACCAGTGTTTCCAACCCAGAGATCATGTCTTCTGGAAACACCCAACAACTTGTTATAGAACAAAACTGAATTTTATTGATAGGAGTCGAGTAAAAGCGCATATTTTACAATGATGACGAGGCCAAAGGCACCCTCGGTGCTATGACAGTATCTACATTACTTATGTCACATAGCAGGGCCTCGGAATACTAAGTACTTCTACAGCATAGCGGAACATAGCGCAACTCCATCCATAGGGACACTGCTGTGGACACATCCTAGTTATCGTAGCACGAACCATCAGGACCTCCGTACTCGGCTTCTCCTGCATCTGGCATGATACGCCAGGTGAGTACTTGGAATGTACTCGCAAGCTCACGACAACCAAGTAATGCAGCAAACAATAGCATAGCAATCAACAGGATATCACCGAAGTAATCTACATACGGTAACCAATCATCAACTTACTCTCTTCTGGATTGTTTCACAACCCTCGGAATACTCATAACCATAAAGTACTTCCGAACACAAGACGAGTTCTTCCATCATTACTATCATTGATATGATTGACCACCTAGTGAGGTCTGGATGGGCTGTCCAATACCGTGGACTCGGCTATTCGAATAGATTTTTACACTCTCCAGAGGTTGCGCACTTTACCCACACCATGAAGCACCTGGCCTCGCGATCCCCTTCGGGTGGACCAGCGTTGCTTCAACAAAACTTGCCTGACCCGTGATTCTTTCATCGTACCACCGGCACTCATCCTACCCTGGAGGCTTGCCATGGGTGGCCCTTGTGTCCTCATGAAACATGCGACCGTCGTGGCCCAAACTAAATAGTCCCAAACGGGGACTATACAGTCCCAAACGGGGACTAAACTGCCCCAAACGGGGACGCCGGCACAAACAAACAACAACTGGGCTCACAGGGTTATCGCCGCCTACCTGATCAGGGTGGCACGCGCACATAACCCTCCCTCTTTGGAGGTACCGGTGAAAGATCACGCAGTCAAGCCAAGTCAAGGCCGTCCCATACCGCAAATGTGGTTGCACGAGTATGCCCGGACAGGTGACTCAAGATCAACCGACTAAATTCATCTTGCAAATATAGTGGTTCATCACCATGCTCAGGTATTAAATATAGCTATGATTTATCTATAACAAATAAATCAACATAATGCATATAAGGATGCAATGCTATAGAAATGCATGCATGAAATGGGTATCATGGCTTGCCTTGCTCTGTTGGGTGGTTCAAACACTCTGGATCTTCAAAGGCACCACAATCTCCCTCTGAAAGTATTTTCAAAATACAATTGAAAATGTCACATAAAGCATTTTTATTAACAAGATATTCTGTGGGGCATAGGAAAAATACCAAAAATTGCCAGTAAATAAAGGGGCTCAATACCAACTCAGTGCAAAAAGAATCAATTGAATTGGAGCTATGGATAAAAAGTTATTTAGGGTCAAAGTCTGGTCAAAATTCTGATTTAAAATGAATTTAAACTAAAAATCAGAAAATCTCCAGCGCGCCACGTCGAAAGCGTATTTTCTGAATACGCTTCCACTTACCCCTTCGCTTGCGCGTGGGCTGAGCCGCTGACAGGTGGGGTCGGCCCTTTAAAACAGAGAGAGGGAGGAGAAGACAGAGACAGGGCGGGGCTCGGAGTTGATGGGAATGGATCAGGCGCTCAGAGACGAACACGCACATACCCGCAGCTCCTCCGGGGATGGACGGATGGCGTCGTCCCCTTCTTCTCCGGTGGCGGCGGCGTTCGGTGATCGTCGGAGAGGTCCAATCCGGCAGCAATCCGATCGGGGAAGAGCTCTAGGAGAACCAGGGAGACCTACTGGTCTCAATGGAGGGCTCAGGAGGGCTAGGAAGGAGGGTGGAGGAGGTGGACGACAGAGCTTGGGCGGCGGAGCAACTCCGGCGAAGCACGAGGCCAGAGGGCCTCTCGGCCTTGGCTCTTGCTTGGGGGAGCCGATTAGAGGAGGAGGGAGAAGGATGAGGAGCTCGGAGTGGTCTGGCGAAGCTATTTATAGGCAGGGAGCGCGGGTGGTGACCTCTCTGGAACGGCGGTGACGTGGCTATGCCACTGGAGCAAGGACGGCAAGCTGGTCATCGCGGAGCGGGTCGAAGGGACGGGAGAAGGCAGAGACATTCAATGCGCGAAGGGACGGCTCGCAGGGAAGACGACGGCTGGGACGCCACGGTGTCCGCACGGGTCTCACAGTGCGGCGCTGCGGTGGCGGACGGCGAGGGCTTCTCCGGTGAGGGGGAAGGGTCTGGAGGGGCTAGGTGGCTGTCAGGGAGCTGGTCGGCACTAGCAGATGAGGTACGGCGACGCGGGCGTCTCGCTCCGACGTGACCCGAGCCTGGCGGCGCCCAGAGCGCGGTTTTGGCAGGCTGGCTACGCGGTCACCGCGTGCACAGGCACCCGTGGCACGCGCTGGCCTGCCACACCTTGTCTGGAGCGTCGTTCACGCATACTACAGTCTACTAGTGGCACTAGCTTGCCCAATAAGCCACTAAGAGGAGAGGTATCATCACCAACAGCTCCTGACTGCCAACTTGGGGAGGTTCTGGAGAAGAAATAGGATAGAGATAGGGCCAATGAAGATGTCTAGGGTCATCTAGGCTGGAGGGACTACAGACTGGCAAAGTTTGAGAGAGTTTGAGGAAGAAATGAATAGGGTTCCATTGAAAACCACCATTCTGGTCCAGAATTTAAATGAGCTTGTGGCCCTCACATGGAAGCTCTGCTACTAATGAAACTTGGTGGAAAGAAGTTATTTGGTGGTGCACACATGCCATAAAAATTGTAGATCAATTGTGCACTCCGAGCTTGTACTTCCATCACAAAGGTTCAAAATAAGCAGAAACATGACAGGGTCCTGCTGCTTAAAAATTGTACTGGACCAGATGATGTTTTTGGATATTGGGGCTACATTGGATCCCTAGGAGCTTGAGGAATTTATTGGGAATTTTCTGAGATAGGAAAAATAGGGTTGCTTCACAATGGGCAGATTCTGGTCAGAAACTAAATAATTATTCTGGCCAAAACTTTCCATTGGGCAATAGAATATTTTTGGAGATTATGGAATCATATGATGATGAGAAAATGGGGGAAAAGTTTGGGAATTATTTGATCACCCAAACTATAGGTTGCTTCACAACCCATAGTGATGACATAATTTCTCAAATAAATAAAAGGGGTTTAGTGGAAAAGATTAAATATTGGAAATTAATCCCAGAGAGATGTAGGAAGGTTTTGGCAAAATGAGGAAGGTTTTGGGTTACTGGAGAAAAGGTTCAAAGATCCATTCAACTGAAAAGGTTGAAAATCATCCAAGTTTGCAAATAAAATCCAAATGATTTTGGAAAGAAAAAGTTGTCAAAAACCAGGGTGTCACATAATTGGCCTGGCATGGAAGAGCAGGATTATGGTGAAGTGTTCATTGGTAACGAACATACAAACTAGGACGCTTCCCAGTCAGTATGCTTGTAAGGTTAAGGCAGAAGGAATGGGCCTATGCTATCTTTCAAGATTTCCGGTGCGAGTTTATGTTTGTTATTCCGCCTGCATTGGCCCTATCTATGTAAGACTTCACCTTGATGGTCTTTATTTGTGTAAGATGGTATGTATGGATGTAAGACTCTTGTTATTAAGCTTCTATGTGTTTAGTGAGCATTAATCTCTGGGATCACTGTACACATGCATTCGGTGATCATGACTTATGAGTCGGGGTCCCCACACCTTGGGACTTGATGGTTGTTCGGGGCATGTATTTCACATGGTGGGCCAAGCTCAATTGCCCGGTTGGCGATTCGACCAGTGGACTCTCGATTTTTTATGAAATCTCCAAGGGGTGCTGAACTGACCATAGTAATTGGATGCTCCTGAAAGTAGTGCTTTTGCCAATGTGGATACCGCTGCTTGGACAAGGTCAAGATTTCGCTGACAAAATAAACTGGCCGCTGACCCGATACTCCTTCCCTGCCTCATTTCGCTCAACGACAACTGCAACACTTACTACCTTTGAATTAGCAGCAATGTACAGGAGCATGGGCTCTTTGTCGGTCGGGGTGGCTAAAACGAGCGGCTGAGCTAGATGCTTCTTAAGGGCTTCAAAAGCTTCGTTAGCAGCATCCGTCCAAACAAAGTTGTTCGTCTTCTTCAACAATTGATAAAGAGGAATTGCCTTTTCTCCAAGGCGGCTTATGAACCGGCTCAATGCTGCGATACAGCCATCCATGCGCTGGACCTGATTTATATTTGCCGGCTTACCAAGAGAAGTTACTGCCTTGATCTTGTCCGGGTTAGCTTTGATGCCTCGCTCGGGAACCAGGAATCCCAGTAGTTTTCCTGAAGGAACACAAAAGACACACTTCGTCGGGTTAAGCTTCATCTATGAAAGTGCTAGTTACCGACTCGAGGGGGGTGAATAGGCGATTTTTATCAGAAGCTTCGAAAGAGTAAATGTATTCAAAGAAATCGGAAGCAATTTAGGATCAGGTAGGTGAAAGCACATTTGCTCCCTTGGTGGTTTTCGTAATTAATAACAAAATATATATCATTGAACTAATGTTTCCACTAAGTATATTTTAGGAAAAGTTCAATGATAGGGATGGCAAAAGGATTGTGGAGAAAACCCCAAGATGCAAGGAAATGGATTGGCAAAGCTTCAAGCAAGAGGACTCTACATTTTACTTTGTGAGAAATCACTTTGAGTCCATGGAA
This sequence comes from Elymus sibiricus, assembly GCA_039707655.1. NCBI lineage: Eukaryota > Viridiplantae > Streptophyta > Magnoliopsida > Poales > Poaceae > Elymus > Elymus sibiricus. Next base: position 144,546,336 of record CM077675.1, read on the forward strand.
AAGCCAATACTATTAAAAGGGGGTAAGGTACTGTTGGTGAACAAGATGCTCCACATGCACAAGTGATAGTCACCAAAAACACCCACAAACTCTTCCACAAAAGTCTGTCCAAGCCATTCATGAAATCGGTGCAACCAACAATTCCCACTCGGTGCCACCGATTCCCAAACTCAGACAGACCCATGCCAAACCCTAGCCATTCGGTGCAACTGATTCTGCATCCGTGCCATCGAGTTCAGTTGCCAACTTTCTGTTTAGCTATTTTCAAGCATCGGTACCACCGAGTTTTGCCAGTCGGTCTCACCGAGATTTGGACCAACTTCCTGGTTAGCCATTCACAAAAATCGGTACCATCGAGTTTTGTGAATCGGTCTCACGGAGTTTTTGGACCAACTCTCTGGTTAGCCATGGTCAAGAATTGGTACCACCGAGACTTGAGAATCGGCGTCACCAAGTTGTGCAATCTGACCGTTGTCACCTAATCGGTACCACCGAGAGTTATATATCGGTCTCACCGAGATTCAAAAGTTACTGCCTTTTGGTCACTTCGGTACCACCGAGTTTTACACTTCGGTGTCACCGAGTTGGTCACTTTAGATGTAACGGTTGGATTTTTGGGGATGCCTATATATACCCCTTCACCACCACCCACTCGAAAGAGAAGCACTCAGAACTATTCCATACTTGCCCCCATCCTATTTTCTGAGAGAGAGCCACCTACTCATGTGTTGAGATCAAGCGATTCCATTCCTACCATATGAATCTTGATCTCTAGCCCCCCCAAGTTGCTTTCCACCAAATCAATCTCTTCCACCATATCCAAATCTGTGAGAGAGTGATTGTATGTTGAGGAGTCTATCATCTTGAAGCACAAGAGCAAGGAGTTCATCGACTTTGCCGAGCATATTACCTTTTGGAGGGTGGTGCCTCCTAGATTGGTTAGGTGTCGCTTGGGAGCCTCCTACTTCGTGTTGTGGAGTTGAACAAAGAAGTTTGTACGGGCAAGGAGATCACCTACTGCATGAAGATCTACCCATAGTGAGGCTAGTCCTTCGTGGCCGGAAGCCGTTATGGAATAGTCAAGGTTGCTACTTCGTGGACCCTTATGGGTGGAGCCCTCCGAGGACTCTCGCGACCGTTACCCTCCGTGGGTTGAAGACTTCATAAACGTGGACGTACAATAGCACCACCTATCGGAACCACGGGAAAAATCTTCGTGTCTACCAATTGCGTTTGATCTTCCTTCCTACCCTCTACTACATATGCTTGTTGTTACTTTCCGCTGCTATACTCTTAGACATGCATGTGTAGGGTGTACTTGACTTGCTATCATTGTTAAAATCTGCCAACACTTAAAATTGGGAAAAGGTAGAATTTTTATTTGGTCAAGTAGTCTAATCACCCCCCTCTAGACATACTTTTGATCCTACAAGTGTTATCAGAGCTTTGGTCTCCATTGCATTGGTCTCACAACCTAGGAGATTATGGCGTCTAGTGAGGGAAATTATCACCATAGAGGTCCTTATTTTGATGGCACAAATTTTGCTAGTTGGAAGCACAAAATCAAAAAGCATATTCTTGGTCATAACCATGCCGTTTGGGCTGTTGTTCGTGTTTTCGTGCAAGGTGAATTCTTTGGTGATGGAAAGGAACCGGATCGTGAAGCGACCGTGGATGAATTGAAGATGTTGCAATACAACGCTCAAGCCTGTGACATTCTCTTCAACTGCCTATGCCCCGAAGAATTCTACAAAATCAGCCGTCTTGAAAATGCAAAAGATATTTGGGATACTTTGGTTGATATCCACGAAGGTACCGAATCCATGAGAGAATCCAAGTTGGATGTTCTTCCAAGTCAGCTTGACAAGTTCAAGATGAAGGATGGTGAAGGAGTCGCAGAGATGTACTCTAGGATAGCTCTCATCACAAATGAGATTGCCGGCTTAGGAAGCAAAGAAATGACCAACAAATTCATCATCAAGAAGATACTTCAAGCTTTGGATGAGAGATACGACACCGTGTGCATATTGATCCAAATGATGCCCAACTACAAAGATCTCAAGCCTACGGAAGTCATTGGAAGGATTGTTGCTCATGAGATGACACTCAAGGACAAAGAAAAGCTTCACAACAAGTCTCGCGGTGCTTACAAAGCCACAAGTGATGCTCCCGCAACTTCAAGCGACAACCTTGTCACCAATGAAGAGATAAGCCTCATGGTCAAGAAATTCAACAAGTTCTATAAGAATAGAGGCAAAGAACGAAGCTCCAACTCAAGATATGAAGAGAAGCGTTCGTCAAGTCATGACCGAAACTGATACAATTGTGGGAAGCCTGGACACTACTCCAATGAGTGCACGGCTCCCTACAAACGAAGAGAAGAGTCACCAAGAAGACGAAGCTCAAGGAATGAATCACCTCAAAGAGAGAGAAGGAGTAGAGATGATCGTTATGAACGAAGACCCTCAAGGAGAAGTAGGGACTCGGAGAAGAAGGACAAGTACACCAAGAGCTACACAACAAGAAGACATCAAGCTCATGTTGGTGAATGGGTTTCCGGCTCTGAATCCGACAACAACTCCGAGAGTAGCTATCATTCCAACTCCGACTATAGTCAAGATGAAGGTGTTGCCGGACTTGCACTAGTGACTACCAACTCCTATGATCTATTTGATTCACCAAATGAAGGGAGTGGAAGCTGCTTCATGGCTAAAGGCCCCAAGGTATCACACCCCGAGTATCTTGATTTCAATAGTGATGAAGATGATTTACTTTGTGACGATCACTTGCTCTTTGATAAAACTAGTGATGTTAGTCAAAATGAACTTGATAATTTTCATGCTAGTCAGGATAAGTCTGTTGATGATGCTAAGATGAAAATAGAACAACTAACTAAAGAATTAAACACTCTTAAGTTAGCCCGTGAATCTACTCTCGAAGATCATAGAGAGCTTGTAAGGACTCATGAGAAGCTACGCTTCGAGAAGCTCACCTTGGAGCAAGAACATGAGTTTCTTAAAGCTATGAATGACGATCTCCGAAACAAGACTTCATCTTATCTAGCCAAATGATTAATCTTGTCTACATTCATGCCACAAGTTAAATCTAGACAAACTAGTAACAAAGGCAAGAAAGGTTATTCATCTAGTAGCAACAAGAAAAATGCTAAATCTAACGATGTTGCTTCTAGTAGTTCTATTGATTCCACTAATGATGATTCTCTTAGCCAAGCTACACTTGAGCAAGAAAATGATTTATTGAAAGGGATTATAGAGAAAGGTATCTACAAGAGTCTTGCCGGGTGTAAGCAATTTGAGGAAATTGTATGCAAGCATGGAGGATACCGGAACTACCATGGCATTGGCTACTTCAACGCTAATGGAGTTGAATGGGAAGAAGGTCAATACCCCAAGCCCAAGTTTGTTCCTCAAAGGGAGAAGTATGAACATACTTTTCCCAAGGGAACAAACACTCAAGATGACCTTCCACCAAAAGACCACAAGCTCAAGGGCAAGGACAAGCTTCAAGAGGGCATTGACTCATATGAAGATGAATCCCAAGCTTTGGTGGAGTGGGTTCCCAAGGCCACTTCAAGCTCAACTTCTACAAGTGCCACTTCAACACCAAGGATCCCCATCAAGTTTATGTGGGTCCCCAAGAAGAAGAACTAGGGAAGTTCTTGAGGGGTGACTCCGCCAATGAAATTCACTCTCATTCATTATTGGCAAGAACTAGTTGCAATCAACATCAACATCATGAAATAGTTCAAGGAGTCACACATTCCCTCAAAGGTAAGCAAGGGACAAGGTAATCAACAAATCCATGGACATCATCATGTATGCTTTACACTCCATGTCCATAGATATCCTTGTATTTGTCTCTTATGTGTTGGGACTAACCCATGTAGGTGGGAAGAGTAAGGAAACAACAAGGATGCTCCCAACTCTTGGTGATCTTCATCAACCTTGAGCATCCACCAATACATCACCAACATGAAGTCTTCATCGACAAACCCAAGGTTAGTTTATCCCTCCTATGGGGGTATGTCACATCAAGGGGGAGCTTTACTCTAAGACTTGAGTTAAAGCATCTCATAGTATGTGACAACATTAAATGCTTTATGTAAAAGTGGCAACCCCACTTGTGCTTAAACGATGAGTATGACCTATGATCAAGTATTCTTACTTGGCTCCTAAGTCAATATACTCATATATAGATGACTCCGTCATCGCCAAAATGCTTGATTGATGCTAGTATGTATGTGCATGTTTGCCATGATTTCATTTGACATCTTATTGTGTGAGCATGTTGGTCTGCATTTATTCATCCATTCGAGGACATCCAATTGTTTCTATTTGGCTTTTGATTTTTCTTTTGCCAATTGGATGGACAAGAATGCCTAGGATCACTCTCTAGCTATCTATGCTTTCTTGTCTCATATTCTATTCTTGCTGCATCACAAAATTTGAACAAGTACTTTTCGATCCCTCTGTGTGAGGAGCACTCGGAGTTCCGTATCGACAAAGGACTGACCATTAAAACCTCCCAAGTGCATCTCGGTGGAACCAACACCAAAATCTCGGTCTCACCGAATGCCTAGCGTTGATCTGGTTTTCCATCTCGGTAACACCGATTCCTTATTCTCGATTACACCGAGTTTCCCTGTCTACTGACAGTTGAGAAACTCGATGGCACCGATAATTTCGAACCGGTGTCACCGACAGCGAAGGGTATTTAACCTGGCGGACCCGACTCTAAGCTACCGCTTTGGACCCCCTGGTCGTCGCCCTTGCCTCCCCGTGCGTCTCCACCGTTGGGAATCGCCGCCGCCGACGGAATCTTCACCGCCGTCGTCACCTTAGCGGAACCTTCACCGAGTTAGGGTATGGATCCGGCCCTCCTTGCGCTCCCCGTTCGATTCATGCACATTGGAGTTACTTTTCTCGATAATCCACCGATTGCAATCCTCCCAATCCTCTAGAAATATCCTTAGCTTAGCGAACGAAAAAAAATTAGGTCTAGTCGTCCGCAAAATCGAATCTCGATGATACCGAGTCAGAAAAATCAGTTCTACCGATTTTGTTTTGGGATACTGAGGACAGACTCGGTGAAACCGAGTGGGAATTTTCGGTGTGACCAAAATTGCTGCCAAATTTCTGTAAAGAGTTCTGTGTGTCTCGGTGCTACCGAAATGTTTGGCTCGGTGACACCGAAATCCCTTTTTGCCGAAAACTATATCTAAGGATTTCTTTGTTCAAATATTTGAAAAATATCTGCATTTTGTGATGACTCAATCCCTTCCACTCTTCTATACTCTAATTCACAGGGTCAGAGATGTCAGATGCTGAAGACAGCCAGAATGATCTCAGAGAGCAAAGTGTTGACATGAGCTCAGGCACTAGTCCTGAGGGGAGCTATGATGATGTTACTAGCTCTCCTGATCTGCCCAAAGCTACAACCAGGGCAAGAAGGAAGCTCAACTCAGATGAAGAAGATGAGGATTTCATTCCCGAGGAGCTGTCCAAGAAGAATGATGCTGCCAAGAACACTGCTGCTGCCTCTTCATCCGAGAAGAAGGCTATCAGGAAAGAGTATGCTAGCTCAGGGTCAGCAAGAGCACCAGAGAGCTCTAGGGCAACAATGACTATTGATCCCTCCAAGAAGTCCATGCCTAAAAAGGCAGGAGAGAAGAAGAGGTCCAGGAAGAGGATCATTCATGTCATGGGTAGGCCTACCTCTATGTATCAGGACCCAGCAGAGGCTGCTGCTAAAGAAGAGGAGGAAGAGCCAGTTGCCAAGGCCCCTCCAAAGAAGAAGAAGAAGCTCATGGCTGATGCTATGCCTAAGGCTACCTCATCCAAGGCGAAGACCACCTTTCGTCAGGATAAGATGTACCTCCAGTCCCCTTTCAAATTTGGCCGTTGTGGGATCCCTTCCCGCCTTTGCGATAAGGGAAGAGGACCCGGGCAGCTATATATAGATACAAGATAGCTCGGTAGAAAGGACGAGACAACCACCCCGCAAACACATCCCTGTACTAGTTTCTCCACAAACCTCCTCGCGAGGCAATCCACCAAAAGCAGGAGTAGGGTTTTACGCTTCGCAGCGGCCCGAACCTGGGTAAACTCTTGTGTGCCATCGTCTTCCTCGCCATCGAGCGGGGTATCACATTGTGAGCTTGGGAGGGGCGAAGCTGTTGGGGAATTTCCACACACGCCCCTGGGTTCGAATTCCTTTGGGTTTTGCAGAGCCCGAAATCCGACATTTGGCGTGCCAGGTAGGGGGCGCGTCGGAGTGTCCCTCAAGCCTCGCTCTTCCTCCGCCTCGCCGCTCCGATGGCCGACGCCCGTCGAGCCCGTGCTGAGCGCTGTGCTGCCCGTGTTACCCAGACGGCTCCCGTGGGCCGCACCGCTGCGCGCCGCTCTCCCTCTCCTGTGGCCAATGCCACCACGGGCCCGGAGGCCCAAGAGCAGCAGGATTCATCACAGCCGCTCACAGCGCGGCGCGACGGCCGCACCACCACTCCGTCAATCGGTCCAGCTACTGGGTCGTCCTCCCACGCCCGCACAGGGCCGGCGCATGGATTGGGAGCACTGAACATGGCGCGCGAGCTGCTGCGCTACCGCCCCGCTCCCAACCGCCTCGACGATTGGCTCGGGCATGTTGCGGAGCTCGTCAGCGCAGCCGGCGACGCTTCGGCATTCACCTACTCGTTCCGGCCCCAACCCTCCCTGACAGGTGACGAAGCTCATGATGCGCCGCCTCCTCCTCCACAACGCGACGTCGACCCCGAGCCTAGGCGTGAAGCATGACCGCGCGAACAGCCGCGTGGGTCCCCGGCGAGGGTGAGAGAAGAAGTGAGCTGCCAGGTGGTGCCGCAGCCGTGCGTTGACGCGCGTGCGCTCCCAGCGCTGGCGTGCCAGCGGCACGACCGGGCACCCCTGGAGGCAGCTATGCAAGAGCATCAAGACCAGGTCCCCCCCGAGCGCGCACCGCCCGTGGGCCCGGTGGGCTGCCACGCCATCGCCCCGGAGCTCCATCCGGCTGTGTGGCCTTGCAAGTTCAAGCCTGACCTGCCCCCTCGCTACGATGGCACCGCGGACCCCGCCGAGTTCTTACATCTCTACTCGCTGAGCATCCAGGCGGCCGGTGCGAACGACAAGGTCATGGCAACCTGCTTCCCCATGGCGCTCAAAGGAGGCGCGCTTGCCTGGCTCCTCAACCTCCCGGAAGGGTCAATCACCTCCTGGGAAGGCCTGCGTGAGCGCTTCGTCACCAACTTCCAAGGCACCCGCGACCGCGCACTGGGAGTGGGAGACCTCCGTCGCGTGAAGCAACGGCTTGAAGAGACCCTTCACAAGTTCATACAGCGCTTCACGACTACCCGCCTCAAGATCCCGAGGGCTTCCGATGAGGCCATCATCTCGGCGTTCACCGACGGCGTCAGGGACAAGAGGCTGAGGGAGGAGCTGGCTATCCACGACGACCTGAGCTCGGCCTTGGAGATGTTCAACTTGGCGAACAAGTGCGTGAAGGCCGAGGAGGGCCGACTCTCCCTCCGCGAGCTTCCGGAGGTGGAGCCCGAAGGCAAGAAGACCAAGGCCAAGGAGCCAAAGTGCAAGGCACCCACGGTACTGGTGGCAGAGCCCGAGGCAAAGCGCTGCCGGGACGAAGAACCCCTCGCGGGCGTGCGACCATTCTGCATCTTCCATGGCACCAACAGCCACAACACCATCGACTGTCAGGAGCTCAGACTGGTCCGCGACGAGCACTTTGGCCGGCGCCATGCGTGCACCAACCGAGGCTATGGACGTGGCGGTGGCCGCGGCTAGGGCCGCTGGGACAATCGTGACCCGCGTCAGGAGTGGCGAGACCAGCCTCGGGAGGACCGCTGGCACGATCAAGCTCGCGAGGACCGCTGGCGCGACGAGCCTCCGGAGGAGTCACGCCGAGGTCAGCCTCGTGAGGTCCGCCCTCGCGAGGCCGGTCTTCCCCCGCTACCGCCTCCACCCAGAACGAAGGAAGAGGACAGGCAGAACGACGGGGCAGGGGGCTTCCAGTAGGTCAGGGCAATAGCTTGCATCCTGGGCGGCGCCCAAGCCCCAGCCTCGAACCGCATCTTCAAGCAGTTTTCATAGGAGGTGAACGCGGCGCTTCCAAAGCTTGCGGCCGCGCGCCCCCTCAAGTGGTCCCAGTGTGCCATCACCTTCGACTCCAAGGATCAACTCAGATGTTCAGCCATGGCGGGTGTGCTCCCCATGCTGTGCACGCCCACCATCAGCAACGTCCTCGTCACCAAGACCCTCATCGACGGGGGCGTCGGACTCAATGTCCTCTCCATCGAGACATTCGAGACTCTCCAAGTGCCTTACGACGAGCTCATGCCAACCAAGCCCTTCTCAGGAGTCACTGACGGCTCCACGGTTCCCATCGGGCAGGTCCGCCTGCCCGTCACATTCGGCGGGCGCAACAATTACCACACCGAGATCATCACCTTTGACATCGCCCACATCGACCTCCTGTACAACGCGATCCTTGGATACCCAGCCCTTGCCAAGTTCATGGCGGTGACCCACCATAGCTACAACGTGCTCAAGATGCCGGGAAGTGGCGGCGTCATCACTATTGCCTGCGATGAGAAGGACGCCGTCTGCTCCCTCGAGCGCGCCTACCGTGCCGCGGCGGCAGAGCACTCGGACGACGAAGGAGGTGCCCTGCCACGCGGGGACGCCCCCAAGAAGAAGAATCAACTCCTGTCCAAGGGACGCCAGAGGGCTGAAATCCATAAGGACGGCGCCTCAGGATCCGCGCCTGGAGCACAGGCCCCTTCCTCCCTCGCATAGGAAGGCGCGTCCGGTGCCTCTCTTGGGCCGGGCTTGGGGGCTTCCACCCGGAGGACTACCAACCTGACCAGTGAGACAAGAGAGGTGCTCGGGCACAACTCGGGGGCGTGCGCCGGCATGCACCCGTCCGAGCAAGGAGCACGGCGTGAGGCGCCAAGTCCGCGGGAGTTCATCACCACAGCAATCGAGGAGCTTCAGGAAGCACAGGCTGTGCCAGGAGGGCGCGGCCCCGCGCCCCCCGACGCCGTCGCCGTCATCGACCCGGGCGGCGCGCCGCGCATGTGCTTCAATGTACCCAGCATCAATAGGGCTACATCATTGGACATCTTCTGGCCGACGCGCGTCAGTCACGGCAAGGCCTACCCGCACAACCATGTCAGCATGCCCTTCGGGCTGGCCAACGCGGCTGACACGTTCCAGCTCCTTGCCCGGGCCATGTTCGTGCCATACCGGGCCAGGCACCATGAGGAGTTGGAGGAGGTGCCGGGCTCGAGCGGGAGCCCCGAGCCTCTGGAGGCGACGGGCTCATGAAGGCCGAGCTTGAGGAGGCACAAGGCTGAGCTCCTGTGACTACCTCCATGCCGCAGTAGCATCGCCGTCAGGTGATCCATTTGCCCAGTACCAGGTAACTTTTCGGTTTGCTCAGGTAATTTTTTGGTTTGCTCAGTTTAGAGGGTGCCCATCGGCCTGCATTATCCTCGGACGGCTAGAACTCATCCCAGCCGCGTTTTCCCGCACGATTAGGACTTTTACATGCTTTCAATCTATTTCCCTAGGTATTTTGACCTGCGTGCTCGGTGCTTCACCGCCATGAATGTCGCTGCGCCCTAATGAGCCTACCCTTGACCGCCTCAGGATTAAGGGCTGGCACGGCGTCTGTGCTCGGGTCCGTCCCTGCAGTGTCGAAAACCCAAGTGGTCGAGCTCTGTGTCGCGGGTCGGCCCTGTGTACGTCAACTCGCATGGCCCTTGGTGCTTCGCCCTCACGTGAGCTAATCGGGGGTGGGTGAGTCAGTGCGCGCGGCACGGTTCCGGTAGGCCTTTTGCCGCCCTAGGGGCCGCGCGCCAGGTGTTTTCTCCTCAGAGCTGTCGCATGAGAAGACTGGGCACGGCGTCTGTGCTCGGGTCCGTCCTGCAGCGTCGATAAATCCAATGGCTGAGCTCTGTCTGGCGGGCTGGCCCCGTTCACGTCACCTCCTGGGGTCATTGGTGTTTGCCCTTCTCAAGCGATGGCCCTTGGAAATCCTTTCGGCGCAGGTTTCTCCAAAATGTACAGGACTTGAAGCGGCGATTCACACCTGAAGATTCAGGCGCACCCCGCCTTTGAGGCAGGGCCACGTGAGACCTGAGTTGTCTCATGTCGCCCATATACACCTCCCAGTTCTACCGTGCAGGCCACGCGTACGAACTTAATGGGCTGTACACGCCCGGAGCCCCCCGAGGACGCGGAGGGGTTCCATTCCCATGCCCAAGTGGAAGCCCCATGCTCCGCGCTGGCGCACGACACGACCCACCAATGGCTATGCCCACGCAACGTGGAAGCCCTATGCTCCGCGTTGGGGATAAACAACTGAGGGCGCCTCAGCGGGTGCATTCAACCTCAAGATGGCTCCTCGCAGCTCCACCTCGCGACATTCCCCCGGGATGCACGCGTGAGGGGGCTACGCCACCTCACCAGGTCCCTGGCACCTGGTCTTCACGCGTCCCCCCGGACAAATACGAAGGTATGGGAGCCGCTCGTACGTTAAGGGGTACTCCTGAGCATCGCGACTCAGGAGCCTCACTGGCCTCGTAGCCCCTCGCCCCTTGGGACCGTCCTGGTGATCCAGACGCCCCAACGACGGTCGAGGTACGCGCGAGGCCGGGCCCTACCAACGCAGAGCTCAAAGCGCTCCAAATCCCCAAGTCAACTCCGTGGGAGCCGCTCGTACGTCAAGGGGGACTCCTGAGCATCGCGACTCAAGAGCCTCACTGGCCTCGTAGCCCCTCGCCTCTTGGGACCGTCCTGGTGATCCGGACGCCCCAACGACGGTCGAGGTACGCGCGAGGCCGGGCCCTGCCGACGCAGAGCTCAAAGCGCTCCAGATCCCCAAACCCCGTCTTCGCCGCGTTCCCATCATCAGGGCTGCTCGCACGTCAAGGGGGACCCTTGAGCATCTATACTCAGGGGCCTCACTAGTTTTGTAGCCCCTCGGCATCATCCTGGCGATCCGGATGCCCCAACAAGGGCTGAGGCATGTGCGGGACCGAGCCCTCCCGACGCAGAGCGCTACAGCAAGCAGGAAGGAAACGGAGTGAAGAAACAAAATCACACAACTTAGCAGTCATTACAAGCATTAAAATGTCTTTGAAAATGCAAACGAGTTTGACGCCTCCACGAGTCACGATAAACATTACAGGGGACGACCCAAGAAAAGAAGCTAAGAGGAGCTGGCACCACCGCTCGCCCCGGTCATGGGGAGCTGATCGTCGACGTCGCTGCCGCTGTCATCGTCATCGGCTGCCCTCGCAGTGGCAGGCGGAGCCGAGGGAACGGCGATGGAGGCAAACTTCTTCATCAGCGCATCTACGGCGCCCTCCACGGCCGTCGCCGTAGCGGCGCGAACTGATGTCTACTACGCAACCTTCTTCTTGTAGACTCGTGTTGGGCCTCCAAGCGCAGAGTTTTGTAGGACAGTAGCAAATTTCCCTCAAGTGGATGACCTAAGGTTTATCAATCCGTGGGAGGCGTAGGATGAAGATGGTCTCTCACAAACAACCCTGCAACCAAATAGCAAAGAATCTCTTGTGTCCCCAACACACCCAATACAATGGTAAATTGTATAGGTGCACTAGTTCGGCGAAGAGACAGTGATACAAGTGTAATATGGATGGTAGATATAGGTTTTTGTAATCTGAAAATATAAAAACAGCAAGGTAACTAATGATAAAAGTGAGCACAAACAGTATTGCAATGCTTAGAAACAAGGCCTAGGGTACATACTTTCACTAGTGCATGTTCTCTCAACAATACTGACATAGTTGTATCATATGTAAATCCCTCACATGCAACAAAGAGTTCACTCCAAAGTCACAAATAGTGGAGAACAAACGAAGAAATTATTGTAGGGTACGAAACCACCTCAAAGTTATCTTTTCCGATCAATCGTATGAGCTATCCCTATAAGTGTCACGAACAGCCCTAGAGTTCGTACTAAAATAACACCTTAAGATAGACATCAACCAAAACCCTAATGTCACCTAGATACTCAATTGTCACCATGAGTACCCATGGGCTTGATTATACGATATGCATCACACAATTTCAGATTCATCATGTTCAATCCAACACAAAGAACTTCAAAGAGTGCCCCAAAGTTTCTACTGGAGAGTCAAGACGAAAACATATGCCAACTCCTATGCATAGATTCCCAAGGTCACAGAACCCGCAAGTTGATCACCAAAACATACATCAAGTGGATCAATAGAACATCCCATTGTCACCACGGATATCCCATCCCAAGACATACATCAAGTGTTCTCAAATCCTTAAAGACTCAATCCGATAAGAAAACTTCAAAGGGAAAGCTCAATTCATCACAAGAAGATAGAGAGGGGAAAACTCCATATGATTCATCTATATTAATAAAGCTCGCGGTACATCAAGATCGTGTCATCTCAAGAACACGAGAGAGAGAGATCAAACACATAGCTACTGGTACATTCCCTCACCCCCGAGGGTGAACTACTCCCTCCTCGTCATGGAGACCGCCGGGATGATGAAGATGGCCTCCGGTGATGGTTTCCCCCTCCGGCAGGGTGTCGGAACGGGCTCCCGATTGGTTTTTCGTGGCTACAGAGGCTTGCGGCGGCGGAACTCCCGATCTAGGTTTCTTTCTGGAGGTTTCTGTATTTATAAGAAATTTGGGCGTCGGAAACAAGTCAAGGGGGGCCACGAGGCATCCACAAGCCAGGGGGGCGCACCCTAGGGGGGACCTAGGCTTGTGGTGGCCTCGTGGCTCTTTTCTCCCCACTCCAATGCCCTGTGGGCTTCTTCTGGTCCATAAAAAATCATCGTAAGTTTTTATTCCGTTTGGACTCCGTTTGATATTCCTTTTCTGTAAAACTTAAAAACAAGGAAAAAATAGAAATTGGCACTGGGCTCTAGGTTAGTAGGTTAGTCCCAAAAACAATATAAAATAGCATATTAATGCATATAAAACATCCAAAACAGATAATATAATAGCATGGAACAATCAAAAATTATAGATACGTTGGAGATGTATCAAGCATCGCCAAGTTTAATTCCTGCTCGTCCTCGAGTAGGTAAATGATAAAAACAGAATTTTTGATGTGGAATGCTACCTAACATTTTTATCAATGTAATCTTTTTTTAATGTGGCAAGAATGTTTAGATCCATAAGATTCAAAACAAGAGTTTAATATTGACATAAAAACAATAATACTTCAAGCATACTAATAAAGCAATCATGTCTTCTCAAAATAACATGGCCAAAGAAAGTTATCCCTACAAAATCATACAGTCTGGCTATGCTCCATGTTCATCACGCAAAGTATTAAATCATGCACAACCCTGGTTTTAGCCAAGCAATTGTTTCATACTTTAGTATTCTCTAACTTTTTCAACTCTCACGCAATACATGAGCGTGAGCCATGGATATAGCACTATAGGTGGAATAGAATATGGTGGTTGTGGAGAAGACAAAAAGAAGGAGATAGTCTCACATCAACTAGGCGTATCAACGGGCTATGGAGATGCCCATCAATAGATATCAATGTGAGTGAGTAGGGATTGCCATGCAACGGATGCACTAGAGCTATAAGTGTATGAAAGCTCAAAAAAGAAACTAAGTGGGTGTGCATCCAACCCGCTTGCTCCCGAAGACCTAGGGCAATTTGAGGAAGCCCATCATTGGAATATACAAGCCAAGTTCTATAATGAAAAATTCCCACTAGTATATGAAAGTGACAAAATAGGAGACTCTCTATAATGAAGATCCTGGTGCTACTTTGAAGCACAAGTGTGGAAAAAGGAATAGTAGCATTGCCCCTTCTCTCTTTTCTCTCATTTTTTGTTTTACCTTTTTTTTCTTTTTTTTGGTGGGCTTCTTTGGCCTCTCTTTTTTTGTAAAGTCCGGAGACTCATCCCGACTTGTGAGGGAATCATAGTCTCCATCATCCTTTCCTCACATGGGAGAATGCTCTATAATGATGATCATCACACTTTTATTTACTTACAACTCAAGAATTACAACTCGATACTTGAATAAGATATGACTCTATATGAATGCCTCTGACAGTGTACTGGGATGTGCAATGAATCAAGAGTGACATGTATAAAAAATATGAACGGTGGCTTTGCCACAAATACGATGTCAACTACATGATCATGCAAAGCAATATGACAATGATGATGCGTGTCATAAACGGAACGGTGGAAGTTGCATGGCAATATATATCGGAATGGCTATGGAAATGCCATAATAGGTAGGTATGGTGGCTGTTTTGAGGAAGGTATATGGTGGGTTTAATGCACCGGCGAAAGTTGCGCGGTACTAGAGAGGCTAGCAAGGGTGGAAGGGTGAGAGTGCGTATAATCCATGGACTCAACATTAGTCATAAAGAACTCACATACTTATTGCAAAAGTCTATTAGTTATCAAAACAAAGTACTACACGCATGCTCCTAGGGGAAGGGTTGGTAGGAGTTAACCATCGTGCGATCCCGACCTCCACACAAAGGAGGGCAATCAATAAATAAATCATGCTCCGACTTCGTCACATAATGGTTCACCATACGTGCATGCTACGGGAATCACAACCTTTAACACAAGTATTTCTACCAATCCACAATTACTCACTAGCATGTCTCTAATATTACCATCTTTATATCTCAAAACAATCATAAGGAATCAAACTTCTCATAGTATTCAATGCACTTTATATGAAAGTTTTTATTATATCCCTCTTGGATGCCCATTATATTATGACTAAATTCATAACCTAACCAAATTACCATGCTGTTTAGAGACTCTCAAAATAATATAAGTGAAGCAAGAGAGTTCAATAATTTCTATAAAATAAAACCACCGCCGTGCTCTAAAAAGATATAAGTGAAGTACTAGAGCAAATTGACAAACTACTCCAAAAGATATAAGTGAAGATTAATGAGTAGGTAAACAATCAAGTAGCTATGTGAGGGCTCTCTCTCAATAAATATTTTTAGATCTGAGTTTTTTTATTCAAATAGCAAACTAAATAAAAATAGCACTCCAAGAATAGCACGCATCATGTGAATGAATAAAAATTTAGTGTCAACATAGGATAACCGATAATTGTTGATGAAGAGAGATGGGATGCCAACCGGGGCATCCTCAAGCTTGAGCTCTTGTATCTCGTTCAATACTCTCATATCCCGGTTTCACCTATTGTCAAAAACTTCATCCACACAAAACTTGAAAAGAACTCGTGAGATAGGTTAGTGCACATAATAATAAATCAACTCTTTATGTACTGCTAAGACAAGTTGCATGATAATTTCAAACATCATCTACTGTTTACTATCATTTCCACAATTTATATCTACCAATATAGGCTATGTAAACTATAGGACAAGTAGATAAAAAAACTATGACAGCAATCTGTCCAAACAGAACAGTCTGTAGCAATTTATGAAAACAGTGTACTTCTGTTACTCAAAACATTATGAAAATTTAGGACGTAATAAATAATTTATATTATAACACTGTGTAAAATTTTTAGAAACTTTCCATGTTCCAGTAAAATATGAAAATTCAAACACTACAGCCAAAGTTTCTGTTTTTACACAACACACATCAAACATGCAATGCAAGGATCCTAAGGCAATTCTTGGAACTTTTTATTGAAAAAAATATTATGAATAAAACCTAACAGAAAAGTACAAAATATAATGACGATCCAAGCAAAGCACATATTATGTGACGAATAAAAATATAGATGTAAGTAAGATATACCGATAATGTTGAAGACGAAAGAGGGGATGCTTCCAGGGCATCCCCAAGCTTAGGCGCTTGAGTCTTCCATGGATATTACCTTGGGGGGTGCCTTGGTGTAACACCCCAAAAATTTTAATTTGGTTTTTGCCAGCAAATTCTTATTTTAGTTTTGGAGGAGGTCATTTGAATTTTTTTTTCCAAGAGAACCTCCTTCTAAATAAATTTTGATGGCAATTCTTTTTGAGACCTTTCTCAAATTTGGTTCTGGTCTTAAGGGTTTTTCATCTTGTGATTGTGTCAACACAATTACTCATGGATTCTTTTACTTTTTATTTTATTAAAAGAATTCTTTTATTTGGATTTATTCCTTTTCTTTTTAAAAAGAATCCTATGTCACTCCTTTGCCATAATCTTTCCTAAAGATCTTTCTTCCAAAATCTATCCTATCCACTTTGGATCAAGTCAAGCATCCAATTCCAGCAAATTTCAACCTATTTTTGATTTTTATTCTATTTAATTCTTTCTCAATTCTTTTTCTGTCTTTTTCCTGGACTCCTTTGATTTACAAAGGAAGTACCATATTTCTTTGAGCTATGACCCCAAATAAATTACCGCAGCTTCTCTTTAGTACCCTCAACCTAGATCACCAAAAATATCCTGGTCCACAGTTCAAAAATTTCAAATTCTGTCCACTGCAAGTTTGGACCAGATTTGCAAATTTGGATGGAATTCATATTTTCTTTCTTCCAAGAATTCTGACAAAAATCAGGGAGCCTCTAGATGCATCAAGAAACCCCCTCACCAAGTTTCAGGTCCAGATAAATTTTCCTCGTGCCAGAATCATTTCATCGAGCAGGTTCAGTGCACTGTTCCTGTCAGTTTCAGAAAAAAAATTCAGAGTTCAGAGAGGAGGCAGTGTCGTTTCTGACAGAGATCATCGTCAATCTCGCTAGTAGCCATTTTGGTCGATTGCTCACTGCTCCTCCTTCTTATCCTGAGCGCCGCACGGTCGGTTGGCCGGATGTGAGCGTCGGTGGCGAGCTGTCGCGTCAGCTCCGGCCGTTTCCGCATCGACAGGGCCGTCGCCCGTCCTCGCCCGCAGCTTTCTCCACAGAACGCCGTAGCTCAGCGCCGCCCAAACCTCCAGGAGCCTCCGCGTGGCCGTCCTCTCCTCTGCGCTCGCTGCAGGAACGAGACCGTGGCCTGAGAGGCGCAGGGCGCGCTCTCTGCCGCCGACGTGCCCGTGAAGCCGTTCCGTCGATTCCGTGATTTCAAGCCATCTTTGATCGAGTTCAACCTTCAAATGGAGCCAGTGGACCAATACGAAGCTGCCCAGTAGCCTAATCCCCCTGCCCGACCTCTGCCTCGCCGTAATTCCTCACCGGAGTTATCCCGTTTTTGGGCACCCCGTCGAATCCGGCTATAAATAGAGCCCCCGAGCTCCCAATCGATCCAGCTGTCCTCCTCCTATCCTCAAAGCCTCGCCAAGCTCATCAGAGGGTCTCGGGAGGGCCTTCTTCCCCGACTCCGGCCATCCCGATCCGCTTCGGGCTCCGGTTCGATTCGCGCTGGTTAGTGCCTCCCCGCCGCCCAAACCTTGCCAGTCGCCCTATTTTCCACCGCCCGTTCTAACCCGAGCGTCAATTTGGTGGCGGCAGCTCTCTCCGGTGAGATCCATCACCGCCCGACGCCGCCGTCCGCCGGAGAGGAACAGGCCGTAGCTGTGGTGCTTCCCATCGCCTCCTTCCACTTCTCACCGACGCGGTCCACCGCCCTGAGCACGCTGGTACCTCTCTCCCTCTCTATCTCACCGTGGTTTGTCGCCGGCGATCGCCGCAAGCTCTCTGGCGCCGGCGAGCCCTTTTCAAACCTGACGTGTGGTTCCCCCTCGTCAGCCTCTATTCTTCTTATTCGAATCGTTTTATGAAGGCGCCTTCGGGCTGAGTACGTTTCCTTCTCTGGTTCACGTATTCTGACCGAAGCGTTTTCTGTTTATTCAATCTAGCCCCTGGGAAACTTTCTGTTTATAAAAGATTAGTCCCTGGATTTGTTTTCTTTATAACTTTTAAACTAAAGCTGATTTTGAGTTGATTCTTTTTCTGTCACCTTTATTTTTCTGTCTAGTTTTTTATAGTATTTATTTAAAAAATATTTGGAACAACTTTGATGCACGCGCGGTATTTACGTTAGAATTCGTATATGTGATTTCGTAGATACCGAAGAAGGAGACGGTGCCGTCAACTTCACCGAGTTAGACTCCGACTACTCCGAACTAGGCAAGCATGTTTGAACCTTTGATATGACGAGTGTTTTGCATGTTTGCTTGCATGATGTTTTGCATGACATGGTTATGGAAGTATTTGAAATATGTTTTATTTCATACATGATGGGTTACAAGTGAGCCACAAAACTTGATGATATATGAGGCAACCTAGTCATGTTGTGGCATGATAGGTTGTACGCCGGTATTGTTGGAGCATGCCGGTATTAACAAAGAAAACTGTTTAAACTCCAGTGTTGACATAGATCGTGTCTTGTCCCCGTTCACCTTCTTTTCTTGCTACCACATGTTTTCTGCAAAGAATACGGTTTAGTAAGTTGCAAACCTATTTCCATGTACACACCAAATAGAGGGGCCGTGATGAAGGTACCATGGCCCTGGATAAAGCCAGTTATCCGGTCAGGGGGCATGGGTGTTTCCGGTTGGACCGAGAGGGGGGCACCCCTTAGAGCGCGCGATATAAATTTGATCCCATGCTATTCGAGGTAGTGGCCTCCCCGTCTTAAGGTTTTTCTGGAACGTTGCCTAGGGTGATTCCTGGCAGCGGGATGAAAAATGGGTGTGTACTGGTCAGATGTGTTTTCTTCTAAAATACCGTAGACGCAACTAGTCCTTTGTGACTACTGAAATCCGTTGACTGCGGGTAAAGAGTACAACCTCTGCAGAGTCAAAACTATTCGAGTAGCCGTGTCCACGGTCAAGGACGTTGGTTGACAGGTCAAGTGTCGGTCTCAGTGTCAATCTCTGGAGAACTAATATGTTAAACAACAGAAGTGAATTTGGCTGAATGTTATTCCTGTGGATGGACTAACCTGTTTATTATTGTGATATGCCGGGTATTCCTTGGGATGGTGTTACCTCCTGGATTACTCGTATTTTGAATTTTACTGATATAAGCCCTTTATGTGGCGTCGCTTCAGACGCCCGACTGTGGCACTGCTGTATTTACTTTTCAATATAAGCCCTTTATGTGATGTCGCTCAGACGTCCGACTGTGGCATGCCTGTCATTTACTTTTGATATAAGCCCTTTATGTGATGTCGCTCAGACATCCGACTGTGGCATGCTTGTCATTTACTTTTGATATAAGCCCTTTATGTGATGTCGCTCAGACATCCGACTGTGGCATGCTTGTCATTTACTATTGATATAAGCCCTTTATGTGATGTCGCTCAGACGTCCAACTGTGGCATGCTTGTCATTTACTTTTGATATAAGCCCTTTATGTGATGTCGCTCAGACGTCCGACTGTGGCCTGCCTGTCATTTACTTTTAATATAAGCCCTTTATGTGATGTCACTCAGACGTCCGACTGTGGCATGCTTGTCATTTACTTTTGATATAAGCCCTTTATGTGATGTCGCTCAGACGTCCGACTGTGGCCTGCTTGTCATTTACTTTTTATATAAGCCCTTTATGTGATGTCGCTCAGACATCCGACTGTGGCATTCTTATTATTTAAATTTTGACATAAGCCCTTTATGTGGTGTCGCCCCGACGCCCGACTGAGGCATGTCTTTTATTTCTTACCTTTTGAGGCGTCGCTTTAGACACCCGATCGGTCATCTTCTATTTTTATTTTTTTTATTGGGATTTCGGGAGGACTACCGCCCGACTTCCTTTCTTTATTTTTGCTGTGCAAATGTAAATGCCTATGTGTGTATTGCTAATCTGTTCATGTGCATCATGTTTGCATTTGTTATATCTTATGTCCAAACTGTTTGCGAGTACATTCAAAGTACTCACTGGCTTGTCCCTGGCTATTGTCTTGGCCAGATGTTGACGAAGGCGATCTAATGGATGAAGAGTACGATAGCGAGTCCGACGCCTAGGGGAGTCCCAGTCAGTCTCTTGCGATCCTGGAGTTTGTCACTTGTATTATATAAGCTTCCGCTACCCAAATAAATCATCGAGCCTCACTCCGATGCTTGATGAGCTGTAAGATATTAGAGTTATGTCACTCTCACCACTGTGACATACCCACCACCTTTTTTTTATTTTTACGAGTCAATAGTTATGCCACCACATCCATTGTGACATATCCGCCATTATGTGTAATATTGGCGTGCTTGTAATAAATTGTTGAGCAACCTCCGCTCAACCCTGTATAATATTAAGTACTACTGGATTTCTGTATCAAGGATTTGTCTACCAGTAAGAAGGATTTTCTGTACTGGCCGGACTATCAGGACGGTTTTTCAATAAATGTTTTTGTTGGAAAACCGGCCCTGACAACCTTGGTACCAGAGCCAGGCTGACTGTAGGAAGCCACTAGGTGCGATCGCTAATCGGTTATTAGTGTAATAAGGTTATTTTAGCATTATACACCTACCATCTTAGCCACCGCACGCCGTCTGCCTACCACTGAGGAGTTTGACCAAGTCATTGCTCCTACCCCAGTTAGCGCTGCACCACCTGCTACGCCCGCACCAGCTCCGCAGCCCAGCACTCCGCGCCTAGAGCCTCTTCTCGAGGAGGAGGTTGAGTCCCTAGCACCTCTGGGACTTTCACTCGGCATGCCGAGGGAAGTTTTTACCATCTCCGACTGAGTGCGCCGAGCGGTGATGTGATGTAGCAGCTTGTGTGATATGTTTATATGTATATAGGCTTGGAGAGAAGTAGTTTGTTTGCGCATCATGTAGGAATGTGGAGAAGTGCACTAGCCTAAATAACATGTCAGGAGTGTGTACGCGCATCCTGAGTGGAGTATTGTATAATTATGCTTGCTTGTAAGATATGTACTGAGCGGTCCTTCTCCGTGCGCAATCAAATATTTTCTTGAAAAATCTTGGAGTATTTGAAATTTCTGCCTTTGCAAATTATTTATTTGCCTCTCAGATTTGTTTTCTCTTGGGTTTTGCAAAATATACCCCAGTGTGGAAAATGCATCGTCCCTGGACTCGTTCTACGCCAAGTCTGCCAGAAGAAAATTATGGTACCCAGACAGGCAACAATTTCACACAGGGACTGTCAAGTCAGCAAGACAGTGAAGCAGCATTTTCTCAAGTATGCCGCCTTTATGAGCAAAGCCAGCAGTAGCATCAAGAAATGATGAATCATATTATCAATATGGGAAATCACCGCGAACCCTATCAGCAGCATTCCAAATTATCTGAGCTACAAAAGACACGTCCCCCAACTTTCTCTCACACTGATAAACCTCTTGAGGCCGATGATTGGCTTCGATACATTGAGCGGAAATTAATTATTGCTCAATGTTCGGACCGTGAGAAGGTACTCTATGCACCTCACTACCTTACTGGAGCAGCTGCATCATGGTGGGAAAATTTTCTACACATGCATCCCAATGAAAACAACATCACCTGGGAGGAATTTAAGGAAAATTTTCATGGGGCGCATATTCCTAAAAGTGTTATGAAGATCAAGAAAAGGGAGTTTGATGACCTCAAGCAGAGAACCATGACAGTGACTGAGTACAACAGTCAGTTTACTCAATTATCTCGCTATGCCAATGAAGAACATATGACTGAAAATAAGAAGATGGAAAAATTTCTGGATGGTCTGGCACCAGCACTAAAATGCCAACTGGTCGTTCATACCTTCCCAGATTTCAAGACACTTGTGGACAAGGCCATTACACTTGAAAATGAGCATCGCAGCTTGGAGGATTTTCGCAAGCGAAAAAGTGACCAGACTGCTCAGTCTCGCAACATCAAAAACAAGAATGATTTCCAGAAGAATGGGGCGAACAAGTCCTCAACCAATGTTCCGCACCCAAATAGAAATTTCCATGCAAGGGACAAGGAATTTACGTATCGCCCAGGCGTTACCTGTTTTGCCTGTGGAGAGGAAGGACATTATGCCAGGCAGTGTCCAAAGCCAAGAAACTCGGCTCCCAAGCCGAACAACAATGGAAATAATTCAGCTCCCAAGCGCATCAATTTCAACCCCAATAACAACCACAGAAAGGGTCACGTGAACCATGTGACCAAGGAAGGCGCACAGAATGCCCCAGATATCGTACTCAGTACGTTTCCTATCAACACAATACCTGCCACGGTTTTGTTTGATTCTGGAGCTTCTCATTCCTTCATTTCCAAGAAATTTGCTTTGCAACATGATTTTCTGATTCTCCCCTTGGAAAATTCTATGACTATAAAGTCCCCCGGGATTAAGCAAATTACTCAAAGTTACTGCCAAGGTGTGGTTATTGAGATTGAAGGATTGAAATTTTGGGCAAACCTCATTGTACTAGAAAATAAGGGACTGGATGTTATTCTTGGAATGGATTGGCTAGCAACAAATAAAGGTTTTATTGACTGCTTCAATCGGACAGTGACTCTCACTCATCATCACGGAAAGACCATAAGAATTGCAGCTCAAGAAAGACCAATATCACTTCAACCAAGATTGAACAAGATAGATATTTCTGAACTAAGTAAAGTTCCGGTGGTCTGTGAATTTCCAGATGTATTTCCAGAAGAGCTACCAGGTATGCCACCAGACCGTGAAATAGAGTTCATCATTGAACTAGCACCTGGCACCGAACCTATCTACAAGAAACCATACAGAATGGCACCATCTGAGTTGGTAGAATTAAAGAAGCAAATAAAAGAATTACTGGACAAAGGTTATATCAGGCCCAGGTCCTCACCTTGGGGATCACCAGTATTATTTGCCAAGAAAAGAGATGGAACTCTGAGACTATGTGTGGACTATCGAGCCCTGAACATGGTCACCATCAAAAATAAATATCCACTGCCGCGAATAAATGATTTATTTGACCAGCTCGCACAAGCCAAGGTTTTCTCAAAAATTGATTTGAGGTCAGGATATCATCAATTAAAAATACGAACAGAAGATATTCCAAAGACAGCATTCACTTCCCGATACGGTTTATATGAATTTACAGTGATGCCGTTCGGACTGACAAATGCTCCTGCATATTTTGTGCATCTCATGAATAAGGTATTTATGAAATATATGGAAAAATTTGTTGTGGTGTTCATTGATGATATTTTGGTATATTCCAAGACACCAGAAGAACATGCTGAACATCTCAGAATTGTACTGGGAGAATTAAGAAAACATCAATTGTACGCCAAATTCAGCAAATGTGAATTTTGGTTAAAACAAGTTGGTTTTCTAGGCCACGTACTAAACCAAGAAGGTGTTGCCGTGGACCCAGAAAAAGTCAAGGCTGTGCTTGAGTGGAAACAACCAGCCAACGTAATAGATGTTTGAAGTTTTCTGGGAATGGCTGGATATTATAGAAGATTTATTGAGGGATTTTCCACCATAGCAAAACCTATGACCCAACTACTCAAGAAGGATAAGAAGTTCGAATGGACTGATGCCTGCGAGAAAAGTTTTCAAGAGTTAAAGAAGAAATTAACAACAACACCAGTTTTGGTCATACCAGACATACACAAAAATTTTGAAGTATATTGCAACGCGTCCAGGAAAGGTCTTGGAAGTGTACTAATGCAAGAAGGTAAAGTAGTCGCTTATGCTTCAAGACAGCTCCGACGACATGAAGAAAATTATCCTACCCATGACTTGGAATTGGTAGCAGTTATACATGCACTCAAGGAGTGGCGTCATTTTCTGCTTGGAAATCATTGTGAAATATATACGGACCATAAAAGTCTCAAATATATTTTCACACAGCCGGAACTCAATTTGCGACAACGACGCTGGTTGGAATTAGTGAAGGACTATGATGTTGGTATTCACTACCATCCAGGCAAGGCGAATGTCGTAGCAGATGCTCTCAGCAGAAACCCAAGCTCAAGCAACGGCAGTCTGCAAAATTTGAGACCTGAATTTCAGTGGGAGTTTGCCAAGCTCAACATGATTTTAGTCACCGAAGGTACTGTGGCAAATTTAGAAATTCAGCCCACCTTGATGGAGCAAATCAAAGAAGCTCAGCATGGACATCCTAGCATCGAAGGCATAAAAAGAAAAGTAAGTATGGGCAAGGCCTCAGAATTTGTCGTGGATGACAAGGGAATATTATGGTACGGAGACAGGCTATGTATACCAAATATAGAGGACCTCAAGTAACAAATTTTAACCGAAGCTCACACCGCTCCATATTCAATCCACCCAGGAGGAACCAATATGTACAAAGACATACATGAAAATTTTTGGTGGCACGGTATGAAAAGGGATATAGCCACGTTCATTGCATGTTGTGATTCATGCCAACGCATTAAAGCCGAGCACCAAAAACCAGCAGGTTTATTACAGCCAAACAGGATACCTGAATGGAAGTGGGACGAGATTGGAATGGATTTAATTGTCGGGCTACCCCGGTCATGACATGGAAATGATGCCATATGGGTCATCACCGACAGGTTAACCAAAGTGGCACATTTTATTCCAGTGAAAACAACCCACACCACACAGAAGCTTGCCAGACTTTATCTCAACCGTATTGTCTGTTTACATGGAGTTCCAAAGACTATAATATCTGACAGAGGCACTCAATTCGTCTCCAGATTTTGGGATCATTTACAACAAGCTCTGGGAACTCAACTAGTATTCAGTACAGCATACCACCCCCAGACTGGAGGACAGACTGAACGTGTGAACCAAATTCTAGAAGACATGCTAAGAGCATGTGTTCTCACCTATGGAACCAGTTGGGAAGAAAGCTTGCCATACGCCGAATTCGCGTACAACAACAGTTACCAAGCCAGTCTACAAATGGCACCTTTTGAAGCCATGTACGGGCGAAGATGGCGTACCCCATTAAATTGGTCAGAGACAGGAGACAGCCGTATCTTCGGTCCAGACATGCTCAAGGAGGCCGAGGAAAAAGTTAAACAAATCAGGGATCGACTCAAGACAGCCCAAAGTCGACAAAAGAGTTATTATGATCAAAAACATCATGAAATCAGTTTCGAACCTGGTGATTACGTATACCTACGAGTATCCCCGATGAGGGGCCTACAAAGATTCAAAGTTAAAGGAAAGCTGGCACCACGATTTATTGGACCCTTCTGTATAATTGCACGAAGAGGCACAGTAGCCTACCAGCTAGACCTACCCGAAGAACTGTCAGACGTCCATGACGTATTTCACATCTCACAATTAAGGAAATGTGTGAGCAATCCAGCGAAGCGTGTATCTCATGAGAGTATTGACGTTCAACCAGATCTCACATACCGGGAACGTCCAATAAAAATAATGGAAGAGTCTGAAAGAAGGACTAGTCAGAATATAATCAAGTTTTTCAAGGTTCAATGGAGCAATCACACTGAGGATGAAGCAACATGGGAAAGAGAGGATTTCCTTCAGGCAGAGCACCCACACCTGTTTAAGGATCAGCTGAAATCTCGGGGACGAGATTTTTCCTAAGGGGGTAGGTGTTGTAACTTCCCAAAAATTTTAATTTGGTTTTTGCCAGCAAATTCTTATTTTGGTTTTGGAGGAGGTCATTTGAATTTATTTTTTTCCAAGAGAACCTCCTTCTAAATAAATATTGATGGCAATTCTTTTTGAGACCTTTCTCAAATTTGATTCTGGTCTTAAGGGTTTTTCATCTTGTGATTGTGTCAACACAATTACTCTTGGATTCTTTTACTTTTTCTTTTATTAAAAGAATTCTTTTATTTGGATTTATTCCTTTTCTTTTTAAAAAGAATCCTATGTCACTCCTTTGCCATAATCTTTCCTAAAGATCTTTCTTCCAAACTCTATCCTATCCACTTTGGATCAAGTCAAGCATCCAATTCCAGCAAGTTTCAACCTATTTTTGATTTTTATTCTATTTAATTCTTTCTCAATTCTTTTTCTGTCTTTTTCCTGGACTCCTTTGATTTACAAAGGAAGTGCCAGATTTCTTTGAGCTTTGACCCCAAATAAATCACCCCAGCTTCTCTTTAGTACCCTCAACCTAGATCACCAAAAATATCCTAGTCCACAGTTCAAAAATTTCAAATTCTGTCCACTGCAATTTTGGACCAGATTTGCAAATTTGGATGGAATTCATATTTTCTTTCTTCCAAGAATTCTGACAAAAATCAGGGAGCCTCTAGATGCATCAAGAAACCCCCTCACCAAGTTTCAGGTCCAGATAAATTTTCCTCGTGCCAGAATCATTTCATCGAGCAGGTTCAGTGCACTGTTCCTGTCAGTTTCAGAAAAAAATTCAGAGTTCACAGAGGAGGCAGTGTCGTTTTTGACAGAGATCATCGTCAATCTCGCTAGTAGCCGTTTTGGTCGATTGCTCACTGCTCCTCCTTCTTATCCTGAGCGCCGCACGGTCGGTTGGCCGGATGTGAGCGTCGGTGGCGAGCTGTCGCGTCAGCTACGGCCGTTTCCGCGGCGACAGGGCCGTCGCCCGTCCTCGCCCGCAGCTTTCTCCGCAGAACGCCGTAGCTCAGCGCCGCCCAAACCTCCAGGAGCCTCCGCGTGGCCGTCCTCTCCTCTACGCTCGCTGCAGGAACGAGACCGTTGCCTGAGAGGCGCAGGGCGCGCTCTCTACCGCCGACGTGCCCGTGAAGCCGTTCCGTCGATTCCGTGATTTCAAGCCATCTTTGATCGAGTTCAACCTTCAAATGGAGCCAGTGGACCAATACGAAGATGCCCAGTAGCCTAATCCTCCTGCCCGACCTCTGCCTTGCCGTAATTTATCGCCGGAGTTATCCCGTTCTCGGGCACCCCCTCGAATCCGGCTATAAATAGAGCCCCCGAGCTCCCAATCGATCCAGCACTCCTCCTCCTATCCCCAAAGCCTCGCCAAGCTCATCAGAGGGTCTCGGGAGGGCCTTCTTCCCCGACTCCGGCCGTCCCGATCCGCTTCGGGCTCCGGTTCGATTCGCGCTGGTTAGTGCCTCCCCGCCGCCCAAACCTTGCCAGTCGCCCTATTTTCCACCGCCCGTTCTAACCCGCGCGTCAATTTGGTGGCGGCAGCTCTCTCCGGTGAGATCCATCACCGCCCGATGCTGCCGTCCGCCGGAGAGGAACATGCCGTCGCTGTGGTGCTTCCCGTCGCCTCCTTCCACTTCTCACCGACGCGGTCCACCGTCCTGAGCACGCTAGTACCTCTCTCCCTCTCTATCTTGCCGTGGTTCGTCGCCGGCGATCGCCGCAAGCTCTCTGGCGCCGGCGAGCCCTTTTCAAACCTGACGTGTGGGTCCCCCTCGTCAGCCTCTACTCTTCTTATTCGAATCGTTTTATGAAGGCGCCTTCGGGCTGAGTACGTTTTCTTCTCTGGTTGACGTATTCTGACCGAAGCGTTTTCTGTTTATTCAATCTAGCCCCTGGGAAACTTTCTGTTTATAACAGATTAGTCCCTGGATTTGTTTTCTTTATAACTTTTAAACTAAATCTGATTTTGAGTTGATTCTTTTTCTGTCACCTTTATTTTTCTGTCTAGTTTTTTATAGTATTTATTTGAAAAATATTTGGAACAACTTTGATGCACGCACGGTATTTACGTTAGAATTCGTATATGTGATTTCGTAGATACCGAAGAAGGAGACGGTGCCGTCAACTTCACCGAGTTAGACTCCGACTACTCCGAACCAGGCAAGCATGTTTGAACCTTTGATATGATGAGTGTTTTGCATGTTTGCTTGCATGATGTTTTGCATGACATGGTTATGGAAGTATTTGAAATATGTTTTATTTCATACATGATGGGTTACAAGTGAGCCACAAAACATGATGAGATATGAGGCAACCTAGTCATGTTGTGGCATGATAGGTTGTACGCCGGTATTGTTGGAGCATGCCGGTATTAACAAAGAAAACTGTTTAAACTCCAGTGTTGACATAGATCGAGTCTTGTCCCCGTTCACCTTCTTTTCGTGCTACCACATGTTTTCTGCAAAGAATACGGTTTAGTAAGTTGCAAACCTCTTTCCATGTACACACCAAATAGAGGGGCCGTGATGAAGGTACCATGGCCCTGGATAAAGCCAGTCATCCGGTCAGGGGGCATGGGTGTTTCCGGTTGGACCGAGAGGGGGGCACCCCTTAGAGCGCGCGATATAAATTTGATCCCATGCTATTCGAGGTAGTGGCCTCCCCGTCTTAAGGTTTTTCTGGAACGTTGCCTAGGGTGATTCCTGGCAGCGGGATGAAAAATGGGTGTGTACTGGTCAGATGTGTTTTCTTCTAAAATACCGTAGACAGAACTAGTCCTTTGTGACTACTGAAATCCGTTGACTGTGGGTAAAGAGTACAACCTCTGCAGAGTCAAAACTATTCGAGTAGCCGTGTCCACGGTCAAGGACGTTGGTTGACAGGTCAAGTGTCGGTCTCAGTGTCAGTCTCTGGAGAACTAATATGTTAAACAACAAAAGTGAATTTGGCTGAATGTTATTCCTGTGGATGGACTAACCTGTTTATTATTGTGATATGCCGGGTATCCCTTGGGATGGTGTTACCTCCTGGATTACTCGTATTTTGAATGTTACTGATATAAGCCCTTTATGTGGCGTCGCTTCAGACGCCCGACTGTGGCACTGCTGTATTTACTTTTCAATATAAGCCCTTTATGTGATGTCGCTCAGACGTCCTACTGTGGCATGCTTGTCATTTACTTTTGATATAAGCCCTTTATGTGATGTCGCTCAGACGTCCGACTGTGGCATGCTTGTCATTTACTTTTGATATAAGCCCTTTATGTGATGTCGCTCAGACATCCGACTGTGGCATGCTTGTGATTTACTTTTGATATAAGCCCTTTATGTGATGTCGCTCAGACGTCCGACTGTGGCATGCTTGTCATTTACTTTTGATATAAGCCCTTTATGTGATGTCGCTCAGACGTCCGACTGTGGCCTGCCTGTCATTTACTTTTAATATAAGCCCTTTATGTGATGTCACTCAGACGTCCGACTGTGGCATGCTTGTCATTTACTTTTGATATAAGCCCTTTATGTGATGTCGCTCAGACGTCCGACTGTGGCCTGCTTGTCATTTACTTTTTATATAAGCCCTTTATGTGATGTCACTGAGACATCCGACTGTGGCATTCTTATTATTTAAATTTTGACATAAGCCCTTTATGTGGTGTCGCCCCGACGCCCGACTGAGGCATGTCTTTTATTTCTTACCTTTTGAGGCGTCGCTTCAGTCACCCGATCGGTCTTCTTCTATTTTTTTTTATTGGGATTTCGGGAGGACTACCGCCCGACTTCCTTTCTTTATTTTTGCTCTGCAAATTTAAATGCCTATGTGTGTATTGCTAATCTGTTCATGTGCATCATGTTTGCATTTGTTATATCTTATGTCCAAACTGTTTGCGAGTACATTCAAAGTACTCACTGGCTTGTCCCTGGCTATTGTCTTGGCCAGATGTTGACGAAAGCGATCTTATGGATGAAGAGTACGATAGCGAGTCCGACGCCTAGGGGAGTCCCAGCCAGTCTCTTGCAATCGTGGAGTTTGTCACTTGTATTATATACGCTTCCGCTACCCAAATAAATCATCGAGCCTCACTCCGATGCTTGATGAGCTGTAAGATATTAGAGTTATGTCACTCTCACCACTGTGACATACCCACCACCTTTTTTTTATTTTTACGAGTCAATAGTTATGCCACCACATCCATTGTGACATATCCGCCATTATGTGTAATATTGGCGTGCTTGTAATAAATTGTTGAGCAACCTCCGCTCAACCCTGTATAATATTAAGTACTACTGGATTTCTGTATCAAGGATTTGTCTACCAGTAAGAAGGATTTTCTGTACTGGCCGGACTATCAGGACGGTTTTTCAATAAATGTTTTTGTTGGAAAACCGGCCCTGACACTTGGGAATCCCCAAGCTTAGGTTCTTGTCACTCCTTGTTCTCCTCATATCGGTGTCTCACCCAAAACTTGAAAAATTCAATCACACAAAACTTAACGGAACTTCGTGAGAAGGGTTAGTGTAATGAAGATAAATAATTCACTTAGGTACTGTCAAGACAAGATTCATAATTGTTCCCACATGGTAGCTACTGTATTCTACCATTACCATAATTTCTACCACTAAATATAAGCTATGGAAACACTAAAACAAGCAAACTATGCATGCAAAACAGAATCTGTCAAAAACAGAACAGTCTGTGAAGATCTGTAGTGTAACTATACTTCCCTGTCTCTAAAAATTCTGAAAAATTAGGACAGCCTGAAGAATTTGTATATAAAGACTGTGTAAAAAATTTAGATCATTATCACGCTCCAGTAAAAAATGAAAATTACTGTACTGTAGTCAAAAGTTTCTGTTTTGGTTCAGCATCAATTCTACTCATCTTGTGAGTCATCCCAAAGGCTTTACTTGGAACTTTATTGAAATAAAAGACACAAAACATGATTTCTACAGTATATTAATCATGTGATCACACAAAAACAGAAAGTAAAAGTGTTGGGTTGTCTCCCAACAAGCGCTTTTCTTGAATGCCTTTTAGCTAGGCATGATGATGTCAATGATTCTCACATAGGAATAATAATTGAAACATGCAAAAGAGCATCATGAATATCATGACAAGCACATTTAAGTCTAACCCACTTCCAATGCATATCGATTTTGTGAGCAAACAATTTATGGGAGCAAGAATCAACTAGCATAGGAAGGCAAAGCAAGCATAACTTCAAAACTTTGAACACATAGAGAGGAAACTTGATATTATTGCAATTCCTACAAGCATATGTTCCTCCCTCATAATAATTTTCAGTAGCATCTTGAAGGAATTTCACAACATAACTATCACATAAAGCATTATCTTCATGATGCACAAGCACAGAAAATTTGTCACTCTCCACATAAGCAATTTTCTTCTCATTCATAATAGTGGGAGCAAACTCAACAAAATAACTATCATGAGATACTTGATTGACATAACCACTTTGAATATTAAAATCATGATGACAAGTTTCATGGTTACTATCACTCTTTATAGCATACATGTCATCATCATAATCATCATAGATAGTAGGCATGTCATTATCATAACAAATTTACTCATCAAAACTAAGGGGACTAAAAATATCATCTTCATCAAACATAGCATCCCCAAGCTTGTGGCTTTGCATATCATTAGCATCAAGGATATTCAGAGAATTCATACTAGCAACATTACAATCATTCTCATCACTCAAGGAATTCTCATTAAGTATTTTCATAATTTCTTCCTCTACCAATTGAGCACAATTTTCTGAATCCTTATTTTCACGAAAGACATGATAAAGACGAAACAAATGATGCAACCTAAACTCCATTTTTTTGTAGTTTTCTTTTATAAAACAAAACTAGTGAAAAGCAAGAAACTAAAAGATTTAATTGCAAGATCTAAAGATATACCTTCAAGCACTCACCTCCCCGGCAACGGTGCTAGAAAAGAGCTTGATGTCTACTACGCAACCTTCTTCTTGTAGACTCGTGTTGGGCCTCCAAGCGCAGAGTTTTGTAGGCCAGTAGCAAATTTCCCTCAAGTGGATGACCTAAGGTTTATCAATCCATGGGAGGCATAGGATGAAGATGGCCTCTCTCAAACAACCCTGCAACCAAATAACAAAGAGTCTCTTGTGTCCCCAACACACCCAATACAATGGTAAATTGTATAGGTGCACTAGTTCGGTGAAGAGATGGTGATACAAGTGTAATATGGATGGTAGATATAGGTTTTTGTAATCTGAAAATATAAAAACAGCAAGGTAACTAATGATAAAAGTGAGCACAAATGGTATTGCAATGCTTAGAAACAAGGCCTAGGGTTCATACTTTCACTAGTGCAAGTTCTCTCAACAATACTGACATAGTTGAATCACATGTAAA
Source organism: Elymus sibiricus (assembly GCA_039707655.1). Lineage (NCBI taxonomy): Eukaryota > Viridiplantae > Streptophyta > Magnoliopsida > Poales > Poaceae > Elymus > Elymus sibiricus. The sequence goes on from CM077675.1 coordinate 144,578,177, forward strand.
TCCCTCACGTGCGACAAAGAGTTCACTCCAAAGGCCCCAAAGTTTCTACCGGAGAGTCAAGACGAAAACACATGCCAACCCCTATGCATAGATTCCCAAGGTCATGGAACCCGCAAGTTGATCACCAAAACATACATCAAGTGGATCAATAGAACATCCCGTTGTCACCACGGATATCCCATCGCAAGACATACATCAAGTGTTCTCGAATCCTTAAAGACTCAATCCGATAAGAAAACTTCAAAGGGAAAACTCAATTCATCACAAGAAGATAGAGAGGGGAAAACTCCATATGATTCATCTATATTAATAAAGCTCGCGGTACATCAAGATCGTGTCATCTCAAGAACACGAGAGAGAGAGAGAGAGAGAGAGAGAGAGAGAGATCAAACACATAGCTACTGGTACATACCCTCAGCCCCGAGGGTGAACTACTCCCTCCTCGTCACGGAGATCGCCGGGATGATGAAGATGGCCTCCGGTGATGGTTTCCCCCTCCGGCAGGGTGCCCGAACGGGCTCCCGATTGGTTTTTCGTCGCTACTGAGGCTTGCGAAGGCGGAACTCCAGATCTAGGTTTCTTTCTGGCGGTTTTTGTATTTATAAGAAATTTGGGCGTCGGAAACAAGTCAAGGGGGGCCACGAGGCGTCCACAAGCCAGGGGCACGCCCTAGGGGGGGGGCGCCCCCTAGGCTTGTGTTGGTCTCGTGGCTCTTCTGGCCCAACTCCAACGCCCCATGGGCTTCTTCTGGTCCATAAAAAATCATCGTAAGTTTTTATTCCGTTTGGACTCCGTTTGATATTCCTTTTCTGTAAACTTAAAAACAAGAAAAAAACAGAAATTGGCACTGGGCTCTGGGTTAGTAGGTTAGTCCCAAAAAGAATATAAAATAGCATATTAATGCATATAACACATCCAAAACAGATAATATAATAGCATGGAACAATCAAAAATTATAGATACGTTGGAGACGTATCACGAACCCCAGGATCGACTGGGCGAACCACGGAGCCGAAGTCCAAGCTCGGCTCACGAAGGTAGAGGTGGCTGAAGACGCGTGTCGCGGCCTCGGAGAAGAGGTCGCGGCCCTCACACTCCAAAATGTTCTCCACCATGGCGACGGCACCCTCAAGCACCTCGGCGAGCTTCAAAGAGAGCCCAACGAAGCCATCCTCAGGAGCCGCCAGGGGCTCTGAGAATCCCCCTCGGCAGATGTACTGCAGCGCTCGGCGGAGACTGAGCTCGATGGAGGGGAAGGCCTCGAGCTCCGCAGCCTTCTTCTCCTCAGCCGTGGCGAGGGACTCCTCCCTGGAGGCAAGTCGGGCCCTCTCCGCAGCCACTTCCTCCTTCAACTCGTCCTGCCCCCCGCGCTCGGCGGCTAGGTCGACCGCCGCCTTGGACAGTGCGGAGTCACGATCGGCGATCTTGACCTCGCAGGCCTTGAGGTCCTCCTACCGTTGGCGGAGCCTCTCCGCGAGCGCGGACATGTCCTCTTGAAGGGCCTTCAGGCGGGCCTCCACCTCGTCGCAGCGCTTCATGGTGGACTCTGTGTCAGCCAGTGTAGCATCTCGGGCAGCCCTGGCCGACGTGGCCTCCTCCCTGCTCGCAGCCGTGGCGGATTCGGCTTGGCCCCAAAACGCCATGGCCGATGCGTCAGATTGGAGCCACCTAGAAAGAAGACCCAGGCGCCCCCTTGCGATGCGATTGTCAACACCACCTAGAGCGCCTCGGACCTAATCCAAGACGAAGTAGGCCCCATCCAGGGCGCCTGAATCAACGAGAGGGCCACGAGTCGGTGGCACCAGGACATTGCCCGGGGGCGGCGGCCGCGTGGCATCAGGGGCCGCCTCCGGAGGAGCGGAGGTATGACGAGCAGAAGGCACCAGTGGCTGGACCGCCACCATGGACAAGGAAGGGGCGGGCAACTCAACACCTAGCTGGCCCCTCGGGCTGCAGCACAGGCTTGCCCTCGGAGGCAGAGACGGCCTCTTCAGCAGGCATCGGGGGCTCCGCGGCCGTGACATGGAGAGTCGCCCCGCGGGCCTCCTCGCCCCCGACACCCGGCGCCTTGTCAGGTGGCGGCAAGGCACCAGGAGCAGGCATCGCGTCGGAGGGCACCCTTGGCTTGACGCCGGCCTTCTTCTTCCTCGACTTCGGTACGACAGCGCCCCTAATTGTTAGACAAAGAGAGGCCCATCAGTACATAAACCACTGGAAGGCAGCATGAAACCGACCGGGATTACTTACTCCTCGACGTCAACCCACTTCCTCTTCCTCTCCACGTCAGCAAAGGCGGGGAGGCCTCTGTCCTTCTCCAAGGAGCGGGTGCTGCGTGGAGGAGCGGTGGAACCGCTCGAAGCAGCCACGACCAGCAAGGTCGTGCCAGCCCCGGACGCGACCGCCTCGCCCGCGAGTTGCAGCTCGGGCAGGGGCGAGGCGAGCGCCTCGGCCACCGTACCAATGCGAGCTGGGGGCTCCAGAGGAGGCTCAGCCTCGTGCCTCCTCGGGGTCACCCGGCAGGCAGATTGGGCGGCCCGAGGTGTAGGGCCTGGACTCCCGAGGACCCCGGCGAGTCGCGGAGGACTTGCAGCAGGGGGCTCACCGGCGTCGTCATCATCGAAGCCACGGAGAAGGGCACTCCGCGACGGAGGAGACACGTCCTCCAGGTCGTCATTCGCCATCTCCTTCGAGTCCCCTCCATCGACGGTGTCGTCGAAAGACACCGCCACAGGGGCGCCGGGGCTCTCGGCCTGAGAGAGGCCCAACTCGTCGAAGCTGGGTGATACATCTCCAACGTATCTATAATTTTTGCTTGTTCCATGCTGTTCTATTATCATTCTTGGATGTTTTACAATCATTTTACTTCAACTTTATATTACTTTTGGGACTAACCTATTAACCTAGAGCCCAGTGCCAGTTTCTGTTTTTTCCTTGTTTTTGAGTTTTACAGAAAAGGAATATCAAACAGAGTCCAAACGGAATAAAAATTTACGGTGATTTTTTATGGACCAGAAGAGACCCACGGAGCATCGGAGTTGGGCCAGAAGATTCCTGAGGAGATCACAAGCCACAGGGGCGCGCCCCCCTGGCTTGTGACTTCCTCATGGACCCCCTGACTTGTTTCTCTCGCCAAAAACTCCTATAAATAGAGAAACCTCCGAAAATAAACCTAGACCAGGAGTTCCGCCGCCGCAAGCCTCCAGAGCCACGAAAAACCAATCGGGAGCCCGTTTCGGCACCCTGCCGGAGGGGGAAACCATCACCGGAGGCCATCTTCATCATCACGGCGGTCTACATGACGAGGAGGGAGTAGTTCACCCTCGGGGCTGAGGGTATGTACCAGTAGCTATGTGTTTGATCTCTCTCTCTCTCGTGTTCTTGAGATGGCACGATCTTGATGTACCTCGAGCTTTATTGATATAGATGAATCATATGAAGTTTTCCCCTCTCTATCTTCTTGTGATGAATTGAGTTTTCCCTTTGAAGTTTACTTATCGGATTGAGTCTTTAAGGATTTGAGAACACTTGATGTATGTCTTGCGCTGGGATATCCGTGGTGACAATGGGAAGTTCTATTGATCCACTTGATGTATGTTTTGGTGATCAACTTGCGGGTTCCGTGACCTTGGGAATCTATGCATAGGGGTTGGCACAGGTTTTCGTCTTGACTCTCCGGTAGAAACTTTGGGGCACTCTTTGAAGTTCTTTGTGTTGGATTGAATATGATGAATCTGAAATTGTGTGATGCATATCGTATAATCAAGCCCATGGGTACTCGTGGTGACATTGGAGTATCTAGGTGACATTAGGGTTTTGGTTGATGTGTCTCTTAAGGTGTTATTCTAGTACGAACTCTAGGGCTGTTTGTGACACTTATAAGAATAGCTCATATGATTGATCGGAAAAGATAACTTTGAGGTGGTTTCGTACCCTACAATAATTTCTTCGTTTGTTCTCCGCTATTTGTGACTTTGGAGTGAACTCTTTGTCGCACGTGAGGGATTTACATATGGTTCAACTATGTTAGTATTGTTGAGAGAACTTGCACTAGTGAAAGTATGAACCCTAGGCCTTGTTTCTAAGCATTGCAATACCATTTTTGCTCACTTTTATCATTAGTTACCTTGCTGTTTTTATATTTTCAGATTACAAAAACCTATATCGACCATCCATATTACACTTGTATCACTGTCTCTTCGCCGAACTAGTGCACCTATACAATTTACCATTGTATTGGGTGTGTTGGGGACACAAGAGACTCTTTGTTATTTGGTTGCAGGGTTGTTTGAGAGAGGCCATCTTCATCCTATGCCTCCCATGGATTGATAAACCTTAGGTCATCCACTTGAGGGAAATTTGCTACTGTCCTACAAAACTCTGTGCTTGGAGGCCCAACACGAGTCTACACGAATAAAGTTGTGTAGTAGACATCAAGCTCTTTTCCGTTGCCGGGGAGGTGAGTGCTTGAAGGTATATCTTTAGATCTTGCAATTAAATCTTTTAGTTTCTTGTTTTTCACTAGTTTGGTTTTATAAAAGAAAACTACAAAAAAAAATGGATGTGAGGTTGCCTCATATGCTTCATCTTTTTAATGTCTTTCATGAAAATGATGGAAAAGAAAATTGTGCTCAAGTGTTAGAAGAAGAAGTTATTAAAATGTTTGGCACTAAATCTTTGAATGATGAGCATGATTGCAATGTTGTTAGTATGAATTCTTTGAATATCCATAGTACTAATGATGATTGCACTAGTCATGACTAAAAGATTTCTTATAAGCATGTCAATTTTTGTGGAGTGCATAGAGTTTGTGAAGACATGCCTAAATGGGAAGATAGATTTTGTAAGAGGCATAAGTATTTAGAAACTAAATGGTTGCAAGAGAGGCTATATGTTTGTGCTAAAAGACTTAATATTTCTCGCCGTCCTTGTGAACTTTGCAATGAAAATGGTCATTTTAATTTCCAATGTGAACTATTTCATGATCGAATTTTTTCCAAAAATTGTGATAACCTCATTACCCTTGAGCATCATAATGAACTTAGTCTATTTTTGGGGTATGAAGAAATGAAACATAAAACTAAGGATGTTCCATCTTGGGTTCTCATGAAAATGATTGATTTTGATCTAAATGAAATCTACATGTATTGCGTGGTAAATTGCATTGAGAATCCTTATATTGCCAATTACTTAAAGACAAGAAAACAAATAGAAGATGAAGAGAATACTAATGAAGGGGAAGAGGTTTCCCAATATCCTCCTATTTTTTCTTATGATGAATCATGTAACGAGGAGGAGCTTTTTATTCAACCAACCTCTTCAAAAAGAAGCTTGGAGGAATTAAATAAACCCACACATAATGTGGTGAAGAAGAAGAAAAGAAGGAAAAGTAAAGGTAAAGAGGTATCTATCTAAAATAATGATACCCCTTATAATCTAGAAAATCTTTTTGGCACCAACTTAGATAATTGTGATGATATTAATTGTTATACGATTGGTGCTATTCATACTATTAATGATGAGAGTGATTATGCTTATGTTATGCAAAGCCACAAGCTTGGGGATGCTATGTTTGATGAGAATGACATGTTTGAGAATTTATTTGCTGCAATTAATGTTTGTCCCAAGCTTGGGGATGCTATGTTTAATGAAGATGATGTTTTTAGTCCCCCAAGTTTTGATGTGCAAATTTATTATGATAGTAGCATACCCCCTATTTATGACATGTTTGAGAATTTATTTGCTGCAATTAATGTTTGTCCCAAGCTTGGGGATGCTATGTTTAATGAAGATGATGTTTTTAGTCCCCCAAGTGGGTTTGGAAGAGTGTCAACTTTAGATAATAATTATCCCACTATTTTGGAGGGTGTTGAATCTTATTATAATGATAAAAGTGGATTATGAGAGGTCACGACTTTATTTATTAATGATTCCACTATTTCGGAAGAGGTTTCAATTGACTATGATGAGAACAAAGTTGCTACTTATGATTATTATTGTGATGATACTTATGTTATAAAGAGTAGTGATAATTATTGTCATAATTGTGAATATCCTTTTACTGAACATTACTCTTTTAATGTGGAAACAATTTTTAGTATTCGAGCTTCATATGATACTCCCACTATTAGTCATGAGAAGAAATTTTCTTGTGTGGAGAGTAGTAAAATTTCTATGCTTGTAGATCATGAAGAATGCTTTATGTGCTGGTTATATTTTGAAATTCCTTCATGATGCTACTGAAAATTATTATGAGGGAGGAACATATGCTTGTAGGAATTGCAATAATATCAAGTTTCCTCTCTATGTGTTGAAAATCTTGAAGTTTTGCTTGTTTTACCTTCCTATGCTAGTTGATTCTTGTTCCCACAAGTTGTTTGCTCACAAAATACCTATGCATAGGAAGTGGGTTAGACTTAAATGTGCTTGTCATGAGATTCATGATGCTCTTTGGCATGTTTCAAATTTTATTCCTATGTGAGCGTCATTGAAATCATCATGCCTAGCTAAAAGGCATTAAAGAAAAGCGCTTGTTGGGAGGCAACCCAACACTTTTACTTTCTGTTTTTGTGTGTTCACATGATTAAGCTACTGTATTAATCATGTTCGTGTCATTTATTTCAATAAAGTGCCAAGTAAAGCCTTTGGGATAGTGTGGATGATAGTTGACTTGATTCTGTGCAAAAACAGAAACTTTTGCTCTCAGTCCAGGAATTTTGTAAATTCACTAGAACGTGATTTTGATATGCATTTTTTACACATGATTTATATACAAATTTCCTGGATTTTCCTAATTTTTCAGAATTTTTAGAGACAGGGAATTATGGCTACACTACAGATCTTCACAGACTGTTCTGTTTTTGACAGATTCTGTTTTGCATGCATAGTTTACTTGTTTTAGTGTTCCCATAGCTTATATTCAGTGATATAAATTATAGGAATGATAGAATACAGTAGGTATTATGTGAGAACAATTATGAATCTTGTCTTGACAGCACCTAAGTGAATGATCTTTGTTTATTATACTAACCCATCTCACGAAGTTCCATTAAGTTTTGTGTGATTGAAGTTTTCAAGTTTTGGGTGAGACACCGACATGAGGAGAATAAGGAGTGACAAGAACCTAAGCTTGGGGATGCCCAAGGCACCCCCAAGGTAATATCCAAGGAATACTCAAGCGCCTAAGCTTGGGAATGCCCCGGAAGGCATCCCCTCTTTCGTCTTCAACACCATCGGTATATCTTACTTAGAGTTATATATTTATTCGTCACATAATATGAGTTTTGCTTGGAGCGTCATTTTATTTTGTTTTTCTCTGTTAGAAGTTATTTATAATCTTGTTTTTCAATAAAAAGTTCCAAGAATTGCCTTAGGACGCTTGCATTGCATGTTTTGATGAGTGCTGTGTAAAAACAGAAACTTTTGCCGTAGTGTTTGAATTTTCATATTTTACTGGAACGTGGAAAGTTCCTGACATTTTTACACTGTATTTTCATATAAATTATTTAGCATGTCCTAAACTTTCATAATTGTTTGAGTTACATAAGTACACTGTTTACATAAATTGCTACAGACTGTTCTGTTTGGACAGATTGCTGTCATAGTTTTGTTATCTACTTATCCTATAGTTTCCATAGCATATATTGGTAGATATAAATTGTGGAAACGATAGTATACAGTACCTAATGTTTGAAAATTATTATGCAACTTGTCTTGGCAGTACATAAAGAGTTGATTTATTATTATGTGCACTAACCTATCTCACGAGTTCTTTTCGAGTTTTGTGTGGATGAAGTTTTTGAGAATAGGTGAAACCATGATATGAGAGGATTGAACGAGATACAAAAGCTCAAGCTTGGGGATGCCCAAGGCACCCCAAGTAAATATTTCAAGAAGTCTCAAGCATGTAAGCTTGGGGATGCTACGCATCCCACCTCTCTTCATCAACAATTATCGGTTAGGCTATGTTGAGCCTAAATTTTTATTCGTTCACATGATGCGTGCTATTCTTGGAGGGCTATTTTTCTTTTGCTTGCTGTTTAATAAAATACTTCAGATCTGAAAATATTCATTGAGGAAGAGAGAGTCCTCACATAGCTACTTAATTGTTTGACTACTCATTGATCTTCACTTATATCTTTTGTGAGTAGCTTGTCATTTCCTCTCATGCTTCACTTATACCTTTTTGAGGAATGAAATCTTTATGCTCATGTGCTTCACTTAAATTTGTTTGAGCTTGACAAAAAGCAATAGCAATATATGAAACTAGTCCCAAACACTACTGGAATCAGCTTCTTTGCCGTCTGCCATAGCAGATGGCAAAGGCATGCTTGGCGGACGGCAAAGGCTTTGCCGTCCGCCAGCAGACGGCGAACAGTCCGGCCGAACGGATGCCGGCAAAGGCCGCTTTGCCGTCTGCTGGCAGACGGCAAAGAAGCAAGCTCTTTGTCGTCCGCCTGTAGACGGCAAAGAGCTTGCTTCTTTGCCGTCCGCCAGCAGACGGCAAAGACCTTTCTTCTTTGCCGTCCGCCAGCAGACGGCAAAGAAGCAAGCTCTTTGCCGTCTGCTAGCAGACGGCAAAGAGGCCAAATAGGCCAAAGTGGCTATATAGCCCCTGTTTTTTCTTATATCAATTCATTTTCACAGAAAATTATATATATGACCAATATAGCATATCCAACACATATTACCAATAGTCATTAACACATGTAAATTAAAAACTTTATTAATAATTGGAATAGGTAATACAAAGTCATATTATAAAGAATCAGAAATAATTAAGTAATTAAATTTACATTTCTGAAATTACAAGAAATGACCTAAAACTAAATATCTATTTTCCTAAAAGCTATCTTATTACTAAGATCTTCTCTGGATCTTCTTCTTTTCTTCCAACCTGCATAACAAAAACACTAAGAAAGAGAGAATGGGTTAGGAGTAGAAATGTAGCATTTCACTTGGTGAAATGCAATGTTGTAGGAGCCAGCACTTGAGATCAAGACAATCTTAGTTAAGATCCTGATTTTGAAAGTGATCTTAATTAGAAAGCCAAATAGAGTATCTAGTACCGCATACATATGTTAGGGCAATGCCCAAAAAACAACTACACCTGAGCCCTTACAACTACACTTGAGCCCAGGCGGACTCAACTCAGGTTGGCCGAAAAGAGACTAGCCAGCCCACTATGTATGACAACAAGATGCCACTCTTTAAATGTGAGAAATGCACAACATTTATAGAGTATCACGATACCTTCTCTTTTTTTCAGGAAGTAATATGGTTTCAAGCAAAGACCAAATTAATAACTTAAATCAATTATGTTGTTGGAAATATGCCCTAGAGGCAATAATAAATTGGTTATTATTATATTTCCTTGTTAATGATAATCGTTTATTATCCATGCTATAATTGTATTGATTGGAAACTCAAATACATGTGTGGGTACATAGACAACACTGTGTCCCTAGTAAGCCTCTAGTTGACTAGCTCGTTGATCAAAGATGGTTAAGGTTTCCTAGCCATTGACATGAGATGTCATTTGATAACGGGATCACATCATTAGGAGAATGATGTGATGGACAAGACCCAAACTGTAAACGTAGCATTTGATCGTGTCAGTTTATTGCTATTGTTTTCTGCATGTCAAGTATCTGTTCCTTTGACCATGAGATCATGCAACTCACTGACACCGGAGGAATACCTTGTGTGTATCAAACGTCGCAACGTAACTGGGTGACTATAAAGGTGCTCTACAGGTATCTCCGAGGGTGTCTGTTGGGTTGGCATGGATCAAGACTGGGATTTGTTACTCCGTATGACGGAGAGGTATCTCAGGGCCCACTCGGTAATACAACATCACAATGAGCCTTGCAAGCAATGTGACTAAAGTGTTAGCCACGAGATCTTGTATTACGGAACGAGTAAAGAGACTTGCCGGTAACGAGATTGAACTAGGTATAGTGATACCGACGATCGAATCTCGGGCAAGTAACATACCGAAGAACAAAGGGAACAGCATACGGGATTAACTGAATCCTTGACATAGAGGTTCGACCGATAAAGATCTTCGTAGAATATGTAGGAGCCAATATGGGCATCCAGGTCCCGCTATTGGTTATTGGCCGTAGAGGTGTCTCGGTCATGTCTACATAGTTCTCGAACCCGCAGGGTCTACACACTTAACGTTTGGTGACGATTAGTATAATTGAGTTATTATGTTGGTGACCGAAAGTTGTTCGGGGTCCCGGATAAGATCCCGGACATGACGAGGATCTCCGGAATAGTCCGGAGGTAAAGATTGATATATGTGATAATAGTGTTTTGATCTCTGGATGGGTTCCGGAGTTCACCGGAAGGGGTTCCGGATGTTTACCGAAGTGTTCGGGTGCAGCAACACTTTATATGAGCCAAAGGGATAAAGCCCACAAGGTATTGGAAAGTGCAAAAGTAGTTTTGCTGCCGCGTAAGCGGTACTACCGCTTGGTGAAGCGGTACTACCGCCGGAGCGGTACTACCGCTTGTGTGAAGCGGTACTACCGCCCAAGCGGTACTACCGCTTGTGTGAAGCGGTACTACCGCTTGTGCGCGGCTGTGCACGATTCGGCAGGGTCCGAATTGGACTCTTTTCCTGCGGGCCAAACCGACCTTGTGCGGGCAAAACCGACCCGGAGGAGGCTTTTACTCCAAGTTTAGACCCCAAGGCTCAACATATAAATAGAGGGGCAGGGCTAGCACACGGGACAGATCAGGATTTCCCAAGCCGTGTGCCGGCAACCCTAGCCCTCTAGTTCCTCCGTCATAATCTCCGTAGCGCTTGGCGAAGCCCTGCAGAGATTGTTCCTCACCACCATCACCACGCCGTCGTGCTGCTGGAACTCAACCACTACTTCACCATCGCTCGCTGGATCGAGGAGGTGAAGGCGTCATCAAGCCGTACGTGTGTTGAACGCGGAGGTGCCGTCCGTTCGGCACTAGATCGGAAGGATCGTGATCGGATCGCGGGACGCTCGGCGATTTGGATCGCGAAGACGTTCGACTACATCAACCGCGTTTATTAACGCTTCCGCTTAGCGATCTACAAGGGTATGTAGATTCACTCTCCCTCTCGTAGATGCTCATCACCATGGATAGATCTTATGTGTGCGTAGGAAAATTTTTGTTTCCCATGCAACGTTCCCCAACAGTGGTATCAGAGCTAGGTCTATGCGTAGATGAGATCTCGAGTAGAACACAAACGAGTTGTGGGCGTGGGTGTATACATATTGCTTGCCGTTACTAGTTGATATTTGATTCGGCGGTACTGTGAGATGAAGCGGCCCGGACCGACATTACGCGTACACTTACGCGAGACAGGTTCCTTCAACTAACATGTAACTTCGTTGCATAAAGATGGCTAGCGGGTGTCTGTCTCTCTCACTTTAGTTGAATCGATTTCAATGAAGAGGGTTCTTTTAGAAGATCAAAAAGCAATCACTACACCACGTTGTGGTTTTGCGTAGGTAAGAACGGTTCTTGCAAACCCGTAGCAGCCACGTAAAATTTGCAACAACAATTAGAGGACGTCTAACTTGTTTTTGCAGGGTATGATGTGATATGATATGGCCAATTACATGATGAGATATATGTGATGTATGAGATGATCATGTTTTGTATAGAATATCACGACTTGCATGTCGATGAGTACGGCAACTGGCAGGAGCCATAGAGTTGTCTTTAATTATTGTATGACCTGCGTGTCAATCATTAAGCGCTATGTAATGCTTTACTTTATCGCTAAACGTTAGCTATAGTCGTGGAAGCAACAGTCGGCGCGACAACCTTATGGCGACACGTTGATGGAGATCAAGATGATGGAGATCATGGTGTCATGCCGGTGACGATGGAGATCATGCCGGTGCTTTGGAGATGGAGATCAAAAGCACAAGTTCATGGCCATATCATGTCACTTATGATTTGCATGTGATGTTAATCCTTTTATGCATCTTATTTTGCTTAGGACGACGGTAGCATTATAAGGTGATCCCTCACTTAAATTTCAAGATAAATTGTGTTCTCCCCAAGTGTGCACCGTTGCGAAAGTTCGTCGTTTCGAGACACGCCGTGATGATCGGGTGTGATAGACTCTACGTTCGCATACAACGGGTGTAAGCCATGTTACACGTGCGGAACACTCGGGTTAAACTTGACGAGCCTAGCATGTACAGACATGGCCTCGGAACACAAGAGACCGAAAGGTCGAACATGAGTCATATAGTAGATATGATCAACATGAAGATGTTCACCATTGAAACCACCTCAACTCACGTGATGATCGGACTTGAGTTGGTGGATTTGGATCATGATACACTCGAATGATCGGAGGGATGTCAATTTGAGTGGGAGTTTTTTAAATATGATTAACTAAACTCATTATCTAAGAACAATAGTCTAAGTTGTCTTTGCTATATTTATGTTGTAGATCATGGCTCGCGCAGTAGCACCCCTGAATTTTAATGCGTTCCTAGAGAAAGCTAAGTTGAAAGATGATGGAAGTAACTTTGTGGACTGGGCCCGTAATCTAAGGATTATCCTTACGGCTTCCCAGAAGGCTTATGTCCTTGATGCACCGCTTGGTGATCCACCCGCTCCAGTTGAGTCTCTAGACGTTGTGAACGTCTGGCAGGCTCGTTCTGATGATTACTCAATAGTTCAATGTGCAATGTTGTATGGCTTAGAACCGGGACTTCAAAGACGTTTTGAACGTCATGGAGCATATGAGATGTTCCAGGAATTGAAGTTTATCTTTCAGAAGAATGCCCGGATCGAGAGATATGAGATCTCCGATAAGTTCTATACTTGCAAGATGGAGGAGAACGGGTCTATCAGTGATCACGTGCTCAGAATGTCTGGGTACTCCACCCGTCTGGCTGAGTTAGGGATGCCCCTTCCGCCAGAGGCTATCACTGACAGAGTTCTTCAATCATTGCCACCTAGCTACAAGAGCTTCGTGTTGAACTATAACATGCACGGGATGAACAAGTCAGTCGCCGAGCTGTTTGCGATGCTGAAAGCCGCTGAGTCTGAAATTCAGAAGGAGCATCAAGTGTTGATGGTCAATAAAACCACTAGTTTCAAGAAAAATGGCAAGGGTAAAAAGGGTAACTCCAGGCAGAGTGGCAAAGCAGTTGCTCCTCTCATGAAGAAACCCAAGGCTGGACCCAAACCAGAAACTGTGTGTTTTCATTGCAAGGGAACTGGACACTGGAAGCGGAATTGCCCCAAGTATTTGGCTGACAAGAAGGCGGCCAACAACAAACAAGGTATATATGATATACATGTTATTGATGTGTACCTTACCAACTCTCGTTGTAGTGCCTGGGTATTTGATACCGGTGCGGTTGCTCATATTTGCAACTCAAAACAGGAACTGCGGAATAGACGGAGGCTGGCAAAGGACGAAGTGACGATGCGCGTGGGAAATGGTTCCAAGGTTGATGTGATCGCCGTCGGCACGCTCGCTCTTCGATTACCGTCGGGATTAGTGATGAACCTAAATAAGTGTTATTTGGTGCCTGCGTTAAGCATGAACATTATATCTGGATCTTGTTTATTGCGAGACGGTTACTCATTTAAATCAGAGAATAATGGTTGTTCTATTTATATGAGTAATATCTTTTATGGTCATGCACCCGATGTGAGGGGTTTATTCTTATTGAATCTCGATAGTAATGATACACATGTTCATAACATTGATGCCAAAAGATGTAGAATTGATAATGATAATACCACTTTCTTGTGGCACTGCCGTTTAGGTCATATTGGCGTAAAACGCATGAGGAAGCTCCATGCTGATGGACTTTTGGAGTCACTTGATTTTGAATCACTTGACACATGTGAGCCATGCCTCATGGGCAAGATGACTAAAACGCCGTTCTCTGGAATAATGGAACGGGCAAGTGACTTATTGGAAATCATACATACTGATGTGTGCGGTCCGATGAGCATTGAGGCGCGCGGTGGTTATCGTTACTTTCTCACCTTCACTGATGACTTAAGTAGATATGGGTATATTTACTTAATGAAACACAAGTCTGAAACATTTGAAAAGTTCAAACAATTTCAGAGTGAAGTTGAGAATCATCGTAACAAGAAGATTAAATTCCTACGATCTGATCGAGGAGGAGAATATCTGAGTTATGAGTTTGGCAGTCACTTAAGACAGTGTGGAATTGTTTCACAATTGACACCGCCTGGAACACCACAGCGTAATGGTGTGTCCGAACGTCGTAATCGAACCTTATTAGATATGGTGCGATCTATGATGTCTCTTGCCGATTTGCCACTATCGTTTTGGGGTTATGCATTAGAGACAGCTGCATTCACTTTAAATAGGGCACCATCGAAATCCGTTGAGACGACGCCATATGAACTTTGGTTTGGCAAGAAGCCAAAGCTGTCGTTTCTTAAAGTTTGGGGATGTGATGCTTATGTCAAAAAGCTTCAGCCTGAAAAGCTGGAACCCAAAGCGGAGAAATGCGTCTTCATAGGATACCCAAAAGAGACAATTGGGTATACCTTCTACCTCAGATCCGAGGGCAAAGTGTTTGTCGCTAAAAAACGGAACATTTCTTGAGAAAGAGTTTCTCTCGAAAGAATTGAGTGGGAGGAAGATAGAACTTGATGAGGTTGTTGAACCTTTACTTCAACCTGAGAGTAGCGCAGCGCAGAAAGTTGTTTCTGTGGAGCCTACATTAGCTGAAGAGGAAGTTAATGATGATGATCATGAAGCTTTGGATCAAGTTGCTATCGAACCTCGTAGGTCGACAAGGACGCGTACTACTCCTGAGTGGTACGGCAACCCTGTCTTAGAAGTCATGTTGTTAAACAACGATGAACCTACGAGCTATGGAGAAGCGATGATGGGCCCGGATTCCGAGAAATGGTTAGAGGCCATGAAATCCGAGATGGGATCCATGTATGAAAACAAAGTATGGACTTTGGAAGTATTACCTGAAGGGCGTAAGGCCATTCAGAACAAATGGATCTTTAAGAGGAAGACGGACGCGGACGGTAATGTCACCGTCTATAAAGCTCGACTTGTGGCAAAGGGTTTTTCACAAGTTCAAGGAGTTGACTACGATGAGACCTTCTCACCCGTAGCGATGCTTAAGTCCGTCAGAATCATGTTAGCAATAGCTGCCTTTTTCGATTATGAAATTTGGCAGATGGATGTCAAAACAGCGTTCCTTAACGGTTACCTTAAGGAAGAGTTGTATATGATGCAACCAGAAGGTTTTGTCGATCCAGAGAATGCTGACAAAGTTTGCAAACTCCAGCGATCCATTTATGGACTGGTGCAAGCATCTCGGAGTTGGAATCTTCGTTTTGATGATGTGATCAAAGCGTTCGAGTTTATACAAGTTTACGGAGAAGCTTGTATTTACAAGAAAGTGAGTGGGAGCTCTATAGCGTTTCTAATATTATATGTGGATGACATATTGCTGATTGGAAACAATATAGAAATGCTGGAAAGCGTAAAGGAATATTTGAACAAGAGTTTTTCAATGAAGGACCTAGGAGAAGCTGCTTTCATATTAGGCATCAAGATCTATAGAGATAGATCAAGACGCTTAATAGGACTTTCACAAAGCACATACCTTGATAAGATTTTGAAGAAGTTCAAAATGGATCAGTCCAAGAAGGGGTTCTTGCCTGTTTTGCAAGGTGTGAAGTTGAGTAAGACTCAATGCCCAGTGACTGCAGAAGATAGAGAAAAGATGAGTGTCATCCCCTATGCTTCGGCCATAGGCTCTATCATGTATGCAATGCTGTGCACAAGACCCGATGTCAGCCTTGCCATAAGTATGGTCGGAAGGTTTCAAAGTGATCCAGGAATGGAACACTGGACGGCGGTCAAGAATATCCTGAAGTACCTGAAAAGGACTAAGGACATGTTTCTCGTTTATGGAGGTGATCAAGAGCTCGTCGTAAAGGGTTACGTCGATGCAAGCTTTGACACTGATCCGGATGACTCTAAGTCGCAAACCGGATACGTATTTATTCTTAATGGGGGTGCGGTTGGCTGGTACAGTTCCAAGCAAAGCGTGGTAGCTGATTCTACATGCGAAGCGGAGTACATCGCTGCCTCGGAGGCGGCGAAGGAAGGTGTCTGGATGAAGGAGTTCATGACAGATCTTGGAGTAGTGCCTAGTGCACTTAACCCAATGACTCTGTTTTGTGATAATACTGGTGCCATTGCTCTAGCCAAGGAACCAAGATTTCACAAGAGGACCAGACACATAAAGCGACGTTTCAATTCCATCCGCGATTACATCAAGGAGGACGACATAAATATTTGCAAAGTACACACGGATCTAAATGTTGCAGATCCGATGACTAAACCTCTTCCAAGGGCTAAACATGAACAACACCAGAACTGCATGGGTGTTCGATTCATTACAATGTAAATCACATAGTGATGTGAACTAGATTATTGACTCTAGTGCAAGTGGGAGACTGTTGGAAATATGCCCTAGAGGCAATAATAAATTGGTTATTATTATATTTCCTTGTTAATGATAATCGTTTATTATCCATGCTATAATTGTATTGATTGGAAACTCAAATACATGTGTGGGTACATAGACAACACTGTGTCCCTAGTAAGCCTCTAGTTGACTAGCTCGTTGATCAAAGATGGTTAAGGTTTCCTAGCCATTGACATGAGATGTCATTTGATAACGGGATCACATCATTAGGAGAATGATGTGATGGACAAGACCCAAACTGTAAACGTAGCATTTGATCGTGTCAGTTTATTGCTATTGTTTTCTGCATGTCAAGTATCTGTTCCTTTGACCATGAGATCATGCAACTCACTGACACCGGAGGAATACCTTGTGTGTATCAAACGTCGCAACGTAACTGGGTGACTATAAAGGTGCTCTACAGGTATCTCCGAGGGTGTCTGTTGGGTTGGCATGGATCAAGACTGGGATTTGTTACTCCGTATGACGGAGAGGTATCTCAGGGCCCACTCGGTAATACAACATCACAATGAGCCTTGCAAGCAATGTGACTAAAGTGTTAGCCACGAGATCTTGTATTACGGAACGAGTAAAGAGACTTGCCGGTAACGAGATTGAACTAGGTATAGTGATACCGACGATCGAATCTCGGGCAAGTAACATACCGAAGAACAAAGGGAACAGCATACGGGATTAACTGAATCCTTGACATAGAGGTTCGACCGATAAAGATCTTCGTAGAATATGTAGGAGCCAATATGGGCATCCAGGTCCCGCTATTGGTTATTGGCCGTAGAGGTGTCTCGGTCATGTCTACATAGTTCTCGAACCCGCAGGGTCTACACACTTAACGTTTGGTGACGATTAGTATAATTGAGTTATTATGTTGGTGACCGAAAGTTGTTCGGGGTCCCGGATAAGATCCCGGACATGACGAGGATCTCCGGAATAGTCCGGAGGTAAAGATTGATATATGTGATAATAGTGTTTTGATCTCTGGATGGGTTCCGGAGTTCACCGGAAGGGGTTCCGGATGTTTACCGAAGTGTTCGGGTGCAGCAACACTTTATATGAGCCAAAGGGATAAAGCCCACAAGGTATTGGAAAGTGCAAAAGTAGTTTTGCTGCCGCATAAGCGGTACTACCGCTTGGTGAAGCGGTACTACCGCCGGAGCGGTACTACCGCTTGTGTGAAGCGGTACTACCGCCCAAGCGGTACTACCGCTTGTGTGAAGCGGTACTACCGCTTGTGCGCGGCTGTGCACGATTCGGCAGGGTCCGAATTGGACTCTTTTCCTGCGGGCCAAACCGACCTTGTGCGGGCAAAACCGACCCGGAGGAGGCTTTTACTCCAAGTTTAGACCCCAAGGCTCAACATATAAATAGAGGGGCAGGGCTAGCACACGGGACAGATCAGGATTTCCCAAGCCGTGTGCCGGCAACCCTAGCCCTCTAGTTCCTCCGTCATAATCTCCGTAGCGCTTGGCGAAGCCCTGCAGAGATTGTTCCTCACCACCATCACCACGCCGTCGTGCTGCTGGAACTCAACCACTACTTCACCATCGCTCGCTGGATCGAGGAGGTGAAGGCGTCATCAAGCCGTACGTGTGTTGAACGCGGAGGTGCCGTCCGTTCGGCACTAGATCGGAAGGATCGTGATCGGATCGCGGGACGCTCGGCGATTTGGATCGCGAAGACGTTCGACTACATCAACCGCGTTTATTAACGCTTCCGCTTAGCGATCTACAAGGGTATGTAGATTCACTCTCCCTCTCGTAGATGCTCATCACCATGGATAGATCTTATGTGTGCGTAGGAAAATTTTTGTTTCCCATGCAATGTTCCCCAACATATGTCCCACAGGAAAAATATGAATTGAGGTTACTGCACTTCAACTTCACATCACAAAGTACATAAATTTTCAGAAGCTGAAAGTAGCTAGACATTTTCTCCATTTGGTAGGTACAGATAGACTCACCAGCATTGTACCATAGCCGTCGGCGACTTTGCAACCCGACATTAGAAACGGTGACTTTTGGTCTTTGTTTACCTTCAATTAACAACCAGCTTGCAGTGTCAGCTTAATGCTTCAATTAAACTAGTTCCAAAAGGCAAAAAGCGTATAAAAGTAGCTCACTATTTTGCTCTCGCCAGTCATGCTCGATTCATCTATGGAGAAGGAGTGACCACTAATAAGGATTCCATCAGCAGGTACCTGACACAGAAATTAGATTAGCACCCTATATTTCTAAAATGCTTGCAGCCAAAATAAAGATCAACGGCATTCGTACCTGGTCACCAATCTTGAGGGGCACCACATCTCCAATAACCAAATCATAAATTGATACCTTGATTCGCCTTCGACCTCTCACAACCTGAACGGGAACATCTGAGACGTTATTCAGGAAATAATAAACAATTTATAACAAGACAAGTCTAAAATATTAACCTCCAATTGAATGTTGTGTTTCTCCTCATTCAAGTTTTGGAACTGCAACGATTGCTTGTAGTCACTGGTAGCTGGACAACATTGTGAACCGTTAATAATAAATGCCAAGTAACCTGTCTAAGTCAAGTTTCAGGAATCCATGCTGTGACTGCAACACTTCAAACAGCTTTTATTTTCTTATTAGGCACTGATCTATATTGTCTAAGGAATTTAGACACTGATGAGTGTAAGTTAAAAGGACAGACACTTCTAAACGTTGATATTATTATAATTGCTCACAGAAATAACCAGAAACAGGAAAGATTGTTGTGGTGGCATACCTGTAACAAAAATAACAAGGAGTACAGCGAAAGCAATGCTGGCCCCATCATACCACCCTTCTTTTATCCCCTGGAAACCAGAAAAAGTTGTAATGGGAGTCATAAAGTCATAACCAAGACACAAGAATGGTGATGAACCATCTAGTAAAGGAGTTGCACCCTGACCCTTAGGACAAATATATAAAATAGATCATGTGATGCAAAACTTGCTTGATTTATTATGTAGTTGCATCCTTTAATTAGTATTGCTTCTCTCTGCTTGCTCTACAATTGCTACTTTCTTTCTAAAAGTATTCTAAACATGACGACTTCATTGTGTTGTCAAAAACTTAACATTAATTCTTCATGCTGCCTTTTATTTGGCTCATGGTATAGCTACTTACAAATTCTTATGACAGTGGATTATAAGATAGAAATCTTAACAGAAGAGTTTACTTCTGAATTTTTGTTTTTATATTCAGGTTCATCTCAACAAAATTACACCTAATGTTGTTTCTGCTCTATGTAGGTGTACACATCAAGTTCTATGATTTATGGCTCCACTGTTCGTCTAAGAAATATGCCGGTTTGACAGGACTAATAGTATGACATGATGATTAGGCAAGGATTTGATATAAAATGGTAGATTGCTCTTGGCTTCTATCCACTCATGAGTTAGTTGCAACTTTACATCACTAGTCATCAACCCGTGCGGCTGCACGGGCTAGCATTTCGAGTAAGCACATTTGTTGTGATGTTTTCGGTAATTGTTATTTCATGGGACAATTATGAAAGGGATAATATTCTCTTTGGTTTTACCCCATGATAAAAGAGAGCATTTTCAAGCCTAATATGCTTGAATCACATTTGTGGTGTCATGTTGCACATGAGACTTATCACATGGAGGCAACATCACCAAGCTAAGAGGTGTGCCATTTGGGTCCTCCACAGCAAAAGTTCATATTTCACATCCATGTAAAAATGAAGAAGGTCATGAGAAAATATGTTGGTACCAAGAAACTAAATTGTTTTTGTAATCTAGTCTATTAGGAAAAGCACAAAGCACATGTTCTAACATTGTGTAGATCTGCCATAGGTTAAAAATAAAAGGACATAAGTATTATGTATTGTTGTATATGAAGATACACAGAGCAACTACAACTTCCAACATCCCAGCCTTTTTAGCAATAACAGTAAGCAAAGCATCTGAACAGATGTCAGTATTCGAAAATTAATAGTAATAGATCTATAGCATGGATGATCTTGATTTATTTTTTAACTATTGCAGTGTGAATCTTCCCTGATCTAGTTAGGTTTGGGCACCCCAAACCGTATAATTCTAGCACAACCAAGATTGCATTGCTGCATGTGAGGATTCTTCAATTCAATTCAAACAAAAAAGAAGATAAATCTTACTTGGAGGTAAGACAAACTCGTGGAGACTATTGAGGCTGGCGACATGGTCGACTCGTCGCCAAACCACTGCTACGTGAGGACGGTGGCGCGCTGCTCAGCCTCGCCGCCGTCGGCCCTGGCGTCCTCGGCCATGGCGACCTACGCGAGCTCCTCCTGCAGCGCGTACACTATGACGTCGTCGTTCTCCACCGCGTCGACCCTGACCTGGGAGGCGGCGGGGGCGGCTGCGGCCATGTCGTAGCCGTCGAGAAGGGCGCGGGCGCGCTGGGGCTGTGGCGGCGGCTGCCATGGCGACCTGCAGCAAAGGGACGGATCGGAAGAGAAGGCAAGGTGAGGAGGAGAGGGTGGACCCGAGCAAGGAAGGACGGGAAGGGCCTACCTGGGCAACGCCGGTGACGGATTCCGCAAGCTCCGGCCTCGCCATCGCCGATTGTGGTGGATTCCGGCAAGAACACGGGAGGCGCCCGAAACCCTAGCCGCGGGCACGGGTGCAGGCCTTGAGGCACGGATCTGGACGGAGGGGAGGGAGGGGCGGAGCTTGGGGGAGTGTTGCGCGCGGCCGGTGCTCGCCGGAACCGGCCGGCGTGGGTGGTGGCGGCGGTGAGGAGATCGTGGGGAGAGGAGCCGGGGTGGGGTGGACCGAGGGGTGGGGGTGAGTTCGTGAGAGAGATTTTTTTAGGGATGAGAGAGAGAGAGAGTGGTTGGGTGGGAGTGGATCGAGCCGGTGTGGTGGGGCTGGGGAGAGAGAGAGGGGGTGGCTACGATGGGGTACCTCTTTGCCGTATGGTGGGCACCTCTTTGCCGTCTGCAAGCAGACGGCAAAGATTCTTTGCCATCTGCTGGCAGACGGCAAAGAGGTGGGGCTGGTGGGCCGTTACAGCGCTGGTGTCCACTGGACCCACCCATCTCTTTGCCGTCTGCCAGCGGACGGCAAAGATTCTTTGCCATCTGCTGGCAGACGGCAAAGAGCTGACTGATGGCAACCAGGTTCTTTGCCGTCTGTCAGTTCTTTGCTGTCTGTTTTTTGTAAGCAGACGGCAAAGACCTTCTTTGCCGTCCGCTGGCAGACGGCAAAGAGCTGGCAGATGGCAAAGTCCCTGATTCCAGTAGTGAAAGTGATAGATATCCAAGGAGGATATAATAAAAACTTTCATGAAGATCATTGGACAAATTAAACTTGATTCTTTGTAATAGTTTTGAAACATGATGATAGTAATATGTGAGTCATGTTAGTGAGTAATTATGCTTAGTAGGAATATTGGTGTTAAGGTTTGTGATTCCCTATGCATGCACGAAAGTCAAGAGTTATGCAATGAAGTTACATCGTAATTGTGGTGCATTATTCGGTATTAGTTATGACTCAATGCTCACTTATGTGATTTTTCGTTCCTTGGTTTGGTTGCTTCCAAATCTATTTGCTAGCCTTCATTTGTACTAAGTAGAATTACTACTTGTGCATCCAAAATCCTTAAACCAAGTTTTTCCTTATGAGTCCACCATACCTACCTATATGCGGTATTTCCATGCCGTTCCAAGCAAATTTGTATGTGCCATCTCTAAATTTTCAAAATAAATTTTCTCTTTTGTGTGCCCGTACCGCTCATGAAACGGTGGGGAGTATCCAATATTTTTCCATGCTAGGTGTGTTACTCTCACGATATGTGTTGATTCACTATCATTCACGAGAAAGTGGCTGGTATTCGGGATGCCCAGTCCCATGTTCAAAATCAAATCAAAATATAATGAAACAAAACTCCCCCAAGAATGTTGTTGGTTTGGACGGTACCCGTGGATTCGGCTCCCCGTGGAGTGTGATTGATTGGTGGAGGGGGAGTAAAAACTTTACCATTCTGTTTGGGAACCACCTATAATGTATCTATCATGGAAAGTATTGTGAGCTACTTTGTCATTTTCGTTGACAGGAAAAGCATGCCACTCAAAATATTTTTCTCTATCAATTTAAACCTTGAGCTCTGGCACCTCTACAAATCCCTACTTCCCTCTGCGAAGGGCCTATCTATTTACTTTATGCAATTTTTATTTTTTCTTTGAGTCTCCATCTTCTCTTATAAGCACCAACTAGGGGGTACTATGATCGTACTTGAGCATTGGGCATAGCTAATATTAGAGTGTGTTTCATGAATGGATCAATGATTGATCATGATGGGCTAGGGATAACTTTCTTTAGTGTTGATATTTTGAAAGATATGGTTGCTTGTTGACATGCTTGAGTATTGAAGTCATTATGTTAAAACTAGACTATTGCTTTGAATCATTTACAAGTCCAAATGTCCATGCTATACAAAGAAGAAAATAATATGATGAACATGTTAGGCAGCATTCCACATAAAAAAATCTGTTTTTATCATTTACCTACTCGAGGACGAGCAGGAATTAAGCTTGGGGATGCGGATACGTCTCCAACGTATCTATAATTTTTGCTTGTTCCATGCTGTTATATTATCATTCTTGGATGTTTTACAATCATTTTACTTCAACTTTATATTATTTTTGGGACTAACCTATTAACCCAGAGCCTAGTGCCAGTTTCTGTTTTTTCCTTGTTTTTGAGTTTTACAGAAAAGGAATATCAAACGGAGTCCAAATGGAATAAAAATTTACGGTGATTTTTTATGGACCAGAAGAGACCAACGGAGCATCGGAGTTGGGCCATAAGATTCCCGCGGAGATCACAAGCCACAGGGGTGCGCCCCCCCCCCTAGGGCGCGCCCCCCTGGCTTGTGACTTCCTCGTGGACCCCCCTGACTTGTTTCCGCCGCCAAAAATTCCTATAAATAGAGAAACCTCCGAAAATAAACCTAGATCGGGAGTTCCGCCGCCACAAGCCTCCAGGGCCACGAAAAACCAATCGGGAGCCCGTTCCGGCACCCTGCCGGAGGGGGAAACCATCACCGGAGGCCATCTTCATCATCACGGCGGTCTCCATGACGAGAAGGGAGTAGTTCACCCTCGGGGCTGAGGGTATATACCAGTAGCTATGTGTTTGATCTCTCTCTCTCGTCTTCTTGAGATGGCACGATCTTGATGTACCGCGAGCTTTATTGATATAGATGAATCATATGAAGTTTTCCCCTCTCTATCTTCTTGTGATGAATTGAGTTTTCCCTTTGAAGTTTACTTATCGGATTGAGTCTTTAAGGATTTGAGAACACTTGATGTATGTCTTGCGATGGGATATCCATGGTGACAATGGGATGTTCTATTGATCCACTTGATGTATGTTTTGGTGATCAACTTACGGGTTACGTGACCATGGGAATCTTTGCATAGGGGTTGGCACATGTTTTCGTCTAGACTCTTCGGTAGAAACTTTGGGGCACTCTTTGAAGTTCTTTGTGTTGGATTGAATATGATGAATCTGAAATTGTGTGATGCATATCGTATAATCAAGCCCATGGGTACTCGTGGTGACATTGGAGTATCTAGGTGACATTAGGGTTTTGGTTGATGTGTATCTTAAGGTGTTATTCTAGTACGAACTCTAGGGCTGTTTGTGACACTTATAGGAATAGCTCATATGATTGATCGGAAAAGATAACTTTGAGGTGGTTTCGTACCCTACAATAATTTCTTCGTTTGTTCTCCGCTATTTGTGACTTTGGAGTGAACTCTTTGTCGCACGTGAGGGATTTACATATGGTTCAACTATGTTAGTATTGTTGAGAGAACTTGCACTAGTGAAAGTATGAACCCTAGGCCTTGTTTCTAAGCATTGCAATACCGTTTTTGCTCACTTTTATCATTAGTTACCTTGCTGTTTTTATATTTTCAGATTACAAAAACCTATATCGACCATCCATATTACACTTGTATCACCATCTCTTCGCCGAACTAGTGCACCTATACAATTTACCATTGTATTGGGTGTGTTGGGGACACAAGAGACTCTTTGTTATTTGGTTGCAGGGTTGTTTGAGAGAGACCATCTTCATCCTACGCCTCCCACGGATTGATAAACCTTAGGTCATCCACTTGAGGGAAATTTGCTACTGTCCTACAAAACTCTGCGCTTGGAGGCCCAACACGAGTCTACAAGAATAAAGTTGTGTAGTAGACATTACTGGGCATCGCAGCGACCAAGTCAGCCTTGTCATCGCGGCAGTACAGCGGGGCGTAGGCCTCGGGAAGATCCTCGGGATCGCCATTGAGCAGGGTCGCCACAATCCTGTTCAACTCCGCGGGGGTCAGCGGCGCAGAACGGAGCCTCATGCCGTCACCGCCACCCTGATAGTCCCACATGGGCCGCGAATGAGCCTGCAGGGGCGCCAGGCGCTGCACCAGGAACTCCTTCACTATCATTCCCCCAGTCAACTTCCGGGCACTGATGTCTCGAAGGACCCGCTCCAAAATGGGCTTGGCTTGGGGGTCGGAGTGCTTCGTGGAGCTCCACGCTCGGGCAGCCCCTTGGGGAGCTCCAGGCGTGGGTCAATGCCCTGGAGATCCAAGAAGACCCAACGGTTCCTGAAGTTCTCCACCTTCTTCCCGGCGTTGAAGAGTATGTTCCCTCTCTGGACCGGGACGAAGGAGATGCATGCTGACCGCTGAGCCCCGTCATGAAGACGCAAGCTGAAGAAATGACGGAACAGGGCCACTGATGGCCTCACGCCCACGAAAGCCTCTCAGTAGAAGGCAAACACGGATAGGAGCAGGATGGAGTTGGGATGAAGGTGGAGGGCTTGGATCCGGTAGTGTGCGAGGACGGTGGTGAAGAACCTGGAGAAAGGTGGGACAAGCCCGGAGAAGATGCTGTGGAGGAAGAAAGGATAGGCCGACTTGGCCAGGGGACGTCCCTCTGCGGAGCCGCACCATATCAAGGTCCGCTTCCACTCATTGGAGTCATCGGCCGTCGACGGGAGCACTGGGCAAGGTCCCCGTCCTTGGCTATGGTGGACTCTGAGAGCGCCGGCGAGATTGGAGCAGAAGCCGAGCCCTAGACCTCAAGCTTCGACTTGCCGGTGGGAGCCATCGAGAAGCTTCAGAGGCCAAGGGAGCAAGAAAGAGGATGGAGCGGTGCTGAGATCTGGGGAGGTTCGCAAAAGAGGTGGAGATCTGGAAAGAAGAGCAAGGGCGCGGAAGAGGAAAGAAATAATGGCTCAGCACTGGACGTCAGGCTTTTGTCGGTTCGGGCAGTTGCCAAGGAGACACGGGGCGGGACGCCCGCGCCCCACCGAGCACCGCACGCCAAACCAGGCCCACAAGCAATAGGGGACCGCGGCACTCTGGGCCACCCCCTTCGACTTTCCCCTCGAAGCCGGCTCGAGAGCACCTTGGGCCCGGGGGCAACTGTCGGCGTTCTGGATACCAGGGTACCCAGACTTGCCTGCTTGCGGCCCAAGGCGTGGCCCACCTGGCGGTCCGTATGGCCCTGTGCGGCCTCGCTGAAGACAAGACCCTTGCGAGCAGCCCATCCTCGCGGGAAGGGTAGCGTCAAGATAGAAGGGGAAGGCCTCCTCAGGCCTCCTCCCGAGCGGTGGAGATCCCTATGCAACGTCGGGCCTCAGGAGGTCAGCGGTAACGACAGCCAGGCCAGGCAGGCGCCACCGCGCTAGAGGGAGCAGTTTCCTCTTTTGTGCAAAGGCGACAAGGACGAACGCGGGTTCCCAAGGAGCCCCATTAAAGGTTTCCGTTCCGGTGTAACAATACCGGGTCAGCGAGCGCAGCAGGACGGATGTCACCGGCGAGCCCACCACCACGTCACCACCACCAACTTTCCAGGCGAAGACCACCTTTCGTCAGGATAAGATGTACCTCCTGTCCCCTTTCAAATTTGGCCGTTGTGGGATCCCTTCCCACCTTTGCGATAAGGGAAGAGGACCCGGGCCGCTATAAATAGAGACGAGATAGCTCGGTGGAAAGGACGAGACAACCACCCCGCAAACACATCCCTGTACTAGTTCGTCCACAAACCTCCTCGCGAGGCAATCCACCAAAAGCAGGAGTAGGGTTTTACACTTCGCAGCATCCCGAACCTGGGTAAACTCTTGTGTGCCATCGTCTTCCTCGCCATCGAGCAGGGTATCGCGTTGTGAGCTTGGGAGGGGCGAAGCTGTTGGGGAATTTCCGCACACGCCCCTGGGTTCGAATTCCTTAGGGTTTTGCGGAGCCCGAAATCCGACAGATTGGAAGTACATCAAGGAGAATGAATATTACTTCGCAAGTGTGCAAGACAACTTTCACTGCATTGGTCTGGATGAATTTGTTGGTAAGGAATTTACTGCATGGAATGATGAAATGATCATGCCATTCTACTCTACTGCTCATTTCTATGGAGATGGTAGAATTGTGTGGATGACTGAAGGAGCAAGATATGAATCAACTGTTGAGGAGTGGGCTACCATCTTAGGAGTCCCAGAGGTAGAAGATGGTGACATCAATGTCTACAATGAGCCCAAGGCTAGCCACAATGCCATGATGAACATGTACAATGAGATCCCTGCTGCACATGTGAAGTCTCACAGGCTAGGATCCATTTAATTCCTCCAGGCTGGCCTGCGCACTATCAACACCATCTTGAGGCATACCTTGATGCCTAAGTATGGAGATGAGAAGATGATCAAAGGCTATTCCATCAACATGCTGCTCCATCTAGATCAACATACAAGATTCAGAGTGATGGATTTGATAGTAGAGACTGTGAAGAAGGTTGCTGCTGATCTGAAGCGCTCATGCTGCTATGCACCCTATATCCAGATGCTTATCAACTCCAAGCTGGATAAGCACATCTTTGCTCTTGACAGACCACATTTGCCACTACTGCCAGATCTAGAAGATAATGTTGTGGTGATGGACCCAGATCATCCCACTCCAGCTACAGCACAGGCACATGCAGAGGCAGCCAGAGACTCTAGGTCTCAGGTGCCCAGGTCTAGGAGTGAGCAGATGGATCTCCTTCTTAGCTCTGTGCTCAGCATTCAAAAGAACATCAGCGAGATATTGAAGAACCAGGCAAGCCTCTCGAGGATTGTTGACAACAAGTTTCACACTCTCAACAACAAGGTGGATGAGCTCGCAGTGACTGTGAATGAGCTAAAGAAGGAAGTTGACACAGTGCCTAGCCCTCATTCCACTGATGTTGATGATGAGGATCGTGCACCTCTCCGGCCCAGCACTCAGTTCACTCAGGCTAGATCAGCTATAGTGCCAGCTCCAGAGTTGCGACCTTCTTCATCAGCACCTGATACAGCCTCTTCAGCTCCATCAGCTCGTCTAGTTCCTCCAGTTGCTACTCCGACTCCGTCCATGACTTCTACAGAAGTCTTTGCTGATGCCGTTCTCTTGACTCCTTTATCGGACACCGGAGGAGATCACCCCCAGAAGAACGATTAGCTATATACCTTTGAACTTTTTGGTAACTTGTTGCCATAGGGGGAGAAGATGTATATAGATCTTTAGGCTTCGAGAGAGAGAGAGAGCGTTTGTTTTTTATCGCTTTTCGAAACATTTGATATCTTTTGGTTTGGATGTGTTAAACTTTGTTGGTATTTGATCATACACTTGATGTGTATTGCTACTATTTCCGATCCTTGTGATGCTTATGAGATGATCATTCACCCTTACTTGATTGTGTTGTGCTATGATATTCATTCTTATTATTCTCGCACACCACCAAGTTGTCTGTGACATGGAAGAGTGCCCCATGTACCTAATCGATTGTGCATTTGCATTCAAACGCAAATTCAAAATAATGCACACATTTAGGGGGAGGTCTTGCTTATCACATACTTCTCAAAGCGACAATTATATTCATTGATTATATCATATGTCGAAGCTTTGATCTATATGTTGTCATCAATTACCAAAAAGGGGGAGATTGAAAGCACATTTGCTCTCTTGGTGGTTTTGGTAATTAATAACAACATATATATCATTGAACTAATGTTTCCACTAAGTATATTTCAGGAAAAGTTCAATTATAGGGATGGCAAAAGGATTCTGGAGAAAACCCCAAGATGCAAGGAAACTGATTGGCAAAGCTTCAAGCATGAGGACTCTACATTTTACTTTGTGAGAAATCACTTTGAGTCATAGGAAAGCCAATACTATGAAAAGGGGGTAAGGTACTGTTGGTGAACAAGATGCTAGTCACCAAAAACATCCACAAACTCTTCCACAAAAGTCTGTCCAAGCCATTCATGAAAATTGGTGGAACCAACAATTCCCACTCGGTGCCACCGATTCCCAAACTCAGACAGACCCATGCCAAACCCTAGCCATTCGGTGCAACCGATTCTGCATCGGTGCCACCGAGTTCAGTTGCCAACTTTCTGTTTAGCTATTTTCAAGCATCGGTACCATCGAGTTTTGCCAGTCGGTCTCACTGACATTTGGACCAACTTCCTGGTTAGCCATTCACAAGAATCGGTACCATCAAGTTTTCTGAATCGGTCTCACCGAGTTTTTGGACCAACTCTCTGGTTAGCCATGGTCAAGAATTGGTACCACCGAGACTTGAGAATCGGCGTCACCGAGTTGTGCAATCTGACCGTTGGTCACCTAATCAGTACCAGCGAGAGTTATATATCGGTCTCACCGAGATTCAAAAGTTACTGCCTTTTGGTCACTTCGGTACCATCGAGTTTTACACTTCGGTGTCACCGAGTTGGTCACTTTAGGTGTAACAGTTGGATTTTTGGGGATGTCTATATATACCCCTTCACAACCACCCACTCAAAAGAGAAGCACTCAGAACTATTCCATACTTGCCCCATCCTATTTTCTGAGAGAGAGCCACCTACTCATGTGTTGAGATCAAGCGATTCCATTCCTACCATATGAATCTTGATCTCTAGCCTCCCCAAGTTGCTTTCCACCAAATCAATCTCTTCCACCATAGCCAAATCTGTGAGAGAGTGATTGTGTGTTGAGGAGTCTATCATCTTGAAGCACAAGAGCAAGGAGTTCATCGACTTTGCCGAGCCTATTACCTTTTGGAGGGTGGTGCCTCCTAGATTGGTTAGGTGTCGCTTGGGATCCTCCTACTTCGTGTTGTGGAGTTGAACCAAGAAGTTTGTACGGGGAAGGAGATCGCCTACTTCGTGAAGATCTACCCATAATGAGGCTAGTCCTTCATGGACGGAAGCCGTTATGGAATAGTGAAGGTTGCTACTTCGTGGACCCTTATGGGTGGAGCCCTCCGTGGACTCTCGCGACCGTTACCCTCCGTGGGTTGAAGACTCCATAAACGTGGACGTACGATAGCACCACCTATCGGAACCACGGGAAAAATCTTCGTGTCTACAAATTGCGTTTGATCTTCCTTCCAACCCTCTACTACATATGCTTGTTGTTACTTTCCGCTGCTATACTCTTAGACATGCATGTGTAGGGTGTACTTGACTTGCTATCATTGCTAATATCTGCCAACACTTAAAATTGGGAAAAGGTAGAATTTTTATTTGGTCAAGTAGTCTAGTCACCCCCCCTCTAGACATACTTTCGATCCTACAGTAGGGATATCAATCAAGGATTTATGCAAGGCTAAGAAAACAACGAAGACATGCAGATAGGTACAGCATAATCATCATGAAAGCTAAGATGTATCGAAGATAAACTTAGACAGTATGAAGATAAACAGTAAGATGGAATGTTTCGGTGAATGTCTTTAAGTGAGATGAACAAGCAATGGCTTCACAATGCAATACAAAATTGTAATATTGAGGGATAGAACCAGTTGCTTGATGAAGACACATGATTTGTTTGAACAGTTCGAGTTGCTCTAATAACTGTACGCCTCGTTAGGGAGGCTGACATTGAACTCAGAAGACCTTGTCTTCACCTTATTCCCCTTGAGCCGAAGTCACTTAGACAGCGCCCAATCACTCAGGTAAGTCTTCAGGGGAGACTTCCAAAACCCGTAAAAACTTGGTCACCCGGAAGTCCACAATGACTCTTGGATGCTCTAGACCCAGACGCCTAACCGTCTAGAAGATCACAGTCTTCAAGTGTAATAAGTCTTCAGTTCTCTCAGAACAGAATGACTTTGGTTATGCTCAAACAAACTAGCTCTAGGTGTTTAGGTGTATCCTCGCTGGATAGTTCTCTCTCAATGTCTTCGAGGTGGGTTGCTCCAAAACGACAACAGTCGCATATCTCTCTGAGTAGCCACCTATTTATGGTGGAGGGGGTGGGCTATTTATAGCCAGAAGGCAACCCGACCTGATATGACCAAAATGACCCTGGGTCAATGGCCAACCGACACGTGGCACAACGGTCAAATTTCAAACGCATGCGGTAACTTTACTTGGGCTACAATTAAAGCTGACTCAACCAACTCTAGAAGAGATTTCCTCTCAATGTCTTCACTCAAAGACATATGTATGGGTTGAGCATCACATCAGCATCTGACTTCGATCACATCGACCCCACTTAACAATACGGTGGTTCCTATGACTCAGGAAAGAAGAACCAAAACTACCAAAAGACTTCGTCTTCGCGTTTCATTATCTTCTAGCGAATATCTTTGCATACCACCAATGGCTTCAGCTGTCATTAATGTCTTCGGACATTTTGGGGGGTCGTCTTCGACGGCTAAACCGAAACTCCAGGGACTTCTATCTGTGTTATCCTGTGAACTCTCACAAACACATTAGTCCCTCAACCACGTTTGTCTTCAATACTCCAAAACCAATAAGGGTGGCACTAGATGCACTAACAATCTGGTACACTCGAAGATTATCAAAAGTCTCCTTGAGGTCATCCAAGAGTACCTCCTTCTTCTGAGATTTCACAACGATGTCGTCAACATAAGCATGAACGTTGCGTCCAATCTGTGGCTGAAGGCAATTCTGAACACAGCGTTGGTAAGTCGCCCCCGTGCTCTTGAGCCCAAAGGGCATGGAGACATAGCAGAAAGCACCAAAAGGGGTTATGAAAGCCGACTTCTCTTGATCCTCAACGGCCATATCGATCTGATGATAACCGGAGTATGTATCTTGGAAGTACAAACGCTCGCAACCCGCCATAGAGTCAATGATCTGATCGATACGGGGGAGCGCAAAAGGATCTTTGGGACAAGCTTTGTTGAGATCTGTGTAGTCAACACACATACGCCAAGTGCCGTTCTTTTTCAGGACAAGCACCGGGTTAGCCAACCACTCAGGGTGAAAAACTTGAATGATAAACTCGGCAGCTAGGAGCCCGGCTACCTCTTCTCCAATATTCTTGCGTCTCTCCTTGTTAAAACGACGGAGGTATTGCCGTACTAATTTCATCTTTGGGTCCACATTCAGGCGGTGCTCAGCGAGTTCTCTCGATACTCTAGGCATGTCAGAAGGTTATGCAAAGATGTCCCGATTCTCATGGATGAACTCGATGAGCGCGCTTTCCTATTTGGGATCTAGGCCGGTCCCAATAGAGAAATGCTGGGATGAGTCGCCTTGTGTGAATTCAATTTGCTTTGTATCTTCGTTCGGCTTGAAGTTCAAAAGCGATTCAGACTAGGTGGTTGGTTTCTTAAGGGGACTCATATCAGCCGGATCAACATTATCCGTATAGAATTTCAGCTCTTCAATGGCGCAAGCCGACTCAGCGTAGGCCTCCTCATACTCGTGAGCGATCTTCCTGCTGCCTCCCACAGTTATAGTACCCTTGGGACCCGGCATCTTGAGATTAAGGTAGACATAGAAGGGACGAGCCATGAACAAGCATAAGCCGGCCTTCCGAAGAGAGCGTGGTAAGGGATCTTTATCTTTACCACCTCAAAGGTTAAAGGCTCGCACATGTAGTTATATTCGTCGCCAAAAGCAAGGTCGAGCTTATTCTGCCCAATTGGGTATGCTGACTTCGAGGAACAATGCCATGAATAACTGTGGTTGAAGTTTGTAAACTGCTCTCAGAGAGGTTCATCCGCCGGAAAGTGTCGTAATACAATATGTTCATGCGGCTGCATCCATCCATGAGGACCTTTGTGAGGGTATAGCCACCCACCTGAGGTGCCACCACCAGGGCCAGACCTCCTGGGTTATCAACCCGGGGCGGTGATCTTCCTTGCTCCAGGTGATCGGTTGCTCAGACCAATTGAGATATCGGGGAACTGCCGGCTCAACCATGTTGATGGCTCTCTGCTTGAGTTTCTTGTCTCGCCTGCAGGTAATGGTGGTGAAAACATGGTACTGACCACTACTAAGCTTCTTAGGATTACTCTGAAACCCAGTTTGATTATTATTCTGTTGATTGTCCTGGCCAGAATGCTGCCCATTGCCATTGTTTCCTTGGTGCTGAAATCCTGACCTTGAAAATCCACCAGATGAGCCGGCGTGTGACCCGCCAGGACCATGCTGATGCGGATGTCCCCCACCATTGCCTCCTTGATGACTCTGGAAAGCCTAGTTACGGAACTCCTGCATGATGTAACAGTTTTCCCATGAGTGGGTAGCCGGCTTATCCTGGGTACTATACTTGGGGCAAGGTGCCTTGAGCGCTTCCTCGTAGTTGTGTGGCTTATTCCCATTGTAAGCTCCTCCAGGACGATTGTTTCGATGCTGGTTTCTAAAACCAGTATTCGTGTTAGCAACGAAGTCTGACCCGCCCTCAGGCTGCTTCCGTTTGCTGTTATTGTCTTGGGTTTCCACTATGCCCATGGTTTTGCTAATGACCCTTGCCACCGTCGCCTTTCTTGTTCTTGCTAGTTTTATCCTCGTCTGAGCCGGGATCCTTCAGGATGTCTGACTCGGCATACCTGGTAAGAATGGCCATCAAGTCTTCCATGTCTTGTACCTTCTGTTTCAAGTGGCCAAGCTTCTGAACCAGTGGCTGAAAGTGGCAGTTTTTCTCCAGGATGAGTACGACCTGAGCCGTCGTGATGTTGTCTGATGAGTGGATGATTTTGGCAACCCGGAAAGTCCAATGATGGGCCGACTCGTCCGCACATTGGACACAATGTTGAAGATGCACAATTGTCATTGGCTGTTTGCACGTTCCTTGGAAATTCTTGATGAACCGCTCCTTCAGCTCTGCCCAAGTGTTGATGGAGTTAGCACTACAAGAATCAGCTTCTTTGCTGTCTGCCATAGCAGATGGCAAAAAATCAAACCACGGAAGGCAAACATCTTTGCCGTCAACTGGCTGAGGGCCCAACTTTCGGCGTTGAAAGTAACGCTAAACAGCTTCTTTGTCATCTGCAAAGCCATAGCGGACGGCAAATCACTTTGTCGTCGGTCTTGCCAGCCAAGCGGATGGCAAAGTACAAGTGTTAGCCCTGTTAGGTGGCTAACGACAGACTTTGTCGTGTGCCGGCGGACGGCAAACTTCCACCTGCCTTTGCCGTCTGCCAGCTGACATAAGCAGTCATGTGGCTACACGTCACTGCTGCCCCATCTTTGTTGTCTGCCTGCTGTGTCTTTGTCGTCTGCCTGTCGGCTAGCTGACGGCAAAATGACCAAGTTCGATAGACCCTGGTGCTCCTAGGTTGCACAGGTTGCTGCCACGTGGCAACTTTGCCGTCTGCCTGCTGACAGCAAATGCCTTTGCCCTCTGCTGGCAGACGACAAAGT
The DNA here is from genome assembly GCA_039707655.1 of Elymus sibiricus. Taxonomy (NCBI): domain Eukaryota; kingdom Viridiplantae; phylum Streptophyta; class Magnoliopsida; order Poales; family Poaceae; genus Elymus; species Elymus sibiricus. The sequence continues at coordinate 144,612,354 of CM077675.1, forward strand.
GCCTATATTACCCCTTTTTAATTTGTTTATGTTATTTCTATGCATTTTCACAACACATATATGATATATATAGTTCAAGGAGTCACATAGGCCATTGATAACTCACATGTATAGGGGATCGCAACAGTTTTTGAGGGTAGAGTATTCAACCCAAATTTATAGATTCGACACAAGGGGAGCCAAAGAATATTTGAGAGTATTAGCAGTTGAGTTGTCAATTGAACCACACCTGGAGATAAATATCTGCAGTAAAGTGATCAGTAGCATGGTAGTATGAGTAGTTTGATAGCAGTGGTAACAGTATTAGTAGCGGTAACAGTAACAGTAGTGATTTTGTAGCAAGTGCAGTAGTAACAGCAGAAGTAGTAACTTAGCAAAAACAATAAGTGGAAAACTCGTAGGCACTGGATCGGTGTATTCGTTGGATGATATTCATCATATAACAGTCATAACCTAGGGCGACACAGAACTAGCTAAAGTTTGTCAATATAATGCAGGCATGTATTCCGTATATAGTCATACGTGCTTATGGAAAAGAACATGCATGACATCTCTTGTTCTACCCTCCCGTGGTAGCGCGATCCACATGGAAACTAAGGGATATTAAGGCCTCCTTTTAATAGAGAACCAGAACAAAGCATTAGCACTTAGTGAATACATGAACTCCTCAACCTACGGTCATCACCGTGAAGTATCCCGATTCTGTTACCCCGGGGTTGACGGATCATAACCCGTAATAGGTGCATATGACTAGACAAGATCGGATCAAGAACATAGATATAATGATGATAACATAAACGATTCAGATCTGAAATCATGGCACCCGGGCCCTAGTGACAAGCATTAAGCATGGCAAAGTCATAGCAACATCATTCTTAGAACATAGTGGATACTAGGGATGAAGCCCTAACAAAACTAACTCGATTACATGATGAATCTCATCCAACTCCTCACCAACCAGCAAGCCTACGAAGGAATTACTCACTCCCGGTGGGGAGCATCATGGAATTGGCGATGGAGAAGGGTTGGTGATGATGAAGACCGAAGATTCCCCTCTCCGGAGCCCCAAACGAGCCCAGATCTAGCCTCCCGATGAAGAACAGGAGGTGGCGGCGGCTCCGTATCGTGAAACGCAATGAAACTTTCTCTCTAATTTTTTATCGAGATTTAGGAATTTATAGCGCTGGAATTAGGGTCGGGGCCCATGAGGTGAGCACCCTCTACCAGGCCGCGCTAGGGGGGTCTGGCGCACCCTGGTGGAGGGTGGGCACCCTGGCCCCCCTCTCTGGTGGCTTCTGGCTCCAATATTCCTCATATAATCCAAAAAAATTCTCCAAAAAATTTCGTTCCATTCTGAGAACTTTTATTTCTGCACAAAAACAACACCATGGTAGTTCTGTTGAAAACAGCGTCAGTCCGGGTTAGTTTCATTCAAATCATGCAAATTAGAGTCCAAAACAAGAGCAAAAGTGTTAGGAAAAGTAGATACATTGGATATGTATCAACTCCCCCAATCTTAAACCCTTGGTTGTCCTCAAGCAATTCAGTTGACAAACTGAAAGTGAGAAAGAAAAACTTTTACGAATTCTTTTGTTCTTGTTTACATACATATGCTTAAGTAGCACCCAGGTTTTCAGCAAAGATCATGACTAACCATGTCAACAATAACTCTTAAAGATTATATTAACTCATATCAATGGCACAAGCTACTAGCGAGCAATAATGAGATATCTCAAGTGCAAACATTTGTCAAAACAATCATGATATAATATGACAACACTGGTATCTTGCTAGCCCTTTCTGAGACCACAAAACATAAATGCAGAGCACCTCCAAAGTTCAAGAAGCGACTAAACATTGTAATTCATGGTAGAAAAGATTCAGTCATGATGCATCCAACATTCACTATACACAATGCATGAGGATGACAATAGTGAGATCTGGTGCTTATTTTAGAAGGTGATGACTCAACATTAAAGTAAATAGATAATCCCTTCACAGAGGGAAGCAGGGATTTACAGAGGTGCCAGAGCTCAAGGATTAAATAAGAGATAAATATAATTTTGAGAGGTACGCCCTTCCTATCAACGTTACGACCAAGAGCTATCAATATCTTCCATGTTAAACAAATTAGCGGCGGTTCCCAAGCGGTAAAAGTAAATGTTTACTCCCCCTCCACCAACAAACACACTCCATGGCGAGCCGAATCCACGGGTACCGTCCAAACCAACAACATTCCTGGGGGAGTTTTGTTTAATTATTTGCATTTATTTTGATTTCGGGACTGGGAATCCCTATTACCGCCCTTCTCGTGCAAGGACGAGTGAATAAACACTCATCATGAGAGTAACCCGCTTAACATGGAAGATATTGACCACCCCCTGTCGCTCCATGAGCGTTCCAGGCACACATAACAGATGTTCATTTGAAATTTTTAGAGGTGGCACATGCAAATTTACTTAGAACGGCAGGGTAATACCGCATATAGGTAGATATGGTGGACTCGTCTGGAATAACTTTGGGTTAAGGGTTTTTGATGCACAAGCAGAATTCCCACTTAGTACAGGTGAAGGCTAGCAAATAGATTGAGAAGCGGCAAGCTAGAGACCTAATACGGTCATAAACATGCATTGTGAATAATAAACATTGAATGCTATCATGAGTAGGATATGGAGACCATGAACATAAATATCATGAAGGCTATGTTGATTTTGATTCAACTACATGCGTGAACATGTGCCAAGTCAAGCTACCTGTAACATTCAGAGGAGGATACCATATCATCATACTACATCACAACCATTTTAACGCATGTTGACCTGATATGACCAAAATGACCCTGGGTCAATGGCCAACCGACACGTGGCACAACGGTCGAATTTCAAACGCATGCGGTAACTTTACTTGGGCTACAATTAAAGCTGACTCAACCAACTCTGGAAGAGATTTCCTCTCAATGTCTTCACTCAAAGACATATGTATGGGTTGAGCATCACATCAGCATCTGACTTCGATCACATCGACCCCACTTAACAATATGGTGGTTCCTATGACTCAGGAAAGAAGAACCAAAACTACCAAAAGACTTCGTCTTCGCGTTTCATTATCTTCTAGCGAATATCTTTGCATACCACCAATGGCTTCAGCTGTCATTAATGTCTTCGGACATTTTGGGGGGTCGTCTTCGACGGCTAAACCGAAACTCCAGGGACTTCTATCTGTGTTATCCTGTGAACTCTCACAAACACATTAGTCCCTCAACCACGTTTGTCTTCAATACTCCAAAACCAATAAGGGTGGCACTAGATGCACTAACAATCTGGTACACTCAAAGATTATCAAAAGTCTCCTTGAGGTCATCCAAGAGTACCTCCTTCTTTTGAGATTTCACAACGATGTCGTCAACATAAGCATGAACGTTGCGTCCAATCTGCGGCTGAAGGCAATTCTGAACACAGCGTTGGTAAGTCGCCCCCGTGCTCTTGAGCCCAAAGGGCATGGAGACATAGCAGAAAGCACCAAAAGGGGTTATGAAAGCTGACTTCTCTTGATCCTCAACGGCCATATCGATCTGATGATAACCGGAGTATGCATCTAGGAAGCACAAACGCTCGCAACCCGCCATAGAGTCAATGATCTGATCGATACGGGGGAGTGCAAAAGGATCTTTGGGACAAGCTTTGTTGAGATCTGTGTAGTCAACACACATACGCCAAGTGCCGTTCTTTTTCAGGACAAGCACCGGGTTAGCCAACCACCCAGGGTGAAAAACTTCAATGATAAACTCGGCAGCTAGGAGCCCGGCTACCTCTTCTCCAATAGCCTTGCGTCTCTCCTTGTTAAAACGACGGAGGTATTGCCGTACTAATTTCATCTTTGGATCCACATTAAGGTGGTGCTCAGCGAGTTCTCTCGGTACTCCAGGCATGTCAGAAGGTTATGCAAAGATGTCCCGATTCTCATGGATGAACTCGATGAGCGCGCTTTCCTATTTGGGATCTAGGCCGGTCCCAATAGAGAAATGCTGGGATGAGTCGCCTTGTGTGAATTCAATTTGCTTTGTATCTTCGTTCGGCTTGAACTTCAGAAGCGATTCAGACTAGGTGGTTGGTTTCTTAAGGGGACTCATATCAGCCGGATCAACATTATCCGTATAGAATTTCAGCTCTTCAATGGCGCAAGCCGACTCAGCGTAGGCCTCCTCATACTCGTGAGCGATCTGCCTGCTGCCTCCCATAGTTATAGTACCCTTGGGACTCGGCATCTTGAGATTAAGGTAGACATAGAAGGGACGAGCCATGAACAAGCATAAGCCGGCCTTCCGAAGAGAGCGTGGTAAGGGATCTTTATCTTTACCACCTCAAAGGTTAAAGGCTCGCACATGTAGTTATATTCGTCGCTAAAAGCAAGGTCGAGCTTATTCTGCCCAATTGGGTATGCTGACTTTCGAGGAACAATGCCATGAATAACTGTGGTTGAAGTTTGTAAACTCCTCTCAGAGAGGTTCATCCGCCGGAAAGTGTCGTAATACAATATGTTCATGCGGCTGCCTCCATCCATGAGGACCTTTGTGAGGGTATAGCCACCCACCTGAGGTGCCACCACCAGGGCTAGACCTCCTGGGTTATCAACCCGGGGCGGTGATCTTCCTTGCTCCAGGTGATCGGTTACTCAGACCAATTGAGATATCGGGGAACTACCGGCTCAACCATGTTGATGGCTCTCTGCTTGAGTTTCTTGTCTCGCCTGCAGGTAATGGTGGTGAAAACATGGTACTGACCACTACTCAGCTTCTTAGGATTACTCTGAAACCCAGTTTGATTATTATTCTGTTGATTGTCCTGGCCAGAACGCTGCCCATTGCCATTGTTTCCTTGGTGCTGAAATCCTGACCTTAAAAATCCACCAGATGAGCCGGCGTGTGACCCGCCAGGACCATGCTGATGCGGATGTCCCCCACCATTGCCTCCTTGATGACTCTGGAAAGCCTGGTTACGGAACTCCTGCATGATGTAACAGTTTTCCCATGAGTGGGTAGCCGGCTTATCCTGGGTACTATACTTGGGGCAAGGTGCCTTGAGCGCTTCCTCGTAGTTGTGTAGCTTATTCCCATTGTAAGCTCCTCCAGGACGATTGTTTCGATGCTGGTTTCTAAAACCAGTATTCGTGTTAGCAACGAAGTCTGACCCGCCCTCAGGCTGCTTCCGTTTGCTGTTATTGTCTTGGGTTTCCACTATGCCCATGGTTTTGCTAATGACCCTTGCCACCGTCGCCTTTCTTGTTCTTGCTAGTTTTATCCTCGTCTGAGCCGGGATCCTTCAGGATGTCTAACTCGGCATACCTGGTAAGAATGGCCATCAAGTCTCCCATGTCTTATACCTTCTGTTTCAAGCGGCCAAGCTTCTGGACCAGTGGCTGAAAGTGGCAGTTTTTCTCCAGGATGAGTACGACCTGAGCCGTCGTGATGTTGTCTGATGAGTGGATGATTTTGGCAACCCGGAAAGTCCAATGATGGGCCGACTCGTCCGCATACTGGACACGATGTTGAAGATGCACAATTGTCATTGGCCGTTTGCACGTTCCATGCAAATTCTTGATGAACCGCTCCTTCAGCTCTGCCCAAGTGTTGATGGAGTTAGCACTACAGGAATCAGCTTCTTTGCCGTCTGCCATAGAAGAGGGCAAAAAATCAAACCACGGAAGGCAAACATCTTTGCCGTCAACTGGCTGAGGGCCCCACTTTCGGCGTTGAAAGTAACGCTAAACAGCTTCTTTGTCATCTGCAAAGCCATAGCGGACGGCAAATCACTTTGTCGTCGGTCTTGCCAGCCAAGCGGATGGCAAATATCCTTGACGGCAAAGTACAAGTGTTAGCCCTGTTAGGTGGCTAACGACAGACTTTGTCGTGTGCCGGCGGACGGCAAACTTCCACCTGCCTTTGCCGTCTGCCAGCTGACGTAAGCAGTCATGTGGCTACACGTCACTGCTGCCCCATCTTTGTTGTCTGCCTGCTGTGTCTTTGTCGTCTGCCTATCGGCTAGCTGACGGCAAAATGACCAAGTTGGATAGACCCTGGTGCTCCCAGGTTGCACAGGTTGCTGCCACGTGGCAACTTTGCCGTCTGCCTGCTGACAGCAAATGCCTTTGCCCTCTGCTGGCAGACGACAAAGTGCCTATATTACCCCTTTCTAATTTGTTTCTGTTATTTCTATGCATTTTCACAACACATATATGATATATATAGTTCAAGGAGTCACATAGGCCATTGATAACTCACATGTATAGGGGATCGCAATAGTTTTTGAGGGTAGAGTATTCAACCCAAATTTATAGATTCGACACAAGGGGAGCCAAAGAATATTTGAGAGTATTAGTAGTTGAGTTGTCAATTGAACCACACCTGGAGATAAATATCTGCAGAAAAGTGATCAGTAGCACGGTAGTATGAGTAGTTTGATAGCAGCGGTAACAGTATCAGTAGCGGTAACAGTAACAGTAGTGATTTTGTAGCAAGTGCAGTAGTAACAGCAGAAGTAGTAACTTAGCAAAAACAATAAGTGGAAAACTCGTAGGCACTGGATCGGTGTAATCGTTGGATGATATTCATCATATAACAGTCATAACCTAGGGCGACACAGAACTAGCTCCAGTTTGTCAATATAATGCAGGCATGTATTCCGTATATAGTCATACGTGCTTATGGAAAAGAACATGCATGACATCTCTTGTTCTACCCTCCCGTGGTAGCGAGATCCACATGGAAACTAAGGGATATTAAGGCCTCCTTTTAATAGAGAACCAGAACAAAGCATTAGCACTTAGTGAATACATGAACTCCTCAACCTACGGTCATCACCGTGAAGTATCCCGATTCTGTCACCCCGGGGTTGACGGATCATAACCCGTAATAGGTGCATATGACTAGACAAGATCGGATCAAGAACATAGATATAATGATGATAACATAAACGATTCAGATCTGAAATCATGGCACCCGGGCCCTAGTGACAAGCATTAAGCATGGCAAAGTCATAGCAACATCAATCTTAGAACATAGTGGATACTAGGGATGAAGCCCTAACAAAACTAACGCGATTACATGATGAATCTCATCCAACTTCTCACCAACCAGCAAGCCTACGAAGGAATTACTCACTCCCGGTGGGGAGCATCATGGAATTGGCGATGGAGAAGGGTTGGTGATGATGAAGACCGAAGATTCCCCTCTCCGGAGCCCCAAACGAGCCCAGATCTAGCCTGCCGATGAAGAACAGGAGGTGGTGGCGGCTCCGTATCGTGAAACGCAATGAAACTTTCTCTCTAATTTTTTTATCGAGATGTAGGAATTTATAGCGCTGGAATTAGGGTCGGGGCCCATGAGGTGAGCACCCTCTACCAGGCCGTGCTAGGGGGGTCTGGCGCACCCTGGTGGAGGGTGGGCACCCTGGCCCCCCTCTCTAGTGGCTTCTGGCTCCAATATTCCTCATATAATCCAAAAAATTTCGTTCCATTCCGAGAACTTTTATTTCTGCACAAAAACAACACCATGGTAGTTCTGTTGAAAACAGCGTCAGTCCGGGTTAGTTTCATTCAAATCATGCAAATTAGAGTCCAAAACAAGAGCAAAAGTGTTAGGAAAAGTAGATACATTGGATACGTATCAACTCCCCCAATCTTAAACCCTTGGTTGTCCTCAAGCAATTCAGTTGACAAACTGAAAGTGAGAAAGAAAAACTTTTACGAACTCTTTTGTTCTTGTTTACGTATGTATGCTTAAGTAGCACCCAGGTTTTCAGCAAAGATCATGACTAACCATGTCAACAATAACTCTTAAAGATTATATTAACTCATATCAATGGCACAAGCTACTAGCGAGCAATAATGAGATATCTCAAGTGCAAACATTTGTCAAAACAATCATGATATAATATGACAACACTGGTATCTTGCTAGCCCTTTCTGAGACCACAAAACATAAATGCAGAGCACCTCCAAAGTTCAAGAAGCGACTAAACATTGTAATTCATGGTAGAAAAGATTCAGTCATGATGCATCCAACATTCACTATACACAATGCATGAGGATGACAATAGTGAGATCTGGTGCTTATTTTAGAAGGTGATGACTCAACATTAAAGTAAATAGATAATCCCTTCGCAGAGGGAAGCAGGGATTTACAGAGGTGCCAGACCTCAAGGATTAAATAAGAGATAAATATAATTTTGAGAGGTACGCCCTTCCTATCAACGTTACGACCAAGAGCTATCAATATCTTCCATGTTAAACAAATTAGCGGCGGTTCCCAAGCGGTAAAAGTAAATGTTTACTCCCCCTCCACCAACAAACACACTCCATGGCGAGCCGAATCCACGGGTACCGTCCAAACCAACAACATTCCTGGGGGAGTTTTGTTTAATTATTTGCATTTATTTTGATTTCGGGACTGGGAATCCCTATTACCGCCCTTCTCGTGCAAGGACGAGTGAATAAACACTCATCATGAGAGTAACCCGCTTAACATGGAAGATATTGACCACCCCCTGTCGCTCCATGAGCGTTCCAGGCACACATAACAGATGTTCATTTGAAATTTTTAGAGGTGGCACATGCAAATTTACTTAGAACGGCAGGGTAATACCGCATATAGGTAGATATGGTGGACTCGTCTGGAATAACTTTGGGTTAAGGGTTTTTGATGCACAAGCAGAATTACCACTTAGTACAGGTGAAGGCTACCAAATAGATTGAGAAGCGGCAAGCTAGAGACCTAATACGGTCATAAACATGCATTGTGAATAATAAACATTGAATGCTATCATGAGTAGGATATGGAGACCATGAACATAAATATCATGAAGGCTATGTTGATTTTGATTCAACTACATGCGTGAACATGTGCCAAGTCAAGCTACTTGTAACATTCAGAGGAGGATACCATATCATCATACTACATCACAACCATTTTAACGCATGTTGACCTGATATGACCAAAATGACCCTGGGTCAATGGCCAACCGACACGTGGCACAACGGTCGAATTTCAAACGCATGCGGTAACTTTACTTGGGCTACAATTAACGCTGACTCAACCAACTTTGGAAGAGATTTCCTCTCAATGTCTTCACTCAAAGACATATGTATGGGTTGAGCATCACATCAGCATCTGACTTCGATCACATCGACCCCACTTAACAATACGGTGGTTCCTATGACTCAGGAAAGAAGAACCAAAACTACCAAAAGACTTCGTCTTCGCGTTTCATTATCTTCTAGCGAATATCTTTGCATACCACCAATGGCTTCAACTGTCATTAATGTCTTCGGACATTTTGGGGGGTCGTCTTCGACGGCTAAACCGAAACTCCAGGGACTTCTATCTGTGTTATCCTGTGAACTCTCACAAACACATTAGTCCCTTAACCACGTTTGTCTTCAATACTCCAAAACCAATAAGGGTGGCACTAGATGCACTAACAATCTGGTACACTCGAAGATTATCAAAAGTCTCCTTGAGGTCATCCAAGAGTACCTCCTTCTTCTGAGATTTCACAACGATGTCATCAACATAAGCATGAACGTTGCGTCCAATCTACGGCTGAAGGCAATTCTGAACACAGCGTTGGTAAGTCGCCCCCGTGCTCTTGAGCCCAAAGGGCATGGAGACATAGCAGAAAGCACCAAAAGGGGTTATGAAAGCCGACTTCTCTTGATCCTCAACGGCCATATCGATCTGATGATAACCGGAGTATGCATCTAGGAAGCACAAATGCTCGCAACCCGCCATAGAGTCAATGATCTGATCGATACGGGGGAGTGCAAAAGGATCTTTGGGACAAGCTTTGTTGAGATCTGTGTAGTCAACACACATACGCCAAGTGCCATTCTTTTTCAGGACAAGCACCGGGTTAGCCAACCACTCAGGGTGAAAAACTTCAATGATAAACTCGGCAGCTAGGAGCCCGGCTACCTCTTCTCCAATAGCCTTGCGTCTCTCCTTGTTAAAACGATGGAGGTATTGCCGTACTAATTTCATCTTTGGATCCACATTAAGGTGGTGCTCAGCGAGTTCTCTCGGTACTCCAGGCATGTCAGAAGGTTATGCAAAGATGTCCCGATTCTCATGGATGAACTCGATGAGCGCGCTTTCCTATTTGGGATCTAGGCCGGTCCCAATAGAGAAATGCTGGGATGAGTCGCCTTGTGTGAATTCAATTTGCTTTGTATCTTCGTTCGGCTTGAACTTCAGAAGCGATTCAGACTAGGTGGTTGGTTTCTTAAGGGGACTCATATCAGCCGGATCAACATTATCCGTATAGAATTTCAGCTCTTCAATGGCGCAAGCCGACTCAGCGTAGGCCTCCTCATACTCGTGAGCGATCTGCCTGCTGCCTCCCATAGTTATAGTACCCTTGGGACCCGGCATCTTGAGATTAAGGTAGACATAGAAGGGACGAGCCATGAACAAGCATAAGCCGGCCTTCCGAAGAGAGCGTGGTAAGGGATCTTTATCTTTACCACCTCAAAGGTTAAAGGCTCGCACATGTAGTTATATTCGTCGCCAAAAGCAAGGTCGAGCTTATTCTGCCCAATTGGGTATGCTGACTTTCGAGGAACAATGCCATGAATAACTGTGGTTGAAGTTTGTAAACTCCTCTCAGAGAGGTTCATCCGCCGGAAAGTGTCGTAATACAATATGTTCATGCGGCTGCCTCCATCCATGAGGACCTTTGTGAGGGTATAGCCACCCACCTGAGGTGCCACCACCAGGGCTAGACCTCCTGGGTTATCAACCCGGGGCGGTGATCTTCCTTGCTCCAGGTGATCGGTTACTCAGACCAATTGAGATATCGGGGAACTGCCGGCTCAACCATGTTGATGGCTCTCTGCTTGAGTTTCTTGTCTCGCCTGCAGGTAATGGTGGTGAAAACATGGTACTGACCACTACTCAGCATCTTAGGATTACTCTGAAACCCAGTTTGATTATTATTCTGTTGATTGTCCTGGCCAGAACGCTGCCCATTGCCATTGTTTCCTTGGTGCTGAAATCCTGACCTTGAAAATCCACCAGATGAGCCGGCGTGTGACCCGCCAGGACCATGCTGATGCGGATGTCCCCCACCATTGCCTCCTTGATGACTCTGGAAAGCCTGGTTACGGAACTCCTGCATGATGTAACAGTTTTCGCATGAGTGGGTAGCCGGCTTATCCTGGGTACTATACTTGGGGCAAGGTGCCTTGAGCGCTTCCTCGTAGTTGTGTGGCTTATTCCCATTGTAAGCTCCTCCAGGACGATTGTTTCGATGCTGGTTTCTAAAACCAGTATTCGTGTTAGCAACGAAGTCTGACCCGCCCTCAGGCTGCTTCCGTTTGCTGTTATTGTCTTGGGTTTCCACTATGCCCATGGTTTTGCTAATGACCCTTGCCACCGTCGCCTTTCTTGTTCTTGCTAGTTTTATCCTCGTCTGAGCTGGGATCCTTCAGGATGTCTAACTCGGCATACCTGGTAAGAATGGCCATCAAGTCTCCCATGTCTTGTACCTTCTGTTTCAAGCGGTCAAGCTTCTGGACCAGTGGCTGAAAGTGGCAGTTTTTCTCCAGGATGAGTACGACCTGAGCCGTCGTGATGTTGTCTGATGAGTGGATGATTTTGGCAACCCGGAAAGTCCAATGAAGGGCCGACTCGTCCGCATACTGGACACGATGTTGAAGATGCACAATTGTCATTGGCCGTTTGCACGTTCCTTGGAAATTCTTGATGAACCGCTCCTTCAGCTCTGCCCAAGTGTTGATGGAGTTAGCACTACAGGAATCAGCTTCTTTGCCGTCTGCCATAGCAGAGGGCAAAAAATCAAACCACGGAAGGCAAACATCTTTGCCGTCAACTGGCTGAGGGCCCCACTTTCGGCGTTGAAAGTAACGCTAAATAGCTTCTTTGTCATCTGCAAAGCCATAGCGGACGGCAAATCACTTTGTCGTCGGTCTTGCCAGCCAAGCGGATGGCAAATATCCTTGACGGCAAAGTACAAGTGTTAGCCCTGTTAGGTGGCTAACGACAGACTTTGTCGTGTGCCGGCGGACGGCAAACTTCCACCTGCCTTTGCCGTCTGCCAGCTGACGTAAGCAGTCATGTGGCTACACGTCACTGCTGCCCCATCTTTGTTGTCTGCCTGCTGTGTCTTTGTCGTCTGCCTATCGGCTAGCTGACGGCAAAATGACCAAGTTGGATAGACCCTGGTGCTCCCAGGTTCCACAGGTTGCTGCCACGTGGCAACTTTGCCGTCTGCCTGCTGACAGCAAATGCCTTTGCCCTCTGCTGGTAGACGACAAAGTGCCTATATTACCCCTTTCTAATTTGTTTCTGTTATTGCTATGCATTTTCACAACACATATATGATATATATAGTTCAAGGAGTCACATAGGCCATTGATAACTCACATGTATAGGGGATCGTAACAGTTTTTGAGGGTAGAGTATTCAACCCAAATTTATAGATTCGACACAAGGGGAGCCAAAGAATATTTGAGAGTATTAGCAGTTGAGTTGTCAATTGAACCACACCTGGAGATAAATATCTGTAGTAAAGTGATCAGTAGCACGGTAGTATGAGTAGTTTGATAGCAGCGGTAACAGTATCAGTAGCGGTAACAGTAACAGTAGTGATTTTGTAGCAAGTGCAGTAGTAACAGCAGAAGTAGTAACTTAGCAAAAACAATAAGTGGAAAACTCGTAGGCACTGGATCGGTGTAATCGTTGGATGATATTCATCATATAACACTCATAACCTAGGGCGACACAGAACTAGCTCCAGTTTGTCAATATAATGCAGGCATGTATTCCGTATATAGTCATACGTGCTTATGGAAAAGAACATGCATGACATCACTTGTTCTACCCTCCCGTGGTAGCGAGATCCACATGGAAACTAAGGGATATTAAGGCCTCCTTTTAATAGAGAACCAGAACAAAGCATTAGCACTTAGTGAATACATGAACTCCTCAACCTACGGTCATCACCGTGAAGTATCCCGATTCTGTCACCCCGGGGTTGACGGATCATAACCCGTAATAGGTGCATATGACTAGACAAGATCGGATCAAGAACATAGATATAATGATGATAACATAAACGATTCAGATCTGAAATCATGGCACCCGGGCCCTAGTGACAAGCATTAAGCATGGCAAAGTCATAGCAACATCAATCTTAGAACATAGTGGATACTAGGGATGAAGCCCTAACAAAACTAACTCGATTACATAATGAATCTCATCCAACTCCTCACCAACCAGCAAGCCTACGAAGGAATTACTCACTCCCGGTGGGGAGCATCATGGAATTGGCGATGGAGAAGGGTTGGTGATGATGAAGACCGAAGATTCCACTCTCCGGAGCCCCAAACGAGCCCAGATCTAGCCTGCCGATGAAGAACAGGAGGTGGCGGCGGCTCCGTACCGTGAAACGCAATGAAACTTTCTCTCTAATTTTTTTCTCGAGATTTAGGAATTTATAGCGCTGGAATTAGGGTCGGGGCCCATGAGGTGAGCACCCTCTACCAGGCCGCGCTAGGGGGGTCTGGCGCACCCTGGTGGAGGGTGGGCACCCTGGCCCCCCTCTCTGGTGGCTTCTGGCTCCAATATTCCTCATATAATCCAAAATATTTCGTTCCATTCCGAGAACTTTTATTTCTGCACAAAAACAACACCATGGTAGTTCTGTTGAAAACAGCGTCAGTCCGGGTTAGTTTCATTCAAATCATGCAAATTAGAGTCCAAAACAAGAGCAAAAGTGTTAGGAAAAGTAGATACATTGGATACGTATCAACTCCCCCAATCTTAAACCCTTGGTTGTCCTCAAGCAATTCAGTTGACAAACTGAAAGTGAGAAAGAAAAACTTTTACGAACTCTTTTGTTCTTGTTTACATACATATGCTTAAGTAGCACCCAGGTTTTCAGCAAAGATCATGACTAACCATGTCAACAATAACTCTTAAAGATTATATTAACTCATATCAATGGCACAAGCTACTAGCGAGAAATAATGAGATATCTCAAGTGCAAACATTTGTCAAAACAATCATGATATAATATGACAACACTGGTATCTTGCTAGCCCTTTCTGAGACCACAAAACATAAATGCAGAGCACCTCCAAAGTTCAAGAAGCGACTAAACATTGTAATTCATGGTAGAAAAGATTCAGTCATGATGCATCCAACATTCACTATACACAATGCATGAGGATGACAATAGTGAGATCTGGTGCTTATTTTAGAAGGTGATGACTCAACATTAAAGTAAATAGATAATCCCTTCGCAGAGGGAAGCAGGGATTTACAGAGGTGCCAGAGCTCAAGGATTAAATAAGAGATAAATATAATTTTGAGAGGTACGCCCTTCCTATCAACGTTACGACCAAGAGCTATCAATATCTTCCATGTTAAACAAATTAGCGGCGGTTCCCAAGCGGTAAAAGTAAATGTTTACTCCCCCTCCACCAACAAACACACTCCATGGCGAGCCGAATCCACGGGTACCGTCCAAACCAACAACATTCCTGGGGGAGTTTTGTTTAATTATTTGCATTTATTTTGATTTCGGGACTGGGAATCCCTATTACCGCCCTTCTCGTGCAAGGACGAGTGAATAAACACTCATCATGAGAGTAACCCGCTTAACATGGAAGATATTGACCACCCCCTGTCGCTCCATGAGTGTTCCAGGCACACATAACAGATGTTCATTTGAAATTTTTAGAGGTGGCACATGCAAATTTACTTAGAACGGCAGGGTAATACCGCATATAGGTAGATATGGTGGACTCGTCTGGAATAACTTTGGGTTAAGGGTTTTTGATGCACAAGCAGAATTCCCACTTAGTACAGGTGAAGGCTAGCAAATAGATTGAGAAGCGGCAAGCTAGAGACCTAATACGGTCATAAACATGCATTGTGAATAATAAACATTGAATGCTATCATGAGTAGGATATGGAGACCATGAACATAAATATCATGAAGGATATGTTGATTTTGATTCAACTACATGCGTGAACATGTGCCAAGTCAAGCTACTTGTAACATTCAGAGGAGGATACCATATCATCATACTACATCACAACCATTTTAACGCATGTTGACATCTAAGATAAATCATTATCCACTCCTATCTACTTGAGCATGGCATGAGAAACTATAATCTCTAATTGTCATTGCAAACATGTTTGATCATAATGTGCTGAATGATGGATACTAGGTTAAGCATATTTACAAAAACAAGAACAAGTTGAGTTCATACCCGCTTCTCTCTACCACAGCCAATTCATCAAATATCGTCATTATTGCCTTTCACTTGCACAATCGAATGATATGGAAATAATAATAGTGCAAGAGTGCCGTGGACTAAGCTGGAATCTGCAAACATTTTATTCAAGAGGAGAAGACAAAGTAATATGGGCTCTGTGTTAGATCATCAGTAATGCATATGAGAGCCACTCAACATTTTCATCGTGGTCTTCTCCTTGGTATGACTCAATAAAAAGAAAGAGAATTTCAGAGAAACACACTGAAATATTTTTGGAGTTTTTAGTTTTTCCGTGTAGAAGCAAATAAGAGAAGGAAAACAAAAACGAGAAAAACTATTTACACGGGAGAACTCCCAACAAGCAAAAAGAAGAAATGAGAAATGTTTTTGGTTTTTCTTTTAATACTAGAACTAACTAAGCTGAAAAGAAAAACCGAAAACAAGCAAGAAATATTTTTGGATTTTCTCAAAGTTTTTCAAACACACAAGATGGAAGCAATAAAATAAATCTAACATGGATAATACAATGAAAAAGTGTGGACACCGACAACTGAAATGAAATGTGTGAACATGAATGTAATGTCGGTGGGAATACGTACTCCCCCAAGCTTAGGCTTTTGGCCAAGCTTGGTAATCACCATCCGTGGCCAGGATAATGGCCCGAGTGATAGCCTACCGACGCTCTTGGTGCAACCACCACAGCCCTCCTGGCAGCCTCAACCTCTGCATTGTACGCGCGGGCCACGCTCTCAAGGACGTAGTATCTTCCCTTGCTGTTAATATCAAAGAGAGCAGGAGCAGGCAATACAATAGGCACAACAGGACCGTTATCAAACCTCAAATTGTAAGTATAGTTATTGACTGTGCCTATAAGAAATCTATGGCGTTTCATGGCATCAAAGTCTAAGTACAGGTTGGGTAAGGTAGGATCATTAGGCGAAGGGGACACTCCCAACCTCGTAGCGAGGCGAGAGGCATAAATTCCTCCATAGAAATTACCGTTAGAAGCATTGAGAGTGAGTCTCCATGAACAATTGCTCCTAAGTTGTAGTCTTTAATTCAAGTTAAAGTAGTGTATATAAGACTCAAATCATGGGCACAAAGCGTGCAACAATCATGCTTGCCTACAATGCATTTTCCATTAAAGAGTGCAAGGTACTGAATAGACGGAAAATGGATGCTTTTTATTCTGCCTTGTGTCACCCCGCTAATTTCACCGAAACAAAGGTTTCTTAATAATGACTCATACTCAGGTTTTGTTGGTTCATCTAGCAAACCCCAATATGGAATTTTACACGCATCGCAAAATGCGTCTAAAGGCATGGTGAAAGCATTATCATAAAGACTAAATGAAACTCTATACTCACGAGGGAAATATTTGAACTTCTTAGTAAATGTCTTCGTGAGAGTGAGGTGTTGAGTGCACTTATCTTCGACGAAGCGAACCAAATCGGCGTTGCGAACATACTGTTCAAATTCTTCCTTAATACTTGCACCTTCCATGAAGGTATTACACGGCCAAAGGCATGATTTGGTTTCAGCGTCCCGTGTCGAGCTTGCACTAGGCTCAACATAAGATTGTCGTATGGAACTTTCACTTGATGATGCCTCCGAGGATCTCCTCCTCGAAGAACTCCTGAAGAATTGCATTTTATTTGTGAACAATTTCTTAAAAATTTTGTGACACAAAATTTGGTTAACAAAACTAAATAAGATTGATAGCAACTACTCCTAGGGATGCATAGAGGCCATATCAAGCATTCAAACTACTTGGAACTCTAAGAATTCAACATGAAAGTTTATCTACAGCACCACCAAGAGTAGCTAATTATTCTAAAAATAAACTACTAAATCAAAAACTAATTGGAGCAATGGGGGAGTTACATACCGAGAATCAATCCCCTAAAACAGTTTCAGAAATAGAGCTTCGAGCAAAGAGATCGAAATCCACGGGTTCTTGAGCAAGAACACAAGGGAGAGAGCAATGGTGAATCTTTTCTGGAGGTAAGAGATGACATGGGCTAAAGGGATAAGTGAGGGGTCCCACATGGGGCCCACACTCTACCAGGCCGCGCCAGGGGGTTTGGCGTGCCCTCGTGATGGGTGGCCACCAGGTGCACCCCCTCTGGTGTTATTTATTCCAGAGGTTCACAAAAAATCAGAAAAAATTCATGTTAAATTTTCAGGACATTCTGAGAACTTTTATTTTTGGGTCATTTTTTATTGCATAGGAAAAACAAGAAACAGGATAGACATGGCATTTTATTTTATTTAACTAGGAAAAATAGAAAAACTAAAAGTGGATACAGAGAGATGTGCCTACTAAATTCATCAACTTCATACTTCTCGAAAATGATCCATTAATAAGGTTGATCAAGTCTTATTAACAATCACTTTCAATTAGCACGAAACCAAAGAACTTTCGTAAAACACTAGGTTACCTCAATGGGGATAGGCATATCCCCAACCATAATAATATCATATTTATTTTTGACAGTAGGTAGAGGTAATTGAAAGCTTCCAATAATGAGTGTTGGAGAATTTTCAATAACATTCACACCATTCTCTTGGAATTGTTTCTTCGGAAAGTGCACCGTATGCTCATTACCATTGATATGAAAAGTGACCTTGCTTTTATTGCAATCAATAACAGCCCCTGCAGTATTCAAAAAGGGTCTACCAAGGATAATCGACATGTTGTCGTCCTCGGGCATCTCAAGAATAATGAAGTCCGTTAAGATAGTAACATTTGCAACAACAACGGGCACATCCTCACAAATACCGATAGGTAGGGCCATTGATTTGTCAGCCATTTGCAATGATATTTTAGTAGGTGTGAGTTTATTCAAATCAAGTCTTTTATATAAGGAGAAAGGCATAACACTAACACCAGCTCCCAAATCACACAAAGCAGTTTTGACATAATTTCTTTTAATGGAGCAAGGTATAGTTGGTATTCCAGGACCTCCAAGTTTTTTAGGTACTCCATCCTTAAAATAATAATTAGCAAGCATGGTGGAGATTTCAACTTCAGGTATCTTTCTTTTGTTAGTGATGATGTCTTTCATGTACTTAGCATAAGGAGGCATCTTTAAGATATCCGTTAAGCGGGTACGCAAAATGATTGGCCTAATCATTTCAGCAAAGCGTTCAAATTATTCATCATCCTTTTTCTTTGATGGTTTAGGTGGAAAAGGCATGGGTTTATGAACCCATGGTTCTCTTTCTTTACCATGTTTTCTAGCCACAAAGTCCTTTTTATCATATCGTTTATTTTTAGGTTGTGGGTTATCAAGATCAACGGCAGGTTCTATTTCTACATCATTATCTGGTTCTTTAGCATTACTAGGTTGAGTATCCTCATGAACATCACTATCATTATCATTATCACTAGGTGGATGTTCATTACCAGATTGAGTTTCAGCATCAGAAATAGAGACATCATTAGTATCATTAGAAGGTTTTTCTATCTCAGGTTCACAAGAAGCATGCATAGTCCTATCATTTTTCTTTTTCTTTTTTCTTCTTAGAAGGACTAGGTGTATCAGCATTAATTCCTTGAGAATCTTGTTCAATTCTTTTAGGATGACCTTCAGAATAAAGAGGTTCTTGGCCATTCTACCTCCTCTAGTCACTACTCTAATAGCATGATCATTCATATTATTATTCATTTCATGAAGCAATTCTCTTTGAGATTTAGCAACTTGTTCTAACTGAGTTTGAACCATAGAGGCATGTTTTCCTACACCTCTAACATCCTTACTGATTCTAAAAATAGCAAGTCACTCAAGCGGGCAATCATATCAGAATTATATTTCAAGTGTTTCAGAACATTTGCATTGAAGTGCTCTTGTTTCATAATGTAGTTATCAAACTCATATAAGCATTGACTAGGATGTTTATTGTAAGGGATATCACCTTCATCAAACTTTAATAAAGAATTAACCTCTACCACCTGTGGAGGTGGTGGTGTGTTAAGTCCATGTATTTCTTCAATAGGTGGTAAATTCTTAACATCCTCAGCTTTAATACCTTTTTCCTTCATACATTTCTTTGCCTCTTGCATATCTTCAGGACTGAGAAACAAGATACCCCTCTTCTTTGGAGTGGGTTCAATTGGTGGTTCAGGGAGAGTCCAATCATCATAATTCTTCAATATATTATTCAATAGTTCCTCGGCTTGTTCAACAATTTGTTCCCTGAAAACACAACTAGCACAACTATCTAGGAAGTCCCTAGAAGCATCAATTAGTCCATTATAGAAGATATCAAGTATTTCATTTTTCTTAAGTGGATGATCTGGCAAAGCATTAAGCAATTGGAGAAGCCTCCCCCAAGCTTGTGCGAGACTCTCTTGTTCAATTTGTACAAAGTTAAATATTTCCTGTAAGGCAGCTTGTTTCTTATGAGCAGGAAAATATTTTTCAGAGAAGTAGTAAATCTTATCCTGGGGACTACGCACACAACCAGGAGTAAGAGTATTGTACCATATCTTAGCATCACCCTTTAATGAGAACGGAAATAATTTGAGAATATAATAGTAGTGAATCTTCTCATCATGAGCAAATAGGGTGGATATATCATTCAGCTTAGTAAGATGTGCTACCACTGTTTCAGTTTCATAGCCATGAAAAGATTCGGATTCAACCAAAGTGATTAACTCTGGGTCGACAGAGAATTCATAATCCTTATCGGTAACAAAGATAGGTGAACTAGCAAACTTAGGATCACATTTCATCTTAGCATTCAGAGTCTTTTCTTTATACTTGCATAGTAGTTTCTTGAGATCATTTCTGTCCTTACAAGCAAGAATCTCTCTAGCTATTTCTCCATCCAAGGCATAACCTTCAGGTATCTTAGGCATTTCAATTCTAGGAGAGCTAGGCCTATTAGGTGTTTCATAATCATCAGTTTCATCAGTTTCAATGATTTCATTCTCTCTAGCTCTAGAAATTTGTTCATCAAGAAATTCACCTAATGGCACAGTATCATCAAGCATGGTACTAGTATCATCATAAGCATCACTCATAGCAAAAGTAGCATCATCAATATCAGGATTAATAGCATGTGGTGGTGTTGCAAACTTACTCATAACAGAAGGTGAATCAATTGCAGAGCTAGATGGCAGTTCCTTAGCTCCGCTCGTAGTAGAGGGAAAAATCTTGGTTTTAGTATCCTTCCGATTCTTCATAGTGATCAATTGATATAAATCCCAAGTGACTCAAAAAATATAGCTATGCTCCCCGGGAACGGTGCCAGAAAAAGGTCTTGATAACCCACAAGTATAGTTGATCGCAACAGTGTTTGAGGGTAGAGTATTCAACCCAAATTTATAGATTCGACACAAGGGGAGCCAAAGAATATTTGAGAGTATTACCAGTTGAGTTGTCAATTCAACCACACCTGGAGATAAATATCTACAGTAAAGTGATAAGTAGCACAGTAGTATGATAGTTTGATAGGAGCGGTAACAGTAGCCGTAGCGGTAACAATAGCAGTAGTGATTTTGTAGCAAGTGCAGTAGTAGCATCAATAGTAGTAACTTAGCAAAAACAAGAAGTGGAAAACTCATAGACACTGGATCAGTGTATTCGTTGGATGATATTCATCATATAACAATCATAACCTTGGGCGACATAGAACTAGCTCCAGTTCGTCAATATAATGTAGGCATGTATTCCGTATATAGTCATATGTGCTTATGGAAAAGAACTTGCATGACATCTCTTGTCCTACCCTCCCATGGCAGCGGGGTCCATAAGGAAACTAAGGGATATTAAGGCCTTCTTTTAATAGAGAATCGGAACAAAGCATTAGCACTTAGTGAATACATGAACTCCTCAAACTACGGTCATCACCGTCAAGTATCCCAATTTCTGTCACCCTTGGGTTGACGGATCATAACACGTAATAGGTGCATATGACTAGGCAAGATCAGATAAAGAACATACATATAATGATGATAACAGAAATGGTTCAGATCTGAAATCATGGCACTCGGGACCTAGTGACAAGCATTAAGCATGGCAAAGTCATAGCAACATCAATCCTAGAACATAGTGGATACTAGGGATGAAGCCCTAACAAAAGTAACTCGATTACATGATAAATCTCATCCAACTCCTCACTGACCAGCAAGCCTACGAAGGAATTACTCACTCCCGGTGGGGAGCATCATGGAATTGGCGATGGAAAAGGGTTGGTGATGACGAAGACCGAAGATTCCCCTCTCCTTAGCCCCAAACGAGCGGCGGCTCCCGATGAAGAACAGGAGGTGGCGCCGGCTCCGTATCGTGAAACGCGATGAAACTTTCTCTCTCATTTCTCTCTCGATATTTAGGAAATTATAGTGCTGGAATTAGGGTCGGGGGGCGCACGAGGTGAGCACCCTCTACCGGGCCGCGCCAGGGGGTCTGGCGCGCCCTGGTGGAGGGTGGGCACCCTGGGCCCCCTCTCTGGTGGCTTCTGGCTCCAATATTCCTCATATATTCCTAAATAATTCTCCAAAAAGTTTTGTTCCATTCCGAGAACTTTTATTTCTGCACAAAAACAACACCATGGTAGTTCTGCTGAAAACAACATCAGTCCGGGTTAGTTTCATTCAAATCATGCAAATTAGAGTCCAAAACAAGAGCAAAAGTGTTAGGAAAAGTAGATACGTTGGAGATGTATCAGCCATCAAATGAACCAATACATATTAAAAGAACCAATGCCAGTTGCTCATCCATACATAGTTCAAGCAGTCACATTGTTCATCCATATATACATACATATATAGTTTCACATGGTTTATCAACAGAAATCAAAACAAAAACTAAAGTGTAGCAGTCCATCAATGTCAGCTTCCATGAAGTGAATCAAATCTACAAAATGGGAACAAGAATGTTAGAAGAAGTACAAGAAGAAGAAGAAGAAGAAGAAGAAGAAGAAGAAGAAGAAGGAGAAGACTAGAAGAAGAAGAAGAAGAAGAAGAAGAAGAAGAAGACAAGAACAAGAAGAAGAAGAAGACTAGAAGAAGAAGATGAAGAAGAAGAAGAAGAAGACTATAAGAAGAAGAAGAAGAAGAAGAAGAAGAAGAAAGAGAAGAAAAATAAGAAGAAGAAAGAAAGAAGAAGAAGAAATAATAAGAAGAAAGAAGAAGCTCATCTTTCTTCTTCTCTTCTATCTATTTATCCTTTTCCTTCTCATTCTTCTTATTTTATCATTTATTTTTCTACTCTTTCTTCTTCTATTCTTTCTTTTTCTCCTCTTCCTTGTTTTTCTTCTTCTGATTCCTTATTTGTGTCATTTTAGAGCTAACTTAGGTAATTATGCCATTTTATAGCTAACTAAACTTATTATGTCATTTTGGAGGAAAATAGGGTAAGTATACATCATTATTGAGCTTATTACGTCATTTTGGAGGAAAATAGTGTAACTATAGGTCATTATTGAGCTAACTTAGAGGATAATAAGTTAAGTATATGCCATTTTATGAGCTAACCATGGTTATTATGCCATTTTTTTACCTAACTAAGCTAATTATGTCATAAATGAACCAAATAAGCTAATTATGTCATTTTGGAGGATAATTATCTAAGTATGTCTTTTTGGGGGAAAATAAGCTACATATGTGGCATATTAGGGCTAATTAGCATGTACGAAGCTAAGTATGCATTTGTTAAGCAAAACACTATAGAGAAGTTACCATCGTCATCATCACGGAGGTGAAGCATCGGGGTTGCTCAGGCCAGTTTCACCTGGAGAAGGATGCCCTGGAGAAGGATTGTGCGATGCGGCTCGGGAGTTATGTTACACCAAAAATCATTTGCAATGTGTCATTAGCATGATGACACTCAAATATTAAGACTAGTAACTAATGACCATTCAAATGAAATTCACCGTTCCCGCCGCAGTAATGACTGGCATCGGGGGAGGGGCCTGACCGGTCTTCTCGCATATAGACTGCACATTTGGTTTTGATGTGTTAGTCATATTAGTTAGTAATGAAACGAACATTTACGTGCATGATTTGGCTAATATGCAGAAGAAACTTACCACGAGGAGCTTGTACATGGCCCAGTGAGCCGCCTCATTCCGTGCCCTCTCCTCCTCCAACAACCTAGCCGTCTTCTCCTCCGCGGCCAGTTCCTTCTCCGCCGCCACCCGGTCCCTCTCCTCCAGAAGCGCCTGGGCTGTCGCCCTCTCTTTCTAACGAGCAGCCTGCAACACCACTACTCGTTAGCATTGTAATCATCGATGGCCGCACACACAATGTAATGGAGGAAAGATATCTAAGTCCTTATAACTAACCTCGATGGCGAGATCGATTAGCCGTGGACGTGTCCTTATCTCAGTACAGGAGCTCGTTTGGCGCGCCTTGATCTTTGAGAGGGTGAGAGGACAACGTATCAGTCCATCTCCGATGGCTATCGAGCCATGGGGCCTCCCGCCACCAGATATCATCACCAGCTCTGGATTGAAAGGATGCTGGCTCGGGTTAAAGTCCTCCCCTTTCCTCACCTTCCCCTCCTCGTTGTACCTCACGAGCTTGTGGTGGGAGGAGATGTTGGTGAACATTTCTGGATGGTCCAGGTCAGACTCAGAGAATGCCTTGGTCTTCTTGTACGAGGCAGTATGGGCCATGGCATAGAGGTTGCATACCTCTGGCACCTCCGTGTTATTGTGTCCTGCCTCAAAGAGAGGAACAAAGTATTAGTAAAGGGCTCAAGCTAGCATGAAGAATTAATTGCATGAATCATGAAGCAAACCACATACCTAGTTCCGCCTGAACTGAAATAAGTTGACACTGCCTTGATGGTGTGGCACACCAACCATTTGGGCATGCCCATCCTTCGCATTGTCGTGGACAGCTCGCCAGTGGTCTGTGCACCACTCATCCACCAATGCCTCCGAACAATCCATCTTATCCGCACAACATCTCGAGGCCACCTAAGTTAGTAAAGAGAAATTTGAGCGCTACACCTACGAATAAAATGAAGGAAACTAAGTACAAGGCCTTAATAATAGGTAATTACCTTCATATACGGATGCTTCTTCAGGAACTTTTCGCGGCACAACGACTTGTCCTTCTTAATACCACGCGTGGCGTAGTAGTCTCAAACAGCCTACGGTCGAGCCTTGTGCCTTCGATGTTGTGTGGAAGAAGGAGGTCTTTGAAGTAAGTCAGATCCCACAAGCATGCCTTGTGAGTCCAGGCGTGTTCCGAATTATACACCTTGAAATACCCTGGACGCTCTGGATCTGGCTCGAGAGCATTTCACTGATCCAGGATCTGTTGGCCTGTGAACGAAGGTGGTGCAGAGTTTTTGACAACTGTACCTTTGATGAATTTGTTCTTGTCTTTTCTGAACTCATGGCAAGGATCTAGGAACTGTCTATGCAAGTCGAAGCAAGAATACTTCCAACCCACCTGCAACCAATGAAACTGAAGAGCGCCCTTGCATGTGGGGCATGGGAACCTTCCATGCACACCCCAGGCAGCGAATAGCGCATACGCAGGCAAGTCATGCATCGAGTACATGTACCAGACATGCATTTTGAAGTTTTGTTTTCTAGCGGCGTCATATGTCTTGAACCCACTTTCCCAAGATTCTTGCAATTCATCCTTAAGCGGTTGCATGTACACATTCATATTCTTCTGGGGGGAGATTGAGTGTAATGACAAATACAAGCCAACAAATGTATTGGGTTCCCACCATACCAAACGGATTGAACCCATCTGTTGCGACGCAGACTCGAGGATGCCTTGGATCTGCTGCTTTATCCTCATGTAATGGATGGAAGTGCTTCCACGCAATAGCATCTGATGTGTGTACCAACATCTGATTCCCATCTGCATCTAGTTCGGTTCTTTTGCCCAATTTGTGCCATGTCATCTGTCTGGCTATCTCTTTGACCATGAAAAGACGTTGAAGTCTTGGTATGATTGGTATGTACCGAAGAACATTAACTGGTATTTTGGTCTGCCTCTGCTCACCCATACCGTTGTCTACCATAACATACATGGAAGACTTGCAAATGGGACAATAGTTCAAGCCCGCATACTCAAGCCTAAATAAGGCACATCCGTTCTCACACACATCTATCTTCTCATAGGGCATCTTAAGTACACAGAGGATTTTGTCTGACTTGTACAGGTTTGCAGGCATGACATGGCCTTTGGGTAGAAAGCATCCAAATAGTGTCATCATCGCGTCGTAGCCTCTTCCCAAGTTGAATTGAGCCTTCATAACCATTACTTGTGTGATGGCATCCAGCTGACAAAGCTCAGTGTGCTCGTGAAGAGGACGTTTTGAAGACTCCAATATTTCATTGAAGGCCTTTGCCGATTCCTCCATCTCATCGTCCGAATCCCGAGCATCATCAAAGTCTTGCACCATGTCTTCGATCCCGGTACCATGCTCGTCGGTGCGACGATGAACCATCTCAGCTCTGGTACGTTGGGCGGACACGCCATGAAATGTCCACACTGTATAACTAGGCGTAAAACCCCACTTCTGTAGGTGTTTACCCATTTCGCCCTCTGTCCTCTATGAAAAGTTGTCACACCTAATACAGGGGCTCCAGGTTTTTCTCTGTCCATTTGCAAATGCGGCTTTCACAAACCCCTTGGTTTTTGTTAACCATTCATTGGTCATGTCTTCCTGACTAGTGTGATTGGGTACATCCACGCATGATCACTCATCTTGCCTAGATACTAATTAAACACACAAGAAATATATATTTAATTCGGCATATATATTCATCAGTGAACCAAGTTTGTCAATTTTATTACGTCCATGCAACCTACACGCTAATAGGTAAAGATAGGTCCTAATCCCACCCGAGTATGTGTAGATTGGGTTCGTTTTCCCATGCTCTGCTCTCGATCCGACGTAGAATTTTGGCAGCACCTC
Organism: Elymus sibiricus; assembly: GCA_039707655.1. Classification (NCBI taxonomy): domain Eukaryota; kingdom Viridiplantae; phylum Streptophyta; class Magnoliopsida; order Poales; family Poaceae; genus Elymus; species Elymus sibiricus. Next base: position 144,638,552 of record CM077675.1, read on the forward strand.
CCTTCTTTTCTCCTGATACACATCTCAGCAACAAGCCCAGAGGATGTGTACCCGGAGAACAACGGGGAGGCACTTTCAAAATTTTGCATCGGATCCGGAGCAGAGCATGGGAAAACGAACCCAATCTACACATACTTGGGTTGTCCATGGATAACATGGACAATTCGAAAGGATGGCGGTTATAAATATGCAAACACCTGCATATTTATAGATTCCGCCCTTTCAAACGGGAGACGCCTAGGTTGCAAGACTTGACATGAATGTAAAATCTAGTGGCATCGTCATGATGACTGGAAAAGAGCAAATATGGGGGGGGAGATGTCAGTTGAGCTCACCCCTAGACCGTAGAGGCAATAATCGAACGACGACGGCAACGGCAACGGGACCGACGGTGCTCCTAGAGGTGAAGAGAAGATCCCTGCACATGAAAAGCACCAGCACGACCAACATAAGAACCAAAAATATCAAGTACTATTTACAATCTGTCGAAATCATCTAGTACATTCATAACCTCTTCTCCTCTATTTCTTCTTCTTCTCCTCTTCTTCTTCCTTTTCTTCTCTTCTTCTTCTCCTTCTTCTTCTTCTTCTTCTTCTTCTCCTCTTCTTTCTTCTCCTCTTTTTCTTCTTCTTTTCTTCTCCTCTTCTTTCTTCTCCTCTTCTTTTCTTCTCCTCTTCTTTCTTCTTCTGTTTTTCCTCTTCTTCTCCTCTTCTCCTCTTATTCTTTCTTCTTCTTCTTCTTCTTCTTCTTCTTCTTCTTACTCTTCTTCTTCTTCTTCTTTCTTCTTTTCCTTTTTCCTCTTCTTCTTCTCCTCTTCTCCTCGTTTTCTTCTTCTTCTTCTTCTTCTTCTTCTTCTTCTTCTTCTTCTTCTTCTTCTTCTTTTCTTCTCCTCCTCCTCTTCTTATCCTCCTTCTTCTTCTTCTTCTTCTTTCCATCTTTTCCATTTTCCTCCTCTTCTACTTATTCTTATTTTCTCCTTCTTTTTTTCTAACCTAACCTAGCACTAGCCTAATTAACCTAACCTAACACTTTCTAACAACAGAAATTAAATCAAAAAAGATAAAATATAGAGAAAAGGAAAAAACTCACTGGATGGAGGCGGTCGGGCGCCGGGGCGGCGGGTCGGCGGGGAGGCAGGGCGCTTGGGCACGGGCGTGGGGAGGCGGGGCCGTGGGGCTGCGGGGCGGCTGGGCGGCTGGGTGGCGGGGGCGGCAGGGGTGGTGGGGAGGGGCACCGGTGGTCATCGGGGGAGAGAGAGAGAGTGAGAGAAAGAGAGAGAGCGAGGACGGCTGTCGGTGTCAAAACAGGCAGATCTCGGGTAGGGGGTCCCGAGTTGTGGACATTAGAATGATGGGTAACAGGGAACGAAGAAGACAATATTTACCCAGGTTTCGGGCCCTCGTGAGGAGGTAAACCCTACGTCCTGCTTGATTGTATTGATGTGTATGGAAATTACAGAGTTGATCTACCTCGAGACCGTCTAAGCTATACCCTAGATGAGTTCACCTGTCCTTTACGAATGGGGATCCTCTGGTTTATATATACACCGGCACTACTTGGAGAAAGCCTGCTAGTAGCGCTTGAAATACCTATAGCAGTAGCACTGGGTCCAGCGCTACTGCTATTGCGCTACAGCTAACTGGTAGTAGTAGCGCTGGTTAGTGCAGCGCTACTGCTAAGCATTGTTAGCAGTAGCACTGCACTGACCAGCGCTACTGATAACTATCTGTAGCGCTGCATAATGTCAAGCGCTGCTGCTAATCCAGCGCTGCCGCTAGATGCCTTCCAGCGCTGCTGCTAGTATTCCTGCTTTCACAAATTACATTCCCCTCTACGTATTTGTGCATGCTCTATACAGTAGTAATTATTGTGCTAACAACTACATTTAGATTAAAGTGCATGGATGCAAGTGATCATATTGAGTTAGAGGAAAATATGATGTTGTCAATCGTAACATCATATTTTCTTCTAACTCAACATGATCACTTGCATCCATCCACCTTAATCAAATATATGTCATATAACTCAACATCATCTTACGCATCTCACAACTCATCATCATAAAACAGAAAAACATCATAATAGTAATCATCCTAATCGATCATACAAGTTAACTAAACTTCTCTCTCATAGGACCTAGTCGTCCCTCCTAGGTAAAATGACATAAAACAGAATAACACCTATGTCTCCATGATGAAGCAAAGATATCCAACGGTCTCCAACTTGTGGCTTGCGATCCTTCTTTATTTGTCCCCATGCTTCAATTTGGAGCCGTCTTGGTGGTTTGCGCTCAGTCGAGTATGCAAAAGAGAACTCGGGCTGGAAGGGGCTTTTAATTGTCATATTACCTTCGAGTTGCATCAACGCAGGCACAACTTCATTTGGCAGTTTCTGTTGAAGAACATAATAGTAGCCTAGTTAGCAATGTAATCAATACCATTTATGCAATAGTAGTGTGCTTAATTAGCAACTCTTACCAAGATATTTCGGCGAAGGTCATCCGCCCTCAACCTATGCACTAGTGTCATGTACAATGTATAATTTGGGCCAGTTCCCAGATTATACGGGAAGATCTCCCTACCAACTAGGAGACCAATAACAAAGTTGATAAGATCACCCTTCTCCTCCCAAGTTAGTTGTGATCCATAAGTGTAGTGTGTCGTGTCAATGATTTTCTGTGTTTCACTGAAAGAAAAGAAATAAGCTGTAAATTATAAATTAACAAATTTAGTATGGATGAACACCAACTATTTTTAAATATAGAATGCAAATTACTTGACAAATATGCATGGTTGATAAACTCACATGGAGGTAAAACAGGAAGCATATCGACATCCACCCAAATGTCGATGTTACCTTCAATATGATCTTCAGGACGAAGATCGAAGGTTATTTCCATATCCTCCTTAAATCCATATGCCTTGCAAAGAGCTTCCCAATTTGAGCATCCTAATTCTGTGTTATTCTCTGCATTCATTACTTTGACCAGAAATGTGTGACCATGTGTAGTCCTCAGGTTGGCTGTCCTCGTCTCAAAACTCTCGTGCTCTCCGAAACCGAGCCTCTCCAAGAAATACCGTCTTGCATGACAGGGGATGAACTAGTCGAATTGTATAAAAGAAAAATTACACGTTGAAGCAAAGAAACAGAAGTCATGCTTAATTACGAAAAAACAGTTGTCATCGTTGCGTACCGTAGAAATATCGAAGTCCTCATAAAGCTTCATGGTGAAGAACCTGTTGTCTCGCAGCCCAGGCTAGTCGCAAAGACCCTTATCTTCGCCGCAGAGTTCACACACTTGGATCCTATGGTCGTCATCAGACGATGACATTTCCTGTGTTCATGATTCAAAAAGTACGGCATGACCATTGCTAATGTAAGACATATTGAGCAATAACATACACACATGTCCAAATAGACCTAATTCAATTTCGGTTGACTTTCGGTCCGCCGAGGCTTTCCTTAAATAACTCTCATGTCTCATGGTGTGTTGGTCCGCACTCTCTCACACTGATATGGTGCTGTATATATTGGTGGACACTCTCTCACACTAATAGTTCGACCGTCGGTGATGGGCGTTCTCCCTCTTCTCTCCTTGCGCATTATACCGAGGTATATATCGCAAGAAGAGAAGAGGAAGAAACGCCCCCCACTACAATGGTCGGGATTCCTCCATCAAGAACACACATGAAAGTCATACAAGGAGCAACGACAGACCGAAAGTCACACACACATTATAACAATATAATATCACTAATACAATTATAATGAACTCGAATATAATATCACTAATACATTTATAATGAACTCGAATATAATATCACTAATCCAGTTAATAATGCATCATCAAATATTAACTAATACATCTCGAATATTATCATATAAGATCACTAATACAGATCGAATATCCTAGAATCCAAAGTGGAGGACGGTGAACTCGGTTCACTAGCGGTCTCTAAGTCGCTGACGGTGGACACCCAAAGATAAGGAACCATCACCGGATCATAGCTCGGGTGAGATCCCTGAAGAACCTGCCAGGTATTGGAGAACCTGGCGTCCAACACCGCCACGTAGCGATGGACGTGCTCGTCCTCCTCCCTGACACGGCGACGTACCACCTCCGCGGGGGCCCACTGCCTCTGCACCGAAAGTGGCCCACGTGACTGCCACCAAAGAAGCTCCGGGTCGACGACAAGACCAGGATTCCTCACCAAGCTCCAAGCCCGGGAAGGTAGCACCTCCCAGTGCCAGCCCGGCGGAGCCCAGTCCCGGACATCGCGCCTCTCAAGGATGTCGACGCCGACTCGACGACGACGAGGGTGCGGGCCAGGCATCGTCGACGTCGAGACAAATTCCTATGAGAACATTTTCTTCTCGTTTAATGTTTTGCTATTTCAGAAATGCTTAATTTCTTAAACTCATTTTACACTCATTTTTGACTCAGTTTTCCGGAATGTTGTTTCCCAGCAAATCCCGGCACTCGATATGCCTACTTTCTAGCGCAAGTCATGCCAAAATTTCGACATGACCTTTGCTAAAAAGTGGACATATCGAGCGCCTGAAATTCACCGGAATGGAAATGAATCAACATTCCGGCGAACATAGGCCACTCAGATCATTTGCATATAACAGTAAGAAAAATATAGAACTTGAAGAAAATGCAATAAGGTTTTTCTTCACAATATTTGAAACTAAATTCAGCCTTGGGCACTTGGGCACATTCATATTTTGCATCAATTCACAACCTAACCCTAGAATCAATTCACAATTTCATTTTCCTTTTCACATTTTCATTGTCACACTTTCATTTTCATTTTCAATTCACATTTTCATTTTCATTTTCATTTGCACATTTTCATTTTCATTTCCAATTCATATTTTCATTTTCAGTTCACATTTTCATTTCAAAAAAATCCTATTTCACATTTTCATTTCAAAAAAATACTAAAACTATCCTAGTTCTAACACTAACATCTATCCATCCATCCTAGTTCTAACCCTAGATAGTTACTAAAACTAAATTCAATGCAATAGGGGAGGGAGGGAGGGATGGAGGGAGAGGGTCAGAGGAAGAGAGTGGGAGGGAGGGAAGGAGGGATGGATGGAGGGAGGAGGGAGGGACGGAAGTGGCCGGATCCGGAGAAGGGGCGGTGGCCGAAGGAAGGAGGGTGAGGGTCGGGGGAGGAGGGTGAGGGCCGGGGGAGGAGGGTGAGGGCCGGGGGAGGAGGGCGAGACGAGGGTGGGGGCTAGGAGGAGGCTTACCACAATGGAGGAGACGGCGGCGCGGCAACGGGGGCGACGGCGTGGCGAGCGAGAGAGAGAGTGTGTGTGTGCAGGGGAGAGTGAGCAATGCGGGCGAGGGGAAGAGGATAGGGTAGATTAGCTATAGCGCTTTTAGTAAAAGTGTGCTACCGATAAGATTTTATCGGTAGCGCTTTTTTGCGGGGAGCGCTGCTACTACAAATAGTGGCGGTGGGCTCGTCGGGTCCCGCTTAGCAGTAGCGCTCTTTATGTTTCCAGCGCTACTGCTAAGCATTTACTTGTAGCGCTTCAACAAGACAGCGCTACTGCATATTACCAGAAGCGATTATTATTTTCCAGCGCTACTAATAGTGTCCTGCCTATAAGGTTTTTCCTAGTAGTGCGGGGTTCCCTAGGGTTACATACAACCGACCTTTTACAAGGGATAGATACGCATATCCTATCTTCGGAACTTGGAAGCCATGCCATTCTTTAGAGCTTTCCTTCCTAAATACGGGATCGTTCACAGTTCGGTCTTCAGCAGATCGGCCCGATAGATCGGCCCACGAGGAATGAGCCGACAGCCCGAGGACCCCGTAGTCCCAGACTCCCTCAGTAGCCCCCGAACTAGCCTTCAATGCCGAGGAATGCAGTCTTCGACAGCTTCACGCATCCATGGTATTCGGCTTGAAAGGTGAGTTCCTTCTATGTTTGGCAGATTGGCTTTTCCGCATTGTAGAACAACAGCACGGCCGCCAACAACCCCCTGATTGTCGAAGCGTCATGGGCCCACATCATTAATATTTCTTCACAAAGACCAATGGCATCCCTCGATTCCCGCGTAGAATAAAGAAAGGTAACCCAACAGTCCTTTACAAAAACGCTTCGGGCCCACCAGAAAAGCTCTTATTTAAACATACCGTATCCTTCATAGGTGACATCCTTCCTGGCATCTCCACTGCAAAGCCCTAAAGCTCGTGAGCTCAGAGAGATGGAGAGCGCTCTAGGCTCATCCTCGCGTCTTTTCGGTCCCCTCCCAAGAGACTGGGCAAGCTGCTCTGTATCCCTTCTTCAACTGCGTGACCTCGAGGTGCAAGGTACCTTCCCCACTCGGATCTGACACCCACCCACGCAGGGTTAACCTCTACAAACGGCGAAGCCTTTGCGGGGAACTTCTCCACCCCTCATGGGGACAAGAGGGTTTGTTTCGTCTCCTTCCTTTTGCGAGGCCTAGGATTCCACATCCACCCCTTCTTGAGGGGCCTGCTAGAATTCTATGGTCTTCAGCTCCACAATCTCACCCCCGGCTCGATCCTCCATATTTCAGGCTTTGTGGCCCACAGTGAGATGTTTCTGGGCTACAAGCCTCACTTCGATTTGTGACGAAAATATTTCTGCCTTGTTCCCCGAACTAGGGGAGGGACTATATGGGAAGTGGGCGGAGCCAAGGTATGGCGCATAGCCGGAACGGGGTACCCTATTGGGACCCCAAAGAAAGAGTCTAATGAATGGTCTTTGGAGTGGTTTTATATCGAAGATGTTCCTTTATTTGATCCAGCTCGGAGGGTTTACCCGAGTACTCCGAGGCTCCTTTAAAGAAGCAATTCAACTGGCGACCAAGGAGCCCTTCTCAAGAGGAATGCGCCGAGGTAAAATGCCTGTCTGCTAAGGTGAAGCTGCTAGCTCACAACAAGCTGACCATCATTGACATGATGGCCACGGTGATTTCCCGATGCGTCCAGCCGCTCCAACAGCGAACGCACCACCTATGGTTCTACAACGGAACTAACGATACCACATGTTCCCGTCGACAAGGGTCGGACAATCGGGAGGCACTGGCCGTCATCCTGGCCGATCTCTTTAAAGGGGAGAAAGAAGAATTCGCTGGCCTGACAACCAAGGAGGGCTTTTCTAGATACAACCCCATCGAATGGGTAAGTCAGACTTAAACCTCTGAATTCCAGACGCTTATTCTTGGTTCTAACGTTGTTAAATTTCCGTCTTTGTTTAACAGAACCGGAGACGTTGGGTCGAGACAGTCAATTTTCCCGCTCCCCAACAATAGAATTGTGATCGGGATGATGATCCTGGATTCCATGCTGACCTAGAAACTTCAATGATCTTCAAAGACGGGGTCTATTACCATGAGAGTGTTGACGAACACAAAGTGGCCCTTATAGCCGATTACCCCTGGACCCTTGCTCCTTCAATTACGAGCAAGAATAAATCCTCATCCCGGAAGGGACGTAAGCCTCCCGCCGCTCCAAACATGCCGACTAATACCCCCAAGGGTCGTTGGACTACGCGTCGGACACCTTCCCAGACCACCCATGCAGGGCCCGCGCCAGACGCGGACGGGAGACCTAAACGAGGGGCGACATCGGAAAATACATCGCCCGCGCCCTCACTGAAAGGTATTTGATCCAACTCTGCCTTTTTGCTGCTACTGCCATGATTATGTAAAATCTCTTTCATTGGGATACTTACTAGGCGAGCGGAGCAGCCCGAAGACGTTGTCGGGGCGGCAAACAACCATCATCCCCCTAAACCCACGGTCCCTGCGGGAGCTGAAGAGGAAGTCCTAGTAGCTGATCAACTTCCCGAAGACTCCGGGGGAGTCTTAGTTACCAATTCCGAGGTCGAGAGCGCGATGAATCATCAGCATCAGAATGAGTCCTTGTACGGTACGACGTTTTCTGACCAGGAGTTCAACGCTCTCAGTTTCGTGGATGCTCACCTCGGAGCCGCCCGAGCAGGCCTCCAAGGAGCTGCCCGAATAATGTCTTTCAATATGCAGGTAAGTGGCTGGTTTTGACAATCGAACATTAGTCCTAACCCCATAGCCCCAGACCTTGATTTGGTCGCGATGGCCGAATTAAGGGTTTGAACATTGTGTTGTCCTTGTGCAGGTTTTAAGACAGCAAAACGAGATTTTGTCCCAGGATCTTGAATCCAGTCAGACGGGGCTGTGAAAGCCGAACTGGAGGAGGTGAAGATGTTCATCGGAGAAGCACATTGTAAGTAAAATGGGTACTTTGTTAGGTGCTGATAAAAAATTTCATCTCTAGCGATATGTTGTGGTGTAGCAGCTGAATCCATAGGCCAGATGCAAAGGGATCTCGATGCGTCCCGTGAGGCTCAACGGTACGCCGAGTCTCTGCCTGAGGCTAATCTCCCCGTGTTGGAGCGATGTCGTGAGGAAACGCACCAGCTCAAAGGGGAAAACCAATGTCAAGCCCAAGAAATCCAGAGCTTGAAGAATCAATTGGCACAGACCCGAGAGGAAAACCGGATATTGAAATGGGGCATGTTCTGTAAGTAAATTTCTAACCTGGAGTGCCATAAAGTATCCTTTGTTGAGGCATGTAAGTAATGTGCCCATTGTCATGCGTAGGCCTCTTAACTGGTCGTCTGAAAGAAGAGATCGGTTCATTTGGTGGGGATCTGTTGAAGGAGCTGGCCATAGTGCATGAGCGAGCTAGGAAGGCCATAAGGTGCATGATAAGGGCACTCTGGCCGGCAGAGACACCTCCACAAGGGATGGCCGAGCTCGCAAAGCGGTTTCGGGGAGCCCGAAGCCGTTTTGAGCTGCGGAAGACGTCCACCTGTCGAGAGGGTGCTCGGGAGGCGTGGGCCATGGTGAAGACATGTTTCACCAAGCTCAACCCAGAACACCTAGCCCGGGTTGGGCCAGCGGGGCCCGATGGGCAGGAAATACCCCTTCACCTAGTCTACGATCATGTCATGCCAGCTGCTCGTCTCTCTCAAGAGGACTGCTTCTTGGATGTCCTTATAGGCGGTCTCGACCGGTCTGTTTAATTATTTTGGTTCTATGTAACTATGTACTTAACACCTTATTAGTTCCGTCCATGTTATAAACGTTGTCTTAACCTGGCCATCGGCTTCTGCCTCCCCTGTCAATGATTGGGGAGTGTTCCGTGTTGTATGTCCTGGAGTAGCAGGAGATCATTTTGTAGGGAACTAGGCAATCCGGCCGTGTGGTTTGAACAGACGAAATGCACACTGCTGGAGGGGAATGTTATATTATTGTTTAACGTAACAAACATCTTCCGGAGAAAATAGTTCCTTAATGGGTTCCTTTCTTCGGGCTTCCGTGTTTATCGCAGATGTCCTAGCTCTGTACCTGAAACCGGGCAAGTAGGAGCTATGTCTTGAAAGAAATTGAGATTTGTGGTGGAGACCGCTTATTATAGCTTTCCTCGTTGTAGCCGATCAATTTGCTTCTTACGAGTGCTAACCATTGGCTTCACCCGTCTGAGGTACGTGCCCGGATGACCCGGTCGTAACAATCACTGAGGTGCTCCCTTTACCCTCTAGCCGAACATTCGGGAATGTAGAGGGTAATCACAGGAGCGAGGCAACCCGGTCTGGCAAGAAACTTAAGTACAATTGATGCATATAGGGGTGCAAAGACGACCATGGAAGGATGCATATGGTGTAAAAATATAACAAATTGACTTTTAAAGAAGCCCCCAGGCATTGCCGGGTATGATAGTCATGTGTCAACAAAGAATTAGTTATAACTCGGTTAAGCCGAACATAACTTAGGAGAATCTAAACAATCCTATGAGAAGAAAACACAAAAACTTATAAAAGCGCAGATACAAGAGTTGTTGGGAAGGAGGTGGCGACACCGGTCTATCCATAGAAGCGTCAAAGACGAGCTGCGTTCCATGGGTTAGGCTCGAGGCGGCTATCCTATGGGTTGCGGAGGCGGTAAGCCCCTCCTGTCAACACTTCGTCGATTAGGAAGGGTCCCTCCCATTTGGGGTTGAGTTTATGCTTCTGCTTCTTAGGAAGTCGTAACACCAGTTCGCCCACATTATATGCCTTCGCCTGGACCTCCCTGCTTTGATACTGCTGGGCTTGCTCCTGGTAGAAGGCGGACCAGGCCCGAGCTATGTCGTGCTCCCCCTGCAAGGCTTCTAAGTCGTCCTGCCGATCCAGCTCGGCCTCCTTTTCTTCGCATATGCGAACCCTAGGAGCGTCGTGAGTGATGTCACATGGGAGAACCGCTTCGGCGCCATATACCATGAAGAACGGCTTGTAACCTGTTGATCTGTTCGGGGTTGTGCGTAATCCCCATAGTACGGAGTCAAGCTCCTTCACCCAATGGCAGTCGGATTCTTGAAGAGATCGGACCAGGCGGGGTTTGATACCGCTCATGATGAGGCCGTTGGCCCGTTTGACTTGTCCATTGGTCTGCGGATGATACACCAAAGCATAGTCGAGCTTGATGCCCAGGTTAGCACACCAGTCCTTTACCTCCTGGGCTGTGAAGTTGGACCCGTTGTCTGTTATTATGTTGTGGGGTACACCATATCGGTGTACCACTCTGGATGTGAAATCGATGATCGGTCCAGACTTAGCTGAGCTTACAGGTATTGCTTCAATCCATTTGGTGAACTTGTCAACCATAACCAGGAGGTATTTCTTCTTCTTGGTCCCCCCTTTAAGTGGTCCGACCATATCAAGCCCCCAGACCCCAAAAGGCCAGGTGATCGGAATTGTCCGAAGAGCCGTTGGGGGCATGCGACTTTGGTTTGCGAAGAGCTGGCATCCCATGCAACGTTGGACGAGTGTTCGGGCGTCCGCTCGGGCGGTGGGCCAGAAGAACCCGGCCCGAAAGGCCTTGCTTACCAGGGGCCTTGCCGCCGCGTGATGGCCACCCATGCCAGCATGCACCTCGGCCAGAAGCTCCTTCCCTTATTTTTCTGAGATGCACCGTTGGAGTACCCCCATGGTGCTTTTCTTATATAGCTCACCCTCGTGTACCTAGTAGGCTTTTGATCGACGGACTATGCGTCATGCCTCAGTTTGGTCGTTGTGAGTTCCTTGCACAGAAGGTAGGCCAGGAAGGGCTCGGTCCATGGTGCGATCACCGCCATGACTTCATGAGCCGAGGGTGTTTCTTCGACTGTAGACCCACCGATTATTTGCTCATCCGGTTCGGGAGTGGGGGGGACAACTTGTTCCGCCCAATTTGTTCCTACACTGGTATTCCCGTCCTGCCATAGCACGAATGGCTTAAAGAGCCTTTCTAGGAATGTGTTCTTGGGGACGGGGTCGCGTTTTGCGCCCAGACGAGCGAGGACGTCGGTCGCTTGATTGTTGTCTCTAGAGACGTGGTGGAACTCTAGTCCTTTGAATCGCGTAGAAATTTTTAGTACGGCATTTTTATATGCTGCCATTTTGGGGGTTTTGGCATCGAATTCGCCATTGATTTGCGATATAGCGAGGTTCGAGTCTCCCTGTACTTCAAGCCATCGTATGCCCATTGATGCCGCCATTCGTGCAGCATTGCTTCGTAAACCGCCGCGTCGTTGGAGTCCGCATACATGATCTGAAGCACGTATCGGACGTTGTCTCTCGTGGGGGATGTGAGGATGACTCCAGCCCCCAGTCCGGCGAGGGTTTTAGATCCGTCGAAGTACATTGTCCAATGGGCATAAGTGTTGTACTCTCTAGGGAGTTCGGCTTCTGTCCACTCGGTGAGGAAGTCAGCCAACACCTGAGACTTGATAGCTCAGCGCGGCTTGTAGGTGATCTCGAATGGAAGGAGTTCGATGGCCCATTTGGCTATACGGCCGGTGGTATCTCTGTTGTTGATTATGTCATTGAGGGGCACCTCAGATGCTACAGTGATCACACACTCTTGAAAATAGTGGCGGAGCTTGCATGATGCCATGAATACCATGTAGGCTATCTTCTGATAGTGCGGGTATCTGCATTTGCATGGAGTGAGCACCTCGGATACGTAGGAAACCGGCTTTTGTATTCGGAGTTTGTGACCCTTGGCTTCCCGTTCTATGACGAGGACCACGCTGACCACTTGGTTGGTGGCCGAGATGTACAATAACATCGGTTCCCCAGCACCAGGTGCTGCTAAGGTGGGATTGCTGGCTAGCAACGTTTTAATCTCCTCCAGGGTGGTTGCTGCCTCGTCGGTCCATTCGAAGTTCTTGGTCCGTTTGAGCAGCCTGAAAAGGGGCAGGGCTTTTTCTCCAAGTCAGGAGATGAAGCGGCTCAAGGCCGCGATGTAGCCTGCTAGTCTTTGGACGTGTTTTAGCTCTGTAGGAACGGCGAGTTGGGATAGGGCTCGAATTTTACCGGGACTGCGAAAACACACTTGTCTGGATTAAGTCGTATGTCGTATTCTCGCAGACTGGTAAATATTTGTTTGAGCTCGTCGACCAGTTGACCAGCATGTTTGGTCTTGATGACCACGTCGTCCACATAGGCCTCAACTGTTTTGCCGATTTGCTTAGCCAGGCATGTTTGAATCATGCGCTGGTATGTTGCGCCTGCGTTCTTTAACCCGCAGGCATTGTGTTGAAGTAGAATGGCCCATAAGGGGTGAGGAACGAGGTTGCGGCCTGATCGGATTCCTTCATTTTTATCTGATTGTATCCGGAGTAGGCGTCGAGGAAGCACAACGAGTCATGTCCGGCAGTTGCATCAATAATCTAGTCTATGCGGTGTAAAGGAAAGGGATCTTTTGGGTAGGCTTTATTGAGGTCTTTGAAATCGACGCATAGCTGCCAAGATTTGTCCTTCTTGAGCACCATGTCCAGGTTTGCTAACCACTCGGGATGTTTGATTTCTCTGATGAATCCGGCTTCGAGTAATTTGGTGAGTTCTTCGCCCATAGCTTGACGCTTTGGTTTGGAGAATCGGCGCAAGGCCTATTTGACAGGCTTGAAACCTTCAATTATATTCAGACTGTGTTCTGCCAGACCCCGTGGGATTCCCGGCATATTTGAGGGATGCCAGGCGAAAATGTCCCAATTTTTGCGAAGGAATGCACGTAGTGCTTCGTCGATCACGGGGTCTGACGTGGCTTGAGACTGCATCGGTATTTCCCTAAAGAGGAAGGGATGATGCAGCACAGCGACGGTAAGTATTTCCCTCAGTTATGAAACCAAGGTATCAATCCATAGAGGAAGATCAAGCACCTACGTAAACAACACCTGCACACAAATAACAAATACTTGCAACGCGACGCAAAAGACAGGTTGTCAATCTCTCTATGGTAAGATGATAGATTAGATTGCAATAGGTAAGGCAAATAGATCTCGCAAGAACACAAAATAAAATAAGTAAACAAAAAGTGCAGCAAGGTATTTTCGGGTTTTTGGATTAATAGATCTGAAAACAAAACGGCAAAATAGTAGATCGGAAAGCAATATGTTGGAAAAGTAGACCCGGGGGCCGTAGGTTTCACTTGTGGCTTCTCTCATGAGTATAGCGCACGGCGGGTGAACAAATTACTGTTGGACAATTGATAGAAGATCAAATAATCATGACGATATCAAGGCAATGATCATTATATAGGCATCACGTCCAAGATAAGTAGACCAAAACGATTCTGCATCTACTTCTATTACTCCACACATCGACCGCTATCCAGCATGCATCTAGTGTATCAAGTTCATGGGGAAACGGAATAATGCAATAAGAACGGTGACATGATGTAGACTAGATCTATTCATGTAGGAATAGACCCCATCTTGTTATTCTTAAAGGCAACGATACATGCGTGCCTTGCTGCCCCTTCTGTCACTGGGAAAGAACTCCGCAAGATCGAACCCATCACAAAGCACCTCTTCCCATGGCAAGAAAAATAGATCTAGTTGGCCTAACTAAACCAAAGATTCGAAGAAGAAATACGAGGTTATAAGTAATCATGCAAATAAGAGATCAAAAGACTAAAATCATATTCATGGATAGAAATTGATCATGAACACAAAATTCATCGGATCCCAACAAACACACCGCAAAAGTCATTACATCAAATAGATCTCCAAGACACCATTGTGTTGAGAATCAAAAGAGAGAGATTAAGCCATCTAGCTTCTGCCTACGGACCCGTAGGTCTATGGTGGACTACTCATGCATCATCGCAGAAGCACCCATGAAGACGGTGCACCCCTCCGTGATGGTGTTAGATTGGATCTCGCGATTCTGGAACTTGCGGCGGATGGAATTGTGTTTCGTCGACTCCTTTAGGGTTTTCTGAATATTTGAGAATTTATAGAGGTGATAGTCAGCGGAGGCGGATCCCGAGGTGGGCACCACCCACCAGGCCGCGCCAGGGGCCTCTAGAGCGCCCTGTTGGGTGTTCCCCACCTCGGGCCGCCTCTCTAGCACTTGTCTGGCCCATCTGGTGTCCTCTGGTCCAAAAAAATCTCCAAAAAATTTCACGGTGTTTGGGCTTCGTTTGGTACTGATTTTCTGCGAAGTAAAAAAACAAGCAAAAACTGCCACTAGCACTTTGCACTATGTCAATAGGTTAGTCCCAAAAAATGATATAAAGTTGCTATAAAATAATTGTAAAACATCCAAGATTGATAATATAACTGCATGGAACAAGCAAAAATTATAGATACGTTGGAGACGTATCAGCATCCCCAAGATTAATTCCTACTCGTCCTCGAGTAGGTAAATGATAAAAACAGAATTTTTGATGTGGAATGTTGCCTAACATGTTCATCACATATTCTTTTCTTTGTAGCATGGACATTTGGACTTTTAGATAGTTCAAAGCAGTAGTCTAGTTTTGACATGAAAACTTTAATACTCAAGTATATCAACAAGCAACCATGTCTTTCAAAATATCAATACTAAAGCAAGTTATCCCTAGCCCATCATGCTCAATCCTTGATCCATTCATGAAACACACTCAAATATTAGCTACACCTAATGCTCAAGTACGATGGTAGTGCCTCCTAGTTGTTGCTTTATAAGAGAAGATGGAGACTCAAGTTAAAAATAAAAATTGCATAAAGTAAATAGATAGGCCCTTCGCCGAGGAAAGTAGGGGTTTGTAGAGGTGCCAGAACTCAAGGTTTAAATTGATAGAGAAAAATATTTTGGGTGGCATGCCTTTCCTGTCAACGAAAACGACCGAGAGATTTCAATACCTTTCCAACCTAGATACATCATAGGCGGTTCCCAAACAAAAAATAAAGTGTATTCATTTTTCCACCATACTTTCACTTTCCATGGCTAGCCGAATCCACGGTGGCCTTCCATACCAACACTTTCGAAGGAATTTATTATTTGACAACATAAAGTAAAAAAAAATCTTTTCATTTCGGGACTGGGCATCCCTATTACCGCCGTACTCTCGTGCAATGACAAGTGAATAAACACTCATCTTGAGAATAACACATCTAGTATGGAAAAATATCGGTCACCCCCTACCGTTTCATGAGTGGTACGAGCACACAAAAAGGAAAATTTATTTTGAAAATTAGAGATGGCATATACAAATTTGCTTGAAACGGCATGGAAATACTTCATATAGGTAGGTATAGTGGACTCATATGGCAAAACTTGGTTTAAGGATTTTGGATGCATAAGTAGTATTTCTACTTAGTACAAGTGGAGGCTAGCAAATAGATTGAGAAGCATCCAACCAAGAAATGAAAAATCACATAAGCGAGCATTAAGCATAACTAACACCGAATAATGCACCATAAGTAGGATGTAATTTCATTGCATAACTATTGATTTTCGTGCTTGCATAGGGAATCACAAACCTTAACACCAATATTCTTACTAAGCATAATTACTCACTAACATAACTCACATATTACTATCGTCATGTCTCAAAACTATTACAAAGAATCAAGTTTAATTTGTCCAATGATCATCATGAAAGTTTTTATTATATCCCTCTTGAATATCTATCACTTTGGGACTAATTTCAAATATTGTTATTGCTTTTGACAAGCTCACATAGATATAAGTGAAGATCATGAGCATAAAAGTTTCATCTCTCAAAATAGCATAAGTGAAGCATGAGAGAATTTCTTCAAAATTACTAACTCTCAAAATAATCTAAGTGAAGCATGAGAGCATTTCTTCAAACAAGTAAAAGCACTCCGTGCTCAAAAAGATATAAGTGAAGCACTAGAGCAATTCCATAGCTCAATAGATTTAAGTGAAGCATATAGAGAAATTCTAACAAATCATAGCATATTTTGGCTATCTCAAATAGGTGTGTCCAGCATGGATAAAAAGTAAAACAAACAAAGATACAAGATGCTCCAAGGAAAACTCATGATATGTGATGAATAAAAATATAGTTCCAAGTAAAATACCGATGGCTATTAGAAGAAAGAGGGGATGCCACTCGGGGCATCCCCAAGCTTAGTTGCTTGTTACTCTTTGGAAAATATCTTGGGGTGCTTTAGAATCCCCAAGCTTATGATCTTCTTACTCCTTATTCCTTCATCCATAGTGATCTCACCCAAAACTTGAAAACTTCAATCACACAAAACTTAACAAAATTCTCGTGAGATCCGTTAGTATAATAAAGCAAATCACCACTCTAGGTACTATTGTAAATCCATTCATATTTTATTATTGCATTATAACTACTTTATTTTAACTTTATCATGACTTGTACCCCCAATACAAGTCATAGATTCATCAAAACAAGCACACAATGCAACGAAAATAGAATCTGTCTCAAACAGAACAATCTGTAGTAATCTGTACTCTAACCATACTTATGGAACTCTTAAAATTCGGAAAAATTAGGACAACTTAAAGATTTTGTATAGCAATATTGTGTTACAATTTCAGCTCAACATCACGTTCCAGTAAAAAATGAAAATTCCTGCACTGGGAACAGAGTTTCTGTTTCAGATTCAGCATTGTTTCTACTCATCTTATGAATCATCCTAAAGGTTCTACTTCGCACAAAGACTAAATAAAATATAAAAACACAATCATAACAGAAGCATAATTGTGCAAACACTCAAAAACATAAAGGAAAAGATAAAATAAAAGTTTATTCATTGGGGTGCCTCCCAACAAGCTCTTTCTTTATAGCCATTAAGATAGGCTTGAGATTTCAATGATGCCCTCATGAAAGATAATAATACCAACACAAAGAGAGCATCATGAAGCATATGAAAAACACACTTAAGTCTAACATACTTCCTATGCATAGGCATTTTATAAGCAAACAAATTATCAGGGCAAGAAAAAACTAGCATATGGAAGGAAGAAGAAAGAGACAATAGCAATCTAAAACATGAAGAGAGGTAATTTAGTATCATGAAAATTTCTACAACCATAATTTCCTCTCTCATAATAATTATATGTAGGATCATAATCAAATTCAACAATATATCTATCATAAACAATACTCTCTTTATGATCAAAATGCATAATGTTTTAATCATCTTCCAAAATAGTGGGATTATCATCAACTAAACTTATGACCTCTCCTAACCCACTTTTATCAAGAAATTCATAAGATTGAACACTCTTCAAATATGTGGGATTCTTTTTACCTAACGTTGACGTTCTTCCAAACCCACTTTCGATACTATTGCAAATATTATTATCAACAACATAATCAACATGAGGCTTAAATAAATTTTCAAGATCATAAGAAACATTATCACCCCAATCATGATCATTGCAATAAAAAGTGGACATGACAAAATTATCATCCCCAAGCTTGTAGTTTTGCATATCATTAACATAATTGACATTAATAGAATTTATAGTAACAACATTGCAATCATGGTTTTCAATCAAGGAGCTATCATGAATCACCTTATAAATTTCTTATTTAAAGACTTCATCAAAAATTTGAAATTCATGATTTTCAAACAAAACTTCATAGAGATAATCAAGTGCACTCAACTCACTAGCAATTGGTTCATCATAATTTAGCCTTTCGAAAAAATTACCAAGTGGATGAGGATCCATATCAATAGATTTTTAGCGAGCGGAGATGCAAGCAAATAGAAGGCACATGGCAACACTAGCAAAGATAGCAAATGAGCAAACAGGAAAACGGAAAAGAGGGCGAATAAAACGGCATTTTTTTGTGAAGTGGGGGAGATGAAAACGAGAGGGAAATGGCAAATAATGTAAATTGCAAGGAGATGAGATTTGTGATTAGGAACCTAATAGATGTTGATGATGTCTCCCCGGTGCCAGAGATTGGCACGTTGAGGAGATTGCTTCCTCCCCGGCAACGGCACCAGAAATTCCTTTGACATGGGTCGAGACTGCGTCGGCATTTCCCCAAAGAGGAAGGGATGAAGCAGCACAGTGACGGTAAGTATTTCCCTCAGTTACGAAACCAAGGTATCAATCCATAGAGGAAGATCAAACACCTACGTAAACAGCACCTGCACACAAATAACAAATACTTGCAACCCGACGCAAAAGAGAGGTTGTCAATCTCTCTATGGTAAGATGATAGATTAGATTGCAATAGGTAACGCAAATAGATCTCGCAAGAACACAAAATAAAATAAGTAAACAAAAAGTGCAGCAAGGTATTTTTGGGGTTTTGGATTAATAGATCTGAAAACAAAACGGCAAAATAGTAGATCGGAAAGCAATATGTTCAAAAAGTAGACCCGGGGGCCGTAGGTTTCACTTGTGGCTTCTCTCATGAGTATAGCGCATGGTGGGTGAACAAATTACTGTTGGACAATAGATACAAGATCAAATAATCATGACGATATCCTGGCAATGATCATTATATAGGCATCACGTCCAAGATAAGTAGACCGAAATGATTCTGCATCTACTTCTATTACTCCACACATCGACCGCTATCCAGCATGCATCTAGTGTAATAAGTTCATGGAGAAATGGAGTAATGCAATAAGAACGGTGACATGATGTAGACGAGAACTATTCATGTAGGAATATACCCCATCTTGGTATCCTTAATGGCAACGATACATGTGTGCCTTGCTGCCCCTTCTGTCACTGGAAAAGAACACCGCAAGATCGAACCCATCACAAAGCACCTCTTCCCATGGCAAGAAAAATCGATCTAGTGGGCCTAACTAAACCAAAGATTCGAAGAAGAAATACAAGGCTATATGTAATCATGCAAATAAGAAATCAAAAGACTCAAATCATATTCATGGATAGAAACTGATCATGAACTCAAAATTCATCGGATCCCAACAAACACACCGCAAAAGTCATTACATCAAACAGATCTCCAAGAGACCATTGTATTGAGAATCAAAAGAGAGAGAGGAAGCCATCTAGCTACTGCCTATGGACCCGTAGGTCTATGGTGGACTACTCACGCATCATCGGAGAAGCACCCATGAAGACGGTGCACCCCTCCGTGATGGTGTTAGATTGGATCTCGCAGTTCTAGAACTTGCGGCGGCTAGAATTGTGTTTCGTCGACTCCTCTAGGGTTTTCTGAATATTTGAGAATTTATAGAGGCGATAGTTGGTGGAGGTGGTCCCGAGGTGGGCACCACCCACCAGGCCGTGCCAGGGGCCTCTAGTGCGCCCTGGTGGGTGTTCCCCACCTCGGGCCTCCTCTCTGGCACTTGTCTGGCCCATCTGGTGTCCTCTGGTCCAAAAAAATTCTCCAAAAAATTCCACGGTGTTTGGGCTTCGTTTGGTACTGGTTTTATGCGAAGTAAAAAACAAGCAAAAATAGCAACTGGCACTTTGGCACTATGTCAATAGGTTAGTCCCAAAAAATGATATAAAGTTGCTATAAAATGATTGTAAAACATCCAAGATGGATAATATAATAGCATGGAACAAGCAAACATTATAGATACGTTGGAGACGTATCGGGGTCTAGCTGGGCTCCGATGGACGCTGTTTTGTTGGGGTCCGTTGGATGGATCTGGAATTTGATGATCTCGTCCGCAAGCTTGAAGGAAGTAGACTTTGGCCATTTGCCGAGGACCATGTCTTCCTTTTCCATGATGGAGCGGAGCGTGGTTAGCTCTTCTGCGGCGAGAGTCTCGGCTAGTACCTCGAGGGCGAGGGATGTTGTTTTATTCTCAGCCCAGAGAGCTCTATTGGGGTCACTGATGATTGTAAGCACGCCGTTGGGTCCTGGCATTTTAAGTTTCATATACCCGTAATGTGGTATTGCCTGAAATCTCGTGAAGGCGTCACGTCCTAGGAGGGCGTGGTAGCCGTTGTGAATGGGCACAATGTGGAAATGGAGTTCTTTGGATCTCTAGTTTTCGGGTGAGCAGAACACTACATCGAGTGAAACTCGTCTGGTACAACGTGCTTCTCTTCCCGGGACAATCCCTCAGAAGGTGGTGTTGCTGCGTTCGATGCATGATTTATCGAACTACAGTTTATCCAACGTGGCCTCGTAGATGAGGTTTAGGCCACTGCCGCCGTCCATTAATACTTTGTTCAGCCTGAACCCGTCTACTATGGGGTTTAAAACCAGGGCGGCAGGTGTTCGGTCTATGTTGGATATCGGTTGGTCTGCTTCACCGAAAGTAATTGGAGTATCAGTCCATGAGTTTGCTGCCGCCACATGGTGAATATGGTGGAGCTCTCAAAGGGCCCTTTTTCGTTGGTTTTGCAAAGAGAACGTTTCGTAGATCGTTAGGATCTCCGTGTTATGCTCGGGTGGCACTGTCGACCTATTGTTCGGAATTGGAGTCTTAAGTATGCTTTATCCACTCTTCGTGACTTGCCTGACAACCCTGCATTCCAGAAGGCTGTGGGTCGGGTCTGTGTTTAGCAGGACTGAGTGTATTGGGCATGGTCTTTCCAGTAGTCCGTCGAGGACCGTTCAAATGCATGTCTGGGTTTTGTTCCTTTTCTCGGCGGGCTCGGGTGTGGCCGGCTGTCGCTGGAGTGCGCGTCTTCTCCGGATTCCTTTATGTTGTTCGGACTGGAATGACTCTATGCTCAATCACTGTATTTGCCAAGTGCTCTCCATGGCGCAATATTTGTGCACCATGTGTGACAGTTCGGCGAAGGTATGAATTCGGCACCGGGCTAGGGCGTTAAGGATTCCTTCATCATGACAGTTGTGTTGGAAGGCGTTGATCATGTCCAGTTCATTGCTGCATCTTGCCGTATTATTCTTGAGAAGGAATCTGGCCCAGAAGTGATGGATTGATTCCCCCGGACGCTGTTTGACCTCTTGCGGGCCCGTTGAGCCACACTCTCCAGCGTCTCTCAAATTGTGCCCGAGTTGGGTGGTGGGCGGGGAAGAATTTCGTATTCCTCCCGGATGTGAATCCATGACTTCGGCGGTCGCCTCCCGTGTTCCGATGGGGTCTAACGTGGCTGGCTCGAGGTCCAAGGCCTCAATAGGACTCAACAGCACTGGTTCCGATTTATGTGCTGATTGAATCTCGGGGCGAACTCCTTCAGGGCTCCCAGAAGGGCGCGAGTGATCGGCGACTGGGGTGTAAACCATTCTTAGCACCGGCGGCTGGAGCGGATGACCCTTAGCTGGACACTCGATGGTGGCGACCAAATGCGTGATGGGTGGGGTGTGGATTTCCCGGTCATCGGATCTAAGTCTGACCCGATCATAGATCGTAGCCTGGTCGTCGACCATGCTCTTGGCTTGGATCTGACCGAGTAGCCTGCGCAAGAGCGGGTTCTCGACAGGATCTTCGTTGTTCAAATACTGAAGTCAGTCCGCGACGCTATTCCCCCGGGATTGTTTGAAGACGTCCCTGGGTTAAGTTCGGCTGGGGAAGGTCGGGGCGTGCCAGCCGGGCCGGGCTTGAGGGCCGGACCGGGGATGGTGACCATCCTGGAATCGGGGCCTGTGAGTCCCGAATCCCAAGCCTTAGGACCCGAGGGCTATGCAAAAATAGCCAGGGCTTTTGTGGGCACTAGGTTCCACTGGGGGTCGGTCGTGAACTCGAGGCTCCCGAAGCTGAATTCCTGACCAGGGGTGAAACCTTCGACCCGACCGAGGGGGCTGGTCGGATCGGTGTAATGATCGATGCCATCGAACGTGATAACCTGCTCGGGGAGTGGGATGCCCCTGCCGCAGATCACTTCGCCGATGATTAGATGCCCCATCGACCTTTCTGGCAGTCTCACATCGGAACTCTCAATGAAAGCACCAATGTCGGTGTCAAAACCGGCAGATCTCGGGTAGGGGGTCCCGAGCTATGGACCTTAGATCGATGGGTAACGGGGAATGAAGGAGACAGTATTTACCCAAGTTCGGGCCCTCATGAGGAGGTAAAACCCTACGTCCTACTTGATTGTATTGATGTGTATGGAGATTACATAGTTGATCTACCTCGAGATCGTCTAAGCTAAACCCTAGATGAGTTCACCTGTCCTTTAAGAATGGGGATCCTCCGGTTTATATAGATACCTGGGGTCCCTAGTGTTACATACAACCGACCTTTTACAAGGGATAGATACACAGATCCTATCTTCGGAACATGGAAGCCCCGACATTCTTCACAGCTTTCCTTCCTGAATACGGGATCGTTCACAGTTCGGTCTTCAGCAGATCGACCCGACAAATCAGCCCACGAGGAATGAGCAGACGGCTCGAGGACCTCTTAGTCCCGGACTCCCTCAAGGGCCGTTATAGTATTTAGGAACTTTGCAGCAGACGGCAAAGACTATACGAACGGCATCCACGCCATCCGGTTGACCTAAACCCTCCCGGTTCTTTGTTGTCTGCTTTCTGGCTCTTTGTCGTCAGCTAGCAGATGGCAAATAATCAGCTGATGGCACAGATACTCTTTGCCATCAGTCCCCTCTTTGCTGTCAGTATTTGGAAAGCTGACGGCAAAGACGGCAAAGACTGGGCTGATGGCAAATTCAGTAATTCCAGTAGTGTAGGTGGAAGATTTTTCAGCCACGTTCGAGCCTGCCCTTCCAACATCATTGTCAAATACTTCGCGCACACCGCATCACTAACATCGAACATATCCATGGCTAACTCGTAAATTTTGATCCATGCTGCCGGCTCGAGATCTGCTGTATAGTTTGGCACCTTGCGAGGCCCTTTGAAGTCCATAGGCATAGGCTCACTGCGAAGAGCCGGAGACAAACAAGGGATGCCGATCGTCCTGTTGTTGATTCTAGCCCCTAGCGTCGCTGACTGTAGGTTTGCCATAGTCTGGTGAGTCACCCGAGCTGCTGCTTCCACATCCACCTGGCACATTGCTCTTGCTGTGTCAACCACCGCTTGAGCTTCTGGTAGCTCTGGCCAGACTGGAGAGATCTGAGGTTGCTGCATGCGCCTGCTGCTCGAAACAGCCAGAGATTCTACATGGCGACTCTTGCTGCGACTGGCGTAAGGGGTGGAGTGCATCCGGTCTTGGTTATGAGAGTACTGCGCTTGTTGCACCACGACTGTATTTAGCATATCTATGGCATTCCGTGCCTCAATCTCCAATAGGGTGTTCCCGTGGATGGGAAGTGCTTCCAAATTACGGGTTGCCGCAAACATGTTGTCGACTGGGTTGGAGAAGTGACTCTGCGGCATCCGAAAGCATTGAGTTGGTGATTGAGCTAGCGAAGGCTGAGCCAGTTTCGTCTGTTGGCCCGCGTGACGAGGCGGATCTTCGCGCGGCTGTCCGGCTCCTAGTGTCTGCTGCGGGGTAGTGAATAATCGCAACGGCTCGAGGTTTAACGGCAGCCGGCTCTGATGTCTCCTCTAGTAAACCGCCTCAGAGGCATCCCGGTGAAGTCCTAACTACCAAACCTCGGCCTTCAACGCTCCGATTCGTTATGGATATGAGACTGTAATTCCGCCATCCGGGCATTTTTGGCGTCGATTTCCCCCTGGACCTTAGCCATCTCCGCGCGAAGCTTTACCAACGCCACATTACACTCCTCCTGTTGTTCTGTTGTAACATGATTCTCCAAAAGTTTGGCCATCACAGCCATTCAATCACTCATCTCTTGAGCCGCTGTCTTGCCTGACCCGCCCGCGCCGTTTGTGGCTCCTGCCGCCGATGGATCTTGAGACTCCGCGGTTCCCGCCATGTAGATGGTTACCTGTCGAGGCGGCTCAGGTGACTCCTAGGCGGCTTCTGCTTTCGAACATTCCCCCAAGTCTCCCATCATAGAGAGGACAAATTGATTCAGTATCTCCCATGGATGACTCGCCATCGGAGTTGACGGGGGTGTCCTCGCTACCTGTCGGCTCATCCGGAAGGTTGACTCCTTGGGTGTAACCGACGAAGATGTGATGTCGAACGGCTTGATGTCGGTCGGGTCGGGCGTGCCGAGCCGGCTCGACGATGTCGGTTCAGATGTCCGGCATGGGTACTGACGCACCGATCTTAATGATGAAGACGTGGATCTTGCCGAAGGGGACCCGGTACCTGGACTCGACTGAGTCGGCCTCGGGGCTCCAGCCCGAATTGTCGATGTAGGGGTTGCCGCGGCAGCTCTTGGTCATCTGACCAACCACGTAGATCCCGAACACTGGAAGAGCTCCCTCCGAAAACTCAACTCCACCGTGCGAGGGCCTCACGGTGGGTGCCAACTGTTGTGGTTTTGTCATGGTAGATGTCCTCATAGGAGAACTTAGGTGTGAGTCCATCGCCGCTGTGTGGCAACTCGGAGGGGTTGGTCGGGAATGAGAGACGAGTTTACCTAGGTTTGGCCCCTCAGATGGAGGTAAAAGCCTACATCCTGCTTTGTATGTATATTGATGATGATCTCGATTACAAGGGTGCGGAATCGCTAACCTAGCTCTTGATGACCCACAAGTATAGGGGATCAATCGTAGTCCTTTCGATAAGTAAGAGTGTCGAACCCAACGAGGACCAGAAGGAAATGATAAGCAGTTTTCAGCAAGGTATTTTCTGCAAGTGTTGTAAGTAACTGTGATAGATAGTCTTGTAGCAAGATAATTCGTAACCAGTGACAAGTAATAATAGTAACAATGGTGCAGCAAGGTAGCCCAATCCTTTTTGTAGCAAAGCACGGGTCTGAAAGTACTCTTACATCAAGCAAGTGCTCTCGAGGACACATGTGAATTTCTGTCTCGTCATGTTCATCATGTTGTGTTGATTCGCGTTCGCTACTTTGATAATTTGATATGTTTTAGTGCATCTAGTGCCCCTTAGTGATTTTGGTG
Source organism: Elymus sibiricus (assembly GCA_039707655.1). Taxonomy (NCBI): domain Eukaryota; kingdom Viridiplantae; phylum Streptophyta; class Magnoliopsida; order Poales; family Poaceae; genus Elymus; species Elymus sibiricus. The sequence continues at coordinate 144,663,675 of CM077675.1, forward strand.
TATTGAAGAATTATAGGTTAAGGAACTAATATGTTTGTGAGTATGCACAGGTTCTATAATTCGATGAGGAGTTTGCTATATTCGGAGATTATCGACCCCTAAAAATGAATGTCTTTAGCTGAAGACTTTGGTGAAGACTTTGGTATTCTATGAAGACTTTGAAGCTGAAGAATTCGGTGTGACCTTGAAGATATTAACGAGGACTATGAAGCGTGAAGACTTTTGTTTTCGTAATTTCTTTTCCTTTCTTTGAGTCATAGGAAACACCATACTGTTAAAGGGGGCCGAGGTAATACTAAGGAAAATTTCCAACTGATGCTCAACTCAAAAGCCTCAACCTACCCAATCCTTCGAGTGAAGCCTTTGGAAATCTCTTGCGGTTCAGTCAAGTTCTTCAGTGACAGAGACGATGTTCTTCTGGTCTCCGAGGAAATGGGTCTGACTGAGGAGTTAGGATTTCGCCAGTGCGAATTGCCTACAGTGAGGACTATGATAAGCCCTGAGGAATTTGACAGCTCAAATTCCGACCGTTGCTGTTCTTAGCGCCAGCTGTTCCCAATCATATTATCCACATAACGGTCATATCATTGGGGGCATTTATGTCTTATCATGTCAGGTTGCACCCTGGCTATAAATAGCCGCCCCCCACAACCACTAGCTGGTTGGCTGCTCCGAGAGAGAACTTGACACTTTTCATTTGAGAGCAACCCATCCTCCGAGGACTTTGAGAGAAAATCATTAGTGAGGAAAAACCTGTCCTCCGAAAACTTTGATAGAATATCATCAGTGAAGAAAAACCCCTCCAAAACCAAACCACCAAACCCATAGTGATTGAGCATCACTGAAGAGATTGTTCCTGTGTGGAACCGACACTTTTTACCTTTGAAGATTGTGTATCTTCCAGACGGGTAGGCGTCATGGTCTAGTGCATCCTGCAATCAATTGGGGTTCGCCGGGTGACCATGGTCTACAGCATCCAGCAGTGAATTGTGGATCGCCGGGTGACCAGTTTGTGAGGGTTTTGGAAGTCTACCCTGAAGACTTACCACGAGTGTTGGGCGAGGTCTGTGTGACCTTAGCTCAAGGAGAATACGGTAAGGACTGTGTGTCCTGGGACTGTGTGTCCTTTGGTTTAAATACCAAGCCGCTCCGAACCAGATGTACAACTATCACAGCAGTTGGAACTGGGTCATCAAATCTTCGTCTTCACCGAGCTACCTGGTTCCATTTCCTCAATCTTCTATTTCCTCGAATACTTGTTGATGAAATTGATCGTTACTGTTTGAAGAATTTGACTGAAGACTTTCTCAAATTCCTCATCTCAATTTCTTCAGTCACCTTGTTCTTCACCTGCTTATCCTATTTCACGCTACATGTAATCTGTGCATGTTCTATTTCATCATGATGACTATGCTCTTGCTCTGTTTCACATTCACTTGAGTACTTATTCCGCTGCTAGTAGTTCATCACATTTCAAATTCCTCAAGTTGAAATTCCTCAGTGATGAATTTGTAAAAATCACCTATTCACCCCCCTCTAGTCGATATAACGCACTTTCAATTGGTATCAGAGCAAGGTACTCCCTTGTTCTGTGTGATTTTGGTTTAACCACCTGGAGTTTTAGTTATGTTGACTGCAGGTATGATCAAGGTTTCCGCAGGTTGTCCTACCTTCGATGGGATGGACTACCCCTACTGGAAGAACAAGATGCACATGCATCTTGAGGCAATGGACAACGATCTCTGGTATGTTGTGGAAAATGGTATTCCCTCTATCACTCCCACCATCAATGCTGCTGATGTGAAGAGATTCAAGCAACTCGACTCTCAAGCGAAGAATATCATATATGGCAATCTGAGCAAGGGTCAGTATGGCAGAGTGAGTGCTTTGGAGACTGTGAAGCTTATCTGGGATAGGCTGTCCAAAGTGAATGAAGGAGTCTCAACTCAGCGTGACTCACGTGTTGATGTTCTTCGCAACCTCTTCAACCACTTCAAAAGACTCGACGATGAGAATTGTCGTGGTTATGTCACAGCAGATGTCCCTGTTAAAGGACTTAGGTTCGAGGCCATCGCTAAGGCGGTGAGCTCGAAGGGGTTGGTCGGAATCGGGAGACAAGAGTTACCCAGGTTCGGCCCCCTGGAAAGAGGTAAAAGTCTACGTCCTACTTTGTGTTGTATTGATTGGGTATCGATTACAAGGGAGCGAGTTCGCTTGACCTATCTCTCGATGAGTTCTTTCGTGGCCTAAGCCGCCCAGGTAACCTGCCTTTATATACACAGGTCAAGGCCCTGGGCTTACAAAAGTCTGGGCCGGGTTATACTTGATAACCGACCTCACCTCTAACTACACATGCCTTGTCTAACAAGCCGCCACCGGCGGCTTACGCCATCGGGTTACATCTTGTTTTCTGGCTCTGGGCCTCCAGGCCCATTGAATAAGCTTATGCTAGGCCTGGTCATTAAGCCGCCAACCGTATGACCCGGCCCCACCTGGGCGGGTCTCACCACGGGGTTATATCCCCAACATTAGTCCCCAGATTTATTTGAACCGGTTCATGTCAATCTCCACATCTTCTGGTTGGCGTGTCTTGCATTCTCTGACAAATCTTCATGACCCGCCGAAAATGAGCAGCGTCGTTTCTGATAAACTTTCATAACCCGTCGTGACGTCATCAGAAAAATCAAAAAAGATTCCCCTGATGTCAGAACGGATCTTTCTTCATTAATATGACCAGCCCGAGAATCGAGGCGCTTTCTTAGTCAGTCATCATCGTGCCTCCTCGATCCCCGCGCCGGACCGTTACTGTTCCATTATATCGCTTTAAATAAGCACGAGGGGCCATTGCTTTCACTTTTGCCCGCCATCACCTTCTTCTTCTTCCTCCGGACGACCGCGCCGCCGAAGCTCACCGCGCCGTTCAGTTCTCACCGTCTTCGTCAACACCGGCCGTTGAATCAACCTGAACGTGTCCAGAACATCGCCGTATCAGCTCGCATCTTTGAGGTTTCATCATTACCATGTATTTCAGATCTGCATTAGTTCCTTTCAAATTTTCCTCGAGTTCATCGAGTTTCTTCATGTTCATCGGATCGTTCTTCGTAGATCAGAGGAAAATACTCTTTTAGGCATCAGAATGCTTTCCAAATCATGCGGTCATCCGCTCAAATAGCATGCCATGCCCATTATAGACCACTGTCTCACTTTAATCTGCACGAAAGCTGCTTGTTCTTCTGCTGGCGTTTTAGGGTTAAGAATATATTTCTTTTTACCTCGCCTGTAGATCTTCAAGCAATAGCTGTAATCGTGGAAACCTGTTTTTCCATACTTAGTAATTTTTCAGCATTCATTGCTATACTTGACCCGCCGTCAGACTGCCGGCTTACACTATCATATTGTGGCTTGCTTCGACGGCTCACCAATTTTAAAGTCACAACGGTCTTGGCCATAACAAGATTTTAATCCGCCATATGTTCATACTTTTCCGCAGTCTTTTTAAGCCGCCGCCATGTCTAAAACCCCATCCACCTGCAACTGGGTAATGTCTGGGGTGACCGATGAATCACTCAAGGACTTTGTTACCATGGGAGTTCTGCCGGCTCAAAATGTCATCCACTGGCGGGTTCCAGGCAACGAGACCACCCCTAAACCCAAAGACGGGGAAGTCATTGTATTCACAGACCATCTTCTTCGTGGCTTCTCCCCGCCCGGGTCTAAATTTTTCTGGGATGTCTTACACGCCTTCAAACTGCACCCCCAAGACATTGGCCCCAATTCTATCACCAATATGTTCCAATTTCAAACCTTCTGTGAAGCCTACCTGCAAGAAGAGCCGTCTGTTGACCTCTTCAAGGAATATTTTTACATCAATCGCCAAACAGAAATGGCAGATGGATTAAGCCTCGAGCTGGGAGGCGTCACTCTTCAGAGGCGGAGGGATGTACTCATCCCAGCAGCATGTATGCCGAGTCACCCCAAGGAATGGAACAAGACTTGGTTCTACTGCCAAGACACTTCACTAGAGGGGGAGAACCCACTGCCGGGTTATCGTCCCTACCGGGTTAGCACGGATACAGAGCTTCCAGACCGGATGTCAGCCGCCGGACGTGCTCAATATGCCTCCACTTTCTCAAAAGTCAGGGCCCTGTTGGCCAACGGGTTGACGGGTGTTGATCTGACCCGCTGCTGGGTTTCTTGGAGGATTCTGCCATTGAGCCGCCGCAGCGCCTTAATGTGCCAATACACTGGTAAAGTGGACGACCCTCAACGCTTCAACCAGACCCCCTTGAAAGACCAGGATCTCAATACTATCGTCAAGTCTTTGCTGGGGGAATCCTTAGCTGCCTGCAGCAAGACGAGTTTGAATCCCTTCTCTGCACTTAACCCGGCTCCGGATGTAAGTCTTCTCATCTTAACCCTCATTTTAATGTTGCACTTGACATACTTTACTAAGCCTTTTCTGCCAATATGCTTTGCCACACGCAGGCCGACTCTTCGTTCTGTAAAAAACTGTTGCCCCCTTCTCTCAAGAAGAAGAACAAGGTCCCCAAGGCAACCAAATCTAAGGCACCCACTCGCAGGAAGAGGCAGTCATCCGAAGATTTATTCGATTTCAATGACTCAGAGGTAGAACTTGACCCCCTTGGCCTTCTCTTTATGCAACTCATTGATGATGATTACTCACTGGAAGAAGCAGAAGCAAGTCATGCTGATGCTGTAGAGGTAACCATTATCTCCTCTGAATCGGAACTTTCACCAGTAAAGAGAGTACGGCGGGCTGTACGGAAGATAAAATGTTCTCGTCCTTTTGCTCACTTGGGTCCTAACTTTCTTTTGAAGAAATAGCAAGACGATAGCAGACGTCAGACCCGGAGCACTGGCTCTGGAGAACTTTTAGCCGGCTTACCCAATGAGCCGGCCCCTCGAAAACAGCGCACCGAAGTACTTTCTTATCTTGAATTTATTTCTCCTGTATGCTACCCTTGCAGCTTATCAATATTTAACAATGCTAACCTTTTCAGGACTCGCCTCCTTCTTCCGGCGACTCAACTGCCTCAAAGTTGCCTCCCCTTATCATCAATCAGGGGTAAGTGTTTTTATATCCACTCTTTGTATTAACATTCTATCCTTGCTCATTGATGTGTAATTTCACCTTTGCTCGCATAGCTCAAGCCAAACGGAGGAAAACTGGCGGGTCAGCCGCCACTCCTGATGTTCCGGAGTCGGCAACTCCAAAGCCAAGCATCCCTGAAGTTCATGTTGAGCCATCTGAGACTGCCAAAGATACTCATGAAGAGGCTCCTCAGCACAATGAGCCGGTGGATATGGATATTGAGGCTCCTGAGGCTCACCCAGAAACTGATCCTAAGCCGTCCAGCCCCTAGCCGACAACTGAAAAGGTGGCTTCTCATGAAGAAGTTACTATTACTAGGGCGGCTTACAAATCTCCAGCTCCTTCCAAGATATTATCCAAGCATACCAGCGAGGACGAGGCGGCTCATCTCAAGGAAGGGAAGATGCAATTTGACCTCCCTAACCTCGAAAAGCTTACCGCTGAAGAGTTACACGCTGGCTATCTGAGTCGTCTGTCTGCAAGCCAGGACATGGAGGCCAACTTGGTTGGCATGATGAAGAAGAAATACGAGGTACTTCACTTCCCTTACCTCTTCATATATATACTTATGCAGCCCCCAAGAGCCGGTTGACCTCTCAAAAGGTCAGCTGGGTCTTCCATACGTTGCAAACCTTTGAAGAATCACCTTGCAGCCCTCAAGGGCCGGTTAATTATCTTAGTAATAAGCCGGCACTTAACCATGGATTAAGAGCCAATTGTAGCCCCCAAGGGCCGGGTCATGATGCCAATAATGAACCGGCACTCAATCATATATTAAGAGCCAAGTGTAGCCCCCAAGGGCCGTGTCATTATGCCAATAATGAGCCGGTTCTATAAGAAAGAGCTGAGATACAATAGCCCCCAAGTGTCAAGTATATTGCTTGCAATCTGCTTGGGACTTGTAACAATTTTTGCCGAATTTTGACAAGAATCGGTATAAGCCGGACAGGCGGGTTAAAACTAGCAACCTTGCTCTATTATGACTAGTCCTTGTGCAGGAATCTTTGAATGCCGCTGAGTCGGCCATGTCAGACCTGCAGGAGAATCTGGCACTACAATAGAATGGCCGAGCAGAAACTGATGCCAAGTATCAAATTGCCTTGACGGAGCTGGACGTTATCAAGGCTGAGCTCAAGTCCTTCAAAAAAGCCGCTGAATCGAGCCAAACCACCCTGACCAAGCACGCTGAAGATGCAGAAAGCCGGCTTAAAATGGTGACTGACGAGCTGAGCACTCTGAAAGGCCAGATATCCCGTATGATTGGAGCTGTGTTTGGTAAGTATTCTTAACCTTCAATTATATACAAAATACTTGTCGAGAATCATCTCTAGCGGCTTATAAGTTTTGACTTGCTTGTAGATGAACAGAGCCGCCAACTGTCAGATAATAGCCTATTGAAACTCAAAGATTTATACTCACTTTCTGAACAACTCTATGCTGGGTCACTTTTCACTTTTAAAGCTGTGATGACTGAAAAGGGTGTGCCAAAGCTTATGAAGGGCATGCTAGAAGTCCTCTCTGTTGGAAATATGCCCTAGAGGCAATAATTAATTGGTTATTATTATATTTCCTTGTTCATGATAATCGTTTATTATCCATGCTATAATTGTATTGATTGGAAACACCGATACATGTGTGGATACATAGACAACACTGTGTCCCTAGTATGCCTCTAGTAGACTAGCTTGTTGAACAAAGATGGTCAAGGTTTCCTAGCCATAGACATGAGATGTCATTTGATAACGGGATCACATCATTAGGAGAATGATGTGATGGACAAGACCCAAACTATAAACATAGCATCTGATCGTGTCAGTTTATTGCTATAATTTCTGCATGTCAAGTATCTGTTCCTATGACCATGAGATCATGCAACTCACTGACACCGGAGGAATACCTTGTGTGTATCAAACGTCACGATGTAACTGGGTGAATATAAAGATGCTCTACAGGTATCTCCGAGGGTGTCTATTGAGTGGACATGGATCAAGACTGGGATTTGTTACTCCGTATGACGGAGAGGTATCTCAGGGCCCACTCGGTAATACAACATCACAATAAGCCTTGCAAGCAATGTGACTAAGTGTTAGCCACGGGATCTTGCATTACGAAACGAGTAAATAGAATTGCCGGTAACGAGATTGAACTAGGTATAGAGATACTGACGATCGAATCTTGGGCAAGTAACATACCGAAGAACAAAGGGAACAGCATACGGGATTAACTGAATCCTTGACATAGAGGTTCAACCGATAAAGATCTTCATAGAATATGTAGGAACCAATATGGGCATCCAGGTTCCGCTATTGGTTATTGACCATAGAGGTGTCTCGGTCATGTCTACATAGTTCTCGAACCCGCAGGGTCTGCACACTTAAGGTTCGGTGACGTTTTGGTATAGTAGAGTTATGTATGGTGGTGACCGAAGGTTGTTCAGAGTCCCATATGAGATCCTAGACATCACGAGGAGCTCCGGAATGGTCTGGAGGTAAAGATTGATATATAGGAAGTCCTGTTTTGGTCACCGGAAAAGTTTTGGGTACTTCGGTAGTGTACCGGGAGTGCCGGGAGGGTACCGCGGGCCATCGGGAGGGGTGTCTCAACCCAAAGGACCTCATGGGCTGTGGGAGGAGTCAAACCAGCCCCTAGTGGGCTGGCCGAACCCCCCACTAAGGCCCATGTGGCTAGGGGTGGGAAAAACCCAAAGGTGGAAAGGTGGAAAGGGTTTCCAAGTGGAGAGGAGGAATCCAACTCCTAGTAGGATTGGAGTAGGACTCCTCCACCTCCTATTTCGGCCAACCCTTGAGGGTTTGAGGCTGCCTCCTCCCCTCCCTCCCTCCTATATATACTAGAGGATTTAGTGGGGAGAGCTAACCCTAATTGCCATGTGCTCCCTCTACTTCCTCTAGATCATTTTCTCCTTTAGTCTAGTTTCGGCGGTGCTTAGGCGAAGCCCTCCGGAATAGTTTCACCACCATCGCCGCCGCGCCGTCGCGCTGCCGGAGAACTCATCTACCTCTCCGCTCCCTCTTGCTGGATCAAGAAGGCGGAGATCGTCATCGAGCTGTACGTGTGCTGAACACGGAGGTGCCGTCCGTTCGGCACTAGATCGGAAGGACCGTGATCAGGATCGCGAGACGGTTTGTGATTTGATCGCGGGACGGATCATGATGGGATCGCGGGACGGATCGTGATTGGATCACGAGACGGATCGTGATTGGATCGCGGGACGCTCGGTGATTTGGATCGCGAAGATGTTCAAATACATCAACCGAGTTTCTTAACGCTTCCCGCTTAGCGATCTACAAGGGTATGTAGATCCACTCTCCCTCTCATTGATGCTCATCACCATGGATAGATCTTGCGTGTGCGTAGGAAATTTTTTGTTTCCCATGCAACTGTCACACCGTGTGTTTTGCCTCATGACTAAGCTATCATCACTCAAAAATCAGGGCCAATTAAAACTTTTTGTGTGCCTCTGACGCTTGACATGATTGCTGATTGTTTGATTGTTTGCATGTGCTCTATATTCATAAAAGTTCCTCCTACCCTCAAGAACTCTTTTCCTTGATCCAAACTCTTGTGCAATGATCATACCATGTGTATAGGACCTAAAACTATTCTTATAAAATATTATTTTGGCCAAAAAGCATTTATTCAATTTAGGTTTTCCAAAACCCCTAAATTGATGTTTGTACTACAAGTCCTCAAATTGGGTGGGTTGTTTTCCCAAAGGATTTATTTGGCACCTACTATATATATAACTCCCCAAAACCACAAAATATTATTTTTAAGGATAATTTTCTTATTTTATTTAAAGGCTTTTTCTGAAGGTCAGAAATGGTCTTTTATAGGGGAAAATTATTTTTATGCTTTCAAAATATTTAAGAAAATTTAGGGAAACTCAGTGGACATATATTTTTCCATATATAGGAGTTTCAACACATGGTCATGTTCAAAATATTGGACAAAACCATCCAAAACCCTTTCTGCCTATTTCCTTTATTTGAAATATTTCTATATGAAATATTCTCAAGTAAATCCAGGAAAATTCCATCAAGTCACACATGCTATATGTGATGATCTTGCAAAGTTCCATCTCAATCACAATTGTTTTGGTTCACAAAAATATTCCAAAACCATCTCTGTCCAGAATCAAATTTGAAAAACTTTACATTGTGAAGTTTCTTATTTTCACCCCAAACTTTGTGGGCATACTCTAATACCCAAATAATGATGCTACACCAAGTGGTGCATCAAGGAGATTAGTTTAGCCTAACTTACAGAAACCTGATTCTGTTGATTCCTAGGGTTCACAAAGTTTGCATTATCAACTTTCTTCATTTGAGCTGAAAACTTGTGATCAGGACCAAATGAACTTACCATTTAACCCTGGTAAATATCAAGGTCATAGGATTCTTCTACCTAGCCCAAGCACAGCACAAACACCTTCTGGTAGATTGGTAAAACTACTGTTTTGACCCCTTTCTCCATTCTCCTTGCTCTCAAATTTTTACCACAGTCACTCACATACCTCTTTTACCTCCAGTAAGTAAGACATGGCCTCAGCTCAATTATTGGTGGGTAAAACCCCCCATTTTTACTGTTTGGACAGCCTTGGCATGCCCTTTCTTCCTCTCTCCCATCATTCTATGCATGCAACTGCCCCCAAGTTTTACCACAACACCTCTCGCATGTTAATGCATCCTTACATGTCCAGAGATAGCATGCTTATGTGAAATATATGAGCAAATCATTCAAATCTAGTTTATGGCACTAAGTGTAACTTTGTACTACAAGTACCGTGCCCTCTCATCTCCCTGAGCTAAAAATTTGTGGCAATGTAGTCCTTGAATACCTAGGGCTACTAGACAAGGTTTTACCCATAATTCCTTACAGTAAAGTCCCAATAGATCAACCCCAAGTCTGCTGCTACTAACTTACCCTTAGTAGAAACTACTTCTACCTAGCTCGATATCCTTCCAAACCTCACCAGAACCTTCGACCAAACATGCCTCACACGTTAGACAATGTTTCCCGACCAAATAGTCACCCTGGACAGGCCCTTGCGTGGTGACCACGCTGTGGGCATGCAGCAACGGCGCTCTGCCACTTGAGCTTGTCCTGTTGCTCGCGTCCGACCTCGACAGAGCACCAAAACGCGCCAGGGAATCCACCTTGACCTCCCACGCCTCTCCATGACACCAGCAAACCTCCAAGGATAGCTCTGGCACGCATGCTCCCCATGCCGAGCGAATCCGAGGTGCACCCGAGCTCCTCCGTCTCTGCTTCCCCTATTTCTACCCTCCTCGAGCGACCCCTCGTGCGCATTGCACACCCCTAGCCCCGAGGAGCCCCCTTGGCAACATGTTAGAGCTCCCGAGCTCCACTTCCTCCTCAATGGCCACCATGTTGCCGTTCAGGCCCCGACCGAATTGACGACGTCTCAGCCTCCTCCCTTCCATTGAGGCACACCAGAGCCCCCCCAGCGCCACCACACTCCTTCCCCATGCCCCTTTTTCTCTCCCTAACGGCCAGAACGCCATCCCCCATGGCCACCGTGGCCGGCCTCCGCTGCTGCCAAGTCCCCGCCTTCCGCAGCACTCCCCTATGTAATCCGGGCCCCCAGGCAGAAGCAGCTCTCCTCCCGGAGCACTCCGGTAGCCAGAGCCCCGCCGGAGGCAGCCCGAGCCGCCGGGGAGACGCCGGCGAAGCCCTCTGTCCCGCCTCCCCTGTCTCTCCCTGACTCGGGCGGGAGGGAGGAGAAGGTCCCGAGAGGCGGCCCCCACCTGTCGGCGAGCCAGAGGCCGGGGCCCCGTTTTAAGTGGAGACGCCCTTCGCTTGCCACGTCTCTCTGCGAAGGAGGCGTACTCCTCGGGAGTACGCCTTCAACGTCACCGGCTCCCGCACGGCTAAGGCAAATGGGCCGGCCCGGTTATCTATCCTACGCCCTGTGTGCACTATAGCAACTAGGTATAACCCTTTTTCTTTTTCTTTTTCCAGAAATTGTTAAATTCATAGTTTCATCATATGAACTCCAAATTGGATGATTCAAGTTCCTGCAGGTTCCTAAAGTCTTGACCTAACCAAATATGTGCATTGCACATTTTTCCTGCAAACTTTTCTGTATAGTTCAAATTCAAATTTGAATTTGAACTATGAAATGCACCACTTGTAAAATAGCTAAAGCTCTCATATCAACTCCAAACGGAGTGATTCAAATTCCTAGGTGGATCTAAATTCATTCTCTAAATTATGAGCATTTTTCCTTACACTTATTCTGCTATGTAAATTAATGGACCATTTCTTCATATATGACCCACTTGTTAAATCTCTAGAATATTCATCCCAACTCCAAATCCAGTGAGGTCACTTTCTAAAATCTTCTAAAGTCATGCCCTAGTTGATGAGTGCATCCACTCATTTTTATAAAAATATTTTTTGAAAACTTCAAATAGGATCATCAATTCATTTATTTTCCACCATTCAAAACTCCCCCTTGACCCACATCCAATAAAACCTCCTTGGTTATTTTTCTCATGACCAGAGGTGTCCAAGAAAAATAAAAACTCCTATCTATAGAGCACTTTTATTTCTCTACTAGTTGTGTTGCTTATTATGATTGTTTCCGGCGATAGTTGACGAAGTAGATGGAATGCTCAGAGTGGACGAGAAGTGTCTGAAGACCTCGAAGACGTTGCTAAGCCAGGCAAGCAGCCGTTTGACCATGACTATGAAACCTTTTATTGCATGGCATATAGCACTTTATTTCGTGATGTTGATCATGTGATGTGGTGACCACTTCGGTGGGATGCCTCCGATACTTCCTTGTTGATACTTGCATCATGCATGACCCTACCTTCTTATGAGGGTTGTGCGGGTGGGAGTTGTTAGGTTGCTAGTAGTGCTACGCAAGTGGGATGGGAATATGCATGGTGATGGAAACAAAAATGGTTTCAAAGACTTTTCGAAAACCCCGTCGGGTGCCACTAATGCCCGAGGGAGATGATGATGAGCTAGGTAACCACTTGATAAAGAAGTGGTGTACCGGAGCAAGTTGTGTGTGTGTTTTCGAAAACGGAGAGATTTAAGATTTGCTGACCGTCCCAACCATACATGTACGACCACGATACCCCTTATGGGATGGGGCTTTGTTGATTACCTTGGTGGGTACTAGCATAGAGCCCGCATTACTAGTGGCGGGAGTGGCGTGGTCACTCTCGATACGGGGTCGTGCCTGGAAGGGCGACCATGCGCTGTCTTTACAGGCACCGGGCACACCGTTGTGTTCCTTCATGGATGGTACTGTGTAGAGCAAGGCTCGTGTTTGTACATCATGAAGACACGGACCAACGAGTGGACTCTTTGTTTAGTATCGCTAGGGGAAAGGCATTGTTCGGGTGCTTAGCTCGGGTATGCATTATACTGCGAGCCGTGGATGACATGGAAGTTCCAATAGTCTTGTGGGTAAAGCGCGCAACTTCTGCAGAGTGTCAAACTATTCGAATAGCCGTGTCCACAGTCATGGACAGTTGGAGGTCCTGCTTAAACTACGTTCGAGGTTTTCATAAACTTGGTGTGTGTGTAAGAAGGAATGACACAAAGGGGATACTTGAGCTAAGTCCGATGACTTGTCATGGTGATGAACATGAGATGTTCAACCCCTGCTTATGATGATAACTGAGACTTGTTCACATGAATACCTGTCAACAGTTGATGCATGCTTACTCAAGGTTACTTGATCATATCATTGCACTTAAATTCAGCTTTCTGCAAAACTTACCTACTTAGTGCTATATCATGCATTGTTATACCTTGTTCCACAACTTGGGTTGCTTGCGAGTACATTCAAAGTACTCATTGGCTTGCCACTGGTTATTTAATTGGCCAGGCATGGAAGAACCGGAATATGGTGAAGAGTTTGTTGGTGACGAACATGCAGACTAGGACGCTTCCCAGTCAGAATGCCTGTAGGTTTAAGGCAGATGGCATGGGTTCACGCTTTCGATCAAGATTTCCGCTTCTTGTTATGTTTAAGTGTTTGGCCCTTGTGGCCCTATCTTTGTAAGACTAGACCTTCATGGTCTTTATTTGTGTAAGACGCTAAATGTGGATGTAAGACTCTTGTTATTCAGCTTCTGTGTCTTCAGTGAGCATTGATCTCTGGGATCACTGTACACGTGCATTCGGTGATCACGACTTATGAGTCGGGGTCCCCACAGAGCTGGTATCAGAGCCATCCTGACTGTAGGAAGCCCTTAGTTAGCATGGATGTTAGTTAGGAAAAAATTGTTTCCCCGGACCCTTCAAAACACTTGCAAAGGCTACCATATTTCTTACCTCTTCTAAGCTTTCAAATAACTTGAAGGATTGTGCCTTAGCACTTCCACCATTTTTCTTTTGGCTCTCCTCATCTACTTTTCAAAACCTTGCAAACGGTCGTTAGTACCCCTGTGCCCCTGACCACTGGATTCTTGAGATCCTGTCAGGACCGGTTTTCCAGGATATTAATTTCCCAGTAAATGGTCCTTGTGCTCACCAGCCCCAGGATTACTGTTAGCTGATGAGACACAATCTTGATACAGAAATTCCAAGCAAATACAAAATCGGAAGTACAAGACCATTGTGGTCTATGAGTACAACAAAAGTTTCTAGTGGTTGATGGCGGAAGCGGTTTGCGGATCATCAGCGTCTATGGGACTCCATTTCGCACAGGAACAGCTGACCTGGATAATTCCTATCTTCGCGTGGCTGCGGTCTCCGTTACCTAGGTTTCGGGGCTGTCGTCAAAGTGCTCCTCTCCAAGCAACAAATCTGGCCAGGACAATAGCCAGGGACAAGCCAGTGAGTACTTTGAATGTACTCACAAACATCATGAACACAGATATAATATAGCAGGTGATAATCATGCACTGACATAATCCACGATCACTTAGTCAGTCACAAAATCAAATCCATGATGTACGCAAGCAGGTCATTCATATTAAACAGGAATAAGCAATCAGAGAATAAAAATAAAATAAACCGATCGGGTGTCTGAAACGACGCGTCGAAAGGATAATAATATAAAGCATGCCTCAGTCGGGCGTCTGAGCGACGCCACATAAAGGGCTTATAAGAAAAGTAAATAACATGCGTGCCACAGTCGGGCGTCTGACGCCACCTAAAGGGCTTATAAGGAAAATAAATAACAAGCATGCCACAGTCGGGCGTCTGAGCGACGCCACATAAAGGGCTTATAAGGAAAATAAATAACAAGCATGCCACAGTCGGGCGTCTGAGCGATGCCACATAAAGGGCTTATAAGAAAAATAAATAACAAGCATGCCACAGTCGGGCATCTGAGCGACGCCACATAAAGGGCTTATAAGGAAAATAAATAACAAGCATGCCACAGTCGGGCGTCTGAGCGACGCCACATAAAGGGCTTATAAGAAAAATAAATAACAAGCATGCCACTGTCGGGCGTCTGAGCGATGCCACATAAAGTGCTTATAAGAATAATAATCACAATGAGTATTCAGGAGGTAGAACCATCCTAGGGACACTCAACAATTCAACAATATAAATGGTTAGTCCACCATAATAATATTTAGAATCATCATTTGTTACACGTCATGATCAGTATTCCGGTTTAGCAGTTTTCCTCCGAAGACCGACACTAAGACCGACACTCGACCCATCCCAGACTGTAGTCCTTAACCGCGGACACGGCTATTCGAATAGATGTAAACTCTGCAGAGGGTGTACTCTTTACCCACGAGTAACGGAGTCCTTTAGTCCACCGGGACTAATTCCGCTTACGGTCTTTGAATTGAAAACACACCTGACCTGCACACACCAGCTTAACTTACCGGTGCCTGGAATCACCCACAACACTCGTTAAGCAAAACTCTAAGTGGGGAGGCTACACCCTCGATTAGCATGGGATCAAATTTATACCGTGCAGTACTAAGGGGTGCCCCCCTCTCGGTCCCAACCGGAAACACCCATGCCCCCGGACTAGGTGGCATGCCTACCGGATGCACCCAGTATCTTCCACCATGGCCTATCTATACGGTGTGTGCCAAGAAAGGGGTTGACAACTTACTGAACCGTACCCTACCTGCAACAGGGACAAGTGGTAGTACGAAACAAGCATGGGGGTTACTGGAGCAAGACTCGATCTATGGTCGACTCAGGAGGTTTATGTGTTCCTTTCATGATTAGCACAACAGATATTTTTCACAGTTTCCAGACAGAATCACCACTCATTACACCCCTTCATGCCTCACTGACCATTCTCGCTCCAACGAGATGTCAGGACCAGGCTCATGTCTACCCAAGACAGAGACTTATCCTGGATTCCTTCCGGTAGGCAAGGGTGGCACAAGGTGGTGACTACTGCCACAAGCATCTCAAGTTCATTAGCAGAAAAAACATCATCATGTATTGCAAGCATGATCACACCTTCACATGAAATAATGCGCATTTCATGTCAACTTGGTGCTGCAGTTTTATTCGTCACATCACACAACAAATATTATACCAGCGGTTCAGAATGCTTGCCTTCAAGGTGTAGAGAGGTAGGATGCACTCCAAAACTTTAGCAAGTTTACTTCTCCTCCATTCCTATTTTAGGAATTACTCTAATTAACACACAATTCAAAAACAGCACATAAAATTGTTTTAAATATTTTTCAATTAAATCCTAAATTAACTAGTTGAAATTTGAGAGAGGTAGGAAAAAGAATCAATTAATTTGGAGTTTTATTTTAAAAGATATAGCCAGTCAAACTTAGGTCAAAGTTCTGTTTTTTAGAAAAAGAAATAAAAGAAAATGCTTCGGTGGTGAATATGCTTCCCCGAAACAGAAAACACATGCTCGAAAATACGCTTACTCGTGCTGAAGGCGTACTCAGGGGCCAGCGCCAGTGGCGGGTGGGCTGGCTCACCGACAGGTGGGACCCACCTGTCGGGTTCATCTCCTTCCTCTACGCGCGTCTGGCCAGAGACAGAGGCAAGTCACGTTGGTGATTGCCGGCGCGATACGGCGCCGTTTTCAATGCCCGAGCTATCCACGTGCTCACGGGAACAGGCCGCGTTGGTTGGAGGGGAGGAGGATACTGGGAAGCTCGAGGTTGAGCAGAGCTTCAACAATGGCGGGAGGTGGTCATGGTCAAGGGGGGGGGATTTCACCTATGGTGGCTCCCGAGCACCATTTAACAGGGGAAGGGCCTCGGGGAGGCATAGGATACCCATTCCAGGCGTCGGAGGAGAGTATGGGGCTTGGGTGGCCTCGAATTTAGCAGGGGGCGGCGGTGGCCGAACTGACCGGAGACGAGGCGAGCGGCCCTCTCTGGTCCCTCTGGTTGCTCTCGGGGGCTCACTAGGGATGAGCGTGCAGTCCCAACTAGCTTTGGGTCCCTATATATAGGCGGCGAAGTCGGTTCGTGGCGACGGCCAAGGATAAGCTTGACGGCTGCTCACTAGGCGACGACTGGCGATGCTAGCTGTGGCTCGGTGCGGCTGCAGCGAGCTTGCGGATGAGACCGCGCTGTGCAAGGGGCAGCTGGCGCTCGAGGGTGGCTCGGGCGGTGCCGACTACGGCAGTCTCAGGTGGCGGCAGTGGCGGCTTGCGGGCGATTCCTGCAGGGAGCCAGGGCGGTCAGGGCGAAGCGGCGGGGTCAGCGGGGACTGCGGGCTAGCGGACGAGCGCCTGTATGAGACCGAACTGCTCCCGTGGTGCGTTGGCATGCGGAGGCCGTCCGGTTACGCGCGCGTGCAAAACGTGGGCTCTGGGCATGCCTAGAGCACGCACGCTACATGCTCGACAGAATGCCAGGGTGGCCTAGAGGGCCAGGACGTCAATGCAAATTAGCATAGCTAGGTTAGTGGTAGCTAGAAGATTAGTGGACATGTTGGTTTGTCCAGAGGGGCAAGTTCACAAAGCAAATATAAAACTATGCCAAAACTATTCATGCACTATAGGTGTTCGACATAATGCCAGAGCCACCTATATAGCTTTGCTAGAGATGCAAATTGGCAGAATGGGGTCTCTTTAGATCCTCAAGAAGATGGTATGGTTAGTTTGACAAAAACAGAAACTAGTTAGTGCAAGCTTTTGAGAAAACCAAATCTGGACAGAAAAGAAAGGCTATTATTGCATGGACCAAATATATTCAAATGGGTCCAATATCCTGGACTTAAGGGTTTGGTAGCAAGTACTAATAGCAGGAAAAATCCCAAGATCACTAGAGCAAAATAAACTAGGGTCACAGTACAAAATACCAAACTGGACCAGAATACAAATGTGGATGGTTTGCTCATCTTTTCCAAAGAACACAAATGGGTTTTTGCATAGAAATGAATTATACACTTCTACTAACATCTCCAAATTTTTATGGAATTTTTAAAGAAATAAATACATAGGTTGTAGTGCAAACCACAAATTGAACCAGATTTGAAAACTTGAGGTAAGGCTCAAAATCTCCAAATGACTAAGAGAGGTTTTTGCATAAAAGTGATGTAGGAACATCACATGTCTTCTACAAATTTTTGTAGAATTTTTAAGTGAAGTTACCAAATGGTTGTAGTGCAAAAAGGGGCTCTCAAAATTATGAGAAACCATTTTAAAAGGAATAAAGCTTAGGAGAATAATTGGAGAAATATTTCCACTGATCATATATAATGAAAATGAAATGCTCTTGAGTAGATACTCAAGTCCAAAAATATTTTAGAAAAGTTTCTACTAGGAGGGAAAACTCCACAACTCAGCAGAAAGGAGTGATCCTGAAATCTGAAGATGATCCAGAAAATAGAAATTTAATTTCCTGGTAAAATTTTAATTTATAAAATATGGTCAAATTTTTGGGGTGTTACAACACTTCCCCCCTTAAGAAAAATCTCGTCCTCGAGATTTGCTAAGGACGTATTTTGCAAAAAAAAATCATTCGTACCACACGGCAATGGTAACATGAAAAACAAAATATTCCACCCACAAGATAGGACGGGGTCACAGTAAAATCGCTGACTAACGTGCAGTTGTGGTGTACGAGCGAGGTAATCGATTATGTGATAAAAGAATGCGCGGTCTTGTATTTAGCATACGTGGCCTGTGAGTCGTATAACGCGAGGGCATGTAAATTGAATTTTTGTTGGAAAACATTTTTCATCGCAGTGGTCTTTTAAGAAAAACCTTACCATGAAATTTGCTATAATAAAAACAATCGATTTTTTTTTCAAATCACAGCAGACAATTGTAACCAACACAATAAACTCATAAAGAAAATTTTAATTCACAACACAGACATCACGACAAGCAGTCAATTGCTACACAGACTGATACAACTACGGCGCTGACGGTTCAGGTAATAATCTATAGGTCATGAGGAAATATTCCCTGCAGTGGGATATATCCTTCGTTTACTGGGAGAGGAAGGGGGACTCACAAAATGCGCCTCTCTTAGTCTGGCCTCAGGGGTCTACTAATAGCGATCTGGGGTTTATCACAACAAGGGTCTAGAAAAATCCCATCTCTTGCTGGGTCAAGCGCTCTCGAGTGATGACATAGTGCACCAGCTTAATTAGCACCGGATCTTTCTCTGCTCAGGTGTAGGGAAAGGATGTAGCCTCTCTGCACTATTCGGGGAAATAATAATACCCACGTTCACTGGCATAGGGTACCATGAATTGAAGAAGGGTAACCGCTCCATAAGCAGCAACCTCTATGGCCATTACTGGAGTGGGCATAGATTTCCCGATGAAGGGAACTTCCGTAGGGTCTTGATTTGGGTTTACCTGCGGGGTGTGCCTGACTGTCCAATATTTCAAGGAGATAAAAGTGATCCTCGATTTGAACAGCTTGTACCGGGATGGTTGGAGAGAACCCATGGTACTGTGGTTAAAATCCCATAATTATTTTAATAAAATTTCCCGGGGTTGCATCTGGGGTCTTTATGTGAATCCCAAGGTGCGGTTTGGACAAATGGTTGTGAAGGCAGTGCACAAGGTGAGGGATGCTTCGTAAGGTCACAGAGTGGCCTCTTGTATAGCATCTGGGCTGTGTGACCTACTGCGGTGTGGGGCAAACATTCCCTTTTATAAAGAAAACGGAGTCTTCCTTCGCACGCTTGCGAATGGGACAACTCAGGTGTCGATCACGGGCGTGTGATCGATGGGCTAGGCTGATAGGTTGGGCACCGACTGCCAAAAGCTGTCGGGGTCACTGTGTGGGCAATCGGGTAGGATAGGCTTGGCTGTGGTGGGGTTAAGGTCTGGTGGGTGGTTTAACGTAGGTTTTCTTGACCCGGCTAAGATAGGATTAGCCAATGGTCAGCCTGGCTCTGATACCAAGGTTGTCAGGACCGGTTTTCCAGGATATTAATTTCCCAGTAAATGGTCCTTGTGCTCACCAGCCCCAGGATTACTGTTAGCTGATAAGACACAATCTTGATACATAAATTCCAAGCAAATACAAAATCGGAAGTACAAGACCATTGTGGTCTATGAGTACAACAAAAGTTTCTAGTGGTTGATGGCGGAAGCAGTTTGCGGATCATCAGCGTCTATGGGACTCCATTTCCCAGAGGAACAGCTGACCTGGATAATTCCTATCTTCGCGTGGCTGCGGTCTTCGTTACCTAGGTTCCGGGGGTGTCGTCAAAGTGCTCCTCTCCAAGCAAGAAATCTGGCCAAGACAATAGCTAGGGACAAGCCAGTGAGTACTTAGAATGTACTCGCAAACATCATGAACACAGATATAATATAGCAGGTGATAATCATGCACTGACATAATCCACGATCACTTCGTCGGTCACAAAATAAAATCCATGATGTACGCAAGCAGGTCATTCATATTAAAAAGGAATAAGCAATCAGAGAATAAAAATAAAATAAACCGATCGGGTGTCTGAAACGACGCCTCGAAAGGATAATAATATAAAGCACGCCTTAGTCGGGCGTCTGAGCGACGCCACATAAAGGGCTTATAAGAAAAGTAAATAACATGCGTGCCACAGTCGGGCGTCTGAGCGACGCCACCTAAAGGGCTTATAAGGAAAATAAATAACAAGCATGCCACAGTCGGGCGTCTGAGCGACGCCACATAAAGGGCTTATAAGGAAAATAAATAACAAGCATGCCACAGTCGGGCGTCTGAGCGACGCCACATAAAGGGCTTATAAGGAAAATAAATAACAAGCATGCCACAGTCGGGCGTCTGAGCGACGCCACATAAAGGGCTTATAAGAAAAATAAATAACAAGCATGCCACAGTCGGGCGTCTGAGCGACGCCACATAAAGGGCTTATAAGGAACATAAATAACAAGCATGCCACAGTCGGGCGTCTGAGCGACGCCACATAAAGGGCTTATAAGAAAAATAAATAACAAGCATGCCACAGTCGGGCGTCTGAGCGACGCCACATAAAGGGCTTATAAGAATGATAATCACAATGAGTATTCAGGAGGTAGAACCATCCCAGGGACACTCAACAATTCAACAATATAAATGGTTAGTCCACCATAATAATATTTAAAATCATCATTTGTTACACGTCATGATCAATATTCCGATTTAGCAGTTTTCCTCCGAAGACCGACACTAAGACCGAAACTCGACCCATCCCAGACTGTAGTCCTTAACCGCGGACACGGCTATTCGAATAGATGTAAACTCTGCAGAGGGTGTACTCTTTACCCACGAGTTACGGATTCCTTTAGTCCACCGGGACTAATTCCGCTTACGGTCTTTGAATTGAAAACACACCTGACCTGCACACACCAGCTTAACTTACCGGTGCCTGGAATCACCCACAACACTCGTTAAGCAAAACTCTAAGTGGGGAGTCTACAACCTCGATTAGCATGGGATCAAATTTATACCGTGCGCTACAAAGGGGTGCCCCCCTCTCGGTCCCAACCAGAAACACCCATGCCCCCGGACCAGGTGGCATGCCTACCGGATGCACCCAGTATCTTCCACCATGGCCTCTATGTACGGTGTGTGCCAAGAAATGGGTTGACAACTTACTGAACCGTACCCTACCTGCGGCAGGGACAAGTGGTAGTACGAAACAAGCATGGGGGTTACTGGAGCAAGACTCGATCTATGGTCGACTCAGGAGGTTTATGTGTTCCCTGCATGATTAGCACAACAGATATTTTTCACAGTTTCCAGACAGAATCACCACTCATTACACCCCTTCATGCCTCACTGACCATTCTCGCTCCAACGAGATGTCAGCACCAAGCTCATGTCTACCCAAGACAGAGACTTATCCTGGTTTCCTTCCGGTAGGCAGGGGTGGCACAAGGTGGTGACTACTGCCACAAGCATCTCAAGTTCATTAGCAGAAAAAACATCATCATGTATTGCAAGCATGATCACACCTTCACATGAAATAACGTGCATTTCATGTCAACTTGGTGCTGCAGTTTTATTCGTCACATCACACAACAAATATTATACCAGGGGTTCAGAATGCTTGCCTTCAAGGTGTAGAGAGGTAGGATGCACTCCAACACTTTAGCAAGTTTACTTCTCCTCCATTCCTATTTTAGGAATTACTCTAATTAACACACAATTCAAAAACAGCACATAAAGTTGTTTTAAATATTTTTAAAATAAATCCTAAAATAAACTAGTTGAAATTTGAGAGAGGTAGGAAAAAGAATCAATTCATTTGGAGTTTTATTTTAAAAGATATAGCCAGTCAAACTTAGGTCAAAGTTTTGTTTTTTAGAAAAAGAAATAAAAGAAAATGCTTCGGTGGTGAATTCGCTTCCCCGAAACAGAAAACACATGCACGAAAATACGCTTACTCATGCTGAAGGCGTACTCAGGGGCCAGCGCCAGTGGCGGCTGGGCTGGCTCACCGACAGGTGGGACCCACCTGTCGGGTTCATCTCCTTCCTCTACGCGCGTCTGGCCAGAGACAGAGGCAAGTCCCGTTGGCGATTGTCGGCGCGATACGGCGCCGTTTTCAACGCCCGAGCTATCCACGTGCTCAGGGGAACAGGCCGCGTTGGTTGGAGGGGGAGGAGGATACTGGGAAGCTCGAGGTTGAGCAGAGCTTCAACAATGGCGGGAGGTGGTCACGGTCAAGGGGGGGGGATTTCACCTATGGTGGCTCCCGAGCACCATTTAACAGGGGAAGGGCCTCAGGGAGGCATAGGATACCCATTCCAGGCGCCGGAGGGGAGTATGGGGCTCGGGTGGCCTCAAATTTAGTAGGGGGCGGCGGTGGCCGAACTGATCGGAGACGAGGCGAGCGGCCCTCTCTGGTCCCTCTGGTTGCTCTCGGGGGCTCACTAGGGATGAGCGTGCAGTCCCAACTAGCTTGGGGTCCCTATATATAGGCGGCGAGGTCGGTTCGTGGCGATGGCCGAGGATAAGCTCGACGGCTGCTCACTAGGCGACGACTGGCGATGCTAGCTGTGGCTCGGTGCGGCTGCAGCGAGCTTGCGGATGAGACCACGCTGTGCAAGGGGCAGTTGGCGCTCGAGGGTGGCTCGGGCGGTGCCGACTACGGCAATCTTAGACGGCGGCAGTGGCGGCTTGCGAGCGATTCCTGCAGGGAGCCAGGGCGCTCAGGGTGAAGCGGCGGGGTCAGCGGGGACTGCGGGCTAGCGGACGAGCGCCTGGATGAGACCGAACTGCTCCCGGGGTGCGCTGGCATGCGGAGGCGGTCCGGTTGCGCGCGCGTGCAAAACGTGCGCTCTGGGTGTGCCCAGAGCACGCACGCTACATGCTCGACAGAATGCCAGGGTGGCCTAGAGGGCCAGGACGTCAATGCAAATTAGCATAGCTAGGTTAGTGGTAGCTAGAAGATTAGTGGACATGTTGGTTTGTCCAGAGGGGCAAGTTCACAAAGCAAATATAAAACTATGCCAAAACTATTCATGCACTATAGGTGTTCGACATAATGCCAGAGCCACCTATATAGCTTTGCTAGAGATGCAAATTGGCAGAATGGGGTCTCTTTAGATCCTCAAGAAGATGGTATGGTTAGTTTGACAAAAACAGAAACTAGTTAGTGCAAGCTTTTGAGAAAACCAAATCTGGACAGAAAAGAAAGGCTATTATTGCATGGACCAAAAATATTCAAATGGGTCCAATATCCTGGACTTAAGGGTTTGATAGCAAGTACTAATAGCAGGAAAAATCCCAAGATCACTAGAGCAAAATAAACTAGGGTCACAGTACAAAATACCAAACTGGACCAGAATACAAATGTGGATGGTTTGCTCATCTTTTCCAAAGAACACAAATGGGTTTTTGCATAGAAATGAATTATACACTTCTACTAACATCTCCAAATTTTTATGGAATTTTTAAATAAATAAATACATAGGTTGTAGTGCAAACCACAAATTGAACCAGATTTGAAAACTTGAGGTAAGGCTCAAAATCTCCAAATGACTAAGAGAGGTTTTTGCATAAAAGTGATGTAGGAACATCACATGTCTTCTACAAATTTTTGTAGAATTTTTAGGTGAAGTTACCAAATGGTTGTAGTGCAAAAAGGGGCTCTCAAAATTATGAGAAACCATTTTAAAAGGAATAAAGCTTAGGAGAATAATTGGAGAAATATTTCCACTGATCATATATAATGAAAATGAAATGCTCTTGAGTAGATACTCAAGTCCGAAAAAAATTTAGAAAAGTTTCTACTAGGAGGGAAAACTCCACAACTCAGCAGAAAGGAGTGATCCTGAAATCTAAAGATGATCCAGAAAATAGAAATTTAATTTCCTGGTAAAATTTTAATTTATAAAATATGGTCAAATTTTTGGGGTGTTACAGATCCTCGTGGGTAACCTGGAAGGAAGCTACCTTGCAAGACATTCACACAAGTTTGATGACACCACGACGAGACGATACCAACGGAAAATATTTTCTCAAGAGATGAAGACATCAAGGCTCGGAAGATGGTGACACCCTCGACACTGCCCCATGATGATGCCACCTCAGCCTACGATTACCAGGGCATAAGATATGCAAGATCATTATATGCATCGCTAATAGAGCAACCTTGTCCTTATCATTGTGGTATCGGCAACCACCGGTGGATGAGAACCTCGCCATTTGGTCCGCCTCACCATAGTGAGTAGGAAAACGGTACTCCTCATTCCCTGCTCTTGGTGTCGATATTATCATCAACGTGACACTATCAACATAAAAGATTGCCTACCTGGAACTCTCAACGTCTCAGAAGACAAGAAGGCATTGCCACGATTATGAAGACACCAGAAGACCCTGTCAACAACAACCATGAGGAATTACCTTCATCGTCAACTCACCAGATGCAAAGTCATCGAAGAATCTCCAGGCCCCAACCTGGATCGTTTCGACAAACAACAACAAGAGACATAGCGGCACCTGAAGAAGACCCAGAAGACTGAGCGGACTCCTCTCCAAGACACGAAGCAAGCACGACTATTGAGTCCGAGAACCCCTAGGGTAGGATAGGTCGTGTATCCCCCATGCAAAGTCGAGTCGGTATGATGGTTCTGATAGAACCATGATGTGTGTTGCTTATTTTTGCTTGTTTAATGTTTGGTGTAAGTCGCATTTTTGCCCTATGCCACAAGTACGCGACTATATCACCCACCTTATCTTGATAAGTGTGTTTTGCCTTTTCGGCACTTGTTTGATTGCACTTGCACTACACCACCCCCTTAGGCACTCTCATCTATGCTACTTTCCCTCTCCCCCTCTCGTCAACTGAAGACCGGCAAGACAAGATGCACCAAGGATCCACCTCAACGGACAGCTAGCGTTGAAGACTATGACTACAACGCACTCAACCAGACGCAACCCCGTAGGGTTAGGCTCTTCCCTCGAGACTGGAAACCCCTCCCCAGAGCAGCCTAGACCTCACAAGCTCCCCCAGCTCAAACCCCTGACAACGTGTTTAGCACACAGATTTGCCAGGGCACCTGTTGAGCTTCAATAGCCCCTTCTTAGCACTGGGTTCATTATGGGACTAGTGATCATAGTGAACAAACACCTTTCATCTTTGAGCTAGCACTTGATCTAATGGTGCCATGGGATAGATCATCTTGAGGATAAATGATTAGTAGACTAATCATTTGACGAGGCTAGAGTAGATATCTTGAGGAAGTGGTTGAGACCCTTTGGTGGATTGCGAGAATTACATGGTGATCAGGAGATTGCTGGATCAAGTTGATAGAGAAGCATAACTTACTTCTCCCTTGAGAAAATTGGATTTAGTAGGAAAATTGTGATCACCAGCTGAGTTTCTTGGAGGAACCAGTAGGAATTCTTAGTGGACATGAGATTTGGATTTAAATAGGTAATCTAAATAGAGTGTTGGTATTAATCAAGACTACATGCTTCGGAGTAATTTGGATTTAGTCCGATGATCTTGATCATGATACCATGTTTCTCGGTGGATGTTAAGTAGAAGGAATCGGATGATGTTAGGGATCTATATAAGCTCGACCTTGGAGTTTAGTTGGTCAGGAGATTGGAAGTTCGTGGATAAATTGTGATAATAGTCCTTGCAATGATATGTGGATTATATGAAATCTAGGAGATTATGAGGGACACCATCAATGCTGGATTTGTAGCAGTAATGGATCATGTAATAGAGGATGACGTTCGTGGATCGATTAAGTTGGATTCGTAGGAAGGAAACAAGATCTTGGATTGGTATATTACGAATTTCCTTAGCATAGTAATGCAGTACCTTAGACCTTGGATAGGTCAATAGGACACTTGGATTTGTAGTGTTGAGATCAAGCTTAGCGGCTTGTATGCTTTCCCGAGGATTTTTACATAGGGAAATAGATGAGTAGCTATAGTATCTGTATGAGAGTATGGGTCGTCCTTCTCTTGGAGCCATGGAGATATGCGTAACATTAGTGCTGATTGGAGACGACTTATATGAGATGATACCCTCAATGCTATAGGGTGATTTTGTTTGGAGAAATAGGAAGGACTATTGGCATCTAAAGGACTGTGCTCGAGGATAAGATGATAGACGTTCACTCACACCCTAAGCTCCTTGAAACCCCGAAGCTTTACCAAGCCACAATATGGTAGGATTATGACCATAGGTCTTGGCTCTAAGTCATTAGACTATGGCCAATACTCCACCTCGACCACCACCAATCCTGCTCAAAAGGAAGGTGTCCATGAAGACCTGTATTAGGTTGGACCACAAACCCGTGGACAAGTGACCACCCGGAACAAACAACCGCCTCTCTCACAAATCCCATGAGCAATGTGTTTATGTGATACTTGGAGAAATATATTGTTATCCTCACGGATAACATACTTATTCACCCAATGAGAGAAAGGACCACCTTAGTCCTGTTTGGACCAGCCCCAGGAACACCAATTACCATGCCTCTCAAGTATAAGGCTCCGCCTTGAAAAGGGTTGGACTACTTAATGTACCCACCCTACAGCAGAAGACATTCCTGCCCAAGCAAGTTGAAGAGCCACTACGATGGAGAAACCACGACGGATAAGAAGAAGCAAGGGAAGTTAACCACCGCTCCCCTACCGACTACATCAACTAGACTATACCAACAACCACCGACGTCCAAGCACGATGAATCCCTTGCACATCGAGAGGATTATAGAGCCCCTTGTCCTAGCAATCACCTAACAGTTCCTGACTAGGAAGGAACCGACAAGTTGATAACAACTCTCACTCCACCACCTTGATGGTGTACGGTGGGCACGACGTCCCTCCTCCTTTTAGATGCCTGGAATGGAGTGGACGACTGTCATGACTTCGTTACCAACCCCTTTTCAGACAATCTAGGGCGTAAACCCTGACTCGATCATGGTGAACCACCTGTCAAAGGTAGTCCACCCCGCTTGCCAAGCCTCAGACCTTGGGGATTGGATGGCTGATCCATACCTTTTGGTAGCCAGCTCATCTAGGAACCTTCGAAGACCTTACCACAAATGGCTACGGAGAGACGAGTAGACCAAACACTCGAAAGCCTACCAGAAACGCGCGTTTGTATCGACGAAGACAAATGGCCGAAGGTGAATGAAGAACATACCTGGACAGCTTACTCAAGCGGAAGGTATCGACAAGAAGCCTACGTTGACACACTTCAACACTCTCAAGGATGAAGACCACCCACGACTGAAGATCACCTGCCTTAAGGGACTCAAGGACTTCCCCGTCAACAAGAAGATACACCAAGACTCGACCCTTCTAGCACGAGACATCTAGATGTCACTAACCAGCATGAGCAACCCCAGAACCAGCCCTCAAATGCACTACCTTGCCACGTATTCTGACTTGGGAATACACACGCATGCCAGGCCCCTGCTAGAACCCCGTTCACCCTTTGACAAAGTCAGCGATGCACTCAAAGACATGTCATCAGGCACTTCAAGATCCAGAAGGACAACCATGCCGGAGCAGAAGCAACATGGAACTTGAAGACTACCTCACCTCTGAATTTCTACATCTTTCCCACGCCTAGCCTAGGAATCTCGATGACGAGATTCTTGTAAGGGGGGTAGGTCTGTCACACCCTGTGTTTTGCCTCATGACTAAGTTATCATGACTCAAAAATCAGGGCCAATTAAAACTTTTTGTGTGCTTCTGATGCTTGACATGATTGCTGATTGTTTGATTGTTTGCTTGTGCTCTATATTCATAAAAGTTCCTCCTACCCTCAAGAACTCGTTTCCTTGATCCAAACTCTTGTCCAATGATCATACCATGTGTATAGGACATAAAACTATTCTTATAAAATATTATTTTGGCCAAAAAGCATTTATTCAATTTAGGTTTTCCAAAACCCCTAAATTGAGGTTTGTACTACAAGTCCTCAAATTGGGTGGGTTGCTTTTCCCAAAGGATTTATTTGGCACCTACTATATATATAACTACCCAAAACCACAAAATATTATTTTTAAGGATAATTTTCTTATTTTATTTAAAGGCTTTTTCTGAAGGTCAGAAATGGTCTTTTATAGGGGAAAATTATTTTTATGCTTTCAAAATATTTAAGAAAATTTAGGGAAACTCAGTGGACATATATTTTTCCATATATAGGAGTTTCAACACATGGTCATGTTCAAAATATTGGACAAAACCCTGCAAAACCCTTTCTGCCTATTTCCTTTATTTGAAATATTTCTATATGAAAGATTCTCAAGTAAATCCAGGAAAATTCCAACAAGTCACACATGCTATATACGATGATCTTGCAAAGTTCCATCTCAATCACAATTGTTTTGGTTCACAAAAATATTCCAAAACCATCTCTGTCCAGAATCAAATTTGAATAACTTTACATTGTGAAGTTTCTTATTTTCACCCCAAACTTTGTGGGCATACTCTAATACCCAAATAATGATGCTACACCAAGTGGTGCATCAAGGAGATTAGTTTAGCCTAACTGGATCTACAGAAACCTGATTCTGTTGATTCCTAGGGTTCACAAAGTTTGCATTATCAACTTTCTTCATTTGAGCTGAAAACATGTGATCAGGACCAAATGAACTTACCATTTAACCCTGGTAAATATCAAGGTCATAGGATTCTTGACCTAGCCCAAGCACAGCACAAACACCTTCTGGTAGATTGGTAAAACTGCTGTTTTGACCCCTTTCTCCATTCTCCTTGCTCTCAAATTTTTACCACAGTCACTCACATACCTCTTTTACCTCCAGTAAGTAAGACATGGCCTCAGCTCAATTATTGGTGGGTAAAACCCCCCATTTTTACTGTTTGGACAGCCTTGGCATGCCCTTTCTTCCTCTCTCCCATCATTCTATGCATGCAACTGCCCCCAAGTTTTACCACAACACCTCTCGCATGTTAATGCATCCTTACATGTCCAGAGATAGCATGCTTATGTGAAATATATGAGCAAATCATTCAAATCTAGTTTATGGCACTAAGTGTAACTTTGTACTACAAGTACCGTACCCTCTCATCTCCCTGAGCTAAAAATTTGTGGCAATGTAGTCCTTGAATACCTAGGGCTACTAGACAAGGTTTTACCCATAATTCCTTACAGTAAAGTCCCAATAGATCAACCCCAAGTCTGCTGCTACTAACTTACCCTTAGTAGAAACTACTTCTACCTAGCCCGATATCCTTCCAAACCTCACCAGAACCTTCGACCAAACATGCCTCACACGTTAGACAATGTTTCCCGACCAAATAGTCACCCTGGACAGGCCCTTGCGTGGTGACCACGCTGTGGGCATGCAGCAACGGCGCTCTGCCACTTGAGCTTGTCCTGTTGCTCGCGTCCGACCTCGACAGAGCACCAAAACGCGCCAGGGAATCCACCTTGACCTCCCACGCCTCTCCATGACACCAGCAAACCTCCAAGGATAGCTCTGGCACGCATGCTCCCCATGCCGAGCGAATCCGAGGTGCACCCGAGCACCTCCGTCTCTGCTTCCCCTATTTCTACCCTCCTCGAGCGACCCCTCGCGCGCATTGCACACCCCTAGCCCCGAGGAGCCCCCTTGGCAACCTGTTAGAGCTCCCAAGCTCCACTTCCTCCTCCATGGCCACCATGTTGCCGTTCAGGCCCAGACCGAATTGACGACGTCTCAGCCTCCTCCCTTCCATTGAGCCACACCAGAGCCCCCCAGCGCCACCACACTCCTTCCCCATGCCCCTTTTTCTCTCCCTAACGGCCAGAATGCCATCCCCCATGGCCACCGTGGCCGGCCTCCGCCGCGGCCTCCGCCGCGGCCAAGTCCCCGCCTTCCGCAACACTCCCCTATGTAATCCGGGCCCCCAGGCAGAAGCAGCTCTCCTCCCGGAGCACTCCGGTAGCCAGAGCCCCGCCGGAGGCAGCCCGAGCCGCCGGGGCGACGCCGGCGAAGCCCTCTGTCCCGCCTCCCCTGTCTCTCCCTGACTCGGGCAGGAGGGAGGAGAAGGTCCCGAGAGGCGGCCCCCACCTGTCGGCGAGCCAGAGGCCGGGGCCCCGTTTTAAGTGGAGACGCCCTTCGCTTGCCACGTCTCTCTGCGAAGGAGGCGTACTCCTCGGGAGTACGCCTTCAACGTCACCGGCTCCCGCACGGCTAAGGCAAATGGGCCGGCCCGGTTATCTATCCTACGCCCTGTGTGCACTATAGCAACTAGGTATAACCCTTTTTCTTTTTCTTTTTCCAGAAATTGTTAAATTCATAGTTTCATCATATGAACTCCAAATTGTATGATTCAAGTTCCTGCAGGTTCCTAAAGTCTTGACCTAACCAAATATGTGCATTGCACATTTTTCCTGCAGCCTTTTCTGTATAGTTCAATTTCAAATTTGAATTTGAACTATGAAATGCACCACTTGTAAAATAGATAAAGCTCTCATATCAACTCCAAATGGAGTGATTCAAATTCCTAGGTGGATCTAAATTCATTCTCTAAATTATGAGCATTTTTCCTTACACTTATTCTGCTATGTAAATTAATGGACCATTTCTTCATATATGACCCACTTGTTAAATCTCTAGAATATTGATCCCAACTCCAAATCCAGTGAGGTCACTTTCTAAAATCTTCTAAAGTCATGCCCTAGTTGATGAGTGCATCCACTCATTTTTATAAAAATATTTTTTGAAAACTTCAAATAGGATCATCAATTCATTCATTTTCCACCATTCAAAACTCCCCCTTGACCCACATCCAATAAAACCTCCTTGGTTATTTTTCTCATGACCAGAGGTGTCCAAGAAAAATAAAAACTCCTATCTATAGAGCACTTTTATTTCTCTGCTTGTTGTGTTGCTTATTATGATTGTTTCCGGCGATAGTTGACGAAGTAGATGGAATGCTCGGAGTGGACGAGAAGCGTGTGAAGACCTCGAAGACGTTGCTAAGCCAGGCAAGCAGCCCTTTGACCATGACTATGAAACCTTTTATTGCATGGCATATAGCACTTTATTTCGTGATGTTGATCATGTGATGTGGTGACCACTTTGGTGGGATGCCTCCGATACTTCCTTGTTGATACTTGCATCATGCATGACCCTACCTTCTTATGAGGGTTGTGCAGGTGGGAGTAGTTAGGTTGCTAGTAGTGCTACGCAAGTGGGATGGGAATATGCATGGTGATGGAAACAAAAATGGTTTCAAAGACTTTTCGAAAACCCCGTCGGGTGCCACTAATGCCCGAGGGAGATGATGATGAGCTAGGTAACCACTTGATAAAGAAGTGGTGTACCGGAGCAAGTTGTGTGTGTGTTTTCGAAAATGGAGAGATTTAAGATTTGCTGACCGTCCCAACCATACATGTACGACCACGATACCCCTTATGGGACCGGGCTTTGTTGATTACCTTGGTGGGTACTAGCATAGACCCCGCATTACTAGTGGCGGGAGTGGCGTGGTCACTCTCGATACGGGGTCGTGCCTGGGTTTGTACATCATGAAGACACGGACCAACAAGTGGACTCTTTGTTTAGTATCGCTAGGGGAAAGGCATTGTTCGGGTGCTTACCTCGGGTATGCATTATACCGCGAGCCGTGGATGACACGGAAGTTCCCCGAGTCTTGTGGGTAAAGCGTGCAACCTCTGCAGAGTGTCAAACTATTTGAATAGCTGTGTCCACTGTCATGGATAGTTGGAGGTCCTGCTTAAACTATGTCCCAGGTTTTCATAAACTTGGTGTGTGTGTAAGAAGGAATGACACAAAGGGGATACTTGAGCTAAGTCCGATGACTTGGCATGGTGATGAACATGAGATGTTCAACCCCTGCTTATGATGCTAACTGAGACTTGTTCACATGAATACCTGTCAACAGTAGATGCAAGCTTACTCAAGGTTACTTGATCATATCATTGCACTTAAATTCAGCTTTCTGCAAAACTTACCTACTTAGTGATATATCATGCATTGTTATACCTTGTTCCATAACTTGGGTTGCTTGCGAGTACATTCAAAGTACTCATTGGCTTGCCGCTGGTTATTTAATTGGCCGAGCATGGAAGAACCGGATTACGGTGAAGAGTTCGTTGGTGATGAACATGCGGACTAGGACGCTTCCCAGTCAGAATGCCTGTAGGTTTAAGGCAGATGGCATGGGTTCACGCTTTCGATCAAGATTTCCGCTGCTTGTTATGTTTAAGTGTTTGGCCCTTGTGGCCCTATCTATGTAAGACTAGACCTTCATGGTCTTTATTTGTGTAAGACGCTAAATGTGGATGTAAGACTCTTGTTATTCAGCTTCTGTGTGTTCAGTGAGCATTGATCTCTGGGATCACTATACACGTGCATTCGGTGATCACGACTTATGAGTCGGGGTCCCCATAGCGACGTTCCCCAACAGTGGTATCAGAGCTAGGTCTATGTGTAGATGAGATCTCGAGTTGAACAGAAATGAGTTTGTGGGCATTGATATTCGGTTTGCTTCCTCCCTTGGTCTTTTCTTGTTTCGGCGGTATTGTGGGATGAAGCAGCCCAGACCAACATTACTCGTATGCTTACAAGAGACCGGTTCCATCAACTGACATGTAACTTCGTTGCATAAAGATGGCTGGCGGGTGTCTGTTTCTCCCACTTTAGTCGGATCGGATTTGACAAAGGTGTCCTTGAGAAGGTTGAATAGCAATTTTTGTATCACCGTTGTGGTTTTTGCGTAGGTAAGAATTGTTTTTGCTAGATACCTGTAGCAGCCACATAAAACTTGAAACAACAATTAGAGGACGTCTAACTTGTTTTTGCAGGGTATGTTGTGATGTGATATGGCCAATTACATCATGAGATATATGTGATGTATGAGATGATCATGTATTGTATAGAATATCATGACTTGCATGTCGATGAGTACGGCAACCGGCAGGAGCCATAGTGTTGTCTTTAATTATTTTTGCCGTTTTGCTTTACTTTATCGCTATGAGTTAGCAATAGTCATGGAAGCAATAGTCGGCGCGACAACCTCATGGCAACACATTGATGGAGATCAAGATGATGGAGATCATGGTGTCATGCCGGTGACGATGGAGATCATGCCGGTGCTTTGGAGATGGAGATCAAAAACACAAATTCATGGCCATATCATGTCACTTATGATTGGCATGTGATGTTAATACTTTTATGCATCTTATTTTGCTTAGGACGACGGTAGCATTATAAGGTGATACCTCACTTAAATTTCAAGATAAATTGTGTTCTCCCCGAGTGTGCACCGTTGCGAAAGGTCGTCGTTTCGAGACACCACGTGATGATCGGGTGTGATAGACTCTACGTTCACATACAATGGGGGCAAGCCAGTGTTGCACGTGCAGAACACTCGGGTTAAACTTGACGAGCCTAGCATGTACAGACATGGCCTCGGAACACAAGAGACCGAAAGGTCGAACATGAGTCATATAGTAGATATGATCAACATGAAGATGTTCACCATTGAAACCACCTCAACTCACGTGATGATCGGACTTGAGTTGGTGAATTTGGATCATGTGACACTCGAATGACCGGAGGGATGTCGATTTGAGTGGGAGTTTTTAAGTAATATGATTAACTAAACTCATTATCATGAACATAGTCAAAATGTCTTTGCAAATTATGTTGTAGATTACTAGCTCGCACTGTAGCTCCCTAGAATTTTTATATGTTCCTAGAGAAATAGAGTTGAAAGATGATGGTAGCAATAATGCGGACTGGGTCCGTGATCTAAGGATTGTCCTCATTGCTGCACAGAAAGCTTATGTCCTTAATGCACCGCTCGGTGCGCCAGCCCCTCTAGCATCGTCTGTAGATGTTGTGAACATCTGACAGGCATGTTTTGATGACTACTTGATAGTTCAGTGCATCATGCATTACGGCTTAGAATTGAGGCTCCAAAACGTTTTGAACGTCACGGAACATATGAGATGTTCTAAGAGCTGAAATTGGGATCTCAGGCTCGTGCCCGTGTTGAGAGGTATGAGATCTCCAACAAGATTCTTTGCCTGCAAGATGCAGGAGAATAGCTCAATCGTTGAGCATGTGCTTGGATTGTCTGGGTACTACAATCGCTTGAATCGAGTGGGAGTTGATCTTTCAGATAAGATAGTGATTGGTATAGTTCTCCAAGTCACTGTCACTAAGCTACTAGAGCTTCGTGATGAACTATAAAATGCCAGGGATGGAAATAATGATCCCTGAGCTATTTGCGATGTTTGACACCGCGAAGGTAGAAATCAAGAAGGAGCATCAAGTGTTGATGGTTAGTAAAACCACTAGTTTCGAGAAGTGCAAGGGAAAGGAGGGAAACTTCATGGATGGCAAGCCAGTTGCTGCTCCAGTGAAGAAACCCAAGGTTGAATCCAAACCCAAGACTAAGTGCTTCTATTATAAGGAGAACGGTCGCTGAAGCGGAACACCCCTGGATACTTGGTAGATAAGAAGGCTGGCAACGTCGACAGAAGTATATTTGATATACGTCTTATTGATGTGTACCTTACTAGTGCTCCTAGTAGCACCTGGGTATTGGATACCGGTTCGGTTGCTAAATGTTAGTAACTCGAAATAAAAGCTACGGAATAAACGGAGACTAGCTAAGGGCGAGGTGACAATGTGTGTTGGAAGTGTTTCCAAGGTTGATGTGATCACCATCGCACGCTCTCTCTACCTTCGGATTAGTAATGAACCTAAATAAATGTTATTTGGTGTTTGCGTTGAGCATGAACATGATTAGATCATGTTTATTGCAATACGGTTGTTCATTTAAGTTAGAGAATAATGGTTATTCTGTTTACATGAATAATACCTTCAATGGTCATCCACCCAATGAGAATGGTTTATTGAATCTTGATCGTAGTGATACACATGTTCATAATATTTATGCCAAAATATACAAAGGTAATAATGATACTACCACATACTTGTGGCACTGCCGCTAAATGTCATATTGGTGTAAAACGCATGAAGAAAATCCATGCTGATGGTTCTTTGGACTCATTCGATTTCAAATCAGTTGAGACATGCGGACCATGCCTCATGGGCAAGATGACTAAGACCCCGTTTTCCGGTATGATGGAGCGGGCAAGTAACTTATTGGAAATGATACATGTTGATGTATTCGGTCCAATGAGTGTTGTAGTGTGTGGTGGATATCGTTATTTTCCTACCTTCACTGATGATTTGAGTAGATATGGGGATATTTACTTAATGAAACACAACTCTGAAACGTTTGAAAAGTTCAAACAAAATCAGAGTGAAGTTTGAGATCATCGTGACAAGGAGATAAAATGTCTACGATATGATCGTGGAGGTAAATACCTGAGTTACGAGTATTGGTATACAATTTAAGACAATGTGGAATTTGTTTCACAGCTCACGCCACCTGGAACACCATAGTATGATGGTGTGTCCGAACGTCGTAGTCGTGCTCTATTGGATATGGTGCGAACTATGATGTCTCTTATCGATTTGCCACTATTGTTTTGGGGTTACGCATTAGAGACAACTACATTCACTTTTCAAGGTGCACCATCTAAATCCGTTGAGATGACACCGTATGAATTTTGGTTTGGCGGAAACCTAAGCTGCCATTTCTTAATGTTTGGGGCTGCGACGCTTATGTGAAAAAGGGTTTTCACCTAATGAGCTCGAACCCAAAGCGGACAAATGCATCTTCATAGAATACCCTAACGTAACAGTTGGGTAAACCTTCTATCTTAGATCCAAGCACAAAGTGTTTGTTGCTAAAACGGGTCCTTTTTCGAGAAAGAGTTTCTCGCGAAAGAATTGAGTGGGAGGAAGATAGAAATTGATGAGGTTGTTGAACCTTTGTTTCAATCAGATAGTAGCGCAGCGCAGAAAGTTGTTTCTGTGGAGCCTACGTTAGTTGAAGAGGAAGTTAATGATGATGATCATGAAGCTTCGGATCAAGTTACTATCGAACCTCGTAGGTCGATAAGGACGTGTACTGCTCCTGAGTGGTACGGCAACCCTGTCTTAGAGGTCATGTTGTTGGACAACGATGAACCTACGAGCTATGGAGAAGCGATGATGGGCCCGGATTCCGAGAAATGGTTAGAGGCCATGCAATCCGAGATGGGATCCATGTAAGAAAACAAAGTATGGGCTTTGGAAGTATTACCTGAAGGGCGAAAGGCCATTCAGAACAAATGGATCTTTAAAAGGAAGACGGACGCGGACGGTAATGTCACCGTCTATAAAGCTCTTCTTGTGGCAAAGGGTTTTTCACAAGTTCAAGGAGTTGACTACGATGAGACTTTCTCACCCGTAGCGATGCTAAAGTCTACTGGAATTATGTTAGCAGTTGCTGCATTTTTCGATTATGAAATCTGGCAAATGGATGTCAAAACATAGTTTCCTTAACGGTATCCATGAGGAAAGGTTGTATGTGATACAACCGGAAGGTTTTGTCAGTTCTAAGGATGCTAAAATATATGCAAGCTCTAGCGATCCTTCTATGGACTGGAGCAAGCATCTTGGAGTTGGAATATATGCTTTGATGAGGTGATCAAAGTTTTTGAGTCTATTCAAAGTTTATGAGAAACTTGTATTTACAATAAAGTGAGTGGGAGCACTATAGAATTTCTGATAAGTATATGTGGATGACATATTGTTGATCGGAAATGATGTAGAATATCTGGAAAGCATAAAGGGTTGTTTGAAAAGGAGTTTTTCAAAGGAAAACCTGGAATGAAGGGCATCTTGACCTATAGAGGTAGATCAAGACGTCTAATAAAACTTTCAATGAGTACATACCTTGACCTATAGAGGTAGATCAAGACGTCTAATAAAACTTTCAATGAGTACATACCTTGACAAGATTTTGAAAGAGTTCAAAATGGATCAGTCAAAGAAAGAGTTCTTGCCTGATTTGTAAGGTGTGGAGTTGAGTGAGACTCAAAGCTCGACCACGGCAGAAGAAAGAGAAAGGACGAAGGTCGTCCCCTATGCCTTATCCATAGGCTCTGTATAGTATGCCATGCTGTGTACCGCACCTGTGTGTGCCTTGCCATGAGTCTGTCAAGGGGTACAGGAGTGATCCAGGAGTGGATCACTGGACAATGGTCAAGATTATCCTTAGTAACTAGAGGACTAAGGAAATATTTCTCGATTATGGAGGTGATAAAGAGTTCATCGTAAAGGGTTACGTCGATGCAAGCTTTAACACCAATCCGGATGACTCTGAGTAGCAGTCCGGATACGTATAGTGGAGCAACCATTTGGAATAGCTCCAAGTGGAGCGTGGTAGCATCTGCAGTATGAAATATAGATTTGCAAAGAACACACGGATCTGAATATTGCAGACCGTTGACTAAAGACCTCTCTCACATGCAAAGCATGATCGAACCCCAGAACTCATTGGGTGTTAGATTCATAACAATGTAAATCACATGGTGATGTGAAGTTGATTATCGACTCTAGTGCAAGTGGGAGACTATTGGAAGTATGCCCTAGAGGCAATAATAAATTGGTTATTATTATATTTCCTTGTTCATGATAATCGTTTATTATCCATGCTATAATTGTATTGATTGGAAACACCGATACATGTGTGGATACATAGACAATACTGTGTCCCTAGTATGCCTCTAGTAGACTAGCTTGTTGATCAGAGATGGTCAAGGTTTCCTAGCCATAGACATGAGATGTCATTTGATAACGGGATCACATCATTAGGAGAATGGTGTGATGGACAAGACCCAAACTATAAACATAGCATATGATCGTGTCAGTTTATTGCTATAGTTTTCTGCATGTCAAGTATATGTTCCTATGACCATGAGATCATGCAACTCACTAACACCGGAGGAATACCTTGTGTGTATCAAACGTCACAACATAACTGGGTGACTATAAAGATGCTCTACAGGTATCTCCAAGGGTGTCTGTTGAGTGGGCATGGATCAAGACTGGGATTTGTTACTCCGTGTGACGGAGTGGTATCTCAGGGCCCACTCGGTAATACAACATCACAATAAGCCTTGCAAGCAGTGTGACTAAGTGTTAGCCACGGGATCTTGTATTATGGAATGAGTAAAGAGACTTGCCGGTAACGAGATTGAACTAGGTATAGAGATACTGACGATCGAATCTCGGGCAAGTAACATACCGAAGAACAAAGGGAACAGCATACGGGATTAACTGAATCCTTGACATAGAGGTTCAACCGATAAAGATCTTCATAGAATATGTAGGAACCAATATGGGTATCTAGGTCCCACTATTGGTTATTGACCGTAGAGGTGTCTCGGTCATGTCTACATAGTTCTCGAACCCGCAGGGTCTGCACACTTAAGGTTCGGTGACGTTTCGGTATAGTAGAGTTATGTATGGTGGTGACCAAAGGTTGTTAGGAGTCCCGGATGAGATCCTGGACGTCACGAGGAGCTGCATAATGGTCCGGAGGTAAAGATTGATATATAGGAAGTCCTGTTTTGGTCACCGGAAAAGTTTCGGGTACTTCGGTAGTGTACCGGGAGTGTCGGGAGGGTACCGGGGGCCATCGGAAGGGGTGTCTCGACCCAAAGGACCTCATGGGCTGTGGGAGGAGTCAAACCAGCCCCTAGTGGGCTGGCCGAACCCCCCACTAAGGCCCATGCGGCTAGGGGTGGGAAAAACCCAAAGGTGGAAAGGTGGAAAGGGTTTCCAAGTGGAGAGGAGGAATCCTACTCCTAGTAGGGTTGGAGTAGGACTCCTCCACCTCCTATTTCGGCCAACCCTTGAGGGTTTGAGGCTGCCTCCTCCCTTCCCTCCCTCCTATATATAATAGAGGATTTAGAGGGGAGAGCTAACCCTAATTGCCACATGCTCCCTCTACTTCCTCTAGATCATTTTCTCCTTTAGTCTAGTTTCGACGGTGCTTAGGCGAAGCCTTGCCGGAATAGTTCCACCACCATCGCCGCCGCGCCATCGCGCTGCCGGAGAACTCATCTACCTCTCCGCTCCCTCTTGCTGGATCAAGAAGGCGGAGATCATCATCGAGCTGTACGTGTGCTGAACACGGAGGTGCCGTCCGTTCGACGTTAGATCGGACGGACCGTGATCAGGATCACGAGACGGTTCATGATTTGATCGCGGGACGGATCATGATGGGATCGCGGGACGGATCGTGATTGGATTGCGAGACGGATCGTGATTGGATCGCGGGACGCTTGGCGATTTGGATCGCGAAGACATTCGACTACATCAACCGTGTTTCTTAATGCTTCCCGCTTAGCGATCTACAATGGTATGTAGATCCACTCTCCCTCTCATAGACGCTCATCACCATGGATATATCTTGCGTGTGCGTAGGAAATTTTTTGTTTCGCATGCAACGTTCCCCAATACTCTCCACCATCCTGCAGCAGAGAGAAGAGCTGAAGAGATCAGCCGCCCGTAAGGGTGCAATGGCTGCTCTGCGCCGGTCGCTGGCTTATGCCCCTGAGCTTAACCCGGCCGAGATGATGGACGGCTTCCCTCAGCTGAAGGATGATGGCTCAGAATTCACTAAAGCTGACTATGTCCATTGTATGAAGGAATCTCGTATTTTAGCAAGCTGGCTGGCCGAACAAGATGACCTGTCATCATATCACGCGGCTTACTCAGAAGACAATAACCGAGTTCGACGGCCCACTTTCGAAGCCAAAAGCTTAATTCCTCAGCGCCGTAAGCATTTCTTCGCTCCTGATGTTGACCCATCTCCGATCATGCATGATGAAGCCCAATTTTAGGCCTTAACACACTACAACTGGGATGTGGACAACCTCCAGATCCAGGAGACCGAAGACCCGGCGCAGGATGACCCGGCGACGAGTTGAAGAGTTGACTTCATATGAAGGTAACCCGTCCCTGTTAACATGCCGGGTTGTAATTTGTTGCAGAAACTTTAAGTCCGCAGATTTTGAGCTCCTTGATAGCCTTGTAATAGCAGTAGGAAAACATTTAACCGCCTGCTCTTGTGCCTTTGATGCACTGTTTAAACTTCTTTCAAACCATATCCCGATGACTTAGCAAACATGTCTTGACATATAATCGTCTGTCTGCCTTGACTCGCCGGGCGGGTTACACTCCATGAGCAATGCCAAGCCGGAATTACCCAAAACATAGATTCTTATCATGAGAGCTCCTGCAAAAAACAAGCAACCATTATATCTCTTGTCCTATAAGCCGGCTTTAAAGGCGCAGCAGGACAAGATAACTCTTGTTTTTTATGATTTTTTTTTTGTATTGTTACCGAAGAAACTAGGCATAAAAGCCTGAAAACCTCGTAAGCCGGCTCTCACATGACATAAATCCGTCGTTTAAACCTTAGCAAGTCCAGGGTCTTTAAAAGATTGACATTGCTAAGAGTTCGAACGGGCCACATAGCGGAGGGATTTCGGCTGACAAGGCGAGTTTATCCTAGCTCACTGTAAGCCGGCTCTCTCGTGACAAAAGCCGCCGTTTAAACCTTGACAAGTTCAGGGTCTTTGTGCAAGAATAACTTCTAAAAAGTTTAGGGTCTCTTATCAAGATTAACTGTCAAGAGTTCGGTGGGTCACATGGCGGAGTAGCAAGTTGCAAACAGG
The DNA here is from genome assembly GCA_039707655.1 of Elymus sibiricus. Taxonomy (NCBI): domain Eukaryota; kingdom Viridiplantae; phylum Streptophyta; class Magnoliopsida; order Poales; family Poaceae; genus Elymus; species Elymus sibiricus. Next base: position 144,704,251 of record CM077675.1, read on the forward strand.
CAGGTTTAACTCGAACATGGCATATAAAGCCTGGACAAGAGGGTATGAAAGCTAAACCCAGAGGGTTGGAAGCCCCCAAGTGACCTGAAGAAGGATCAACTCCTTTGCATGAATTTTAGTGCAGAAAAATGGCAGAGGCCCCTAATCATGGGGATGCCAACTTTATTATATCATAAAAGATGGTATATACAATGACAGGAATATGTACATTGATAAGAGCCGGACTGGCAGCTCAAGTATAGTATGGCCGAAGTTGAGCAATATTCCACGGCCTCTTGGTCTCTTCACCAGAATTTCGAGACTTGTCACTCTCCCGTATATCAATGAGATAGTAGGAACCATTGTTGAGATTTCTGCTGATCACAAACGGCCCTTCCCAAGGAGGTGATAACATGTGCATAGCTGACTGGTCTTGAATCAGCCGGAGTACTAAGTCGCCTTCTTGGAACGTCCGGGTCTTGACCCTGCGGCTATGATAGTGACGCAGGTCTTGTTGATAAATCGCCGACCGGGCTGCTACAAGATCCCGTTCTTCGTCCAAGGCATCCAAAGCATCCTGACGTTCCGCCTCGTTATCAGTTTCCACGTAAGCCGCCACTCTGGGCGAGTCATGACGAATATCACTGGGGAAAATGGCCTCTGTGCCATAAACCATGAAGAAAGCGTATAGCCTGTAGATCTTTTGGGGGTGGTTCTTATGCTCCAAACAACAGACGGCAACTCCTCCACCCAACAAGCCGGCGTGCGCTCCAAAGGAACCATGAGTTAGGGTTTTATGCCTCTCAAAATTTCCTGGTTAGCATGCTCAGCTTGACCATTAGACTGTGGGTGAGCCACAGATGATACATCGAGGCGGATATGCTCATCATCGTAAAACTCCTTCATAACCCCCTTGGACAGATTTGAGCCATTGTCAGTAATGATACTATGAGGATAACCAAACTAAAAAATCAGCTTTTTGATGAACTGAATTGCTGTTGCGGCATCACACTTGCTGACCGGCTCAGCTTCAACCCACTTAGTAAACTTGTCAACCGCCACCAAGAGGTGGGTCTTCTTGTCTTTAGACCTTTTTAAAGGCCCTACCATATCAAGCCCCCAGACTGCAAACGGCCAGGTGATTGGAATCATCCGTAGCTCTTGAGCCGGCACATGGGCGCGTCGCCCAAATTTCTGGCACCCGTTACATTTACTGACCAAATTCTCTGCATCTTTATGAGCTGTTAACTAGTAAAAACCGTGTCGAAAGGCCTTAGCCACTAAAGATTTTGACCCGGTGAGATGACCACAATCCCCGGCATGGATTTCTTGCAAGATCTCACGGCCTTCATCCGGAGAAACACAGCGCTGAAAGACACCCGTCACACTGCGACGATGTAACTCGCCATTGACAATAGTCATAGACTTAGAGCGCCTTATGATCTACCGCGCCAGATTTTCATCTTGAGGTAACTCGCCGCGGGTCAGATATGCCAAATAAGGCAACATTCAATCGAGAATTGCATGGAGAGCCGCCACCAATTGCCCTTCCGGGTCAGGTATAGCCAAATCCTCCTCCGATGGTAACTTGACCGACGGGTGATGCAAGACGTCCAAGAACACATTAGGCGGTACCAGCTTACGCTGAGACCCCAGCCTTGATAATGCGTCGGCCGCCTCATTCTTCCGGGTGATCAATATGATCCACCAGATAGCCCTTGAAGTGGCCAGCAATAACATCAACCGCCTGGCGATAAGCCGCAATGCGAGGATCTTTAGAGTCCCTCATGCCAGAGACCTGCTGAGCCACTAGGTCTGAGTTGCCAAGACATCTGACCCAGCTCAAATTCATCTCCTTGGACACACGGAGCCCGTGAAGCAAAGCCTCATATTCCGTTGCATTGTTAGTACAAGGTGTTGGGGATATAACCCCGTGATGAGACCCACCCAGGAGGGGCCGGGTCATACGGTTGCTGGCTTACGACAAGATTAGGAGTAATCTTATCCAATGGGCCTGAAGGACCAAAGCTAGAAGACAAGATGTAACCCAGCGGGCTCGAGCCGCCGGTGGCGGCTTGTTAGACAAGGCATGTGTAGTTAGAGGTGAGGTCGGTTATCAAGTATAACCCGGCCCGGACTCTTGTAAGCCTAGGGCCTTGACCTGTGTATATAAAGGTGGGTTACCTGGGTGGCTTAGGCCACAAAACAACTGATCGATAGCTAGGTTAAGTGATATCCCTCGCTCCCTTGTAATCGATACCCAATCAATACAACACTAAGTAGGACGTAGGCTTTTACCTCCTTTCGAGGGGCCGATCCTGGGTAACCCTTGTCTCTCGATTCCGATCAACCCCTTTGAGCTCGCCGCCTTAGCGATGGCCTCGAACCTAAGTCCTTTCACGGGGACATCTACCATGACAAAACCACGACAGCTGGCGTCCACCGTGGGGCTAGCGCTCGGTGGTGTGGAGTTCTCGAAGGGCTCTCTCCCAGGGATCGAGGGATATGCCGTTAGCAGGATGACCAAGAGTCGCTGCGGCAAGCTCTACATCGACGATGCTGGCTTGGGCCCCAAGTCCGACTCAATTGAGTACGGATACCGGGTCCCCTTCGGCGGAATTCACGTCTTCATCAGCAAGATCGGCGGATCTAAGCCTGGGCCGGACATCTGCACCGACCTCGTTGAGCCGGCCCGGCGCGTGCAACCCGCCCGAGTCAATCCGGGTCGGAAGCACGTCTTCGTCGGCTTTACCCAAGGTGCAGAGCTTGAAGGTTCCATGTCTCGGGAGGAAACCCTCATCTGCTCGGAGGAGGGATCCTCGAGCGGAGAGACGGAATCAATCTACCAGCTCCACAACGGCGGTCTTGGGGGCTACGTCGAGGATCACCCTGATCCGGAGTATCATGAGCCGGAGTACTATGAGCCACCGAGCCGCGCTGCTGTATTCATGGCATGATCGGCACCGGCCCCTAGCAGCACGGCGGCTGGTGCGTCCGGGTTCGGGTCAGGCAGGCCGCCGGCTCAAGTTTTGTTGGATCTGATGAACAAGCTTACAACTCTGATGGAAACTGAGGTCACGGCCGAAAACCAAGCAGCCCGTAACATGGAGATCGCGAGGATGAAGAACCAGATGGCCGGAGTCCAACAGGAAATTAATGCATTGAAGGCTCAGATGGATGCTGAGTCGGAGCGCCTTAGGGTGGATGCTTTTTGCCTTGAATTAGAGTAGCAGACCGCAGTGGCAATTCACCAGATGAGGCATCAATCCCATTTGCCGGATCAATATGAGGCCAGAAATCTTTTCAACATGCCAGGGACGAGACGGAATGCACCTCTGACCGTAACCCGGACGACGGAAGTACGTGGGAGCAGGGCGGCGGTTCAGCATCGGCAGCCAGACCCGCCCCGCAGGAACCAGACCCCGCCACAATCTTTTCCAACACCGCCAGGTCATTATTCTAACCCGGCTGAGAACATGGTGGCAGCGGCGACCAGACTCGGTAAGATCCCCATCCCTGATGGGACGCCTTTCGCAGAGGAAGTGCGGAATGCCATTGGATATTTGCAGACGGCGGTGGCCCAGCAGGAGAAATATACTTACAGCCGGAGTCGCGTGCAGTCAACCCCAATCCCAAGCTGCAGCTATAGCCGGCGTTTAGAGTCGCTGGTGGTTTCTAGCAGTGAACGACGTCGAAACCCGCCGCAAGACGATTAGCCGGCTCTTGATGCTCACGCGCTGGTGGATCGGGCAAGAGCGCAGCGAGAGGCGGTAGAATTGGCAGTTGCAGCGGCTTATCAAGAACCCACTGTAGCGCCTTCTATTTCGGTAGGAGCTGGAGTAACCTCAAGGGCTGTGGGAGTGCCGTGCTTAGTGCCGGTTTTGCAAAACGAGCGTCTGCCGAAGGACTTCAAGGAACCTCGCAAGGTACCCAACTATACCGCTGATCTGCCTCCAGAAGCTTGGATTGAAAGCTATGAACTAGCCATGGAGATGTTAGATGTCAGTGATGCAGTATGTGCCAAGTATTTCATCATGATACTGGAAGGGCCGGCTCGCACGTGGTTGAACGGTTTGCCACCAAACACCATTAATTCCTGGGCCGAGTTAAAAGCGAAGTTCATCAAGAATTTCCAGGGAACGAGCAAGCAGCCCATGACAATTGTGGATTTGGATCATTGCGTGCAGAGGGAGGACGAGTCGGCTCATCATTGGGTCCGGCGGGTCTCAACCATCATCCACTCTTCTGATAACATTACGGCGGCTCAAGCGGTCCTTATTCTGGAGAAGAATTGCCACTTTGTGCCCCTGAAGCAGAAGCTTAGCTGGCTCAAACGTACATGCCAGGATATATGGGAACTCATGGCGGCTCTCACCAAGTATGCGGATTCGGATAGCACGAAGGACCCTGGTTCCGATGATGAGAAATTGGCCAAGGGTAAGAAGAATAACAATGGAAAGAGTCAACCGTAGAACGGGGGAGGAAATAACAACAATGGCAACACCCGGATGGCGGGTTAGATTTAGTGGCCAACACCAGTGTTGGGAATAACCGTGGCAAGGGCAGCGGCAAGCCGCCTTTCGGTAAACGCAAGCCTGTTGACATGGAGGCGATGTTGATTGTTCCTTGCCCGAAACATAGCCTTCCTGATCAGCCGTCCACTCATGCTTGGAGGGATTGTTGGATCATGCGGGAGTTTCGAAACTACAGTGTTAACCAGCATCAAGGCGGCAGCGGCGGACCATCCGGCGGGTCAGGATCCGGTCCTTCTGGGTCTGGCTTCAGTACAGGCAGCTCAGGCTCTGGCCATCAAGGCCAAGGAAACCATGGAGGTAATAATCAACAGTCTGGCGGTGGAGGTCAGCAACAAAATAACCAGTCCGGGTATCAGAGTAATCCAAAACAACTTAATGGAGGGTAGTACCATGTTTTTACAACTAGCCTCGACAACCGAGATCGGAAGGTGCGCAAGTGGGCGGTTAATGCAGTCATGCCGGCTCTCCCACAATATTTGAAGTGGTCTGAGTATGACATAACTTGGAGCAGGGAGGATCACCCGCCGCGCGTTGATAACCTGGGGCAGTTGGCTTTGGTAGTCGCCCCCCAAGTGGGAGGATATGTATTCACCAAGGTACTTATGGATGGTGGCAGCATCATCAACATCCTGTATTATGACACTTTCCGTCGGATGAATTTGCTTGACAAGGATCTTAAACCCTCTTCAACGGTTTTTCATGGCGTGGTGCCCGGAAAGTCGGCTTATTCAGTTGGAAAGATTTCCTTGGAGGTAGCTTTTGGCGATGAATTCAACTACAGGGTGGAATCTTTATGGTTGGAAGTGGTCAAGATCAAGAGCCCATACCACGCTCTGTTTGGACGGCCGGCTTACGCCAAGTTTATGGCTAGGCCTTGCTATGTTTACTTACAGCTCAAGATGCCCGGGTTAAAAGGGATGATTACTGTGCATGGTGATCGGAAGATGGCTCTTGAGTGTGAGTAAGGTGATGCAGCATATGCAGAGTCGAGTTGTGCTGAGGCGGAATTAAAGTTTTATAAGGAAAATGTTGACCCGGCAGATATGACCCCGCTAAAGAAGCCTAGCACGAAATCTGAACCGCCCCTCAAGTTTGTGGCAGAAGATACCAAGCTAGTGAACTTTACGCCTGGCGACTCATCACAGCAGTTCACTATTGGGGCTAATATGGATCCCAAATAGGAAAGCACGCTCATCGAATTCATCCGTGAGAATCGGGACATCTTTGCATGGAAGCCTTCTGACATGCCGGGTGTACCGAGAGAATTCGCTGAGCACCACCTTAATGTGGATCCTAAATTTAAGCCGGTCAAGCAGTTCCTCCATCGCTTCAATGAGGAGAGGCGTAAGGCTATTGGGGAAGAGGTGGCCTGGCTCTTGGCAGCAGGGTTCATTGTTGAAGTTTTTCACCCGGAGTGGTTACTAACCCGGTGTTAGTACTCAAGAAGAACGACACGTGGCGCATGTGCGTGGATTACACGGATCTTAACAAGGCGTATCCGGCAGACCCATTTGCTCTCCCCCGTATCGATTAAATCATTGATGCGACGGGGGGTTGTCAAAGCCTATGCTTCCTGGATGCTTATTCAGGTTATCATCAGATCAAGATGGCAGTCAAAGACCAAGAGAAGACGTCTTTTATTATGCCTTTTGGAGCTTTCTGTTATGTGTCTATGCCTTTCGGGCTCAAGAGTGCCCAGGCGACTTACCAGCGTTGTGTGCAGAACTGTCTTCATGGGCAAATTGGGCGCAATGTTCATGCTTATGTGGATGATATTGTGGTCAAGTCAAGGAAGAAGGAGACTCTGCTGGCCGATTTGAAAGAAACTTTTGACAATCTGCGGGTTTACAAGATGATGCTTAACCCGGCAAAATGTGTGCTCGGTGTACCTGCAGGCAAACTCTTGGGTTCTTTGGTTTCTGAGCGTGGCATTGAGGCTAACCCGGACAAGATAAAGGCCATTACTTCTTTGTCTAAGCCAGCATGCATTAATGATGTTCAGCGCCTGGCAGGTCGTATCGCTGCACTGAGCCGGTTCATAAGCCACCTGGGTGAGAAAGCTATTCCTCTGTATCAGATGATGAAGAAGACAGACGATTTCGTCTAGAGTGATGCGGCTAATGAGGCGTTTGAGGCGCTTAAAAAGCAATTAGCTGAGCCGCCTATTCTGGCCGCTCCCGTGGAAAATGAACATTTGCTTTTATATATGGCGGCTAACAACAGAGTTGTCAGTGCTGCAGTTGTGGTCGAGCGCAAGGAGGTGGGTAAGTTGTACCCGGTCCGGTAGCCGGTTTATTATGTTAGTGAGGTCTTGACGGAGTCTAAGCAAAGATATCCATATTGGAAAAAACTGGTGCTTGCGGTGTTCATGGCCAATCGCAAGCTGAAGCATTATTTTCTTGGGCACCCGATCACAGTGGTCACCTCTGCTCCTTTGGGAGATATCATTCAAAACAGAGAAGCCACTGAAGGATTGCTAAGTGGGTAATTGAACTTGGACCTCTCAATCTGAAATATGTGCCCCGGACGGCTATCAATTCTCAAGCCCTGGTGGATTTTATCAATGACTGGACAGAATGTCAAATTCCTGAGGAAAATTCGGACAATACTTATTGGACGATTCACTTTGATGGATCCAGGCAATTGGAAGGCTCGGGGGCTGGAGTTGTTTTAACTTCCCCACGAGGTGACAAATTCTGTTATGTTTTGAGGCTAATGTTTCCTTGTACTAACAATGCAGCGGAATACGAGGCTTTGCTTCATGGGCTCCGGGTGGCCAAGGAGATGAACTTGAGCCGGGTCAGATGTCTTGGCGACTCAGACCTGGTGGCTCAACAAGTCTCTGGCACGTGGGATTCTAAGGACCCTCGTATGGCGGCTTATCGTCAGGCGGTTGATATAATCGCTGGCCACTTTAAAGGTTATCAGGTGGATCATATTGACCAACGGAAAAATGAGGCGGCCGACGCATTATCAAGGCTGGGGTCTAAGCTTAAGCCAGTGCCGCCTAATGTGTTCTTGGACGTGTTACATCACCCATCGGTCAAGTTACCGTCGGAGGAGGATTTGGCTATACCTGACCCGGAAGGGCAATTGGTGGTGGCTGTTCGTGCGATCCCAGATTGGACGTTGCCTTATCTGGCGTACCTGACCGGCGACGAGTTACCTCAAGATGAAAATTTGGCACGACTGATCATAAGGTGATCTAAGTCTATGACTATTATCAACGGCGAGTTACATCGGCGCAGTGTGACTGGTGTCTTTCAGCATTGTGTTTCTCCTGATGAAGGCCGTGAGTTCTTACATGAGATCCATGCGGGTGATTGTGGTCATCACGCCGGGTCAAAATCTTTGGTGGCTAAGGCTTTTCGACATGGTTTTTACTGGCTGACGGCTCATAAAGATGCAGAGTACTTGGTCAGTAAGTGTGACGGGTGCCAGAAATTTGGACGGCGTGCCCATATGCCGGCTCAAGAATTGCGGATGATTCCAATCACTTGGCCGTTTGCAGTCTGGGGGCTTGATATGGTGGGACCTTTTAAGAGGTCGAAGGACAAAAAGACCCACTTCTTGGTGGCGGTTGACAAGTTTACTAAGTGGGTTGAGGCTGAGCCGGTCAACAAGTGTGATGCAGCAACAGTAGTTCAGTTTGTCAAAAAACTAATCTTTCGTTTTGGCTATCCACATAGTATCATCACTGATAATGGCACAAATCTGTCCAAGGGGGCTATGAAGGAGTTCTGTGATGAGGAGCTCACCCGCAGTCTAATGGTCAAGCTGAGCGTGCTAACCAGGAAATTTTGAGAGGTATAAAACCCCGACTCATGGTTCCTTTGGAGCGCATGCTGGGTTGTTGGGTAGAGGAGTTGCCGTATGTTCTTTGGAGCATAAGAACCACCCCTAACAGGTCTACAGGTTATACACCTTTCTTCATGGTTTATGGCGCAGAAGCTGTTCTCCCCAGTGATATTCATCATGACTCGCCCAGAGTGGCGGCTTACGTAGAAGCTGATAACGAGGCAGTGCGTCAGGATGCTTTGGATGCCTTGGACGAATAACAGGATCTTGCAGCAGCTCGGTCGGCGATTTATCAGCAAGACCCGCATCGCTATCATAGCCGCAGGGTCTAGACCCGGACGTTTCAAGAAGGCGACTTAGTACTCCGGTTGATTCAAGACCAGTCAGATATGCATAAGTTGTCACCTCCCTAGGAAGGACCGTTTGTGATCAGCAGAAATCTCAACAATGGTTCTTATTATCTCATTGATGTATGGGAAAGTGACAAGTCTCGCACTTCTGGTGAAGAGACCAAGAGGCCATGGAATATTGCTCACCTTCGGCCATACTATACTTAAGCCGCCAGTCCGGCTCTCATCAATGTACATCTCCCTGTCATTGTATATACCATTTTTGTGATATAATAAAGTGGGCATCCCCATGATTAGGGGCCTCTACCGTTTTTTCCGCACCAAAATTTATGCAAAGGAGTTGATCCTTCATCAGGTCACTTGGGGGCTTCCAACCCACTTGGTTTAGCTTTCATACCCTCTTGGCCAGGCTTTATATGCCATGTTCGAGTTAAACCTGCCTGTTTGCAACTTGCTACTCCACTATGTGACCCGCCGAACTCTTGACATTTAATCTTGATAAGAGACCCTGAACTTTCATAAGTTATTCTCGCACAAAGACCCTGAACTTGTCAAGGTTTAAACGATGGCTTTTGTCACGAGAGAGCCGGCTTACAGTGAGCTAGGATAAACTCGTCTTGTCTGCCGTAACCCCTCCGCTATGTGGCCCGTTCATACTCTTAGCAATGTCAATCTTTTAAAGACCCTGAACTTGCTAGAGTTTAAATGATGGATTTATGTCACGTGAGAGCCGGCTTACAAGTTTTTACGCTTTCTGCCTAGTTTCTTCGGAAACGATATAGAATTTTTTTTCGTAAAGCAAAAGTTATCTTGTCCTACCACGCCTTTAAAGTCGGTTTATAGGGCGAGATATACAAATTTTTTTGTTTTTTGCAGGTAATTTTATGATAAGATTCTAAGTTTTGAAAATTCTGGCTTGGTACTACTCAGGGAGTATAACCCGCCCAGCGTATCAAGGCAGTCAAACGGTTATATATCAAAGACGAATTTGCTAAGTTGCCGGGAGAAGCGTAAAACAGTGCATCAAAAGCACACGGGCGGGCAGATAAATGTTTTCCTACTGCTATTACAAGGCTGTTCAAAATGCCCAAAAGTTGTAGACTTCAAGTTTTTTCAGCCAATTCTAAGCCGGCGAATTAAACAAGGCCGGGTTACCCTCACATGATGCAAAGTTTTTCTCTAACTCGCCACCGGGTCATCCTGCGCCGGGTCTTCGGTCTCTTCGATCTGGAGGTTGTCCACATCCCAATTGCAGTTGGTTAAAGCTTCAAACATGGCTTCATCGTGCATAATTGGAGATGGGTCAACATCAGGAGCGAAGAGGTGCTTACGGTGTTGAGGAATCAGGCTATTCGCTTCAAAAGTGGGCCCTCGAACATGCTTGTTATCTTTGGAGTAAGCCGCCTGATATACTTCCAGATCAGCCTCTGCGGCCAGTTGGCTTGCCAGAACCCGGGACGTCTTATGACAGTGAGAGTAATCTTCCTGTGTAAACTCTGAGCCGTCATCCTTCAGTTGAGTCAAGCCATCCATCATCTCAACCGCGGTAAGCTCCGGGGCATAGGCCAGCGACCGGCTCAAAGCAGCAATTGCACCCTTGCGGGCGGCTGATCTCTTTAATTCTTCTAGCTGCTTCGGGATGGTTGACATGATTTCAAGCACGCCCTTCATGAGCTTCGGAACGCCCCTCTCTGTCATGACAGCCCTGATGGTAATTAAAGACCCAGCATACAACTGTCCTGTCAAAGAGTATAAAGCCTTGAGTTTCAGCAGGCTGTTGCCTGACAGTTGGCGGCTCCGTTCAGCTACAGGCAAGTCAAATTTTATAAGCCGCCAGAAAAGATTATCGACAAGCGCCTTTTTAAATTGAAGGATAAGGATGCTTACCAAAAACAGCTCCAATCATACGGGATATTTGGCCCTTCAGAGTGTTCAGCTCGTCAGTTCCCGTTTTGAGACGGCCCTCTGCGTCTTCAGTGCGCTTGGTCAGGGCGGCTTGGACTGACTCGGCGTCATCATTGAAGGTTTTGAGCTCGGCCTTGATCACGTCCAGCTCAGTCAAGGCGATCTGGTACTTGGCGTCAGTCTCTGCTCGGCCTTCCTGTTGCTGTGCCAGACTCTTCTTCAAGTCTGACACGATCGATTCAGCGGCGTTCAAAGATTCCTGCACAGGGCAAGTCATGACAGAGCAAGGTTGTCAGTTTTAAGCCGCCGGTCTGGCTCACACAGTTGTTTGTCAAAATTTGGCATAATGGTTACAAGTCCCAAGCAGATTGCAAGCAATATACTTGACACTTGGGGGCTAATGTGTCTCAGTTCTTTTTTATAGAACCGGCTCATTACTTAGGTAATGACCTGGCCCTTGGTGGCTACAATTGGTGCTTAATATATGATTGAGTGCCGGTTCATTACTTAGGTAATGACCCGGCCCTTGGGGGCTACAATTGGCGCTTAATCTATGATTGAGCGCCGGTTCATTACTTAGGTAATGACCCGGCCCTTGGGGTTTACGATTGGCTCTTAATTTATGATTGAGTGCCGGTTCATTATTGGTATAATGACCCAGCCCTTGGGGGCTACGATTGGCTCTCAGTCCATGTTTCACATACTGATGACTCTTCAAAAGTTGCCAAATTAATGCAAGACCCGACTGACCTTCTGAGAGATCAACCGGTTCTTGGGGGCTACATAAGTATATACATGAAGAGGCAAGGGAAGTAAAGTAACTCGTATTTTTTCTTCATCTTGGCGACCAAGTTGGCCTCCATGTCTCGGCTGGCAAACAGACGACTCAGATAGCCGGCATGCAATTCATCGGCAGTAAGTTTCTCCAAATTTGAAAGATCAGAGGGAGTCTTTTCTTCCTTGGAGGGAGCCGCTGCGTCTTCATTGATATGCTTTGATAGCGCATGTGAGGGAGGTGGAGGTTTGTAAGCCGCCCCGGTGACGATGACTTCTTCATGAGAAGCCATATTTTCAGTTGATGGCCGGGGGCTGGGCGGCTTAGGAGTAGAATCTAGATGGGCTTCAGGAGCTTCAATGTCCATAGAAGCCAGCTCATTCTGTGGAGGAACCACTCCATGGGCATCTTTAGCAGCTTCAGAAGGTTGAATGTGAGATTCAGGAATATTGGGCATTGGGGTCTCCAGGTCTTGGGCATCAGGAGTTGTGGATGACCCGGCCACTTTCCTTCGTTTGGCTTGAGCCCTGCGAGCAAAGGCAGTGTTGGGTATGTCATGATAAGGTATGAGATATTAAACACATTTCGAGATATATAAATACTTACCCCGGGTTAATAATAAGAGGAGGCAGCTTTGAGGCGGTCGAATCGCCAGAAGAAGGAGGCGAGTCCTGTAAAAAGTTAGCATTGTTAAACAGTTAATAAGCTGCAAGGGTAGTGTATAGACAAAATAAGTTCAAGGCAAGGAAGTACTTCGGTGCGCTGTTTCCGAGGGGCCGGCTCATTGGGTAAGCCGGTTAAAAGGTCTCCAGATCCAGCGCTCCGGGTCTGACGTCTGCTGTCGTCTTGCTGTTTCTTCAAAACAAAGTTATGACTCAAGTGAGCAAAAGGACGGGAACTCTTTACCTTCCGTACAGCTCGCCGTACTCTTCTTACTGGTGAAAGATCCGAGTCAGAGGAGACAATGGTTACCTCGACAACATCGGCATGACTTGTTTCTGCTTCTTCCTGTGAGTAATCATCGTCAATGAGTTGCATAAAGAGAAGACCAAGGGAGTCAAGTTCTACCTCTGAGTCATCTAAATCAAATAACTCTTCCGCTGACTGTTTCCTCTTGCGGGTTGGCGCCTTAGTTTTTATGCCTTGGGGACCTTGCTCTTCTTCTTGAGAGCCGGGGGTAACAGTTTTTTCCAGAAGGAAGAGCCGGCCTACGTATGACAAAGCATATTTGCAGAAAAGGTTTAACAAAGTATGGAGTTAAAAGAATGGATGAGGGTTAGGATGAAAAGACTTACATCCAGAGCCGGGTTCAGTGCAGAGAAGGGACTTAAGCTAGTCTTGCTGCAGGCGGCTAGTGATTCCACCAGCAAAGACTTGACGATAGTGTTGAGATCCTGATCCTTCAAAGGGGTCTGGTTGAAGCGTTGAGGGTCGTCCACTTTACCAGTGTATTGGCACATTAAGGCGCCGCGGCAGCTCAATGGCAGAATCCTCCAAGAAACCCAGCAATGGGTCAGATCAACACCTGTCAACCCGTTGGCCAACAGGGCCCTGACTTTTGAGAAAGTGGAGGCATATTGACCACGTCCGGTGGCTGACATCCGATCTGGAAGCTCTGTATCTGTGCTAAACCGGCAGGAGTGGTAACCCGACAGTGGGTTCTCCCCCTCTGGTGAAGTGTCTTGACAGTAGAACCAAGTTTTGTTCCACTCTTTGGGGTGACTTGGCAGGGTCGCTGCTGGGAAGAGTACATCCCTCCGCCTCTGAAGAGTAACGCCCCCGAGCTCAAGGCTTAAACCGTCCACCATTTTTGTTTGGCGGTTGATGTAGAAATACTCTTTGAAGAGGTCGACATATGGCTCCTCTTGAAGGTAGGCTTCACAGAAAGTTTGGAATTGGCACATATTGGTGACAGAATTCGGGCCAATATCTTGGGGGTGTAGTTCGAATGCATGTAAGACATCCCGGAAAAATTTAGACCCAGGAGGGGAGAAGCCACGCAACAGATGATCTGTGAATACAATGACTTCCCCGTCTTTGGGTTTAGGGGTGGTCTCACTGCCTGGAACCCGCCAGTGGATAACGTCCTGAGCCGGCAGAACTCCCATGGTGACAAATTCTTTGAGTGACTCTTCGGTCACTCCAAACTTTACCCAGTTGCAGGTGGACGGGGTTTTAGACATGGTGGCGGCTTAGGAAGCTGCGGGAAGACATGAATGTTCGGCGGGTTAAAAAATACATTCTGACCAAGGTCGCTATGACTAGAAATGGTGACAGCATATGGCGGGTCAATATAAAATTATGAGCCACCAAAGCTGCTTGCGGTATGACAGCGTGCGCTTGCAGCTTTACGGCGGGTCAAGGTTATCAGCGCAGATTGAAAAAATTGCTAAGTGTTGAGAAACAGATTCTGCAACCACGTCTATGGATTCAAGATCTATGGGCGAGGGAAAAAGAAAAATATTCTAGCCCTAAAAGGACGAGTGGAAGAACAGATGGCCTCTGTGTAGATTAAAACGAACTGCAGATCTACAATGAGTGCGGCATGATTATGGAGCGGACGGCCGCGTGATTTCGGCAGCGTCGTAAGAGTTTAGAGAAGGTGCTTTCCATCTAATGAGTGAAGAATGTTCTGATGAATGGAGACGAACACCGAAGAAACCCGACGAACTCGGGGAAGATCTAAAGGATTAAGTACAGATCTAACAGGGAGCGATAACAAAACCTGGAGGATGCGAGCGGATGCGGCGATGTTCTGCACACGTTCAGGTTGATGCAGCGGCAGGAGTTGATGATGACGACGAGCTTCGGCGGCGCAGCGAGCTTCGGTGGTCCAGAGGAAGAAGAAGAAGATGGCGACGGGGAAAATGAAAGTGATAGCCCCCCATGCTTATTTATAAGGTTATAATAGCCTCACGAACGGTCCGGTGCGGGAATCGAGGGAGCACGATGATGATTAAACTAAGAGGACGCCTTGATTTTCAGGCTGGTCATATTAATGACGAAAGATCTGCTCTGACGTTAGAGGAATCTTTTTTGATTTTTCTGATGACATCACGGCGGGTCATGAAAGCTTGTCAGAAGCAATGATCACCCATTTTCGGTGAGTCATGAAGATTATCAGAGAAGGCAAGACTCGCCAACCAGAAGATTTGGAGAATGACATGAACCAGTTCAAATCAATCTGGGGCCCAATGTTGGGGATATAACCCCATGATGAGACCCGCCCAGGAGGGGCCGGGTCATACGGTTGGCGGCTTACGACAAGATTAGGAGTAAGCTTATCCAATGGGCCTAAAGGCCCAGACCCAGAAGACAAGATGTAACCCGGCGGGCTCGAGCCGCCGGTGGTGGCTTGTTAGACAAGGCATATGTAGTTAGAGGTGAGGTCGGTTATCAAGTATAACCCGACCCGGACTCTTGTAAGCCCAGGGCCTTGACCTGTGTATATAAAGGCAGGTTACCTCGGCAACTTAGGCCACAAAACAACTGATCGATAGCTAGGTTAAGCGAACTCGCTCCCTTGTAATCGATACCCAATCAATACAACACTAAGCAGGACGTAGGCTTTTACCTCCTTTCGAGGGGCCGAACCTTGGTAACCCTTGACTCTCGATTCTGATCAACCCCTTCGAGATCACCGCCTTAGCGATGGCCCCGAACCTAAGTCCTTTCACAGGGACATCTGCCGTGACAAAACCACGACACAAGGAAACATTATCCTCAAAACATAACAGAATTTGTCACCTCGTGGGGAAGTTAGAACAACTCCGGCCCCCGAGCCTTCCAATTGTCTGGAACCATCAAAGTGAATCGTCCAATAGGTATTGTCCGGCTTCTCTTCAGCTATTTGACATTCTGTTCAGTCATTGATAAAATCCACCAGGGCTTGAGATTTTACAGCCGTCCGGGGCACATATTTCAGATTAAGAGGCTGAAGCTCAATCGCCCACTTGGCAATCCTGCCAGTAGCTTCTCCGTTTTGAATGATATCCCCCAAAGGAGCAGAGCTGACTACTGTAATTGGATGCCCAAGGAAATAATGTTTTAGCTTGCGATTGGCCATGAATACACCAAGCACCAGCTTCTGCCAATGTGGGTATCTCTGCTTGGGTTCTGTCAAGACCTCACTGACATAATAAACCGGCCGCTGAACTGGGTACTCCTTACCCGCCTCCTTGCGCTCGACCACAACTGCAACACTGACAGCCCTGTTGTTAGCTGCCACATATAAAAGCAGAGGCTCCTTTTCCACGGGAGCAGCCAGAATGGACGGCTCAGCTAACTGCTTCTTGAGCGCCTCATTAGCTGCATCACTCCAGACGAAATCGTCTGTCTTCTTCATCATCTGATACAGGGGAATAGCTTTCTCACCCAGGCGGCTTATGAACCGGCTGAAGGCAGCAATACGACCCGCCAGGCACTGAACATCATTAATACACGCCGGCTTAGACAAGGAGATGATAGCCTTTATCTTGTCCGGGTTAGCCTCAATGCCGCGCTCAGAGACCAAGAAACCCAAGAGCTTGCACGCAGGTACACCGAACACACACTTTGCCGGGTTAAGCATCATCTTGTAAGCCCGCAGATTATCAAAGGTTTCCTTCAAATCAGCCAGCAGAGTTTCCTTCTTCCTTGACATGACCACAATATCATCCACATAAGCATGAACATTGCGCCCAATTTGACCATGAAGACAGTTCTGCACACAGTGCTGGTAAGTCGCCTGGGCACTCTTGAGCCCAAAAGGCATAGACACATAGCAGAAAGCTCCAAAAGGCGTAATGAAAGACGTCTTCTCTTGGTCTTTGACTGCCATCTTGATCTGAAGATAACCTGAATAAGCATCCAGGAAGCATAAACTCTCACAACCCGCCATGGCATCAATGATCTGATCGATATGGGGGAGAGCAAACGGGTCAACCGGACACGCCTTGTTAAGAGCTGTATAATCCACGCACATGCGCCACGTGCCGTTCTTCTTGAGTACCAACACCAGTTTAGCTAACCACTCCGGGTGAAAAACTTCAACGATGAACCCTGCTGCTAAGAGCCGGGCCACCTCCTCCCCAATGGCCTTACGCCTCTCCTCATTGAAGCGACGGAGGAACTGTTTGACCGGCTTAAACTTAGGATCCACATTAAGGTGGTGCTCAGCGAATTCTCTCGGTACACCCGGCATGTCAGAAGGCTTCCATGCAAAGATGTCCCGATTCTCACGGATGAATTCGATGAGAGCACTTTCCTATTTGGGATCCATATTAGCCCCAATAGTGAACTGCTGCGATGAGTCGCCATGAGTGAAATCCACTAGCTTGGTATCTTCTGCTACAAACTTGAGGGGTGGCTCAGATTCTATGTTAGGCTTCTTTAGCGGGGTCATATCCGCCGGATCAACATTCTCCTTATAAAACTTGAGCTCCGCCTCAGCGCAACTTGACTCTGCATATGCTGCATCGCCTTCCTCACACTCATGAGCAATCTTCCGATCACGATGCACTGTAATCGTTCCCCTTAACCCGGGCATCTTGTGCTGTAAGTAGACATAGCAAGGCCTAGCCATGAACTTGGCGTAAGCCGGCTGTCCGAACAAAGCGTGGTACGGTCTCTTGATCTTAATCACCTCAAACCACAAAGACTCCACCCTGTAGTTGAATTCATCGCCAAAAGCTACCTCCAGAGAAATTTTTCTGACTAGGTAATCCGACTTTCCCGGCACTACACCGTGAAAAACCGTTGAAGATGGTTTGAGATCCTTGTCAAGCAAGCTCATTCGGCGGAACGTGTCATAGTACATGATGTTGATGCTGATGCCACCATTGATAAGCACCTTCGTGAACACATATCCTCCTACTTGAGGGGTGACTACCAAAGCCAACTGCCTCGGGTTATCGACGCGCGGCGGGTGATCCTCCCTGCTCCAGGTTATGTCATACTCAAACCACTTCAAATATTGTGGGAGAGCCGGCATGACCGCATTAACCGCCCGCTTGCGCACCTTCTGATCTCGCTTGTCGAGGCTTGTTGTAAAAACATGATACTGGCCTCCACTAAGCTGCTTCGGGTTACTCTGATACCCGGACTGGTTGTTTTGTTGCTGACCTCCATTGCCAGACTGTTGGTTATTACCACCATGATTTCCTTGGCCTTGAAAGCTAGAACCTGAGCCGCCTGCACCAAGCCGGACCCAGGAGAACCGGATCCTGATCCACTAGACGGTCCACCGCCACCACCTTGATGCTGGTTAACGTTGTAAGTTCGGATCTCCCGCATGATCCAGCAATCCCTCCAGGCATGAGTGGACGGCTTATCGGGAAGGCTATGTTTTGGGCAAGGAACATTCAACATCGCCTCCATATTGACGGGCTTGTTTTTACCGAAGGGCGGCTTACCATTGCCCTTGCCATGGTTTCCTCCAACAATAGTGTTGGCCTCTAAATCTGACCCCCCGTCCGGGTGCTTCTGTTTTCTGCCGTTGCCATTATTGTTTCCTCCCCAGTTCTGCTGTTGACTCTTACCATTGCTATTCTTCTTGCCCTTTGCCGATTTCTCATCATCGGAACCAGGGTCCTTCGTGCTATCAGAGTCTGCATACTTAGTGAGAGCTGCCATGAGCTCCCCCATGTCCTGGCATGAACGTTTGAGCCGGCCAAGCTTCTGCTTCAGGGGCATGAAGTGGCAATTCTTCTCCAGAATCAGAACCGCTTGTGCCGCCGTAATGTTATCAGAAGAGTGGATGATGGTTTAGACCCGCCGGACCCAATGATGAGCCGACTCGTCCTCACGCTGCACGCAATGATCCAAATCCACAATTGTCATGGGCTGCTTGCACGTTCCCTGAAAATTCTTGATGAACTTCGCCTTCAACTCGGCCCAGGAATTAATCGTGTTGGGTGGCAAACCCTTCAACCACGTGCGAGCCGGCCCTTCCAGCATCATGATGAAATACTTGGCGCATACTGCATCACTGACATCTAACATCTCCATGGCTAGTTCGTAGCTTTCGATCCAGGCTTCCGGAGGTAGATCAACGGTATAGTTGGGCACTTTTCGGGGACCCTTGAAATCCTTCGGCAGGCGCTCGTTTCGTAGAGCCAGCAGTAGGCACGGTAGTCCCACAGCCCTAGGGGTTAACCCGGCTCCTACTGAAACAGAAGGCACTACTGTGGGTTCCTGATAAGCCGCCGCAGTTGCTAATGCTGCCGCCTCTTGCTGTGCTCTCGCCCGATCCACCAGCGCCTGAGCATCAAGAGCCGGCTAATCATCTCGCGCTGTGTTTCGACGCCGCTCACTGCTAGAGCCCACTGGCGACTCTAAGCGCCGGCTGTAGCTGCGGCTCGGGATGGGGGTTGAGTGCACATGACTCCGGCTGTAAGTATATTTCTCCTGCTGGGCCACCGCTGTCTACAAGTATCCAATGGCGTTCCATACTTCCTCCGCAAAACGCGTCCCATCAGGGATGGGGATCGTGCCGAGTCTGACCGCCGCTGCCACCATGTTCGCCGCCGGGTTAGAATAATGACCGGGCGGTGTTGGGAAAGACTACGGTGGGGTCTGCTTCCTGCGGGGCAGGTCTGGCTGGTGATGCTGAACCACCGCCTTGCTCCCAGGTACTTCCGCTGTCCGGGTTATGGTTAGAGGCGCATTCCGTCCCGTCCCTAGTGTGTTGAAGAGATTCCTGGCCTCATATTGATCCAGCAAACGGGTTTGATGCCTCATCCGATGAACTGCCTCAGCAGTTTGCTGCTCCAGGTCAAGACGAAAATACTCCGCCCTAACGCGTTCCGACTCAGCATCCATCTGGGCCTTCAGTGTGTTGATTTCCCCTTGGACTCCGGCCATCTGGTCCTTCAACCTCGCAATCTCCGTGTTACGGGCCGCTTGGTTTTCGACCGTGACCTCGGTTCCCATCAGGGTTGTAAGTTCATCCATCAGATCTAGCAAAACTTGAGCCGACGGCCTGCCTGATCCAGACCCGGTCGCACCAGCGGCCATGCTAGCAGGAGCTGGCACCGATTCGGCCATGAAGACATCGGCTCGGTTCGGCGGCTCATAGTGTTCCGGGTTAGGGTAGCCCTCGAAATAGCCCCCAAGCCCGCCATTGTGAAGCTGATAGATTGATTCTGCCTCACCTCTCGAGGATCCATCCTCTGAGCAGATGAGGATTTCCCCCCGCGACATGGAGCCTTCAAGTTCCGCGCCTTGGGTAAAGCCGACGAAGACGCGCTTCTGGCCCGGGTTAACACGGGCAAGTTGCGCACGCCGGGCCAGCTCGACAAGGTCGGTGCAGGTGTCCAGCCCGGGTTCAGATCCGCCGATCTTGCCGATGAAGACGTGAATTTCGCCGAAGGGGACCCGGTACCCGTACTCGATTGAGTCGGCCTCGGGACCCCAGCCGGCATTGTCGATGTAGAGCTTGCCGTGGCGACTCTTGGTCATCCTGCCAACGGCGTATCCCTCGATCCCTGGGAAAGAGCCCTCCGAGAACTCCACACCACCGAGCGTCAGCCCCAAGGTGGGCGCCAACTGTCATGGTTTTGTCACGGCAGATGTCCCCATGAAAGGACTTAGGTTCGAGGCCATCTTTAAGGCGGTTAGCTCGAAGGGGTTGGTCGGAATCGGGAGACAAGAGTTACCCAGGTTCTGCCCCTCGGAAAGAGGTAAAATCCTACGTCCTGCTTTGTGTTGTATTGATTGGGTATCGATTACAAGGGAGCGAGTTCGCTTGACCTATGTCTCGATGAGTTGATTCGTGGCCTAAGCCGCCCAGGTAACCCGCCTTTATATACATAGGTCAAGGCCCTGGGCTTACAAGAGTCCGGGCCGGGTTATACTTGATAACCGACCTCACCTCTAACTACACATGCCTTGTCTCACAAGCCGCCACCGGCGGCTTACACCACCGGGTTACATCTTATCTTCTAGCTCTGGGCCTCCAGGCCCATTGAATAAGCTTATGCTAGGCCTGGTCATTAAGCCGCCAACCGTATGACCCGGCCCCACCTGGGCGGGTCTCACCACGGGGTTATATCCCCAACAAGAATGTTCAGCAAACTTTTGATTGTCTCACTGATATCTCCAACGAGCTTCAAGCACTTGGTGCCACTGACATGACCGACCACGACGTGGTGAAGAAACTGCTAAGATCACTTGATTCCTCCTTCGATACATTGACTTTGATGATTCAAGAGCATGGAGACTACAAGTCACTTGATCCTGCTGATATACTTGAGAGACTTAATACTCATGAATTCCAACAAGTTGAGAAGAGAGACCTCTACGGGCCAAGATATGGAAGATCTCGTGCACTGAAGGGAAAGGCAATTTCCTCATCGGAAGGTGAAGAATCTGATAGTAGCCTTGGTGATCCTGAAGAACTGAGTCAGGAGCTGGCAATGCTCATGAGGAAGTTCCAGAAGTTCTCAAGGAGAGGTCGGTTTGGAAAGTCATCAAAAAGTGGCATGAAGAAATTATATTCTTCATCAAGCGACTACAAGAAAAGAACTTGTCACAAATGCAAGAAATCTGCTCACTTTATCTCTGACTGTCCTCTCTAGGAAAAAGAATCAAAGAAGAAGAAATACAAGGATGACAGTTCTGATGACTCGAAGAAAAAGAAGAAATCTTCAAAGTCCTCATCTTCAAAGTCCTCATCGCACAAGAAGAATGATTACAGAAAGGCTCGGGCTTTCATTGGCAAGGAAATGGATTCTGAAGAAGAATCTGAAGAATATGAAGAAGAGCAGGAATTTGAGGAGGAGTCAGACTCGGGTGTGGTGAGTCTAGCTCTCGCTACTGCTTTCGTGAGCAAGTCCATCTTCAACGATGAAGAAAATGCCAACTCCAGGGACTCTGACGTCAGCAACGATAACTATGCACCCACCTATTGCATCATGGAAAAAGGCTCAAAGGTACACAAACATCACTCCTCATCTGAATCAAGTGAAGGTGTCATCGTTTTCTCACAACAGATGCCATAGGGTGGCTTATCGAGTGTGGTTGGGGCCGAAGGACGCCGATGGGCTCCGGGAGCGGGATTAGGCATGAGCGGCCATAGAGACACGACGTACCTAGGTTCAGGGCCCTCCGTGGGAGGTAATACCCCTAGTCCTGCTGGTCTAGTTGGATGGGGAGAGATGTTACAATGGCGCTCCTTGAGTTGTTCGTTTGGAGGTGGAAGAAGGAGCAATCGGCTCCTCTTCCCCTGCTATGTGTGGGTGTGAGAGAGGGGTGAACGCCTCCGTGCGTGTGTTGCTTGCCTGATGCATGGGGGCCTCGGGGGGTTTTATAGGCCAACCCCCCGGTGTACAGTATTCTTAAGATATTACAAGGGGGGACCCGGCCGGCAGCCTCTCCAATCGGCCAGGGGGCCCGCCGGCTGGGTCGTCTTGTTGCCCGTAGGGCCCGCCAGCTGCGCGGTCCCATCGCCAGCTGGGGCCCGCCAGCCGGCTCTTCCATTGGCTCGTGCTCACCTGCCGCGGCATGGGCTGCCCCGTCCGGCGTCGTCTTGCGCCAGCCGGCCGAAGTCAGCGGTACGGCCGGTAGCGTTGTAGCCACGCCGGGGCAGGTAACGGAGTGGACGGCGGCGCAGAGGTACTGTGGCTCCGCCGGGTCCAAATCAATCCTCGGTTAGCGGTACGGTCTGCCAGACTGTAGCCATGCGCGTCCGTGCGTTAGCGGCCGCTGTAGCCACATCGGAGTCCGTCGTGGGGGTCGCGTCCCGTCAGCATACCCGACGGCAGTAGGAAGGGATGGATACCCGCCCGTCCAGAGGTCAGCGGCCGGGCGCGCCTGGCCGGGGGCCAGGCGGCCGGCTCCTGTTCAGCCGGCCAGGGGGTCAGCCGGCCCCTCTCTGCCGGTCGCGGACCAGTCGGCAGTGGGCCAGCCGGCCAGGGAGGTAGCCGGCCAGTGACCAATCGGCCGCGGGACAGCCGGCCGTATAGTTTTTTTCAGAAAGGAGCTGGAACTCCCTCTCCTTGGCATACCCAGGGGTAATAACCCCGTCAGTAGTATCCGAATCCGGCAGGGGCCCGCGTCCGCCTGACGAGGGGCGACCGGCGGATTCATCCGGCTACGCCTGCCTGTCGTGCGGGACCGGCCGGGCGGCCGCGCCGGCCACCGCCTCCGATGCCTCGGGCCCTGTCGCGCTGCTTCGGGCCCCGTGCCGGACCGCGGTGCGCCACGCGGGGCGTGATGATGCCGTGGGTTCCGCGTCTGTGGCCTGAAGGGACGCCTTCTCGGGCCTAGTCTGATAGGCCGCGGGCCTAGCCCGGTAGGCCTCGGGCCGCAGGCCGGGATCCTCTGCGCTTGGACCCCAGCGGCCGTGGCGCACGATGCCCACGTCCCGCGGATTCCCCAGGGGAGTGGGCGCAGTTAATCCCCACGTCCCCCGGGCGTCGCCCTGTGTTTATAAGGGGAGGGGGAGGGGCGGAGGCAGCTCACTCACCCCTCTTCCCTTCGTCTTCCTTCTCTCGCGTGGCTCGTCGCCTCGGCTCGTACCGCTGCTCCATCCGTCTTCTTCCTCGCGCTCGTTCGACGCAGAGATGGCCAACGGACATTCCGGCAGCTTGGGCGGATCCATCATGACCGAGGAGGATATCGCGCACCTCCGCCGCGCCCGGATGTTGCCGTCAGAGGACCGCGTTGCCGCCCACCCGCCGGGCAGCGAGGTGGCACCCGAACCCCAGGAGGGGGAGTTCGTGGTGTTCGCGTGGCACTTCTCGCGCGGCTTTGGTCTGCCGGTGAGCCAATTCTTTCGCTTCTTCATGGATACATTCGACCTCCAGCCGCACCACCTTGGGCCCAACTCCATTCTCCAGCTCTCGAGCTTCGTGACGCTCTGCGAGGACTACCTCGGGCTGCTCCCCTTCGTGGAGTGATGGAGGAAGCTCTTTTACCTCAAGGCCCTGAGGAACGAGGACGAGCCGTACGCCTGCGGGGGCGTGGTGATATGCGTCCGGGGCCCATTGTTCCCCCGCATCACCCTCATTGAATCTATCAAGAGGTGGAACCGGACGTTCTTCTACGTGAAGAACGTCGACCTGGCACGGGACTACATCCGGCTACCGGCTTTCATCAACACCCCGTCCTCCGGGATCAACTGGACGGGCGACGGGCCGTTCGTGGATGTCCTCGCAGAGCTGGGCCGACTCAAGACCGTGAGAGCCGGAGAGGGGCTGGTTGCGACCGATTTGGTGGCCGCCTTCATCGACAGCCGGGTGTTGCCTCTGTAGAAGAGGCTGCACCAGATTTGCGACATGTCGGGCCGGCAGGACCCCTGCCGGCTGTCCACCTTCGACCTGTCGGCGGCCCAGGTTGCAAAACGGGTGAAGGTCATCACCAATTTCAGGCTGACACCGAGGACGTGGGGGTTCGGCAAGCTGCCGTACAGCCGGCACGACCCGGCGCCCCTGGTATGCCCTGCTGCGGTAATTCTCTCCCCCCTTTGATTCTCCAGCCGGCCCTTCCCAGCTCACACACCATGCTGACCGCAGCACTCCGTGCGACAGAACACGCCGGACGGCCCACACCCCCAGGTATTCCAGGCGGAGCGTGCCGAGTCCGACCCGGAGGACTTCGAGCTGGGGGGCGGCGTCGAAGAGGGGGCCGATTCCTCGGGAGAGACCGAGGCGGACGGCGCGATGGGCGACCCGGGAGCCGGCGGGTCCAGAGTGGCTGGTGAGTTCCCCTCCGGACCCTCCATCAAAGATTGGACTGACGACGATGATGACGATGATGATGTCCGGATCCTGGACGCGCCACCCCCCGCAGCTCGGCGGGAGACACGCGGGCGGAGCGAGGAGCGGCCGACCCATGGCCAGACGGCCGAGGCCACTCACCGGGAGAAGAGGCAAGCTGTGGGGCAACCGTCGACGCAGCCGCCGGCTCGCAAGAGAGCGCAAGTGGCTGCCGCGAAGCCTCCGGCCCGGGCCAGGCGGATCCTTCCCGTCGTCGCTGGGTGAGCATCTTTCTCTGAATTCTTACTGGTTTTTCGGGTTTGCGGGCCGGCAAGTGCCTGAGGCCCCGTCTTTTGTCTGTTCCAGGGAGGCCATCGAGCTCCATGACACGGAATCGGCCGCCGGCCCGACGGATGCCGCCACCATGCAGGCGCGGGAGCACGCGGCCACGGCGCGCGAAGAGAAGAGGCGGCTCGCGGAGGTGCTAGCCGCGAAGGCGGGGGCGAAGGGCGCACCCTCGCGTTCGGGGGCCTCGAGCGGCGGGAGGCGGAGGCGGTCCGCCGACCCGGAGCGTGCGAGAGACTCTGCTGCGGCGTCAACGCGGAGGTCAAGGCCTTCGTCGAGTGAGCCGCAAGAGCCGGTCGTGGAGACGACCGGGGCCCCGCCCATGACGGAAGTGACCCGGCCGGCAGGAGCGACCTCCGAGCCGGCCGCGGAGACGGCATAGCGGGGGGAGGCGGTGGTGACCCCTCCTGCCACCGAGCCGGCCGCGGCGGGCGTGGCAGTCGCCCCGGCTGCACCGGAGGCGGCGTCGGAGGCACCCACCGACGGGACGAGTGAGCCGGCCCAGCCGGCAGTCGAGCCGGTCCGGCAGGTGGTGGAGCTGGCGGTGCCGGTCGTGGAGGGGCCCGACGCCGGCTCCCAAGCCTTGGTGGTCACCGCCAACCTTCCACCGACTGCTGCCGTGGTGGACGCCGGGTCGAGCCGGTCGAAGAGGACCATGCTGGACGTGATCCGGGACTGGGAGGCGCCGGCCCTCGTCATGGCCGCTCCGGCCCCGCCAGCCGGCGTCCCGGCCCTCGTGCCTGGGGAGCCCGGCCGCATCATGGCGCAGTGTCGTGAGGGGCTGGCTAGGTTCGTGGAGGCTGCCAAGAGCAACTTTCGGCGCGTGGAGGCGGCGGTGGAGGTAAGACTCTTTTGTCTTGCATTGAATTATCAGTGGGGGCGCGCGAGCACAGCCACTGGGTATAGCCCCCGAGATTCGGGCTGGCTGCGCGGCTGCATGGCAGCCAGGCCGGATCTAACCCTTCTTCCTTGTCTGACTACTTGTTTCTTGGCGCGGGGCAGGTTGAGAACACCAGGCGGCAGGCGCTCTTCGCTGAGGCGGTCCTTATCCACAACCGCGGCAAGCTCGGCTACTACCGGGTCCAGGAGGAGCTGAAGAAGGCGCAAGGTATGTTGGTTCCAGTGGGGGCATGCGAGCGCACCCACAGGGTGTAGCCCCCGAGAGTCGGGCCGGCTGCTCGGCAGCCGGTCCGGGTCTTCCACGTTGGAGTCGCTTATGCTTGGTCTTTTATGCAGAGGAGCTGGTCCTGATCCGGCAGAAAAGGGATGAACTGGCCTCCGAGCGGGACCGGCTGGGGCAGGAGCCCCAGGAGGCCACGTCGGAGCGGGAGCGCCTGACCACGGAGCTGCAGCGGGAGGTGGTGGCCCGGAAGGACACCGCCAAGCGGGCGGCCGACACCACCCAGCGGGCCACCGCTCTTCAGGCTGAGGTATATTGCATCAAGGGGGAGCTCGAGACGCGCGGGGTCGCCCTTGCTCGTGCGGAGGAGGCGCTGGAGAGGGAGAGGAAAGCAGGCCTTTAGTTCGCCCTCGAGATGGACGAGGCCTTCCAGACTATGCTTTGTTTGAGTCTTTTCTTCCTTTGCCGACTGCTTTCGACTTGCTTTTGTCTTGTTCGTTGATTCTTCTCCCCCCTCAGACCAGTTCCCGGAGACCCAGCGCCGTGCTGAGCGGGCTGTGGCGGATCACCGGGAGTGCCTGCGGTAGCGCGGGCAGGAGGTTGAGGATGACGCCGGCTAGGACGTGGCGGAGCTTGCGCTGGCCATTGAGAACCGGCTGATCCATGTCCAGCGCTGCATGGACCGGCTCTAGACGGCTGGCAAAGAGGTGATCGCGGCCCCTAGATGCACATGGCCAGCTCGCGGGGCCGGCTAGGCCATTTGTAGGTGCCGGTGAAGTTGCGGACGAATGCTTCCGCGAAGTCCGTTCAGGTGTTGATGCTGCCGGCCGACAGGCTGTTAAGCCAGGTCCGGGCCGAGCCAGTCAGCACTAGGGCGGCGTAGCGCACGGCTACGTGCTTGTTCCCCCTGGCAATGCTGACCGCGGTGGTGTAATCGACCAGCCAGTCCTCCGGCTTGGCGGAACCATTGTACTTCGGGGTGTCGCGGGGGAGAGTGAAGCCGGCCGGGAAAGACTCATTACGAATTCGGGGACCGAAGCACGCCGGGCCGATTGAGCCCTCCACCTCGAGGAGGGCCGATTGCGCCAGCCGCTCGATGCGGGTCCGAGCGTCATTCTCGCTCCGCGGGACGCGCGGGCCGAGCCGAGCGGCGAGCTCAGGGCGCACGGTCGGAGCAGGTGAGCGGACACGCTCCCGCCGCGGGGGCGAGGTATGTTCCCGGCTATGCCAGTTGCCGCCAGCCGGAACGTCGTTGCGCCGGCTGCTGACGGCCGGCAGCTCGTCTCGTAGCGAGGTGCGTCCGTTGTGGGATCCAACGCCCCGCCGGCCGGAGCCGGGAGGGGAACAGGCCTGCTGGACCGGCCGACGCTGGCCGGCAGTGGGCGGAGGGTCCCCCTCGGGCACGGGGATATCAGAGCCGGCGTTGACGCCATCGAGCCGGGCCTGCTGGGCGTTGGCGGTGGCGATGAGGTCTCGGATGTGTCGTTCCTGCAGCTCTCGCTCTTCGCCCTCCAGGCCGGCGAGGTCGGCGTAAGCCACGTGGGCCGCCCGCGGGTTGGCGGCCGGAGTGTCATAGGTGGGAAGCCCGCCACCGAGGATTTCCACGACCACGCGGCCGCGGTTGCGGACGTCGCCGTGCCAGCTGGGCTCGTTGCCGGTGGGGGTGAGACCGTATGTGGAGTTATACTCGCGCTGCGCGGACTCCATCCGGCGCTTGGTGGCGGCCAGCATGGTTGCCTCGTCGAACAGCAGCTGGTGAGCCGCCTCCAGCTCAGCCGTAGCCGTAGCTGGGTTTGTCGTCTGCGCGACGGGGGTGCTGAGGCCCCGAAGCGTGGCGCCGAGGGGGTCGGAGGTGCCGGCGCGAGCGGCCGCGTCCACCTCCCCCGGCTGCGGCGGCCAGCGGAAGCGGGGTTCCGCCTCGCAGGAGCTGGCCCCACGAGCCTGCGGTTCCGCCCGGACGCGAGGCGGCCAATGGAGGTGGTGAAGGGTCCCGCCCGGAGCTTGACTCAGGCCGATGCCGCGTTTGGCCCCACAGTGGGCGCCAACTGTCATCGTTTTCTCACGACAGATGCCATAGGGTGGCTTATCGAGTGTGGTTGGGGCCGAAGGACGCCGACGGGCTCCGGGAGCGGGATTAGGCACGAGAGGCGATAGACACACGACGTACCCAGGTTCAGGGCCCTCCGTGGGAGGTAATACCCGTAGTCCTGCTGGTCTAGTTGGATGGGGAGAGATGTTACAATGGCGCTCCTTGAGCTGTTCGTCTGGAGGTGGAAGAAGGAGCAGCCGGCTCCTCTTCCCCTGCTATGTGTGGGTGTGAGAGAGGGGTGAACGCCTCCGTGCGTGTGTTGCTTGCCGGATGAATGGGGGCCTCGGGGGGTTTTATAGGCCAACCCCCCGGTGTACAGTATTCTTAAGATATTACAACGGGGGACCCGGCCGGCAGCCTCTCCAGCCGGCCAGGGGGCCCGCCGGCTGGGTCGTCTTGGCCCCCGTAGGGCCCGCCGGCTGCGTGGTCCCATCGCCAGCTGGGGCCCGCCAGCCGGCTCTTCTATTGGCTCGCGCTCACCTGCCGCGGCATGGGCAGCCCCGTCCGGCGTCATGTTGCGCCAGCTGGCAGAAGTCAGCGGTACGGCCGGTAGCGCTGTAGCCACGCCGGGGCAGGTAACAGAGTGGACGGCGGCGCAGAGGTACTGTGGCTCTGCCAGGTCCAAATCAGTCCTCGGTCAGCGGTACGGTCTGCCGGACTGTAGCCATGCACGTCCGTGCATCAGCGGCCGCTGTAGCCACATCAGAGTCCGTCGTGGGGGTCACGTCCCGTCAGCGTACCCGGTCGCTGTAGGAAGGGACGGATACCCGCCCATCCAGAGGTCAGTGGGCGAGCTAGTCGCGTAGCGGTCGGGCGCGCCTGGCCGGGGGCCTGGCGGCCGGCTCCTGTTCAGCCGGCCGCGGGCTAGCCGGCCAGGGGGTCAGCCGGCCCCTCTCTGCCGGTCGCGGACCAGCCGGCAGTGGGCCAGCCGGCCAGGGAGGCAGCCGGCCACTGACCAGCCGGCCGCGGGACAGCCGGCCATATAGTTTTTTTGGAAAGGAGCTGGAACTCCCTCTCCTTGGCATACCCAGGGGTAGTAACCCCGTCAGAAGGTGAATCTGATGAATATGTGAAACCTAGCTATTCCAAACTTGCTAATATTGCCACTAAGTAACAAACTGCACTTGAAAAGCTTCAGAAACTGCTAGACAAAAGCGATGATCTGTTGAATGAGGAAGTAGATTGGACTCAAATTATGACTGATGATCTCAAAAGTCTTCAGTCAAAGTATGATAACCTTCAAAGTCATCATAATGCTCTCTTAGTCGATCATGAGAAGCTTTCTTATGAATTTCTTCAAAGAAAGCAAGATCTTGAGAAACTAAGAGTGTCTCATGAGGATCTTCGAAGGGAAAACGATTCCTTACTTCCTCAACAGATCAATACCGCTCAGGAAGATTTTGTTCCACCATGTTTGAAATGCATTAAACATGAAACTGCTAATTCTTCTCCTGAATGTTCAAATGCTTCTATTGCTGCAAACTCTTCAACTATCCCCGTGGTCACAAATTCCTCATATGAGGATACCACAAGTTTCACTGACGAAAGTGCAGGGTTGAAGGAATTGTATGTGACAGGCATATACAAAAGCCTCAAAGGGCATCAAACCCTTTGCGATGTGCTCAAAAAGCAGATTCTGAACCGGAACCCTAGGAAAGAGGGTATTGCTTTTGTGAGGAAACTCAATGCTGATGGATCCTAATGGACACCTGAGCAGTATCCCAAAACCTCGTGGGTTGCTGCAAAAGGACCTCATGTAGATCCTTCCACTTTATCTGCCTTTACTTGTGAAACTTCATATTCCTCTGATGAGTCATTTGACAACAACTATAAACTGTTAAAAAATCAGAATGGTGAAGTATTTGCCAGATATGTTGGAACTAACTGCAGGAATGGTCCCCCTCTGAGGAAAATCTGGGTTGCCAAGAGCTGCTTGGAAAATCTTCAGGTGAATGTCCTCAGGACACCACCTATGAAAAAAAGGAACCCAAGATCAAATTCCTCATACGGACCAAAGTCTTCACTTGGATCAAATTCCTCAAATGGTCAAAAGGCATATCATTCTCATGCTAATACTTCTATTTCAAAGGGAAAATCTAAGGGTCATGAATATGTGCATCATTCCTCAAATCTTTATGTTCATAAGTCCTCAAAGAATTTCTCTGCATATTCATATGAGTACTCTAACCCTCGTCCTGTGAAACGAAGTGCACTAGCTTCTATGCCACCCTTCTCATATGGAGCTCACAGAATGATGAACTCTTTGCCACCCCTCCAGATGTGGGTGGTGAATAAATTGAACTAATCTCTTATGCAGGGTCAGGTCTCCAGACGAACTTGAACGTCTGATGAATTTGCTGGAGACTTGAGGAAATGCTTGAAAGGATGCAAGCTAATCACGAAGAAATGAACCTTTCATTTCTCACGTCCTCAATCTTACATTGCTTACTAAGTTTTGATGAAATTCAATCCGATGAATTTGATATCATATTCTTCACTCTGAAGTATATGAGTTCATAAGTTGTACTAATTCATCTGCAGGATGAACAACCCAAAGCCACTAAGTGGGTACTTGACAGTGGATGGACGAACCACATGACTGGTGACAAGAACTTGTTGATGAACATCCCACTCACTCCACCTCATCTGAACCATATCACCTACGCTGCTAAAGGAAAAAAAGCAAGGTATTTGTCAGGGGGATGACCCCCGGGTACGCCAAAGATGATGAGTCGGACGGGGTGCCCGCCCGCCCGGGCCGACTGCTCCGACTCACACCCGCGGCCGGCTGCTCCAGCCAGCCGGCTGCCCGGAGCCAACTACGACATCCCATCGAACACGCGTGGACGAGACGACCATACCCCGTGGCAGTGCGCTATTGACGAGTAGTAGTGCGCTATACATGCGTCACGCGTATCGTCTGCAGTGTAACTTGTCCCCTGGGTGTTGATTTATAAAGCGCCCCAGGGGACAAGCATAGCCTAGTTCACAAGCTACATATAGCTTGGCATGTAAGCTACCCACTGTAGCTTATATCCCAAGCTACACACTCATGCCTATAAAAAGGCCTCCTCTCACTCTCTCACGGGGCCAAGGCTGACATGTACACATATGAGGCAAGATGCCTCATGGCTCTCCTCTCCCATACAGCTCTAGGAGCAACTATGTACTGCAATACACCTCATATACAGACATGCAGGAGTAGGGGTATTATCTCTCCGGAGAGCCCCGAACCTAGGTAAACCACCGCGTGCTGCTACCCTATCCCGTCCCGGATCTTCCACGGCAGCCTTGCTCTCACCTCGATTAGCCACCCCCTGGCATCTGTTGTGAGAAAACGATGACAGTATTGGGCCTAGGTAAGGTTGCAATCTCAAAGGACCGACACATGGATAAGGTGATGCTTGTCGAATCCCTCGGATTTAACCTCATGTCTGTCTCAATAGTTTGTGATCTTGTTATGGTTGTCATCTTTGGAAAATATCATTGTGTTGTTGTCATGGAATCTGACAAATCCAAAGTCTTCGAATGCTTTAGGAGAGGAGATTTGTATATTGTTGATTTCTCTACAGGTCCTCAACCTGCCGTGTGCCTACCTGCAAAATCTTCAGAAAGCTGGTTGTGGCATCGACGACTTGGACATGCTGGCATAAGGAACTTGCACATGCTTGTGAAGAAAAAGCATGTCATAGGCATTGAAGGTGTCAAATTCCTCAAGGATCACTTGTGTGGGGCATGTGAGTCTTGAAAGATGACCAGATCCAAGCATCCCTCGAAGACCATCATGACCACTACTCGACCCTTTGAATTGCTTCACATGGATCTCTTTGGCCCCACTCATTCCACACTAACAAATACTTCATGTTTGTATGGCTTTGTTATTGTTGATGACTACTCTCGTTACACTTGGGTGCATATTATTCTGTACAAGTCTGAGGTGCAGGATGTCTTCAGACGATTTGCTTCAAGGGCCTCAACGAACTTCGACGTCAAGATCAAGCACATCAGGAGTGACAATGGGACTGAGTTCAAGAACACTGGTCTTGATGAATATCTTGATGAACTTGATATTACTCATGAGCTATCTGCCCCATAGACGCCTCAGCAGAATGGCGTCGTGGAGCGCAAGAATAGGATTCTTGTTGAGATGGCTCACACTATGCTTGATGAATACAAGACTCCTCGCCGCTTCTGGCCTAAGGCAATCAATACTGCTTGCCACATCATCAACAAGGTATATCTTCACATATTCTTCAAGAAGACTTCATATGAACTCATCACCAACAAGAAACCCAATGTGAGTTATTTCAAAGTCTTCGGTGCTAAATGCTGGATTAGAGATCCTCACCATAGTTCTAAATTTGCACCGAAAGCACATGAAGGTTTTATGCTTGGTTACGGAAAGCACTCGCACACCTACAGAGTCTTCAACACCTATCACAACAAGGTTGTTGAAACTGTAGATGTGCGGTTTGATGAAACTAATGGCTCACAAAGAGAGCACCTGCCTCCTGTCCTAGATGAAATGTCTCCTGAGGAATCCATTAAGTTGAAGGCTACTGAAGATATCATACCCACTAAAGAATCTGTACCTGATGAGGAAGTCATCCCAACCAATGAAGACATTCATGCTGATCCACCTGAAGAAAATGGTGCAGATGAAAATCCTCAGCCCTGACAAAGTCATCAACTTGCTCTTCCCAGATTGGCAAATGAAGTGCAGATTGACAAAATCCTCGACGACATCAATGCACCAGGTCCCCTCACTCGCTCAAAAGCTTCACATTTGTCTAACTTTTGTGGGCATTTTGCTTTTGTCTCTATCATAGAGCCCACCAAAGTTGATGAAGCATTTATGGAGCCTGAGTGGATTCAAGCTATGCAAGAGGAATTGCATCAATTCAAGCTCAACAACGTGTGGGAACTTGTCAGGCGGCCAGATCCTCGCAAGCATAACATCATGGGTACCAAGTGGATCTACCGCAACAAGCAAGACGAAAATGGCCTAGTGGTGTGGAATAAGGCTCGTCTTGTAGCTCAGGGCTACACAGAGGTTGAGGGAATTGACTTTGGTGAAACTTTTGCACTAGTTGCTAGACTTGAAGCTATTCGCATATTGCTTGCTTATGCTAACCATCATGACATCATCTTATATCAAATGGATGTGAAAAGTGCAATACTCAATGATAAGCTTGAGGAAGAAGTATATGTTGCTCAACCCCCAGGTTTTGAAGACTCTAAGCATCCTAACAAAGTGTTCCGACTCAACAAGGCCCTCTATGGCCTCAAGCAGGCCCCTCGGGCGTGGTATGACTCTCTGAAGGAATTCGTCATGAAGAAAGGCTTCAAACCCGATTCACTCAACTCAACTCTTTTCACAAAATCCTATGACAATGAATTATTCGTGTGCCAAATATATGTAGACGATATTATATTTGGCTGTCCTAACAAACATTACAGTGACAAATTTGCTTACATGATGAGTGAAGAATATCAGATGTCTATGATGGGGGAGTTAAAATTCTTCTTAGGTCTTCAAATTCGTCATCAACACAATGGCATCTTCATCTCTCAAGAGAAATACCTCAAGGATGTTCTGAGGAAATTCAACATGCAAGACTGCAAAGGCGTCAAAACACCAATGCCTTCAAAAGGCCACCTCTGCACTGCCGAAAATTGTAAAGATTTCGATCAGAAGGTATATCGCTCCATGATTGGCTCTTTATTGTATCTATGTGCATCTAGGCCAGATATTATGGTTAGTGTTTGTATGTGTGCCCGATTCCAAGCAACACAGAGGAAATCACACCATAAGGCTGTGAAACATATTCTTCGATACTTAGCTCACACGCCAATGCTTGGATTATGGTATCCCAAGGGCTCAAATCTTCAACTCATCGGATACTCAGATGCTGACTATGCTGGTGATCGTGTGGATCGCAAGTCATCCTCAGGCACATGTCATTTCCTCGGATGATCCTTAGTCTGTTGATCCTCGAAGAAGCAGAGCTGCATGTTATTATCTACCACTGAAGCTGAGTACATTGCTGCTGGTTCCTATTGCGCTCAGTTGCTGTGGATGAAGCAAACCCTCAAGGACTATGGCATCAAGGTGAAGAATGTGCCTCTCTACTGCGACAACGAGAGCGCTATCAAGATTGCTCACAACCCAGTTCAACATTCCAAGGCCAAGCAAATCCAGATTCGTCATCATTTTCTTGGAGATCATGTACTCAAGGGCGACATCTCCATCGAGCACGTGGACACTGAAGAACAACTGGCTGATATCTTCACTAAGCCTTTGGATGAAAAGAGATTTTGCAAGTTGCAGTGTGAGCTAAATATCTTAGAATCTTTGAACGTTCTTTGAAAGGACACACATCCTAACACTTATGCAAAATTGATGACTTTGATGCGCAACACACGAAGTAACGTTTTTCTTCAATCAATGAAGACTAACTCTCTAAGTGTGAAGAAATTAATGAAGAATTTGATTCTTAGAACCCTACGACAGTTGTACGCGGTGTCTGAAATCATCATTCTTACACGGTGGGTCACGCCACAAACCACAGTTGAAATTCTTCAAGTTTGAGTTTTTCATCATTTTGCAAATTCTTCAATTTTTCAAATTCTTCAAGTTTGAAAAATCCTCAAAATCTTCAAATTCTTCAACTCGAGTTCCTCATTGACTATATATATATATATATATATATATATATATATATATATATATATATATATATATATACACACACATATATATATATATGAGTTTTGAATGTCCTCAATAGCATTCACTTATTGCTAATTCTTCAAGTTGATTTTCCTGTAAGTGAATGTGATCGGACATATTCCCCCTCTATGCTAAACTCAACCCATTCTGTTCACAAATTCTTCATATGCGTTCTACTTTGAAAACTCGTTCAAAGTCTTCACTGAGTCCTTGTCCGCTGAAGAATTTGGGAATGAAAACTTTGAAAAATTTCACATTCAATTTTTGGCGGTTGCCGCCCAAACCGACTCCTATTCCCCCGACTGGATAAGCCACGATCCCCCACTATCTCCACTTCTCAGTACGTGGGTGACACATGTCACGTGGAGAGCAACGGTCAGGGGTATACTAGTCCAAAATCTTCAGGCCAGTTGGTCTTTACTGCTGCTATAAATACCCCCTCCCTTCCCACTTGCTCGAGTTACTCCTCACGTCCATCTTCCCCGCTCGAGCTCCAACCTAGCGCCACCGCTAATCTCATCGTCGTCGGAGAGGAAGAGCTTCACTACTTCGACCTCGCCGTCGTTGTACTCGCGTCGGCCACGGAAGTCTTCACTCCACTGCCGCTATAGCTATCTCCCTTTGCCAAGCTATGGCGTGGGAGATCTGGACTGACGAACTCCTCCAGTTTACCTTCCTGTTCGTCGTGTTCTTCATCAGTGGTAATTAAAATCTATTTTCACTGCTCTATTTTGATCCTCATGAAGTTCACAAAATCCTCAAAAGGTGTTTATTCTTCAAGAATCCACTTCTTAAACACCTCAAATGCTTCATTCCCTTGATTTGTTTCTCTAAGTTATGATTTTCTTCAAGATTCCTCAATTGTGTGGATCATCAAATTTGCACAACTCTGGAACCTAAGACAAGAACACTTAGTGAAATTCCTCAAGACATCTATGGTCAAAATCCTCAACTTGTTATATTCTTGAAAAACTTCTGAGAACGCATAGGACCTCTTCAAATTCTTCGCACCTACTCTGTTCACAGGTACAAAATGTCTGCTGATGAATCACTAGGTTCTCATCAACTTAACTCATTTGCAGCATTTCTTGAAGAAAAATTGCATACTTCTTCAGAATCTTCAAGAGTACATATTCCTCCAGTGAAGAAATGGCAGATGGCAAAAAATCTCAGAAAGGAGGAAAGAAACCTGAATCCAACACTACATTTGAGATTCCTAAGGATATCTATCCTGAGTATTGCACACCTGATGAGGAAATGTATGGGAGCAAACCAAAGAGAAGCGTAAAATACGCATCCAAAAGATTGAGAGGAGATGGATGAAGGAATGGAGAGAATATCGTTATGTTACCCCAAAGTACATGAAGAAATTCGCACTCAAACCACCTTGCAAAAGACCTCCTTTGGCTAACAACCAAGCAGCAGATACAACTAGCCTCATGAGAGGTGAGGACTTTCCTGCCGAATGTGCAAAATATCAGAAAAAGCTTTAGAGGATTTCCAAAGCAGCAGTGAGGCAATTCAATGAAGATTCTGCTGCTGCCGTAGCTGCTTCCTCCGTTGCTGCCTCTGCCTCTGCAACTGCTATGCCGAAGAAATCAGCCGCAAAGGCAAAGTCCTCAAGCTCAATGCCCTCACGGCTAAGCACCTCAAAGTCAAAATCCTCGCTGCAAAATCGTCAAGTCACTTCTTCAAAGGTTGCTGCAATGCCTTCAGTAGCTGCACAATCTTCAGCTGCCGCCACAAAGTCCTCAACTCCAATGCATCTTGCAACATGTCAGAGGACCACTGGTTTTTCAATTCATCAACCAGTCCGTCTGTGCTGAAGAAGAAGTCTACTGCTGGACGAGGTACTCGCCCAAGTCATCATCTGAAGAAAGTGGTGTTCCAAGTTCCATGAACTCACAAGATGATGAAGCAGATGACGAGGAACTTGAGGAAATTATCAGAAACAAGCAAGAAATAGTGGCTCAGGCTAAGGGCACTCAAATTCCTCTCTTGTTGGACCCAAAGACTATGCTCAACTTCATCGACATTTGGCACAAGGACCCCTACACTCCACTTGATGATTTGAACCTGCCTCCCGGTCCAGATCATGTCCTCACTGCTTTAGTAACTGAGGAAAAATGGAAGTATGAGAAGGCTAGACTTGACAAAAAGGCTCAGTACAAGAAAGAGCGCTTCATGAAGAACAATGTTCTCAATCTGACGCCTGATCAACTGGTCTCTGTACAAAAGGAGATCAAATGCCTCAGTGAAGAATTTGATCGCTACTATGCTTATTGGCAAGGTGCCAAGGTTAGATTCGTCAAAGTGGCTGACAAAGCCATCAAGGAGCACAACAAGAGGGTTGCATCTCGATCGCAACCACAAATTCCTCAGGCTGGAACTTCTGCTCAGCCTGCTGAAGAAACCGCTAGTGTAGCTGAAGAAATTCAGACTGCTGAAGAACCTGCCAGGCTAGCTGATCTTTTGCTGCGCCTGAAGAAATTGAGACTACTAGGGCTACTGCATCAGTCGTGCCTGAAGAAACTGCTCCAACTTCACCCCAAGCTCAAACTGAAAAGTCTTCAAGGGTGAAGAATATCAACCTTCGTTCTGCATCAGAAGTGAAGAAAACAAAGGCAGCGGAGAAGAAGGCTGCACAGAAAAGAAAAGCATCATCATCTTCTTCAGATTCCTCAGCTGTGAAGAAGTTGAAGACTATGCCAAGTTCTTCAACTGAACACATTGATGCTACTCCTAT
The DNA here is from genome assembly GCA_039707655.1 of Elymus sibiricus. Lineage (NCBI taxonomy): Eukaryota > Viridiplantae > Streptophyta > Magnoliopsida > Poales > Poaceae > Elymus > Elymus sibiricus. Next base: position 144,741,303 of record CM077675.1, read on the forward strand.
CTCCTCCGTGCCTGCTTATGAAATTGTTCCATTTGGTATTGACTATGTCATCCCAAATGAAGAAGATGAGGAGAATCACTCTGTTGCTTCCTCAGAGCAGATTGATGAAGAAATAGAGGTGGATGCAAATGCTTCAACCCCTCTGGTATCATCACCCTAGCCTCGGTTAACTGCTGACAAGGCTGGTGTTGAAGAAATTGATGAGGATGTGGACATTGGAAACACTACTCCACTAATAAATGATGAATATTGGGAGGCTGCACACCCCAATTCACTAATGACCACTCCTCTCACACAAATTCCTCAGTCACCTGCTCAGACTGAAGAAATTCAAACTGAAGACATTCCAGCTGCATCAGCTGATGAAGTTCATGACCAGACAGCTCCTGAAGAAACTGTTGCTCCAGTTCCTCAGTCTGAGGAAATTGCTGCACCAGCTCCTCAGACTGAAGAAATTCCTGTTATGCCCAAGGAAATTGTGGGCCGCTTCAAACCAATTCTTCAGCCGAAGCCAAAATTGCCATTCAAAGGCACAAAGCGCCCCAAATTCATCAAGGCGAATTTCTTCAATGAGCACATTTTCTTCACAGGGACAAATCCATATGACTCAGCAAGGGCCAGACGCTCAAGATTCTGGACTTCTTCACAGATGAATTTCTTTGCTGCGGTTCTTTTTGACAAAGAGAAAATCTTCGAGCATCAGCAAATTCCTCATGTGGATATGGAGTCCATCCCTTGCTTCACTCCCGTGCTCCATGTTCTTCAAGAAGCTGGGCTGCTGCCTTTCTGCTTAGATATCTGTGATTGAAATGAAGAGTTGGTTCTTCAATTCTATGCCACCTTGCACATTTCTGGTGAAGCTTCTGATGTGAACACCTGGATCCTTGACTGGATGTCTGGAAACACCCACTACACTGCTCCTGCAACTGAATTGCTTCGCACTGTTCCATTTGCAATTCCCTCAGAAGGAGCAAGATGCATCTATGATGAACCTGAACTGCCAAATCACATGATGCAAGTACTAATGATGCTTTGGCTCCTGCCAAACCTCCAAGGACTACCTACCTAGTGAAGGATTTGCTTTATGTGCCCACGACCATCTACCACATTCTGACCAAAACCCTCAGTCCAATCAAGGGCCACAACTCTGAAGAAGAAGAAGTTGTCGACATCATGAAGAATCTACTGTTCAACATCATTCATGGGATTCCCATCAATTATCACGATTTCTTCATGAGTACTTTGGCAAATATAGCCGTGTCACCTTTTGACTTGAAGCCTTATGCTCCCTAGATCATGAATTTCATCAGATCAAGGTCTTCAATTCCCTTTCAGGCTGATTTTCAAAATCACTTCAGTTTTTTGCCTCCAATTGAAGTCCTTAAGCGGGCATTTTCATCAGTTGAAGGAAAAGGCAAAGTTGTTGTTGATGAAGGCACTTGTCCATTGGATGGTCAATTTCGTAAAGCTGCATCTTACTCCACCAATGATGACTGTGCACCTCAAGATTCAGCTGCAAAAGCCTCAGCTCAAAAACCTCAAGCCTCTGCCCCTTGTGTGATGATTGATCGTGATCTTCTTCTAAGTCTTCATCAGAAGGTTGATCGCAATCACAAGTGGGTCAAGCATCAGTTTGGTTCACTTCTTCGAGACATGATAGTCACGCACAACTCTGTGAGCAAGAACCACTACTATCTTCATGAAGTCTTCAACCGCACATGGGCCATTCTATCTCATCTCAAAACGCCTGAAGAACTTGTTGAGATGGAATTTCAGCAAAACTTTGACTGGTCCATCCCTCCATTGAAGAAATGGAGGAAGTTTCATGTTCCTCAGCTTGTTACCAGTTCATTTTCTTCATCATGCTCAACAGATGAAGCTGAGGATATTGATGAAACTGCTGAAGGTCCTGCATCGACAAACAACCCCGACAACGCTGGCGCTCCTCCACCACCTTCATGATGAAATTCTTCAGGGGCGTTAGTCCTCATGTTTCATCCCTTTTGGTCTCCGATGACAAAGGGGGAGAAATTTGAGTTAGTCTTCAAGCGAGTGTACTTATATGGGCTGTTTTTGTTTAAGTTACAACTCTTGCTCTTTTGAAGCTTTTGTTTGATGAGTTGTAAACTTAAGTCCGACGGTGGTCTGACGCTTTTGAACTGCTTTCCGCATGCTTATTTCCTCAAGTACCTTAATGCATGCATGCTGAATTTCATCAGACACCATTTTTCATCATGCATTTCAATTCCTCGTGTTATATATTAAATGCGTGTACGAATTACAAGATATAGGGGGAGTTCTCCATGATTTTAACCTGCCATGTGCATTTGCAGTCCAAAGCAAATTCCTCAAATATGCACATCTTCAGGGGGAGTTCTTCTATATCTTGCAATAAAATTCCTCAAACACAGCACTTACACTTCATATGTTTATCACCGTTGAAAACCTAACCTATTTGTCATCAATCACCAAAAAGGGGGAGATTGTTAGTGCATCTAGTGCCCCTTAGTGATTTTGGTGTACTGAAGACTTATATGTTAAGGAACTAATGTGTTTGTGAGTATACACAGGTTCTATAAGTCGCTGAGGAGTTTGATATATTCGGAGATTATTGACCCCTAAAAATGAATGTCTTCAGCTGAAGACTTTGGTGAAGACATTGGTATTCCCTGAAGACTTTGAAGATGAAGAATTCGGTGTGACCTTGAAGATATTAACGAGGACTATGAAGCGTGAAGCCTTTTGTTTTCGGAGTTTCTTTTCCTTTCTTTGAGTCATAGGAAACATCGTACTGTTAAAGGGGGCCGAGGTAATACTAAGGAAAATTTCCAACTGATGCTCAACTCAAAAGCCTCAACCTACCCAATCCTTCGAGTGAAGCCTTTGGAAATCTCTTGCGGTTCAGTCAAGTTCTTCAGTGATAGAGACGATGTTCTTCTGGTCTCTAAGGAAATGGGTCTGACTGAGGAGTTAGGATTTCGCCAGTGCGAATTGCCTACAGTGAGGAATATGATAAGCCCTGAGGAATTTGATAGCTCAAATTCCGACCGTTGCTGTGCTTAGCGCTAGCTGTCCCCAATCATCTTATCCACATAACGGTCATATCATTGGGGGCATTTATGTCTTATCATGTCAGGTTGCACCCTGGCTATAAATACCCGCCCCCCACAACCACTAGCTGGTTGGCTACTCCGAGAGAGAACTTAACACTTGTCATTTGAGAGCAACCCATCCTCCGAGGACTTTGAGAGAAAATCATCAGTGAGGAAAAACCTGTCCTCCGAAGACTTTGATAGAATATCATCAGTGAGGAAACCCCCCCCCCAAAAACCAAACTACCAAACCCAAAGTGATTGAGCATCGCTTAAGAGATTGTTCATGTGTGGAACCGATGCTTTTTACCATTGAAGACTGTGTATCTTCTAGACGGTTAGGCGTCATGGTCTAGTGCATCCTGCAGTCAATTGGGGTTCGCCGGGTGACCATGGTCTAGAGCATCCAGTAGTCAATTGTGGATCGTCGGGTGACCAGTTTGTGAGGGTTTTTGAAGTCTACCCTGAAGACTTACCACGAGTGTTGGGCGAGGTCTGTGTGACCTTAGCTCAAGGAGAATACGGTAAGGACTGTGTGTCCTGGGACTGTGTGTCCTTTGGTTTAAATACCAAGCCGCTCCGAACCAGATGTACAACTGTCACAACAGTTGGAACTGGGTCATCAAATCATCGTCTTCACCGAGCTACCTGGTTCCATTTCCTCAACTCTTCTATTTCCTCGAATACTTGTTGATGAAATTGATCGTTACTGTTTGAATAATTTGACTAAAGACTTTCTCAATTTCCTCATCTCAAAATTTTCAGTCACCTTGTTCTTCACCTGCTTATCCTGTTTCACGCTACTTGTAATCTGTGCATGTTCTATTTCATCATGATGACTATGCTCTTGCTCTGTTTCACATGCACTTGAGTACTTATTCCGCTGCTAGTAGTTCATCACATTTCAAATTCCTCAAGTTAAAATTCCTCGGTGATGAATTTGTAAAAATCGCCTATTCACCCCCCCTCTAGTCGATATAATGCACTTTCAATATGTGGGTGGACCGGTGCTAAGGTGTTGTTCTTACTTGAACTAACAACCTACTTATGATTAACCCCTCTCACAAGCATCTGCAACTACGAAAGAAGAATTATGATAAATCTAACCATAGCATGAAACATGTGGATCCAAATCAACCCCTTATGAAGCAACGCATAAGCTGGGGTTTAAGCTTCTGTCACTCTCGCAACCCATCATCTACTTTTTACTCCACAATGACTTCCCTTAGGCCCATAACATGGTGAAGTGTTATGTAGTCAACGTTCACATGACACCACTAAGAGAAGTAACAACATACATATCATCAAAATATCGAACGCATACCAACTTCACAAGATTACTAATAACAAGGCTTCTCCCATGTCCTCAGGGACAATAGTAACTACTCACACATCATCAACATGTCCAAGATCATAGGAGTAATAATGATAATTAAGGATCTGAACATAATCTCTTCCACCAAGTAATCCAACAAGCATCAACTACGAGATGTAATCAACACAACTAGTAACCCACATGTACCAATCTGAGGTTTTGGGACAAAGATTGAATACAAGAGATGAACTAGGGTTGGAGATGAGATGGTACTGGTGAAGAGGTTGATGAAGATTGGTCCTCCCACAAAGGAGGAAGCGTAGGTGCTGACGATGGCTTCGATCTCCCCCTCCCGGAGAGGGTTTTCCCTGGCAGAATCTGATTGCCGGAGTGCAAAAGGGCCTCCGCCCAAGTTTCCGCCTCGAGATGATGGCGCTTCATCCCGAAAGGTTGCTTATGATTTTTTCTAGGGTAAAACACACCATATAGGAGAAGAGGGGCATCGGAAAGCCAGCAGGGGGCCCACAAGCCATCTGGCCGCCGCCTAGGGGGGCGCGTCCAGATGGCTTGTGGCCAGCTGGCACCTCCTCGCTGGTATATTTTTGCTCCAGAAATTCTTAAATATTCCTAAAATATTCTCCATAAATTTTCAGGCCATTCTGAGATTGGTGATTTTTCTGCATTTTTCTCGCTTTTCCGATCCAGAATTCCAGTTTCCAGATATTTCCCTCCCTGTGATGTACCTTTCATATTCAGAGAGAATAAACATAGAATTGTATGATAATGTGGAATAATGGAGAAAAATAAGGTAGAAAGTGGTAAGAAATCATGATGCAAAATGGACGTATCAAGTCCCCCAAGCTTAGACCTCGCTTGTCCTCAAGCGAAAGCCGAACTCTAAAATAATGACCACATAATTTGAGAGAGACGTGTCGATAAAAACAGAATACGGACATGAGAGCATCATGAATATCATCATAGCAGCAAGTTTTCAATCATATAAGCTCTCATGAAAAAGTAACGATCTATTCACAACTGAAGAAATATAGAAAATAATCTTTATTGAGAATCAACAAGCAATGCAATTAGTCCTTGAGATAATCATAGCTTTTGCAATCAAGAGAAGAGTCTATGTAAGAGCTTATATTTCTAGCAATTTCACATATTCAACTATGATGTAACCTTCTATGATTGCTAACATACATTGCATATTTTTGGAACAAGTGACTACGCGGGACACATAGGAAGATCGGGGCCTGAATGTTCTTGCCACCCAACTTATTTACCTCAAGGATAGTGTCAACAATAATGGAACATGATCATTTACATTCAGCTAGATATATTTGTTTGAATCTTTCCTCAACATATGATGGTTGCCACTAAATAGCTTGGAGAATAAGAACAAGGGAAATATTATTGACTCTTGCATGAAAATAAAACTTGTAACAATGTAAAAGATAGGCCCTTCGTAGAGGGAAGCAGAGGTTGTCATGAGCTTTTATTTGTTTGATATGTTTAATCTTTTAACATAAAGGAACATCAGTTTATATTGCCCCTTGTGATAGCGAACTTTATTATGCATTTCGTCGCTTTTATTACTTCACCATCACAAGATCGTACAAAGCTTACTTTCCCTTACAATAAAAGACCTTACATGATTAGAGGCAATTTTTATTGCCTTGTGCAACAATGTCAACTTACTTTAAGGATCTTATTCAATCCATAGGTAGGTATGGTGGACTCTCGTGGCAAGAAACTGGGTTTAATGGTTATGGATGCACAAGTAGTATCTCTACTTAGTGCGAATCTTTGGGCTAGCAAAAGGTCATAAGCAAGCATCACATGTTAAAGGATCCAATACCATATAACTTCTATGCAAATGTATACAAACATGATCATTATGTTATCTTCCATGTCCCACTTCAACACTTGATCATTATATAATATTTTGATGGAAGCTCACAATCATAGAAGGTGTTCATGATTCTTTATTTATATGTAAATGTCCTCTTCACTACCACACTTTTCCATAGATTATATCAATTACTAACATTATGTTTGTTGGTTTCCAACACTTCTTATTGCTTATACCTCTTTTTCTATGTGAAGTCATTACTTCCCAAGAGATAGGCATGTGAGTTTTTCAATTCTTTTTATTGCCTTGCTAAGATGACCGGTGCAAGTGAAGAGGGGGCACACAATCTTAACTAACTTTATTGTAGAACTCTCACACTCGAGAACTCAAAGCAAAAACTCTAAATAAAGCAAATCTGAAATTTAACTCCCTAGATCACGAAAAACTAAAGATCAAACTAAGATAGGTAGTAGTGGTAAAAAGTGATGGTGATACATACCGGGCACCTCCCCCAAGCTTGGAACAAGCCAAGGATGGTGCCAATACCCATGTACTCAAGTGTTATTCGGTGATGGTGGTGGTGTTTGGTAGTCCTCCATCTTCCAAGGCATAGGTTCTCCATCAAAGAAAGAAGCCATTGCCTTCGGGATCTTGAAATCAGCAGCTAGGCTCATACTTTTAAACCTGGATTCATACTCACAGTTTTGGAGTTGGAGTTGATAGAGTTGATCCTGGAGGTGTTCAATCTGATCTTGAAGCTTGGCAAGGGCCTCCCCCATGCTTTTGGTGTCCATCTTGTTTTCACGGATGAAGTACGTGATCATAGAGTGATTAGCACTCAAACCATGTTCGACCATCCCTTGACTCTTAAAGAATTCTTGCTCCACTTGTGCAAGCCTGGATTCTGTCTTCCCTCCTTCTTGGGGCCTTGAAGGTCCCGGATGGTGAGCACCCCCTCACGCATCTCAATAGCTTAAGGGTGCTTCATCACCTCCGGCAGGTAGGGATTGATGACCTTCTTGAAGAACTTGTCCTTGGTTGGCGAAGGGGAAGTCATTGCAATCTAGATCTGTCAGAAAAATAGCCCGAACCAAGAACAGAGGAAAATCTCATGATGCGGTGGTCAAAACATCCAGAAGTATATATAATTATTTTTTCTAGGTCAGAAGACGTGTTCCAGAAGAAATCGGAGTCTCGAGGCCACACGAGGGGCCCACAAGCCATTTGGCCGCGCACAAGGGGGGGCGCGACCTGTTGACTTGTGGCTCGCTCGTGGGTCCTTCCAACTCCATTTTATATTTGTAATTTTTCTAAAATACCAAAAATGACAGAAATTATTTTTATGGAATTTTTGGAGTCGGATTACTTATCGTACCACATACTTACCCCTTTTTCAGGTTTCTGGAGTGTTCCGAAGACTTCCTTAATATGTTCTTCCGCTGTGATGACTTGGATGACATTTGTTTCTTCATTAATGGGTGCACCTGAGATATAATGCTTAATGATTAACGGGTGCACCACTCTCGGGTTCTTGCCTTCGAAGTTGTTGATTTTTATAGCACCGGAGCGATAAACCCCTGAACAACGTATGGGCCTTCCCATTTGGAGAGGAGTTTTCCTGCAAAAAATCTGAAATGAGAATTGCATAAAAGTAATAAGTCTCCTACATTCAATTATCGTTTTTGAATCCTTTTGTCATGCCATCTTTTAACCTTTTATTTAAATAACTTAGCATTTTCATAGGCTTGTGTTCTCCATTCATCAAGTGAGCTAATGTCAAATAACCTCTTCTCACCGGCAAGTTTAAAATCATAGTTAAGCTCTTTAATTGCCCAATAAGCTTTGTGTTCTAACTCAAGAGGTAAATGACAAGCTTTCCCATAGACCATTTTGTACGGAAACATACCCATAGGGTTCTTATAAGCAGTTCTATAAGCCCAAAGTGCATCATCTAGTTTCTTCGACCAATTCTCCTAGATCTATTAATAGTCTTTTACAATATTAACTTTATTTCTTGATTTCTCAATTCAACTTGACCACTAGACTCGGGATGATAAGGTGATGAAATCATATGGTTCACATCATATTTAGCTCGAGGTTTACGGAAAGCACGATGAATAAAATGTGAACCACCATCAGTCATTAAATATCTAGGAACTCCAAACCTCAGGAAAATAATATCTTTAAGCATTTTAATAGAGGTGTTATGATCAGCACTACTAGTTGGAATAGCTTCTACCCATTTAGTAACGTAATAAATAGCAACTAGAATATGAGTATACCCATTTGAGGAAGGAAAAGGCCCCATAAAGTCAAAGCCCCAGACATCAAATGGTTCAATAGCAAGTGAATAATTCATAGGCATTTCCTGATGCTTACCGATGTTGCCAACTCACTGGCATTCATTGCATGAAAGTACATACTTACGAGCATCTTTGAAAAGAGTAGGCCAATAGAAACCAAATTGCAATACCTTGTGTGCAGTTCGGTCACCGGCATGGTGTCCTCCATAAGCTTCAGAATGACACTTCCGAAGAATCTGTTCCTGTTCATGTTCAGGTACACATTGTCTAATAATTTTGTCTACTCACTCTTTGTAAAGATGTGGGTCATCCCAAAAGTAATGTTGTAGGTCATAAAAGATTTTTTTTCTTTTGTTGATATGTTAAACTAGGTGGGATGTATTTAGCAAAAATATAATTAGCATAATCAGCATACCAAGGAGCACTACGTGAATTATTTACAGCAGCAAGTTGTTCATCAGGAAAACTATCATCGATAGGAAGTGGGTCATCAAGAACATTTTCCATCCTAGACAAGTTATCTGCTACAGGGTTTTCAGCTCCTTTTCTCTCAATGATATGCAAGTCAAATTCTTGAAGTAAAAGTACCCACCTAATAAGTCTAGGTTTAGCATCCTTCTTTTCCATAAGGTATTTAATAGCAGCATGATCAGTGTGAATAGTTAATTTGGAATCGACAATGTAAGGTCTAAACTTATCACAAGCAAAGACGACTGCTAAAAATTACTATTCAGTGGTAGCATAATTCCTTTGAGCACAGTCTAGAGTTTTACTAGCATAATGAATAACATTTAACTTTTTATCTACTCTCTGCCCTAGAACAGCGCCAACATCATAATCACTAGCATCACACATAATTTCAAAGCGTAGGTTCCAATCAGGTGGTTGAACAATAGGTGTAGAAATTAAAGCCTTCTTAAGTATTTCAAAAAATTCTACACAATCATCATCAAAAACAAAAACGAACATCTTTTTGAAGAATATTAGTTAACGGCCTAGAAATCTTTGAGAAATCTTTAATGAAACACCTATAAAAACCAACATGACCAAGGAAACTTCTTATGCCTTTGGTATCTCTCGGGCATGGCATTTTCTCTATTGCATCAACTTTAGCCTTGTCTACCTCAATGCCTCGTTCAGAAATTTTTAGCCCAACCAGTATACCTTCATTTACCATAAAGTGGCACTTCTCCCAGTTCAATACAAGACTAGTTTCTTCACATCTCTAAAAAACTCGATCAATCATCAAAAGAAGTCCCATAGACGGAAAAATCATCCATGAAAACCTCAACAATCTTTTCACAAAAATCAAAGAATATAGCACTCATACATCTTTGAAATGTAGCAGGTGCATTGCATAAACCAAAAGGCATACGTCTATAAGCATAAGTTCCAAAAGGACAAGTAAAGGTAGTTTTCTGTTGGTCTTCTTTTGATACAGGTATTTGAGAATATCCAGAATAACCATAAAGAAAGCAAAAGTGTGTATGCTTAGATAATATTTCTAACATTTTATCAATAAAAGGCAAGGGGTAATGATCTTTTTAGTAGCTTTATTTAATTTTCTGAAATCAATTACCATCCTATAACCAGTTACGATTCTTTGCGGAATAAGCTCGTTCTTATCATTAGGAACAACTATAATACCTCCTTTTTTAGGGACACAATGAACATGACTTACCCACCTACTATCTGCAATAGGATAGATTATAACTGCCTCCAGAAGCTTTAGTATTTCAGTTCTCACCACTTCTTTCATTTTAGGATTTAAGCAGCATTGATGGTCAACAACAGGTTTAGCATCTAGTTCCATATTAATCTTGTGCTGACATAGAGTGGGGCTTATGCCTTTTAAATCGTCAAGAGTGTATCCAATAGCAGCCATTTGCTTCCTCAGAGTTTAAGTAATTTATTTCTTCATGCTCTGAAAGGTTAGCATTGATAATGACAGGATATATCTTCTTTTCATCAAGATAAGCATGTTTCAGAGTATCCGGTAAGGTCTTTAATTCAAACACGGGATCTCCTTTGGGTGGCGGATGATCCCCTAAAATATCAACTGGCAAGTTGTGTTTGAGTATAGGTGTTTGTTCGAGGAGAATCTTATCTATTTCATTCCTTTCATTAATTTGCATATCGTTCTCATGGTCTATTAAATATTGCTCTAAGGGATAAGTAGGAGGTACGACAATGGAAGCGAGACCAATCATTTCATCCTTACTAGGTAATTCCTTCTCATCTGATTGATTAGTAAACTTAGAGAAATTAAATTCATGAGACATATCACCAAAGCCTACTCTAACCTTATTAGTAACACAATTGATTTCAGCATTAACAGTGTTTAAGAAAGGTCTACCAAATATAATGGGACAAAATTTATCTTGATCTGAACCAAGTACTAAGAAATCAGCGGGGTACTTGACCTTCCCACATAGAACCTCAACATCTCTAACAATCCCAAGTGTTGAAATAGTATATCAGTTTGCAAGCTTAATAGTAACATCAATATCTTCTATAGTAGAGGGTGCTATGTCGCTCATAATTTCTTGATATAAGTTATAAGGTATAGTATTGACACTGGCACCAAGGTCACACAAAACATGATAACAATGTTCTCCAATTTTAACTGAAACAACAGGCATGCCAACCACTGGCTTATTTTCATCTAACTTATCCTGTTCGTTTCTAGTGAGTTTCACAATCCTAGTAGCTTCCCCACAAAAATAGAGAACCTGTCCCTCGACATTGTTATCTAGAAGATCTTTGACCATGGAAACATTAGGTTCAACATTTATTTGTTCAGAAGGTATATGTGTTCTAATATGACTCTTATTAAACACAGTCGTAGTCTTAGCATGTTCCCTTATTCGAACAGGAAAAGGGGGTTTCTCAATGTAAGCAGTGGGAATAACAGGATCAGCATGACTAACACTTATTTCTTCTTTCTAAATTTTAATAGGTTCCTGTAGTGGTGGTTTGATGGGAGGATGATATTTAGACCACTTTTCTTTGGGAAGATCAACATGAGTAGCAAATTGTTGGTGCACTAGGACAGGGGTACCCAGTGCCCCTGACTTATGCACAAGCAGTAGTAGCAGAACCCCATCAACACAAGAAGACAGAACCAGCATCCAAGACCAAGACTCCGGGAGAAGCAACTTACACTGGCTAACTTATACCGGCAAGGTCAAGGCAACGGCCCAGGACGGGCCCAAACCGCGCCAGTCATGTCCCCGGTGCCTGTTGGGGACCGTGATGTGCACATCTTCATGAAGACCCGACAAGCCATCCCCCGGCAAGCGCGAGCTGATCGGCCACCGCTCCACCGCATCACAACGCCAGTCACTTGTCAATGCGGTGTCGAGCCCCTAGGTGGTTAAGTGGATCTCGCTAAGCACGTGGCGATGCACTGGAAGACAGATTATGCCCCCTTGACACCCGTCCAGAGGCGTGTCAAGTTGTGGTGCAATAGCTAGCTAAAGCGGTGGTAGAAGCTTGCCGGGGATGCACCCCCGCACGCCACCTAGACTAGCATTTATGGCATTCTGTCCTGAGTGCCAGAGTTAGGTATGATATAACTGTTGGCTATCTAATCACTAGGTAATGTCTGTTTTGCCACTGTGGTTACCCCTTGAGCTATAAAAGGAGGCCCAAGGCGACCTAGCAAAAGATTCAGACCTTTGGACACTTGTACTCGCATAGCAGCTCCCCTGGAGGCAACCCTTGCCGGGTTTGAGCATTGTGCATGCTTCATGTTCCTCTGATCAATCCACCAAGCAAGAGTAGGGTTTTACGCTTCTCAGTGGCCCAAACCTAGGTAAAACATCAGCATCTCATCGTCGTGCTACGTCACTATCTTCACTCTTTGTGCAAAGTGATCTCGCCCCTGCCGAACCACAAAGGGACCATTGGTCTCGTAGGTCATCGTGTGCATCCAGCCCCGACATGTTTGGCGCGCCAGGCAGGGGGCGCCATTTGTGCGAAACCGAGATCATGAGCAGCATGTCGATCTTCATCGCCGTCTTCACCCATGGCTCCCAAGAAGAAGCCCAGCGTGACCACACATCCCTCCACTTCGAAGGCCCCCTCACACACAGATGCGGACACCGTTGACACTGCAACCGTGATGTGTGAGGTGGGTGTCGTGGGCGACGCGGCTGGCGCAGGCGGCGCCCCTGTCGTGTCCCTCGCGACCGAAGCCGGAGCGGGAAGCGCCAGAGAGGAGTAACAACAGCAACATCTTGGTGAGCTCGGCCCTAGTGCCGCGGGCTGAGGGAACGATCAGTCTACACCTCCCCGTCGCACTGGTAGCCGCGGCCGCCACAGCGGCGCCCAATCTGGAGCAAGCCGCGATCGCCCAGCTGCGCCAGTCATAGGCACGGCTGCTAGACGCACGCCTCGTCCAGAACAAGTCGGAGCGCCGACTGGAGCCGTAGACCCACAGGCTCAACCTCCTCCACGTCAGACTGCACCGGCGAGTGGGGCACAACGACAAGAACACGGCAATGCCCCTCCTAGTTCCACCAGGAGTCGAGCGACGTCACGATCCGCCTCGCTAGCCATGCCGGACACGGCGGCGGAGGCAATGGCGCGGGCCCAGCTGCTGCTAAACTTCCCGCTGGCGGCTGACAAGATGGACGAGTGGAGACCCACCATTCAGAGTTTGATCGCTTTCGTCGATACCAACAAATCGCAGCATGCAGAACTGCCGCGGTGCACGCGAACGGCGATGGCCGCCAGGGCTGACGGTCATGTCGAGGGGGCAACACCAACAGTGTAGTCCCCTCCGCGACAACAGACCCAGAGGCAGCCACATCAAACTTCTCATGCCAACGAGCCTGACGAGGCGTCCATGGCCTCGTCCAGCCCGCACGGTCGTCGGGACCAGCGGCGTGTCCTGGAAGACCGGCAGAAGGAAGACGTGCACATCACCATAGAGCTGTGCCGGGAAGCACACCATCAATCAGACAGGCGCAACGGTCCAGATGCTTGCGACCCCACGCCCAGTGCTAGCAGGTACTTGCCTTATGAGGTTGGGTGCCCTGCCTTCACTCACGAGCTGTGACAGGTCCGCTGGCCATCGGCCTGAGTTTTCAAGCCTGAACTAACGGAGAAATACGAGGGAAAGATGAACCCGGCGGAGTTTCTGGGCATCTATACGATAGCTGTTCAAGCCGCCGGGGGAAGAGATGACAAGGTGCTCGCCAACTATTTCCCTTTGGCACTCAAGCCAAATGTGAGATCGTAGGTGATGCATCTGCCGGAGAACTCCATTTCTTCATGGGCTGACTTGTGCAACGAGTTCATCGGCGACTTCACAGGTGTCCACCAGGAGCCAGGACAGCCCAGAGACTTGCAAGTCTTTCCACAGAAGGAGGGAGAGACCTTGCGAAAGTACATCCAGAGATTCATTCGAGTACACCGCAACATTCCGGAGATACACCCTGCAGCCGTGATTGCCGCGTTCCATTCGAACCTGAGCAATAGAAGGATGCGGGCCAAGATGAATGTTAGACTCCCCAAGACCGTCAATGAGCTGTACATGTTGGCGGACAAGTGTGCTCGTGCTGAGGAAGGAAGGCGACTCCCCGAAGAGGAGGCTGGCGTCAAAGTCGACTCAGATGACGACGACGATGCCCCTAACCCAAAGGGGAGAAGCCGAAGGCACAATAAGAAGCATAAGGGAAAGGCAATGTTGGCTGTTGAGAGCTCTGGTGATCTCAGTGCCGGCAAGAAGGCCAAGGCTGAGGCCCCCGGCAAGGGAGCTGCCGCGTGCGTTGATTGTCGAGAGGACGCTGCGGCGGAGAAAACCGGGAAGTCCGATGGGTCTGTCGGATTTCGGGTTCCGCAAAACCCTCAAGGTTCGAACACAGGGGCGTGTGCGAAGATTCCCTACAGCCTCGCCCTACCCAGGTTCGCTACTCGATGGTTACTACGGTGAACTCGCACGATGACGAGGAAGAAGACGAACACGGTGGTTTACCCAGGTTCGGGCTGCTGCGAAGCGTAATACCCTACTCCTGCTTTGGTGGATTGCCTCTCAGGGAGGTGTGGTGGATGAACTAGTACAGTGGTGAGGCACCTCGCGAGGGCGCTCGAGTGGTGTTCTTGGCTCTCTGCCTTGTCTTGCAGTCGAGTCCCTCTCTACGGTGCAGCCTAGCCTCTATATATAGTAGTGGCCCGGGTCCTCTTCCCTTATCGCAATGGCGGGAAGGGATCCCACAATGGCCAAATTTGAAGAGGGACAAGAGTACATCCTCGCTCTATCCAAAGGTGGTCTTCACCTGCAAAATAGCTGTCGATGATGCAGAAGTGGGCTCAGCGATGACATCCGCCCGACGGGGCTCGTGGTCGTGGTCTTGTTGCACCGGAATAGAAACCTTTGGCAGGCGCTTTGGGAACCTGCGTATGTCCCTGCTCCCTTTGCACCAAAGGGGAAACTGCACCGCCTGGCGCGCTAGCGCCCGCCTATCTTTCCTTGCGTCATCCTTGACTCCTGAGGCCGGGTCCCGCATAGAGATCTCCGCCGCTTCGGAGGGGGCCTGAGGAGGCCCGCCCCCTGCTGGTCTTGGTGCTGCTCTTCCTCACGAGCCTGGAGTCCTCGCGAGGGCCTTGTCCTAAGCGAAATCGTGCCAGGCCGTTCTTGGCTGACGAGGTGGGTCATGCCCTGGGCCGCAGGCAGGCAGGTCTGGGTACCCCCGTTCCCAGAACGCCAACAGTAGCCCCCTGGCCCAAGGCGCGCTCGAGATGGCTTCTAGGTGAAGCCCTTGGGGACGGCCCGAAGTGCCGTGGGCCCCAAATGTTTGTGGGCCAGGACTGGCACGCGTCGTGCGGTTGATGTCGGGCGTCCAACGTCCCTTCGGCCACCGCCCGAATCGACAAAAGCCTGACTTCCAGCGCCGAGCCATTACTGCTTTCCTCTTCTGCGCACCTGCTCTTACTCCCAGATCCCCGGCCTTAGCAGAGACCTCTCTAGATCCGGCGCCGCTCCGTCCTCCCCCTTGCCGCGTCGGCCCCTCAATCTTCCCAATGGCTCCCGCCGGCAAGCCGAAGCCAGAGGCCCAGAGCTCAGCCTCCGCTCCCATCTCACCGGCGCTTTCAGAGTCCACCATTGCCAAGGACGGAGACCTTGTCCCGGTTCTCCCATCGATGGCGGATGGGACCAACGCGTGCGGGCGGACCTTGATATGGGGCGGCTCCTCGGAGAAGCGGCCCTCGTCTAGGTTGGCCTATCCTTTCTTCCTTCATAGCGTCTTCGCCGGGCTCATCCCGCCTTTCTCCGCCTTCTTCACCGCTATCCTTAACCACTACGGGATTCAAGCCCTTCATCTCCAGCCCAACTCTATCCTGCTCTTGTCCGTCTTTGCCTTCTACTGCGAGGCTTTCGTGGGCGTGAAGCCTTCGGTGGCCCTATTCCAACATTTCTTCAGCTTGCGCATGCACGACGGCGCTCAGGGGTCGGCGTGCGTCTCCTTCATTGCGGTCCAAAGTGGTAACATGCTCTTAAAGGCTGGGAAGAAGGTGGAGAACTTCAGGCACCGCTGGGTCTTCATGGATCTCAATAGCTCCAACCCCCGCCTGGATCTGCCGAAGGGGCTGCCGGAGAAGACCCATGCATGGAGCCCTGTGAAGCTTTCTGACGCCCGGGCCAAGCCCGTCCTGGAGCGGATTTCTCGCGATATCAGTGCCAGGAAGCTGACTGGGGGGATGATAGTGAAGGAGTTCTTCACGTAGCGCCTGGCGCCCCTCCAGTCTCATTCCAGGCCCTTGTGGGACTACCAGGGCAGCGGCGACAACCTCAGGCTTCGGTCTGCATGCATAACCCCCGAGGAACTGAACAGGGCTGTGGCAACCCTGCTCAACGGCGACCCCGGTGAGCTCCCCGACGCCTACGCCCCGCTGTAACGCCACGACGACGTAGCCGATTTGGTCGCCGAGATGCCTGTCTTCAACGAACTGGGGCTCTCCCCAGCTGAGGGCCTTGGCTCCCCAGTGATGGTGTCCTCCGGCGACACCACGGGCGGGGAGTATTCGAAGAAGAGAGTGAATGACGACCTGGCGGGGGCGTCTCCCCCGTCGCAGAGCATGCTCTTGCGCGACCTTGAGGATGATGTCGATGTTGGTAAAGTTTTTGTTGCATGCTCTCCATGCCCCACCAAGGTCCTCAGTGGGCTAGGACCGGCTCCTCATGCCACACGGTCTGCCTGCCTGGCGACCCCCAGGAAGCGCGAGGCGGAGTCTCCTCCGGTGTGTCCAGCCTCTGCCGGAAGGCGGTTGAGGTGCCGGCCTCGCTCCCGCCCGAATCGCGGCTTGATGGCAAGGTGGGCGAGGCCGGGGCCATGGCGATCCCCCTAGCGGCTGCCCTTGCGGACAGTGCCCTCACCGAGAAAGGCGAGGGCGCCCCCGTCGTCGTCGGAGCGGAGAGGAAGAGGAAGTGGGTCGACGTTGAAGAGTAAGTAATCCGACTCGGCCTTGGTCTCCTACCGGTAGCTTGAGTATTGACGGTTTTCCGTTGCTTGGTAACCAGAAACGCCGCCACACTGAAGATGAGGAAGAAGAAGGTGGGCGTCAAGCCGAAGGCATCTTCCAATGCACCGCCCGCTCCTGTCGTCCCGTCGTCGCCTGACGAGGCACCTGCCAGCGAGGGGGTGGGGGGTCGCGAGGCAACCCTCCTGGTCACCACCGTGGAGCCCCCCGAGCCCCCAATGCATGTAGGCGCGGTCGCTCCTGCCCTCGAGGGCGCGTCGGTGCCACTGTCCGGAGGGTCAGCCCCAGACGTCCAGTCGCCCGTCGATCCGTCTGTATCCGTCTTGCCTGTGGTCGCTGCGCAGCCTCCGGAGTCTCCTGCTCCTTGTGCTGCAGTCTCCCGGGGTACGTCGCCTGTGATCGCGCAGGCGACTCCTCCGGAGGAGGCCTTGATGCCTTCGCCGCGCGGCCTTGACGTCCTGGACGGGGCCTTCACCGCTCTGTGTCAAGTTCGGGACGCCCTCATGGGTACCGACGATCGCCTCGCGAGTGGACGGCTGGGGCTCCTCTCCGGGTGGCTCCAGGCCGACGCCTCTGCCGTGGCGGTCTGGGGCCAGGCCGAGGCCACTGTGGTGAAGAGCGAGAAGGAGGCCGCGTCGACCAAGGCAGCCCATGAGGCGGCGCAGACCGACGCGGCATCTACTGTAGGTCGTTGTGAAGAGGCGGAGTCCCGCTTGAAGGTTCTTCAGGAGGAGAAGTCCGCGCTTGTGGAGCAGCGGTGTCAGCAGGGGGGAGCCTTCGAGACCTGCAAGGCCCAGCTTGCCGATCGGGACTCCCAGCTATCCCAGGCGAGGGCCGATCGTGCCACGGCGCGAGAGCGCCTGGACACGCGGGAAAGGGAGGTTGCCCTGGAAAAGGTCCGGCTCGAAACCAGGGAAAAGGCTCTAACTGAGGCCAAGGAGAAAAAGGCCGCGAAGCTCAGTGCCCTTCCCCCCGTCGAGCTCAGGCTTTGCTAAGCGCTCCACTCCCTCTGCCGGGAAGGGTTGACGGAACCCCTGGTGGCTCCGGAGAGCGGCTTCGTGGAGCTCGCTTCGAAGCTTGCCGAGGCGCTGGAGGGCGCCATTGCCAAGGTGGCGGGGGTCTTCGAGAGTGAGTGCCGTGACCTCTTTTCTGAGGCCGCGACGCGCGTCTTCAGCCATCTTCACCTTCATGAGCCGGGATTCGACTTTGACTCCGTGATCTGCCCAGTCGCCCCCGAGGTTCGCAGCAACGCTGCGGCGGCATTGAAGGGCGCCGTGGAGGCGCTGGTGAAGAAGTTCACCCGCGTCACCATTCCTCCGCCTCCTGAAGTTGTAGGGGTTAGCGGCGAAGAAGACGACGCCAGCGATGACGATGACGAGTTCCCCGCGGACGGGATGAGTGGTGGCGGAAGCTCCTCCTAATTCCTCTTCCTTGTTCCCTTCCTGCAACGTTCATCGTGCCTTGCGAAAGCGTTAAGCTTGTTTGTATTTCCAAAAGTTTTAATGCTTGTAATAACTATTGAACTGTGTGATTGCTCTCTTCGCCTTGTTTCCTTCTTGCTTGCTGTGATGCGTCGGCAGGGCCCGGCCCCGCGCATACATCAGCTGCCGTTGGGCCTTCCGAATCACCAAGGACGGTTCCAAGGGGTGAGGGGCTACGTGGCTAGTGACGCTCCTGAGTCGCGATGCTCAGGAGTCCCCCTTGACGTACGAGCAGCCCTCATGAAGGGAACATGGCGAAGACTGGGTTAACTTGGAAATTTTGAACACCTTGCGCTCTGCGTCGGCAGGGCCCGGCCCCGCGCATACCTCAGCTGCCGTTGGGCCGTCCGCATCACCAAGGATGGTTCCAAGGGGTGAGGGGCTACGTGGCCAGTGAGGCTCCTGAGTCGCGATGCTCAGGAGTCCCCCTTGACGTACGAGCTCCAGCGTCCACCTTAAGAGTTTTGAGCGCTTTGAGCTCTGCGTCGGCAGGGCCCGGCCCCGTGCATACCTCAGCCGCCGTTGGGCCATCCGGATCACCAAGGACGGTTCCAAGGGGTGAGGGGCTACGTGGCCAGTGAGGCTCCTGAGTCGCGATGCTCAGGAGTCCCCTTGACGTACGAGCTCCAGCGTCCACCTTAAGAGTTTTGAGCGCTTTGAGCTCTGCGTCGGCAGGGCCCGGCCCCGCGCATACCTCAGCTGCCATTGGGCCATCTGGATCACCAAGGACGGTTCCAAGGGGTGAGGGGCTACGTGGCCAGTGAGGCTCCTGAGTCGCGATGCTCAGGAGTCCCCCTTGACGTACGAGCGGCTCCCATACCTTTCCTCGCCGGCTTTTCCTGAGAGGGGCGTGTGAAGACCAGGTTTGGCAGACCTGGGAAGGTGGCGTGTACCAGGCTCGGCCCGGTAGTAGCCCCCATGCAGCCCCCTCACGCGAACATCCCAGGGAATGCAGCGAAACGGGGCCGCAAGGAGCCTTCCTGAGGTTGGATGCAGCCGCTGGGGCGCCCTCAGTTGTTTATCCCCAGCACAGGGCGTAGGGCTTCCACATTGCGTGGGCATAGTCATTGGTGGACCGTGTTGTCCGCCAGCATGGAGCTGTGGCTTCCACATTGCGTGGGCATAGTCATTGGTTGACCGTGTTGTCCGCCAGCACGAAGTTGTGGCTTCCACATTGCGTGGGCATAGTCATTGGTGGACCGTGTTGTCCGCCAGCACGGAGCTGTGGCTTCCACATTGCGTGGGAAGGAACCCCTCCGCGTCCTCGGGGGGCTCCGGGTGTGTACAGCCCATTGAGTTCATACGCGTGGCTGGCACGGTAGAACTGGGAGGTGTATCTGGGAGCTCACGAGGGCGCTTTGGCCTCGCGAGGTCCCTACCTCAAAGGCAGTTTGCACTTGGGTCTTCTTGTAGATAGCGCAGTCCGAGGTCCTGCAAATTTTGGAGAAGCCTGTGCCAAACGTGCTCCCTAGGGCCATTGCACGAGAAGGCCAGGCACCAGTGACCCCAGGAGGTGACGTGGACGGGGCTGGCCTGCCAGACAGAGCTCAGCCACTGGATTTATTAACGCTGCAGGGACGGACCCGAGCACAAACGACGTGCCCAGCCCTCTCATGAGGCGGTCGAAGGTAAGATCATTCGGGTGTGGCGATGTTCACGCCGGCAACGAGCCGTGCAGGCAAGGGGAAACGTTAGGAAACAGATCACCTGCATGAGAAACTGCTGAAATATGCGTAAATGCGGCGGCTGCAGGGGTACGCCCTGATCGCCTAAGGATAATGCGGCCCGGTGGGTGCCCTCAAATGGAATAAACCAAAAAGTTACCTGGCACGGACCAACAAAAAGTCACCTGGCGGCCAGGCCGCTGAAGAGTCGAATCTGCCGACGTAGCCTGATCTTATACCTCCACGAGTGCGTCCCTCACGAGCCCATCATCTCTCGGGGCTCGGGACCCATGCTCGATCCAGGCATCTCCTCCAACTCCTCGCCACGTCTCGCCAGGCAAGGTACGAGCATGGCCCGGGCAAGGCGCTAGAGCATGACGCCGGCGTTCGCCAGGCCAAAGGGCATGCGGACGTAGTTGTGCGGGTAGACCCACCCGTGGTCGGCATGTGTTGGCCAAAAGAGGCCCTGGGACGCGGCCCTATTGATTGCGAGCGTGTTGACGCTGACGCGCGGCTGGTCGACCGGGCCGACGATGGCGGCTGCGATTGGTGGCGCAGGGCAGACCCCGCCTCGCTTGGCATGTGCCTCCTGAAGCTCCTAGATCGCTTTGATGACAGACTCCTGCGAGCTCGGCACCCCACGCCGTGCTCCTGGCTCTGACAGTCGCGCGTCAGGACGCGCCTTCAGGTTGTGCCCAAGCACCTCCCTTCTCTCACCGGCCAAGCCGGGGGCTTCCTGGATGGAAGCCCCCGAGCCCGACCCAAGGGGGGCGCCGAGCGCGCTTTCCTATGCGATGGAAGGTGGGGCCCCGTCCCTGGTTGCACAGCCTGAGGCTCCGCCCTTGGAGGTTCCAGCCCCCTGGCGCCCCGCGGGAAGGAGCTGCTTCTTGTTCTTGCGTGCATCCTCACGAGGCAGGGCATCCTCCTCGTCGTCCGAGGGCTCGGCCGCCGCAGCGCGGTAAGCACGCTCGAGGGAGCAGACAGCATCCTTCTCATCGCAGGCGACGGTGATGACGCCGCCGCTTCCTGGCATCTTGAGGACGTTGTAGCCGTGGTGAGTCACCGCCATAAACTTGGCGAGGGCCGGGTACCCAAGGATTGCGTTGTATGGGAGGTGGATGTGGGCGATGTCGAAGACGATGATCTCGGTGTGGTAGTTCTAGCGTCCGCCGAAGGTGACGGGTAGGCGTACTTGCCCAATGGAGACGGTGGACCTGTCGGTGACTCCCGAGAAGGGCTTGGTCGGCATGAGCTGGTCGTACGGTACTTGGAGCATCTCGAAGGTCTCAATGGAGAGGACATTGAGCCCCGCTCCACTGTCGATGAGGGTCTTGGTGACAAGGATGTTGCTGATGGTCGGAGTGCACAGCATGGGGAGCATGCCGGCCATGGCCGAACACCTGAGCTGATCCCTCGAGTCAAAGGTGATTGCAGTCTGGGACCACTTGAGGGGACGCATGGCCTCGGGCTTTGGGAGAGCCGCGTTCACCTCCCGTGTGAACTGCTTGAAGACGCGGTTCGACGCTAGGGCCTGGGCGCCGCCCAGGATACAGGCTACCACCCTGACCTCCTGGAAGCCCCCAGCCTCATCGTCCTGCCTGTCCTCTTCCTGCCTTCTGGGTGGTGGTGGTAGTGGTGGTAGGCCGGCCTCACGAGGTCGGGCCTCATGAGACTGGCCACGGCGCGACCCCTCCGGAGGGTCATCGCGCCAGCGGTCCTCCCGAGCCTGATCATGTCAGCGGTCCTCTCGAGCCTGATCGCGCCAGCGGTCCTCCTGAGGCTGACCTCACCACCCCTGACGCGGCTCCCGGTTGTCCCAAGGGCCTCCACCGCAGCCTCCACCACGTCCGAGGCCACGGTCAGTGCGTCCAGGGCGTCGGCCGAAGTGTTCGGCGTGGACCAGCCTAAGTTCCTGGCAGTCGGCGGTGTCGTGGTTGTTGGTGCCATGGAAGATGCAGGTCGGTCTCCCCCTGCGGTGTGTTCCTCGCCTCGGCTGCGCTTCGCCTCAGGCTCGGCCGCAAGTACCACTGGGGCCATGCGCTTCGCCTCCTTGGCTTTGACCTTATTTTCCTCCGGCTCTGCCGCCGGAGGCTCACGGAGTGACAGGCGGCCCTCTTCGGCCTTGGCGCACCTGTTCGCTAGGTTGAACATCTCCAGGGCTGAGCACCGTTCGTTGTTCATGGCGAGCTCCTCTTTCATCTTGATGTCCGTCATGCCGTTGGTGAATGCGGAGATGATAGCCTCATCCGACGCCTTCGGGACCTTGAGGCACGTAGTCGTGAAGCGCTGTACGAACTTGTGCAGGGTCTCTCCCTCCTGCTGCTTTACGCCCCGCAGGTCGTTCACGGTGAGCGCGCGGTCGCAGGTACCTTGGAAGTTGGCGACGAAGCGCTTGTGCAGGTCATCCCAGGAGGTGATGGTCAACTCCGGGAGGTTGAGGAGCCAGGAGAGCGCGCCGCCATTGAGTGCCATGGGGAACCAGCACGCCATGACCTTGTCGTCTCCACCGGCCGCCCGGATGCTTAGCGAGTAGAGCGGTAGGAACTCGGCGGGATCCGCGGTGCCGTCGTAGCGAGGGGGCAGGTCAGGCTTGAACTTGCAGGGCCACGTGGCTGGATGGAGCTCCGGGGCGATGGTGAGGCACCCCACCGGCTCAACGGGTGCTACGTGTGCGGGAGGGGCCCGGTTTTGACGCTCCTGAGGGGCCGCCTCGAGTGGTGCCCGGTTGCGACGCTGGTTCGACAGCGCGGGGCAGCTTACTTCATCCATTGCCCTTGCCAGCGGTTCACGGGGCTGGTCACACGGGCTCGCTTCACGCCTTGGCTCGGGGTCGACGTCGCGTTGCAGAGGAGGTGGCGGCGCATCGTGGGCCACGTCGTCTGCCAGGGAGGGACGGGGTCAAAATGAGTAGGAGAGCACTGAAGCGTCGCCAGCAGCACAGACGAGCTCCGCGATGCGCCGAAGCCAGTCGTCGTAGCGGTCGGGGGCGGGGCGGTAGCGGAGCAGCTCGTTCGCCATGGCGAGTGCGCCCGAACTACGCACCGGCCCGGGCCGAACGTGGGAGGACGACCCAGTAGCTGGAACGATCGACGGAGTGGCGGTGTGGCCGTCGCGCCGCACGGTGACCTGCTGGGAGGAGTCTTGTTGTTCGTTGGCCTCCGGGACCGTGGCGGCGTTAGCCACAGGTGAGGGGGACCGGCGCGCACCGGCGCGGCCCACGGGTGTCGTCTGGGCGACGCGGGCAGCTCGGCGCTCGGCACGGGCTCGGCGGGCGTCAGACATCGGAGCGGCGAGGTGGGAGAAGAGCTTGGCTTGAGGGAGACTCCGACACGCCCCCTACCTGGCGCGCCAAATGTTGGATTTCGGGCTCCGCAAAACCCTCAAGGTTCGAACACAGGGGCGTGTGCGAAGATTCCTTGTAGCCTCGCCCTACCCAGGTTCGCTACTCGATGGTTACTACGGTGAACTCGCACGATGACGAGGAAGAAGACGAACATGGTGGTTTACCCAGGTTCGGGCCGCTGCGAAGCGTAATACCCTACTCCTGCTTTGGTGGATTGCCTCTCGGGGAGGTGTGGTGGATGAAATAGTACAGTGGTGAGGCGCCTCGCGAGGGCGCTCAGGTTGTGTTCTTGGCTCTCTGCCTTGTCTTGCCGTCGAGTCCCTCTCTACGGTGCAGCCTAGCCATTATATAGCAGTGGCCCGGGTCCTCTTCCCTTATCGCAATGGCGGGAAGGGGTCCCATAACGGCCAAATTTGAAGGGGGACAAGAGTACATCCCCGCTCTGTCCAAAGGTGGTCTTCACCTGCAAAGTAGCTGTCGATGATGGAGAGGTGGGCTCGGCGATGACATCCGCCCGGCGGGGCTCGTGGTCGTGGTCTTGTTGCACCGGAATGGAAACCTTTGGGAGGCGCTTTGGGAACCCGCGTACGTCCCAGCTCCCTTTGCACCAAAGGGGAAACTGCACCACCTGGCGCGCTGGCGCCCGCCTGTATTTCCTTGCGTCATCCTTGACTCCTGAGGCCGGGTCCCGCATAGAGATCTTTGCCGCTCCGGAGGGGACCTGAGGAGGCCCGCCCCCTGCTGGTCTTGGTGCTGTTCTTCCTCGCGAGCCTGGGGTCCTCGCGAGGGCCTTGTCCTGAGCGAAGTCGCGCCAGGCCATTCTTGCTGACGAGGTGGGCCATGCCCTGGGCCGTAGGCAGGCAGGTCTGGGTACCCCCGTTCCCAGAACGCCGACAGGGTCATATTGCAAGATCCACCGCACCAAAGCTCATGATCTCCAAGAATACCATCAAGTTGAGCAGCTTCCTGAGAAGCAGAAGGCTGAATACGAGAAGCATGACAAGGGGAGAGGCCAAGATGGTGCTATCAGGAAGGGCCGTGGTGGTAGAGGAGGCTGCTGCGGCAAGGCCCCGCAACAGAAGGAAAAACCTGCTAGAGGCCGTGAGAAGAAAGAAGGAGATGATATGAGTGATGATGAGGATGATGAAGAAGATTCCAGTGATCGAGAATTCCAGAAGGCAACTGAAGCCATGTGTGTTGACAGGGGTGCATCCTTGCACTCCTCCCATCTCTAGCTCAAGCAATGGGCACGTGAGATCAACGCCATGGAGCCAGCCGCAGAGTCCAGAAGGCCACTCAAATGGTCCCTCATGCCTATCATCTTTGATGAAGAGGATCATCCTGACTGTACCACCATGGTCGGATGCTTGCCGTTGTTGGTCTTCCCAACAATCTGCAACTTCAAAGTATCCAAGATGTTAGTTGACGGCGGGGCGGGGTTGAACTTGATCTCCCCTAAGGTGCCTAAGAAGCTGCAGATCCTTGACGAAGAGCTCGAGGCTATGGGTACGTTCGAAGGAATCAACCCCGGGAGGAGCTGACCCAAGGGAAAGATCACTTTGACTATGACGTTTGGCGAGGAGTTGAACTACCAGAATGAGAAGGTGGTGTTTGATGTGGCTGAAATCCCTCTGCCTTACAATGGAATTCTCGGTCGCCCAGCTCTGGCAAACTTCATGGCAGCATCCCATTATTCTTACAACACTTTGAAGATGCCAGGGCCCATGGGAATCATCTCCACCCCATCTGATAAGAAGAATGCAGTCATATGTGTGGACAAGATGTATCGAGACGTGGTAGTAGCTGATATCACGGAAACCCCAGCTCCCGCCAAGGAATCGAAGAAGGGAAAGAAGCCTAGAGACGCCGGCAAGGACTTCGGGAAGCGCACCTCTTCGGAGTGTGCTGCACCCGTCGATGACCTGCCGAAGAGTTCCACTAGCAAAAGATCCAAGGTCACCTATCCTGAGACGAAGAAGATCACGGTAGGGCGGGATGGCACTGGTGGTACGTTCACCATTAGTGCCACCCTTAACGACAAATAGGAAAGCGCGCTCATTGCCTTCCTGCGGGCGAATGTCGATGTGTTTGCTTGGCAACCATCTGACATCCCCGGTGTTCCCAGGGAGGTAATTGAGCACCACCTTGTTGTCTGCCCCCATGCCAGGCCCGTCAAGCAAAAACTCAGGAAGCAAGCCTTGGAGCGGCAGCAGTTCATCGCCGAGGAAATCAAGAAGCTCGAAGCAGCTGGTTTGGTCAGAGGAGTATTGCATCCAACTTGGTTAGCCAACCCGGTAGTGGTGCGTAAGGAGAATGGGAACCAGAGGATGTGCATCGATTTCACTGACTTGAACAAAGCATGCCCGAAGGACCCTTTTCCCTTGCCGCGCATCGACCAGATTGTTGATTCCACTTCCGGGTGCGACTTGCTTTCCTTCTTGGACGCATACTCCGGATACCACCAGATATTCATGACCAAGGAAGACGAGGAGAAGACCGCGTTCATAACTCCGTGTGGCAAGTACTGCTTTGTACGTATGCCCTTCGGGTTAAAGAGTGCTGGTTCTACCTTTGCAAGAGTCGTGCGGATTGGATTTGGACCTTAGTTGCACAGAAACGTGGAAGCTTACATGGATGACATAGTAGTCAAAATCAAAGATGAGGCAACTCTCATACAAGACTTCGAAGAAACTTTTGCAAAGTTGCGCAAGATCAATTTGAAGCTCAACCCTGAGAAGTGCGTGTTTGGTGTCCCATCTGGCAAGCTACTTGGGTTCTTTGTGTCTCAGCGAGGAATAGAATCCAATCCTGACAAGATCAAAGCAATCAAGCAGATACAAGCACCCAAGATCGTCATGGACATCAGACGCTTGACCGAATGCATTGCCGCATTGAGTAGGTTCATCTCCAAATCCGCAGAACGTGCCCTGCTGTTTTTCAAGATTTTGAAAAAGGCGGGCCCGGTGAAGTGTACCCCGGAGGCAGAAGCAGCACTGCAAGATCTGGAAGCTTACCTTTCCTCCGCTCCAACCTTGCTCGCGCCTAAACCGCAAGAACCATTGCTGCCATACTTGGCGGCAATGAATCAAGTGGTTAGTGCGGCACTGGTGGCGCAGCGAGAAGTGGACGAAGATGCAGCTGCTGCGACTGATGCTACCGGAGACAGAACCAAAGCATTTGCGGCAGGACCTAATACAAACCAAGGGGAACCTCAGCAAGCAAGCGAAGGCAGTTTCAAGGAAGTGGCGAAGAAGAAAGTGGTGTAGCGACCAGTGTACTTTCTCAGCTCCTTGCTGCAGGGGGCTAGGTCAAGGTACTTTGGAGTGCAAAAGCTGATCTTCGTCCTCATCATGGCCTCGAGGACACTGCGCCACTACTTCCAGGCCCACGAGAGCATAGTTGTCACTCGCTTTCTGCTGCACACCGGCAGGATAGTTGAGTGGGCCCTAGAGCTGCCAAGTTTTGGTCTAAAGTATGAGAGCACCTCCACAATTCAGAACATGGCGTTGGCGGAGTTCATTGCAGAATGGACACCCACGCCAGATGAAGAGGTTCCAGAGACCATTCTCCCTAGCAAAGAGGCACCTAAAGAATGGATCTTGTATTTTGATGGTGCCTTCTCGCTCCAGGGCGCCGGAGTGGGAGTGCTCCTCGTCGCCCCCACCGGAGAGCACCTCAAATATGTGGTTCAAATGCACTTTCCCCGGGAGGAGGCCACCAACAACACCGCTGAGTATGAGGGGCTCCTTGTCGGACTCATAATCGCGGTGGAGATGGGAATCAAGAAACTGATCATCCGAGGAGATTCTCCACTCGTGGTGAAACAGGTCAACAAAGATTATCAGAGTCTGTTGATGGAAGCATACGTGGTAGAGGTGAGGAATCTGGAGGAGCACTTTGATGGATTCGAATAGAGCATGTCCCACGTGCAGAAAACAGCATCGCTGATCATCTATCGAAGTGCACCGCGCAGAAGCTTCCTGTGGAACCAGGAACTTTTGTCCTCCGCCTCACTCAGCCATCGGTATCACCATCAACGATGACCAGGAAAAGAAGAAAGCTGAACTCCGGCAAGCATGTCCCGGCAGAGCTTCCTCAAGCCGCTGGTAGAGAGGTTGTCGGGGACAGTCTCATTTCGCTTGGTAAGCAGCTCCCTCCTGCAGAACCCCAGGTTCTTGTGGTCGAGATAAGCGCTCCCACGAACGAGGAGATGCCTTTAGTCCTTGTTGTCAAGCCACAAGCTCCAGCTTGGGCATAGCACATAGTCTATTTCCTTCAAATGGGAGAACTTCCCGAAGAGCAAGAAGAAGCCGAAAAAGTAGCCCGTCAGTTGAGTATGTACCAGTTTGTCGATGACACTCTGTACAGAAAAAGGCCAAACGGTGTGAAATTGAGGTGCATTCCCCAGGAAGATGAACTGGAGTTGTTGGCAGAGATTCACAGAGGCGTGTTGTGGGGACCCTGACTCATAAGTCATGATCACCGAATGCACGTGTACAGTGACCCCAGAGATCAATGCTCACTGAACACACAGAAGCTGAATAACAAGAGTCTTACATCCACATTTAGCGTCTTACACAAATAAAGACCATGAAGGTCAAGTATTACATAGATAGGGCGGCAAGGGCCAAACACTTAAACATGTCAAGCAGCGGAAATCTTGATCGAAAGCGTGAACCCATGCCATCTGCCTTAAACCTACAGGCATTCTGACTGGGAAGCGTCCTAGATCGCATGTTCGTCTCCAACGAATTCTTCATCATATTCCTGCTCTTCCATGCCTAGCCAATTAAATAACCAGTGGCAAGCCAACGAGTACTTTGAATGTACTCCCAAGCAACCCAAGTTTTGGAACAAGGCAATAACAATGCATGATATAGCACTAAGTAGGTAAGTTTTGCGGAAAGCTAATTTTGAGTGCAATGACATGATCAAGCTAACTAGCAATAGCATGCATCATGAGGATACAAGTATCCGCACAAACAGGTTACCGATATCTATATAATCAAGGTCTGAACATCTCATGTTCAATCATCATGTCAAGTCATCCGACTTGTCTCGAGTATACCACCTTTGTTAACCACACACTCACACCAAGTTTATGAAAACCCATGACATAGTTTAAGCAGCACCACCCAACTGTCCTTGACCGTGGACACGGCTATTCGAATATTTTTTCACTCTGCAGAGCTTGCACACTTTACCCACAAGACTCTGGGAACTTCTGTGTCATCCACGACTCGCGGTATATTACATACCCGAGGTAAGCACCCGAACATTGCCTTTCCCCTAGCGATACTAAACAAAGAGTCCACTCGTTGGTGCCATCCCCTATGATATACATCACACATATCATCCATGAGGGCACGCAACAGTGTGCCCGGTGCCTGTGAAGACAACGCATGTTCGCCCTACCAGGCATGACCCCGTATCGAGAGTGACCACGTCACTCCCGCCACTAGTAATGCGGGCTCTATGCTAGTACCCACCAAGGTAATCAACAATGCCCCATCCCATAAGGGGTTTCGTGGTTGTACATGTAAGGTTGGGACGGTCGACAAATCTTAAATCTAATCCGTTTTCGAAAATACACACACACTCACTTGCTTCGGTACACCACTTCTTTCTCAAGTGGTTACCTAACTCAACATCATTTCCCTCGGGCATTAGTGGCACCCGACGGGATTTTCGAAAAGTCTTAGAAATCACTTTCGTTTCCATCACCATGCGTATTCCCGTCCCAATTTGCGTAGCATCTACTAAGCAACCTAGCTACTCCCACCCACGCAACCCTCATAAGGAGGTAGGGTCAAGCACGATGCAAGTATCAATGGTAAAAGTATTAGAGGCATCCCACCGTAGTGGTCACCACATCAACATGATCAACATGAAGAAATAAAGTGCTATATGACATGCATGAAAATGGTTTCTTAACATGGTCAAAGGGCTGCTTGCCTGGAACAACAAAGTCTTCGGGGTCTTCGAAGTCTTCGGGTCCAACTCCCTCGTCAACAGCGCAATCTATCGTCGCGATAAGTAACGATAATAATAAGCATCACAACAAAAACAGAGCACAAAACTCTCTTCCAAAATGTTGCCCTACTCTGATAAATACTACAAACTATATTAAAAATATTTGCCTAAGGTTTTGTTGTGAAAAAGATTTTGAAAAGTATTTAAACAGAGGCTAAAAATAATCCAAACTAGCCTTTAAATAAAACCACTACATAAAATGTTTTCAAAAATTTACACAAGTTGCACTATAACATTCTACAGAATATTACAAGAATTGTGGTGGAAAAATATTTGGAATTGGACAAATATTCATTTGTGTGGGATTTTTGCAAATAATGCCAAAAAAGAAAAAAGATTAGGGGCTCCAGTGCCTTGGGCTAGCGGCGGCCAGCAGCTAGGCCGGCCCAGCCAACCAGCCAGCATGTGGCGTAAGCGGCTCAGTGCCCCCGCGCGCGTAAGGTTTCAAACCTAACGAGCGGGGCCTGTTGACCAGAGAGAAGGAGAGGGGAGGTGCGGGAGAGAGGTTGGAGGCTGACGACCAGGCCCCACTGGCAGGTCGTCGTCCTCCTCTGTCTAGGGGGCGGCGGTGCTCACCGGCGGCGAAGGAGGGCACGGCGAGGGGAGGCGAGCACGGGAATGGAATCGGGGGCTTGTCATCCTTCCAGGGGAGGTGGAGACAGTCGACGGGGAGGTCTCGGTGAAAGCACATTTGCTCCCTTGGTGGTTTTGGTAATTAATAACAACATATAAGTCATTGGACTAATGTTTCCACTAAGTATATTTCAGGAAAAGTTCAATGATAGGATTGGCAAAAGGATTGTGGAGATTGTGGAAATACCCCAAGATGCAAGGAAATTGATTGGCAAAGCTTCAAGCAAGAGGACTCTTCATTTTACTTTGTGAGAAATCACTTTGAGTCCATAGGAAAGCCAATACTATTAAAAGGGGGTAAGGTACTGTTGGTGAACAAAATGCTCATACGTGCACAAGCGATAGTCACCAAAAACATCCACAAGCTCTTCCACAAAAGTCTGTCCAAAGTCAAATATCCAAAATCGGTGCAACCAACACTTTCCACTCGGTGCCACCGATTCTAATACTCAGACAGACCTAAGCCAAACCCTAGCTTTTCGGTGCAACCGATTCTACTTTGGTGCCATCGAGTTTGTGTTGCCAACTTTCTGTTACACAGTTTCACAAAATCGGTACCACCGAGTTTGTTGAATCGGAGTCACCGAGATTGGGCAATCTGACCGTTGGTCACCTTATCGGTGCAACCGAGTTTCATATATCGGTCTCACCGAGATTCAAAAGTTGCCACCTTTTGGTCACTTTGGTACCACCGAGATTAACACATCGGTGTCACCGAGTTGGTCATTTTGTGTGTAATGGTTGGATTTTTGGAGATGCCTATATATACCTCTTCACCACCACCCACTCGAAAAGAGAAGCACTCAGAACAATTCCATACTTATCCCATCCAGTTTTCTGAGAGAGGGCCACCTACTCATGTGTTGAGATCATGCCATTCCATTCCAACCATATGAATCTTGATCTCTAGCCTCCCCAAGTTGCTTTCCACCAATCCCATCTCTTCCACCAAGCCAAATCTGTGAGAGAGTGATTGTGTGTTGAGGAGTCTATCATCTTGAAGCACAAGAGCAAGGAGTTCATCATCATTGCCGAGCCTATTACCTTTTGGAGGGTGGTGCCTCCTAGATTGGTTAGGTGTCGCTTGGGAGCCTCCTACTTCGTGTTGTGGAGTTGAACCAAGAAGTTTGTAAGGGCAAGGAGATCGCCTACTTCGTGAAGATCTACCCATAGTGAGGCTAGTCCTTCGTGGACGGAAGCCATTATGGAATAGTCAAGGTTGCTACTTCGTGGACCCTTATGGGTGGAGCCCTCCGTGGACTCTCGCGACCGTTACCCTCCGTGGGTTGAAGACTCCATAAACGTGGACGTACGATAGCACCACCTATCGGAACCACGGGAAAAATCATCGTGTCTACAATTGCGTTTGATCTTCCAACCCTTCCTTTCTACTCATGCTTGTTGTTACTTTCTGCTGCTATACTCTTAGACATGCATGTGTAGGGTGTACTTGAATTGCCATGAATGCTAAAAACCTTCCAACACTAAAATTGGGAAAAGGTAGGAATTTTATTTGGTCAAGTAGTCTAATCACCCCCCCTCTAGACATACTTTTGGTCCTACAAGTGGTATCAGAGCTTTGGTCTCCATTGCATTGGTCTCACAACCTAGGAGAGTATGGCATCTAGTGAGGGAAATTATCACCGTAGAGGTCCGTACTTCAATGGCACTAATTTTGCTAGTTGGAAGCACAAAATGAAAATGCATATTCTTGGTCATAACCCCGCCATATGGGTTGTTGTTCGTGTTGGCTTGCAAGGTGAATTCTTTGGTGATGGAAAGGAACCGGATCGTGAAGCGACCGCGGATGAATTGAAGATGTTGCAATACAATGCTCAAGCATGCGACATTCTCTTCAACTGCCTATGCCCCGAAGAATTCAACAAAATCAGCCGTCTTGAGAATGCAAAAGAGATTTGGGATACTTTGGTTGATATGCACGAAGGAACCGAGTCCGTGAGAGAATCCAAGTTGGATGTTCTACAAAGTCAGCTTGACAAGTTCAAGATGTAGGATGGTGAAGGAGTCGCAGAGATGTACTCTAGGCTAGCTCTCATCACCAATGATGCCCAACTACAAAGATCTCAAGCCTGCGGAAGTCATTGGAAGGATTGTTGCTCATGAGATGACACTCAAAGACAAAGAAGAGCTTCACAACAAGTCTGGCGGTGCTTACAAAGCCACAAGTGATGCTCCCACAACTTCAAGCAACAACCTTGTCACCAATGAAGAGATAAGCCTCATGGTCAAGAAATTCAACAAGTTCTACAAGAATAGAGGCAAAGAACGAAGCTCCAACTCAAGATATGATGATAAGCGTTCGTCAAGTCATCACCGCAATTGCTACAATTGTGGGAAGCCCGGACACTAATCCAATGAGTGCACGGCTCCCTACAAACGAAGAGAAGAGTCACCTAGAAGACGAAGCTCAAGGAATGAATCACCTCAAAGAGAGAGAAGGAGTAGAGATGATCGTTATGAACGAAGACCCTCAAGGAGAAGTAGAGATTCGGAGAAGAAGGACAAGTACACCAATAGCTACACAAGAAGAAAACATCAAGCTCATGTTGGTGAATGGGTTTCCGGCTCCGACTCTGACAACAACTCCGAGAGAAGCTATCACTCCGACTCCGGCTATAGTCAAGATGAAGGTGTTGCCGGACTTGCTCTAGTGACTACCAACTCCTATGATCTATTTGATTCACCAAACGAAGGGAGTGGAAGTTGCTTCATGGCTAAAGGCCCCAAGGTATCACACCCCGAGTATATTGATTTCGATAGTGATGAAGATGATTTGCTTTGTGATGATGACTTGCTCTTTGATAAAACTAGTAATGTTAGTCAAAGTGAACTTGATAATTCTCATGCTAGTCAAGATAAGTCAATTGATGATGATAAGATGAAAATAGAACAACTAACTAAAGAACTAAACACTCTTAAGTTAGCTCATGAATCTACTCTTGAAGATCATACAGAGCTTGTAAGAACTCATGAGAAGCTACACTTCGACAAGCTCAACTTGGAGCAAGAGCGTGAGTTTCTTAAAGCTATCAATGACGATCTCCAAAAGAAGACTTCATCTTATCTAGCCAAATGACTACTCTTGTCTACATTCATGCCACAAGTTAAATCTAAACAAACTAGTAACAAAGGCAAGAAAGGTTCTTCATCTAGTAGCAACAATAAAAATGCTAAACCTAATGATGTTGCTTCTAGTAGTTCTATTGATTCCACTAATGATGATTCTCTTAGCCAAGTCACACTTGAGCAAGAAAATGCTTTATTGAAAGGAATTATAGAAAAAGGTATCTACAAGAGTCTTGCCGGGTGTAAGCAATTTGAGGAGATTGTACGCAAGCACGGAGGATACCCAAAGAACCATGGTGTTGGCTACTTCAACGCTAATGGAGTTGAATGGGAAGAAGGTCAATACCCCAAGCCCAAGTTTGTTCCTCAAAAGGAGAAGTATGAAAATACTCTTCCCAAGGGAACAAACACTCAAGATGACCTTCCACCACAAGACCACAAGCTCAAGGGCAAGAACAAGCTTCAAGAGGACATTGACTCATATGAAGATGAATACCTAGCTTTGGTGGAGTGGGTTTCGAAGGCTACTTCAAGCTCAACTTCTACAAAGGCTACTTCAACACCAAGGATCCCCATCAACTTGATGTGGGTCCCCAAGAAGAAGAACTAGAGAGTTCTTGAGGGGTGACTCCGCCACTGAAATACACTCACATTCATTATTGCCAAGAACTATTTGCAATCAACATCAACTCTATGCAATAGTTCAAGGAGTCACACATTCCCTCAAAGGTAAGCAAGGGACAAGGTAATCAACAAATTAATGGACATCATTACACATGCTTTGCACTCCATGTCCATAGATATCCTTGTATTTGTCTCTTGTGTGTTGGGACTAACCCATGTAGGTGAGAAGAGTAAGGAAACAACAAGGTTGCTCCCAACTCTTGATGATCTTCATCAACCTTGAGCATCCATCACTACCTCACCAACATGAAGTCTTCATCGACAAACCCCAAGGTTAGTTTATCCCTCCGTGCGTCAGGTTTGAACCTGGCCGCGCGCGCGGCTGTCTGGCTGGCTAGCTGGGCCGGCCCAGCTGCTGGCTGCCTCTGGCCCAGGCACCGAGGCTTTTTTCCTTTTTATTTTTCTTTTTCTATGGGGTTTTCCAAAAATCCCACAGCTCCAAATAAAAATCTTATTCCAAATATCTTTCCACCTAAATTCCTAGAATAATATGTAGTATTTAACAGTGCCACTTGTAAAAAAAGTTAAAAATGTTTTATGTATTGATTCTATTTAAAACCTAGTTTTTAATATTTTATTGCCTCTGTTTAAATAGTTTTCAAAATGTTTTTCAAAAAAAAACCTTAGACAAATATTTTTACAATATCTTGTAGTATTAATCAGAATAGAGTAACATTTTTAAAGTGGCTTTTGTGCTCTGTTTTGTTGTGATGCTTATTTTTGCCCGTTTATTCCGCGACGATAGATTGCGTTGTTGACGAAGGGATTGGACCCGAAGATTTCGAAGACCCCGAAGACTTTGTTGAGCCAGGCAAGCAGCCCTTTGACCATGATAAGAAACTTTTTCATGCATGACATATAGCACTTGCTGTTTCAGTGATTTGATCATGATGTGGTGTTCCCCCTTCGGTGGGATGCCTCCGATACTTTACCGTTGATACTTGCATCGTGCATGACCCTACCATCCTTATGAGGGTTTTGTGGATGGGAGTAGATAGGTTGCTAGTAGATGCTATGCAAATGGGTTCGGGAATATGCATGGTGAAGGAAACAAATGATTACAAGGAATTTTCGAAAACCCTGTCGGGTGCCAGTAATGCCCAAGGGAGATGATGATGAGCTAGGTAGCCACTTGATAAAGAAGTGGTGTACCGGAGCAAGTGAGTGTGTGTGGTTTTCGAAAACAGATTGGTGTAAGTTGCGACCGTTATTCCAACCTTACATGTATGACCACGATACCCCTTATGGGACGGGGCTTTGTTGATTACCTTGGTGGGTACTAGCATAGAGCCCGCATTACTAGTGGTGAGAGTGGTGTGGTCACTCTCGATACGGGGTCATGCCTGGTAGGGCGACCATGCGCTGTCTTTATAGGCACCGGGCACACCGTTGCATGCCCTCATGGATGATACGTGTGATGTATATCATGAGGGATGGCACCAACGAGTGGACTCTTTGTTTAGTATCGCTAGGGGAAAGGCATTGTTCGGGTGCTTACCTCGGGTATGTAGTATACCGCGAGTCGTGGATGACACGGAAGTTCCCCGAGTCTTGTGGGTAAAGTGCGCAACCCCTGCAGAGTGTAAAACTATTCGAATAGCCGAGTCCACGGTCAAGGACAGTTGGATGACCGCTCTTGTGCTATGTCCAAATGTTTACTAAACTTGGTGTGTGTGTGTGTGTGTGTGTGTGTGTTGGTGACAAGGATGAAACTTGAGCCGAGTCCGATTACTTGGCATGTTGACGAACATGAGATGTTCAACCCCTGTTTATGATGATAAATGTGACTTGTTGACATGAATGTGTGTCAACGGTTGATGCATGCTTACTTAAGTAACTTGATCATGCATTGCACCTAAAACTAGCTTTCTGCAAAACTTACCTACTTAGTGCTATACTATGCATTGTTGTACCTTGTTCCAAAACTTGGGTTGCTTGCGACTACATTCAAAGTACTCATTGGCTTGCCACTGGTTATTTAATTGGCCAGGCTTGGAAGAGCAGGAATATGGCGAAGAGTTCATTGGTCACGAACATGCGAACTAGGACGCTTCTCAGTCAGAATGCATGTAGGTTTAAGGAAGATGGCATGGGTTCACGCTTTCGATCAAGATTTCCGCTGCTTGTTATGTTTAAGTGTTTGGCCCTTGTGGCCCTATCTATGTAAGACTAGACCTTCATCGTCTTTATTTGTGTAAGATGCTAAATGTGGATGTAAGACTCTTGTTATTCAGCTTCTGTATGTTCAGTGAGCATTGATCTCTGGGATCATTGTACACGTGCATTCGGTGATCACGACTTATGAGTCGGGGTCCCCACACGATGGCAGAGAGACGTGGTTATCTCCCAGTTGAGTCTGGACGGCAATACCTTGATCCATAGGTATGCCTACATGTGGGGGAAGGAAACAAAGGGGCACAAAGCGCCTTCGGTTCTGTCGGACTGCCCGAAAGAGAAGGCACCATCATTCGTACCGCTTTTTCTACGTGTACTTCTACTGTGGGCTCTCTCCCCCTTTTTCGGATTTCTTCTGCGCAATCATGGCGGCTTTTGGATTTCATCTTCTGGATTTTATGCCCAATGCAATGGCATGGATGGTGATTTTTGCCCATTTGTGCGAGAACTTCATCAGGGTTGCCCCAATGTGGACTTGTTCAGACACTTCTTTGTCCCCCGGATAGAAGATAAATATCATCGCTCGGGGAACATAAGCTGGATTCCCCGGGGCAAGAAGGAAGATTGGGGCTACCTACCTGGCAAGTAGCGTGGAAAGTGGGAAGAATGGAGGGGCGATTGGTGTTGGATCAAGGATGACAAAGCCCCCGAGTTCTGCGTGGCGCGAACTGAATGCATCACGCGCGGCAACGACTGGAGCAAATAAGGCCCCTCCAATGACAAGCTCCACCCGGCGCTGAACAGAATCATCCATCTCAAAGCTGCCGGGCTAACCATTGAAAATGTCGGGTCCGATTTTCTCATGCGCCGCATTGCACTGCTGCAGAAGAGGGATATATTTTCCTGGGAGTACAACGGCCTCGTCGACTGGATGCGATTGTACCCAGGTCCCGCCAACAACCTGACAACTTATGGCCATGGTTGGCTGTGCGATCAGTTGTTCGGTCGCCTTGGGCCGTTCCATTTGCCGATAGGAGTCGTCCCCTGGCACCTCAATTCTGCTCGGGGCCAAATTCTGCAGTGGATGCCAGACTGCGATGCCTCTGGAGTCCGGCCTGTCTAGGAGGTGCCAGACCTGGACAGGGAGATTGAATGGGTCTCCAGCCTGGAAGAAAGGGCTTCCAGGGGGAGGGCCAGATGATCGCAACTACCAGGGCGGTGGAGAATGATTTCATTGCCGGTTGGATTGCGGAGGATAGGAAGGTTAGACCCACTCAAGGAGCGGTCTCCGGAGGACAGGTAGAGGAGGAATCTGAGGAGGATGACTCTTCCGAGGAGGAGAGCGACAAACTTGCTCTGGAGGAGGCTGTCAGGCTAGAGTCTGCCGGGGCTAGGGCCTCCCAAGCTGCGGCGACAGGAACCCAAGAGTGTGCTGAGGCAGAGGAGGCAAAGGAGCTAGAGGCGCAAGAAGAGGGGCTCGAAGCGGGCCCTCAAGCTCCAGCACCAGGGCGCCGCCTTCACCAGCGTGCCAGCCAAGAACCGATGGCCTCCGCACCTTCGAGGAGCTCTTCGAAGGTGAAGAAGATGACCACCAA
The DNA here is from genome assembly GCA_039707655.1 of Elymus sibiricus. Lineage (NCBI taxonomy): Eukaryota > Viridiplantae > Streptophyta > Magnoliopsida > Poales > Poaceae > Elymus > Elymus sibiricus. The sequence continues at coordinate 144,778,990 of CM077675.1, forward strand.
GGGAAACAGGCGCGAAGCAGCAGGCCGCCAATCCCTTCGCCTTTCTCAGGCCAGGGCTTCACCCATCAAGCGACGGAGGGTCATCGGGGTGGACCCTAGCCCCCTGTCAAACCCAACTTCTCTGCCAAGCTCACCTCTGCCGGAGGCCCCAGTTCCCCCGCCAAGCTTGCCCTTGCCGGTGATCATGGTTCCTCCGCCAAGCCCCGCTCCTCCAACTCTGAAGAGGGGCAAATCAACTCCGCCGCCAGCGTCGTATGAGCTGGACTCCATGCTCCTGGCTTCGGAGTAAGTTATCCAACCATAAGCTTTGTCAAAGCCTTTCCTGTTCTTGAATTTTCCTGATTGTTCATGCATAATTGGATTTGGCAGGGACGAGGATGAGGAGCCCCTTATGCACCGAGTAAATAGGGCTAAACCTGTGGCAGGACTAGATTCCGCGGCAGGCATGAGCCCGGCAGGAGAAGCGAAGGGGGATCCCTTGCTTAGCCCTCGGTCCAGCCCTGCTCGTGATATCCATGCACAAGCCTCGCCCAAGGATAGGGACGAGGAAGGGCGCCTCCCTACGACCGGCGGGGAGACAGGAGAGGGTTATCAAGGAGAGGTATGTCAGGAGGAACCTTCCATCCAAGACCTCTCGTCGACCGTCGCTCGTGGGAAAGAATCGCCGGCAAAGGCCTCCACCGAAGAGTCTGCCATGTCGAAGCTATCACTGAAAGGGTGGTGACAGCCCGCACGCCAGAAACTGATGCTGCCGGGGAAGGAGATGTCCCTCCACAGCAACCTCCATCGGGTACCCCACTTGCCCACGTTTTTACTTTCCCTATTTCCTTGCATGTCTAGCTGGTTTCTGACCCTCATTTCGTTGTTTTACTGCTCTTGTCTGCAGCCCTCCTTCCCGAAGAGCCTGAGTTGCTGGAGGAGGTGGTTGACATTGGGAGGGATGCTGCCGAGGAAGCGGTGAAGATTTCTGCCGCGGAGGGCCAAGGGTTTGTTGTCAGCGGACTTTAGGGATCTACCAAGATGGCAGAACCAAATTCCGGCAGCAAGCCTGGCCCGGACGTCATCATCGAGGAGAAGACCCCCCCTTCAGTCCTTGGGGCCCTCCCCTTCGAGCTAACCCCTGGCCTTGGCCTCGCAATCTTCTCTGAGCAAACTGGCGCTGATCACCGCTCAACTTGGTCCCACAGCTCTCGATTCATCCTTTTCAGCGGGCGCAGACATCGATGATGAAATTGGGCGGATACTAGCACCGCTGTCCCAGAGGATCGAGGAGGTTGATGGTTCTGCTGACAGCGTCAAGGATTTAGCTTTCTTGGAGTCCATGGCAACAGGGCTCAAGGACGTGCAGCACTGGTACGGCCTCAAGTGGCAAGCAGTTAAAGAACAACGCGACCAGGCTGAGCTCGTGGATCAGTGGCTGAAGGCCAAAGGAAATGAGCTACGAGAGTGCTACAATCAACAGGTCCAGTCCCTTAAGAGGCAGCACGAGACGCTGTCCCCGGCCAAGTAGGATGTCTCGCCTCAGGGTGCTCGACTGGCGAAGCGTGAAACACTTCTGAACGCTAGAGAGGTAGATATCTCTTCCCGGGAAAAAGCTCTCGAGGCTGTTCTCCGCGGCAAGGATGAGGATCTGGAGGCCCGTATCCAGCAGCGCACCAAAGAACTGGAGGATGGTCACAGGGACACCCTCAACGCATTCTCCCTGGAATCCTCTGCTCAACTGAAGAAGGTGGCCGATGACCTTGCTGCTGCAATTGCTGCCCAGACCAGCCTCGAGACCCAACTGAGCAAGCTATCGGAAGATCTTGTCAGGAGCAACAAGGAGATCGAGGCTCTCAAGGAGGCAGCGCGGGAAGTGAAAGCCACTCTAGAAGAGGTGCAATCGCAGCTTTCCTCCAAGAGCCATGATCTGGATGCTGCCAACGACGCCATCTCCAACTTGAAGTCCATTCTCGGCTCCTTGGAGAGGGATATCGATTGTGCTGGTGCTCGCGAGAAGTTGCTGCAGACCGATCTTGCCAAGGCTCACACCCTCCGGCAGGAAGCAGAGGACAAGCTGGAGAACCAAATTCAACAGCATGACCTCTAGATCAGAAGCATGACTGACATCGCCCAATGCCTTACTGCCCAGATCGCCAATATGGAGATGAAGAGCTGGGCTTTCTCCGTCAGCCAGCACGAGGTTCCAAGCGTCAAACTAACAATCTTCTTCGAAGGTTTGAACGAAGGGCTGAAGACGTATGAGGAAGACAGAGCTGCCAGCTTTGCCGACAAGTCCCGGAAGCTGGCTCACAAGGCTCTCTTCATGGTCCTGAGCAAAGTTGCCTTCTTCCACCTAGAGCTGAACCTCTCTGTCGCCTTCAAGAAGCTCCCGCCAAGTGCTGATACCTCTGCTGCCGCGGAAAAAACCGGGCCTCTGGCTGACAGGGTCCTCATGGTCCCTAGGGTCCAAGGAAGCCGCCGCAATTAGCTCTGAATTACTCCTGTCACTGCGATGTCCTGTACCAAGACATAATATGTATCTCATATTCGACCATGCACTATCTTTGCTTTGATGTTTATCAAACTATCGTCTTTGTGTAGACGTATGTTATCCCCCTTTGCCTTCCTTCTGGCTTTCGTATGCTTACTTCCTTTATGCACTCAGGTTTCCCGCCAACAGCATGCTGCCACGATTGCTTTGAGGAACGGGTCATTAGCATTCTGCCGGCAAGAACACATTGCCGGTGAGTTTTTCCTTAATGGTCTTTGATGCCGCCGCATGCTTTGTTGAGCAGGCTCGAAACAAAGCAAGGGCGCGAACAATGATACAGTAAGGTTCCGTTGTACACAAGATTCACTGTACGAAGCCTCGGTTGCCCAGGGGAGTATGCAAATGTAAGTTTTAACGAAGGTTGATAGTTATGTCAACTTAGCTTTCGTCATAACTTTCATTTTGTCTTGTTGTTGCACTCCTCGTCCTTCTCCCCATCCATTGGTGTCCTTCCTCTTCGAATTCCTCGGCGGGTACACATGCATGTATTCATTGCCGTCCTGAGAGGAAGGAAAAACGAAGAGAGACAAAAATAGAGAAACTTGGGGGTCCGTTAGTCACGAACATAATCCCGCGGCAAAAGCCTCCCGGGTTAATGTGGCCTGCCGGGTTAATTTGGACATTCATAACCAACGATAAGACGATGGGGCGGGCATTTTTCGGTCGAGCCTCTCCTTTACTCCTTCGCACCCGACGGTCCCGTAACGTCCAATGCGACAGACGCATTTGCGAATGAGACCTTGTTGTAGTTCGTCCGCCGGAGGTGCCAACCAATGGATTTGTTCCAGTGTTTGGCTTGTGATTTACCTCAGATGGGGAAAATGCATGACCAACCCGCACGGGAACTCATTGACATCGGCGGCACCGCCGCTACGCAGGTCCAGTCACAGGCGGGGAAGGAGCGGGGAGAAAGGTGTAGCCGCGTACCTTTTTCCTTGCTCATCAGATCGAGCCGCTCCTTCTTGGATTAGGATGGGTCAATTGATGACAGCGATGAAAACGGCATCGCCATTCCACCGGCCTTCTCTTGAGACATGGTTTATCTCGCGGCTGCTCTGCCTGCGTCGGGCACACCAGCCATAGCGTCCATGCTCCTCTCCCTCGGCGCTTTCAGCGGAGGAAATGATGATGATAATCAACGCATCGCTCGCAATCTCCGGTTCACACAGATCACGCACGCCCCTACCTAGCACACCAAATATGTCGGGGCAGGATGCACTCGATCACCTATGGGGCCATAAGCCCCTTTGTGGTTCGGTAGGGGCGTGGACGCATGCACAAAGAGCAGAGGTAGCGAGATGACACGACGATCAGGACGTCATGACACAAACGAGTTTGCCTAAGAAGGCGTGTATGATACCCAGCAAACAGTGAGTACCCGGCAAACAGTTCATTCATCAGACATGTGTTGGAAGACCAATAATAACCCAAACGATTCATCCTGACAACCTCTGTGTTGTGGGCACATGATTGCTGCTAATAATTGTATGGGATATGATTTTCTCTATTTGCACAACATCTATATGCTCTGTCTACAGAACACCAACATCATTGTTGCATAACCAACTTGAACATACAGTTACATAAGTGACTACACAACACATGTACATTCCTCAATATAAATTTACAAGAAGTAGAAGATCACCAAATCATACTGTTTCGATAGTACTTGTCCTGTGCTATCCAACAAGCTTGAGTTTGCTCAATTCGAAGCTCGTATGCGAAAGTTATGGCAGTTTCAGTACCAGGGCAGTTTTTCTCTGATCTAGCGGTAGTACCGCTCGGTACCACGGTAGTACCGCTCCGGCGGAACTTCCGCTATGTACTACCGCGACTACTACCGCTTATTTTTACCTTATGGTGCCCACGGGGGCCTCTGGCCATTTTCAGCGGAAGTACCGCTCCCCCCAGAGCGGTACTACCGTTTCAGGAGGAAGTACCGCTCTCCCCAGAGCGGTAGTACCGCTCCAGCGGTACTGCCACCCTGAGGTTCCGTGGCTACTTCCGCCTAAGTGTTTCTTCTGGCTTCTTGGGTTTATTTGAGCGGAAGTACCGCTCCCTCCAGACTGGTACTACCACTCTGTTGTTCCAGGACGGGTTTAAGCGGAAGTACCGCTCCCCTGAGCGGTACTACCGCTTGTGTGCGGGCTGTGGGGGTAACGGTTGGATTTTCCCCCACCTATAAAAAGGGGGTCTTCTTCCCCAATGGTTCTTAACTCTTGAGCTCGTGTTCTTCCCCCATTGTTGACCTTCTTCGAGCTTGCTAACTCTCAATCCCTCCAATGATTCCTGCCGCGCCCCTATAACCGCACCCCTTCGCACCTCGAAACGGTGCGATATGCTTCTCCAGCGGAGGCCTCCCCCCATTGGCGACGAATTAGTTGTGGCGGATCTCCCCCTTCCTGGGGTTCTGGACCTCGTCCAACTTGACCATCCCTTCGATGAAGGCCCTGAACAAGGCGTCCTGGTTCTGGATAAACTGCATCACCAACCGCTGGGTCCCGTCGCCGTCGGAGAAGACCGTCTGGTTAGAGTTCAAGAACCCGCGGAGCCTGCTCACCAGTCGCCCATCGATTCTCTGGACGATGGAGGAAACATGCACCCGAGCCTTGCCGACTTGGGCTTGCGCCGGCCGAATCTCCGCTCGGCAGAGGCCGCACATGCCCCCGACGCCTGCCAACCAGGGGTTGCACCCTCCGATTGTGCGCTAGTAGGGGCAGCACGCCCCTGATGCCCCATCCTAGGACTGCCGACATAGACGCCTACGACGCAACTGTTCCCCTGTACAGCCAATATCGTGGACGTTGGCTGGTCGTTCACCAACTGGGCGTGAGGAGGGTCCAGATGCAAAGTGTTCCTTTCCTGGCAATGTACCCCATTCTCTAGGTAAATCTCTAGATCAAAGCTGTGATGTTCTATACGAATGGCGGATTTCAAGAATACTGTGGTGTGATCTCTGATGCCCATGTTTCATTCTAGATAGTAACAACATCTTGTTTCTTTATTTTAGGTTCAAACTGAGTTAATAGTATCCGTGATCCAAGTGATTGGTTCCATGTTATCAACTTGACATGTATGTAGCCCTCCCCATTTCCTCAATCTCTGATTCTTTGGGTCCTTTTACAACTTCTAATGCATTGATTTCTTTGCAGTGCATACTATCGAGGATGCTCCAAGACTAGTAGAAACAACTCTTTGTTATTGCTATGCAAAGTGCTTCTTATATCTGAACCCACCGACCCCGCCAAAGCTGTCATCGTCCACAATAACGGACCATACGGCAGCATACACACACAACTTATTTTCATCTTGATTATTCAAGAGAGAATTTTTTTACACGTTATTCATCATCTTGTCATAGTCGTAATCTGACCATAATGTACAACAAGTGACCCAAATCGGAATGTTCTTATGACATTGCTATTCAATAGAGGAACTAATGTGCTTCTGGTGTGATTCATAATTGTGGAAAGTTTTCTTTGTGGGGTGGGGTTGTCATTCAAGGGATGGACTTTCCCTTCAGGTTATGGTCTTCTTTCTCTCAAGGAGATGGTGATAGCAAGGGGGGAGCACAAGATGCTGCTGATGGATTCAACAATGATTTTGACAATTATGTGAGATCCCTCCTTCTGCTCCTTCTAATCTGTCAAATTGATTTACTCATTTTTGTAGCCTTGTTGATATCTTCTCTTCATTCAAATTAAATATCTCACTGCTTTTCCTAACCCAACTCCTTTTTGTAGGAAGTTGAACTTGATGACAGACTAGAGTAGGAAGTATGTCAGAGATATGCATGTTAGCCCGTAAGCATATCAGAATACAATCATTCAGCGCATAATTAGTCAGTTCTATATTCTAATCATGCCACAACAAGGCAATAATCGTCCAGGTTACATATATTCCGTACTAAATGTACACTACTGCTGGATGGTCCAAAGACGACACATCAATCAGAGACCCTTCGACGAAACTATGTGCGATCCATCAATCGTAAACGGTATAGTTCAAGATCCGCCGCCAATGACGAAAACCGTGCACGATGAAGGAATGAGCAAATACGGTTCAAAAAATAGTTGAGTGTAAGATGCGTTACATATAGTTTGTTCTTATGAACTGTTTGGGATTATGGAAGATAACAGAAACGGTTAACAAACTATATATGTGTGCATAGTGCGGCATACAGTTCACACGGACAAACTGTTTGCGCTGATCCAGCAGAACACAAACGAGTTAGCCTAAGAAGGCGTGTATGATACCCGGCAAACAGTGGGTACCCGGCAAATAGTTCATTCATCATACATGTGTTGGAAGACCAATAATAACCCAAACGATTCGTCCTGACAACCTGTGTGTTGTGGGCACACAATTGCTTCTAATAATTGTATGGGATATGATTTGCTCTATTTGCACAACATCTATATGCTCTATCTACAGAACACCAACATCATTATTACATAACCAACTTGAACATACAGTTATATAAGTGACTACACAACACATGTACATTCCTCAATATAAATTTACAAGAATTAGACGATCACCAAATCATACTGTTTGGATATTACTTGTCGTGTGCTATCCAACAAGCTTGAGTTTGCTCCATTCGAAGGTCGTATGAGAAAATTATGGTAGTTTCAATACCAGGGCAGTTTTTCCCTGATCTAGCGGTGGTACCGCTCGGTACCACGGTATTACCGCTCCGGCGGTACTTCCGCTATGTACTACCGCTGCTACTACCGCTTATTTTTACCTTCTGGTGCCCACGGGGGCATCTGGCCATTTTCACCGGAAGTACCGCTCCCCCCAGAGCGGTACTATCGTTTCAGGCGGAAGTACCGCTCTCCCCAGAGCGGTAGTCCCGCTCCAACGGTACTGCCGCCCTCAGGTTCTGTGGCTACTTCCGCCTAAGTGTTTCTTCTGGCTTCTTGGGATTATTTGAGCAGAAGTACCGCTCCCTCCAGAGCGGTACTACCGCTCTATTGTTCCAGGATGGGTTTAAGCGGAAGTATCGGTCCCCTGAGAGGTACTACCGCTTGTGTGCGGGGTGTGGGGGTAACGGTTGGATTTTCCCCGACTTATAAAAAGGGGGTCTTCTTCCCCAATGGTTCTTAACTCTTGAGCTCGTGTTCTTCCCCCATTGTTGACCTTCTTCAATCTTCCTAACTCTCAATTCCTCCAATGATTCTTGCCGCGCCCCTGTAACCGCACCCCTCCGCACCCCGAAACGGTGCGATATGCTTCTCCAACGGAGGCCGCCCCCCATTGGTGACGCAGTAGTTGTGCTGGATCTCCCCCTTCCTGGGGTTCTGGAGCTCGTCCAACTTGACCATCCCTTCGATGAAGGCCTTGAACAAGGTGTCCTAGTTCTGGCTGAACTGCATCACCAACCGCTGGGTCCCGTCGTCGTTGGAGAAGACCGTCTGGTCAGAGATCTAGAACTCGCGGAGCCTGCGCACCAGTCGCCCATCGATTCTCTGGACGATTGAGGAAACATACGCCCGAGGCTTGCCAACCTGGGCTTCCGCCGACCGAATCTCCGCTCGACAGAGGCCGCACATGCCCCCGACGCCTGCGTACCAGGGGTTGCGCCCTCCGATTTTGCGCTGGTAGGGGCAGCACGCCCCTGATGCCCCATCATAGGACTGCCGACGTGGACGCCTACGATGCAACTATTCCCCTGTACAGCCAATACCGTGGATGTCGGCTGGTCGTTCACCAACTGGGCGTGAGGAGGGTCCAGAAGCAAAGTGTTCCTTTCCTGGCAATGTACCACATTCTCTAGGTAAATCTCTAGATCAAAGCTGCGATGTTCTATACGAATGGCAGATTTCAAGAATACTGTGTTGTGATCTCTGATGCCCATGTTTCATTCTAGATAGTAACAACGCCTTGTTTCTTTATTTTAGGTTCAAACTGAGTTAATAATATCCGTGATCCAAGTGATTGGTGCCATGTTATCAACTTGACATGTATGTAGCCCTCCCCATTTCCTCAATCTCTGATGGGTCCTTTTACAACTTCTAATGCGTTGATTTCTTTGCAGTGCATACTGTCGAGGATGCTCCAAGACTAGCAGAAACAACTCTTTGTTGTTGCTATGCAAAGTGCATCTTATATCTGAACCCACCGACCCAGCCAAAGCTGTCATCGTCCTCCATAACGGACCATACGGCAGCATACACACACACAACATATTTTCATCTTGATTATTCAAGATAGAATTTTTTTACATGTTACTCATCATCTTGTCATAATCGTAGTCTGACCATAATCTACAACAAGTGACCCAAATCGGAATGTTCTTATGACATTGTTGTTCAATAGAGGAACTAATGTGCTTCTGGTGTGATTCATAATTGTGGAAAGTTTTCTTTGTGGGGTGGGGTCGTCATTCAAGGGATGGACTTTCCCTTCAGGTTATGGTCTTCTTTCTCTCAAGGAGATGGTGATAGCAAGAGGGGGCGCAAGATGCTGCTGATGGATTCAACAATGATTTTGACAATTGTGTGAGATCCATCCTTCTGCTCCTTCTAATCTGTCAAATTGATTTACTCATTTTTGTAGCCTTGTTGATATCATCTCTTCGTTCAAATAAAATATCTCACTGCTTTTCCTAACCCAACTCCTTTTTCTAAGAAGTTGAACTTGATGACTGACTAGAGAAGGAAGTATGTCAGAGATATGCATGTTAGCCCGTAAGCATATCAGAATACAACCATTCAGTGCATAATTAGTCAGTTATATATTCTAATCATGCCCCAACAAGGCAATAATCGAACAGGTTACATATATTTTGTACTAAACGTACACTACTGCAGGATGGTCCAAAGACGACACATCAATCAGAGACCCTTCGGCGAAACTATTTGCGATCCATCAACCGCAAACGGTATAGTTCAAGCTCCGTCACCAATGACGAAAACCGTGCCCGATGAAGGAACGAGCAAATACGGTTCAAAAAATAGTTGCGTGTGTGATGCGTTACATATAGTTTGTTCTTATGAACTGTTTGTGATTATGGAAGATAACAGAAACGGTTAACAAACTATATACGTGTGCATAGTGCGGCATACAGTTCACACGGACAAACTGTTTGTGCTGATCCAGCAGAACACAAACGAGTTAGCCTAAGAAGGTGTGTATGATCCCCAGCAAACAGTGGGTACCCGGCAAACAGTTCATTCATCAGACATGTGTTGGAAGACCAATAATAACCCAAACGATTCATCCTGACAACCTGTGTATTGTGGGCACACGATTGCAGCTAATAATTGTATGGGATATGATTTGCTCTGTTTGCACAACATCTACATGCTCTGTCTACAGAACACCAACATCATTATTGCATAACCAACTTGAACATACAGTTACATAAGTGACTACACAACACATGCACATTCCTCAATATAAATTTACAAGAAGTAGACGATAACCAAATCATACTGTTTGGATAGTACTTGTCGTGTGCTATCCAACAAGTTTGAGTTTGCTCCATTCGAAGCTCGTATGCAAAAGTTATGGCAGTTTCAGTACCAGAGCAGTTTTTCTCTGATCTAGCGGTAGTACCGCTCGGTTCCATGGTAGTACCGCTCCGGCGGTACTTTCACTATGTACTGCCGCTGCTACAACCACTTATTTTTACCTTCTGTTGCCCACGGGGGCCTCTGGCCATTTCAGCGGAAGTACCGCTCCCCCCAGAGCGGTACTACCATTTCAGGCGGAAGTATGGGTCTCCCCAGAGCGGTAGTACCACTCTAGCGGTACTGCCGCCCTGAGGTTCCGTGGCTACTTCCGCCTAAGTGTTTCTTCTGGCTTCTTGGGATTATTTGAGCGGAAGTACCGCTCCCTCCAGAGCGGTGCTACCGCTCTGCTATTCCAGGACGGGTTTAAGCGGAAGTACCGCTCCCCTGAGCGGTACTACTGCTTGTGTGCGGGCTGTGGGGGTAACGGTTGGAGTTTCCCCCACCTATAAAAAGGGGGTCTTCTTCCCCAATGGTTCTTAACTCTTGAGCTCATGTTCTTCCCCCATTGTTGACCTTCTTCAAGCTTCCTAACTTTCAATCCCTCCAACGATTCCTGTTGCGCCCTTGTAACCGCTCCCCTCCGCACCCCGAAACGGTGCGATATGCTTCTCCAGCGGAGGCCGCCCCCCATTGGCGACGCAGTAGTTGTGCCGGATCTCCCCCTTCCTGGGGTTCTGGAGCTCATCCAACTTGACCATCCCTTCGATGAAGGTCCTAAATAAGGCGTCCTGGTTCTGGCTGAACTGCATCACCAACCGCTGGGTCCCGTCGTCGTTGGAGAAGACCGTCTGGTCAGAGTTCAAGAACTCGCGGAGCCTGCGCACCAGTCGCCCATCGATTCTCTGGACGATGGAGGAAACATGCGCCCGAGGCTTGCTGCCTAGGCTTGCACCGGCCGAATCTCCGCTCGGCAGAGGCCGCACATGCCCCCGACGCCTGCCTACCAGGGGTTGCGATCTCCGATTTTGCCCTCGTAGGGGCAGCACGCCCCCGATGCCCCATCCTAGGACTATCGACGTGGACGCCTACGACGCAACTGTTCCCTTGTACAGCCAATGCCGCGAACATGGCTGGTCGTTCACCAACTGGGCGTGAGGAGGGTCTAGATGCAAAGTGGTCCTTTCCTGGCAATGTACCCCATTCTCTAGGTAAATCTCTATACGAATGGCAGATTTCAAGAATATTGTGGTGTGATCTTTGATGCCCATGTTTCATTCTAGATAGTAAGAACGCCATGTTTCTCTATTTTAGGTTCAAACCGAGTTAATAGTATCCGTGATCCAAGTGATTGGTTCCATGTTATCAACTTGACATCTATGTAGCCCTCCCCATTTCCTCAATCTCTGATTCTTTGGGTCCTTTTACAACTTCTAATGCGTTGATACTTTGTAGTGCATACTGTCGAGGATGCTCCAAGACTAGCAGAAACAACTCTTTGTTATCGCTATGCAAAGTGCATCTTATATTTGAACCCACCGACCCCGCCAAAGCTGTCATCGTCCTCCATAACGGACCATACGGCAGCATACACACACACAACCTATTTTCATCTTGATTATTCAAGATAGAATTTTTTTACACGTTATTCATCATCTTGTCATAATCGTAGTCTGACCATAATCTACAACAAGTGACCCAAATCAGAATGTTCTTATGACATTGTTGTTCAATAGAGGAACTAATGTGCTTCTGGTGTGATTCATAATTGTGGAAAGTTTTCTTTGTGGGGTGGTGTCGTCATTCAAGGGATGGACTTTCCCTTCAGGTTATGGTCTTCTTTCTCTCAAGGAGATGGTGATAGCAAGGGGGGGCGCAAGATGCTGCTGATGGATTCAACAATGATTTTGACAATTGTGTGAGATCCCTCCTTCTGGTCCTTCTAATCTGTCAAATTGATTTACTCATTTTTATAGCCTTGTTGATATCTTCTCTTCGTTCAAATAAAATATCTCACTGCTTTTCCTAACCCAACTCCTTTTTGTAGGAAATTGAACTTGAACATACAGTTACATAAGTGACTACACAACACATGTACATTCCTCAATATAAATTTACAAGAAGTAGGCGATAACCAAATCATACTATTCGGATAGTACTTGTCGTGTGCTATCCTAGAAGCTTGAGTTTGCCCAATTCGAAGCTCGTATGCGAAAGTTATGGCAGTTTCAGTGCCAGGGCAGTTTTTCTCTGATCTAGCGGTAGTACCGCTCGGTACCATGGTAGTACCGCTCCGGCGGTACTTCTCCTCTGTACTACCGCTGCTACTACCGATTATTTTTACCTTCTGGTGCCCACGGGGGCCTCTGGCCATTTTCAGCGGAAGTACCGCTCCCCCCAGAGCAGTACTACCGTTTCAGGCGGAAGCTTCGCTCTCCCCAGAGCGGTAGTACCGCTCCAGCGGTACTGCCGCCCTGAGGTTCCGTGGCTACTTCCGCCTAAGTGTTTCTTCTGGCTTCTTGGGATTATTTGAGCGGAAGTACCGCTCCCTCCAGAGAGGTACTACAGCTCTGTTGTTCCACGACGGGTTTAAGCGGAAGTACCGCTCCCCTGAGCGGTACTACCGCTTGTGTGCGGGCTGTGGGGGTAACAGTTGGATTTTCCCCCACCTATAAAAAGGGGGTCTTCTTCCCCAATGGTTCTTAACTCTTGAGCTCGTGTTCTTCCCCCTTTGTTGACCTTCTTCGAGCTTGCTTACTCTCAATCCCTCCAATGATTCTTGCTAGTTCTTGAGTTGAAAGAGAGAGGTGATCTAGATCCACATTTCCACCAATCACTTTCTCCTCTATGTGAGGGGAACCCCTTGGATCTAGTTCTTGGAGTTCTTGGTGTTCTTCTTCGTTCTAACTCTCATAATCCACCATAGCATTAGCTGTTGTGGTGGTATTTGGGAGAGAAGGACTTGGGCACTCCGTGTGCCCTTGCCATTGCATTTGGTACATAGGTTTGAGTTCTCCACGGTGATACGTGGAAGTGAAGTTTGAGAAGCTTATTACTCTTGGGTGTTTGAGCACCCTAGAGCTTGTTCCTCTTGGGTGCCTTGGCGCCCTAGACGATTGGTGGTGTCTCAGAGCTCAATCATTGTGGTATAAAGCTCCGGGAAAGCATCGGGGTCTCCAATTAGGTTGTGGAGATTGCCCCGAGCAATTTGTACGGGTACCAGTGACCGCCCCCAAGGGTTGCCATTTGTACGGGTTCGGTGACCGCCCTCAAGGGTCCATTAGTGGAATCACGGCATCTTGGATTGTGCGAAGGCGTGAGGAGATTACGGTGGCCTTTGTGGTATCTTGGGGAGCATTGTGCCTCCACACCGCTCTGAACGGAGATTAGCATCCGCAAGGGTGTGAACTTCGGGATACATCGTCGTCTCCGCGTGCCTCGATTATCTCTTACCCGAGCCCTTTACTTATGCACTTAACTTTGTGATAGCCATATTATTTCATGCTATATATCTTTCTATCATATAGTTGTTTATCCTGTTTAGCAAAAGTTGTTGGTGCACATAGGTGAGTCTAGTTGTTTTAGGTTTTGTGCTTGACATATTAAACGCTAGTTTTATTCCGCATTTGTTCAAGCCTAAACCATAATTATTTTAAAGCGCCTATTCACCCCCCCCCCCCACGCCCCCCTCTAGGCGACATCCACGTCCTTTCAATGAGCTCTTTTAGGAGGGAGACCTTCAGGTTCTTTAAAGATGTTAGGAAATTTATGTAAGACTTCCTCAACTTCGGATGGTATTATTTGTTTTTTAGGGAACTTCATGGTGGTATCTCAGATAAGCTGTAATACATATCCTGGAGCACTCTTGGACATTAATTTGTCAACTTTAGCAGCTTCAATTCCAGTTGCAGCAGATAATGTATCACATGCTACTATTGTAACAGGTGTTACTTTATCCTTCATAATAGTTATTTGTCTAAGGTTGTAGTGGAAAGCCACTTGGCTATGTTTAGCCATCCAATCACTTCCTAACACAATGTCGTGCCCAGGTAAATCCAAAACTCAAAACTGTTGTTGGAATTTTGTTTTGACTACAGAAAAGGTTGTTGTTTGAACAAAGGATCCTAACCACAATGTTCCCCCACCGGCAACAGTTACTGCCCATGTAGAGTCTTTCACAATTGTGCAAGTGGTCTGAAGGGCAAATTGGAGGTTTATGAAAGTGGAGTTGCTCCCAGAATCCACTAAAGCAATGGCTTGTTTTCCCCCAATGTTTACTAGTATGGAGATTGTATTGAAATTGCCAGATTGCATGGCCTGGGCAGAGATGGTCATGCACTGTTCATCTGTTTCTGGTTGCTCATGGTCATCTTGCTCTTCTAGCTCTTCTTGTTCCTTGGGTTGTTCTGTGGGGTCTTCTCTGGTCAGTACATTTAAGACTGGTGCTAACTTGAATTTGTGGCCATGGAACCAGGGGTCACCACATCTCCAGCATTTACCCGGCTCTCTGGCTCTTAAGTTAGTTGTTGGCTGTTTGAAATCATTTGGTTTCTCCTGAGAATTATGTCCCTTGTAGTATTGTGTGGTGGATTTAGGTGCTCTAGAGTACTAGCTTTGTTTCTTTTTCTCAGCATCCCCTTGCTCCATATCTAATGCCAGCTAGTAAGCTTCAGTCAATGATTTAGGTCGGAGTGGCCTTAACTGATATTTCAGACGAGTTCTGACAACCACTCTTCTGAATTCAGGGGATTTTCTTCCTGCACATCTGCCATCGGGTCCTCAAACTGCAGTGTATAATCTACTACAGATAGTGTATTTTGTTTCAGAGAATTGAACCTCTCCCTCAGGTCATAGGAGCTGGACGGAGAGAACCTATGGAGGATTTCTTCACAAAACAGAGACCATGACAATTTATTTTTCAACAAGCCTGATCGTCTAAGCCACATATCAGTAGGTCCAGTGATATATAATTGGGACAGGCTAACTTTGTATTCAGAAGGAGCCCCAGCCATTTGAAAATATCTGTCACATTGCCGTATCCAGCCTGCAGGGTTTTGACCTTCAAATTTTGGAAATTCCATGCGCGGTCCTTTTGTGATAGACTTGAGAAACTGAGTTCTCATCTCGTGTTCATACTGGGTATAGTAATCTTCCCACTGTGTTCTAACACCAGGTGGTTGAAAGTTGTGGAAGGAAGGCGTGTGTGGGGTACGCATGGGTGTTGTGGGAGTTGGTTGACCTGAATGGATGTCATGAACAGAGGCATTTCCAAAACCAGGTGGAGTTGAACGTCTGCTGGTGTCGAGGGGTGGTAGATTTGGTGGTACGTGTGCTCCCAATACCTTAGTTTTCTCCTGCTCAAGGGCCAGCCTTTTACGCAATTCTTCTGTCCAATGTCTGGGTTGGGCAACTGCATCTTCAGGTGCTGATGTTGACTTGTTCTGGTCTTCAGTTGTTCCCGGAGGAGCTTGTTCTGGACGAGCTGATGTGAAAGCATTTGTCGGCGTTCTGGGAACGGGGGTACCCAGACCTGCCTGCCTGCGGCCCAGGGCATGGCCCACTTCATCGACCCAACACGGCCAGGCATGGCCCCATTCAAGACAAGGCCCTCGCGAGGACCCTAGCCTCGCGAGGAGGAACGGCGTCAAGACCGGTGAGGGATGGGCCTCCTCAGGCCCCCTCCGGAGCGGCGGATGTCTTTATGCAAGGCCCAGCCTCAGGAGTCAAAGGTGACGCATGGAAGGGCAGGCGGGCGCCAGCGTGCCAGGCTACGCAGTTTCCCCTTTGGTGCAAAGGGACCAAGGACGTACGCGGGTTCCCAAAGCACCCCCCAAAGGTTTCCATCCCGGTGCAACAAGACCACAACCACCAGCCCCGCAGGGAGGATGTCATCGCTAAGCCCATCCCTGCGCCGTCGACAGCTACTTTGCAGGCGAAGACCGCCTTTGGGCAGGGCGGGCACGTACTCCTGTCCCCCTTCAAAATTGGCTGTTGTGGGATCCCTTCCCACCAATGCGATAAGGGAGGAGGACCCGAGCCACCGCTATATATAGAGGGTAGGCTGCACCGTAGAGGGGGACCCCGGATTCCATTCCACCACCTATCCACCACCGAGCCGCAGAGGGCCTCGGACACCTCCGGAGCGCCCTCATGAGGCTCTAAAACATTGTACTAGTTCATCCACCCCACCCCCTCGAGGGGCAATCCACCAAAGTAGGAGTAGGATATTACGCTTCGCAGTGGCCCGAACCTGGGTAAACTGTCGTGTTCATCTTCTTCCCTGTCATCGTGCGAGTTTGTTGCTGTGTTCATCGCGTAGCGAGCAAGGTTGGGCGAAGTTGCTGGGGATCTTCGCACACGCCCCTGTGTTCGAATCTTAGGGGTTTTGCGGAGCCTGAAATCCGACATTTGGCGCGCCAGGTAGGGGGCGTGTCGGAGCTTGCCCACTCGTGGCAACGGCCGAGCCCGGCTCGACAACTCCATGGCGGGCCAGATCCCCGACGGCGGCCAGTCCTCGGCGCGTGGCGGCATTTGCGTGCGCACGGCCGCCCCCGCGGTCGCCTGCATCCTCGGCGGGTCGCAGGCACCACCCTCCGGCCGACATGTCAAGCGCTTCCTATGCCATGTAGTAGCGGTGCAGCCGCGGCCCGAGCCCGAGCAGCCCCGCGCGTGGCCGGAGGTCGACATCACCTTCGGCCCCGACAACCACCCCAAGACAATAGCAGCCGCTGGGGCGCTTCCTATGATGTGCACACCGACCATACGCGGCGTCGCCGTCTCCAGGACCCTCATAGACGGCGGCACCGGCCTCAACGTCATCTCCGTGGACGCCTTCGACGCCCTGCAACTGCCCCGCGACCAGCTCGCGCCTTCAAGGCCCTTCTCTGGGGTAGCCCGGGGGTCCGTCATCCCCGTGGGGCAGGTGCGCCTCCCCATCACCTTCGGCACCCGCTCCAACTTCCGCACTGAGCAGGTCGACTTCGACGTCGCTCACATCCACCTTCTGTACAACGCAATACTCGGCTACCCCGCCCTCGCTCAGTTCATGGCGGCAACGCACCCGGGCTACAACGTCATCAAGATGCCCGGGAGCGGCGGCGTCCTCACCGTCGTGGGGGATGTCAAGGACGCGTCCCACATACTCAAGCTCTCATACAAGGCCGCGGCCGCAGCGCGCACTAGTTCCGAAGCCGCCGTGCCGGCCGTGGAGGACCCCGGGGTTGCACTCCACGACGTCGCGCCGGTGAAGAAGAGGCAGCTGTTCTCGCAGAGTCGGGCGGAGACGAAGCAAGTGCTGGTGGATGAAGGAAACCCTGGCCCTACCTTCACTATCGGCGCTGGCTTGCCTCAAGATCAAGAGGAGGCGTTGGTGGCCTTCCTCCGGGCGAACAAGGATGCGTTCGCGTGGAGCGCCTCCGACCTGGTGGGGGTCCCCAGGGATGTGATCGAGCACCACCTCATGGTGTGCCCGAACGCACGTCCGGTAAAGCAGAAGGCAAGAAGACAGGCTCCGGAGAAGCAGGCGTTCATCGCCCAGGAGGTCGGCAAGCTCAAGGAGGCAGGGGTCATCCGGGAGGTGCATTACCCAGAGTGGGTGGCAAACCCGGTGGTCGTCCCGAAGAAGGGAGGGAAGGAGCGCATGTGCGTCGACTTCACGGGCCTCAACAAAGTCTGCCCCCAGGACCCGTTCCCGCTGCCGCGCATCGACCAGATTGTGGACTCGACCGCGGAGTGCGACCTCCTGTGCTTCCTGGACGCCTTCTCGCGTTACCACCAGATCAAGATGGCGGTGGAGGACGCCGAGAAGACGGATTTCCTCACCTCATGGAGGGTATTCTGCTACACGTGCATGCCCTTTGGGCTGCGGAACGCCGGGGCAGCCTTTCAGCGGCTGATGCACGTCGCCCTGGGGCCGCAGCTCGGGAGGAATGCAGAAGCCTACGTCGACGACATCGTGGTCAAGTCCAGGGCAGCCCAGACCCTGGTGGAAGACTTGGAGGAGACATTCGCCAGCCTGAGGGAAGTAAACCTGAAGCTCAACCCTAAAAAATGTGTCTTTGGGGTCCCCTCGGGCAAGCTGCTCGGTTTCCTGGTATCGCACCGGGGGATCGAGGCAAACCCGGAGAAGGTCAAGGCCATAAACAAGATGAGCGCGCCCCAGACCCTCAAGGAAATGCAGAAATTGGCGGGATGTGTGACTTCCTTGGGGCGTTTCATCTCCAAGCTCGGCGAGCGGGCCCTGACGTTCTTCAAGATCATGAGAAGGAAGGGCCCCTTCGAATGGACCCCGGAGGCCGACGCGGCCTTCGAGGAACTCAAGCAATACTTCACGAGTCCGCCGGTGATGGTGGCACCTCGCCCTCGGGAGCCCCTGCTGTTGTACCTGGCTGCTACCCCCCATTCCGCCAGTGCTGCTTTGGTGGCAGTCAGGAGGGAGCGGACCGGCACACGTGCTGTGTCAGCAGGCGCCGACGGGCCGCCAAGCGCGGGGATAGGGGGCTCGCAGGACCCTCAAGAGCCTGCTCCTCCTCGGGACGAAGCGCTTCAGCCCGCCGCCACTCCGTCGGCCCCTGAAGCGCTCCTTCCTCCTGAGGGCCAAGCCACTCCATCGGCCCCTGAAGAGTTCGACCCTCACGTGGCTCCCTCCTCACCAACAGCCTCCGATACGCCTGGGCCTCATGAGCCTATGACCGGGCAGGACGTCACAGGGGACCTCACCCTCGTCGAGCACCCGGTGTACTACGTCAGCACGGTGTTGTGGGATGCTCGTTCACGCTACCCCATGCAGCAGAAGCTCCTCCTAGCGCTCCTTGTCGCCTTGAGGAAGCTACGTCATTACTTCCAGGGACACCCCATCAAGGTCGTCTCCGCTTACCCCTTAGAGAAGATGCTGCGCAACCCCAATGCGGCAGGAAGAGTCATAGAATGGAACATCGAGCTGCAGGCCTTCAACATAGAGTTCAGCACGACCAGGGTCATCAAAGGGGCGGCCCTAGCGGACTTCGTGGCGGAGTGGACAGATGCTCCGGACTGGGGGCTGGAAGGGAGCCAGTCACTTGCCCCAGGCGACGAGGCGCCCGAAGGATGGATCATGCATTTCGATGGAGCCTTCACACGCAAGGGAGCAGGAGCTGGGGTCGTGCTCACTTCGCCGGCAGGAGACAAGCTCAGCTACGCTGTACAGCTCTGTTTCCAGCTTGGAGAGAAAGTCTCCAATAACATCGCGGAGTACGAGGGCCTTATCGCCGACCTCAAGGCGGTGGCGGCTTTGGGGGTTCGGTGCCTCACCGTCATGGGCGACTCCCAGCTCCTCGTCAACTTCTCCAACAAAGAGTACACACCCAAGGACGAGCACATAGAGGCGTATTTGGAAGAGGTACGTAGGATTGAAAAACGTTTTCAGGGCTTGGAGCTGCAACACGTTCTGCGCAGCGCGAACAAAGAAGCCGACAACATCGCCAAGAGGGCTTCGCGCCGCGAGCCCCAGGAACCAGGCGTCTTCGAGGAGCGGCACTTCAAGCCCTCCGCGGCACCACCTACTGAAGACGTGGCGTCGCGAAGTCAAGAGCTCCCCCCAGCCCCGCCCACGGGGGCTCCAGACTGTGGTCAGGCTTCAGGAGCCCGACTACTCCTGGCTTTAGAGCCTCAGGCCGAAAGCTGGATGCAGGAGTTCAGGGCGTACCTGCTTCACGGCACGTTACCAGAGAAGGAGGAAGACGCGGAGCGCGTGGTCCGACAAGCCACAGCCTACTGCTTGCAAGATGGTGACTTGTACCGCAGGCGCCCGAACGACGTCGCATTGCGGTGCATCTCCAAGGAGCAGGGGTGCAAACTGCTAGCTGACATCCACGGAGGAGACTGCGGGCATCACTCTTCTTCGCGCACGCTAGCAGGGAAGGCGTTCAAATCGGGCTTCTACTGGCCTTCGGCGCTCGACGATGCCATCGAGCTGGAACGGTCTTGCGAGGCCTGCCAGTTTCATGCCAAGCAGATTCACCAACCCGCGCAGGGCCTCCAGACCATTCCACTCTCCTGGCCCTTTGCGGTCTGGGGGCTGGACATACTGGGGCCTTTCCCGCGAGGAACGGGCGGGTACCGCTACCTCTACGTCGCCATCGACAAGTTCACCAAATGGGCGGAGGTGGAGCCCGTCCGCACCATCCCGGCCGGGTCGGCCGTCAAGTTCATCAAGGGCCTCGTGAGCCACTTCGGCATCCCCAACCGCATCATCACTGACAACGGTTCGCAGTTCACAAGTAACCTCTTCAAGACCTATTGTGCTAACCTTGGAACGCAGATATGTTACGCCTCGGTGGCCCATCCACAGAGCAATGGCCAGGCGGAGCGTGCCAACGCGGAGGTCCTGCGGGGCCTCAAGGAAAGGAGCTTCAAGAAGAAGCTCGAAGCTTGCGGCAGGGGTTGGGTCGATGAGCTTCAGTCGGTGTTGTGGTCCATCCGTACCACCCCGACCAAGCCCACTGGCGAAACCCCGTTCTTCCTCGTCTACGGAGCCGAAGCCGTCCTCCCCCACGAGATCAAGCACCGGTCCCCGCGGGTCTTGGCATTTGACGAGGAGCGTCAGGATGCTGCGCGGGGAACGGACCTCGTGCTTGGAGAGGAGGCACGTCGTCGGGCCTCGCTCCGAGCTGCGCGGTATCAGCAAGCGCTGCGGCGCTACCACTGCCGCAACATCCGCTCCAGGACCCTCGAAGTCGGAGACCTTGTCCTGAGGCGGGTTCTCTCCAGGGAGGGCTTGCACAAGCTCTCGCCCATGTGGGAGGGCCCATTGAAGGTCGTTCACGTCTCCAGGCCTGGCGCCGTGCGCCTGGAGACTCAGGACGGGGTCCCCATCCAGAACGCCTGGAACATCCAGCACCTCCGGAAGTTCTACCCGTGACACTCTCACGTAATAATGAGCGGGCTGTATATGCCCGGAGCCCCCCGAGGACGCGGAGGGGTTCCTCCCACGCAATGTGGCAGCCACAGCCCAGAGCTGGCGGAGAAGTCAACACTGCCCATCAATGGCTATGCCCATGCAACGTGGATGCCCTACGCTCAGCGCTGGAGGAAGACGAAGACTAGCCTAGGTGCCGGACGCGGCCACTATTTGCCTTTCTCCTGTTTGGATTTGCCAGCTTTCATGAAACTAAACTCGGGGTCTTTCCAAATCGCGTTTTAAAAGAGAGAGTCAAAGATTTGTTTTCATTGCCGTTTTTTGTGCTGCTTTCTTTTTCGCTGAGTGAAGCACTCGCCTGCTCCCCTCCCCCTCGTACCCCGCGAGTGGGGGCTAGGGGGCACGGTGCTTACACCTCACCAAGGCCTTGGCGCCCAGATCCTCGCGTGGCACTCACGGCTGAGTTAGCAGGCGCATGCCGTCTCGTACTCGCCCGGGGGCTCCATTCATGGCCCGACGCGCCACCTTGGAAAGGAAACAAAAATTTTCTTCAGACAGCTTGAGCGTCTAAGGGAGTTCCTGAGCATCGCGCCTCAGGAGCCTTACCGGTCATAAGGCCACTCACCCCCCTGATGTCGTCCTTGGTTTCCGGTCGGCATCAGGAGTGGCGGGGCCTCGCCCCGTGAAGTGCGTCCTTGGTTTCCGGTCGTACCTAACGGCGGTGGGGAAATGCGTGGGACTGGGACCTGCCAACGTAGGGCTACTCGAACGACAACTCAGAATCTCAGGAAGCCTCAAGAAGCCACCCTTCCCAGGGCAGGAAGCAGAACCCTCGGGAGCCGCTCGAGCGTCTAAGGGGGCTCCTGAGCATCGCGCCTCAGGAGCCTTACCGGTCATAAGGCCACTCGCCCCCCTGATGTCGTCCTTGGTTTCCGGTCGGCATCAGGAGTGTCGAGGCCTCGCCCCGTGAAGTGCGTCCTTGGTTTCCGGTCGTACCTAACGGTGGTGGGAAAATGTGCGGGACTGGGTCCTGCTGACGTAGAGCTGCTTGAGTGTCGAAGGGGACTCCTGAGCATCGCGCCTCAGGATCCTTACCGGTCATAAAGCCACTCGCCCCTTGATGCCGTCCTTGGTTTCCGGTCGGCATCAAGGGTGTCGGGGCCTCGCCTCGTGAGGAGCGTCCAGGTGAACTGGCCGTACCTTGCGATGGTAGGGAAATGTGCGGGACTGGGACCTGCAGACACAGAGCGCTGACAGGGCTCCCAACCCACCTCAATCACAAGAAGAAGAAGCCGCCGAGCGAACGGGCCTTCCGAGCGCCACAGCCGCGCCACCACGACCTAGAAGCCTACCACGGCATGACAGGCTAAGTATCCTAACCGCGACCGGAGGGCAATTCCAACTGATAAAATGCGAAAGACACTGATAAAGAGGGGCAGGCGCCCGAGTGCGTTACACGCCCGCAGGGCCTCCTTTGGTTCTTGGTTTGAAGGTACAAAAGAGGAGGAGGAGAAAGAAAGTGAAAAGCCCCACGGGTCTGCCGCCTCGGGAGGCCCGGCAACGGCGCACCGGCGCCTCAGTCGGTGTCCTCTTCCTTCACGGCCCCGTGGAAACGCGCCGGGACGGACGCCCCTAGAGCAGAAGGGCGGCGCCCAGCGGCTGGCTACCCCCCGAGGCACGGCCGTGCCGGCGCGGCGGCGCGTCATAGTTGCTGTCACTGCTGTCGCTCCGGCTTCCTTCGGCGGGGGTGTCGCTGCTGCTGAAAGCGCGGCGCCCATCATGAAGGGCAAGCTCGTCTCCAAGATCGCCGCGGCCGACGTCTTCCGGGCAGCACCCCAGGCGCTCGCCCTCTCCCCCGAAGATCTTGACGAAGAGCGTCGTCTCCCCGTCGTACTTGAAGTGGAGGGTGCGCCTCCCCTTCAGACCACGGGCGTGGGCGAACGCTTGCCACCCGCGGTTCAGGTACACGTAGCCCCCGGGGGTGACCTCGACCTCCACCCAAGACGCCGCGCTGCAGCAGCCGTCGGCCTGCAGCCATAGGCCGGCAGGCCCTCCGGCCGGCAGTGCCCTCGCGAAGAAGTTCGGGAGCTGGAACCAAGCGGCCTCCGGCCTCTCCACCCACACCACGAACTCCTGGGCTATGTCGGCCGAATGGAGCCGTGGGCGCGGCGGCCGGGTGGTCACTGCCGACCTCCCACCTCGGTCGCCGCCGCTTCGGCCGCTGCGGCCGCCCGCGTCGGACGGCGCCCGCCACGGCCGCCGATGGAGATCCCAGGGCGCGCAGAAGCACGGCCGCGCCTGCCGGGAGCCACCTTCGGCGTCACGGCATACTTCCGGGGGCGACCGCGGCCCCTCATGGGCGGCGGAGCGGCGGGATCCTCCCCGGGAGCCTTTCCCTTCTCAACAGCGGAGAACTTCCTCACCGACGCCATGACTGGGAGGTGATGGTTCGGAGATGAGGAGGCAAGGAAGATGAAGATGGGGGAGGGCTTTCTCGCCCTCGCCCATTTATATACAGCCAAGGACCGCCCGGCGCCCCCTTGCGTTCCGGGAGGCGTGCAGCCTCTGAAGGGTCGCGTCCGCGGGACCCTAAGCGGCAGCGGCATTCAAGGAAGAGCCAGGATGTTGGCGCTACGTACGGGAGTCGTGTCAGTTTGACCGGGAGCAAGTCCGGACGCCCTCGGGGAGTGGGGACGTCGCCGCCCGGGCTTCCGACGCGTGTAAAGTCTGGCCCGCAGGCGTTTAGGGCCCGCGGCGCTTCGGGCTATCCTCAAGGCTTCGCCCGAAAGCCAGCTCGAGCGTGCCTTGGGCCCGGGGGCTACTGTCGGCGTTCTGGGAACGGGGGTACCCAGACCTGCCTGCCTGCAGCCCAGGGCATGGCCCACTTCATCGACCCAACACGGCCAGGCATGGCCCCATTCAAGACAAGGCCCTCGCGAGGACCCTAGCCTCGCGAGGAGGAACGGCGTCAAGACCGGCGAGGGATGGGCCTCCTCAGGCCCCCTCCGGAGCGGCGGAGATCTCTATGCAAGGCCCAGCCTCAGGAGTCAAAGGTGACGCACGGAAGGGCAGGCGGGCGCCAGGCGGGCGCCAGCGTGCCAGGCTGCGTAGTTTCCCCTTTGGTGCAAAGGGAGCAAGGACGTATGCGGGTTCCCAAAGCACCCCCAAAGGTTTCCATCCCGGTGCAACAAGACCACAACCACCAGCCCCGCAGGGAGGATGTCATCGCTGAGCCCATCCCTGCGCCGTCGACAACTACTTTGCAGGCGAAGACCGCCTTTGGGCAGGGCGGGCACGTACTCCTGTCCCCCTTCAAAATTGGCCGTTGTGGGATCCCTTCCCGCCAATGCGATAAGGGAGGAGGACCCGAGCCATCGCTATATATAGAGGGTAGGCTGCACCGTAGAGGGGGACCCCGGATTCCATTCCACCACCTATCCACCACCGAGCCGTAGAGGGCCTCGGACACCTCCGGAGCGCCCTCATGAGGCTCTAAAACACTGTACTAGTTCATCCACCAAAGCAGGAGTAGGGTATTACGCTTCGCAGCGTCCCGAACCTCTCCTCGCAGTTCATTGGTGTCTTCATGGTTCTGAACCACATCCGCGTTCATCGCAAGAATATCGGATACTTCTGCCTCATCTAGGCTAGGCTTCAAACGCCCCATCGTGACTGAAGGCCTCGGAGAGGAATTTTACTGCCGGAGTACACCGGTAACCTGAACCGAGAGTTCAGTCCTGCCGCCGCCGTCGATTCGCACCTCCGTGCTCAGCACCACTCGTTGCCGCCCTGGGATTTGACACTTGAGCGATGTGCTCAAGCAACCAGACATGCCCCGCAAGCTGCCGATGAATTAGTCTACCGCCACCACGCCTCCGCATTCTCTCCGCCGCCTGCGCCGCCCGAAATCACCTCCACCACCGCCGCCGAAGAAGGGAGGGAAGGGAGGGGAAATCACTGCCACCGTCGTCAAAGGAGGGAAGGGAGGGAAAATCATGGGTGTCTCTCCGATCTGTCGCGTCGCCGAGGAAAAACCTGGCTCACGATACCAATTGTCACACCCGCTTAGGATTCACACAAGAACAGTAACTAAATCAAGTGGATCTGACAAAGGAGGAAGGGGAAAATAGCCATCTCGCTAGGGTTTCTATTCCTGTAGGATATAGGTTTGTATTACAGAGATAATTCTTGATTGACAAAAGATAACCCAAATAGAGGGGAGCCTCTGGCTTAGAGCATCTCCACCCCTCTCCCCAGGAAGCCCCCCAGGAGCACTTTTTAACCGCCGGCGGACGAAAAAAGCCCCACTCGCGCCCCCAAGACCTCACTTTTCACCGGATTGGGGCAAAATTAAAGCCGGCGCTCCCAGGCCATACCCAGCCCACCAGGGAGCACTTGGGCGAACCGGCGCTACTTTTTGCATGCAACTGGCCCACCATCAGTCACCCACCCCCTCTCTCTCCTCTCTTTTCTCTCTCCTCCGCACATGGCGCAGGAATCTCACAGAGGGCACGTGGCCGACATAGAGCGCCCCGTCTAGTGGCTGGGAGCACAACGACTGGAAAAAAAGTCGCCCCTAGAGCAAAATTTACGCAGGCACAACCCCAAGCCGCGCAAAAAAGGCCTCCTGGGAGGCTCAACGGCTGGAGATGCTCTTATAAGCTAAGCTGGCGTGGTGAAAAGCTACAATTCTGACAAGTGACTGCGACAGTAAAAGTGAATAAAGCTTCAGTAATAACGGCGAGCGTGGCAAGCCGTTGGATCTCTTTAAGGGCTTGAATCCTGTACGTCCGTTAACTGAAGATGGTTGACATCTGATACTGAAACACTCAGGCCTGACAACATCGCCCTCTTTCTTTCTTTCTTTCTTTTATTTATGCTCTAATTTCTAGAGATCTCGTCTAGACATGTCCTTGATCGCTGGAAAAGATATAGATAGAACACGAGTAGGGAGGAGTATCCTCCTCTCCTTTCCTCTCCTGTGGCGCTCCCGCGAGTGCCTGGGGAGGAAACCCTAGCCACCTCGTCGAAGCCCCCCAAAGTCGGCGACGGTGGGCCACTCTTCTTCCCCCTCCCGGTGGTGTGCGGCGCGGGCCGTGGCCGTTAGGTGGTGGCGCGACGCTAAGCACGGGGCGCGCCGGCGGGAGCTGCTGGCATGGCAGCGGCCCTCTGGTGGCGGTGCGAAGGGTTACGCGTGGCGTTGTGCGCCGTGGCTGGGGCCGATGGATCGGGCGGTGGCGGATCCCTCCTCCCGTCGTCTCTAGCGTCGTTGCCCTCGTCATCCGCTCCGATCCGGCCGGTTGGGCACTAGATCCGGCCTCCCCGGTGGCTAGCAGTGCCGTCCGTGGCCCACGGCGGGCTGGTCCATGGGTGTTTTGGGGATCTCCGTGCGCAAGGTGGGGCCTTTTCGTCCTTCCATAGTGGGCGTGATGTTCATGGGTTGGTGCTGGGTGGCGGCTGGATGCGCGGGTGTGTGCCGGGCAGCTCCGATGCCTGGAGCTCATCGGGCGGCGCAGGTTGGGCAGTAACCGGGGGTGGCTGCTGCTCCGGCGTGGATGGCTCCACGGCGGCTTGGCAAGTCGGCTACGGTGGCGGCTGGCATGTCCCAACATCGGCTCGTCCGTAGGCGGCTTGTGTCGGCCTTCGATATGTCTGTTCATCGTCCGAGTGCTATTTCCGCTGAAGGTATGGGCCTCTCCCAGCTGCGGCCGATCGATCGTCTCGCGCTCGGGCTGCAGGATCGAGCTCGTCTCGCGCAAGGCTGTAGGACCGAGCTCGTCTCGCGCCCGATGCGACAGGACGTGTCGATGGAGGCTTGTTTGACCCGGGGTCCGCTCGTCTCTTCGGCTGGGGTAGTGGCCGGTATCGGATGAGGTGGTGTCAAGGTCTTGGATGTCGGGGCGGCGGCCCTGGTGGTTGTAGTGCGGTGCTCATGGATGGAGCTCGTCGTTGGTGCTGCCCGGTGGCCATGGCCTTGTGGGCGGCATGGTTGCCGGGGTGTGGCGTTCGTGGCAGTGAGTGTTGGTTGGGGTGAAACTTGCTTTATCTTCGGACGGACCGGCGGCGGCGTAGCTCGTTCCCTTCTTGAAGGTGTCGTCGCGACCCTCTGGAGATCAGAGTTTCCTCTACCACCATTGCCCGATCCAAGGATCAGAGTTTCCTCTGGAGCGACGTCGTCGCGGCCCGTCGGGTGGCTCCAAAGGAAACTCTGATCCTTGGATCGGGCGATGGCGGCACTCCGGTGTCGTAACCTTCCTGAAGGCATCGTCTTGGAGCCCAAGGCTCATCGTATGTTGCTTCATTTCTTCACGGTGGCGGGTTCACTATGGTTGCCCCCGGTGGCTCTTTTAGTGCTAGGGGTCGTGTTGCTGCGCTCAGCGCCTTTGTATCCTCCGTTTGGTGTGTGTGTGTGTGTTGTGGTGGTGTGCATTTGTACTGGGTTGTTGAGGTTCGTTGCTTTATATACAAAGCGGGGCGAAAGCCTTTTTGGTAAAAGATATAGATTTTGA
Organism: Elymus sibiricus; assembly: GCA_039707655.1. Classification (NCBI taxonomy): domain Eukaryota; kingdom Viridiplantae; phylum Streptophyta; class Magnoliopsida; order Poales; family Poaceae; genus Elymus; species Elymus sibiricus. The sequence goes on from CM077675.1 coordinate 144,806,386, forward strand.
ATAGTTTAATCAATCTGCATAAGCACAATGTGCTACACGGGTGATTATTGATTGGAATGCTCGTTCAAGGTATTTAATTTACGTATTATACTATTATATTTCTTACTAGCCATTGAGAGTCTGGTTCATCGGCTGGATTACTAGGGACATCTCATGTGTAAAGCTTTAGTTTGCATTGCAATGCATACCTATCTGACTGTGGGACGGGTGAGGGGCAAGCTCTTTGTTAATTAGTACAAACAAGGTTCTCTACTTGTTGACTAGCAGTCTATTGGATATTTGGACTTGAAAAACTAAGAGCCGCATGTTGTGTAGAGTGATGAAGCATACAAGTACTATTATCATTCTGACTGTTTTCTATATATGCTTTTGTGAATTTTTTATCTGAATTTGCAATTGTAGGTACAATTCATATTTTCAGGCCAGAAGCAGGGTAAATCAGCTCTCGTACATCTTAATTTGAGTGATTTCATGCTCAATCTACTTATATTTGATGGATTCTGAGTGCAAAGTAATTCAAATATACTATTTTGCGGGCTGAGTTCATTTTGATGGGTGCGACTTTCATGTCATTACTCATTACTGGCTGATTATTGTGATTATTCCATCAGAATCTGCACTATACTTTTTCGGGGCATACTTCCGCTAATTTTGCACAGGCGGTTTGTTATTCAGAACATAGTGCTGTCAAACATATCACTATGACAATTGAGACGAAGGTTCATTCAACATATGTCCATGCTTCTTGGATGCATTTGAAAATTCCCTGTGATTTCCCCCCTCAAACATCTAATTGGTCTTTTTATTCCAGGAGACCTGATTATTGCTTGGGGCCTCATCTTTGGCAAATGCTATCTTATGCATGTACCCGCTTTCACATTTATGTTCAGAGTACATACGAGGGTGTTGCACGTGACAGGAACAGAGGCCACACAGTACATGTTGTTGTTGATTGTTTTTCTTCAGCAAAAGATGTTGTTTAAGGTTATTGCTCATAGGCCCTCTAATTTCTCTTGTTGAAGTAGCTTCCAGAATATTTCGGTCATTTAAGAAAATGAGGTGTCTTCTAGCTGGACTTATGACTTGCACACTTGTCCTAATACATCATGATTTACCTATTGATACGTGGTTGCAAGATGATGCCAGATTTAATAATGTTGGAGTTGAGGGAGTTATGGAGACAACCATCAGGTCAAAGTAAGCACCACCTGCTCTGCGAAAGCGATGTACGACGATGACGAGCGCCACTGATTGTGCACGGTGCAGAAGCCTCTATGGAAAGGGGAGCGGCTGTCGGGTATGGTCTTTGTTCCCATCTCTCCCTTTTTATCATCTGCAGTCTTGCCAAACATTGGATGACACATCACCAGAGAAGTTTAGTAGTGATCTGAATGGAACATATTTATTTAAATTTCTCAAATTGGGCAATTGAGTTAGTCGGATGCATAATTATCTATTATTTTAGCCATTTTTTTATTGATCTATTGTTGAAGATTTATGCCGTTAGCTCGATACATGCTCACCTGAATTTTGGACGGGAATCCACATTAATCTACCCGTCTACCCCAAAACACCATGTTTAAATTGATTTTGGTTCCCTTTTATGTACAGTTTCTAAATTGGATTCGATTGTATTTCGGCACTTAAATTTGATTACGTGCAGTAAAATGTAGCATTTAATTCATTTGGTTGATATGGTGTTACTGAGCTCAGCATGGTGCCCCGAAATGGTGATTTTCCCCCCTGCCTCTCCCATCTCCGTATTTCTTTTCCCGTTGTACACATTGGATTTCGACAATCATGGTTGTGATCCATGATTTAATTTTGAAAAAAAGAGAAGTAAACCACAAGTTTGGACAAGATGAGACTTTATTTATTTATTTTGGCGTGCACTGCATGGTCCTCTCTTTGTAAACTAATATATGATCTTAGTGATCTAAAATATCTTATATTAGTTTATAGAGGGAGTATTATGTAGTGTTGCTGCATGGTGATGATTAGTTCATGTTCATCTTTTCACTAAAAACATATGTTCAGTAGCAATTTTGGATATTTACACAATTGTCTCTGTTTCTTTTCTAGATTTTGTTGGAGCAAAAAAATGGTTTCTGATGCATTCAAACTTCAATAATTATCAGGGTCAACAAAATTTACAAGACCAGGCCAGTGGATGGTGACTATCTCCACACTTGATATTTCTATTTGACACTGCATAACATATTATGGCGTCAGAAGAACAGTCTTCTGTGGTCTACATCGAGGGGTACGATGGCGAGCCAACAATGGCGCCGACGGACAGCTGCTCAAGCAGGGGATGATGAAGGCAAGCGTCGGCTCAGTTGGGGCAGTGGAGGGCTGTGAAAGTAATAAGAGTAGTATGTACTATATTTTCTATGCCATCAGGTTGTATCTTCGTAGGTCTTCTTTCCTGTGCTACAAATACAAAAATACAAACATATGTGCGACATTACCTTTGGACCAACTATAATGGGTGGTCCTCATTATCTCTACAACAGTTTAAGTTGGTCTGGACTTGTAATTTCTCTGCTGCAACACATGCCTAACGTACTCTATACATGTGCACTAAGTAACTAGATGCTTGCTTTCCTAACAATTATCAATCTGTGATGGGCATCAGCTTCGTATAACTTTGTTATTTCAGTAGACTTGTCCATGTGAATTACGGATGCATATGAATAGCATTTATATGTTCAGACACCTAGAAATGCTATGTTGTGAAAGCATGGACCAAACAAGCCATCTGAATGGGCAGCAGCAAATCAGTCACCGCAGCATCACGCCTCAAGCGGCTCCACCAGGTGCACATGGGCACGCTTCGGTGCGGTGTTGTCGAAGCACGTCTCCATCGTGGGGTCGTCATCATTGTCGGAGACCTAGGGCGAGTTGGCCGACATGCTGGCCTCGATCTGCCTGGCACGGTGGCTTTGCCAGGCAGACGCAAGGGTGGTCACCTCGTACTTCATTTTGGTCAAAATGCTCTCCCATAGAGCGTTGCCGCCTGCAGTCATGGTGGATGTGGCGCAAAGGAGGAGGATGTGGAACTGCTTGTGTTATGGCGTGGAGTTAGCCAGGTGTGGATGCCTTTAAATAACGGATTCCGGTGAGGCCAGACGTCTGGGTGCTTCAACGCCCCACGCCGGATTGGGTTTCTCAGTAGGCGAGCCTGCTTAATGGCGACATTCGGAAGAACATGGCATTGAACAGGTGTGGTAGACATCTGTCTCGTCCAGTCCAGTGACGTGTCTCCAACATTGAACAAGCGCGGACACCGGAGAGGCATTGCGGGCGACGCGCTGCTTCAATGACGGGCCAGTGAGAGGTCGTGTACGCTCTGAGCCAGCTTCGACGTGAAGCAGCCGCTCTACAGCGGGATGAATGCGGGCATCTGACGTCGGGCGGGAATGCACGCAGCAAGGGAAAAGGGTTTTTGGTGGGTAGGGTGCTCAGAAGCGGATGTGGGTGTTGTCCACATGCGTGCAAACCCCCCTGGTGTCACAGGAAGGTACAAGTAGCAATTGTTTTTGTTGTTATTATTAGGGGGAATATCATACGGAAACCAACATTCGATGAAAACCACGAGAAAATGATGTTTCCAAGTTTTAAAAAAAATCTGAGAAAAATACGGGATGTTAAGACGATGATGTTTTATTGCCACACAAAATTTCAAATTGAAACAGATTACGAGATGTGAGCTATGAAAAAGATAAAATCAACATTGAATAGTGGCAACAGTAATGTCACTATTCAGGGCTGAAATTTGTCTTTTTATATCTCACATCTCGTAATGTGTTTCAATTTGAAATTTTGTGTGACAATAAAACATCACCCTCTTAACATGCCATATTTTTTCTTGATTTTTTTTAACTTTAAAATATGGCTTTCACGAAGTTTTCATTGAATATTGGTTTTCGTATGATATTCTCCTTTATTATTATGCGTGTGAAGTATTCAAAGATTTACACGATTACTTAATTGAGTTTGGTTTGTCTCCAGTTGAGTGGCCTTATATATATTGTGACAGAGTCCTTGCCATCTGCCTTACTTATTGCTCCATGATAGCTCAGGATCTTGATCCTTTTCCCCACCTATATACTATATACTATATTACTAAACTTTTTAGGATTGAGGGCTTCACAATCAATTGAGGTCTCCAATTGGAATTTGTTCACCCAATTTTGACCAGGTCAACAATCTCTTTCATTTAATTTTTTATACAATATACTATGTTTCCTAATTTTTAGATCTTCACAATTAATTGAGTTTAAATTTAGAATTGGGTCACCCGATTTTTACCGAGTCAACAATTTCTAAAGGAGCTCTCCCATTTAATTATTTTAAGTCTCTATGTTCCATAATTTTAAAGCACTTTCTTTGAGGTATTCAATTTTGGATTTGGTTTACAATTTTGATCGGGCCAATGATTTTCAAATCAATCAGCAACAATCGGCGTGTAAAAACATGTCAACCCCTCGCAGACTCCTATCACAACGAAAAAAGTGCCACCATATAATACTATAGCACGGATATAGTACACACAACCAACGATGAAAAAATATCCCCACATAAATATGGGTTGATTAGCGAATAATACAGAATCATACCGCGAAAGGCCCACCAAATAACTGCATTATAAATAAACATAAAACACACTTCATCGTCTCCCCGACCGGACAAACTAAATACCCCATCAATTTCAAATATAAGGATTGTTAGTTTTTTGGAAATTCAAATTTCTTTAATGTTTACCAAGTTTAGAGCCAAAAATATTGATATCCATAATATTAAATAAAAATAAAAAATTCATTTCCTGATGAATCTAATAACACCGATTTGATATTATGAATTTTGATATATTCCTCTACAAATTTGACCAGACTTAAATAGGTTTGACTTTTTTAGAAAAATACACTATATATTTTTAAATATAGTTAGTAAAGAAATATAAGAATCTCAACAAATTCTACGGCGCAGCAAAGCGCGCCCAACCCTTCTAGTATCACTAATCTCCCTAGGATTGGAGGCCTAACAATCAATTGAGGTCTCCAATTGAAATTTGGTTATTCGATTTCGACCGGGTCAATAATTTCTCAAACCCTCTCATTTAATTTTTTTTATACAATACACTATGCTTCCTATTTTTTAAATCTTCACAATTAATTGAGGCTTCAATTTAGACTTTGGTCACCCGATTTTGACTGGGTCAACAATTTCTCGAGGATCTCTTCTATTTAATTATTTTAATTCTCTATGCTCCCTAATTTTAAAGCGTTTCCATTCGATTGAGGTGTTCAATTTGAGATTTGATTTATGATTTTGATCGGGCCAACGGTTTTTCAAATCAATCAGCAGTAACTGGCCTATAAAAACATATCAACCCCTCGCAGACTCCTATCACCCATAAAAAAGTGTCACCATGTGATACTATAGCATGAATATAGTACATGCAACCAAGGATGAAAAGATATCCCCACATAAATATGTGTTGATTAGCGGATAACACGGAATCACACCACGAAAGACCCACCAAATAACTGCATTATAAATAAACGTAAAACACACTCCATCGTCTCCCCCATCGGCCAAACTAAATACACTATCAGTTTCAAAATATAAGGGTTGAAAGTCAAATTTCTTTAATTTTGACCAAGTTCAGAGCCAAAAATATCGACATCCATAATATTAAACAAAAAAAATATGAAAATTCATTTGAGGATGAATCTAATAACACCGATTTGACATTATGAATTTTGATATATTTATGTATAAATTTGATCGAACTTAAAGAGTTTTGACTTTTCAAAAAAATAATACACCATATATTTTGAAATAGAGTGAGTAAAGAAAATTAAGAATCCCAACAAATTCAACGGCGCAACAAAGCATGCACAACCCATCTAGTTAATACCAAGTTCCTCCTCCCGAGCTGCTGGTCTATTGGTCTATTCTGTCATCGTGAATATTTCATGGCATATTGCCGTTCTCTCTGTAGCTATTTGATTACTTGTAGGCATGGAAGATGTTGGAAAGTTCATAGAGACTGGACTTGCCGTTCAAACCTTGCACTGCTCACGAGCTCTTGGTAAGAGACCAATACACGGGAGGAATAGCTGAGAGCCATATCCGTCTCTCAAACATCAGTTTAATCCAGAAAATAGTTCCTGCAGTGCTATAACCGCTGAGAGCGGTTGAAGCATCGGGTGACATTCGACCAATTCGTCAGGTCGGCAGTAGTTTATCTAGGGGGTAAAAACAACATAAATTCTCCTGTGCTAACCGTGACAACCAAATGGAGATGGGAAGAGCCACGTGACTATTCCTTTTCGCGTAACAGACTGACTGAGTCGACGCTGCCCTTAAGAACACACACTACATACTCCCTCCGTCCCATATGTGCTCGTCGCACTTGCCCGGGGTGGCCTACCGACACCAAGGAGCGACCGAGTGAAAACTCCGTACTTCGTTGCCGACGACAGCGACGCTTGCGAGCGCTGCTATCTTTTTGAAGACGTCATCGTGGTACTCCTCACCGTGTCTGGGCTCTGCGTGAAAACCTTTGTTCGTTCTGGACTCGGCAGCGGCGACGCTTTGCGTTCGTTTTCTCTCTTGAGGGCATTGTCGTGGAGCGTAGGTGTACTAGGGTGTAGTGTGGCGTGTTATCATTTCTCTCTATGTGATCCCTCGGTTCTGTAGGCGCGTGTGTTCAGCATGATCCGGGTATTCTAGGATCGGCTTTGTAAGACAGATGCCCTTCCATCTTGTATCGTTCGGCCGTGTACTTGTTCGAGATGGAAACGGCCTTAGGCCATGATATTCCCAACAATAATTATTGATGAGACTGCTCGGTTGCACGGTAAGTGGTGGCGGTTCGGTTTTCGGCCGAAAAGTTGTCAGTGCTCAACCCACTTAGCCCACTACGCCCATGTGGCAAGCCTTCGCGGTTAAGCTAAGGGAGTCTTCGGACCTGGTAAAAAATAAAATTATGCAGAGGAGGGCCTTGTTAAAAGATGCCCTTTATCTCCCGGAATAAATCGTGACGCCAATTTATGAGTGGTTAATTTTTTCCGGGGGTGAAACCAGTGGTGGAAAGTAAAGAGACCTCAGATCCAAATGTATCCTCGGATTTAAAAGACGACGTGGAAGATGGAACTCATCTACGAAGCCGAAGACAAGAAATGATGAAGCTGTTCCGAGGAAGGAGCCATTGTCCTAGGCTTGAAGACCAGTTCATGGGCTACTGACGGTGTCCCAGATTAGGGGGCGCACACAACGTCGGCCCGTCATTCATGGGCCCAACCGAGGACCCACCGACAAATGAAGAATGGGCCACGCAAGCCGTCGCCCTCGGCGTACTCAAGCTGGAATCTTCCGAAGCCTTGGCGTACACTTCAAGGCACATTTAAATGATCGGCATGTTATCCCTAGTTGTAGCCGACATACTTCTATCCCTAGATGCCCCCGGTGCCTATATAAACCGAGGGGTTTAATCCGTAGAGGCATGGTTTTTACAGGTTAGAACTCATTCATACGGTCTTGAGGTAGATCATCCTGTACTTTAGACCCCATCCACAATCAATACAATACAAGAAGGACGTAGTGTTTTACCTCTTAGAGAGGGCCTGAAACTAAGTAAAATTGTGTCCCTCTTACATCATGTTACCATCGTGTCAAGATAACCATCTCGGGACCCCCTACCCGAGACCCATCAGTTTTAGCACTGACAGGGAGGTGGCAGGGTGCCTTGGATCCACCGGTTGCCGGAGTCGAGGTGGAGCCCGATCTCTCTCTATCTCTCTCTCTCTCTCTCTCTCTCTATCTATCTATCTATCTATCTATCTATCTATCTCTCTCATGCCCGATCACTCCCAAATTATGGACGGATCTAGCTCCCAAGTCATCGTGGGAGAAGGTATCCAGTAGTGAGAGAGCTGGGGCGTCACGGGGCATGGAGGTTCTCAGCGATATCAAAGAGAAGAGACGATGTCTAGGGGGCATCGTGTCGCGCGCGTTGCTGCGTGGGGGGGGGGGGTTGAAGGCATGGGAGGACGGCGGCGGTCTCTTGGATTCAGGGCGGCGCGGCGGTGCACGTCCTGTCCGGCGACGATGAGGAAGGTAGTTTGAGAGGGTGGGGCGGCGGGGATGATGGGGGCGTAGGGACCCTGGCATTGCTGGTGGAGGTTGGAGTAGCGTGGGGGGAGGTGGGTGAATGCAACAAGAGGTTGGGGTGCAGTGAGGGGAGGAGAGGTGGGTGCGGGGGGAGAGATAAAGGAAGAAGGTGGGGTGTGCTCCTATAACCGCACCCGCTGCTCAGTCCTGCCGCGCCCCTGTAACCGCACCCCTCCGCACCCCGAAACGGTGCGATACGCTTCTCCAGCGGAGGCCGCTCACCATTGGCGACGCAGTAGTTGTGCCGGATCTCCCCCTTCCTGGGGTTCTGGAGCTCGTCCAACTTGACCATCCCTTCGATGAAGGCCCTGAACAAGGCGTCCTGGTTCTGGCTACACTGCATCACCAACCACTGGGTCCCGTCGTCGTCGGAGAAGACCGTCTGGTCAGAGTTCAAGAACCCGCGGAGCCTGCGCATCAGTCGCCCATCGATTCTCTAGACGATGGAGGAAACATGCGCCCGAGGCTTGCCGACCTGGGCTTGCGCCGGCCGAATCTCCGCTCGGCAGAGGCCGCACATGCCCCCGACACCTGCCTACCAGGGGTTGCGCCCTCCGATTTTGCGCTGGTAGGGGTAGCACGCCCCCGATGCCCCATCCTAGGACTGCCGACGTGGACGCCTACGATGCAACTGTTCCCCTGTACAGCCAATACCGCGGACGTCGGCTGGTCGTTCACCAACTGGGCGTGAGGAGGGTCCAGATGCAAAGTGTTCCTTTCCTGGCAATGTACCCCATTCTCTAGGTAAATCTCTAGATCAAAGCTGTGATGTTCTATACGAATGGCAGATTTCAAGAATACTGTGGTGTGATCTTTGTTGCCCATGTTTCATTCTAGATAGTAACAACGCCTTGTTTCTTTATTTTAGGTTCAAACTGAGTTAATAGTATCCGTGATCCAAGTGATTGGTTCCATGTTATCAACTTGACATGTATGTAGCCCTCCCCATTTCCTCAATCTCTGATTCTTTGGGTCCTTTTACAACTTCTAATGCGTTGATTTCTTTGCAGTCCATACTGTCGAGGATGCTCCAAGACTAGCAGAAACAACTCTTTGTTATTGCTATGCAAAGTGCATCTTATATCTGAACCCACCGACCCCGCTAAAGCTCTCATCGTCCTCCATAACGGACCATACACACACACAACCTATTTTCATCTTGATTATTAAAGAGAGAATTTTGTTACACGTTATTCATCATCTTGTCATAATCGTAGTCTGACCATAATGTACAACAAGTGACCCAAATCGCAATGTTCTTATGACATTGTTGTTCAATAGAGGAACTAATGTGCTTCTGGTGTGATTCATAATTGTGGAAAGTTTTCTTTGTGGGGTGGGGTCGTCATTCAAGGGATGGACTTTCCCTTCAGGTTATGGTCTTCTTTCTCTCAAGGAGATGGTGATAGCAGGGGGGAGCGCAATATGCTGTTGATGGATTCAACAATGATTTTGACAATTGTGTGAGATCCCTCCTTCTGCTCCTTCTAATCTGTCAAATTGATTTACTCATTTTTGTAGCCTTGTTGATATCTTCTCTTCGTTCAAATAAAATATCTCACTGCTTTTCCTAACCCAACCCCTTTTTGTAGGAAGTTGAACTTGATGACAGACTAGAGAAGGAAGTATGTCAGAGATATGCCTGTTAGCCCGTAAGCATATCAGAATACAACCATTCAATGCATAATTAGTCAGTTATATATTCTACTCATGCCCCAACAAGGCAATAATCGACCAGGTTACATATATTTTGTACTAAATGTACACTACTGCAGGATGGTCCAAAGACGACACATCAATCAGAGACCCTTCGACGAAACTATGTGCGACCCATCAATCGCAAACGGTATAGTTCAAGCTCCGCCGCCAATGACGAAAACCGTGCACGATGAAGGAACGAGCAAATACGGTTCAAAAAATAGTTGTGTGTGTGATGTGTTACATATAGTTTGTTCTTATGAACTGTTTGTGATTATGGAAGATAACAGAAATGGTTAACAAACTATATATGTGTGCATAGTGCGGCATACAGTTCACACGGACAAACTGTTTGCGCTGATCCAGCAGAACACAAACGAGTTAGCCTAAGAAGGCGTGTATGATACCCGGCAAACAGTGGGTACCCGGCAAACAGTTCATTCATCAGACATGTGTTGGAAGATCAATAATAATCCAAACGATTCATCCTGACAACCTGTGTGTTGTGGGCACACGATTGCTGATAATAATTGTATGGGATATGATTTGCTCTGTTTGCACAACATCTATATGCTCTGTCTACAGAACACCAACATCATTGTTGCATAACCAACTTGAACATACAGTTACAAAAGTGACTACACAACACATGTACATTCCTCAATATAAATTTACAAGAAGTAGACGATCACCAAATCATACTGTTTGGATAGTACTTGTCGTGTGCTATCCAACAAGCTTGAGTTTGCTCAATTCGAAGCTCGTATGCGAAAGTTATGGCAGTTTCAGTACCAGGGCAGTTTTTCTCTGATCTAGCGGTAGTACCGCTCGGTACCACGGTAGTACCGCTCCGGCGGTACTTCTGCTATGTACTACCACTACTACTACAGCTTATTTTTTACCTTCTGGTGCCCACGGGGGCCTCTGGCCATTTTCAGCGGAAGTACCGCTCCCCCGAGAGCGGTACTACCGTTTCAGGCGGAAGTACCGCTCTTCCCAGAGCGGTAGTACCGCTCCAGCGGTACTGCCGCCCTGAGGTTCCATGGCTACTTCCGCCTAAGTGTTTCTTCTGGCTTCTTGGGATTATTTGAGCGGAAGTACCGCTCCCTCCAGAGCGGTACTACTGCTATGTTGTTCTAGGATGGGTTTAAGCAGAAGTACAACTCCCCTGAGCGGTACTACCGCTTGTGTGCGGGTTGTGGGGGTAACGGTTTGATTTTCCCCCACCTATAAAAAGGGGGTCTTCTTCCCCAATCGTTCTTAACTCTTGAGCTCGTGTTCTTCCCCCATTGTTGACCTTCTTCGAGCTTGCTAGCTCTCAATCCCTCCAATGATTCTTGCTAGTTCTTGAGGGAAAAGAGAGAGCAGATATAGATCCACATTTCCACCAATCACTTTCTCCTCTATGTGAGGGGAACCCCTTGGATCTAGTTCTTGGAGTTCTTGGTGTTCTTCTTCGTTCTTCCTCTCATATTCCACCATAGCATTAGTTGTTGTGGTGTTATTTGGGAGAGAAGGACTTGGGCACTCTGTGTGCCATTGCCATTGCATTTGGTGCATAGGTTTGAGTTCTCCATGGTGATACGTGGAAGTGAAGTTTGAGAAGCTTATTACTCTTGGGTGATTGAGCACCCTAGATCTTGTTCCTCTTTGGTGCCTTGGCGCCCTAGACGGTTGGTGGTGTCTTGGAGCTCAATCATTGTGGTGTAAAGCTCCGGGAAAGCGTCGGGGTCTGCAATTAGGTTGTGGAGATTGCCTCGAGCAATTTGTACGGGTACCGGTGACCGCCCCCAAGGTTTGCCATTTGTACGGGTTCGGTGACCGCCCTCATGGGTCCCTTAGTGGAATCACGACATCTTGCACTTGTGCGAGGGCATGAGGAGATTACGGTAGCCTTAGTGGCATCTTGGAGAGCATTGTGCCTCCACACCGCTCCGAACGGAGATCAGCATCCGCAAGGGTGTGAACTTCGGGATACATCGTTGTCTCTGCGTGCCTCGGTTATCTCTTACCCGAGCAATTTACTTATGCACTTAACTTTGTGATAGCCATATTGTTTCATGCTATATATCTTGTTATCACATAGTTGTTTATCCTGTTTAGCATAAGTTGTTGGTGCACATAGGTGAGCCTAGTTGTTTTAGGTTTTGTGCTTGACATATTAAACGCTAGTTTTATTCCGCATTTGTTCAAGCCTAAACCGTAATTATTTTAAAGAGCCTATTCACCCCCCCCCCCTCTAGGCGACATCCACGTCCTTTCAATGAGCTCTTTTAGGAGGGAGACCTTCAGGTTCTTTAAAGATGTTAGGAAATTTATGTAAAACTTCCTCAACTTCGGCTGGTACTATTTGTTTTTTAGGGATCTTCATGGTGGTATCTGATGACCCACAAGTATAGGGGATCAATCGTAGTCCTTTCGATAAGTAAGAGTGTCCAACCCAACAAGGAGCAAAAGGAAATGACAAGCGGTTTTCAGCAAGGTATTCTTTGCAAGCGCTGAAATTGTAGGTAACAGATAGTTTGATAGCAAAGTAATTTGTAACGATCAAGTAACGGTAACGGTAAACAAGGTGCAGCAAGGTAGCCCAATCCTTTTGAGGCAAAGGACAGGCCAGAACAATCACTAGTAATAGGCAAAGTGTTCTTGAGGGTAAACGGGAATTTCGTTTAGTCACTTTTATCATGTTGGTTTGATTCTTGTTCGCTAGTTTGATAATTTGATATGTAGGTGGTCCGGTGCTAAGGTGCTGTTCTTACTTGAACTAACAACCTACTTATGATTAACCCCCTCGCAAGCATCCGCAACTACAAGAAAAGTATTAAGACAAAGTCTAACCATAGCCTTAAACATGTGGATCCAAATCAGCCCCTTACGAAGTAGCGCATAAACTAGGGTTTAAGCTTCTGTCACTCTAGCAACCCATCATCTAATAACTACTCCACAATGCATTCCCTTAGGCCCATTAATGGTGAAGTGTCATGTAGTCGACGTTCACATGACACCACTAAGGGAATCACAACATACATATCATCAAAATATCGAACACATATCAAATTCACATGATTACTCGCAACATGACTTCTCCCGTGACCTCAAGAACAAAGGTAACTACTCACAAATAATAATCATGCTCAAGATCAGAGGAGTAATGAATAGCATAATGGATCTGAACATATAATCTTCCACCAAATAAACCATATAGTAATCAACTACACAAGGTAATCAACACTACTAGTCACCCACAGGTACCAATCTGAGGTTCCGGTACAAAGATTAAACACAAGAAATGAACTAGGGTTTGAGAGGAGATGGTGCGGTTGAAGATGTTGATGAAGATTGGCCTCCCAAAGATGAGAGGGGTGTTGGTGATGATGATAGCTTCGATTTCCCCCTCTGGGAGGGAAGTTCCCCCGGCGGAATCGCTCCGCCGGAGGGCAAAAGTGCTCCTGCCCAAGTTCCGCCTCGAGGTGGTGGCGCTTCGTCCCGAAAGTCCTCCCAATTTTTTTAGGTTTTTTGGGAATATATACCAGAAGATGGGCTCCGGAGGTGGGCCAGGGTGAGCACCACCCACCAGGCCGCGCCAGGGGGTGCCTGGCGCACCCTGGTGGGTGCTCCTCACCAGGTGGCCCCCCTCCGGTATATTTTTGCTCCAGTATTTTTTACTAATTCCAAAAATGATCTCCGTAAGGTTTCAGCTTCATTGGAGTTTTGCAGAATAGGAATCTCTGACGTGCTTTTCTTGGGTCCAGAATTCCAGCTGCCGGTATTCTCCCTCTTTGTGTAAACCTTGCATATTATGAGAGAAAAGGCATTAGAATCACTCCCCAAAGCATTATTAGTCAACAAAACAAAGTAAATAACAGTAGGAAATCATGATGCAAAATGGACGTATCAACTCCCCCAAGCTTAGACCTCGCTTGTCCTCAAGCGAAAGCCGATATTGAAAAGCATGTCCACATGGTTTGAGAGAGAGGTGTCGATAAAAACAAAATACGGACATAGAAGCATCATGCTTATTAACAAAACAGCAACAAACTCTAACATAAGAACTTATTTCAATATACTTTTATCATAAAGCTTCTCATGAACAAGTAACAACTCATCACAACATAGAAGTATGAAGCATAAACCTTATTGGAAACCAACAAACTGTGTTCTCAGTCAACTTTGCAACTACAATTCATCATATTTTCAGGAAGGGTCTCATGTCAGAGCCTTTTGGCAAGTCCACATACTCAACCATCATTTAGTCTTCTATGATTGCTAACGCTCATGGCATACCCATGAACAAAAAGTTTCAACCGGACACATAGGAATATAGGGGCTTATAGTTTTGCCTCCCAATGTATTCACCTCAAGGGTGATGTCAACAATAATAACTCATGCCCACCCATATCCAACTGGGTATATGTGCCTAGATCTTTCCTCACCACATGATGCTTGCAAAGGAAAAAGTAAAAAGGAATAGATAAGAATACTTTGACTCTTGCATAAAAGTAAGTGCATAAAAGTAAAAGATAGGCCCTTCACAGAGGGAAGCAGAGGTTGTCATGCGCTTATTGGTTTGTATGCCCAATCCCTTAATGTAAAAGAACGTCACGCTATATTGCCCCCTATGATAGCAACCTTTATTATGCAGTCCATCGCTTTTATTACTTTGCCATCATAAGTTCGTATAACGCTCAATTTTCTCTTACACTAATTGATCAAAACACTTTTAGAAGCAATTTTTATTGCCTTATTGCACCGATGACAACTTACTTGAAGGATCTTTCTCGATCCATAGGTAGGTATGGTGGACACTCAAGGAAAGAGTTTGGGTTTGGGTTTTTGGATGCACAAGTAGTATCTCTACTTATTGCGGAATTTTTGGCTAGCAAAGATATTTGAGCAAGCACCACATGTTAAAGGATCTATGACAAATAACTTCTATGTGGATATGAACAAACATAAATCATTACGTTGTCTTCCTTGTCCAACGTCAACAATTTTGGCATATAATATTTGATGAGGGCTCACAATCATAAAAGATGTCCAAGATAGTGTATTTGCATGTGAATCTTCTCTTCTCTAATTAATTCTTTCATGAATTGCATCATTGACCAATGCTATGTTTGTCAATCTCCAATAAATTTTACTACTTATACTTTTCCTTATGTGATGTCATTACTCACCATAAGATTAGCATATGATTCTTTTCATTTATTTGTCTTTCTTTTATTTGATTGCAACAAGAAAGTAGAGAAGCAAAAACTCAAACTAAACTTTATTATATAACTTTCACACGATTACATAGATAGGTAGACAACGAAACTAACACACGAAAATAGATCTCGCTAAACTTTTATTCGACTAAGGCAAGGGAAAACTAAAGATAGAACCAAAATAGGTAAAGGTGAATAAAAGTGATGGTGATACGATACCGGGGCACCTCCCCCAAGCTTAGCTCAAGCCAAGGGGAGTGCCCATACCCATGTACTCAAGTCTCCTTTGGTGGTGGTGATGAAGAAGGTGGAAGTGTTGATGTAGGTGGTGGTGATGTTGTAGTAAGCTTGTCCTCCAGCTTCCAGGGCAAAGGTTCCCCATCAAAGGTTGATGCGAGAGTCCCCCGAGTCCTGCAACTAGCAGCTAAACTCAGACCTTTAAATCTTGCATCATATTCGAAGATTTGGTTTTGAAGATCATAAACTTGGCTCTGCAGAAAATTAATTTGCTCGTTGAGGGTGGAGATGATTTCCTTCACAGACCGGCCATTCACCGTCTGATCACGGGTGAATTCCGTGATCATGGAGTGATTGGCACTAAGTCCACGCTACACCATCTTCTGGCACTTGAAAATTTCCTGCTCCACCGCTTCAAGCCTAGCATCCACGCTCCCGGTCTTCTTGGGTCCTTGAACATCGTGGATGTGGAGCACCCCCTCACGCATCTCAATGGCTTGAGGGTGCTTCATCACCTCCGACAAACACGGGTTGATGACCTTCTCGAAGAACTTGTCCTTGGAGGAGCTTGGTGGAGCCATGGAAATCTAGATCTAACGAGAAAATAGCAAGAAACAAGAACAAAGGATTTTTCGGCGATGCGGTCGTCAAAACAGTCGGGGGTATATATAGAGAATTTTTATTCTTGGGAAACAAGTATTTGGAAGGAAAACAGAGTCGGGAAGGCATCCGAGGTGGGCAGCACCAACCAGGGCGCGCCCAGGGGTGCCTGTCGCGCCCTGGTGTATCGTGCTCACCTCGATCACCTTCCGGTTTATTTTTTTATTCCTAAAATTCTAAAATATTCCAAAACTGACAGAAAATATTTTTGCGGATTTTTCGGAGTCCGTTTACTTACCGTATCACGTACCTCCTATTTTTAAGTATTCTGGAGTGTTCCGGAAGGTTTCCTTTATGTGTTCCTCCGGTTTCATGGTTTGGATAACATTCCTTTCAACGTTAATAGGCGTACCTGAGGTATAATGCTTAATTCTTTGGCCATTGACCACCTTTGGGTTAGTACCTTCGGCGTTATTAACCTTGATAGCTCCAGAACGATAAACCTCTTCAATAATATATGGTCCCTCCCATTTGGAGAGAAGTTTTCCTGCAAAGAATCTTAAACGAGAGTTGAATAAAAGAACATAATCTCCTATTTTGAATTCCCGCTTTTGGATTCTTTTGTCATGCCATCTTTTTACTTTTTCTTTGAATAGCTTTGCATTTTCATACGCTTTAATTCTCCATTCATCTAGTGAGCTAATATCAAATAGCCTCTTCTCACCGGCAAGTTTGAAATCATAATTGAGTTCTTTAATTGCCCAATATGCTTTGTGTTCTAGTTCTAGAGGCAAATGACAAGCCTTTCCATATACCATTTTATATGGAGACATACCCATAAGATTTTTATAAGCTGTTCTATAGGCCCAAAGTGCATCATCTAATTTCTTAGACCAATTCTTACGAGACCTATTGACAGTTTTTTGTAATATTAATTTTATTTCTCTATTGCTAAGTTCTACTTGACAACTAGATTGAGGATGATAGGGTGATGCAATTCTATGGTTAACATCATACTTAGCAAGAATCTTACGGAAAGCACCATGAATGAAGTGTGAACCACCATCGGTCATTAAATATATAGGGACTCCAAACCTCGGGAAGATAACCTCTTTAAGCATTTTAATGGAGGTGTGGTGATCAGCACTACTAGTTGGAATAGCTTCTACCCACTTAGTGACATAATGAACCGCAACTAAAATATGAGTGTACCGGTTATAGGAAGGAAAAGGCCCCATGTAATCAAAACCCCACACGTCAAATGGTTCAACAACAAGTGAATAATTCATAGGCATTTCTTGATGCTTACCGATGTTACCAATTCTTTGACATTCATCACAAGACAAGACAAACTTACGAGAATCTTTGAAAAGAGTAGGCCAATAAAATCCGGATTGCAATACCTTATGAGCAGTTCGATCTCCCGCATGATGTGATCCATAAGCTTCGGAATGACATTTCCGTAGGATCTGTTCCTGTGCATGCTCAGGTACACAACACCTAATAATACCATCTACTCCTTCTTTATAAAGATGTGGGTCATCCAAAAAGTAATGTCTCAAGTCATAAAAGAATTTCTTCTTTTGTTGGTATGTGAAACTAGGCGGTATATATTTAGCAACAATGTAATTAGCATAATCAGCATACCAAGGTGTGTTGTGTGAGACACTTATTGCAGCTAGCTGTTCATTAGGGAAACTATCATCAATAGGTAGTGGGTGAGGGAGTCCGGGATTAAGGGGTCCTCGGACTGCCGGCCTATTTCTCATGGGCCAAATTCATGGGCCGCTCGCTGAGGATGGGATTGATCGAAGGCCCCGTCGCCAGGGAGGAGACCTCAGGAGCCGTGGCGTGCCTGTCAAGTTTCAGATAGTAGATTATGCATGTTTTTTCCCTCCGGTGAACAACCGACAATGTGTAACCCTAATGACTGAAAGCACATTTGCTCCCTTGGTGGTTTTGGTAATTAATAACAATATATAAGTCATTGAACTAATGTTTCCACTAAGTATATTTCAAGAAAAGTTCAATGATAGGATTGGCAAAAGGATTGTGGAGATTGTGGAAATACCCCAAGATGCAAGGAAATGGATTGGCAAAGCTTCAAGCAAGAGGACTCTTCATTTTACTTTGTGAGAAATCACTTTGAGTCCATAGGAAAGCCAATACTATTAAAAGGGGGTAAGGTACTGTTGGTGAACAAAATGCTCATACGTGCAAGTGATAGTCACCAAAAACACCCACAAGCTCTTCCACAAAAGTCTGTCAAAGCCAAATATTCAAAATCGGTGCAACCAACACTTCTCACTCGGTGCCACTGATTCCCAAACTCAGACAGACCCATGCCAAACCCTAGCTTTTTGGTGCAACCGTTTCTGCTTCGGTGCCACCGAGTTTAGGTTGACAACTCTTTGTTTAGACATCTTCAGTCTTCGGTACGACCGAGATTTGCCTTTCGATCTCACCGAGTTTCTGGACCAACTCTCTGGATAGCCATTAACCTGATCGGTAACACCGAGAAGTGTGGATCGGCGCCACCGAGTTTCTGGACCAACTCTCTGGTAAACCTTAGTCAAGAATCGGTACCACCGAGATGTAAAGATTGGTGTCACCGAGTTTGCGCAATCTAACCGTTGGTCACCTTATCGGTGCAACTGAGAGTTATATATCGGTCTCACCGAGATTCAAAAGTTGCCACCTTTTGGTCACTTCGGTACCACCGAGATTAACACATCGGTGTCACCGAGTTGGTCATTTTGTGTGTAACGGTTGGATTTTTGGGGATGCCTATATATACCCCTTCACCACCACCCACTCGAAAGAGAAGCACTCAGAACTATTCCATACTTGCCCCATCCAGTTTCTGAGAGAGAGCCACCTACTCATGTGTTGAGATCATGCCATTCCATTCCAACCATATGAATCTTGATCTCTAGCCTCCCCAAGTTGCTTTCCACCAATCCCATCTCTTCCACCAAGCCAAATCTGTGAAAGAGTGATTGTGTGTTGAGGAGTCTATCATCTTGAAGCACAAGAGCAAGGAGTTCATCGACATTGCTGAGCTTATTACCTTTTGGAGGGTGGTGCCTCCTAGATTGGTTAGGTGTCGCTTGGGATCCTCCTACTTCGTGTTGTGGAGTTGAACCAAGAAGTTTGTAAGGGCAAGGAGATCGCCTACTTCGTGAAGATCTACCCATAGTGAGGCTAGTCCTTCGTGGACGGAAGCTGTTATGGAATAGTCAAGGTTGCTACTTCGTGGACCCTTATGGGTGGAGCCTTCCATGGACTCTTGCGACCATTACCTCCGTGGGTTGAAGACTCCATAAACATGGACGTACGATAGCACCACCTTTCGGAACCACGGGAAAAATCATCGTGTCTACAATTGCGTTTGATCCTTCTACCCTTCCTTTCTATTCATGCTTGTTGTTACTTTCCGCTGCTATACTCTTAGACATGCATGTGTAGGGTGTACTTGACTTGCCATGAATGCTAAAATCTGCCAACTCTAAAAATTGGGAAAAGGTAGAAATTTTATTTGGTCAAGTAGTCTAATCACCCCCCTCTAGACATACTTTCGGTCCTACAAGTGGTATCAGAGCTTTGGTCTCCATTGCATTGGTCTCACAACCTAGGAGAGTATGGCGTCTAGTGAGGGAAATTATCCCCGTAGAGGTCCTTACTTTGATGGCACAAATTTTGCTAGTTGGAAGCACAAAATGAAAATGCATATTCTTGGTCATAACCCTGCCGTTTGGGCCGTTGTTCGTGTTGGCTTGCAAGGTGAATTCTTTGGTGATGGAAAGGAACCGGATCGTGAAGCGACCGCGGATGAATTGAAGATGTTGCAATACAACGCTCAAGCATGCGACATTCTCTTCAACTGCCTATGCCCCGAAGAGTTCAACAAAATCAGCCGTCTTGAGAATGCAAAAGTGATTTGGGATACTTTGGTTGATATGCACGAAGGAACCGAGTCCGTGAGAGAATCCAAGTTGGATGTTCTTCAAAGTTAGCTTGACAAGTTCAAGATGAAGGATGGTGAAGGAGTCGCAGAGATGTACTCTAGGCTAGCTCTCATCACCAATGAGATTGCCGGCTTAGGAAGCGAAGAAATGACCGACAAATTCATCATCAAGAAGATACTTAGAGCTTTGGATGAGAGATACGACACCGTGTGCACATTGATCCAAATGATGTCCAACTACAAAGATCTCAAGCCTACGGAAGTCATTGGAAGGATTGTTGCTCATGAGATGACACTCAAAGACAAAGAAGAGCTTCACAACAAGTCTAGCGGTGCTTACAAATCCACAAGTGATGCTCCCGCGACTTCAAGCGACAACCTTGTCACCAATGAAGAGATAAGCCTCATGGTCAAGAAATTCAAAAAGTTCTACAAGAATAGAGGCAAAGAATGAAGCACCAACTCAAGATATGATGATTTGCGTTCGTCAAGTCGTGACCGCAATTGCTAAAATTGTGGGAAGCCCGGACACTACTCCAATGAGTGCACGGCTCCCTAAAAACGAAGAGAAGAGTCACCTCGAAGACGAAACTCAAGGAATGAATCACCTCAAAGAGAGAGAAGGAGTAGAGAAGATCGCTATGAACGAAGACCCTCAAGGAGAAGTAGAGATTCGGAGAAGAAGGACAAGTACACCAAGAGCTACACAAGAAGAAAATATCAAGCTCATGTTGGTGAATGGGTTTCTGGCTCCGACTCCGACAACAACTCCGAGAGAAGCTATCACTCCGACTCCGACTATAGTCAAGATGATCGTGTTGCCGGAATTGCTGTAGTGACTACCAACTCCTATGATCTATTTGATTCACCAAATGAATGGAGTGGAAATTGCTTCATGGCTAAAGGCCCCAAGGTATCACACCCCGAGTATCTTGATTTCAATAGTGATGAAGATGATTTGCTTTGTGATGATGACTTGCTCTTTGATAAAACTAGTGATGTTAGTGAAAATGAACTTGATAATTCTCATGCTAGTCAAGATAAGTCAATTGATGATGATAAGATGAAAATAGAACAACTAACTAAAGAACTAAACACTCTTAAGTTAGCTCATGAATCTACTCTTGAAGATCATAGAGAGCTTGTAAGAACTCATGAGAAGCTACGCTTCGAGAAGCTCAACTTGGAGCAAGAGCATGAGTTTCTTAAAGCTATCAATGACGATCTCCGAAAGAAGACTTCATCTTATCTAGCCAAACGACTACTCTTGTCTACATTCATGCCACAAGTTAAAACTAAACAAACTAGTAACAAAGGCAAGAAAGGTTCTTTATCTAGTAGCAACAATAAAAATGCTAAACCCAATGATGTTGCTTCTAGTAGTTCTATTGATTCCACAAATGATGATTCTCTTAGCCAAGTTACACTTGAGCAAGAAAATGCTTTATTGAAAGGAATTATAGAGAAACGTATATACAAGAGTCTTGCCGGGTGTAAGCAATTTGAGGAAATTGTACGCAAGCACGGAGGATATCAGAAGAACCATGGCGTTGGCTACTTCAACGCAAATGGAGTTGAATGGGAAGAAGATCAATACCCCAAGCCCAAGTTTGTTCCTCAAAAGGAGAAGTATGAAAATACTCTTCCCAAGGGAACGAACACTCAAGATGACCTTCCACCACAAGACCACAAGCTCAAGGGCAAGAACAAGCTTCAAGAGGACATTGACTCATATGAAGATGAATCCCCAGCTTTGGTGGAGTGAGTTCCCAAGGCTACTTCAAGCTCAACTTCTACAAAGGCTACTTCAACACCAAGGATCCCCATCAACTTGATGTGGGTCCCCAAGAAGAAGAACTAGAGAGTTCTTGAGGGGTGACTCCGCCAATGAAATTCACTCACATTCATTATTGGCAAGAACTATTTGCAATCAACATCAACTCTATGCAATAGTTCAAGGAGTCACACATTCCCTCAAAGGTAAGCAAGGGACAAGGTAATCAACAAATCAATGGACATCATTACACATGCTTTGCACTCCATGTCCATAGATATCCTTGTATTTGTCTCTTGTGTGTTGGGACTAACCCATGTAGGTGAGAAGAGTAAGGAAACAACAAGGATGCTCCCAACTCTTGGTGATCTTCATCAACCTTGAGCATCCACCACTACCTCACCAACATGAAGTCTTCATCGACAAAACCCAAGGTTAGTTTATCCCTCTTATGGGGGGATGTCACATCAAGGGGGAGCTTTACTCTAAGACTTGAGTTAAAGCATCTCTTAGTATGTGACAACATTAAATGCTTTATGTAAAAGTGGTAACCCCACTTGTGCTTAAACGATGAGTATGACCTATGATCAAGTATTCTTACTTGGCTCCTAAGTCAATATACTTATATATAGATGACTTTGTCATCGCCAAAGTGCTTGTTAGATGCTAGTATGTATGTGCATGTTTGTCATGATTTCATTTGACATCTTATTGTGTGAGCATGTTGGTCTGCATTTATTTATCCATTCGAGGACATCCAATTGTTGCTATTTGGCTTTTGATTTATCTTTTGCCAATTGGATGGACAAGAATGCCTAGGACCACTCATTAGCTATCTATGCTTTCTCACCTCATATTCTATTCATGTTGCATCACAAAATTTGAACAAGTACTTTTCGATCCCTCTGTGTGTGGAGCACTCGGAGTTCCGTATCGACAAGGACTGACCATTAAAACCTCCGAAGTTCATCTCAGTGGAACCAACCCACAATTCTCGGTCTCACCGAATGCCTAGGGTTGATCTGGTTTTCCATCTCGGTACTACCGATTCCATATTCTCGGTTACACCAAGTTTCCCTGTCAGCTGACAGTTGAGGAACTCGGTGACACCGAAAATTTAGAATCGGCGTCACCGACAGTGAGGGGTATATATGCTGTGGACCCGATGCTTTGAAATTCAATCTTCAAACCGCTGCCGCAAAGGACCCCCTGGTTGTCGCCCTTGTCTCCCTGCGCTCCTCCACCGCTGGGATCCTAGCCGTGGACGGGCATCTTCGCCGCCGTCTTCGCCATAGCGGACCGTCACCAAGCTAGGGTACGGATCCGATTCTTCTTGCGCTCCCCGTCTGATTCTTGCGCAATGAAGTGAGATTTATCTATAAGCCACCATTTGCACATCTATCTATCCACAAGAAAACTCAATAGAATAGCGAATGATGGATGTTTTAGGTTTTGCCGTCCGCGTCATGTATCTCGGTAGAACCGATGCAAAATAATCGGTATCACCGATTTGGTTTTCTGGCACACTGAGAACACCTCGGTGGAACCGTGTGCCTATTTTCGGTGTAACCGAGAATGGTGCCAAGTCCCTGGAAAGCAGGTTGTTAGTCTCGGTGTGACCGAAAAATTTGTCTCGGCTGTACCGACATACATTTGGCAGAATGAAAAAATTGAGAAATTCTTAGTTCAAACTTTCAAAAATAGCTGCATTTTATGATGACTTATCTTCTTATGCTCCTCTATACTCTATTCACAGGGTCAGAGATGTCTGCTTCAGATGACAGTGAGAAAAACTTCAGAGAGGAGGATATTGTCATGAGTTCAGGCACTAGTCCTGAAGAGAGTTTCGATGATGTGCCTAGTTCCTCTGATTTGCCCAAGGCTGCTACAAGAACTAGGATGAAGCTAAATTCTGATGAGGAAGATGAGGACTTCATACCTGATGAAGTGCCCCCCAAGTCAAAGCAGGACAAGTCTGTCAAGGACACTGTTGCTGCTACCTCTTCCAAGAAGAAGAAAGCTGTCAGGAAGGAGTATGCTAGCTCTGAGATATTGAGAGCACCTGAGAGCTCCAGAGCTACCATGACCATTGAGCCTCCAAGGAAGTCTTTGCCTAAGAAGGCAGGGGAGAAGAAGAGATCCAGGAAGAGGATTGTTTATGTTGTTGGCAGGCAAACCTCTATGTTTGAAGATCCAGAGGACGCTGCTGGTGCTGAGGAAGAAGAAGAGGAGGAAGAACATGTTGAGAAGGCACCTCCCAAGAAGAAGAAGAAGAAGAAGAAGCTTATGACAGATGCTATGCCAAAGACTGGCACATCCAAGAGCACCAAGACTGCCCCTAAGAAAGCTGCTGCTGAAAAGCCCAAGAGGTCATCCAGACAAATTCCAGCTTCTGAAAAGAACAAGGGAACTACCTCCAGAGTTGAGGATGAGGATGCCATGTCTGCTTTGATGAAGCTTAGACCACACCTTCCCGAACACAATACCAGCTATCCACTTGCTGAAGATATGAAGAAGAGGAAGGATTCTGGTTTGAGGGTATGGAGAGCTGTTGATCCATATGCCCAAAGCAGGAAGACAGCTGTGGACTACAGATTCTACACCAAGGAGCAACAGGATTTCTATGAAACTGTGTTGTTTGACAAGAGTCCAGCTGTGAGCGATATGAGATACGTTGACTGGAAGTACATCAAGGAGAATGAAGACTATTTTCCATGTGTTCAAGACAATTTTCACTGCATTGGCCTAGATGAGTTTGTTGGCAAAGAGTTTACTGCATGGAATGATGAGATGATCATGCAATTCTACTCCACTGCTCATTTCTATGGAGATGGTAGAATTGTATGGATGACAGAAGGAGCAAGA
Source organism: Elymus sibiricus (assembly GCA_039707655.1). NCBI lineage: Eukaryota > Viridiplantae > Streptophyta > Magnoliopsida > Poales > Poaceae > Elymus > Elymus sibiricus. Next base: position 144,830,918 of record CM077675.1, read on the forward strand.
TACGAGTCCACTGTTGATGAATGGGCTGCAATCTTAGGAGTCCCAAAGGTATAGGATGGTGACCTGGATGTCTACTCAGAATCCAAGGAGAGCCACAATGCTATGGCTAATATGTACAATGAGATCCCTGTTGCTCATGTGAAGTCTCACAAGTTAGGATCCATTTACTTTCTCCAGGCTGGCCTCCGCACCATGAACACCATTCTGAGGCATACTTTGATGCCCAAATCAGGAGATGACAAGATGATCTGAGGCTACTCCATCAACATGCTGATCCATCTTGACAGACACACCAGGATTAGAGTCATGGATTTGATAGTAGAGATAGTGAAGAGGGTTGTTGCTGATCAGAAGCGCTCATGATGCTATGCACCCTACATTCAGATGCTCATCAACTCCAAGCTGGAGAAGCACATCTTTGCTCTGGACAGACCCCATTTGCCCCTACAGCCAGATCTCGAGGACAACATTGTGGTGATGGATCCAGAACATCCCACATCAGCTACAGCTCAAGCTCAAGCAGAGGCAGAGGCAGCTAGAGCCACTAGTGCTCAAGTCCCCAGATCCAGGAATGAGCAAATGGATCTTTTGATCTCATCAGTTCAAGGTATGCAGAAGAACATTAAGGACATACTGGAGAACCAAAACAGTCTTGTCAGGATCTTTGAGAACAAGATCAAGACCCTGAATGACAAGGTAGACGGGCTGACCAAGACAGTAAATGAGCTCAAGAAGGAAGTTGACTCTGTGCCTCTTCCTTAGTCTTCAGATGATGATGATGATGATGATGAGGATGACTCTCCTCTCAGGCCAGGCACACACTTCACCACCCAGGCCAGATCAGCCACCGTGCTAGCTCCAGATTTGAGACCATCTTCATCAACACCTGCTACTGTCACTTCAGCTCCATCAGCTCCAGTTCCTCCAGTTGCCACTCCAACTCCATCCACGCCATCAGCTGAGATCTTCACCAACGCAGTTCTCTCGACTCCTACATCAACAACCGGAGGGGATCAGCCCAAGAACGAAGATATATGCCTTTGAACTTTTGGTAACTTGTTGCCAAAGGGGGAGAAGTGTATATAGATCTTTAGGCTTCGAGTGAGAGAGCATTTTGGTTTTTATTGCTTTTTTCAAAAACAATTGGTCTTTTGATGTGTTTGTGTTGAACTATGTGGTGTTTTGATCATACGCTTAATGTGTGTTGCTACTATTTCCTATCATTATGCTACTTATGAGATGATCATTCACCTTTGCTTGATTGTGTTGTGCTATGATGTTCACTCTTATTATTCTCGCACACCACCAAGATGTATGTGACATGGAAGAAGTGCCCCATGTACCTAATCGATTGTGCATTTGCATTCAAATGCAAATTTAAAATAATGCACAAATTTAGGGGGAGCTCTTGCTTATCACATACTTCTCAAAGCGATGATTACATTCATTGATTATATCATATGTCGAAGCTTTGATCTATATGTTGTCATCAATTACCAAAAAGGGGGAGTTGAAAGCACATTTGCTCCCTTGGTGGTTTTGGTAATTAATAACAACATATAAGTCATTGAACTAATGTTTCCACCAAGTATATTTCAGGAAAAGTTCAATGATAGGATTGGCAAAAGGATTGTAGAGATTATGGAAATACCCCAAGATGCAAGGAAATGGATTGGCAAAGCTTCAAGCAAGAGGACTATACATTTTACTTTGTGAGAAATCACTTTGAGTCCATAGGAAAGCCAATACTATTAAAAGGGGGTAAGGTACTGTTGGTGAACAAAATGCTCATACGTGCACAAGTGATAGTCACCAAAAACACCCACAAGCTCTTCCACAAAAGTATGTCAAAGCCAAATATTCAAAATCGGTGCAACCAACACTTCCCACTCGGTGCCACCGATTCCCAAACTCAGACAGACCCATGCCAAACCCTAGCTTTTCTATGCAACCGATTCTGCTTCGGTGCCACCGAGTTTAGGTTGCCAACTCTCTGTTTAGCCATCTTCAGTCTTCGGTAACACCGAGATTTTCCTTTCGGTCTCACCGAGTTTCTGGACCAACTCTCTGGATAGCCATTCGCTTGATCAGTAACACCGAGAAGTGTGGATCGGCGCCACCGAGTTTCTGGACCAACTCTCTGGTAAGCCATAGTCAAGAATCGGTACAACCGAGATGTAAAGATCGGCGTCACCAAGTTTGCGCAATCTGACCGTTGGTCACCTTATCGGTGCAACCGAGAGTTATATATCGGTCTCACCGAGATTCAAAAGTTGCCACCTTTTGGTCACTTCGGTACCACCGAGATTAACACATCGGTGTCACCAAATTGGTCATTTTGTGTGTAACGGTTGGATTTTTGGGGATGCCTATATATACCCCTTCACCACCACCCACTCGAAAGAGAAGCACTCAGAACTATTCCATACTTGCCCCATCCAGTTTCTGAGAGAGAGCCACCTACTCATGTGTTGAGATCATGCCATTCCATTCCAACCATATGAATCTTGATCTCTAGCCTCCCCAAGTTGCTTTCCACCAATCCCATCTCTTCCACCAAGCCAAATCTGTCAGAGAGGGATTGTGTGTTGAGGAGTCTATCATCTTGAAGCACAAGAGCAAGGAGTTCATCGACATTGCCGAGCCTATTACCTTTTGGAGGGTGGTCCCTCCTAGATTGGTTAGGTGTCGCTTGGGAGCCTCCTACTTCGTGTTGTGGAGTTGAACCAAGAAGTTTGTAAGGGCAAGGAGATCGCCTACTTCGTGAAGATCTACCCATAGTGAGGCTAGTCCTTCGTGGACGGAAGCTGTTATGGAATAGTCAAGGTTGATACTTCGTGGACCCTTATGGGTGGAGCCCTCCGTGGACTCTTGCGACCATTACCCTCCGTGGGTTGAAGACTCCATAAACGTGGATGTACGATAGCACCACCTATCGGAACCACGGGAAAAATCATCATGTCTACAATTGCGTTTGATCCTTCTACCCTTCCTTTCTACTCATGCTTGTTGTTACTTTCCACTGCTATACTCTTAGACATGCATGTGTAGGGTGTACTTGACTTGCCATGAATGCTAAAATCTGCCAACTCTAAAAATTGGGAAAAGGTAGAAATTTTATTTGGTCAAGTAGTCTAATCACCCCCCCCCTCTAGACATTCTTTCGGTCCTACAATGACCCCCGGCATCTATATAAGCCAGAGGGTTTTAGATTGTAGGACAGAGAAACTCATCTAGGGTTTTAGCTAGTCCATCTCGAGGTAGATCAACTCTGTAACCTTCATTCCATCAATATAATCGAGCAGGACGTAGGGTTTTACCTCCATAGGAGGGCCCGAACCTGGGTAAACATCGTCTCCTTCGTCCCCTTGTTACCATCGATCCTAGACTCATAGCTCGGGACCCCCTACCCGAGATCCGCCGGTTTTGACACCGACATTGGTGCTTTCATTGAGAGTTCCGCTGTGATCACCAAAAGAATCGATGGCTCACCTTATGATAAGCCATGGAGTCTGCAGCCAGGATGCCTCCGTCCCTGGACAGACCCCCGCAGGCGGCAGCGCCCTCTCGCATGCCGATCCGACTGACCATCTTGGCCAGATCGGAAGTTTCTTCCCCGATCAAGAAATCAGATTTGGGAACCTAGAGTTCGCTGCTGATTCACGGGGAGAACTCGTTTGGATGAGGCTCTCAACTCCCATGGAGGAGCCCGCAGAATCCGACGCCTTGACGCCAGAAGCATCGGGCATCGCCTCTGAGGTGGCCTCTACCCTCGAGCCGTCTAGAACGCCCAACCCCGTCAATATGCCCGGATCCGCCGCGGCCGAACACGACCTGGATTCGCCTTCGAGCGATCCTGGGACCACGCCGCTGCGGATCGACCCCATGCGCTTCGGTGACACGTACTCCACTGACATCTAGTCCCAGGATGAGCTACTGGATTGGATTCGAACCATGGGCCTGTCCGACGACCACCAGACCCCGGTCTATGACCGGATCGGGCTTAAATCCGATGACAGGGAGATTCGCACCCCCTCGGTCACTCACTAAGTCGCCATCGTCGAGTGTCCGGCTGGAGGCTCGTCACCCCAACAACCGAAACTAAAAATGGTTTATATCCCAATCTCCGATCATCAAGATCTCTCCGGTAACCCAGACTCGGGAGTTCGCTCCAGAAATAGTTCGGGATCGATCCCCGATCTAGCGTGCAACTCGAACCCCGCGCCGAACGGTCCTGCGGACAAGGCGGACTCCAATTCCCCGGCGCCGAACCCTGTGATTCCGGACTCACATCGCGGCACGGAACTAAAAAAAATTCCCACCCACCACCCAAGTCGAGCACTCAAGCATCGCAGGAGAGTCCAAGTCTTCGGACTTACGGGATGTCAAACAATTACCAGGGGAGTCGGTTCACCACTTTTGGGCTAGACTCCTCCTCGTTAGAGACAGAGTACCAGTCTCTAGTGACCAGGAGATAATGGCAACTTTCAGTCACAATTGTCATGATGAAGGGATCCTCAACGCCCTATCTCGTCGACACATTCGTGGCTTCACCGAGCTATCGGACCTGGTACAAAAATATTGTGCCATGGAGAGCACTTGGCAAGCCGAACAGCTACTTGTGGAACCAGACTTTACCGAACACCCTAGAGGAGATCGGAAAAAGCGGATACCTCCGAAGCGGCTAGCCGAACATGAACCCACCGAAAAGAGAAATAGACCCCCTACGGGGGCCAGAACTGTCCTTGACAGACTATTGGACAAGCCATGCCCTATACATTCTGTATTGCTGAACACAAGTCCGACTCACAGCCTCAGAGCTTGCTGGGTTGTTAGGCAGGTTGCAAAAAGTGGAGAGGCCATCCTCGAGGCACTACCGCCGAACAGGCACTCCACAACGCCACCAGAATACAATACAGAAGTCCTGACGATCTACGAGACGTTCCCCTCTAGGAATAGGAGAAAAAGAGCTCTTAGAGAACTCGAACAGTTCTACCATGTGGCGGCAACAAGTTCATGGGCAGACATACCAATCACCTTCGGAGACACTGACCAACCAATCATCCGTCCCGGTCAAACACCGGCCGCACTGGTCCTAAACCCCATCGTCGATGGTTTCAGGCTACAGAAGGTGCTAATGGATGGTGGCAGTGGTTTAAACCTCATCTACGAAGACACCCTGGAAAAAATGCAGTTCGACCGATCTCGCATTGAGCAAAGCAACACAACCTTCCGGGGGATCATCCCTGGGAAAGAAGCGCGTTGTTCAGGACGTATCACCATGGACGTAGTGTTCGGCACGTGATGACCCACAAGTATAGGGGATCTATCATAGTCCTTTCGATAAGTAAGAGTATCGAACCCAACGAGGAGCAGAAGGAAATGACAAGCAGTTTTCAGTAAGGTATTCTCTGCAAGCACTGAAATTATCGGTAACAGATAGTTTTGTGATAAGATAATTCGTAATGGGTAGCAAGTAACAAATGTAGCAAAGGTGCAGCAAGGTGGCCCAATCCTTTTTGTAGCAAAGGACAAGCCTGGACAAACTCTTATATAAAGCAAAGCGCTCCCGAGGACACATGGGAATTTCTGTCAAGCTAGTTTTCATCATGCTCATATGATTCGCGTTCGTTACTTTGATAATTTCATATGTGGGTGGACCGGTGCTTGGGTGCTGCCCTTACTTGGACAAGCCTCCCACTTATGATTAACCTCTCTCGCAAGCATCCACAACTACGAAAGAAGAATTAAGATAAATCTAACCATAGCATGAAACATATGGATCCAAATCAGCCCCTTACGAAGCAACGCATAAACTAGGGTTTAAGCTTCTGTCACTCTAGCAACCCATCATCTACTTATTACTTCCAAATTCCTTCCCCTAGGCCCAAATAATGGTGAAGTATCATGTAGTTGACATTCACATAACACCACTAGAGGAAAGACAACATACATCTCATCAAAATATCGAACGAATACCAAATTCACATGATTAATTATAACAAGACTTATACCATGTCCTCAGGAACAAACGTAACTACTCACAAAGCATATTCATGTTCATAATCAGAGGGGTATTAATTATCATTAAGGATCTGAACATATGATCTTCCACCAAGTAAACCAACTAGCATCAACTACTAGGAGTAATCAACACTACTAGCAACCCACAGGTACCAATCTGAGGTTTTGAGACAAAGATCGGATACAAGAGATGAACTAGGGTTTGGAGAGGAGGCCGTGCTGGTGAAGATGTTGATGGAGATTGACCCCCTCTCGATGAGAGGATCGTTGGTGATGACGATGGCTTCGATTTCCCCCTCCGGGAGGGAAGTTTCCCCGGCAGAACAGCTCCGCCGGAGCCCTAGATTGGTTCTGCCCAAGTTCCGCCTCTAGACGGCGGCGCTTCGTCCCGAAAGCTCTCTTATGATTTTTTTCCAGGTCAAAACCCTCCATATAGCAGAAGATGGGCACCGGAGGGCTGCCAGGGGGCCCACAAGCCACAGGGGCGCGCCCTGGGGGTAGGGCGCGCCCCCAGGCTTGTGGCCTCCTGGTAGGTCCCCTCTGGTATTTCTTTCGCCCAATATTTTTTTATATATTCCAAAATAATTCTCCGTAACTTTTCAGGACTTTTGGAGTTGTGCAGAATAGGTCTCTCATATTTGTTCCTTTTCCAGTCCAGAATTCCAGCTGCCGGCATTCTCCCTCTTCATGTAAACCTTGTAAAATAAGAGAGAAAAGACATAATTATTGTACCATAATGTGTAATAACAGCCCATAATGCAATAAATATCAATATAAAAGCATGATGCAAAATGGACGTATCAACTCCCCCAAGCTTAGACCTCGCTTGTCCTCAAGCGAAAGCCGGAATCGATAAATATGTCCACATGTTTAGAGATAGAGGTGTCGATAAAATAAAATACAGACATGAGAGCATCATGATCATCTTTAGAACAGCAATAATTATTGATATATAATTTCTTATACTAGAGTAACAATTCATTCACAAGGTAAAGTATGAATCAAGAACTCTATTGAGAACCAACAAACTATGATCTTAGTCATTGAAGCAATTGCAATTTATCATAACATCGGAAAGAGTCAATATAAGAGCTTATAAAGCAAATCCACATACTCAATCATCTTTTAGTCTTTCATAATTGCTAACACTCATGCGGTACTTATGAGGTCAAAGCTTCAATTGGACATAGAGAAAGATATGGGCTTATAGTTTTGCCTCCCAACTATTTACCTCAAGGATAATGTCAACAGAAATAACTCATGATCACCCACATCCGAGTGGATATATGTGTCTAGATCATTCCCCAACACATGACGCTTGCCAAGAGAGAAAGGCAAAATATAGGAAGTGGTGAAGATCACCATGACTCTTGCATAAAGGTAAGTACTAGAAAGTAAAAGTAACAGATAGGCCCTTCGGAGAGGGAAGCAGAGGTTGTCATGTGCTTTTATAGTTGGATGCGCAATCTCTTAATGCAAAATAACGTCACTTTATATTGCCGCTTGTGATAAAGAACTTTATTATGCAGTCTGTCGCTTTTATTTCTTCCATATCACAGGTTCATATAAAGTTTATTTTCCTCACACTAATAGATCATGCATATTTAGAGAGCAATTTTTATTGCTTGCACCGATGACAACTTACTTGAAGGATCTTACTCAATCCATAGGTAGGTACGGTGGACTCTCATGGCAAAACTGGGTTGAGGGTGTTTGGATGCACAAGTAATATCTCTACTTGGTGCGGAAGTTTTGGCTGATATGGGGTGGAAGCAAATGTCACATGTTAAAGGATCTATAACCATATAACTTCTATTCGGAAATAAGCAAACATAACCCATTATGTTGTCTTCCTTGTCCAACATCAATTTCTTAGCATATAATATTTTAATGAGTGCTCACAATCATATAAGATGTCCAAGATAATATATTTATATGTGAACCTCTCTTTCTTTATTACTTTCTTTTAATTGCAACAATGACCAATCGCTATGTTTGTCAGCTCACAACAAATTTCAATCGACATACTTCTTATATGTGAAGTCATCACTCCCCATAAGATCATCATATATACTCTTTGCTTTTATTCTATTCTTCTTTCTATTTCTTTTTCTCAAGATCATAGCAAGCAAGCAAAGCCCTCAACGCAAAACTACTTTTTCTTATATAACTCTCGGACTCGCTTACATAGGGGGAACATAAAGCAAAACTCAAAACTAGATCACACTAAAAGCTTTATTCTACTAGATCAAGATATAACCAAAAGGATCGAACTAAGAAAAACGATAAAAGTAAATGATGTGATGGTGATACGATACCGGGGCACCTCCCCCAAGCTTGGCACAAGCCAAGGGGAGTGCCCATACCCATGTGTTTAGTTGTCTTTCTTCGGAGGTGGTGATGATGGAGAAGGATCTTTAAGCTTGTTCAGTTTCCTCTTAAGCATAAAATTTTGTTCCCTCAGATCGTCAACTTCCTGCTCGAGCTTCAATATCCTTTCACATAATTCTTGCTTGCTCTCCTGCAGAAAACGAGAAGGGATAAATAGAACCTTGGGTTTTCTCCTTGTGTTTGGGAGGCTCGATTTCCTGAACTCCGCGTGCATATCTCCTGGTTGAGGCAGGGGAATCTCTTCTTCATCTGAGCTTTGTTTGTCATACTTGCCTTCTTGTTCCTCCTCCAAGAACAATCCATAAGGATCTAAGTCCCCATAGAGCTTGGGATTAGCAAGATAATGCGATACATAGCTCTCCCCATCGGACTCTTGGGATGACATATTTTCAGATCTGTCCGGAAAAATAACAACAAACAAGAACAGAGGATTTTTCCGTGGTACGGTGGTCAAAACCTTCGGGAGATTATATAATAAATTTTTACCAACCTAAAGGAGTATACCACAAGAAAATGGAGTCCGGAGGGTACACGGGGTGGCCACAAGCCATAGGGGCGCGCCAAGGGGGGTAGGGCGCACCCCCCAGGCTTGTCGCCTCCTCGTGCACTTTTCGGACTACTTTAAATTTTCCTAATTTATTAAATATTCCAAAACGGGGGAAAATTGCTATTGGAAAAGTTTTGGAGTCGGTTTGCTTACCGTACCACATACCTATTCCTTTTCGGAGTCTGAAACGTTCTGGTAGGTCTCCCTAATGTTCTCCTCCGGAGTTATGGTATTGATAATATTGGTTTCAACATTTATGGGAGTACCTGAGATATAATGTTTGATTCTTTTCCCGTTTAACACCTTCGGATTTGTGCCTTCGGCGTTGTTGATCTTGATGGCACCGGAGCGATATACTTCCTCGATAATGTAAGGCCCTTCCCATTTAGAGAGAAGTTTTCCTGCAAAAAATCTTAAACGAGAATTGTATAGCAAGACATGGCCACCTACATTGAATTCACGCTTTTGTATCCTTTTATCATGCCATCTCCTAACCTTTTCTTTAAACAACTTGGCATTCTCATAGGCCTGGGTTCTCCATTCATCAAGTGAGATAATGTCAAATAACCTCTTCTCACCAGCAAGTTTGAAATCATAGTTGAGCTCTTTGATTGCCCAATAAGCTTTATGTTCTAGTTCTAGAGGTAAGTGACATGCTTTACCATAAACCATTTTATACGGAGACATACCCATAGGGTTTTTGTAAGCAGTTCTATAAGCCCATAATGCATCATCAAGTTTCTTAGACCAATTCTTTCTAGATCTATTAACAGTCTTTTGCAAGATCAATTTAATTTCTCTATTGCTCAATTCTACTTGACCACTAGACTGAGGATGATATGGATATGCAATTCTATGATTAACATCATACTTAGCAAGCAATTTACGGAAAGCACCATGAATAAAGTGTGAACCACCATCAGTCATTAAATATCTAGGGACTCCAAATCTAGGGAAAATAACTTCTTTAAGCATTTTGATAGAAGTGTTATGATCAGCACTACTAGTTGGAATAGCTTCTACCCACTTAGTAACGTAATCAACAGCAACTAGAATATGAGTATACCCATTGGACTTTGGAAAAGGTCCCATATAATCAAAACCCCAAACATCAAATGTGTTGGAAATATGCCCTAGAGGCAATAATAAATTGGTTATTATTATATTTCCTTGTTCATGATAATCGTTTATTATCCATGCTATAATTGTATTGATTGGAAACTCAAATACATGTGTGGGTACATAGACAACATTGTGTCCCTAGTAAGCCTCTAGTTGACTAGCTCATTGATCAAAAGATGGTGAAGGTTTCCTAGCCATGGACATGAGATGTCATTTGATAACGGGATCACATCATTAGGAGAATGATGTGATGGACAAGACCCAAACTGTAAACGTAGCATATGATCGTGTCAGTTTATTGCTATTGTTTTCTACATGTCAAGTATCTGTTCCTTTGACCATGAGATCATGCAACTCACTGACACCGGAGGAATACCTTGTGTGTATCAAACGTCGCAACGTAACTGGGTGACTATAAAGATGCTCTACAGGTATCTCCGAGGGTGTCTGTTGAATTGGCATGGATCAAGACTGGGATTTGTTACTCCGTGTGACGGAGAGGTATCTCAGGGCCCACTCGGTAATACAACATCACTATAAGCCTTGCAAGCAATGTGACTAAAGTGTTAGCCACGGGATCTTGTATTACGGAACGAGTAAAGAGACTTGCCGGTAACGAGATTGAACTAGGTATAGAGATACCGACGATCGAATCTCGGGCAAGTAACATACCGATAAACAAAGGGAACATCATACGGGATTAACTGAATCCTTGACATAGAGGTTCAACCGATAAAGATCTTCGTAGAATATGTAGGAGCCAATATGGGCATCCAGGTCCCGCTATTGGTTATTGACCGTAGAGGTGTCTCGGTCATGTCTACATAGTTCTCGAACCCGCAGGGTCTACACACTTAACGTTTGGTGACGATATAAGTATAGTTGAGTTGTTATGTTGGTGACCGAAAGTTGTTCGGAGTCCCGGATGAGATCCCGGACATGACGAGGAGCTCTGGAATAGTCCGGAGGTAAAGATTGATATATGGGATAATAGTGTTTGGTCTCCGGAAGGGTTCCGGAATTCACCGGAAGGAGTTTCGGATGTTTCCCGAAATGTTCGGGTACGAGAACACTCTATTTGGGCCAAGGGGTAAAGTGTTGGGGAACGTTGCATGGGAAACAAAAATTTTCCTACGCACACACAAGATCTATCCATGGTGATGAGCATCTACGAGAGGGAGAGTGAATCTACATAGCCTTGTAGATCGCTAAGCGGAAGCGTTAATAAACGCGGTTGATGTAGTCGAACGTCTTCGCGATCCAAATCGCCGAGCGTCCCGCGATCCAATCACGATCCTTCCGATCTAGTGCCGAACGGACGGCACCTCCGCGTTCAACACACGTACGGCTTGATGACGCCTTCACCTCCTCGATCCAGCGAGCGATGATGAAGTAGTGGTTGAGTTCCAGCAGCACGACGGCGTGGTGATGGTGGTGAGGAACAATCTCTGCAGGGCTTCGCCAAGCGCTACGGAGATTATGACGGAGGAACTAGAGGGCTAGGGTTGCCGGCACACGGCTTGGGAAATCCTGATGTATCCCGTGTGCTAGCCCTGCCCCTCTATTTATATGTTGAGCCTTGGGGTCTAAACTTGGAGTAAAAGCCTCCTCCGGGTCGGTTTTGCCCGCACAAGGTCGGTTTGGCCCGCAGGGAAAGAGTCCAACTCGGATCCCTGCCGAACCGTGCACAGCCGCGCACAAGCGGTAGTACCGCTTCACACAAGCGGTAGTACCGCTTGGGCGGTAGTACCGCTTCACACAAGCGGTAGTACCGCTCGGGCGGTAGTACCGCTTCACCAAGCGGTAGTACCGCTTACGCGGCAGCAAAACTACTTTTGCACTTTCCAATACCTTGTGGGCTTTATCCCTTTGGCTCATATAAAGTGTTGCTGCACCCGAACACTTCGGTAAACATCCGGAACCTCTTCCGGTGAACTTCGGAACTCTTCCGGAGATCAAAACACTATTATCACATATATCAATCTTTACCTCCGGACTATTCCGGAGATCCTCGTCATGTCTGGGATCTTATCCGGGACACCGAGCAACTTTCGGTCACCAACATAATAACTCAATTATACTAATCGTCACCAAACGTTAAGTGTGTAGACCCTGCGGGTTCGAGAACTATGTAGACATGACCGAGACACCTCTACGATCAATAACCAATAGCGGGACCTGGATGCCCATATTGGCTCCTACATATTCTACGAAGATCTTTATCGGTCGAACCTCTATGTCAAGGATTCAGTTAATCCCGTATGCTGTTCCCTTTGTTCTTCGGTATGTTACTTGCCCGAGATTCGATCGTCGGTATCACTATACCTAGTTCAATCTCGTTACCGGCAAGTCTCTTTACTCGTTCCGTAATACAAGATCTCGTGGCTAACACTTTAGTCACATTGCTTGCAAGGCTCATTGTGATGTTGTATTACCGAGTGGGCCCTGAGATACCTCTCCGTCATACGGAGTAACAAATCCCAGTCTTGATCCATGCCAACCCAACAGACACCCTCGGAGATACCTGTAGAGCACCTTTATAGTCACCCAGTTACGTTGCGACGTTTGATACACACAAGGTATTCCTCCGGTGTCAGTGAGTTGCATGATCTCATGGTCAAAGGAACAGATACTTGACATGCAGAAAACAATAGCAATAAACTGACACGATCATATGCTACGTTTACAGTTTGGGTCTTGTCCATCACATCATTCTCCTAATGATGTGATCCCGTTATCAAATGACATCTCATGTCAATGGCTAGGAAACCTTAACCATCTTTGATCAACGAGCTAGTCAACTAGAGGCTTACTAGGGACACAGTGTTGTCTATGTACCCACACATGTATTTGAGTTTCCAATCAATACAATTATAGCATGGATAATAAACGATTATCATGAACAAGGAAATATAATAATAACCAATTTATTATTGCCTCTAGGGCATATTTCCAACAGTCTCCCACTTGCACTAGAGTCAATAATCTAGTTCACATCACTATGTGATTTACATTGTAATGAATCGAACACCCATGCAGTTCTGGTGTTGTTCATGTTTAGCCCTTGGAAGAGGTTTAGTCATCGGATCTGCAACATTTAGATCCGTGTGTACTTTGCAAATATTTATGTCGTCCTCCTTGATGTAATCGCGGATGGAATTGAAACGTCGTTTTATGTGTCTGGTCCTCTTGTGAAATCTTGGTTCCTTGGCTAGAGCAATGGCACCAGTGTTATCACAAAACAGAGTCATTGGGTTAAGCGCACTAGGCACTACTCCAAGATCTGTCATGAACTCCTTCATCCAGACACCTTCCTTCGCCGCCTCCGAGGCAGCGATGTACTCCGCTTCGCATGTAGAATCTGCTACCACGCTTTGCTTGGAACTGCACCAGCTAACCGCACCCCCATTAAGAATAAATACGTATCCGGTTTGCGACTTAGAGTCATCCGGATCAGTGTCAAAGCTTGCATCGACGTAACCCTTTACGACGAGCTCTTGATCACCTCCATAAACGAGAAACATGTCCTTAGTCCTTTTCAGGTACTTCAGGATATTCTTGACCACCGTCCAGTGTTCCATTCCTGGATCACCTTGAAACCTTCCGACCATACTTATGGCAAGGCTGACATCGGGTCTTGTGCACAGCATTGCATACATGATAGAGCCTATGGCTGAAGCATAGGGGATGACACTCATCTTTTCTCTATCTTCTGCAGTTACTGGGCATTGAGTCTTACTCAACTTCACACCTTGCAAAACAGGCAAGAACCCCTTCTTGGACTGATCCATTTTGAACTTCTTCAAAATCTTATCAAGGTATGTGCTTTGTGAAAGTCCTATTAAGCGTCTTGATCTATCTCTATAGATCTTGATGCCTAATATGAAAGCAGCTTCTCCTAGGTCCTTCATTGAAAAACTCTTGTTCAAATATTCCTTTACGCTTTCCAGCATTTCTATATTGTTTCCAATCAGCAATATGTCATCCACATATAATATTAGAAACGCTATAGAGCTCCCACTCACTTTCTTGTAAATACAAGCTTCTCCGTAAACTTGTATAAACTCGAACGCTTTGATCACCTCATCAAAACGAAGATTCCAACTCCGAGATGCTTGCACCAGTCCATAAATGGATCGCTGGAGTTTGCAAACTTTGTCAGCATTCTCTGGATCGACAAAACCTTCTGGTTGCATCATATACAACTCTTCCTTAAGGAAACCGTTAAGGAACGCTGTTTTGACATCCATCTGCCAAATTTCATAATCGAAAAAGGCAGCTATTGCTAACATGATTCTGACGGACTTAAGCATCGCTACGGGTGAGAAGGTCTCATCGTAGTCAACTCCTTGAACTTGTGAAAAACCCTTTGCCACAAGTCGAGCTTTATAGACGGTGACATTACCGTCCGCGTCCGTCTTCCTCTTAAAGATCCATTTGTTCTGAATGGCCTTACGCCCTTCAGGTAATACTTCCAAAGTCCATACTTTGTTTTCATACATGGATCCCATCTCGGATTTCATGGCCTCTAACCACTTCTCGGAATCCGGGCCCATCATCGCTTCTCCATAGCTCGTAGGTTCATCGTTGTTTAACAACATGACCTCTAAGACAGGGTTGCCGTACCACTCAGGAGCAGTACGCGTCCTTGTCGACCTACGAGGTTCGATAGCAACTTGATCCAAAGCTTCATGATCATCATCATTAACTTCCTCTTCAGCTAATGTAGGCTCCACAGAAACAACTTTCTGCGCTGCGCTACTCTCAGGTTGAAGTAAAGGTTCAACAACCTCATCAAGTTCTATCTTCCTCCCACTCAATTCTTTCGAGAGAAACTCTTTCTCAAGAAATGTTCCGTTTTTAGCGACAAACACTTTGCCCTCGGATCTGAGGTAGAAGGTATACCCAATTGTCTCTTTTGGGTATCCTATGAAGACGCATTTCTCCGCTTTGGGTTCCAGCTTTTCAGGCTGAAGCTTTTTGACATAAGCATCACATCCCCAAACTTTAAGAAACGACAGCTTTGGCTTCTTGCCAAACCAAAGTTCATATGGCGTCGTCTCAACGGATTTCGATGGTGCCCTATTTAAAGTGAATGCAGCTGTCTCTAATGCATAACCCCAAAACGATAGTGGCAAATCGGCAAGAGACATCATAGATCGCACCATATCTAATAAGGTTCGATTACGACGTTCGGACACACCATTACGCTGTGGTGTTCCAGGCGGTGTCAATTGTGAAACAATTCCACACTGTCTTAAGTGACTGCCAAACTCATAACTCAGATATTCTCCTCCTCGATCAGATCGTAGGAATTTAATCTTCTTGTTACGATGATTCTCAGCTTCACTCTGAAATTGTTTGAACTTTTCAAATGTTTCAGACTTGTGTTTCATTAAGTAAATATACCCATATCTACTTAAGTCATCAGTGAAGGTGAGAAAGTAACGATAACCACCGCGCGCCTCAATACTCATTGGACCGCACACATCAGTATGTATGATTTCCAATAAGTCACTTGCCCGTTCCATTATTCCAGGGAACGGCGTTTTAGTCATCTTGCCCATGAGGCATGGTTCACATGTGTCAAGTGATTCAAAATCAAGTGACTCCAAAAGTCCATCAGCATGGAGCTTCCTCATGCGTTTTACGCCAATATGACCTAAACGGCAGTGCCACAAGAAAGTGGTATTATCATTATCAATTCTACATCTTTTGGCATCAATGTTATGAACATGTGTATCATTACTATCGAGATTCAATAAGAATAAACCCCTCACATCGGGTGCATGACCATAAAAGATATTACTCATATAAATAGAACAACCATTATTCTCTGATTTAAATGAGTAACCGGCTCGCAATAAACAAGATCCAGATATAATGTTCATGCTTAACGCAGGCACCAAATAACACTTATTTAGGTTCATCACTAATCCCGACGGTAATCGAAGAGCGAGCGTGCCGACGGCGATCACATCAACCTTGGAACCATTTCCCACGCGCATCGTCACTTCGTCCTTTGCCAGCCTCCGTCTATTCCGCAGTTCCTGTTTTGAGTTGCAAATATGAGCAACCGCACCGGTATCAAATACCCAGGCACTACAACGAGAGTTGGTAAGGTACACATCAATAACATGTATATCATATATACCTTGTTTGTTGTTGGCCGCCTTCTTGTCAGCCAAATACTTGGGGCAATTCCGCTTCCAGTGTCCAGTTCCCTTGCAATGAAAACACACAGTTTCTGGTTTGGGTCCAGCCTTGGGTTTCTTCACGAGAGGAGCAACTGCTTTGCCACTCTTCTTGGAGTTACCCTTCTTACCCTTGCCATTTTTCTTGAAACTAGTGGTTTTATTGACCATCAACACTTGATGCTCCTTCTGAATTTCAGACTCAGCGGCTTTCAGCATCGCAAACAGCTCGGCGACTGACTTGTTCATCCCGTGCATGTTATAGTTCAACACGAAGCTCTTGTAGCTAGGTGGCAATGATTGAAGAACTCTGTCAGTGATAGCCTCTGGCGGAAGGGGCATCCCTAACTCAGCCAGACGGGTGGAGTACCCAGACATTCTGAGCACGTGATCACTGATAGACCCGTTCTCCTCCATCTTGCAAGCATAGAACTTATCGGAGATCTCATATCTCTCGATCCGGGCATTCTTCTGAAAGATAAACTTCAACTCCTGGAACATCTCATATGCTCCATGACGTTCAAAACGTCTTTGAAGTCCCGGTTCTAAGCCATACAACATTGCACATTGAACTATTGAGTAATCATCAGAACGAGCCTGCCAGGCGTTCACAACGTCTAGAGACTCAACTGGAGCGGGTGGATCACCAAGCGGTGCATCAAGGACATAAGCCTTCTGGGAAGCCGTAAGGATAATCCTTAGATTACGGGCCCAGTCCACAAAGTTACTTCCATCATCTTTCAACTTAGCTTTCTCTAGGAACGCATTAAAATTCAGGGGTGCTACTGCGCGAGCCATGATCTACAACATAAATATAGCAAAGACAACTTAGACTATTGTTCTTAGATAATGAGTTTAGTTAATCATATTTAAAAAACTCCCACTCAAATTGACATCCCTCCGATCATTCGAGTGTAACATGATCCAAATCCACCAACTCAAGTCCGATCATCACGTGAGTTGAGGTGGTTTCAATGGTGAACATCTTCATGTTGATCATATCTACTATATGACTCATGTTCGACCTTTCGGTCTCTTGTGTTCCGAGGCCATGTCTGTACATGCTAGGCTCGTCAAGTTTAACCCGAGTGTTCCGCACGTGTAACATGGCTTACACCCGTTGTATGCGAACGTAGAGTCTGTCACACCCGATCATCACGGCGTGTCTCGAAACGACGAACTTTCGCAACGGTGCACACTTGGGGAGAACACAATTTATCTTGAAATTTAAGTGAGGGATCACCTTATAATGCTACCGTCGTCCTAAGCAAAATAAGATGCATAAAAGGATTAACATCACATGCAAATCATAAGTGACATGATATGGCCATGAACTTGTGCTTTTGATCTCCATCTCCAAAGCACCGGCATGATCTCCATCGTCACCGGCATGACACCATGATCTCCATCATCTTGATCTCCATCAACGTGTCGCCATAAGGTTGTCGCGCTGACTGTTGCTTCCACGACTATAGCTAACGTTTAGCGATAAAGTAAAGCATTACATAGCGCTTAATGATTGACACGCAGGTCATACAATAATTAAAGACAACTCTATGGCTCCTGCCAGTTGCCGTACTCATCGACATGCAAGTCGTGATATTCTATACAAAACATGATCATCTCATACATCACATATATCTCATCATGTAATTGGCCATATCACATCACAACATACCCTGCAAAAACAAGTTAGACGTCCTCTAATTGTTGTTGCAAATTTTACGTGGCTGCTACGGGTTTGCAAGAACCGTTCTTACCTACGCAAAACCACAACGTGGTGTAGTGATTGCTTTTTGATCTTCTAAAAGAACCCTCTTCATTGAACCGATTCAACTAAAGTGAGAGAGACAGACACCCGCCAGTCACCTTTATGCAACAAGTGCACGCAGCGGTAAAACCAGTCTCGCGTAAGCGTACGCGTAATGTTGGTCCGGGCCGCTTCATCTCACAATACCGCTAAATCAAGTATCAACTAGTAACGGCAAGCAATATGTATACACCCACGCCCACAACTCGTTTGTGTTCTACTCGAGATCTCATCTACGCATAGACCTAGCTCTGATACCACTTTTGGGGAACGTTGCATGGGAAACAAAAATTTTCCTACGCACACACAAGATCTATCCATGGTGATGAGCATCTACGAGAGGGAGAGTGAATCTACATACCCTTGTAGATCGCTAAGCGGAAGCGTTAATAAACGCGGTTGATGTAGTCGAACGTCTTCGCGATCCAAATCGCCGAGCGTCCCGCGATCCAATCACGATCCTTCCGATCTAGTGCCGAACGGACGGCACCTCCGCGTTCAACACACGTACGGCTTGATGACGCCTTCACCTCCTCGATCCAGCGAGCGATGATGAAGTAGTGGTTGAGTTCCAGCAGCACGACGGCGTGGTGATGGTGGTGAGGAACAATCTCTGCAGGGCTTCGCCAAGCGCTACGGAGATTATGACGGAGGAACTAGAGGGCTAGGGTTGCCGGCACACGGCTTGGGAAATCCTGATGTATCCCGTGTGCTAGCCCTGCCCCTCTATTTATATGTTGAGCCTTGGGGTCTAAACTTGGAGTAAAAGCCTCCTCCGGGTCGGTTTTGCCCGCACAAGGTCGGTTTGGCCCGCAGGGAAAGAGTCCAACTCGGATCCCTGCCGAACCATGCACAGCCGCGCACAAGCGGTAGTACCGCTTCACACAAGCGGTAGTACCGCTTGGGCGGTAGTACCGCTTCACACAAGCGGTAGTACCGCTCGGGCGGTAGTACCGCTTCACCAAGCGGTAGTACCGCTTACGCGGCAGCAAAACTACTTTTGCACTTTCCAATACCTTGTGGGCTTTATCCCTTTGGCTCATATAAAGTGTTGCTGCACCCGAACACTTCGGTAAACATCCGGAACCTCTTCCGGTGAACTTCGGAACTCTTCCGGAGATCAAAACACTATTATCACATATATCAATCTTTACCTCCGGACTATTCCGGAGATCCTCGTCATGTCCGGGATCTTATCCGGGACTCCGAACAACTTTCGGTCACCAACATAATAACTCAATTATACTAATCGTCACCAAACGTTAAGTGTGTAGACCCTGCGGGTTCGAGAACTATGTAGACATGACCGAGACACCTCTACGATCAATAACCAATAGCGGGACCTGGATGCCCATATTGGCTCCTACATATTCTACGAAGATCTTTATCGGTCGAACCTCTATGTCAAGGATTCAGTTAATCCCGTATGCTGTTCCCTTTGTTCTTCGGTATGTTACTTGCCCGAGATTCGATCGTCGGTATCACTATACCTAGTTCAATCTCGTTACCGGCAAGTCTCTTTACTCGTTCCGTAATACAAGATCTCGTGGCTAACACTTTAGTCACATTGCTTGCAAGGCTCATTGTGATGTTGTATTACCGAGTGGGCCCTGAGATACCTCTCCGTCATACGGAGTAACAAATCCCAGTCTTGATCCATGCCAACCCAACAGACACCCTCGGAGATACCTGTAGAGCACCTTTATAGTCACCCAGTTACGTTGCGACGTTTGATACACACAAGGTATTCCTCCGGTGTCAGTGAGTTGCATGATCTCATGGTCAAAGGAACAGATACTTGACATGCAGAAAACAATAGCAATAAACTGACACGATCATATGCTACGTTTACAGTTTGGGTCTTGTCCATCACATCATTCTCCTAATGATGTGATCCCGTTATCAAATGACATCTCATGTCAATGGCTAGGAAACCTTAACCATCTTTGATCAACGAGCTAGTCAACTAGAGGCTTACTAGGGACACAGTGTTGTCTATGTACCCACACATGTATTTGAGTTTCCAATCAATACAATTATAGCATGGATAATAAACGATTATCATGAACAAGGAAATATAATAATAACCAATTTATTATTGCCTCTAGGGCATATTTCCAACATAAAGCCCACGAGGCTTTAGGAAGGTGCAAAAGGAAGTTTTGCGGAGGCCAGGGGCCAGACGCCAGGGACTCTTGCCTTGCGGGCCAAACCGACTTTGAGGAGGCTCTTTCTCCAAGTTTCGACCCCAGGGCTCAACATATAAATTGAGGGGCAGGGCTAGCACCCGGAACACATCAAGATTTCCCCAAGCCATGTGCCGGCAACCCTAACCCTCTAGTTCCTCCATCATAATCTCCGTAGCGCTTGGCGAAGCCCTGCAGAGATTGTTCCTCACCACCATCACCACGCCGTCGTGCTGCCGGAACTCATCTACTACTTCACCATCGCTCGCTGGATCGAGGAGGTGAAGGCGTCATCAAGCTGTACGTGTGTTGAACGCGGAGGTGCCGTCCGTTCGGCACTAGTTCGTGATCGGTTCGAGGGACGACTTGCGATTTGGATCGCGGAGACGTTCGACTACATCAACCGCGTTTCTTAACGCTTCCGCTTAGCGATCTACAAGGGTATGTAGATTCACTCTCCCTCTCGTAGATGCTCATCACCATGGATTGATCTTGTGTGTGCGTAGGAAAAAAATTTGTTTCCCATGCAACGTTCCCCAACAGTGGCATCCGAGCTAGGTCTATGCATAGATGAGATCTCGAGTAGAACACAAACGAGTTGTGGGCGTGGGTGTATACATATTGCTTGTCGTTACTAGTTGATACTTGATTCGGTGGTATTGTGAGATGAAGTGGCCCAGACCGATATTACGCGTACGCTTACGCGAGACAGGTTCCTTCAACTGACATGTAACTTCGTTGCATAAAGATGGCTAGCGGGTGTCTGTCTCTCTCACTTTAGTTGAATCAATTTCAATGAAGAGGGTTCTTTTAGAAGATCAAAAAGCAATCACTCCACCACGTTGTGGTTTTGCATAGGTAAGAACGGTTCTTGCAAACCCGTAGCAGCCACGTAAAATTTGCAACAACAATTAGAGGACGTCTAACTTGTTTTTGCAGGGTATGTTGTGATGTGATATGGCCAATTACATGATGAGATATATGTGATGTATGAGATGATCATGTGTTGTATAGAATATCATGACTTGCATGTCGATGAGTACGGCAACTGGCAGGAGCCATAGAGTTGTCTTTAATTATTTTCGCCGTTTTGCTTTACTTTATCGCTATGAGTTAGCAATAGTCGTGGAAGCAACAGTCGGCGCGACAACCTCATGGCGACACGTTGATGGAGATCAAGATGATGGAGATCATGGTTTCATGCCGGTGACGATGGAGATCATGCCGGTGCTTTGGAGATGGAGATCAAAAGCACGAGTTCATGGCCATATCATGTCACTTATGATTTGCATGTGATGTTAATCCTTTTATGCATCTTATTTTGCTTAGGACGACGGTAGCATTATAAGGTGATACCTCACTTAAATTTCAAGATAAATTGTGTTCTCCCCGAGTGTGCACCGTTGCGAAAGTTCGTCGTTTCGAGACACGCCGTGATGATCGGGTGTGATAGACTCTACGTTCACATAAAACGGGTGTAAGCCATGTTGCACGTGCGGAACACTCGGGTTAAACTTGACGAGCCTAGCATGTACAGACATGGCCTCGGAACACAAGAGACCGAAAGGTCGAACATGAGTCATATAGTAGATATGATCAACATGAAGATGTTCACCATTGAAACCACCTCAACTCACGTGATGATCGGACTTGAGTTGGTGGATTTGGATCATGTTACGCTCAAATGACCGAAGGGATGTCAATTTGAGTGGGAGTTTTTTAAGTAATATGATTAACTAAACTCATTATCTAGAACAATAGTCTAAGTTGTCTTTGCTATATTTATGTTGTAGATCATGGCTCGCGCAGTAGCACCCCTGAATTTTAATGCGTTCCTAGAGAAAGCTAAGTTGAAAGATGATGGAAGTAACTTTGTGGACTGGGCCAGTAATCTAAGGATTATCCTTACGGCTTCCCAGAAGGCTTATGTCCTTGATGCACCGCTTGGTGATCCACCCGCTCCAGTTGAGTCTCTAGACGTTGTGAACGCCTGGCAGGCTCGTTCTGAAGATTACTCAATAGTTCAATGTGCAATATTGTATGGCTTAGAACCGGGACTTCAAAGACGTTTTGAACGTCATGGAGCATATGAGATGTTCCAGGAGTTGAAGTTTATCTTTCAGAAGAATGCCCGGATCGAGAGATATGAGATCTCCGATAAGTTCTATGCTTGCAAGATGGAGGAGAACGAGTCTATCAGTGATCACGTACTCAGAATGTCTGGGTACTCCACCCATCTGGCTGAATTGGGGATGCCCCTTCCGCCAGAGGCTATCACTGACAGAGTTCTTCAATCATTGCCACCTAGCTACAAGAACTTCGTGTTGAACTATAACATGCACGGGATGAACAAGTCAGTCGCCGAGCTGTTTGCGATGCTGAAAGTCGCTGAGTCTGAAATTCAGAAGGAGCATCAAGTGTTGATGGTCAATAAAACCACTAGTTTCAAGAAAAATGGCAAGGGTAAGAAGGGTAACTCCAAGAAGAGTGGCAAAGCAGTTGCTCCTCCCGTGAAGAAACCCAAGGCTGGACCCAAACCAGAAACTGAGTGTTTTCATTGCAAGGGAACTGGACACTGGAAGCGGAACTGCCCCAAGTATTTGGCTGACAAGAAGGCGGCCAACAACAAACAAAGTATATATGATATACATGTTATTGATGTGTACCTTACCAACTCTCATTGTAGTGCCTGGGTATTTGATACCGGTGCGGTTGCTCATATTTGCAACTCAAAACAGGAACTGCGGAATAGACGGAGGCTGGCAAAGGACGAAGTGACGATGCGCGTGGGAAATGGTTCCAAGGTAGATGTGATCGCCGTCGGCACGCTCGCTCTTCGATTACCATCGGGATTAGTGATGAACCTGAATAATTGTTATTTAGTGCCTGCGTTAAGCATGAACATTATATCTGGATCTTGTTTATTGCGAGACGGTTACTCATTTAAATCAGAGAATAATGGTTGTTCTATTTATATGAGTAATATCTTTTATGGTCATGCACCCAATGTAAGGGTTTTATTCTTATTGAATCTCGATAGTAATGATACACATGTTCATAACATTGATGCCAAAAGATGTAGGATTGATAATGATAATACCACTTTCTTGTGGCACTGCCGTTTAGGTCATATTGGCATAAAACGCATGAGGAAGCTCCATGCTGATGGACTTTTGGAGTCACTTGATTTTGAATCACTTGACACATGTGAGCCATGCCTCATGGGCAAGATGACTAAAACGCCGTTCTCTGGAACAATGGAACGGGCAAGTGACTTATTGGAAATCATACATACTGATGTGTGCGGTCCGATGAGCATTGAGGCGCGCGGTGGTTATCGTTACTTTCTCACCTTCACTGATGACTTAAGTAGATATGGGTGTATTTACTTAATGAAACACAAGTCTGAAACATTTGAAAAGTTCAAACAATTTCAGAGTGAAGTTGAGAATCATCGTAGCAAGAAGATTAAATTCCTACGATCTGATCGAGGAGGAGAATATCTGAGTTATGAGTTTGGCAGTCACTTAAGACAATGTGGAATTGTTTCACAACTAACACCGCCTGGAACACCACAGCGTAATGGTGTGTCCGAACGTCGTAATCGAACCTTATTGGATATGGTGCGATCTATGATGTCTCTTGCCGATTTGCCACTATCGTTTTGGGGTTATGCATTAGAGACAACTGCATTCACTTTAAATAGGGCACCATCGAAATCCGTTGAGACGACGCCATATGAACTTTGGTTTGGCAAGAAGCCAAAGCTGTCGTTTCTTAAAGTTTGGGGATGTGATGCTTATGACAAAAAGCTTCAGCCTAAAAAGCTGGAACCCAAAGCGGAGAAATGCATCTTCATAGGATACCCAAAAGAGACAGTTGGGTATACCTTCTACCTCAGATCCGAAGGCAAAGTGTTTGTCGCTAAAAATGGAACGTTTCTTGAGAAAGAGTTTCTCTCGAAAGAATTGAGTGGGAGGAAGATAGAACTTGATAAGGTTGTTGAACCTTTACTTCAACCTGAGAGTAGCGCAGCACAGAAAGATGTTTCTGTAGAGCCTACATCAGCTGAAGAGGACGTTAATGATGATGATCATGAAGCTTTGGATCAAGTTGCTATCGAATCTCGTAGGTCGACAAGGACGCGTACTGCTCCTGAGTGGTACGGCAACCCTGTCTTAGAAGTCATGTTGTTGGACAACGATGAACCTACGAGCTATGGAGAAGCGATGATGGGCCCGGATTCCGAGAAGTGGTTAGAGGCCATGAAATCCGAGATGGGATCCATGTATGAAAACAAAGTGTGGACTTTGGAAGTATTACCTGAAGGGCGTAAGGCCATTCAGAACAAATGGATCTTTAAGAGGAAGACGGACGCGGATGGTATTGTCACCATCTATAAAGCTCGACTTGTGGCAAAGGGTTTTTCACAAGTTCAAGGAGTTGACTACGATGAGACCTTCTCACCCGTAGCGATGCTTAAGTCCGTCAGAATCATGTTAGCAATAGCTGCCTTTTTCGATTATGAAATTTGGCAGATGGATGTCAAAACAGCGTTCCTTAACGGTTTCCTTAAGGAAGAGTTGTATATGATGCAACCAGAAGGTTTTGTCGATCCAGAGAATGCTGACAAAGTTTGCAAACTCCAGCGATCCATTTATGGACTGGTGCAAGCATCTCGGAGTTGGAATCTTCGCTTTGATGAGGTGATCAAAGCGTTCGAGTTTATACAAGTTTACGGAGAAGCTTGTATTTACAAGAAAGTGAGTGGGAGCTCTATAGCGTTTCTAATATTATATGTGGATGACATATTACTGATTGGAAACAATATAGAAATGTTGGAAAGCGTGAAGGAATATTTGAACAAGAGTTTTTCAATGAAGGACCTAGGAGAAGCTGCTTTCATATTAGGCATCAAGATCTATAGAGATAGATCACGACGCTTGATAGGACTTTCACCAAGCACATACCTTGACAAAGTTTTGAAGAACTTCAAAATGGATCAGTCCAAGAAGGGGTTCTTGCCTGTATTGCAAGGTGTGAAGTTGAGTAAGACTCAATGCCCAGTGACTGCAGAAGATAGAGAAAAGATGAGTGTCATCCCCTATGCTTCAGCCAAAGGCTCTATCATGTATGCAATGCTGTGCACAAGACCCGATGTCAGCCTTGCCATAAGTATGGTCGGAAGGTTTCAAAGTGATCCAGGAATGGAACACTGGACGGCGGTCAAGAATATCCTGAAGTACCTGAAAAGGACTAAGGACATGTTTCTCGTTTATGGAGGTGATCAAGAGCTCGTCGTAAAGGGTTACGTCGATGCAAGCTTTGACACTGATCCGGATGACTCTAAGTCACAAACCGGATACGTATTTATTCTTAATGGGGTGCGGTTAGCTGGTGCAGTTCCAAGCAGAGCGTGGTAGCTGATTCTACATGCGAAGCGGAGTACATCGCTGCCTCGGAGGCGGCGAAGGAAGGTGTCTGGATGAAGGAGTTCATGACAGATCTTGGAGTAGTGCCTAGTGCGCTTAACCCAATGACTCTGTTTTGTGATAACACTGGTGCCATTGCTCAAGCCAAGGAACCAAGATTTCACAAGAGGACCAGACACATAAAGCGACGCTTCAATTCCATCCGCGATTACATCAAGGAGGACGACATAAATATTTGCAAAGTACACACGGATCTGAATGTTGCAGATCCGATGACTAAACCTCTTCCAAGGGCTAAACATGAACAACACCAGAACTGTATGGGTGTTCGATTCGTTACAATGTAAATCACATAGTGATGTGAACTAGATTATTGACTCTAGTGCAAGTGGGAGACTGTTGGAAATATGCCCTAGAGGCAATAATAAATTGGTTATTATTATATTTCCTTGTTCATGATAATCGTTTATTATCCATGCTATAATTGTATTGATTGGAAACTCAAATACGTGTGTGGGTACATAGACAACACTGTGTCCCTAGTAAGCCTCTAGTTGACTAGCTCGTTGATATAAAGATGGTGAAGGTTTCCTAGCCATGGACATGAGATGTCATTTGATAACGGGATCACATCATTAGGAGAATGATGTGATGGACAAGACCCAAACTGTAAACGTAGCATATGATCGTGTCAGTTTATTGCTATTGTTTTCTGCATGTCAAGTATCTGTTCCTTTGACCATGAGATCATGCAACTCACTGACACCGGAGGAATAGCTTGTGTGTATCAAACGTCGCAACGTAACTGGGTGACTATAAAGATGCTCTACAGGTATCTCCGAGGGTGTCTGTTGAATTGGCATGGATCAAGACTGGGATTTGTTACTCCGTGTGACGGAGAGGTATCTCAGGGCCCACTCGGTAATACAACATCACTATAAGCCTTGCAAGCAATGTGACTAAAGTGTTAGCCACGGGATCTTGTATTACGGAACGAGTAAAGAGACTTGCCGGTAACGAGATTGAACTAGGTATAGAGATACCGACGATCGAATCTCGGGCAAGTAACATACCGATAAACAAAGGGAACATCATACGGGATTAACTGAATCCTTGACATAGAGGTTCAACCGATAAAGATCTTCGTAGAATATGTAGGAGCCAATATGGGCATCCAGGTCCCGCTATTGGTTATTGACCGTAGAGGTGTCTCGGTCATGTCTACATAGTTCTCGAACCTGCAGGGTCTACACACTTAACGTTTGGTGACGATATAAGTATAGTTGAGTTGTTATGTTGGTGACCGAAAGTTGTTCGGAGTCCCGGATGAGATCCCGGACATGACGAGGAGCTCTGGAATAGTCCGGAGGTAAAGATTGATATATGGGATAATAGTGTTTGGTCTCCGAAAGGGTTCCGGAATTCACCGGAAGGAGTTTCGGATGTTTCCCGAAATGTTCGGGTACGAGAACACTTTATTTGGGCCAAGTGGTAAAGCCCACGAGGCTTTAGGAAGGTGCAAAAGGAAGTTTTGCGGAGGCCAGGGGCCAGATGCCAGGGACCCTGGCGTCTGGGGCCAGACGCCGAGGACCCTGGCGTCTGGTCCTGGAGTCCGAGCAGGACTCTTGCCTTGCGGGCCAAACCGACTTTGAGGAGGCTCTTTCTCCAAGTTTCGACCCCAGGGCTCAACATATAAATAGAGGGGCAGGGCTAGCACCCGGAACACATCAAGATTTCCCCAAGCCGTGTGCCGGCAACCCTAACCCTCTAGTTCCTCTGTCATAATCTCCGTAGCGCTTGGCGAAGCCCTGCAGAGATTGTTCCTCACCACCATCACCACGCCGTCGTGCTGCCGGAACTCATCTACTACTTCACCATCGCTCGCTGGATCGAGGAGGTGAAGGCGTCATGAAGCTGTACGTGTGTTGAACGCGGAGGTGCCGTCCGTTCGGCACTAGTTCGTGATCGGTTCGAGGGACGACTTGCGATTTGGATCGCGGAGACGTTCGACTACATCAACCGCGTTTCTTAACGCTTCCGCTTAGCGATCTACAAGGGTATGTAGATTCACTCTCCCTCTCGTAGATGCTCATCACCATGGATAGATCTTGTGTGTGCGTAGGAAAAATTTTTGTTTCCCATGCAACGTTCCCCAACAAAATGGTTCAATAACAAGTGAGTAATTCATAGGCATTTAATGACGTCTACTAATATTACCAATTCTTTGACATTCATCACAAGACAAGATAAACTTACGAGCATCCTTGAAGAGAGTAGGCCAATAAAAACCAGATTGTAATACCTTGTGTGCAGTTCTATCTCCAGCGTGGTGTCCTCCGTAGGCCTCGGAGTGACACTTGTGTAGGATCTGTTCCTGTTCATGCTCAGGTACACAACGTCTAATAACACCATCTACTCCTTTTTTATAAAGGTGTGGATCATCCCAAAAGTAATGTCTTAAATCATAGAAGAACTTTTTCTTTTGTTGGTATGTGAAACTAGGCGGTATAAATTTAGCAACAATGTAATTAGCATAATCAGCATACCATGGAGCATTACGTGAACCATTTATGACAGCTAATTGTTCATCAGGAAAGCTATCATCAATAGGTAGTGGGTCATCAAGAACATTTTCCAACCTAGACAAGTTGTCTGCTACGGGGTTCTCAACTCCCTTTCTATCAATAATATGCAGATCAAATTCTTGTAGCAAAAGAACCCATCTAATAAGTCTAGGTTTAGCATCTTTCTTTTCCATAAGATATTTAATAGCAGCATGATCAGTGTGAACAGTTACTTTGGAATCAACAATATAAGGTCTGAACTTATCACATGCAAACACAACAGCTAAAAATTCCTTTTCAGTGGTAGCATAGTTTCTTTGAGCATTGTCTAGAGTTTTACTAGCATAATGGATACCATTCAATTTGTTATCAACTCTTTGTCCTAGAACAGCACCAACAGCATAATCACTAGCGTCACACATGATTTCAAAGGGTAGGTTCCAATCAGGTGGTTGAACAATAGGTGCAGAAATCAAGGCTTTCTTAAGGATTTCAAATGCTTCTACAAAATCATCATAAAAAACGAATGGAACATCTTTTTGCAAGAGATTAGTGAGAGGCCTAGAAATCTTAGAGAAGTCTTTAATAAATCTCCTATAGAAACTAGCATGACCAAGGAAACTTCTTATACCTCTGATATCCGTAGGACACGGCATTTTTTCAATAGCATCAACTTTAGCTTTATCAACTTCAATACCTCTTTCGGAGATTTTGTGTCCCAAGACAACGCCCTCATTAACCATAAAGTGGTACTTCTCCCAATTCAAGACAAGATTAGTTTCTTCACATCTCTGCAAAACTCGATCAAGGTTGCTCAAGCAATCATCAAAAGAAGTTCCGTAAACGGAGAAATCATCCATGAAGACCTCAACAATCTTTTCACAAAAGTCAGAGAATATAGCAGTCATACATCTTTGAAAGGTGGCAGGTGCATTGCATAAACCAAAAGGCATACGTCTATAAGCAAAGGTACCGAAAGGACAAGTAAAAGTGGTCTTCTCTTGGTCCTCTTTTGACACAGGTATTTGAGAGAAACCAGAATAACCATCTAGAAAGCAAAAGTGTGTGTGTTTGGATAGTCTTTCTAGCATTTGATCAATAAAAGGTAGAGGGTAATGATCTTTCCTAGTAGCTTTATTTAATTTCCTAAAATCAATTACCATTCTATATCCTGTAACAATTCTTTGCGGGATCAATTCATTTTTATCATTAGGAACAACGGTAATACCTCCCTTCTTAGGGACGCAATGAATGGGACTAACCCATCTACTATCAGCAATAGGATAAATTATACCTGCCTCCAGAAGCTTTAATATTTCATTTCTTACCACTTCTTTCATTTTAGGATTTAACCGTCGTTGGTGATCAACAACTGGTTTAGCATCAGGCTCCATATTAATTTTATGCTGACATAGAGTGGGACTAATGCCCTTAAGATCATCAAGAGTATATCCAATAGCAGCACGGTGCTTCTTCAGAGTTTTCAATAATCTCTTTTCTTCATGCTCTGAAAGGTTAGCACTAATAATAACAGGATATATCTTCTTGTCATCAAGATAAGCATATTTCAGAGTATCCTGTAATTTTTTAAGCTCAAACACGGGATCACCCTTGGGTGGAGGAGGATCCCCAAGTATTTCAACAGGCAAGTTGTGTTTCAAAATAGGATGCTGATCAAAGAAAATCTTATCTATTTCATTCCTTTTATTCATATGCATATCGTTTTCATGGTCTAGCAAATATTGTTCTAAGGGATCAGTGGGAGGTACAGCAATAGAAGCAAGACCAATAATTTCATCCTTACTAGGCAATTCTTTATCATGGGGTTGTCTACGAAATTTTGAGAAATTAAACTCATGGGACACATCCCCAAAACTTACAGTAACAGTTTCTTTCTCACAATCTATCTTAGCATTAATAGTATTCAAGAAAGGCCTACCAAATATAATGGGACAAAAATCATCTTGTGGGGAACCAAGAACAAGAAAATCAGTAGGATATTTTATTTTCCCACACAAGACTTCAACATCTCTAACAATCCCAACTGGTGCTATAGTATCTCTATTAGCAAGCTTAATGGTAACATCAATATCTTCTATTTCAGCAGGTGCAATATCATTCATAATTTCTTGGTATAAGGTAAAGGGAATTGCACTCACACTAGCACCCACATCACATAAGCCATGGTAACAATGATCTCCTATTTTAACAGAAACAACAGGCATGCCAACAATAGGTCTATATTTATCTTTAGTATCAGGTCTAGCAATTCTAGGAGCTTCATCACAGAAATGAATAACATGCCCATCAATATTATCAACCAAGAGATCTTTAACCATAGCAATACTAGGTTCAACTTTAATTTGTTCAGGGGGTGTAGGTGTTCTAACATAGCTCATACGAACCACAGTTGAAGCTTTAGCATGTTCCTTTATTCTAACAGGGAAAGGTGGTTTCTCAATATAAGCAGCAGGAATAACAGGATCAACATTAAAAATAATAGTTTCTTCTTCAACTTTAAAAGGTTCAACTACTTTCACTTCAATGGGAGGATGATATTTAAACCACTTCTCCTTAGGGAGATCAACATGAGCAGCAAATGATTCACAGAAAGAAGCTACTATCACAGACTCAAGTCCATATTTAGTGCTAAATTCACGAAAAGCATCGGTGTCTATAAAGGATTTAACACAATCAAACTTAAGGTTTATACCTAACTCCTTACCTTTGTCGAGTTCCCAATCTTCAGAGTTGCGTTTAATTCTTTCCGATAAATCCCATTTGAATTCAATATCTTTCTTCAAAAAGGAACCAGTACAAGAAGTATCGAGCATGGATTGATCATTGCGAGAAAGCCGAGCATAAAAATTCTGAATAATAACTTCTCTTGAGAGCTCATGATTGGGGCATGAATATAACATTGAGTTAAGCCTCCCCCAAGCTTGAGCGATACTTTCTCCTTCACGAGGCAAAAATTATAAATATAATTCCGATCACGATGAACCAGATGCATAGGATAAAACTTCTGATGAAATTCCAATTTCAATCGGTTGTAGTTCCATGATCCAATATCATCACATAGCCTATACCATGTCAATGCCTTCTCCTTCAAAGATAAAGGAAAGACCTTCTTCTTGACATCATCCTCGGGCAAACCTGCAAGCTTAAATAATCCACAAACTTCATCCACATAGATCAGGTGCAAATCAGGATGTAGTGTTCCATCTCCTGCATAAGGATTAGCTAGCAGTTTCTCTATCATACCCAAAGGAATTTCATAATAAATATTTTCAGTAGGTTCGGTAGGTTGAGGAGCAACTCTTTGTGCTTCTGGTCGAGGTGAACATACCCCGAACAAGCCCCTCAAAGGATTATTTTCCATAGTTATAAGTGACAGTAAATTTCAGCACACTATATAAATTTTTCCTTACCAAATTCCACTCGCCAAAGGCGCTTCACTCCCCGGCAACGGCGCCAGAAAAGAGTCTTGATGACCCACAAGTATAGGGATCTATCGTAGTCCTTTCGATAAGTAAGAGTATCGACCCCAACGAGGAGCAGAAGGAAATGACAAGCAGTTTTCAGTAAGGTATTCTCTGCAAGCACTAAAATTATCGGTAACAGATAGTTTTATGATAAGATAATTCGTAACGGGTAGCAAGTAACAAATGTAGCAAAGGTGCAGCAAGGTGGCCCAATCCTTTTTGTAGCAAAGGACAAGCCTGGACAAACTCTTATATAAAGCAAAGCGCTCCCGAGGACACATGGGAATTTCTGTCAAGCTAGTTTTCATCATGCTCATATGATTCGCGTTCGTTACTTTGATAATTTGATATGTGGGTGGACCGGTGCTTGGGTGCTGCCCTTACTTGGATAAGCCTCCCACTTATGATTAACCTCTCTCGCAAGCATCCGCAACTATGAAAGAAGAATTAAGATAAATCTAACCATAGCATGAAACATATGGATCCAAATCAGCCCCTTACGAAGCAACGTATAAACTAGGGTTTAAGCTTCTGTCACTCTAGCAACCCATCATCTACTTATTACTTCCCAGTGCCTTCCCCTAGGCCCAAATAATGGTGAAGTGTCATGTAGTCGACGTTCACATAACACCACTAGAGGAAAGACAACATACATCTCATCAAAATATCGAATGAATACCAAATTCACATGATTACTTATACCAAGACTTATCCCATGTCCTCAGGAACAAACGTAACTAGTCACAAAGCATATTCATGTTCATAATTAGTGGGGTATTAATTATCATTAAGGATCTGAACATATGATCTTCCACCAAGTAAACCAACTAGCATCAACTACTAGGAGTAATCAACACTACTAGCAACCCACAGGTACCAATCTGAGGTTTTGAGACAAAGATCGGATACAAGAGATGAACTAGGGTTTGGAGAGGAGGCGGTGCTGGTGAAGATGTTGATGGAGATTGACCCCCTCTCGATGAGAGGATCGTTGGTGATGATGATGGCTTCGATTTCCCCCTCCGAGAGGGAAGTTTCCCCGGCAGAACAGCTCCGCCGGAGCCCTAGATTGGTTCTGCCCAAGTTCCGCCTCGAGATGGCGGCGCTTCGTCCCGAAATCTCTCTTATGATTTTTTCCAGGTGAAAACCCTCCATATAGCAGAAGATGGGCACCGGAGGGCTGCCAGGGGCCCACAAGCCATAGGGGCGCGCCCTGGGGGGTAGGGCGCGCCCCCCAGGCTTGTGGCCTCCTGGTGGGTCCCCTCTAGTATTTCTTTCGCCCAATATTTTTTTATATATTTCAAAATAATTCTCCGTAACTTTTCAGGACTTTTGGAGTTGTGCAGAATAGGTCTCTCATATTTGCTCCTTTTCCAGTCCAGAATTCCAGCTGCCGGCATTCTCCCTCTTCATGTAAACCTTATAAATAAGAGAGAAAAGGCATAAGTATTGTACCATAATGTGTAATAACAGCCCATAATGTAATAAATATCAATATAAAAGCATGATGCAAAATGGAGCTATCAGCACGCCCGAAAACTACCTATCTGAAGAACTTCTCTTCCATATCGTGCCCTTCCCCAGTGGCTACCACGCCCTGTTGGGGCGTGACGCCTTAACAAAATTCTAGGCTATACCCCATTACGGGTATATGAAGCTCAAGATGCCAGGCCCAAACGGGGTAATCACAATCGCTAGTGATCTGAATATAGCCCTTCGAGCCAAAAACAAAACAGCAGTGCTCGCCCTCGAGGCACTAGCTGAGACCTTTGCTACAGAGGAATTGACCGCACTCCGGTCAACAGTGGACAAGGACGATGTGATCCTTAGCAAAAGGCCCAAACCCACGTCCTTTAAACCTGCAAAAGAAATTGTTAAATTTCAGGTACACCCAACGGACCCTAATAAGACAGCATCCATCGGAGCTCAGCTGGACCCCATGGTGGACGAGGCGCTGCGAGCATTCTTACGACAAAACTGGGACATCTTCGCCTGGCATCCTTCAGATATGCCAGGAATCCCACGGCGGCTGGCAGAACATAGTCTGAATATAATCCCAGGCTTCAAGCCCGTCAAACAGACTCTACGCCGCTTTTCCGAGCCTAAACGACAAGCTATGTGTGAAGAACTAGCCAAATTGCTAGAGGTCGGATTCATACGGGAGATCAAACACCCCGAATGGTTGGCAAACCTGGTGATGGTACCGAAGAAAGACAAATCCTGGCGGCTGTGCGTCGACTTCAAAGACCTTAACAAGGCCTGCCCTAAGGACCCTTTCCCCCTACCACGCATAGACCAGATTATTGACGCCACAGCCGGACACGATTCACTGTGCTTCCTTGACGCTTACTCCGGATACCATCAGTTCAAAATGAAGGAATCCGATCAAGCTGCAACCGCATTCATCACCCCCTACGGGCCATTCTACTTCAACACAATGCCTTTCGGGCTAAAAAACGCTGGGGCTACATACTAGCGCATGATCCAGACCTGTCTCGAAAAACAGGTTGGTAAAACAGTCGAGGCATACGTCGACGACGTGGTCATTAAAACCAAACACGTCAGCCAGTTGATCGACGACCTAAGGCAAACCTTTGCCAGCTTACGCGAGTACGATATATGACTCAATCCGGAGAAATGTGTCTTCGGAGTCCCCGCTGGTAAACTGCTCGGATTCAGTGTTTCCCATAGAGGAATAGAAGCGAATCCGGCTAAGATCCGTGCCCTATCGGAACTTGCAATTCCCACAGAGCTCAAGCATGTCCAAAAGTTGGCGGGTTGCGTGGCGGCGTTAAGCCACTTTATTTCCCGTCTTGGTGAAAAGGATTTATCGCTCTACAGGTTGCTGAAACGGACCAACAATTTCGAATGGACCGATGAAGCAGCTGCTGCGTTAGAGGAAATTAAAACACTGCTGGCAAGCAACCCCATACTCACAGCACCAGGCGCCGGTGAACCAATGTTATTGTACATATCGGCCACAAACCAAGTGGTTAGCGCAGTGCTCATCGTCGAACGAGAGGAGGAGGGTCACAAATTCCGGATACAGAAGCCGGTCTACTATGTGTCAGAAGTACTAACGCAATGCAAGTCCAGATACCCGCATTACCAAAAGATAGCCTATACAGTATTTATGGCATCACGGAAACTAAGACACTACTTTCAAGAGTGTTCGGTCATGGTGGCATCCGAATTACCCCTGAATGATATAATCAATAACAGGGACGCCACCAGCCGCATTGCCAAATGCGCCATTGAACTCCTTCCTTTCGAAATCGCCTATAAGCCACGACGAGCTATTAAATCTCAGGTGTTGGCAGATTTCCTCGCTGAATGGACGGAGGTCGAGCTCCCCAGGGAATAAAGTACATACTCCCATTGGACGATGTACTTCGACGGATCCAAGACACTGGCCGGACTGGGGGCTGGACTTATTCTCACATCTCCCACAGGCGACAACGTCCGATACGTGTTACAAATCATGTATGCCAATTCCAACAATGCAGCCAAGTACGAAGCACTTTTGCACGGTCTTCGAATGGCAGCTTCAATGGGTATACAATGGCTGGAGGTACGGGGAGACTCCAACTTGGCCATCTCTCAAGTCAACGGCGAATTCGATACCAAAAACCCAAAGATGGCGCCATATAGAAACGCTGTCCTTAAAATATCCGCACGGTTCGAGGGGCTGGAATTCCATCATGTCGCTAGAGACAACAACCAAGCCGCTGACATACTGGCCCGCATGGGGGCCAAACGCGACCCTGTCCCAAAAAACACTTTCCTTCAACGGCTCTTCAAGCCATCGGTGGTTTGGTAGGACGACAATAAGGGCGCTGGATCCATCAGCGTGGAAGAGGTTGTTCCTCCTATAAATAAACCAGACGACCAAATCATCGGCGGCTCCGTAATGGACGAAACGCCTTCGGCTCATGAGGTCATGGCAGTAATTGCACCATGGACCGAGCCCTTCCTCGCTTACCTTCTTCGCCAAGAACTCCCCGATGATCAGACAGAGGCGAGACGCATAATTCGGCGATCCAAGGCCTATAAAGTCCACGAGGGTGAGTTATACAAGAAAAGCACCACCGGAGTACTCCAGCGGTGTATATCCGAGGAAGAAGGAAGGCAGCTCTTGGCCGAAGTCCACGCAGGAACGGGCGGCCATCACGCCGCGGCAAGGGCCTTAGTAGGCAAGGCCTTTCGGGCTGGGTTTTTCTGGCCCACCGCTTGAGTAGACGCCCAGTCACTTGTCTAGCATTGCGTGGGCTGTCAACTTTTTGCAAATCAAAACCACATGCCCCCAACAGCTCTCCGGACTATTCCGATTACCTGGCCTTTGATAATCCCCAAGTGCAAGGAATCATCATAGCAATTTCCAAAGGTGGAAGTGATAAGTATGGAGTGTCGAACACACAAGGAGCTAAAGGTAAGATCAATATTCTCTCAAGTAATATCTGCCACTGATACGACTCTACGTACGCCGAACGTTTGCTTCCAACTAGAAACGAGAAATAAAACTACGTTGTGGGTATAAAGAGAATAGCTTTGCATGATATCGGAGAACTAGAATATAAAGATAGGTGCTGTTATCATAAAGTTAGAATATATTACAATGTATTACAAACAGCAAGGCTGGAATAATGATGGGTGGGTGTGCAGAATTGTCCTAGGCAATTGTTAACAAGATCGGTAATCATTATTGCAATTTTATATGAGGGAGAGGCATAAGCTAACATACTTTCTCTACTTGGATCATATGCACTTATGATTGGAACTCTAGCAAGCGTCCGCAACTACTAAAGATCATTAAGGTAAAACCCAACCATAGCATTAAAGCATCAAGTCCCCTTTATCCCATACGCAACAACCCACCTACTCAGGTTTATGCTTCTGTCATTCAAGCAACCCACTATAAGCGAATCATGAACGTATTGCAACACCCTACAACGGGAATCCTTCACATGTGCGCAGCACGGAAGGCACAATAGGACAGCACCAAAATAAACATACAACTCAAACCAATCTATATCATCAATCAACCCAAAGGACAAAAGTAATCTACTCAAAACATCATAGGATGGCAACACATCATTGAATCATAATATGTGGCATAAAGCACCATGTTCAAGTAGGGGATTACAGCGGGGTGCGTGAGAGTGGACCGCTAAAAGGAGATGAGGACGGTGATGAAGAAGGTGATGTTGATGAAGACTATCACCGCGGCGATGGTTCCCCCGATGGCACTCCGGCGCCACTGAGAGAGAGGGGGAGAGGGTCTCCCCCTTGTGCTTCCTCCTCCATGGCCTCCCCCCTTGTTGGGGGAAGGTTCTCCCTCTGGTCCTTGGCCTCCATGGCGATGATGGCCCCTCCGTCTTCCTCCTCCATGGTCTCCGGTGAAGGTGACCCACTCCGGAGGGTGCCGGAGAGGGCCAAGATTGATCTTTCATGGCTCTGGAGACTTGCGGCGGCGGAACTTCCAATCTAGGTTTGTTTCTGGGGGTTTTGGTATTTATAGGAATTTTGGCGTCGGTCTCACGTCAAGGGGGGCCACGAGGAGTCGACAAGCCACGAGCGCCCTCCGGGGGGAGTAGGGCGCGCCCTGATGGCTTGTGGCGGCCTCGTAGCTCTTCTGGCCCAACTCCAATGCTTCGGGGGTCTCTTTTGGTCCATAAAAAATCACCGTAAATTTTCAGCCCATTCCGAGAACTTTTATTTCTGCACAAAAAACGACACCATGGTAGTTCTGCTGAAAACTGCGTCAGTCCGGGTTAGTTCTAATCAAATCATACCAAAATCATATAGAATTATTGTAAACATGGCATGAATACTTCATAAATTATAGATACGTTGGAGACGTATCAGCATCCCCAAGCTTAATTCCTGCTCATCCTCGAGTAGGTAAATGATAAAAGAAATAATTTATGAAGTGTGAATGCTTAGCAAGTGCACAAGTTTGATCAATGATAATTCCAATCACTTTTTCTAGCATCAATATAAACCATAAACAGTAGCTCATCTCATAAAACTTCTCATGATCAAGTAACAAGCTATTCACATGTTTAAAGTATAGACCAGAAAGTTTCTTGAAAACCAGCAAACCATATTCCTAGTCATCGAACAATTGCAATTCATCTTATTTTCAGGAAGGGTCTATGTAAGAGCTTTGATTTAGCAAATTCCACATACTCAACTATCATATAGTCTTCCATGATTATTGACACTCAAAGCATATTTTTAGAACAAATAGCATCCATCAAACACAGAGAAAGATAGGGGCTTAATGTTTCGCCTCCCAACTTATGTATCATATAGATAGTTGTCAACAATAATAATTCATGATCAAATATATTTGTGTGGATATATATGTCTAGATCAATCCCCAACACATGACGCTTGCCAAGAGAAAAAGGCAAAATATAGGAAGTGGTGAAGATCACCATGACTCTTGCATAAAGGTAAGTACTAGAAAGTAAAAGATAGGCCCTTCGCAGAGGGAAGCAGAGGTTGTCATGCGCTTTTTGTTTTTGGAT
This sequence comes from Elymus sibiricus, assembly GCA_039707655.1. NCBI lineage: Eukaryota > Viridiplantae > Streptophyta > Magnoliopsida > Poales > Poaceae > Elymus > Elymus sibiricus. The sequence continues at coordinate 144,869,206 of CM077675.1, forward strand.
GTGCAAACCCATAATGCAAAGGAATATCACGTTGTATTGCCCTTTGTGATAGCAACCTTTATTATGCAGTCCGTCGCTTTTATTTCTTTACCATCACAAATTTGTACAATGCTTATTTTCCCTTACAATAAAAGATCATACATATTTAGGAGCAATTTTTATTGCCTTTTGCACCGATGACAACTTACTTGAAGGATCTTACTCAATCCATAGGTAGGTATAGTGGACTCTCATGGCAAAACAGGTTTAAGGGTGTTTGGATGCACAAGTAGTATTTCTACTTGGTGCGGAAGTTTTGGCTAGTATGAGGTGGAAGCAAGCACCACATGTTGGAGGATCCATAACAATATAACTTCTATACAAATATACCCAAACATAACTCATTAAGTTGTCTTCCTTGTCCAAATTCAACTAATTTGCTCAAGTTTGAAAATAGTTAATGGGTATTCACAATCGTAGAAGATTTCCAAGATAGTATATTTATATGTGGAATCTCTCTTCCTTCAATATTCTTTCATGAATTGTTCAAGTGACCAATGAGGTGTTTGCTAACTTTCAATAAATTTCACCACCTATACTTATTATGTGTGAAGTCATTACTCCCCATGGGATAAGTATATGAAGCATATTTAATTTCAGATTTATGATATTCAATTCATTCAACCATTTACTCATAGGATATAAGTGAAGCACGAGAGTGAATGACAAACTACTCCAAAAAGATATAAGTGAAGATCAATGAGTAGCCAACAATTAAATAACTATGTGAGGACTCTCTCTCATTCAAAATTTCAGATCCAATGATTTCAAATAGCAAGCAAAAGCAAAAATAGCACTCCAAGAATAGCACGCATCATGTGAACGAATAAGAATTTAGGCTCAACATAGGCTAACCGATAGTTGTTGATGAAGAGAGGTGGGATGCGTAGCATCCCCAAGCTTAGATGCTTGAGACTTCTTAAACTATTTACTTGGGGTGCCTTGGGCATCCCCAAGCTTGAGCTTTTGTATCTCGTTCAATTCTCTCATATCCCGGTTTCACCTATTATCAAAAACATCTTCCACACAAAACTTGAAAAGAACTCGTGAGATAGGTTAGTACACATAATAATAAATCAACTCTTTATGTACTGCCAACACAAGTTGCATAATAATTTTCAAACATTAGGTACTGTATACTATCATTTCCACAATTTATATCTACCAATATAGGCTATGGAAACTATAGGATGAGTAGATAATGAAACTATGACAGCAATCTGTCCAAACAGAAAAGTCTGTAGAAATTTATGACAACAGTGTACTTCTGTAACTCAAAAAAATATGAAAATTTAGGACATGCTAAATAATTTATATGACAACACTGTGTAACAATTTCAGAAACTTTCCACATTCCAGTAAAATATGAAAATTCAAACACTACAGCCAAAGTTTCTGTTTTTACACAGCACTCATCAAAACATGCAATGCAAGCATCCTAAGGCAATTCTTGGAACTTTTTATTGAAAAACAAGATTATAAATAACACCTAACAGAGAACAACAAAATAAAATGACGCTCCAAACAAAACTCATATTATGTGACGAATAAAAATATAGCTCCAAGTAAGATATATCGATAGTGTTGAAGACGAAAGAGGGGATGCCTTCCGGGGCATCCCCAAGCTTGGGCACTTGAGTCTTCCTTAGATATTACCTTGGGAGTGCCTTGGGCATCCCCAAGCTTAGGTTCTTGTCACTCCTTATTCTCCTCATATCGGTGTCTCACCCAAAACTTGAAAACTTCAATCACACAAAACTTAACGGAACTTCGTGAGAAGGGTTAGTGTAACAAAGATAGATCATTCACTTAGGTACTGTCAAGACATGATTCATAATTGTTCCCACATGATAACTACTGTATTCTATCATTCCCATAATTTATACCACTAAATATAAACTATGGAAACACTAAAACAAGCAAACTATGCATGCAAAACAGAATCTGTCAAAAACAGAACAGTCTGTGAAGATCTGTAGTGTAACCATACTTCCTTGTCTCTAAAAATTCTGAAACATTAGGACAACCTAGGAAATTTGTATGTCAATCATGTGTAAAAAATTCAGAAGCTTTTGACTCTCTGGTGAATTTATAAAAATTCTGGACTGGGAACCAAAGTTTCTGTTTTTGCACAGAATCAAGTCAACTATCAACCACATAATCCCAAAGGCATTACTTGGCACTTTATTGAAATAAAAGGCACAAAACATGATTACTACAGTAGCTTAATCATGTTAAAACACAAAAACAGAAAGGGTAAATATTGGGTTGTCTCCCAACAAGCGCTTTTCTTTAATGCCTTTCTAGCTAGGCATGACATTGATACACTTCCAAACCCAATTCCGATGGAAATTTTATTCATACTCTAAAAGATATAAGTGAAGCACAAAGAGCATTCTACAAAGCCATGCTCAAAATATTTAAGTGAGGCACAAAGAGCATTCTACAAAGCCATGCTCAAAATATTTAAGTGAGGCGCATGAAGCATTCTACAAAATCAATGAAGGACTTTCTCATACTAGAAGGGTGCATAAAAGGAAAAGAAAAACGCATATCATGTGAACAAAACAAAAACCGAGGTATACCGATAATTGTTGAAGAATAAAGATGGGATGCCTTCTGGGGCATCCCCAAGCTTAGATGCTTGAGTCTCCTTGAAATATTTACTTGGGGTGCCTTGGGAATCCCCAAGCTTGAACTCTTGTCTCTCCGTATTCTTCTTATATCGATACCTCCTCGATCTTTGAACACTTCATTCACACAAAACTTAACGAAACCCTCGTGAGATCCGTTAGTATAATAAAGCAAAACACTACTTTAAGTACTGTTGTGAACTCATTCCAAATTCATATTAGCACTATATCTACTGTAGTCCAACTTCACCATGGTTCATACCCCCCCCCCCCCCCCGATACTACCCATAGATTCATCAAAATAAGAGAACAATGCATAGAAAACAGAATCTGTCAAAAACAGGACAGTATGTAGTAATCTGGAAACTTCGTATACTTATTTAACTCAAAAAAATCTGAAAAAATAGGAAAAATTAAAAAATTTATATAGAAGTACTGTGTAAAAATTTCAGAAACTTTTGACGTACCAGTAAGAAATGTAAATTCATGCACTACAGTCAAAGTTTCTGTTTTTGCACAGCACAAAGCAAACAAGCAATCTATTTGTCCTAAAACCAAATCTTGGCACATTATTTTTATAATACAATGGATATATACAAGGGGATAATTATTTTTGAGAAGCTTCCATGAAAAATTCTACATTGTTTCCATGAGCATGAACACAAGTGTTCAAGGTCGACCCTCACTTCTCCAATGCACAACTTTCCAATCACTTCTCTTTTTGAAAAACTTCTTAGGCAAGAGGCAAGTAATTCTTTTTGTATTTTTCATTATTTAATTTTTTTGTTTGTTTCACCCACAACTAAATAAAGCAAAAAGAGAAAACAAAATCTACTTAGTGAAGAAAGCAAACATGCACACACGAGAATATCAACCTCACGCTATCCGAGGAAGAAGGAAGGCAGCTCTTGGCCGAAGTCCACGCAGGAACGGGCGGCCATCACGCCGTGGCAAGGGCCTTAGTAGGCAAGGCCTTTCGGGCTGGGTTTTTCTGGCCCACCGCTTGAGTAGACGCCCAGTCACTTGTCCAGCATTGCGTGGGCTGTCAACTTTTTGCAAATCAAAACCACATGCCCCCAACAGCTCTCCGGACTATTCCGATTACCTGGCCTTTGATAACCCCCAAGTGCAAGGAATCATCGTAGCAATTTCCAAAGGTGGAAGTGATAAGTATGGAGTGTCGAACCCACAAGGAGCTAAAGGTAAGATCAATATTCTCTCAAGTCCTATCTGCCACTGATACGACTCTACGTACGCTGAACGTTTGCTTCCAACTAGAAACGAGAAATAAAACTACGTTGTGGGTATAAAGAGAATAGCTTTGCATGATATCGGAGAACTAGAATATAAAGATAGGTGCTGTTATCATAAAGTTAGAATATATTACAATGTATTACAAACAACGAGGGTGGAATAATGATGGGTCGGTGTGCGGAATTGTCCTAGGCAATTGTTAGCAAGATCGGTAATCATTATTGCAATTTTATATGAGGGAGAGGCATGAGCTAACATACTTTCTCTACTTGGATCATATGCACTTATGATTGGAACTCTAGCAAGCGTCCGCAACTACTAAAGATCATTAAGTTAAAACACAACCATAGCATTAAAGCATCAAGTCCCCTTTATCCCATACGCAACAACCCACCTACTCAGGTTTATGCTTCTATCACTCAAGAAACCCACTATAAGCGAATCATGAACGTATTGCAACACCCTATAGCGGGAATCCTTCACGTGTGCGCGGCACGGAAGGCACAATAGGACAGCACCAAAATAAACATACAACTCAAACCAATCTATATCATCAATCAACCCAAAGGACAAAAGTAATCTACTCAAAACATCATAGGATGGCAACACATCATTGAATCATAATATGTGGAATAAAGCACCATGTTCAAGTAGGGGATTACAGCGGGATGCAGGAGAGTGGACCGCTAAAAGGAGATGAGGATGGTGATGAAGAAGGTGATGTTGATGAAGACGATCACCGCAGCAATGGTTCCCCCGATGGCACTCCGGCGCCACCGAGAGAGAGGGGGAGACGGTCTCCCCCTTGTGCTTCCTCCTCCATGGCCTCCCCCCTTGTTGGGGGAAGGTTCTCCCTCTGGTCCTTGGCCTCCATGGCGATGATGGCCCCTCCGTCTTCCTCCTTCATGGTCTCCGGTGAAGGTGACCCCCTCCGGCAGGGTGCCGGAGAGGGCCAAGATTGATCTTTCATGGCTCTGGAGACTTGCGGCGGCGGAACTTCCGATCTAGGTTTGTTTCTGGGGGTTTTGGTATTTATAGGAATTTTTGGCGTCGGTCTCACGTCAAGGGGGGCCACGAGGAGTCCACAAGCCACGAGCGCCCTCCCGGGGGGGTAGGGCGCGCCCTGATGGCTTGTGGCGGCCTCGTGGCTCTTCTAGCCCAACTCCAATGCTTCGGGGGTCTCTTTTGGTCCATACAAAATCACCGTAAATTTTCAGCCCATTCCGAGAACTTTTATTTCTGTACAAAAAACGACACCATGGTAGTTCTGCTGAAAACAGCGTCAGTCCAGGTTAGTTCTAATCAAATCATACCAAAATCATATAGAATTATTGTAAACATGGCATGAATACTTCATAAATTATAGATACGTTGGAGACGTATCAGCCTTTCGCGGTCTCGGGGCTGGATATGGTCGGACCACTTAAAGGGGGGACCAAAAAGAATAAATATCTGCTGGTCATGGTTGACAAGTTCACCAAATGGATCGAAGCAAAACCTGTCAAATCAGCCAAGTCCAGAACAGTGGTCGACTTTATATCCAGCGTGGTACAGCGTTACAGCGTCCCCCACAGTATAATAACGGACAATGGATTCAACTTCACCGCCCAAGAGATGAAAGACTGGTGTACAAAGATGGGCATCAAGCTCGATTACGCATCGGTGTATCACCCGCAGACTAATGGACAAGTCGAACGGGCCAACGGCCTCATCATGAGTGGTATTAAACCACGTCTGGTCCGATCTCTTCATGAGTCCGACTGCCATTGGGTGGAGGAGCTTGACTCCGTCCTGTGGGGGCTGCGTACCACCCCGAATCGATCAACGGGATACACAATGTTCTTCATGGTCTACGGAGCAGAAGCAGTCCTTCCTTGTGATATTATTCACGATGCACCAAGGGTGCGCATGTACGAAGAAAAGGAGGCTGAATTAGATCGGCAGGACGACTTCGACGCCTTAGAAGGAGAGCGCGACATAGCTCGGGCTCGCTCTACTTTTTATCAACAGCAGGCCCGGCGTTACCAGAGCAGGGTGGTCAGGGCAAAAGCATATAATGTGGGTGAACTCGTCTTACGGCTCCCCGAGAAGCAGAAGCATAAACTCAATCCCAAATGGGAGGGCCCCTTCATAATCGACGAAGTACTCGCAGGAGGGGCTTATCGTCTTCGAAGCCCGCCAGATAACCGCCTCGAACCACACCCATGGAACATAGCTCGTCTTCGGCGTTTTTACGGCTAGACCGGTGTCGTCATACTTTTTACACTCCTTTTTTCTTTTTCTTTTTTTTTCTTTTTCTTTTCATTTTCCTTCCCTTCCACCTTGATTTTTGGCAGGTTTGGATTTTTTTCTCTCCCCAAAGTCTATGTTTGGCTAAACCGAGCTCGTGTTAAGTCTTTCGGCATACATCCTCAAATGTTAGATCCGAATAAAACACCTGGGGGCTTCTTCCCAAAGCCGATGATTATATATTTTAAGCATCTATTCACATTTCCTATGTATGCATGTTTCCCTTGTCGATTTTTAAGCCATTATATGCATCAATTCGAACTAAGATTTTTGCCAAGCTGGGTTGCCTCGCTCCTGTGTTTACCCTGTACGTTCCCGATTGTTCGGCTAGAGGGTAAAGGGAGCACCTCTGCGATTGCTACGACCGGGTTATCCAGATACGTACCTCAGACGGGTGAAGCCAAAAGCTAGCTATCTTTAGCAGAAAATTGGTCGGCTACGACGAAAGCAAAAAATAAAATTATGGTTGTTATTACCATTACTCGGTCTTCTTTTCTCAAAAAGGCCATTAGTCCCATACTAGCAGTATACGGCCTTACTATCCACGATTTATGTAGCAACCTAAAGGAAGGCACTGATAGAGGTACTATTTTCTTTGGAAGATGTTTCTTACGCTAAGCAGTAATATAACATATCTCCCTGTGCATCTACTGTCTGTTCGCACCAAATGGCCGGATTGCCTGGTTCCTCGAAAGAATTCCCTCTTATCAAGGGATATTTTATAAGGAACACTCCCAAGCTCTTAGCGCGGGAGGTCGAAGCCGATGGCCGGTTAAGACAGTTTACAACACAGACGGAGCAATTTTTTTGATTTAAAGTACATAGTTACATAAAATCACACATCTGGCTGCCGGTCAAGATTGTCTATTAAGGCATCCAGGGCGCAATCTTCCTGCGAGAGACGAGCGGCAGGCATCACTTGGTCGTACACCAAGTGAAGCGGCACTTCTTGCCCATCAGGCCTTGCTGGCCCAAACTCGAGCTATATGCTCAGGGTTAAGACCGGTATAACGAGTCTTGATCATCGCCCACGCCTCTCGTGCTCCCTCCCAGCAGGCCGATGTCTTCCATAGCTCGAACCGACTCCGGGCTTCCTTGAACCGATCGGCTAGTTCGGTCATCCCTTCTGGAGGCTTCTCGGCAGGCCATAGCGCTTTTATCATGCTCCTCATAGCCTTCCGAGCCCGCTCATGCACGGCGGACAGTTCCTTCAGAAGGCTCCCCCGGTAGGATCCGATCTCTTCTTCAGGCCGCCCGGTTAGGAGACCTATACATGAGACAAGGCATGTACATTACACTTCATGTCAGAGAGATAACCTTTGACGTTATAATCACACTTACCGAACATGCCCCTCTGTAATTGATGGTTCTCTTCTTAGGTCTGGGCCAATTGAGTCTTTAAACTCTCAATTTCGTCGGCCTCCAGCTTGTTTTCCGCCTGGAGGCGTTTCTTCTCCTCCAGGTTTCGCTACAACGAAAGGTAGCCGGCCTCATACTGGGACTCGGCATACCTCTGAGATTCTCGGGCTGCATCTAAATCTTTTTGCAACTACCCTATAGATTCAGCTGCTAAAAAGTACCCTCGCACTAGCATGGGATTATATACTAAGATCAGCAAAATGGATATACTCACCATGCGCCTCTCGGGTAAAATTCTTCACTTGTTCAAGTTCGGCCTTCACGGCTTCCACCTGTGTTCGGCTCGCCTCCAATTCATTGGCCAATTGCTCGTTCTGCTGCCTTGAGGCATGTATCATCCATAAAATAATACGCGGATCCTTAACTCGGTCGTCCCGACCAATTCAAGGCTCAGGGGCTACTAGGTTTACATAGGTGTCCGGATTCTCAAAATCAATCACTCACCTTCAGGCTGGATGATATCAGTTTCACGGCTTCTCCAAGCCTAGCTTGGGAAGCTCCGATGTGTGCGTCTGCCGAGCATAGAGCATTGAAATCTTGTTCGGAAAACGCTGGGTGGCGCAGGGCTTCTCGTCGCCGCCGGTGGTTCATCGCACTCTCTACTTCGGATTTAGTGACTGATACCGCATCCCCGGAATCTTCAGGGGCCAGATTGACCACAGGGGCCTCCATGGCAGGTTCGGCATGAGCTGAGGATCTTGATTCATGAGTGTTGCCAGGCATCCCGGCAACGTCCTCGGCGGAAGATGGTTGTACTCGTTTCCTGAGTATTTCGACATGAGATCTTCGGGGAGATCCTATCGATCATAATAACAATAGATTAAGCGGCCGAACGAAGTACCTTTTGGATGAACGAGTGGTCGGCGTCGTCTGCACGGCCGGCTCACATGAAGGACTCCTGTTAATGCCCGGTCCGGGCATTGCTGCTGCAGCCGACGTTCGTCGCGAGGACCGACGACGCTTGGGAGCAGAAACCGGCACATTTGGGTCGACGGAGGACGTTTTTCTTTTACGGGAAGGATTTTTGTTCTTGCCTGTAGTGGAGGAAGGGAGTGATCCGGGGTGATCGTCTATGATAGCCACCTTGGATCAATCAAGGCTCTCTTGGTAAAAGACCCAGTCTTCGTACTCAATTGACAGCTCCAGATCGTCATGAAATCCTGGATCGTCATCACGAGAGTAGCTCTCTGGTTGGGGGGCGGATAGTTGACTGTCTCGACAAAGCTCCTCCATTCCTATTTGCGCAGATTCAAAGCTTTGGTCAAAAAGGGCAAATGAAAAACCCAAACTCAGGTCGCAAAGTCGAAAGGCTTACCCATTCGATGGGGTTGTAACTCGAGTAGCCCTCCTTAACCGGTAGCTGAACAAAGTCTTCTTTTTCTCCTTTATACAGGTCGGCAAGTGCGGCTGCCAATGCCGCTTGATTGGCAGGGCCCAGCCGTCGGGAGCGAGTGGTGTCACTTGTTCCGTTGTAACGCCGCAAAGTATGTATCCTTTGCTGAAGAGGTTGAATGCATCGGGTGATGGCGGCAGCCATCACGTCAATCATGGTCAGCTTGTGATGAGCCAGTATCCTTACGTGGGCAGCCAAGCGTTGTACTTCAGCATCGTCCTCTTGGGATGAACTCTTCAGTCGCCAGTTGTACCTTTTCTTCAAAGGGGCGTCGGAATATTTGGGCAAACCCCTTCGAGCTGGATCGAATAGGGGAACGTCCTCAATGTAAAACCATTTCGAAGACCACTCTTCGGACTCCTTCTTCGGTGTCCCCGCTGGATACCCCGTCCCGGCTATGCGACATACTTCGGCTCCTCCAACTTCTCGAATTGTCTCACCACGAGTGCGGGGAACGAGACAGAAGTACTTCCTCCATAGTCCAAAGTGAGCCTCGCAGCCCAGGAACATCTCGCAAAGGGCGACAAAGCCCGAGAAGTACAGAATGGATCCGAGGGTAAGATGATGGAGCTGGATCCTGTAGAACTCCAGTAACCCCCTCAGGAAAGGATGAATGGGGAACCCTAGGCCCCGCAAGAGGAAAGGCACGAAGCATACCAACTCTCCCCTATGGGGATTAGGGAAGTTCTCCGTGAAGGCTTCGTGGTTATAAGAAGTGAAACCGGCACGGGTAGCCGCCAGATCCGAGGAAGGAAGATAACCTTGGGTCTCGAGGTCGCGCAACCGAAGGAGGGATACGGAGAAACTTGCCCAATCCCCGGAAAGGGGGTCGTAAGGATGCGAGGAAGAGCCAGGGATGCTCGCCATGTTTTTTGGTGATCTCTCGCTTGAAGTTTTCTCTGATGGGGAAGAAGAGGAAGGTGTGACCCAGACCACGATTCCGCTTGTTTAAATGGGTGGTGCCTCCTTTCTGGGAAGGGCAGTCTTGTAAAAAGCTGTCGGACCGCTCGTCTCCCCTCGGTGCACAAGGATCGAGAAGCGCTGAGAGTTACTACAATGGGTCCCGCAAGTTCTCAACATTTGAGAATTCACCGATGACGGAATGATTGCCGAGCAAGAAGGGCTAGAGGGACTCGCCTCGCAAGCCGGTGACTTCGACGTGCAAGATTGTCCGGATAATATACCTCGGCATTGGAGGCTAGTCCAGGGGCTACTGAGGGAGAACGGGATTAAGGGGTCCTCGGACTGCCGGCCTATTTCTCATGGGACGGATTCATGGGCCGCTCGCTGAGGATTGGATTGATCGAAGGCCCCGTCGCCAGGGAGGAGACCTCAGGAGCCGTGGCGTGCCTGTCAAGTTTGAGATAGTAGATTAGGCATGTTTTTTCCCTCCGGTGAACAACTGACTATGTGTAAACCTAATGACCCCCGGCGTCTATATAAGCCAGAGGGTTTTAGATTGTAGGACAGAGAAACTCATCTAGGGTTTTAGCTAGTCGATCTCGAGGTAGATCAACTCTGTAACCTTCATACCATCAATATAATCGAGCAGGACGTAGGGTTTTACCTCCATAGGAGGGCCCGGACCTGGGTAAACATCGTCTCCTTCATCCCCTTGTTACCATCGATCCTAGACTCACAGCTCGGGACCCCCTACCCGAGATCCGCCGGTTTTGACACCGACAGTGGGTCATCAAGAATATTTTCTAACCTAGACAAGTTATCAGCTATGGGGTTCTCAGCTCCTTTCCTATCAACGATATGTAAGTCAAATTCTTGAAGCAAGAGAACCCACCTAATGAGTCTAGGTTTAGCATCTTTCTTTTCCATAAGATATTTGATAGTAGCATGATCGGTGTGAACAATAACTTTGGAGTCAACAATATAGGATCTAAATTTATCACAAGCAAACACAACTGCTAAAAATTCTTTTTCAGTAGTGGCATAATTTCATTGGGCATTATCTAGAGTTTTACTAGCATAATGGATAACATTCAATTTCTTATCAACTCTTTGTCCTAGGACAGCACCAACAGCATAATCACTAGCATCACACATAATTTCAAAAGGCAAGTTCCAATCAGGTGGTTGAACGATAGGTGCAGAGGTTAAGGCTTTCTTGAGTGTTTCAAAGGCTTCCAGACAATCATCATCCAAGACAAAAGGAATATCCTTTTGCAAAAGATTAGTAAGAGGCCTAGAAATTTTAGAGAAGTCTTTAATGAACCTCCTATAAAAACCAGCATGACCAAGGAAACTTCGAATACCTTTAATATCTTTAGGACATGGCATTTTCTCAATTGCATCAACTTTAGCTTTATCCACCTCAATGCCTCGCTCAGATATTTTATGCCCCAAGACAATACCTTCATTAACCATAAAGTGGCATTTCTCCCAATTTAAGACAAGATTAGTTTGTTCGCATCTCTGCAAAACTCGATCAAGGTTGCTTAAGCAATCATCAAAAGAAGTTCCGTAAACGGAAAAATCATCCATGAAAACCTCCACAATCTTTTCACAAAAGTTAGAGAATATAGCAGTCATACATCTTTGAAAGGTAGCAGGTGCATTGCATAAACCAAAAGGCATACGTCTATGAGCATAAGTTCCAAAAGGGCAAGTAAAGGTGGTTTTCTCTTGATCGGATTGTGACACGGGTATTTGAGAGAAACCAGAATATCCATCTAGGAAACAAAAGTGTGTGTGCTTAGATAGTCTCTCTAGCATTTGATCAATGAAAGGCAAAAGGGTAATGATCTTTTCTAGTAGCTTTATTTAATTTTATAAAATCAATTGCCATTCTATAGCCAGTGACAACTCTTTGTGGAATGAGTTCATTCTTATCATTAGGAACAACGGTAATACCTCCTTTCTTAGGGACACAATGAACGGGACTTACCCATCTAGTATCAGCTATGGGATAGATTATACCTGCTTCCAGAAGCTTTAATATTTCAGTTCTTACCACTTCTTTCATCTTAGGATTCAACCGCCGTTGGTGATCAACAACGGGTTTAGCGTCTGGTTCCATATTGATCTTGTGCTGACATAGAGTGGGACTCCTGCCCTTAAGATCATCAAGAGTGTATCCAATAGCAGCCCGGTGCTTCCTTAGAACTTTCAATAATCTTTCTTCTTCATGTTCTGAAAGGTTAGCACTAACAATAACAGGATATATCTTTTTCTTATCAAGATAAGCATACTTCAAAGTGTCAGGCAATTGTTTCAATTCAAACACAGGATCACCTTTAGGTGGAGGAGGACCTCCAAGAGTTTCAATAGGCAAATTGTGTTTCAAGAGAGGTTGTTGTTCGAAGAAAATTTTATCTATTTCATTTCTTTCACGCAAATGCATATCATTTTCATGGTCAAGGAAATATTGTTCTAATGGATCAGTAGGAGGCACGGCAATAGAAGCAAGACCAATAATGTCATCTTCACTAGGTAACGCTTTATCACGAGGTTGTCTACTAAACTGGGGAAAACTTAAACTCATGAGACACATTACCAAAACTAACACCGACAGATTGTTTTTCACAATCCATCTGAGCATTGATGGTGCGCAAGAAAGGTCTACCAAAGATAATGGGACAAAAGTCATCTTGTGGGAACCAAGAAGTAGAAAATCAGTAGGGTATTTTACTTTCCCACACAAGACTTCAACATCTCTAACAATCCCAAGTGGTGTGATAGTATCTCTATTAGCAAGTTTAATAGTAACATCAATATCTTCCATTTCAGCAGGTGCTATTTCATTCATAATTTCTTGGTATAAGGTAAAAGGGATAGCACTCACACTAGCACCTAAATCACATAAACTATGGTAGCAATGATCTCCTATTTTAACTGAGACAGCGGGCAAGCCTTCTATAGGTCTATGTTTATCTTTCTTATCAGGCTTAGCAATTCTAGCAGCTTCATCACAAAGGTAAATGACATGCCCATCAATATTTTCTTTCAAGAGATCTTTAACCATAGCAACACTAGGTTCTACTTTAATTTGCTCAGGGGGTTTAGGTGCTCTTATATTACTCTTACGAACCATGGTTGATACCTTAGCATGTTCCTTTATCCTAACAGGGAAAGGTGGCTTTTGAATATAAGCAGTAGGCACAACTGGATCAACATTGTAAAAGATGGTTTCTTCTTTAGCTATGACTGGTTCTTTAATTTCTTCTTTAATAGGGGGATGATATTTAAACCACTTCTCCTTAGGGAGATCAATGTGAGTAGAAAATGCTTCACAGAAAGAGGCTACTATCTCAGAGTCAAGTCCATATTTAATGCTAAACTTATGAAAAGTATCGGTACTCATAAAAGATTTAACACAATCAAATTCAAGATTTATACCTGACTCATTACCATCATCGAGTTCCCAATCTTCAGAGTTGCGTTTAATTCTTTCCAAGAGATCCCACTTGAAATCAATAGTCTTCTTCATATAAGAACGAGCACAAGAAGTATCGAGCATGGATCGATCATTATGAGAAAGCCGAGCATAAAATTTCTGAATGATAACTTCCCTTGGAATGTCATGATTGGAGCATGAATATAACATTGACTTAAGCCTCCCCCAAGCTAGAGCGATACTTTCTCCTTCACGAGGCCAAAAATTTTATATATAATTCCGACCACGATGAACTAGATGCATAGGATAAAACTTTTGATGGAATTCCAATTGCAAACGATTCCAGTTCCAAGATCCAAGGTCATCACATAACCTATACCATGTAAATGCTTTTCTCTCCAAAGATAAAGGGAAAACCTTCTTCTTAACTTCATCTCTGGGTAAACCTGCAAGCTTAAATAATCCACATATTTCGTTCACATATAAGAGATGCATATCAGGATGTTCAGTTCCATCTCCTGCATAAGGTTTAGCAAGCAAGTGTTCTACCATACCCGAAGGAATTTCATAAGTAACATTTTCAGTAGGTGTAGGTTGAGGGGTAACTAATTGTGGTTCCGGTCGAGGTGAAGATACCCCGAACAAACCCCTCAAAGGATTGTTCTCCATAGTAGCAAGTAGCAATAAATTTCAGCACGTAGTATAAGTTTTTTCCTTACCGATTTCCACTTACCAAGAGCGCTTCACTCCCCGGCAACGGCGCTAGAAAAGAGTCTTGATGACGCACAAGTATAGGGGATCAATCATAGTCCTTTCGATAAGTAAGAGTGTCGAACCCAACGAGGAGCAAAAGGAAATGACAAGCGGTTTTCAGCAAGGTATTCTCTGCAAGCACTGAAATTGTAGGTAACAGATAGTTTGATAGCAAGGTAATTTTTAATGAGCAAGTAACGGTAACGGTAAACAAGGTGCAGCAAGGTAGCCCAATCCTTTTGAGGCAAAGGACAGGCCAGAACAATCACTAGTAATAGGCAAAGTGTTCTTGAGGGTACACGGGAATTTCGTCTAGTCACTTTTATCATGTTGGTTCGATTCGTGTTCGCTACTTTGATAATTTGATATGTGGGTGGACCGGTGCTAAGGTCCTGTTCTTACTTGTACTAACAACCTACTTATGATTAACCCCCCTCGCAAGCATCCACAACTACGAGAAAAGTATTAAGACAAAGTCTAACCATAGCCTTAAACATGTGGATCCAAATCAGCCCCTTACGAAGTAGTGCATAAACTATGGTTTAAGCTTCTGTCACTCTAGCAACCCATCATCTAATAACTACTCCACAATGCATTCCCTTAGGCCCATGAATGGTGAAGTGTCATGTAGTCGACTTTCACATGACACCACTAAGGGAATCACAACATACCTATCATCAAAATATCGAACACATATCAAATTGACATGATTACTCTCAACATGACTTCTCCCGTGACCTCAAGAACAAAGGTAACTACTCACAAATAATAATCTTGCTCAAGATCATAGGAGTAATGAATTCATAATGGATCTAAACATATAATCTTCCACCAAATAAACCATATAGTAATCAACTACACAAGGTAATCAACACTACTAGTCACCCACAGGTACCAATCTGAGGTTCCGGTACAAAGATTGAACACAAGAGATGAACTAGGGTTTGAGAGGAGATGGTGATGTTGAAGATGTTGATGAAGATTGGCCTCCCAAAGATAAGAGGGGTGTTTGTGATGACGATAGCTTCGATTTTCCCCTCCGGGAGGGAAGTTCCCCGGCGGAATCGCTCCGCCGGAGGGCAAAAGTGCTCCTGCCCAAGTTCCGCCTTGAGGCGGCGGCGCTTCGTCCCGAAAGTCCTCCTCCCAATTTTTTTTAGGTTTTTTGGGAATATATACCAGAAGATGGGCTCCGGAGGTGGGCCAGGGTGAGCACCACCCACCAGGCCGCTCCAGGGAGGTGGCCCCCGTCCGATATATTTTTGCTCCAGTATTTTTTATTAATTCCAAAAATGATCTCCGTAAAGTTTCAGCTTCATTGGAGTTGTGCATCATAGGTATCTCTGACGTGCTTTTCTTTGGTCCAGAATTCCAGCTGCCGGTATTCTCCCTCTTTGTGTAAACCTTGCATATTATGAGAGAAAATGCATTAGAATCACTCCCCAAAGCATTATTAGTCAACAAAACAAAGTAAATAACAATAGGAAATCATGATGCAAAATGGACGTATCAGTATCTCAGATAAGCTGTAATACATATCCTGGAGCACCCTTGGACATTAATTTGTCAACTTTAGCAGCTTCAATTCCAGTTGCAGCGGATAATGTATCACATGCCACTATTGTAACAGGTGTTACTTTATCCTTCATGATAGTTATTTGTCTGGGGTTGTAGTGGAAAGCCACTGGGCTATGTTTAGCTATCCAATCACTTCCTAACACAATGTCATGCCCAGGTAAATCCAAAACTCGAGATTGTTGTTGGAATTTTGTTTTGACCATAGAAAAGGTTGTTTGAACAAAGGATCCTGACCACACTGTTCCCCCACCGGCAACAGTTACTGCCCACATAGAGTCTTTCACAATTGTGCAAGTGGTCTAAAGGGCAAATTGGAGGTTTATGAAAGTGGATTTGCTCCCAGAATCCACTAAAGCAATGGCTTGTTTTCCCCGAATGTTTACTAGTATGGAGATTGTATTGACATTGCCAGATTGCATGGCCTGGGCAGAGATGGTCATGCACTGTTCATCTGTTTCTGGTTGCTCATGGTCATCTTGCTCTTCTAGCTCTTCTTGTTCCTTGGGTTGTTCTGTGGGGTCTTCTCTGGTCTGTACATTTAAGACTGGTGCTAACTTGCATTTGTGGCCATGGAACCAGGGGTCACCACATCTCCAGCATTTACCCGGCTCTATCGCTCTTAAGGTAGTTGTTGGCTGTTTGAAATCATTTGGTTTCTCTTGAGAATTATGTCCCTTGTAGTATTGTGTGGTGGATTTAGGTGCTCTAGAGTACTGGCTTTGTTTCTTTTTCTCAGCATCCCCTTGCTCCATATCTAATGCCAGCTAGTAAGCTTCAGTCAATGATTTAGGTCGGAGTGGCCTTAACTGATATTTCAGACGAGTTCTGACAACCACTCTTCTGAATTCAGGGGATTTTCTTCCTGCACATCGGCCATCGGGTCCTCGAACTGCTGTGTATAATCTACTACAGATAGTGTATTTTGTTTCAGAGAATTGAACCTCTGTGTCGGGTCATAGGAGCTGGACGGAGAGAACCTATGGAGGATTTCTTCACAAAACTGAGACCATGACAATTTATTTTTCAACAAGCCAGATCGTCTAAGCCAGATATCAATAGGTCCAGTGATATATAATTGGGCCAGGCTAACTTTGTATTCGGAAGGAGCCCCAGCCATTTGAAAATATCTGTCACATTGCCTGATCCAGCCTGCAGGGTTTTGACCTTCAAAATTTGGAAATTCCATGCGTGGTCCTTTTGTGATAGACTTGAGAAATTGAGTTCTCATCTCGTGTTCATACTGGGTATAGTAATCTTCCCACTGTGTTCTAACACCAGGTGGTTGAAAGTTGTGGAAGGAAGGCGTGTGTGGGGTACGGATGGGTGTTGTGGGAGTTGGTTCACCTGAATGGATGTCATGAACGGAGGCATTTCCAAAACCAGGTGGAGTTGAACGTCTGCTGGTGTCGAGGGGTGGTAGATTTGGTGGTACTTGTGCTCCCAATACCTTAGTTTTCTCCTGCTCAAGGGCCAGCCTTTCACGCAATTCTTCTGTCCGATGTCTGGGCTGTGCAACTGCATCTTCAGGTGCTGATGTTGACTTGTTCTGGTCTTCAGTTGTTCCGGAGGAGCTTGTTCTGGACGAGCTGATGTGAAAGCATTTGTTGTCCTAAATGTTTTCAGCACATCAGACATGGCTGCAAGCCGAACGGTGAGTGCAGAAACTGCATCCTGAACTCCGGTCATGACCGTGGTCATGGCATCTTGTTTCAAGTGGATTGTATGAATATCTTTCCTGAGGTCTTCAACCTCTCCCCGCAGTTCATTGGTGTCTTCATGGTTCTGAACCACATCCGCCTTCATCGCAAGCATATCGGATACTTCTTCCTCATCTAGGCTAGGCTTCGAACGCCCCATCGTGACTGAAGGACTCGGAGAGGAATTTTACTGCCGGAGTACACCGGTAACCTGAACCGAGAGTTCAGTCCTGCCGCCGCAGTCGATTCGCACCTCCGTGCTCAGCACCACTCGTTGCCTCCCTGGGATTTGACACTTGAGCGATGTGCTCAAGCAACCAGGCATGTCCCGCAAGCTTGCGACGAATTAGTCTACCGCCACCACGCCTCCGGATTCTCTCCGCCGCCTGCGCCGCCCGAAATCACCGCCACCATCGCCGCCGAAGAAGGGAGAGAAGGGAGGGGAAATCACCGCCACCGTCGTCAAAGGGAGGGAATGGAGGGAAAATCATGGGTGCCTCTCCGATCTGTCGCGTCGCCGAGGAAAAACCTGGCTCATGATACCAATGGTCACACCCCGCTTAGGATTCAGACAAGAACAGTAACTAAATCAGGTGGATCTGACGAAGGAGGAAGGGGGAAATAGCCATCTCGCTAGGGTTTCTATTCCTGTAGGATATAGGTTTGTACTACAGAGATAATTCTTGATTGACAAAAGATAACCCAAACAGAGGGGAGCCTCTGGCTTATAAGCTAAGCTGGCGTGGTGAAAAGCTATAGTTCTGACAAGTGACCGCGACAGTAAAAGTGAATAAAGCTTCAGTAATAACGGCGGGCGTGGTGAGCCGTTGGATCTCTTTGAGGGCTTGAATCCTGTGCGTCCGTTAACTGAAGATGGTTGACATCTAATACTGAATCACTCAGGCCTGACAACATCGCCCTCTTTCTTTGTTTCTTTTATTTATGCTCTAATTTCTAGAGATCTCGTCAAGACATGTCCTTGATCGCTGGAAAAGATATAGATAGAACACGAGTAGGGAGGAGTATCCTCCTCTCCTCTCCTCTCCCGTGGCGCTCCCACGAGTGCCTGGGGAGGAAACCCTAGCCGCCTCGTCGAGCCCCCCTCCTCTCCCTCCCCTCGTCGCCGCTGGTGGTGCATTGGCGGGCGAAGCCCCCCAAAGTCGGCGGCGGTGGGCCACTCTTCTTCCCCCTCCCGGTGGTGTGCGGCGCGGGCCGTGGCCGTCAGGTGGTGGCGCGGCGCTGAGCACGGGGCGCGGCAGCGGGAGCTACCGGCATGGCGGCGGCCCTCCGGTGGCGGTGCGAAGGGTTGCGCGCGGCGTTGCGCGTCGTGGCTAGGGCCGATGGATCGGGCGGTGGCGGATCCCTCCTCCCGTCGTCTCTAGCGTCGTTGCCCTCGTCATCCGCTCCGATCCGGCCGGTTGGGCGCTAGATCCGGCCTCCCCGGTGGCTAGCAGTGCCGTCCGTGGCCCACGGCGGGCTGGTCCATGGGCGTTTTGGGGATCTCCGTGCGCAAGGTGGGGCCTTTTTGTCCTTCCATGGTGGGCGTGATGTTCATGGGTTGGTGCTGGGTGGCGGCTGGATGCGCGGGTATGTGCCGGGCGGCTCCGACGCCTAGAGCTCACCGGGCGGCGCAGGTTGGGAGTAACAGTGGGTGGCTGCTGCTCCGGCCGTGGATGGCTCCACGGCGGCTTGGCAAGTCGGCTACGGTGGCGGCTGGCATGTCCCGACATCGGCTCCTCCGTAGGCGGCTTGTGTCGGCCTTCGATATGTCTGCTCATCGTCCGGGTGCTATTTCCGCTGAAGGTATGGCCCTCTCCCAGCTGCGGCCGATCGATCGTCTCGCGCTCGGGCTGCAGGATCGAGCTCGTCTCGCGCAAGGCTGCAGGACCGAGCTCGTCACGCGCCCGATGCGGCAGGACGTGTCGATGGAGGCTTGTTTGACCCGGGGTCTGCTCGTCTCTTCGGCTGGGGTAGTGGCCGGTATCGGATGAGGTGGTGTCAAGGTCTTGGATGTCGGGGCGGCGGCCCTGGTGGTTGTAGTGCGGTGCTCATGGACAGACCTCGTCGCTTGGTGCTGCTCGGTGGCCATGGCCGTGTGGGCGGCATGGTTGCCGGGGTGTGGCGTTCGTGGCAGTGAGTGTTGGCCGGGGTGAAACCTGCTTTATCTTCGGATGGTCCGGCGGCGGCGTAGCTCGTTCCCTTCTTGAAGGTGTCGTCGCGGCCCTCTGGAGATCAGAGTTTCCTCTGCCACCATCGCCCGATCCAACGATCAGAGTTTCCTCTGGAGCCACGTCGTCGCGGCCCGTCGGGTGGCTCCAGAGGAAACTCTGATCCTTGGATCGGGCGATGGCGGCACTCCGGTGTCATAACCTTCCTGAAGGCATCGTCTTGGAGCCCAAGGCTCGTCGTATGTGGCTTCATTTCTTCACGGTGGCGGGTTCACTATGGGAGCCCACGGTGGCTCTTTTAGTGCTAGAGGTCGTGTTGCTGCGCTCAGCGACTTTGTATCCTGCCTTTGGTGTGTGTGTGTGTGTGTGTGTGTGTGTGTTGTGGTGGTGTGCATTTGTACTGGGTTGTCGAGGTTCGTTGCTTTATATATAAAGCGGGGCGAAAGCCTTTTTGGGTAAAAGATATAGATTTTGAATAGTTTAATCAATCTGCATAAGCACAATGTGCTACACGGGTGATTATTGATTGGATTGCTCGTTCAAGGTATTTAATTTCTGTATTATACTATTATATTTCTTACTAGCCATTGAGAGTCTGGTTCATTGGCTGGATTACTAGGGACATCTCATGTGTAAAGCTTTAGTTTGCATTGCAATGCATACCTATCTGACTGTGGGACGGGTGAGGGGCAAGCTCTTTGTTAATAAGTACAAACAAGGTTCTCTACTTGTTGACTAGCAGTCTATTGGATCTTTGGACTTGAAAAACTAAGAGCCGCATGTTGTGTAGAGTGATGAAGCATACAAGTACTATTATCCATTGACTGTTTTCTATATATGCTTTTGTGAATTTATTGATCTGAATTTGCAATTGTAGGTACAATTCATATTTTCAGGCCAGAAGCAGGATAAATCAGCTCTCGTACATCTTAATTTGAGTGATTTCATGCTCAATCTACTTATATTTGATGGATTCTGAGTGCAAAGTAATTCAAATATACTATTTTGCGGGCTGAGTTCATTTTGATGGGTGGGACTTTCATGTCATTACTCATTACTGGCTGATTATTGTGATTATTCCATCAGAATCTGCACTATACTTTTTCGGGGCATACTTCCGCTAATTTTGCAGAGGCGGTTTGTTATTCAGAACATAGTGCTGTCAAACATGTAGGACCTAATTAAGCTCAGCTCCAGCATGTATCCGTTTTAGCATAGAATAAGTGCATGCATGCATGTCTGATGGGACAGCTCCATGCGCATGTACGTAGCTAGGTTGCGAGACGTGCAGTTGCACGATCTCCAGTTTCCCGTTTTCTGTTTTGTTTTAGACTCCCGATCGGCATGGCACTAGTGACGCAGTCGTGGGATAGCGCGACAGACGCGGATCTGGCGCAGCTGATCGGGAGGTAGTTAGCCTTGTAATCGATAAAGAAAGTCAAGGAAATAACAGAAAAAAGCTGTCCAGTTCGACGGCACAAAAATACCCACCTCTGTTCCTTGTTCTTGCTTCGTGAGAGAGAGATTTCGGAAACAACATTTGGTACCAGAGCGATTAGGTGTTTGATCCTGCGCCTGGGTGATTGAGCGGTGTTCGATCCGCTGCAGTCATGTCCGATTCCGAGACTGAGAAGGGCAAGAAGAAGGACGACGTCGGGCAGGCCGCGTCGCCGCCGCTAGCACGCCTGACCGGCGGCGGCAGCGGGGAACTCCGCGTCGTGGAGCGGATCATGCGGGAGACGGAGGCCTCGTCGGCGTCCATGATGCTGACACGGACTAACTACATGGAGTGGTCGCTGGTCATGCAGGTGAAGCTGCAGGCCGCCGGGCTCTGGCGCGCTGTGACCGACGGCACCGACGACGAGCGAGATGACCGGCGCGCCCTCTCTGTCATCCTCACGGGGGTGCCGCCGGAGATGGTGCGGGTTCTGGCGGCGAAGGACACCGCCAATGCGGCTTGGACCACGATCAAGACCCTCCGGATCGGGACTGAGCGCGCGCGTGAAGCCAAGGCACAGGTACGCCGCCGCGAATTCGAGGACCTCCGTTTCAAGGACGGCGAGTCCATCGAGAATTTCGCGCTGCGGCTCACCGGAGTCATCGCCGACCTCGAGATCTATGGGGATCCGGTGACTGAGCACAAGGAAGTGCAGAAGTTTCTTCGCGTCGTGCCGCGCAAGTACAGGCAGATGGCCATGGCCATAGAGTCCCTCATCGACCTCAAGACGATGACAATAGAGGAACTGACCGGACGGCTATCTGCATTTGAGGATCATTATGATCTTGACGACACCAAGCACTCCGCCGGGCAACTCATGTACACCGCAGAGGAGTGGTTCGCCCGTGAATGCCAGTTCGGTGGCGGCAGTTCGTCGCACGGCGGCGGCAGCCAGTCATCAGCCGCAGGGGGCAAGAACAAGTCGCCGGGAAAGCCAAAACCACAAGGCGGGGGGAAACCCGCGTCCGGCAACGGTGGCGGGGGCGGATCCGGCGGGTCAGTCGGAAAGAAGAAAGGCAAATGCCACTACTGCGGGAAGGTTGGGCATTGGAAGAAGGACTGCTGGTCGTACCTTGAGAAGCAGGGGCAACAAGGAAAGCGGGAACAAGCCAATCTAGTGCGTGAGGGAGGCGACGAGCATGAACAAGGGCTGCTCATAGCCATGGTCACCACCGACACAGCAACTAAATCAGTGGCACCACAAGCAGTCTTTCTGAATGAGGAAAAGGTAATCCCCGTGCCATCTCCTGACGGTCTCTGGTATTTTGACACGGGCACCACCAGTCACATGACAGGAGAAAGAAACATGTTTGCAAGGCTTGATGAGGAGGTGCATGGCACGGTCAAGTTCGGAGATGGATCTCAGGTAGCTATCCATGGGAGGGGCTCCATTGTCTTCAAGTGCCAGAGCGGCGAACAGCGTGCCCTGACCGAGGTATATTACATACCAAGCCTGCGTAGCAACATAATTTCAGTCGGTTAGTTAGATGAAGGGGGGTGCCAGATTGGGATTCAGAACGGTGTGATGACAGTGCATGATCCAGCTCATCGCATCCTAGCTCGTGTCCGGCGCTCAAGCACTCGCTTGTACACTGGCATGCTGGCCATTGACGCGCCAGTGTGTCTACTGACGAAGGCCGATGATGAGACTTGGAAGTGGCATGCAAGGATGGGTCATTTGCATTTCAGAGCGCTGCGCGCCATGTCCGCAAAAGGAATGGTGAGAGGGATGCCAGAGATAGCCCGCATCGAACAGTACTGTGATGGTTGTGCGCTCGGGAAGCAGCACCGAGCTCCGTTCCCGCAGGCAAGCACATACCGGGCAGAGCGTGGCCTGGAGCTGGTACACACGGATCTGTGTGGCCCAATCACACCAGCAACACCAAGAGGGAACAAGTATTTCATTTTGGTTGTTGATGATTACAGCCGGTTTATGTGGATTGAGCTGCTCAAGTCTAAGGATGAGGCATACAGTCAGTTCAGGAAAATCAAAGCCATGGTAGAGGCTGAGGGTAGTTGCAAACTTCGAGCTTTCAGATCTGATCGAGGAGGGGAGTTCAACTCAACCGAGTTCAAAGAGTACTGCAGTGAGCAAGGAGTAAAGCACTACACCACAGCACCCTACTCTCCTCAGCAAAACGGTGTGGTAGAGAGGCGAAATCAGTCAGTGGTGGAGATGGCAAGATGCCTGATGAAAAGCATGGGTGTACCAGCATATTTCTGGGGAGAGGTTGTAAAAACTGCAGTGTATCTTCTCAACAGAGCTCCCACTCGCAGCCTTGAAGGGGTCATACCGTACGAAGCATGGCATGGCCGGAAGCCGGCGGTTCAGCACCTGCGTACTTTTGGATGCACTGCACATGTGAAGCTGCTAGGGCCGGGTATCACCAAGCTCTCCGACCGCTCAAAACCCATGATCTTTGTTGGTTATGAAGAGGGAGCTAAGTGTTACCGTGTCTATGACCCTGAGAGCAAGAAGGTGCAGGTGACCCGGGACGTTCACTTTGAGGAAGCGCGTCCTTGGAGCTGGGGCGTGGAGACCGCGCCCACATCGCAGGCCGCACCGGTGACTTTCTCCGTCGTGTACACCACGCAGCCAGGAGTGGAGGAGCTGGACACCGGCGGCACGCACTGCACCACGCCCGCCTCGCCAGTGTACTCGCCACCAACTCCGGAGACACCACAGGCGGAAGCATCGACACCGAGCTCACCAGCGCTGCAGTCGCCGGCGCCAAGCACCAGCACGCCACCAGGATCGCTAGAGATAAGATGGGCCACTCCGCCAACACATGATGACGTGCGAGATGTGGACTCTGGACCGATCAGGTACCGGCGCCTCTCATGCATGCTTGACGCCACTGAAGAAGACACCGAACAAGAGGAGTTCGAGCGCTGCCTTCTTACTATAGAAGAGCCGCGCGACATTGAGGAGGCCTTGGGTGAGGCGCCATGGAAGGCCGCAATGGATGAGGAGATACGCTGTATTCAAGAGAACAAAACTTGGGACCTATCAGACTTGCCTGCTGGTCAGAAATCCATCGGGCTGAAGTGGGTTTATAAGGTCAAGAGGGACCTGCAGGCAACATCACCAAGTACAAGGCCCGTCTAGTGGCGAAGGGATATGTACAGAGGCAAGGGGTGGACTATGAAGAAGCATTTGCTCTTGTGGCCAGACTGGAGACCGTGCGGGTTCTGCTCGCACTCGCCGCGCACCACCGCTGGGGTCTCAGTGAGGAGGTGTATGTGGCCCAGCCACCCGGATTTGCTGTACCAGGGGAGGAACATCGTGTACTGAGACTGCACAAAGCCCTCTACGGCCTCTGTCAAGCGCCGAGAGCCTGGTATGCGAAGCTTCATGATTCTCTCGTCACCCTCGGTTTTGAGCGAAGTCCACTGGAACATGCAGTCTACAGGCGCGGCGATGATTCCACTTTTCTGTTAGTTGGAGTTTACGTGGATGATCTTGTCATTACTCGTACGGACAAAGGGCTGATAAGAGAGTTCAAGAATCAGATGAAGATGTTTTTCAAGATGAGTGATCTTGGGCTACTCAACTACTACTTGGGAATTGAGGTATCCCAAACTGAGAGTGAAATCACACTTCACCAACGGAGTTACGCGGAGAGAATCCTAGAGGCAGCCGGCATGGAAGATTGCAACACTTGCAACACTCCAATGGAGTGCCGTTTGAAGCTAAGGAAAGATGACGACGGCGAACAATTCGATCCCACGTTGTACCGCAGTGTGATAGGCAGCCTTCGGTACCTTGTCAATACAAGACCTGACATTGCACACGCTGTGGGGATTGTGAGCAGGTTCATGGAGGCTCCGAGTGTTCATCATTGGGCAGCCGTGAAACAGATCCTCAGGTATGTTCGAGGGACGCTGGGCTACGGCTGTCGTTATCAGGCCGGGCATGGCGAGGTGAAACTCGTAGCCTATACTGACAGCGATCATGCCGGTGATACTGAGGACAGGAAGAGCACCTCCGGCAACGTATTCTTCCTTGGGAACAATCTCATCACTTGGAGCTCGCAGAAGCAGAAGATAGTGGCTCTTTCTTCTTGCGAAGCTGAGTACGTCGCTGCAGCAGCTGCGGCATGCCAGGGAGTGTGGCTCTCTCGTCTGATCAGTGAGATGCTCGGGAGATCGCAGGCCAAGTTCAAGTTGTTCGTGGACAATCAAGCTGCCATTGCCCTCAGCAAGAATCCAGTCCACCACGATCGTAGCAAGCATATCGACATCAAGTATCATTTTATACGTGACTGTGTGGAGACGGGTCAGGTGGAAGTGGATCACATTCGTATGAGGGAGCAGATTGCAGATGCACTCACGAAGGCACTAGGTCGTGTTGTCTTCGTCGAGATGCGTCAGAAGCTTGGGATGTCCGAGGTTGGTACTAAGGAGCAGATCTTAAGGGGGTGAAATGTAGGACCTAATTAAGCTCAGCTCCAGCATGTATCCGTTTTAGCATAGAATAAGTGCATGCATGCATGTCTGATGGGACAGCTCCATGCGCATGTACGTAGCTAGGTTGCGAGACGTGCAGTTGCACGATCTCCAGTTTCCCGTTTACTGTTTTGTTTTAGACTCCCGATCGGCATGGCACTAGTGACGCAGTCGTGGGATGGCGCGACAGACGCGGATCTGGCGCAGCTGATCGGGAGGTAGTTAGCCTTGTAATCGATAAAGAAAGTCAAGGAAATAACAGAAAAAAGCTGTCCGGTTCGACGGCACAAAAATACCCACGTCTGTTCCTTGTTCTTGCTTCGTGAGAGAGAGATTTCGGAAACAACAAAACATATCACTATGACAATTGAGACGAAGGTTCATTCAACATATGTCCATGCTTCTTGGATGCATTTGAAAATTCCCTGTGATTTTCCCCCTCAAACATCTAATTGGTCTTTTTATTCCAGGAGACCTGATTATTGCTTGGGGCCTCATCTTTGGCAAATGCTATCTTATGCATGTACCCGCTTTCACATTTATGTTCAGAGTACATACGAGGGTGTTGCACGTGACAGGAACAGAGGCCACACAGTACATGTTGTTGTTGATTGTTTTTCTTCAGCAAAAGATGTTGTTTAAGGTTATTGCTCATAGGCCCTCTAATTTCTCTTGTTGAAGTAGCTTCCAGAATATTTCGGTCATTTAAGAAAATGAGGTGTCTTCTAGCTGGAGTTATGACTTGCACACTTGTCCTAATACATCATGATTTACCTATTGATACGTGGTTGCAAGATGATGCCAGATTTAATAATGTTGGAGTTGAGGGAGTTATGGAGACAACCATCAGGTCAAAGTAAGCACCACCTGCTCTGCGAAAGCGATGTACGGCGATGACGAGCGCCACTGATTGTGCACGGTGCAGAAGCCTCTATGGAAAGGGGAGCGGCTGTCGGGTATGGTCTTTGTTCCCATCTCTCCCTTTTTATCATTTGCAGTCTTGCCAAACATTGGATGACACATCACCAGAGAAGTTTAGTACTGATCTGAATGGAAGATATTTATTTAAATTTCTCAAATTGGGCAATTGAGTTAGTCGGATGCATAATTATCTATTATTTTAGCCATTTTTTTATTGATCTATTGTTGAAGATTTATGCCGTTAGCTCGATACATGCTCACCTGAATTTTGGACGGGAATCCACATTAATCTACCCGTCTACCCCAAAACACCATGTTTAAATTGATTTTGGTTCCCTTTTATGTACAGTTTCTAAATTGGATTCGATTGTATTTCGGCACTTAAATTTGATTACGTGCAGTAAAATGTAGCATTTAATTCATTTGGTTGATATGGTGTTACTGAGCTCAGCATGGTGCCCTGAAATGGTGATTTTCCCCCCTGCCTCTCCCATCTCCGTATTTCTTTTCCCGTTGTACACATTGGATTTCGACAATCATGGTTGTGATCCATGATTTAATTTTGAAAAAAAGAGAAGTAAACCACAAGTTTGGACAAGATGAGACTTTATTTATTTATTTTGGCGTGCACTGCATGGTCCTCTCTTTGTAAACTAATATATGATCTTAGTGATCTAAAATAACTTATATTAGTTTATAGAGGGAGTATTATGTAGTGTTGCTGCATGGTGATGATTAGTTCATGTTCATCTTTTCACTAAAAACATATGTTCAGTTGCAATTTTGGATATTTACAAAATTGTCTCTGTTTCTTTTCTAGATTTTGTTGGAGCAAAAAAAATGGTTTCTGATGCATTCAAACTTCAATAATTATCAGCGTCAACAAAATTTACAAGACCAGGCCAGTGGATGGTGACTATCTCCACACTTGATATTTCTATTTGACACTGCATAACATATTATGGCGTCAGAAGAACAGTCTTCTGTGGTCTACATCGAGGGGTACGATGGCGAGCCAACAATGGCGCCGACGGACAGCTGCTCAAGCAGGCGATGATGAAGGCAAGCGTCGGCTCAGTGGGGGCAGTGGAGGGCTGTGAAAGTAATAAGAGTAGTATGTACTATATTTTCTATGACATCAGGTTGTATCTTCGTAGGTCTTCTTTCCTATGCTACAAATACAAAAATACAAACATATGTGCGACATTACCTTTGGACCAACTATAATGGGTGGTCCTCATTATCTCTACAACAGTTTAAGTTGGTCTGGACTTGTAATTTCTCTGCTGCAACACATGCCTAACGTCCTCTATACATGTGCACTAAGTAACTAGATGCTTGCTTTCCTAACAATTATCAATCTGTGATGGGCACCAGCTGGTATAACTTTGTTATTTCTGTAGACTTGTCCATGTGAATTACGGATGCATATGAATAGCATTTATATGTTCAGACTCCTAGAAATGCTATGTTGTGAAAGCATGGACCAAACAAGCCATCTGAATGGGCAGCAGCAAATCAGGCACCGCAGCATCACGCCTCAAGCGGCGCCACCGGGTGCACATGGGCACGCTTCGGTGCGGTGTTGTCGAAGCACGTCTCCATCGTGGGGTTGTCATCATTGTCGGAGACCTAGGGCGAGTTGGCCGACATGCTGGCCTCGATCTGCCTGGCACGGCGGCTTTGCCAGGCGGACGCAAGGATGGTCACCTCATGCTTCATTTTGGTCAAAATGCTCTCCCATAGAGCGTTGCCGCCTGCAGTCATGGTGGATGTGGCGCAAAGGAAGAGGATGTGGAACGGCTTGTATTGTGGCATGGAGTTAGCCAGGTGTGGATGCCTTTAAATAACGGATTTCGGTGAGGCCAGACGTCCGGGTGCTTCAACGCCCCACGCCGGATTGGGTTTCTCAGCAGGCGAGCCTGCTTAATGGCGACATTCCGAAGAACATGGCATTGAACAGGTGTGGTAGATATTTGTCTCGTCCAGTCCAGTGACGTGTCTCCGACATTGAACATGCGCGGACACCGGAGAGGCATTGCGGGCGACGCGCTGCTTCAATGACGGGCCAATGAGAGGTCGTGTCCGCTCTGAGCCGGCTTCGACGTGAAGCAGTCGCTCTACAGCGGGATGAATGCGGGCATCTGAAGTCGGGCGGGAATGCGCGCAGCAAGGGAGAAGGGTTTTTGGTGGGTAGGGTGCTCAGAAGCGGATGTGGGTGTTGTCCACACGCGTGCAAACCCCCCTGGTGTCACAGGAAGGTACAAGTAGCCCAATTGTTTTTGTTGTTATTATTAGGGAGAATATCATACGGAAACCAACATTCAATGAAAACCGATGAAAACCATGAGAAAATGATGTTTCCAAGTTTTAAAAAAATCTGAGAAAAATACGGGATGTTAAGACGATGATGTTTTATTACCACACAAAATTTCAAATTGAAACAGATTACGAGATGTGAGCTATGAAAAAGATAAAATCAACATTGAATAGTGGCAACAGTAATGTCACTATTCAGGGCTGAAATTTGTCTTTTTCATATCTCACATCTCGTAATGTGTTTCAATTTGAAATTTTGTGTGACAATAAAACATCACCCTCTTAACATGCCATATTTTTTCTAGATTTTTTTTGAAACTTTAAAATATGGCTTTCACGAAGTTTTCATTGAATATTGGGTTTCGTATGATATTCTCCTTTACTATTATGCGTGTGAAGTATTCAAACATTTACACGATTACTTAATTGAGTTTGCTTTGTCTCCAGTTGAGTGGCCTTATATATATTGTGACAGAGTCCTTGTCATCTGCCTTATTTATTGCTCCATGATAGCTCAGGATCTTGATCCTTTTCCCCACCTATATACTATATACTATATTACTAAACTTTTAGGATTGAAGGCTTCGCAATCAATTGAGGTCTCCAATTGGAATTTGTTCACCCAATTTTGACCGTGTCCACAATCTCTTTCATTTAATTTTTTATACAATATACTATGTTTCGTAATTTTTAGATCTTCACAATTAATTGAGTTTAAATTTAGAATTGGGTCACCCAATTTTGACCGGGTCAACAATTTCTGAAGGAGCTCTCCCATTTAATTATTTTAAGTCTCCATGTTCCATAATTTTAAAGCTCTTTCTTTGAGGTATTCAATTTTGGATTTGGTTTACAATTTTGATCGGGCCAATGATTTTCAAATCAATCGGCAACAATCGGCGTGTAAAAACATGTCAACCCCTCGCAGACTCCTATCACCATGAAAAAAGTGCCACCATATAATACTATAGCACGAATATAGTACACGCAACCAACGATGAAAAAATATCCCCACATAAATATGAGTTGATTAGCGAATAACACAGAATCATACCGCGAAATGCCCATCAAATAACCGCATTATAAATAAACATAAAACACACTTCATCGTCTCCCCCACCGGCCAAACTAAATGCCCCATCAATTTCAAATATAAGGATTATTAGTTTTTTAGAAATTCAGATTTCTTTAATGTTTACCAAGTTTAGAGCCAAAATATTGATATCCATAATATTAAATAAAAATAAAAAATTCATTTCCTGATGAATCTAATAACACTGATTTGATATTATGAATTTTGATATATTCCTCTACAAATTTGACCAGACTTAAATAGGTTTGACTTTTTAAAAAAAAATACACTATATATTTTGAAATATAGTTAGTAAAGAAATCTAAGAATCTCAACAAATTCAACGGCGCAGCAAAGCGCGCCCAACCCTTCTAGTATCACTAATCTCCCTAGGATTGGAGGCCTCACAATCAATTGATGTCACCAATTGGAATTTGGTTATTTGATTTCGACCAGGTCAATAATTTCTCAAACCCTCTCATTTATTTTTTTATACAATACACTATGCTTCCTATTTTTTAAATCTTCACAATTAATTGAGGCTTCAATTTAGACTTTGGTCACCCGATTTTGACCGGGTCAACAATTTCTCAAGGATCTCTTCTATTTAATTATTTTAATTCTCTATGCTCCCTAATTTTAAAGCTTTTCCATTCGATTGAGGTGTTCAATTTGAGATTTGGTTTACGATTTTGATCGGGCCAACGGTTTTTCAAATCAATCAGCAGTAACTGGCCTATAAAAACATATCAACCCCTCGCAGACTCCTATCACCCATAAAAAAGTGTCACCATGTGATACTATAGCATGAATATAGTACATGCAACCAAGGATGAAAAGATATCCCCACATAAATATGGGTTGATTAGCGGATAACACGGAATCACACCACGAAAGACCCACCAAATAACTGCATTATAAATAAACGTAAAACACACTCCATCGTCTCCCCCATCGGCCAAATTAAATACACCATTAGTTTCAAAATATAAGGGTTATTACTTTTTTGGAAAGTCAAATTTCTTTAATTTTGACCAAGTTCAGAGCCAAAAATATCGACATCCATAATATTAAACAAAAAAATTATGAAAATTCATTTCATGAAGAATCTAATAACACCGATTTGACATTATGAATTTTGATATATTTATGTATAAATTTGATCGAACTTAAAGAGTTTTGACTTTTTTAAAAAATAATACACCATATATTTTGAAATAGAGTGAGTAAAGAAAATTAAGAATCCCAACAAATTCAACGGCGCAACAAAGCACGCACAACCCATCTAGTTAATATCAAGTTCCTCCTCCCGAGCTGCTGGTCTATTGGTCTATTCTGTCATCGTGAATATTTCATGGCATATTGCCGTTCGCTCTGTAGCTATTTGATTACTTGTAGGCATGGAAGATGTTGGAAAGTTCATAGAGACTGGACTTGCCGTTCAAACCTTGCACTGCTCACGAGCTCTTGGTAAGAGACCAATACACGGGAGGAATAGCTGTGAGCCATATCCGTCTTTCAAACATCAGTTTAATCCAGAAAATAGTTCCTGCAGTGCTATAACCGCTGAGAGCGGTTGAAGCATCGGGTGACATTCGACCAATTCGTCAGGTCGGCAGTAGTTTATCTAGGGGGTAAAACAACATAAATTCTCCTGTGCTAACCGTGACAACCAAATGGAGATGGGAAGAGCCACGTGACTATTCCTTTTCGCGTAACAGACTGACTGAGTCGACGCTGCCCTTAAGAACACACACTACATACTGTTATGCACCAGCCAGGGTCCTAGATTGTCTGATGCAATTTAGATACAAATTGGACAGAAGTAGGAGAAGAGGGGAAAGGTTACAGAGAGCAAAACATGGTTCAGAGATCTGATCTTCGACGACCCCTTTCCTCCTCGCTGCTCCTATTTATCTTTTCCTGCGCCAGGTTCTTTCTTGGCACACGTTACGCGCCAGGCCCGGTCCAGGTGTCGACAACGGCGAGAGGCCTTGGGCTGCCTGCCAGGCATGGGCCACTGCATAACACTCCCCACCCCTTGCGGAGCGGCTTGACCCCAAGCCGTCAGAGTCGGGTATCGCTGATGAATCACGAACGCATTCTCCCAGTGTCTGGAGCTGCAGAAGAATTGGTCCAGCGTTACCCTGAGCCAAGGTCTCGCTTTGCCTCCTGACTGGATGAATCTGGACTGTAGGATAGCTGCTGGGTGAGGAATTGAGAGTGAACAGACAGGGTTCTGACTGTCTGTCGCCACCACTTGAGCCGGTGGTACATGTTTCTTCAGTTGAGAGACGTGAATCACGTCATGTATCCTGGAGCCCGAGGGAAATGCTAGCTGGTATGACACTGCGCCCACGCAACGTAACACCTCATATGGTCCATAGAACTTGAGTGACAACTTCTGGTTACGGCGGTCAGCTAGGGAATGGTGGAGGTAAGGTTGGACCTTGAGATATACCTGATCGCCTTCAGCAAATACTCGTTCGCTACGGTGTTTGTCAGCCTGTTTCTTCATACGCTGTTGGGCACGAAGTAGATGATGGTTAGCAGCTGCTCGATCAGCCAGCAACTCCTGAAGATCATGGTTTGTAGCTGGAGTGGAGATTCCGAACGGTTTTGGTTGATAACCATAAAGAGCCTCAAACGGTGAAATGCCCGCAGCAGTGTGATAAGAAGTGTTGTACCAATGTTCTGCTAGTGGCAACCACTTAGCCCATTTGGTGGGCGTATCATGCACAGCACAGCGAAGAAAAGCTTCCAAACATTGGTTTAATCGCTCCGTCTGACCATCTGTTTCTGGATGCCTGGCTGAGCTCATGTTCAACAATGTATCTGATAGCCTGAACAATTCTTGCCAAAACAAGCTCGTGAAAACGGGATCTCTATCAGAAATTATCCGGGATGGCATACCATGCAGGCGATACACTTGGTCAAAGAAGAGCTGCGCCACTTGGGAAGCTGTGTAGGGGTGTTTGAGTGGAAGAAAATGAGCGAACTTAGTGAGTTTGTCAATTACCACCAGTATCACATCTAAGCCTTGAGACTTGGGTAATCCTTCCACGAAATCCCAGCTGATTGTATGCCAAGGATGTGGGGGTATAGCATGTGGCTGAAGCAGTCCTGGGGTACGGCAATGCTCCGGTTTAGCCTTCTGACAGACCTCACAACTCTGAACAAAGTCTGATACTGTCTTTTTCAGTTTCGGCCAAGCAAAGAGCTTCTTCACTCGGTGGTATGTGGCCAGCACGCCCGAGTGGCCCCCAAGAGCACCGGCATGGAGGGCTTGCAGAATGTGTTGCTGGGCCAACAAATTTTGACCCACCCAAATACGATCCTTGTACCTGAGCACCCCATTCTGGAGGGAATAGCCTTTGTCATTGGAACCTGACAATGAGAGTTCAGTTAACAGTTGCGCAGATTGAACGTCTTCATTGTACCCTTCCACCAAAGTTTCAAGCCAAGCAGGTATGGCAGCTGAGATTGCTAGCAGAGGTGTGTCATGTGGACGACGGGAGAGAGCATCAGCAGCCGCATTGGTGATCCCCTTCTTGTACTGAATTGTATATTGTAGTCCCATAAGTTTGACGAAGGCCTTATGTTGAATGCCGGTGGTCAAGCGTTGCTCTGTCAAGTGCGGCAGGGCTTTCTGATCCGTGCGTATTACAAATTGTTGGTGTTGTAGATACGGCCTCCATTTGTCCACTGCCATGAGAATGGCTAGACATTCTTTCTCATACGTGCTGAGAGCCTGATTCTTAGGACAAAGAGCTTTACTCAGATAAGCTATGGGGTGACCCTGTTGCATAAGGACGGCCCCGATCCCATCCTTGCATGCATCAGTCTCGAGGACAAAAGTTTGAGTGAAATCAGGTACTGCTAAAACCGGGGCTTGCATCATTGCGGTCTTGAGTAATTGAAACGCTTTATCCGCTGCCGGTGTCCACTGGAACAGAGCCCCTTTTTTTAATAATTCAGTCATCGGTCGGCTTATCACTCCATAATGTTGGATGAACTTCCTGTAATAGCCTGTGAGGCCCAAGAAACCTCTTAGCGAGCGAGCATTGTTAGGTAGTGGCCAGGCACTCACTGCCTCAATCTTAGCAGGATTTGTGGCCACGCCTTCAGCACTGATAATATGGCCAAGATATTCGATCTGAGAGCAAGCAAACTCGCACTTTGATGCCTTGACAACCAAATTGTTTTCTCTGAGGATTTGCAATACGGTGCGCAGCTGACATACATGATCTTCTAAGCATGTGTTATACACCAGAATGTCATCCATGAAGACCAACACCCCTTTCCTAAGCAGCAGGGCAAAAATCTTGTTCATCACGTGTTGAAAAGTTGCCGGAGCGCCTATCAAACCGAAAGGAACCACCAGAAACTCATAGAGCCCATGGTGAGTACAGAATGCTGTTTTAAATTCCTCTCCTTTCGCAATCCTAATCTGATGATACCCAGAGAGAAGATCAAGTTTAGTAAACTATTTGGCCCCGGCCAACTCATCTAACAGCTCGTCCACCACTGGCATCGGGTGCTTGTTCTTGACTGTAATGTTGTTCATTTGGCGGTAATCCACGCAGAAACGCCAAGTGCCATCCTTCTTGCGCACGAGCAACACTGGGGATGCAAACGGACTTGAGCTGGGGCGGATGAGACCTGCACGGAGCATCTCTTTGACTTGCCTCTGAATTTCATCTTTTTGTTGTGGAGTATAGCGATACGGTCTGGCACTGACTGGTTGGGCGCTCGAAAGCAGGGGAATGGTATGATCTTCTGGGCAGCGTGGAGGCAGAGTCTCAGGGGATTGAAAAACATCTTGGTATTCATGCAGAACTTCAGCAACCTCTGGTGGCAAGGTCTTAGCTACAGGTGGTGTAGGATGGAGTAACATTAAGTCTTGTTCCTGATGCACCTGTTGAATTTGGACTCCATGTTGAATGGCGCCGCGCCTCAAGAGCCCTTTTAACTTCCTTGCAGAGACTGGTTTGCAAAGGGGTGTACGATCTTGAATGCCCTTCAAGGAAATTATGCGCCCTTCATGAGTAAACTTCATCAACTTGCGTCGCCAGTGCACCCACATTGGACTGTGTTCCTCTAACCAATCTGCACCAACAATGAGATCATAGCACCCAAGGGCCAGTACCTTCAAGTCATGTCTGAATGTGTGACCTTGTGTTCGCCAAGACAACTGCTCCACCATCTTCGAACTTGTCAGTGTGCTTCCTCCAGCAATAACATAAGAGGCGGCCTCTGTTTCTATTGTTGGAAGCTGCAATTCCTGTACCAAGGCTTCATCCACGAATGAACAATTGGCTCCAGAGTCAATCAAAATTAAGACCTCACGTGCCCCAATCAGACCATGTAGGCGCATCATGCGCCGTCTCACTGGTGTTGTAGGTTTAGTGTCAGAAGCAAGGAGCAGAATTTCTTCTTCGAAGCTGGAGTCCGAATCCGGCCTAGGATCAGGAGGATCATCGAGTTGCAATATTTCCAGTAATTCTTCCATGACGTGTATTGGTACTTTGTCAGGGCACTTGTGACCTTTTGCCCATGGCTCGCCACATTTGAAACAGAGATTCTTCGCTCTTCTGTAAGCACGAAGTGCCTCGAACTTTTCTGATACTTTTCGTATATCCTCTGTTTCGGCCGGTGCCTTCTGTTTGTCTGACGGGTGGAACTGCTTGTTAAATGATCGATGACTGGCTTTCGATGAACTGGAGGCTTTATCTTGCGCAAGCTCCACTTCCTGGAATAAGGCCAAACAACTAGCAGTATCCACGTCTTCCGGTTGATGCAAAATAATTGTAGTACAAATTTCAGGACGCAACCCAGCCACATAACGTTCTACAAACAACACCTCATTGGTATTAGGGTCTGCTAAAAGATTTTGGTGTCGAAGTGTGTCAAATTTTAGAGTATAGTCTTCCACTGACCTAGTTTGACTCACTAATAACAATTGATGCATGAGGAATTTATGTTTATTTTTACCCCATTTCTCACTCACAGCCTCACGCAATTCATGCCAGTGCACGAACTTGCGGCGTTTCTGAATCATCTTCAACCAAAGAGCAGCATTACCCACACAGTTAAGTGAGGCAAATTTAACTTTCATCAGCTCGGCAACCCCATAGATTTCAAAATAGAGCTCACAATTCTCTAACCAAACCTGATAATCCTCACCATCAAACTTAGGGAAATCCATTTTAGGGGTGCTATTAAAGTGAGGGCGGTGCGAATTGGAACCCGAGCGCCTGTCCTCATAGTTAGACTCTCTGTCGAACAGGTGGGGGCATGAGTAGGCGTACCGAGGCAGAGTGGAGGATCTCGGATCCCCCAGCACTGGCCCCCGATGATGGTGTTGCCCGCCGTGCCCATCGGGCCGATCCGTGCGCACGTCGACCATTGGTGGAGGGTGGTAGACGACGGCCGGATCACGTGGACGCGGCGCCGGCGACTCGAGCACATCCAGCCGCGCTGCCGCATCCTCCGCATGGAGTTGGAGGAGTGAAGCCGAGGCCGTGAGGGACTTGGTCGTCTTGTCCATTGCCTGCATCCAGGCTTGGAACCCCTTGAGTTGCTCGGCAATGGCATCCAACTTGGCGTTGGTTGCGGCCCCTTGCTCCTCGACCGTCCCCATGGCGGCGGAGATTTGCTGCTCCACGGCGGTCGGGCCTCGCTTCTTCGGAGCCAGATTGACCTACGGATCACGGGATCAGCTGTTCCTGCCGAGAGATAGGATTTACAGCAGCAACACGAGGTCGCCACCAACCACAGACGGACTAACGGATCGAGCGTCACGCGTGGTGGATCGAGAGACTACTGATACCATTTGTTATGCACCAGCCAGGGTCCTAGATTGTCTGATGCAATTTAGATACAAATTGGACAGAAGTAGGAGAAGAGGGGAAAGGTTACAGAGAGCAAAACATGGTTCAGAGATCTGATCTTCTACGACCCCTTTCCTCCTCGCTGCTCCTATTTATCTTTTCCTGCGCCAGGTTCTTTCTTGGCACACGTTACGCGCCAGGCCCGGTCCAGGTGTCGACAAGGCGAGAGGCCTTGGGCCGCCTGCCAGGCATGGGCCACTTCATAACACATACTCCCTCCGTCCCATATGTGCTCGTCGCGCTTGCCCGGGTGGCCTACCGACACCAAGGAGCGACCGGGTGAAAACTCCGTTCTTTGTTGCCGACGACGGCGACGCTTGCGAGCACTACTATCTTCTTGAAGACGTCGTCGTGGTACTCCTCTCTGTATCTGGGCTCTGCGTGAAAACCTATGTTCCTTCTGGACTCGGCAGCGGCGACACTTTGCGTTCGTTTTCTCTCTCGAGGGCATTGTCGTGGAGCATAGGTGTACTAGGGCGTAGTGTGGCGTATTATCATTTCTCTCTATGTGATCCCTCGGTTCTGTAGGCACGTGTGTTCAGCATGATCCATCTTGTATCGTTCGGCCGTGTACTTGTTCGGTTGTTGCTTTATTTATAAAGCGGGGCGAAAGCCTGTTTCGAGATGGAAACGGCCTTAGGCCATGATATTCCCAACAATAATTATTGATGAGACTGCTCGGTTCCACGGTAAGTGGTGGCGGTTCGGTTTTCGGCCGAAAAGTTGTCAGCGCTCAACCCACTTAGCCCACTACGCCCATGTGGCAAGCCTTCGCGGTTAAGCTAAGGGAGTCTTCGGACCTGGTAAAAAATAAAATTATGCAGAGGAGGGCCTTGTTAAAAGATGCCCTTTATCTCCCGGAATAAATCATGACGCCAAGTTATGAGTGGTTAATTTTTTCCGGGGGTGAAACCAGTGGTGGAAAGTAAAGAGAACTCAGATCCAAATGTATCCTTGGATTTAAAAGATGACGTGGAAGATGGAACTCATCTACGAAGCCGAAGACAAGAAATGATGAAGCTGCACCGAGGAAGGAGCCAATGTCCTAGGCTTGAAGACCAGTTCATGGGCTACTGACGGTGTCCCACACAACGTCGGCCCGTCATTCATGGGCCCAACCGAGGACCCACCGAAAAATGGAGAATGGGCCACACAAGCCGTCGCCCTCAGCGTACTCAAGCTGGAATCTTCCGAAGCCTTGGCATACACTTCAAGGCGTATTCAAATGATCGGCATGTTATCCCTAGTTGTAGCCGACATACTTCTAGCCCTAGATGCCCCCGGTGCCTATATAAACCGAGGGGTTTAATCCGTAGAGGCATGGTTTTTAGAGGTTAGAACTCATTCATACGGTCTTGAGGTAGATCATCCTGTACTTTAGACCCCATCCACAATCAATACAATACAAGAAGGATGTAGTGTTTTACCTCTTAGAGAGGGCCCAAAATTGAGTAAAATTGTCTCCCTCTTACATCATGTTACCATCGTGTCAAGATAACCATCTCGGGACCCCCTACCCGAGACCCATCGGTTTTAGCACTGACAGGGAGGTGGCAGGGTGCCTTGGATCCACCGGTTGCCGGAGTCGAGGTGGAGCCCGATCTCTCACTCTCTCTCTCTCTCTCTCTCTCTCTCTCTCTCTCTCTCTCTCTCTCCACTAGTAGAAAACATGACATTAGTCCCGGTTGGGAAGGGCCTTTAGTCCCGGTTCCCCAACCGGGACTAAAGTATAGATACTAAAGGGTCCAAGCCTTTAGTCCCGGTTGGCTACGAACCGGGACTAAACCCTGGCCACGTGGCCGGCAGCGCGCGCCAGGGCATGGGGTCCTTTGGTCCCGGTTGGTAACACCAACCGGGACTAAAGGTTTAGCGGTTAAGGCTTCATTATTTATTTTTCCTTTTCATTTTGTGTTTTCCATTTAATTTTTTCCTCTAATTCAACATGATCACTTGCATCCATCCACTTTAATCAAATATATGTCATATAACTCATCATCATCTTACTCATCTAACAACTCATCATCATCTTAATCATACCAAGTTAAAATCTCATAAAACACAAAAACATCATAATACTAATCATCCTAATCGATCATGCAAGTTAATATAAACCAGAAACACTTCTCTCTCATAGGACCTACTCCTCCCTCCTAGGTAAAATGATATAAAACAGAATAACACCTATGTCTCCATGATGAAGCAAAGAGATCCAACGGTCTCCAACTTGTGGCTTGCGTTCCTTCTTTATTTGTCCCCATGCTTCAATTTGGAGCCGTCTTGGTGGTTTGCGCTCAGTCGAGTATGCAAAAGAGAACTCGGGCTGGAAGGGACTTTTAATTGTCATATTACCTTCGCCATGCATCAACGGAGGCACAACTTCATTTGGCAGTTTCTGTTGAAGAACATAATAGTAGCCTAGTTAGCAATGTAATCAATACCATTTACGCAACAGTAGTGTACTTAATTAGCAACTCTTACCAAGATATTTCGGCGAATGTCATCCGCCCTCAACCTATGCACTAGTGTCCTGTACAATGTATAATTTGGGTCAGTTCCCAAATTATACGGGAAGATCTCCCTACCAACTAGGACACCAATAACAAAGTTGATAAGATCATCCTTCTCCACCCAAGTTAGATGTGATGCATAAGTGTAGTGTGTCGTGTCGATTATGTTCTGTGTTTCACTCGAAGAAACAAAATAAGCTGTAAATTATAAATTAACAAATTTAGTATGGATGAACACCAACTATTTTTAAATATAGAATGCAAATTACTTGACAAATATGCATGGTTGACAAACTCACATGGAGGTAAAACAGGAAGCATATCGACATCCACCCAAATGTCGATGTTACCTTCAATATGATCTTCAGGATGAAGATCGAAGGTTATTTCCATATCCTCCTGAAATCCATATGCCTTGCAAAGAGCTTCCCAATTTGAGCACCCTAATTCTGTGTTATTAAGTGCATTCATTACTTTCACCAGAAATGTGTGACCATGTTTAGTCCTCAGGTTGGTTGTCCTCGTCTTGAAACTCTCGTGCTCTTCGAAACTGAGCCTCTCCAAGAAATACCGTCTTGCATGACAGGGGATGAACTAGTCGAATTGTATAAAACAGAAATTACGCGTTGAAGGAAAGAAACAGAAGTCATGCTTAATTACGAAAAAACAGTTGTCATCGTTGCGTACCGTAGAAATATCGAACTCCTCGTAAAGCTTCATGGTGAAGAACCTGCCGTCTCGCAGCCCAGGCTGGTCGCAAAGACCCTTATCTTCGCCGCAGAGTTCACACGCTTGGATCCTATCGTCGTCATCAGACGACGACATTTCCTGTGTTCATGATTCAAAAATTGATTATTACTTTCGGTCTGTCAAATATAAAACAATTAGAATGCATTCAATAAGCAGAACCGGAGATATGCAAATCAATACAAGGCAATGCAACAATATGATCATATAATATCACTAATACATCATCGAATAATAGTATCACTAATACATCATCGAATAATAGTATCACTAATACATCATCGAATAGTATCACTAATACATCATCGAATAATATCACTAATACATCATCGAATAGTATCCACTAATACAGATATAGTTGGCGTCTCGCGGCGTAGGCGGTGGACATCCAAAGAGAAGGAACCATGACAGGATCATAGCTCGGGTGAGATCCCTGAAGAACCTACCAAGTATTGGAGAACCCGGCGTCCAATGCAGCCATGTAGCGTCGGACGTGCTCGTCCTCCTCCCTAACACGGCGACGTATCACCTCCGCGGGGGCCGGCTCCCTCTGCACCGACAGTGGTCCACGCGACCACCACCAAATAACCTCCGGGTCGACGACGGGACCCTCATTCCTCACCAAGCTCCGTGCCCCGGAAGGCAGCATCTCCCAGTGCCAGCCCGGCGGAGCCCAGTCCCGGACATGGCGCCTCTCAAGAAGGTGGTTGCCGCCAAGTCGACGACGAGGATGCGGGATGGGCATCGTCGACTCGACGGCTACGCTATGCAATCGATTCGACGGTTTGGAAAGATGCTTTATATGCAATATGTCAATTAGCAAATCAGCAACATCTAAACATTTAAAACATACATTTAAACATACATACATTTAAACTAATAAAATGTATAAACTCCCCCAACGATCGGTAAATTCTTTAGTACCTATGATCATACGTACAATGCTATAAACTCCTAGGGGCAAATTTAAACTAATAAAATGTATCATTTATTTTAATTGCGTCAAAGTGACATATTATTCTAGTATTATCAATTTTTTCTAACATACACATATACACATCAATATATCTAACATACAAATACTATAAACTCCTAGGACTCCTGATTTTATCTAACATACACATATATACACATACAAATACACATATACATCTAACATACACATACACATACACATCAATTTGGAGGGCGGAGGACGGATCGGGCTTACGGCGTGGAGGAGGAGGAGCGGCGCCGGCGGAGCTGACGGCGACGGCGTGGAGGAGCGGCGCCGGCAGAGTTGAGGGCGACGGTGTGGAGGAGGAGAGCGGCGGCGGAGAGTCGGCGGAGGTGAGGGAGGATCGGCGGAGCTGAGGGCGACGGCCGGCGGCTGGGAGGAGCGGCGGCGGCGGAGCTGAGGGCGACGGCGTGGAGGAAGAGAGCGGCGGCGGCGCGTGGACGAACGGCGCCGTCGATCGAGGGTGCGGGCGGGGCAGCCTGGCGGCGTCGCGAGTGAAGACGGAGTGAATTTGGGGGAGGAAGGAGGCGCCGCTATATAGGGAGGACCTTTAGTCCCAGTTGGTATCTCCAACTGGGACTAAAGACCCTTTAGTCCCGGTTGGTATCACCAACCAGGACTAAAGGTCGTCCCTTTAGTCCCGGTTGGTGATACCAACCGGGCCTAAAGAGGCCTTTTCGGCGGCCCAAATTCGCGCGAGAAGGGACCTTTACTCCCGGTTGGTGGATCCAACCGGGACTAAAGGTCTATTTTCTCTTTTTTTGTTTTTCTGTTTTTATATTTGGAATAACTGTTTTTATATTTGCAATAACTGTTAGAATATTTATAGTTTTTTAATGAATCTTTTTGCTTTAGGTCAAAACAATTACAAACTTTCTGTTAGTGACAGTAGTTTTCAATTTTAAATAGTTTAAATTTGAATTCTTTTGAAATTTTTGTGAATCACTAGTTTGTGAATAACTTTAGTTTAAAAATAGATTTTTGAGTGATTGTTTTTGCTGTTGTTTAATATTAGTATGTTTTATCATTATGTTAAATTTTGGAATTTTTAGGATAATTTAAATAGGTGTTTTAATCAAAACCAGATTATGTTTAACTCTTTTTAGTTTTATACCTTTATTTGTTTTAATCAAAATCACTATTAATGAAATCTGAAAAGGTTGAAACTTGGCATGGTATCATCATTTCACCCACATAGCATGTGGTAAAAAGTTGAGAGGGTTACGGCGAAAACTGGATGCACTTCGTGTACAAACTGGACCATCTCCTTCGAAGTATGAGGGTTACGGACGAAAACTCATATGTTACAAAGGCATTTCACTTTTTTTAACTTATTTCAACTCCAGACTTTTTGTGCATTCAATATGAACCATTTGAAGCCACATCCTCAAATTTCAACCCTTTCTAACTTCATTTGCTATTTTTCATCCATTTAATGAATTGTTTTGAGCTAAATGACCCTGAAATTAAAAAGCACCACAAATGAACTCTGAAAAGGTTGAAACTTGGCATGGTATCATCATTTCACCCACATAGCATGTGCTAAAAAGTTGAGAGGGTTACAACAAAAACTGGATGCACTTCGTGTACAAACTGAACCATCCCGGCTACTATCACTAGAGAAGAAAAGTGATGACGGTGCAACCAATCACATCCCAGCATAATGATACCAAGCCTCTTTATTAATGGCATATTTTCTAATCTTTCTAATCTTCAAGCGCATTGCATCCATCTTGATCTTGTGATCATCGACGACATCGGCAACGTACAACTCCAATTTCATCTTCTCGTCTTCAACTCTTTTCAATTTTTCTTTCAAATCCTCGTTTTCTTTTTCAACTAAATTTAACTTCTCGACAATAGGGTCAGTTGGCATTTCCGGTTCAACTACCTCCTAGATAAAAATATCTATGTCAACTTGATGGGCATAATTGTCATTAACACGAAATGCAACAAATAGTTATAAAAGAGAATATACCACATCTGAATCGTAAACCGGACGAGGGCCGACGGGCACGGATATCATAACCATGGCACTATATATAACAACAATCATACAAGTAAGAAAACTATGCAAGTAACTATCTAAATCATACAAATACGATTTTATTTATAAAAATGATAAGAACACAAGAAGAGGCTCACCAAGGTGGTGCCGGCGACGGGACGGTGCGGTCGATCGACGGTGGTTAGGACGGGGACGGGAAGGCACACTAAGTAAACCACACCTACACATATGCAAACTAAGGAGTTAATTTGAGCTCAAATTGCATATAAATCAAAAAAGCTATCACATAATTACATCCAAACTAAAACCCACAAATCACTATACTTATAAAGCATTGCACGAGCTGATCTAGCAATAAGAGATGAAAGGACAAAGTTGCTAACCTCTGTGAACACTTGGATGGATTGGGGTGCCTCAAATCTTGACAAATCTTGGCAAAAATGGAGGGATGAGCTCGAGCTAGGGGAAGAAACAGAGAGGGGAGTTCGAATGGAGAAAACAGAGAAATGGAGTCGGGCTGGACGAAGGGTTTATATAGGGAAAGCTTTAGTCCCGGTTGGTTATACAAACCAGGACTAAAGGTCAACCTATAGTCCCGGTTTGTATCACAAACCGGGACTAAAAGGGCTCGTGGGGGCCCCAGGCTGACACCAGCCTGCCACCACCCCTTTAGTCCCGGTTTGTGATACAAACCGGGACTATAGGTCTCGAATGAACCGGGACTAATGGGGCCCGTACACCCCGACCGCTCCTAGCCGTTGGAACCGGGACTAATGGACACATTAGTCCCGGTCCAAAGCCAAACCGGGACTAAAGGTTGAAACGGAAGGCCTGTTTTCTACTAGTGCTCTCTCTCTCTCTCTCTCAAACCGGGACTAAATTATGGACGGATCCAGCTCCCAAGTCATCGTGGGAGAAGGTATCCAGCAGTGAGAGAGGTGGGGCGTCACGGGGCATGGTGGTTCTCAGCGATATCAAAGAGAAGAGACGGTGCCTAAGGGGCGTCGTGTCACGCGCGTTGCTGCGTTAGGGGGGGGGTTGAAGGCATGGGAGGACGGCGGTGGTCTCTTGGATTCAGGGTGGCACGGCAGTGCATGTCGTGTCCGGCGATGATGAGGAAGGTAGTTTGAGAGGGTGGGGCGGCAGGGACGATGGGGGCTTAGGGACCCTGGCAGCGCTGGTGGAGGTTGGAGTAGCGTGGGGGGAGGTGGGTGAATGCAACGAGAGGTTGGGGTGCGGTGAGGGAAGGAGAGGTGGGTGCGGGGGGCAGAGAGAAAGGAAGAAGGTGGGGTGTGGGGCTGCAGTTCTTTTTTTCTATTTGATGTGCTTCGGTTGGGCGGTTTCATCTACTACCCCTATAAAAGGACGAAAGGGCAAATGCAAATCACTATCTCGACCATCTAAGCACTGAATCTAATGGTCTAAATTCTTTCGTTAGCGCACTTACAAAACATTGATTCCATCGACGAAAAATAACCCCCCCTACCGCTTCGCCTCTCTCCGCGCTCCCTCAAATCATCTTTTCTCTGTCGCCGCCGCCACCCGCTCAGGGGCACCGGAGGGACGCCGAACAACGCTCCTTCTCCCCGCCATTCTGCCTCTCAGTCGGCCCCCGCCCACTGTTGACCCCCGTCCCCAGTCCTCATATAACCGCACCCGCCGCTCAGCCTTGCCGTGCCCTTGTAACCGCACCCCTCCGCACCCGAAACGGTGCGATATGCTTCTCC
Source organism: Elymus sibiricus (assembly GCA_039707655.1). Lineage (NCBI taxonomy): Eukaryota > Viridiplantae > Streptophyta > Magnoliopsida > Poales > Poaceae > Elymus > Elymus sibiricus. Next base: position 144,913,912 of record CM077675.1, read on the forward strand.
AGTTGACGCCGCCCCCCATTGGCGACGCAGTAATTGTGCTGGATCTCCCCCTTCCTGGGGTTCTGGAGCTCGTCAAACTTGACCATCCCTTCGATGAAGGCCCTGAACAAGGCGTCCTGGTTCTGGCTGAACTGCATCACCAACCGCTGGGTCCCGTCGTCATCCGAGAAGACCGTCTGGTTAGAGTTGAAGAACCCGCAGAGCCTGCGCACTAGTCGCCCATCGATTCTCTGGACGATGGAGGAAACATGTGCCCGAGGCTTGCCGACCTGGGCTTGCGCCGGCCGAATCTCCGCTCGGCAGAGGTCGCACATGCCCCCGACGCCTGCCTACCAGGGGTTGCGCCCTCCGATTTTGCGCTGGTAGGGACAGCACGCCCCCGATGCCCCATCCTAGGACTGTCAACGTGGACGCCTACGACGCAACTGTTCCCCTGTACAGCCAATACCGCGGACGTCGGCTGGTCGTCCACCAACTCGGCGTGAGGAGGGTCCAGATGCAAAGTGTTCCTTTCCTGGCAATGTACCCCATTCTCTAGGTAAATCTCTAGATCAAAGTTGCGATGTTCTATACGAATGGCAGATTTCAAGAATACTGTGGTGTGATCTCTGATGCCCATGTTTCATTCTAGATAGTAACAACGCCTTGTTTCTTTATTTTAGGTTCAAACTGAGTTAATAGTATCCGTGATCCAAGTGATTGGTTCCATGTTATCAACTTGACATGTATGTAGCCTTCCCCATTTCCTCAATCTCTGATTCTTTGGGTCCTTTTACAACTTCTAATGCGTTGATTTCTTTGCAGTGCATACTATCGAGGATGCTCCAAGACTAGCAGAAACAACTCTTTGTTATTGCTATGCAAAGTGCATCTTATATCTGAACCCACCGACCTCGCCAAAGCTGTCATCGTCCTCCATAACGGACCATACGGCAGCATACACACACACAACCTATTTTCATCTTGATTATTCAAGAGAGAATTTTGTTACACGTTATTCATCATCTTGTCATAATCGTAGTCTGACCATAATGTACAACAAGTGACCCAAATCGGAATGTTCTTATGACATTGTTGTTCAATAGAGGAACTAATGTGCTTCTGGTGAGATTCATAATTGTGGAAAGTTTTCTTCGTGGGGTGGGGTCGTCATTTAAGGGATGGACTTTCCCTTCAGGTTATGGTCTTCTTTCTCTCAAGGAGATGGTGATAGCAAGGGGGGAGCGCAAGATGTTGCTCATGGATTCAACAATGATTTTGACAATTATGTGAGATCCCTCCTTCTGCTCCTTCTAATCTGTCAAATTGATTTACTCATTTTTGTAGCCTTGTTGATATCTTCTCTTCGTTCAAATAAAATATCTCACTGCTTTTCCTAAACCAACTCCTTTTTGTAGGAAGTTGAACTTGATGACAGACTAGAGAAGGAAGTATGTCAGAGATATGCATGTTAGCTCATAAGCATATCAGAATACAATTAGTCAGTTATATATTCTACTCATGCCCCAACAAGGCAATAATCGACCAGGTTACATATATTCTGTACTAAATGTACACTACTGCAGGATGGTCCAAAGACGACACATCAATCAGAGACCCTTCGACAAAACTATGTGTGATCCATCAATCGCAAACGGTATAGTTCAAGCTCCGCCGCCAATGACGAAAACCATGCGCGATGATGGAAAGAGCAAATACGGTTCAAAAAATAGTTGTGTGTGTGATGCGTTACATATAGTTTGTTCTTATGAACTGTTTGTGATTATGGAAGATAACAGAAATGGTTAACAAACTATATATGTGTGCATAGTGCAGCATACAGTTCACACGGACAAACTGTTTGCGTTGATCCAGCTGAACACAAACGAGTTAGCCTAAGAAGGTGTGTATGATACCTGGCAAACAGTGGGTACCCGGCAAACAGTTCATTCATCAGACATGTGTTGTCAGACCAATAATAACCCAAACGATTCATCCTGACAACCTGTGTGTTGTGGGCACACGATTGCTGCTAATAATTGTATGGGATATGATTTGCTCTGTTTGCACAACATCTATATGCTCTGTCTACAGAACACCAACATCATTGTTGCATAACCAACTTGAACATACAGTTACATAAGTGACTACACAAAAAATGTACATTCCTCAATATAAATTTACAAGAAGTAGACGATCACCAAATCATACTGTTCTTCTGACGACAGTTGCCGACACTGCTCTGCTTGTGGCTATCCCTCGCCGTCTGCAGGAAGGAGGCACTTCCTCATGTCAATGATCCTCTTATACATCTCGTAGCTGGTGTATGCGTCCTCGGCCGCGTACTTGATGTGTTCTTCATCCAGTTCGTTCACCCAGGCCGTGTGCCAGGCAGTCTTGTCCTTCTGGCACTCAGCCTGCATGTCTCTATAGTAGGGGTCGATGATGGCCGCGGCGAGGTCAACCAGGGAGTCCTTCTGCTTCTTCTTCTCGCCGCCCCAGACCCTGTACTGACCTTGGATGTTGACAAACTCCTGGCAGGACAAGCCCGAAGTCTTGAGCACCTTTAGATTGTTCGTGGTGTCCACCATTGCGAACCTGTAGTCGGGGCTGTTGACAAACCTGGCGAAACGCTCACAAGGCCTTGTGGCCATGCAGTAGTTGTAGACGAGCACGTGATGGCGCACGCACAACTGGGCAACGGCAACCTTCTGATCATGCCCGGCACGACCGCCGGTGTACTCGGGGTCGAAGCCGACCACTTTGTACTTGTCATCCGCATCAAGCAGCCGCTCCATGGCGTCGATGGAGTCCTCCACCATGCCCGGGTCGTAGGTGTACACCACTGCGAGGTCGGTCTTCCTGATGTGTGTGTCCACTTTGACAATAGTGGCGAACTGCCGCTCGGCGCCGGCAACCGCCATTGGATCCACACGGGAAGGTTGAAGCGCTGAAGAGATGTGCATCCTCTCTCTATTATTTGTCGTCATGGGTGTGCTTCTTGGGTTGTGTGGCACGAACGGAAGGTGGAAGAGATGAAGGTAAATGGCCGCATCAACCGCATGGCAGTTTTTGCAGTGCTTAGCTACATGGTGGCGCCGGGAGCGGCGCAACCGCTTGCATATGGCTCCCCAAACGTGCCTGATCGTTCGCGCATGGACGCCGGCAGAGCGAGCGCGCGTGGACGTGAGCACAGCGCGCCGAGGCCGCATCAACCGCCTCAAGCGTACATTCATTCGCGACGGTGCGTACAGAACGACCGTTTTCTTTGTAATAAAATGCAAACGGTTTTTTATTATCAACCGTCTGCGTAGTTTCCATTTCTCCCACCTCCGTCTCGTCTTGTCACAGCGTTGCCGCAGGAGGATTCCAGTGCACGCTTCGGGAGCGTGCAAGTTTCCCGCCCGGCGCGCCGAAATGCCCCAAACACCCAATGCTTTGGGAGTGCACAGCGTTTCTTTTGGGCTTCCCGTTCCTCCGCACCCGCGCAGGAACGCGCGCAAGCTTCCCATTCCCGCGCAACCGCGCAAGAACGCGTGCAAGCTTCCCGCCCGGCTTGCCTTGGCCGCCTGCTTTATAAACCCTCATGGCCGGCCTCTCCACATCGCATTCATCCCCTCCCTGCCCGTAGCTTCCCAAGTTTGCTTCTCCCCAAATCGCCAATGGAACCTGTCCGTCGTCGTCGCTCCTCCACTTCGCCAGAGGGCAGCTCCAGCTGGGAGGCTGCACCATGTCGGTGGCGCAGTACCCGGATGCGTGTAGTGCGTGTGGCGTCCTTGTTGGCTGTGCACACGGCACCCACCACATGCTCCTCCACATTTGCCCGAGGGCAGCTGCTGCCGGCGACCGCCGTCGCCCCCACACCATCACCGGCCGCCGTTTTCGCCACCCCACCAGCTGCCTCCTTGGTCGCCACCACACCAGCGTCTGCCTTGGCAGCCACTCCACGATCAGCCGCCGGGGCCATCACCCACTCCGCCACCGCGGCCAGAAGGTGGGAGGAGGAGGCCACCGCCGAAGCACAGCCGCTCGGCTTTTGCGTCAGTGGCCTAGCTCGCTACATCAACTTCCTACATGAGGAGGAGGAGCGCCAGGTCGAGCACGCACAGAGGCTCACCGCCGCCGTGGCCGCAGCAAACGCCACATCTATGGCGCGGAATGAGGAGATCTATGCCGAGTCCCGTCGCTTCGAGAAGGCATGTCAGGAGCGGCGGAGGGCAGCAGCGACAGCCGACGAATTCGACTCCTCCAGCTCGTCGGTAGGCTTCTCCTCCTCTGCCTCTTACTGAACGCGCTCGGCAGAGGAGAAGGCTGCTGGCAGTAGCACGAAGCCCCTCCGGAGTAGTATTTAGGGGCTATTTTGTTCAGTTCATCTAACTATAGATATGGTCGAACTGTACCACGTACTTTAAATTAGCTAGTATATATAGTTGAACTAGCTATTTCAGTACGTGGTTGGCAACAAATGGGGAAAAGTTTGTTAGATTCAGCTGTCGATTTGAACTATTTTGTACAAAGACCAATGCTTAATCTATGAATGAAATCTATGTTTACTGAATTTCAGTTGCAAAATTGCACCGTAATAGTGATTTTGTTCCTGCAAAATTGGACAAATCTCAGTGTTTCCAATTTGACAAATGAAAATTTACCCAATATGACAGATTCAAATCTTACCTGACTCCTGCTGCCAATGCATCGATCGGTCCTTAAATGTGGTGCTTAGTGTATTAAATGTCTTAGCAACCCAAGTCCACAATGCATTGTTGCTAAGGTCCCTTCATTTAATGATTTAGCAATTAAACTCTTGCATGCATTGGTGAGTTTCCTTCATTTAAGTGTTTTGCCAAGGTTCACGCGCTTGGCATTGTTTCTTCATGTGGTCACCAAACTCATATCTCTCCTTAATTACTTTCCCACATCAGTTTTTTTTTGCATACATGGCAACCTCAGCAGTTAGCACCAGTAGAAGTTGTAGCATCGGGAAGGGCACACGGGTCATCATTCACAACCGTTTGCGATGACGCAATGAAAAAATTCCTTCGCGCCAGATTTCCGCTTGGCTTAGTAGGGAAGGAACAATTGCCCTCTGTTTGCATACAGGTATTCAGTATGAAACGTCTTTGACGACTGGCAAAGGACACGCCACCCCGATGAGCGTGCGCAGGACACAGCTCGCATGCCACCCGTCTACTCAAACACCTGTCCGCACGCTACCTCCTTGCCAATACAGATAGCGACATGTGGCCCACACGTAAATGGTCTGTAGGACATCCACGAATTATAAATAATACGCCCGTTTGCGATGGTAACGTGACAGATTTTTGTTCCAAAGTGCCTTTTTGGCTATTAATAATGCTTTCTCTTTCTCTCAAAGTGGACACTAAAAATACCACAACTTATTTGTGCTTTATATGATGAGGCCCTGCCCAACATAGACCTTGTGACACAGTTCATATTTGAATTGTGTACATTAAATGCACATAAAACTCAATTAATGTATAAAAAAGTCATATGAACCATTAATAATTTCATATGTTTGCAGTACACACCTATTGCTTTATGTTGTTTCTATGGGGAAAAAAGAGGCATCGGATGTCGTTTTTCACCCGTAGATGTGGCATGCATATGTTCCCTAACGGAACCACTGGACGTAACTTATTGTGTGAGAACCTCATGTTTTTGTAAGAGGCTTGTGACAAAACATGTCCAACTTGGTATTTTTTTACCACGGCATATATGTGCCTTGAAATGACACCATTCCATGTTACATGAATTTCTGACAAAGTTTTGGATTTAAGAGAATTTGGAAACCAAGTTTCTCGATATTTGTGGTCGAGCAACCATGCTTAGATGTTTGAAATTCGTTCTCATTTCTTGCATGTGACCTAACACATGCATCCAAGGACGCATATATGATTTTTAACCCGTTTTGCCGCCCCGGACCTTGTGATCGTAGGTCAAATTTGAATTATGCACATTAAATAATGCACAGAAAACTCAATTAATGTATTTAAAAGCCAGATGATCCCTTAATTTATTCATATTTTTGCACTTCACACCTACATGTCTATGTTGTTTATATAAAGAAAATCAAGGAGAGAAGAGGCATCAGATGTATTTTCGCCCACATATGTGACATGCATGTATAATTAATGTTCCCTATCGAAACCACAAAGCTTCTTGTGAGGAGCTCCGATTTGTAAGGGAATTGTGCAGGAACGTGTCCAATTTGGACAATTTTTTTACCACAGCATGTGTGTGCCCTTGTCACGACACCATGCCAAGTTTCATGAATTTCTGACGAGTTTTGGATTTACGGGAATTTGAAAACCAAGCATCTCAATGTTTGCGGCCGAGCCAATAGTCAATGAGATCTTAGAAATCCATTCCCATTTCTTGTGTGGGACCTAAACATGCATCTAGGGAAAGGCATATTTTTTAAACCTATTTTTCATGTGTTGGACGTTGTGATTGTAGTTCAAATTTGAATTATACACATTAAACGACTAGAAAACTCAATTAATGTGTTAAACAAGTCTCACGAACCCTGGAAAAAATCCACAGTTTAGCATGACTGTCAGAAAGTTGCTCTATGGTGACTCCAGAAATAAATTCAAGGCCAGAAGAGACAACGGATGTTGTTTCGCACATAAAATGTGAACTTTCCCTATCGGAACACACGACTTTCGTGAGAACCTTTAGTTTGTAAGAGGCTTTGTGCGAAAACTTGTCCAAAATTGGGCAATTTTTTTACCACAACACACACAACATGGCAATTGATGGCACCATGCCCAAATTTCATGAATTTCTGTCGAGGTTTGCATTTACATGAATTTAAAAACTAAGTTTCCCGATGTTTGCGGTCGAGCCAAGACAATGATATGTTTGAAATCCATTCCCATTTATTGTGTGGGACCTAAACATGTAGCCAGGGAAACGTATATGGTTTTTCGACATATTTTCATGAGCTGGACCGTGCAGTGATTGTAGTTCAAATTTGAATTATGCACATTGAATGCCTAGAAAACTCAATTAATGTACTTAAACGGCCAAACGAACTCTGTAAGATTCCATTGTTTCGCACGACACATTCATGTTACTCTATGGAGACTCTAGAAATAAATTCAAGGCGAGAAGAGACATCGGATGTTGTTTCGCACATAAAATGTGAACTGTCCCTACCGGAACCACATGACTTCTTGTGAGAATCTTCGGTTTGTAAGAGGTTTGTGCCAAAACTTGTCCCGTACTAGGCATTGTTTTTACCACAACACACATGTGCCATGACATGACACCATGCCAAGTTTCATGATTTTCTCACGATATTTTGACTTACTGGAATTTGAAAACACGGCTTCTCAAAGTCTACGGCCGAGCCAAAATACCGTGAGGTTTGGAATTCGTTTAATTTCCATTTGTTGCATGGGACCAAAACATGTATCCAGTGACAAATAGTTGATTTTCAACCCATTCAGGTGCATTCTAGTATGTGCTTAATTAACTGCAGTTCAAATTTGAACTATGCACATGAAATGTCTAAAAAAACTCATTAAATGTTTAAAAGGGCCTAAACAACCCTAAATATTCCATATTTAACAAATAGTCCTATAGTTGAAAGTTCACTGCAGATAAATGTTATTGCCATCCAAACACCTTCAATTGCCAATGTAACTTCATTTTTCGTCTCAAAGCAATTTGAAAATCAAATACATCGCAAACCGTTCTTGATCATGAAACGTGTGTGATGTGGTATCAAAATATCTTGGGCCAATCCTCATATAAGGCTTAGGCCGGAAGCTTCAGTCCACCGCCAGCGCGTCAACCACACAGTCACACTTGTTCCCCAAGACCACTGTATTGTTCAAGCATCGCCGGTGAAAGATGGGGACGTGGATCCGCGTCGTGAGGGCAACTTTGGCGACCCACTCCGGCCCGAGCGCGGATGCATCAGCCATGAACGCGCTCACAACATCCTTGAGCGCGGACGCACTCTCCGACAGGGCGGCTGCAGTAGCCGAAAGGGCAGCTGCTGCATCTGAGATGGCGGCAGCAACATCCGCGACCGGGATAGCAAATGGCGAGAAGGGCACAGCAGCTGTCCGTTCCTCGGCAGCCGTCGTAGCCCTGATGGCGTCTGCCCACGCCTATGCCGATGCCGTCCACTCCTAGCTCGTGTCGGTCACTGCACAAATAGTAGCGGCCTTCTCCGACAATGGTCGGCAACCTACGTCCGAAGAGTTGGCAATCACCGAGAGCGCTCGGGCAACCGTCCATTCATCGGCAGCCTCCCTTGCCAGGATGGAGGCCGTCAATGCCCAGACCGCGGCCGCCCACGCCAAACTCGTGGTGGCCTTTTCCAAAGAGATGGCGGATGCGGATGGCGAGATGCTTGCAGAGTATGTGGCGATGGATGCCATGGAGCCCCTTCCCCTGGAGGTCGTCGAGCGCGAGCTGGTCATGGAGGATGCGGCAGAGATCGGCGAGCGTTAGGCGGAACATTAGTCTTTGTTTAGAGCGCTGGTATTTTGTTAGAGTAATGTTTAGGTCAACCAGCTCTGTTTAATTGCTCGATTAAGTAAGTGCGGGTTGTGGTGTAGGCTCTTTTGTGTAGTACCCAAATTTGCAATTGATGTTAAATTATGCGACGACGTGGATGACCACTGTAATCAGGGAAATTCGGACCAAAAATTTGCCGCCATATCCCCATTCCATCTTCCAATTGAAAATGAAATTGAAGTTCATCACACACACTTTTTTGGAATGAACCGTGTGCAATGTAGTACCCAATCTTACGTCCGAAGCTTGGAGACAAACATTTGCACGTCCAAGTTCATCATACACGGGGTATATCACAGGCTTTGTTTGTGATGTGTTGATATCGAGAACTATTATGCACCAAATGAAAATTTTGGGCTGCCAAGGAAATATCTACCTCCCTCACCCTGGTACCAATCAAAAGCCACATTTCCCCCTTTTCCTCTACCTTTTCTAGTTCAAACCTTCACTACTTGCTTGCAGTGCCGCCTCCTCGCCGGCGATGCTCCTCCATCTAGTCAGGTAATCCACACCTCCCCAATACCCCCTCACCCCCTCCTCCTCCATCCCACATGGCCTGACCAGCGCGACACCTTCCACCCAAATCACCGCCCCATCCTCCAAATAATCACCGCCGAAAGTCATGGTGCTCGCAGTATAGCCAAGATCTCAAAGAGCATTTGGCTGCGGAGAAGCAAACCGCGGTTGCACGCGCAGATGAGGCAGCTATGGCTTCCATGTGTGCTGACCCCCAGATCTTGGAGGAGCACCTCGCCGTCGAGGCCACCGTCGATGCCTCGCGCGCTGACGCCGCCACGCGGTTGGCTGCTATAAACGCCAGCTCGTGGTCTTTACTCGAGGGCACCATTGGTGCGTTCGATAAAGACTTCGATGTGTTTTCTCAGCGTGCCCGTGCTTACCTCAACTCCAGAGCCGACTTGTTGGTGCCGGGGCAGGATCAGGCCACTCACCACTATGAGGGGTGCACCCACGGTGTGGAGGCCTCGCCCTCTTCCAAGTTGAAACAGCCCATCATCATCGATATCTCCGACGATGAGGAATAGCTTGTTTTTCTTAGCTTTATCACTAAGGACCTATGTTCACCTAGCTACGCCGGTTAAGCACGTTTCGTTTACCTGTTGTGTGTGCCGCTACTGCCTTTCATTTAGAAATTCTAGTGAAATATCCAATGTAATGCTACTACAACCTGACCTTCTAGTATGTTCTATTGTGCAATGTGGTGCTTAGTTAACTGTTTCGTTCATTTGTTGTGGTGATCATTTAACTATTTAATTCAATTCTGAAATGTGATGTACGATTGTTGTTGGTACAATTTTGTATCGTTATGCATGTGACGAATAAATCGAATTTAGATGTACTAAATACATGTGAAACGTATAGAATTGCTACATTTCCTAGTTCTTAGCACGCTTGGTTTAGATAACTGGATTTTCCATGTGGCTCGAACTAATCTGTTGGATCCGCAATGTGTTTATTTTCCATTAACATATTTTAGTGATAGTATGCCAAATATCACTTGTAACCTGATCAATATTTGTCTTAAATATGTTGCAGGGGGAAACAATGGGGGACAGTGAAGTTTACCATCGAGGTTTGCACATCCATGGTCGTTTGGCTAATAGCACATTATTGTGCAATTGCAGAAACCATTGTAATATTAATATTTTTATTAATAATTTGTTCTTGCACATGTAGGTCCTGCTGTAAGAGGTTTAGACCCACTGTTCGACCCTTTTTGCATGTGGGGAAATGAGGTGTCCTTGAATATCAGTCAAATCAAGAAACTCAGAAAGATTGTTAAGATAAAGAAACTAGCTATAAAAAATAACAAGATGTTTGTCTGCATAATGAAGAAGACATCAGTCAACTATAGGATGGTACCATCTCTTTCACCTTGTCCTTTTCCCTTTGCGCCATTTCAAATTTTAGAAAAAATATGTATGCGTATGTTTGTTTTCAGTCCTTCTCAAGGCAGTTCATCGATGATTACCTCTCAAACCACCTGTATGATCATGAGGCGATGAAGGTATTCATACAACACCCACGGTATAATCTTGAAGTCTTCCTTAAGAGGACGAAGGATGGGCGGGAAATCATCCACAGGCACTGGCCTAAAGTTGCCAGGACCTTCAACATCATTGAAGGCTCAATATTCGCCTTCCGCTTTAACAGTTATCTAGATGAGATTCATATGTCTATTTGCCGTCTATGATGATACTTAATTTCCAAAGGTTTTAGATGTTGCATTTGAAACTTTGTCTTGTTGTGCAATTGGGTAGCTAGGCAGTATATGCCTATATGATGTTGTACCCTGATGTAATTCAATTATGAAATCTTGGTTGTCGTACTACGAATAAAAAATATATTATGTGGTTGATATGAAATGTTAATTTTGATTACTAAATGGATTAAAAATAATTGATCAATCAGGTTGATTATTGGGGTTCCCATTGCAGACGGTTTCTAAGACAACACCGTGGGCGATGACCTGAACAAACCCACACGGTTTCTAGAAAGTTGGCGTGTTGGATCGTTGAGCAATCACACACGAATTCTGGTCGACAACTGTGTGCGTTAGGACACCCAATCACAAATGTTTTCACATAGCTAGTGTGTGTGATGGGCAGCCCAATGCCAAACAGCTTCTTCTACACACCGTGAGTGATGTTTTGAGTAACGCAAACGACAGAATTATAACTATCGTGTGTGATGACCACCCCTATCACAAACGATGTTATGCAGAAAATTGTGTGTGATCTGCAATACGAACGGAAACGTACCCTTGGAATTCCATGTGTGGGATGCTAAGCTCATCTCACACGTCTTCCCCAATATGTCTGTTTGTGATGGTCCTTCCAATCGCAAACGATATATTTTTGCCCATCGTGTGTGACCAGGTGCAGGCATCACCGATGAGTTTTGCCTGTCGTGTGGGATAGCCCCCCCTATCGCCCACACATGCAAGGCGACGGTTTAAAACTACATCACGAAAAGGGGTTAAAAACCGTTTGTATAGCACGCGGATGCACTAGTGGTATCATATCTTTTGTACATGTTGTTCGTGCAGTACTACAATCTCTAGATATAGGGCTGATAGAAAGATTTGCTCGGATCACAGAAACAACATGGATTAATGTTTACATTGTTATATCTGGTGCTTAATTTACTATTAATAATATATAGTGAAGTCGTTTTTCCATGTTGTTCCAACTGTCTTTACAATTATGAGGATATAGAAGATTAACTCAAGTCAGGTAAACAACATGGCTTTTATTTTGCAGATTTCTGTAATGCAGTACTTTAGACATGCATTTGGCTATTCTAGGCCCCCAATTGATGTATATTTCTTGCATTGCTTTTCATCAATTATGATTAGTAAGGGATCCTACTGATTTATGATTTCATTAGGGAAGTGTTGCTAGCGATACTTCTGTATAGTCCATCTCTTGATAGTATTATGTAAACACGAAATAGATTGTGTATATAGCATAATATTTCTGCATGTAGATCTTGAAGACTATTACTCTGCATATTCTGCATTTAGTTATATTCTTGATGTTAAAAGAATCGTGGAGTAATATGTAAAAGGGCAGAAAGTTTTCAGTTTCTTGTTTGGATTATGTGCCTTTAATTGGTACACTTTTTTTGTAGCGAGATACGTACAATGGTACACTACAAAGGTCTTAATTGAGATGGATAGTTGTAGTTCTCCTTGCAGAGTGGTGTTTGTTTGCTTTACATTGTCAAAAAAAAAACTTTGCTTTACAAGGTTTTTGGTTATTTTTAGATGTTGGTATCAAAACTATAGATTAATTTGTAGATGGATCTCTTGTTGTATGATGAAGTATGATATGGACCTATGGTATTTCCCCTCTATAGGGACAAGGAAATGAACACTTCAGGTATTATTCATTTCACTACCTTAAGCATTTTGTATTTAGTAAGGTGTCACTTGACAATGTTTATTTCGGTAAGGTGCTCTGTTTGCCTTTTAAAGTCAGTCCCCGTCAATACTTTCTCATTTTCATTTTGGATCATGTCAGCTTGAAGATATTATTTTTTTCATGATCACTGCGAATAAAAGTGTTCAGAATGAATTCAGTAGGCAACTAGCCATATAACACATGTGTTTGCTTCAGGTTGTGCGTTTCAGTCCATTGTAGGAATAATTTCATTGAGAACTCGCAACCGCAGGTTGAAGAACATTTTGGAGCACAAGTAGGGATAAGTTCTAGACTGTGGAGGAGCAACACTGCAAGCTTGGAGATTGCTCATGGTTCTGATTGTTTCCTATTCAGATTGAGGAACGTATACTCGGACCACCCTCTCATTGCCAGTGATTAGATAGTTTACATGGATATGCAAATTGTGCCTAAATAAATTTATGTATACCAAGGTAAAAATGGGATGCTAATTTTCACTATTGCACGTTTGCAAATCCTCTTTGAGACCTTGTATTTGATATCTCCCCTTTGGCATACATGTGCATGGTTGGAATTGGTATTTTTTGCAGATGTGAAAATGGTTGTTATAGAACCGAGTTTCTTTTGTGTCTAAGATTTGCCAAAGGCAAGCAAATGACTCAGATCTTGCACTGCTTCAAGTTAGAAAATAAAGTTTTATTTTTCCGGGTTAGCACAATTTCAAGGTTGGTATTAATTCGTAGGAGGCTAAAATTCAGATTTATTATAATGTTTAAACAATGTTCATGGTTTAACCTACTTTTACATCTTCTATGTAATATGAATATTAAAAATTGTGTACCCATGAATGTTTTGTCTATGCTATTGGACAATCATTCTACTGTGTGGACAAGACTAGGAATAATAATATTATTAACTGCCATGGCATGTTTTTTGGGATAATAATATTATCAACTGCCATGGCATGTGTTTTTGTTGAATCTATATTGGTTGAGACGAAGACGCGCATTGCGCGTGCCGTTTACTAGTAGTGCCAAAGTGTTTTTTTTTTGTTGTCGAAGTGTTAGCAGAATAAACAGGTTTGTTGTAGAATAAGGTATTAAGGATGTTACGAAAATAGACCGCACGTTGAAATTGTGCTAACCCGGAAAAATAAAACTGGTTGCAAAACTACATTCCCACGGAGGATTTAAGTAGGTTAAAATAAATAAAACTTGTTAAAACATTCATGGGTACACAATTATAATAAATCTTAAACTACGTGCCTGATTCTTGATTCTTGAACTCCGGTATGAATAAATAAAATAAAAATGGTTGGCATATGAAACTACAATTAGAGAATAGCCTATGGATGTCTAGAAGAACTTGCATAGAACATGAACTGTTGTTGATCTTTCATACTAAGGAGCAAAGAGCGCAGGGTGAGCACCTCCCGCATCTCAATATTATAACTCAGATCTCAAACAGTTATTTTGTTTATACATGGGACAAAGTATAAAATAAGAATAGTCTAATTTATCCGTTTTAGTGAATGAAAATTGAGCACAAATATCATGGAGTTGCCCAACCAGATACTACAGAAAAAATTATAGGATGTGAGCTGCAGCGTTTAATTTCCCATCTATGTGGATCAGTGTCCTTGTAATTCTCCACATGTATACCAGGAAAGGTTATCATGTAATGTAGTATGATAAAACTAATAATCAAGTAGCAACTGAGACCTATGAGGGGCAGCAAAACTTACACATCATCACGTCACTTCCGTACAAAAACCCAACATGCCATTGAAAATCTCATAAAATGCAGCCTGGGATACATTTGAGCAATGTGCTAATGTCTCTATGTGAACCTCTTGATATTGTTGTTCTAAGAACACGCTCATCATATAAATGATTAAAATAGACCATCCTCAAGGCATATTTCTGACGAGATAGATTAATAGCTATATGGTAGACAGGTTCCGATAACAATTTAGCATGAGGAGCGAGACAAATATATTCCCAGCTTTGTTGAATAAACTTCCTCGAAGATACTATTTCTGAAAAAAGTACGCCTTGATATCAATCCTAAGAAACAATTGGAAAATAAAGGTTCTCATACCACATTGAGTGAATGGTCCTAGGTACATGCTGCATATTGAGCAAATCCAAAAATTTATATAAAATTGACAGACATCTTATATTAAAAGGAACCACCCGTATACTGATGGAAAGAGTAACATGTTGGCATCCACTCTCTTATTTACTTATTAGAGAGAACATAGGTATAACTCTCTGTGGATATTGCTTATGTTGTTGATAGATTAACTGAGAATACAAGTATTCTAGAAGATTTCACGTGTGAAGGTAAAATCCTTGGTCCAAACCACAACGTTTTGGATTTCAGACAATTGATGTCTTTCTAACATGGAATCGTTTGAGAGAACAAAATTACCTCTCAGAATATCACTCGCAGCATCACTCTTTCGGGACCAGTAGCTTTGTCGACCTTCAAAACAGAGGTAAGCAATACAAAAAAAAATGCCGGCTTAACACATATAAAAAGAATCGAGCAAACATAAGCACGTGAGTTGTATCTTGTATCTATAGGTATCGATATGAATAGTCCTAAAGAAGGAATTTGTATATGGTATGTAATATGCACATAAACATATAGAAGGTACATTCGCTAATCAAGTCTAGATAATTAAATTCAGAGATAAGTAGTTGTGTACCAACACGAGCAGCAGGATACTTACGAAGCAATGAATCCAATCCGAGCGACCTATGAAGCAAAAAGTTGAGCACCTTTGAATCCTGAGAGCAACGCGAGAAATTGAAAAGGATGAGCTTAATGATAGGAAAAATTAAGGGCAGCTGAAAATATGAAATCTGCAGCTAGCAAGGCAGAGGTCGTTTCCCAAATGAGATGAGGATGTAAACAGTCGTGCTTGTTGGATTACGATGTCGGTCCAAAAGGGGTTTTTATACACACTTTTCTCACGATTGCGGAGTAATGGAGACTGAGATAATTAGGGGCGATTAATGGTGTGGTGCATGAAGCCGTTTCTTGTGCATTTGTGGCCGGGAGAGTGTGAGTCGCGCAGTTGGACAGGATAGTGGTGGCCGTAAAATCAGCAGTGGGAATATGAACAAATGAGCTGCTGGATTTATGCATGTCTATCAATCGGCGGAAGGGCTAGCGACGGCGCATACCGACTGGCTGAGAGAGCGTCAGACGTGGCGGCGGCTCATCGGAGGACCGGCGGCGCGTGGCCGGGGTGAGCATGACTGGCTCCTGCTGCTTGTAGATCATCAAGGTCGGCGGCGACTGGTCGAGGAACTGGTCCGGGGAGGCATCAGGCGCGGCAACGGCTGGACAGGGAACTGGATGGAAGGGGAGGCGGCTGGTGTGGCGAGATTAGCATGGGATTGAGCGATGCATTGTTTCTTCTTTTTTTTTTTTTTGAGGATTACCAAGCTTTATTAATCGAATACCACAGATTGTGGGATACAAGCAAGATCATGGGATTGGCCAAGCCAAACGTGGCGTCCCAGACCTAAAGACAAAGAGTGCTTGGCTAGTTTATGAACTTCTACATTCGCCCTACGACTTTTAAAAGTAAATTTACATTGAAACAAACTGGAATATGAGTTGATCTCACTAATAATTGCTCCGTTCCCGCCTCTGGATCTGGTATTTATCTCTTGAACAACTTGCTTGGCATCATCATATGTTGTATCTGGAGGTCTTGTGCCAATGCGAGTGCCTCTCTGCAGGCTATGGTCTCCAGAGTAGAGGGATCATAAGCTCCCTCTATAACCAATGACGAGCTTCCCAGGAGATTGCCTTGGCTGTCTCGACAAACAGCCGCTGCAGAGCCCCCTCTTCCTTTTAGAACTGCGGCATCAACGTGGATTTTCGCAAAACCAGCCGGTGGTGCTTTGGGTCGTAGAGGATGGGTGGCCCTTGATCCACCCGAGTGCATATGTGTAGGTTGATTCTCCCTGATCACGTTTAGCTCGCTGATGAATCTGTGAATGAATGCATGTATGGACTGAGGACTCTGGAAGACTCCTTCGTGGATAGCTTTGCGGCGAGCCGACCAAAGCGCCCAAAGCGTTACTGACAGCTGCACATACTGATCATGGGACAACACTTCCATCAGATTGAATAGCCACGTCTTAGCGCTGGGCTCGGTGTTGGTTGACATTTTATGTAGTAGCTCATCGTCGGCGAGAGCCCAAGTGCACCTCGACATGGTGCAGTCCAAAAGCGAATGTCTCCATGAGTCCGGCACTCCGCAGAGACCGCACGAGGCTGTGGTTGACATGTGTCTATGGGCCCTCACGTCTTCTGTCGGCAGTGAGTGCTTGGACAGTCGCCAGAGGAACATTCTCACCTTCCCCGGTACGGCTGTTTTCCACAGAAACTTCCATGATTTTTGCTCAGCATTAGAACTTGAAGAACCCGCCTCCTCATGCAGCCATGCTTCTCGCCTCAGCTTGGTTGCCACCAACATATTATATGTTGTTTTAACTGAGAAATTTCCATGGCGCTCAAAGTGCCAACTCCAGAAATCTGCCAAGTTCCGTGTGCATAAGGGAATAGATAATATGATCTTAGCATCCATAGGCATAAAAATCTGCTCTATGAGCTGCCGGTTCCAGGTGGCCGACGTGGCATCTATGAGATCAGCCACCAACTCCGGAGGATTTGCAATACGACACCCATACGGTCTCAGCATGTCATCTCGGGGAATCCAATTATCATCCCATATGCGCGTAGTCTGACCATTTCCTATACGCTTTATTATTCCCTGCTTCAGAATATCACGGCCCTCAACAATAGCTCTCCATACTTGGCTTGGATGTCCCCCTAAGTTTGCCTCCAATATGTTGCTATTGGGGTAACAGACACTTTTTAGGAGTCTGGCACTTAGCGAATCAGGGGTACAAAAGCTGATTGTTCTTCTGCTATGATATCAGGTAGCACTAGCTTCAACCGGTTAGAAATCACCTTTGATGCTATCTTATATAGAACATTGCATAAGCTGATTGGTCTGAACTGAGACAAGAGAGTGGGATTTTTTACCTTAGGAATTAATACCAGCACAGTTTCATTAATGCTCTCAGCCGACTCCTTGCCTTCAACTATCTGCAACACCACTCTGGTTACATCATCACCACATATGTCCCAGTGTCGCTGAAAAAAGTGGGCGGGAAAGCCATCCGGGCCTGGAGCTTTAAGGGGGAACATTTGAAATAGTGCCTTCTTAATTTCATCTTGGCTGTACGGCGCATTTAGAGCAGCATTCATGTCCGGGGTCGCTCTAGTAGGTACTGTATCAAGGACTTGTTCCATATTGTTCACACCCTCCGACGTGTACAGATCCTTATAAAACTCATTGGTTAACCCCTCCATCTCAGCCACATCATCTGTCAGTTGCCCATCAGAACGCTGCAATTCTTTTATCTGATTCTTCCTTCGCCTCCGGCTTGCGCGTAAGTGGAAGAAATAAGTATTTTTGTCGCCGTGTGCCAGCCACTCCAATCTTGCCCTCTGCCTCCACATTATCTCTTCTCTGTGAAACAGCTCAACAAGATGATCTACAATTTTATGCTCAGCGTGTGACGGGCCTGTTCGGTTCGGCGCACCTCGCATATCCTGCAGTGCCTTCTTCAATGCTGCTATCTCCCGCTTTATGTTACTGAAGTGTGTGCGTTCCCACCTGGAAAGATCAGCCGACAGTGACATCAGTTTGTCTCGAACTGCCTCCACCGAGCCACCTTGTCGTTGCTGCCATCCCTCTGTAATCACCTGTTCAAGACTCGGGTCTCTCTCCCAGCATAACTCGTATTTAAAACCACGCGGGGGCCGGCTGCATGCATGCACATCACGTATGTGAAGAAGCAAGGGTGCATGATCCGAGGCAGCCGCTGTCTTGTGCTCTAGTCTCACGCCTGGGAAGGCCAGCGGCCACGACGGGCTCGCCACACATCTGTCAAGCCGCACCCGTGTATAAGAGCCTCCTGCAACCTTTTTTTCAAATGTCCACCATGGTCCAGCGTACCCAATATCAGTTAGCCCACAAGTATCAAGGGCATCGCGAAATCCATCCATCTATGCCTGACTCCGGTTCCCAACTCCATCATGCTCATGGCCATGGAGTACTTCATTGAAGTCTCCGATGACTGCCCATGGAATGTCATTAGCTCCAACAATGCTTCAGAGCATGTCCCAAGTCATGTGCCTCTCATTCACTTGGGCTTCTCCATAGACAAAAGTGAAACGAGCCTGGAAGTCCACAAGTTCATTAGTAAGCACATCAATATGATACTTTGAATAACCCACCACTTCAATCTTTATTTCATCATTCCAGAATATTCCAAGACCTCCACTCCTACCAGAGCTGCTAACAGCAAAACTCTTATTGTATCCTAAAGTACCAGCTAAACTTTCAACTCTACTTCTCTCTAACTGAGTTTCAAGAATGCATAAAATAGAGGGGGCAAATTGCTTCGTGACGTCACGAAGCTCTCGAACTGTCGCCGGATTGCCAACCCCGCGACAGTTCCACACGAGTAGACTCATTGCGCCTGGCGGGACCCCCCTGGGGGGCCCGCCACACGCGCATCATTGGTTTTGTTTGTTGTAGAGTTCTTTCCCTGGCTATTGTCCGTCGCTGGCAGTGTTGCTTTAGTTCTCTTCGGCTCCTGTTTGGTTGAGGGGCTTTGGGGCAATTCTGGCCCTGTGAGGAGTAGTGTCTGATTAGCCCCGGCAGCAGAGGAAGTGCTCGAGTTCAGCAACACCTTCGGGTCCACTGCACCCCTCTTCCTGCTGTTGGTATGTGACTCATGCACATCAGTATCCATGTGTTATGTATCTGCCTCGGTTTCATCCTCATGGTGTTCATTTGTTGTACCTCTCCCCTGGCCTCTACCTGCACGGCCACCACGTTCTCGTCCTCTTCCACCTCGAGTGCCTCCTCTTTCACCAGGTCCTCTCCCCGCCCCTTTGAACCAGGTGGCTTGTAGATCTTTGAAGACAAGTGAGTTTGGAGGATGAACACCATCCCCGCACTCCTTAAATAGATGGCCCAAGTGACCACAAACTGCGCACCAGTCAGGTAACCTCTCAAACTTCACCCGGAAGATCTCCCTGATAACCTCTTGCTTCCTCTTGACCACCAGCGACACCGCATTCTTGAGGGGTTTTGTAACATCTATCTTGACACGCACCCTACAGAAATTTCCTTCGAAGTCAGGAGACTTTGGTTCAGCATATATGAACTCGCCCACCGTTGCCGACAGAGCTTTAACCTTGGAGAAATAACCATCCGACAGGTCGTGAATCTGCATCCAGATATCCATCTTGTTAAGGGCTATGGTAGATGGTCGTGTGAAGCCATCGTAGGGAGCAATCACCACGGCCTTTCCCTTGAACGCCCATGGCCCCTCCTGCATGACTCGTTCCCAATCACCCAAGCACGAAAACTGCAGCGTGTAGAGATTTTCTTCAAGTGGTCGGATCTTCACCTCCTGTGCCAAGTCCCAAGCCACCCTCATATTTCGGAAAAACCAATACTGACTGTATGTCTTGTTCGTGTGGACACGCGCCATGGCCATCCACCTAGTAGCTTCAGCCGGCAGTTCGTCCTCCTCGATGACCACGTCTTCCAGGTTTTCCTCATTGAGCTCTAATTCCTTCATCATGGCTTCCAGATTGGTTTTAGAGCCCGAGCCAGACGCGCCTGTATCCATCTGATCTCTCGCCCGAGAGAAAGCTTTCCGCGGGCGGTGGTTCCCTAACCTCCAGCGTCTTCCCACGGTCGCGCCAGAGGTCCTCGACCCCAGTCGCCGGAGAAGAGATGGCCGGAGGGAGGGGACGAGGGGTCTCTACGGTGGGGTTTATCGCCGCCGCCCGAGAGGATAGGTAACCCTAGCGAGAGGGGATTATGCATTGTTTCTTCTGGGAATCCTGAATGGCGTGTACGGGCTACTTTTTTGTCTCCCTACGGGCTTTGCATGGGCTTCGAACAGCCGGCCTTTTGGAGCGTGTGCGTACATCCAACCGTAACAAATCGAGCGGGACTATGCGAGGCTACGAGTCACGGTGCGGTGTGGACGCGAGCAACATGAAAGATGAAAACATGTAACTGAACTGCTGATGTGGCTAGTTTGATGACGTGGCTAGGCTGCATGTCAAGAGAATTAGTTTAGTGGGGATGAACTATTTAGGTATTATAGATATAGGTGCAAGAACCCTCGAAATGTTTCTCATAATGTCACATGTACCGACTTTCCCAAACAAATGTTTTAACTGTTGAGATTGATGAGAGAACATATTTTGTTCTGTAAAACGTAACAAAAAATCATCAACAATCACTTATTGTTAGCATGATCTAAAAAAAATAGTGCTCTCCAATTTCAGCAGGTTTCTTTTCTCACGGATAATCTCTCGTTGGCTAAGATGGTTGCTTCTAAAAATGTCAATGATGACTCGGTCAACTGGTGTCGCACCCCAATCATCAATTTTCTACAGGACACCTCTTCTATTCAGACTGTTGTATACCATATCCTCTAATACAGTAATCTTTTTAGAATTGGAGAGCCTAGAATCAATTGAGGGCAGTAATTCTGAATTGGGCAGCCGATTTTGACTCGGTCATCCCCTGGGCCGTTGTTGTTTGGTGGGTCATGGCTGTAAGTGGCACGGTCTGTTCGCTAGCCGCGTGTCCCCCCAATGATTGGTAACGGGTGTGTGTGTGTGGGGGGGGGGGGGGGGGGGGGGGCTGAGGTGATTTGCTGCGTCGTGGGCGGAACTAGTTGTTCTCTGTCGTTCGCGTGTCGTCATCCAACCTCTTTCCTCTCCCCCCGTTTTGGTTGTCGCAGGTTCTCCTCCCATCCGTTGGTCGATCTGGTGGTGTGTGGATGGGGGAACCCCGGATCTATACGTTTGGGGTGTAAATAGGATGGGGAGTGGTGTCTCCGGCGGTGGTGGTCTGTGGGAGCGGCGCGTGAGCGGAGGAGAATAAAGTTGCCCCCTATCCTTGCTCCCTCCTTGTGTTGTTCGTCTTGGCGCCGGAGGGTCAGTAGCCTTTGTTCTCCTGGTGGTGCGATCGAGGCGCTGGCGGCGACACTGTATTTGGATTTTTGTTCCCTCGGCTCCGTCCGCGTTTCGTTGGTCGTTTCACCGACGAGGATCTCATAGGGTGTCTCCGGTGGTGGTCGATGTGACAGCGTGGTCAACTTCTCCATGGAGCTTTTGTTCTTCGGCCCGCGTCGTCCCCACAGCGGTTATCGCTCTAGGACTGCTGCTTGGTCGGATAGAGGTGTGGAGCTCGCCGTCTGATGCTTTTCCTTCTCAACTGTGTTCCCCTTTGTCGTTTCTTCTACGAGCTGAGGCGCCGGGTTCGGACAGCGTTGCTGGCTCGACCGCTTGCCCACGTCGGGGCGTGCCCCCCGCCGATGTGCCTTCCATGACGCCAAGACCTCGCCGCTGGCGAGCAACTCATGCGGCGACCTCAATGGGTGTGACTTCGGTCCCCTATTATCCTGTGCAGGCGACTCAACAGTCTGTTTCATGGTCTCGCCGTCTGACTCATGGCACTTCACAGTTTCCATTACCCTTGGCCGTGCAGGTTTTGGATGCAAGCAAAAGAGGTAAACTAAACAATTTTGATGGAATCTCAAGTGCTAGAAATATCTCAAGGGATCGTTCTGACTTGGCCCACACAACTTAACATGCTGAAGTACATGAGATGCGACATATATGGATCTCAAAGTGAGATTCATGGAAGTCAAGCAGCAAACCTAGATGTAAGTGGATCATATGGTATAGTTGAATTTCTTTGTTGGCGGCATTGTTGCATTTATAAATATGGAGAAATTCAATAATTTTCAAGATATTGCTATGTACCAAGCACGAGAGATACAATATTGTAGATGCAAGTATTTTAAATTTTAACATAATTAAGCCTTATGTGTTCAGTTCATACTAATTCTTGTGCTGGTTACAGTTTTTGCCTAGCAGTCTAGGGTTTATCTGAGGAAAGCACTAATTGTATGTAATGCAGTGAAGTTGGTGCCTCCATAGCATGTATTAGTGATTGAATAAACGTTCTATAGTAAAAAATTATGTGATGTCCGGTGCTATTTTATACTACTTGAGTGTGTCGTCCTTTCACTTAGGCTAGAATCTTGTGTGCTATTGGCCATATAGATTTTAGTTTTTATCTTATAACATATGCAGCAAGTGAGATTTTACTACTGATTCAGTTAGGATTGCTCTTGCTCAGGGAAGTACTAATGATTGGTCATCATAGTTCTGATGGCATGTCAACATTACCGAGTATTTTTTTTAAGATGATCAGGGCTCTATATAAGATGTATGCCCTTCTTGAAATTCCATATTTTACTTCGAATGATGCAAATTATTTATTTTCACAGAATAGAAACTTCATCATGGATTGAAACTCACTTGGGAAGAGTGAAAGGTTAAATGTATCCCAGCACTACTATGTATGGAAATGAAGGGATGCTCCAGTTGGTATTCTTGATCTTAAACTCTACTCCCTCTGTTCCTAAATATGAGTCTTTTTAGAGATTTCACTAAGGGACTACATACGGAGCAAAATGAGTGAATCTACACTCTAAAGTATGTCTATATACATCTGTATGTAGTCCCCTAGTGGAACCTCTAGAAAGACTTATATTGAAAGACTTATATTTAGGAACGGAGGTAGTATATTCTTTCTTTTACATGATGTACATGAGTTGTTTTTATTGGACATAACAAATTATCAGTGACTGGGTCATACTTGGGAAGAGTGGAAAGTTAAATGTGAAAGCAATAACTGGGATCTTTCGCGTGTCTGAGGTGATTTGTTGCGTCGTGGGTGGAACTGGTTGTTCTCTGTCGTTCGCGTGTCGTCATCCAACCTCTTTCCTCTCCCCCTGTTTTGGTTGTCGCAGGTTCTCCTCACATCCGTTGGTCGATCTGGTGGTGTGTGGATGGGGGAACCCCGGATCTATACGTTTGGGGTGTAAATAGGATGGGGAGTGATGTCTCCGGCGGTGGTGGTCTGTGGGAGCGGCGCGTGAGCGGAGGAGAATAAAGTTGCCCCCTATCCTTGCTCCCTCCTTGTGTTGTTCGTCTTGGCGCCGGAGGGTCAGTAGCCTTTGTTCTCCTGGTGGTGCGATCGAGGCGCTGGCGGCGACACTGTATTTGGATTTTTGTTCCCTCGGCTCCGTCCGCGTTTCGTTGGTTGTTTCACCGACGAGGATCTCATAGGGTGTCTCCGGTGGTGGTCGATGTGACAGCGTGGTCAACTTCTCCATGGAGCTTTTGTTCTTCGGCCCGCGTCGTCCCCACAGCGGTTATCGCTCTAGGACTGCTGCTTGGTCGGATAGAGGTGTGGAGCTCGCCGTCTGATGCTTTTCCTTCTCAACTGTGTTCCCCTTTGTCGTTTCTTCTACGAGCTGAGGCGCCGGGTTCGGACAGCGTTGCTGGCTCGACCGCTTGCCCACGTCGGGGCGTGCCCCCCGCCGATGTGCCTTCCATGACGCCAAGACCTCGCCGCTGGCGAGCAACTCATGCGGCGACCTCAATGGGTGTGACTTCGGTCCCCTATTATCCTGTGCAGGCGACTCAACAGTCTGTTTCATGGTCTCGCCGTCTGACTCATGGCACTTCACAGTTTCCATTACCCTTGGCCGTGCAGGTTTTGGATGCAAGCAAAAGAGGTAAACTAAACAATTTTGATGGAATCTCAAGTGCTAGAAATATCTCGAGGGATCGTTCTGACTTGGCCCACACAACTTAACATGCTGAAGTACATGAGATGCGACATATATGGATCTCAAAGTGAGATTCATGGAAGTCAAGCAGCAAACCTAGATGTAAGTGGATCATATGGTATAGTTGAATTTCTTTGTTGGCGGCATTGTTGCATTTATAAATATGGAGAAATTCAATAATTTTCAAGATATTGCTATGTACCAAGCACGAGAGATACAATATTGTAGATGCAAGTATTTTAAATTTTAACATAATTAAGCCTTATGTGTTCAGTTCATACTAATTCTTGTGCTGGTTACAGTTTTTGCCTAGCAGTCTAGGGTTCATCTGAGGAAAGCACTAATTGTATGTAATGCAGTGAAGTTGGTGCCTCCATAGCATGTATTAGTGATTGAATAAACGTTCTATAGTAAAAAATTATGTGATGTCCGGTGCTATTTTATACTACTTGAGTGTGTCGTCCTTTCACTTAGGCTAGAATCTTGTGTGCTATTGGCCATATAGATTTTAGTTTTTTATCTTATAACATATGCAGCAAGTGAGATTTTACTACTGATTCAGTTAGGATTGCTCTTGCTCAGTGAAGTACTAATGATTGGTCATCATAGTTCTGATGGCATGTCAACATTACCGAGTATTTTTTTTAAGATGATCAGGGCTCTATATAAGATGTATGCCCTTCTTGAAATTCCATATTTTACTTCGAATGATGCAAATTATTTATTTTCACAGAATAGAAACTTCATCATGGATTGAAACTCACTTGGGAAGAGTGAAAGGTTAAATGTATCCCAGCACTACTATGTATGGAAATGAAGGGATGCTCCAGTTGGTATTCTTGATCTTAAACTCTACTCCCTCTGTTCCTAAATATGAGTCTTTTTAGAGATTTTCACTAAGGGACTACATACGGAGCAAAATGAGTGAATCTACACTCTAAAGTATGTCTATATACATCTGTATGTAGTCCCCTAGTGGAACCTCTAGAAAGACTTATATTTAGGAACGGAGGTAGTATATTCTTTCTTTTACATGATGTACATGAGTTGTTTTTATTGGACATAACAAATTATCAGTGACTGGGTCATACTTGGGAAGAGTGGAAAGTTAAATGTGAAAGCAATAACTGGGATCTTTCGCGTGTCTGAGGTGATTTGTTGCGTCGTGGGCGGAACTGGTTGTTCTCTGTCGTTCGCGTGTCGTCATCCAACCTCTTTCCTCTCCCCCCGTTTTGGTTGTCGCAGGTTCTCCTCCCATCCGTTGGTCGATCTGGTGGTGTGTGGATGGGGGAACCCCGGATCTATACGTTTGGGGTGTAAATAGGATGGGGAGTGGTGTCTCCGGCGGTGGTGGTCTGTGGGAGCGGCGCGTGAGCGGAGGAGAATAAAGTTGCCCCCTATCCTTGCTCCCTCCTTGTGTTGTTCGTCTTGGCGCCGGAGGGTCAGTAGCCTTTGTTCTCCTGGTGGTGCGATCGAGGCGCTGGCGGCGACACTGTATTTGGATTTTTGTTCCCTCGGCTCCGTCCGCGTTTCGTTGGTCGTTTCACCGACGAGGATCTCATAGGGTGTCTCCGGTGGTGGTCGATGTGACAGCGTGGTCAACTTCTCCATGGAGCTTTTGTTCTTCGGCCCGCGTCGTCCCCACAGCGGTTATCGCTCTAGGACTGCTGCTTGGTCGGATAGAGGTGTGGAGCTCGCCGTCTGATGCTTTTCCTTCTCAACTGTGTTCCCCTTTGTCGTTTCTTCTACGAGCTGAGGCGCCGGGTTCGGACAGCGTTGCTGGCTCGACCGCTTGCCCACGTCGGGGCGTGCCCCCCGCCGATGTGCCTTCCATGACGCCAAGACCTCGCCGCTGGCGAGCAACTCATGCGGCGACCTCAATGGGTGTGACTTCGGTCCCCTATTATCCTGTGCAGGCGACTCAACAGTCTGTTTCATGGTCTCGCCGTCTGACTCATGGCACTTCACAGTTTCCATTACCCTTGGCCGTGCAGGTTTTGGATGCAAGCAAAAGAGGTAAACTAAACAATTTTGATGGAATCTCAAGTGCTAGAAATATCTCGAGGGATCGTTCTGACTTGGCCCACACAACTTAACATGCTGAAGTACATGAGATGCGACATATATGGATCTCAAAGTGAGATTCATGGAAGTCAAGCAGCAAACCTAGATGTAAGTGGATCATATGGTATAGTTGAATTTCTTTGTTGGCGGCATTGTTGCATTTATAAATATGGAGAAATTCAATAATTTTCAAGATATTGCTATGTACCAAGCACGAGAGATACAATATTGTAGATGCAAGTATTTTAAATTTTAACATAATTAAGCCTTATGTGTTCAGTTCATACTAATTCTTGTGCTGGTTACAGTTTTTGCCTAGCAGTCTAGGGTTCATCTGAGGAAAGCACTAATTGTATGTAATGCAGTGAAGTTGGTGCCTCCATAGCATGTATTAGTGATTGAATAAACGTTCTATAGTAAAAAATTATGTGATGTCCGGTGCTATTTTATACTACTTGAGTGTGTCGTCCTTTCACTTAGGCTAGAATCTTGTGTGCTATTGGCCATATAGATTTTAGTTTTTTATCTTATAACATATGCAGCAAGTGAGATTTTACTACTGATTCAGTTAGGATTGCTCTTGCTCAGTGAAGTACTAATGATTGGTCATCATAGTTCTGATGGCATGTCAACATTACCGAGTATTTTTTTTAAGATGATCAGGGCTCTATATAAGATGTATGCCCTTCTTGAAATTCCATATTTTACTTCGAATGATGCAAATTATTTATTTTCACAGAATAGAAACTTCATCATGGATTGAAACTCACTTGGGAAGAGTGAAAGGTTAAATGTATCCCAGCACTACTATGTATGGAAATGAAGGGATGCTCCAGTTGGTATTCTTGATCTTAAACTCTACTCCCTCTGTTCCTAAATATGAGTCTTTTTAGAGATTTTCACTAAGGGACTACATACGGAGCAAAATGAGTGAATCTACACTCTAAAGTATGTCTATATACATCTGTATGTAGTCCCCTAGTGGAACCTCTAGAAAGACTTATATTTAGGAACGGAGGTAGTATATTCTTTCTTTTACATGATGTACATGAGTTGTTTTTATTGGACATAACAAATTATCAGTGACTGGGTCATACTTGGGAAGAGTGGAAAGTTAAATGTGAAAGCAATAACTGGGATCTTTCGCGTGTCTGAGGTGATTTGTTGCGTCGTGGGCGGAACTGGTTGTTCTCTGTCGTTCGCGTGTCGTCATCCAACCTCTTTCCTCTCCCCCCGTTTTGGTTGTCGCAGGTTCTCCTCCCATCCGTTGGTCGATCTGGTGGTGTGTGGATGGGGGAACCCCGGATCTATACGTTTGGGGTGTAAATAGGATGGGGAGTGGTGTCTCCGGCGGTGGTGGTCTGTGGGAGCGGCGCGTGAGCGGAGGAGAATAAAGTTGCCCCCTATCCTTGCTCCCTCCTTGTGTTGTTCGTCTTGGCGCCGGAGGGTCAGTAGCCTTTGTTCTCCTGGTGGTGCGATCGAGGCGCTGGCGGCGACACTGTATTTGGATTTTTGTTCCCTCGGCTCCGTCCGCGTTTCGTTGGTCGTTTCACCGACGAGGATCTCATAGGGTGTCTCCGGTGGTGGTCGATGTGACAGCGTGGTCAACTTCTCCATGGAGCTTTTGTTCTTCGGCCCGCGTCGTCCCCACAGCGGTTATCGCTCTAGGACTGCTGCTTGGTCGGATAGAGGTGTGGAGCTCGCCGTCTGATGCTTTTCCTTCTCAACTGTGTTCCCCTTTGTCGTTTCTTCTACGAGCTGAGGCGCCGGGTTCGGACAGCGTTGCTGGCTCGACCGCTTGCCCACGTCGGGGCGTGCCCCCCGCCGATGTGCCTTCCATGACGCCAAGACCTCGCCGCTGGCGAGCAACTCATGCGGCGACCTCAATGGGTGTGACTTCGGTCCCCTATTATCCTGTGCAGGCGACTCAACAGTCTGTTTCATGGTCTCGCCGTCTGACTCATGGCACTTCACAGTTTCCATTACCCTTGGCCGTGCAGGTTTTGGATGCAAGCAAAAGAGGTAAACTAAACAATTTTGATGGAATCTCAAGTGCTAGAAATATCTCGAGGGATCGTTCTGACTTGGCCCACACAACTTAACATGCTGAAGTACATGAGATGCGACATATATGGATCTCAAAGTGAGATTCATGGAAGTCAAGCAGCAAACCTAGATGTAAGTGGATCATATGGTATAGTTGAATTTCTTTGTTGGCGGCATTGTTGCATTTATAAATATGGAGAAATTCAATAATTTTCAAGATATTGCTATGTACCAAGCACGAGAGATACAATATTGTAGATGCAAGTATTTTAAATTTTAACATAATTAAGCCTTATGTGTTCAGTTCATACTAATTCTTGTGCTGGTTACAGTTTTTGCCTAGCAGTCTAGGGTTCATCTGAGGAAAGCACTAATTGTATGTAATGCAGTGAAGTTGGTGCCTCCATAGCATGTATTAGTGATTGAATAAACGTTCTATAGTAAAAAATTATGTGATGTCCGGTGCTATTTTATACTACTTGAGTGTGTCGTCCTTTCACTTAGGCTAGAATCTTGTGTGCTATTGGCCATATAGATTTTAGTTTTTATCTTATAACATATGCAGCAAGTGAGATTTTACTACTGATTCAGTTAGGATTGCTCTTGCTCAGTGAAGTACTAATGATTGGTCATCATAGTTCTGATGGCATGTCAACATTACCGAGTATTTTTTTTAAGATGATCAGGGCTCTATATAAGATGTATGCCCTTCTTGAAATTCCATATTTGACTTCGAATGATGCAAATTATTTATTTTCACAGAATAGAAACTTCATCATGGATTGAAACTCACTTGGGAAGAGTGAAAGGTTAAATGTATCCCAGCACTACTATGTATGGAAATGAAGGGATGCTCCAGTTGGTATTCTTGATCTTAAACTCTACTCCCTCTATTCCTAAATATGAGTCTTTTTAGAGATTTTCACTAAGGGACTACATACGGAGCAAAATGAGTGAATCTACACTCTAAAGTATGTCTATATACATCTGTATGTAGTCCCCTAGTGGAACCTCTAGAAAGACTTATATTTAGGAACGGAGGTAGTATATTCTTTCTTTTACATGATGTACATGAGTTGTTTTTATTGGACATAACAAATTATCAGTGACTGGGTCATACTTGGGAAGAGTGGAAAGTTAAATGTGAAAGCAATAACTGGGATCTTTCGCGTGTCTGAGGTGATTTGTTGCGTCGTGGGCGGAACTGGTTGTTCTCTGTCGTTCGCGTGTCGTCATCCAACCTCTTTCCTCTCCCCCCGTTTTGGTTGTCGCAGGTTCTCCTCCCATCCGTTGGTCGATCTGGTGGTGTGTGGATGGGGGAACCCCGGATCTATACGTTTGGGGTGTAAATAGGATGGGGAGTGGTGTCTCCGGCGGTGGTGGTCTGTGGGAGCGGCGCGTGAGCGGAGGAGAATAAAGTTGCCCCCTATCCTTGCTCCCTCCTTGTGTTGTTCGTCTTGGCGCCGGAGGGTCAGTAGCCTTTGTTCTCCTGGTGGTGCGATCGAGGCGCTGGCGGCGACACTGTATTTGGATTTTTGTTCCCTCGGCTCCGTCCGCGTTTCGTTGGCGTTTCACCGACGAGGATCTCATAGGGTGTCTCCGGTGGTGGTCGATGTGACAGCGTGGTCAACTTCTCCATGGAGCTTTTGTTCTTCGGCCCGCGTCGTCCCCACAGCGGTTATCGCTCTAGGACTGCTGCTTGGTCGGATAGAGGTGTGGAGCTCGCCGTCTGATGCTTTTCCTTCTCAACTGTGTTCCCCTTTGTCGTTTCTTCTACGAGCTGAGGCGCCGGGTTCGGACAGCGTTGCTGGCTCGACCGCTTGCCCACGTCGGGGCGTGCCCCCCGCCGATGTGCCTTCCATGACGCCAAGACCTCGCCGCTGGCGAACAACTCATGCGGCGACCTCAATGGGTGTGACTTCGGTCCCCTATTATCCTATGCAGGCGACTCAACAGTCTGTTTCATGGTCTCGCCGTCTGACTCATGGCACTTCACAGTTTCCATTACCCTTGGCCGTGCAGGTTTTGGATGCAAGCAAAAGAGGTAAACTAAACAATTTTGATGGAATCTCAAGTGCTAGAAATATCTCGAGGGATCGTTCTGACTTGGCCCACACAACTTAACATGCTGAAGTACATGAGATGCGACATATATGGATCTCAAAGTGAGATTCATGGAAGTCAAGCAGCAAACCTAGATGTAAGTGGATCATATGGTATAGTTGAATTTCTTTGTTGGCGGCATTGTTGTATTTATAAATATGGAGAAATTCAATAATTTTCAAGATATTGCTATGTACCAAGCACGAGAGATACAATATTGTAGATGCAAGTATTTTAAATTTTAACATAATTAAGCCTTATGTGTTCAGTTCATACTAATTCTTGTGCTGGTTACAGTTTTTGCCTAGCAGTCTAGGGTTCATCTGAGGAAAGCACTAATTGTATGTAATGCAGTGAAGTTGGTGCCTCCATAGCATGTATTAGTGATTGAATAAACGTTCTATAGTAAAAAATTATGTGATGTCCGGTGCTATTTTATACTACTTGAGTGTGTCGTCCTTTCACTTAGGCTAGAATCTTGTGTGCTATTGGCCATATAGATTTTAGTTTTTATCTTATAACATATGCAGCAAGTGAGATTTTACTACTGATTCAGTTAGGATTGCTCTTGCTCAGTGAAGTACTAATGATTGGTCATCATAGTTCTGATGGCATGTCAACATTACCGAGTATTTTTTTTAAGATGATCAGGGCTCTATATAAGATGTATGCCCTTCTTGAAATTCCATATTTTACTTCGAATGATGCAAATTATTTATTTTCACAGAATAGAAACTTCATCATGGATTGAAACTCACTTGGGAAGAGTGAAAGGTTAAATGTATCCCAGCACTACTATGTATGGAAATGAAGGGATGCTCCAGTTGGTATTCTTGATCTTAAACTCTACTCCCTCTGTTCCTAAATATGAGTCTTTTTAGAGATTTCACTAAGGGACTACATACGGAGCAAAATGAGTGAATCTACACTCTAAAGTATGTCTATATACATCTGTATGTAGTCCCCTAGTGGAACCTCTAGAAAGTCTTATATTTAGGAACGGAGGTAGTATATTCTTTCTTTTACATGATGTACATGAGTTGTTTTTATTGGACATAACAAATTATCAGTGACTGGGTCATACTTAGGAAGAGTGGAAAGTTAAATGTGAAAGCAATAACTGGGATCTTTAATTATGAATTGTAGTGTATACATTGTGAAAAGGTATTTTTTTTTCGTATATCCGTGTAATGCGTCACTGCTGGAAGAATTGAACTTTGTTGAAATAGTGCTTCCTTAGCACATTGGATTAATCTTTTATATTGCCTTCCTTAGTTCAAAGTCATATATGGTTGTTAGTCTTTGGCAAAAATATTCTCTTTTGGTTTGCTCCGCATTTTATTAGAAATATTTCAAAATACTACAAATGGTATAAAAAATACATGGTCCTTATTCTACACCTTCCTGAGATGAGCTGGGATTGGCTGACTTAACGTCATGTGACATAGAGTCACTGACGTGTGGGGCCACAAATCAACTGGCCCACATGTCGGTGACACTAAGTCACCTGATGGTAAGTCAGTGAATCTGGGCCGTGTTGAGATATAGCCTTTCATAGTTAAATGCAGAACTAGGTAAACATGTTCTACTGCCTAATTTGTTCTTGAGCTTTTGCTGGCTGGGCAGCAATGAATCATGGCAGCTTAGTAAAGCAAAGTCAATCAAGTGCGCTCTTCGTGGTTTATTAAGCGGCATGGTATAAAGCATTTTGATTATGTTTTGCTTGCTCCACAACTGGTTAGGCTTGGAGACATGACCTAATTCGATTGTGGCCATAGACATATATATGTATGTGCCTCTTAATATTTTTCCAGTGTACTATGTGCCACTTTGTTGGGCAGCTAAGTTCGTGGAAGAATCATTCGGGAAATCCTTCTCTATACAAGTTCTTTATGTTTGTCATGTTTCTGTTATGCATGTAAAAATTCAAGTTGCTTGTTCAGCTAACTTTAGATGTGGAGGTTTGATATTTGGGATTGGCTAGAACTCATCTAGCTGAGACATAACTATGGCCTCATTCACCTCAGTTGATGTTATCCTCGTTGTATCCCATTTCATTTCTTTTTGGGCTGGCCTAATGTGTTTTCTTGTCTTCCCTTACCCTAGTAACTTCTCGTGCTAGCAGCAAGAGACCTGAGTAGTAGTTCTGCACCTATTCACCTTTGGAGTAGTTGTTATTGCGACGCTGAATAGGAGCAGAACTACTAGTTGTTGTACGGATGATGAAGTTACGTGAAAACTTGTAGGAAAAACGTTTTAGGTACAATTAACACTACAAACTAATTAACCATGACTTCTTTTTGTTCTATTTCGCTATAATACATTAGCAAAAATTGTGTCGCAAGTATAATAATAGAACTATGTCAATTTTTTATTGCTGCATTTTCCCATAAACCATGTGATTTTTCATTTTAAAATTTGTTTGCCCATTTTAAAATATTCGCATATTTGACAAATATTCGTCAAATACAAAAAATGTTTGTGAATTTTAAAAAATGATCATGAATTCTAAAAATGTTACTGAACTTTAAAAATCATAAATGTTAAAAAAAATCATGAGTTTTTAAAAATAATGAATTTGGGGAAAAATCATAAGTTCTCAAAAATCTACAAAGCCTTTTAAAAAAAGGTTGTGATTTTTTCAAAAAAAAAGAACAAAAACTAAAAAATAAAATTATTGAAAGCATGCAGTTGCGACATGCCTTGAAAGTATGCAGTTGCAACCCGCCTTGCAATACATGCAGTTGCAACATGCTTTGAAAATATGCAGTTGCGACCCAATTTAAAAACATATGGTTGCATCTCTTATTGAAAAACATGCAGTTGCGACTCCGCCTTGAAAACATTCAGTTGTGACCCATCTTGTAAACATAAAGTTGCGACCGCGTTAAAAACATGCAGTTTCGACGCGCCTTAAAACATGCAGTTGCGACCCCCTCTTAAAAACATGCAGTTGCGGCCCCTCTTAAAAAACATGCAGTTGCGACCCCGCCATAAAAATATGCAGTTGTGAACCCTCTTGAAAACATGCAGTTGCGACATCGTCTTAAATACATGCAATTGTGACACATCTTGAAAACATGCAGTTACGGTCCCTTTTGAAAAATATACAGTTGCGACCCACCTTGAAAACATGCAGTTGCGGACCTTCTTGAAAAAAAATGCAATTGCATCTCGACTTAAAAACTAGCAGTTGAGACCCAACTTGTAAACTTGTTATTGTGCCTTCATATAAGAATTTGCATTAACGACCGTCTTTGAATACTTTCAGTTATGACCCCATTTGAAAAGTTATTTTTATGGCACGACTTGAATTTGAATACTTATCATTGCGACCCGACTAGAAAACTTGCAGTCGCAACCCCCGACTTGAAAGCTCGCGGTTGCAACAACATTTGAAAACATGGCGTTGCAAACCATTTTCTAAGCCTTATAGTTGCCACCCCATTTAAAACTTATATAGTTTGACTAAAGGCTCACGAAAAAATATTTTTGTCCAAAAGGAAGGCTTAGCTTTTGATGTTATTAGAATTAAAAAAAACTAAAACATGACCAAAATAACATTAAATAAAGAATCAAGGACAAAGTTAAAAATGAAAATGAAAATCATAGAAAATGAAAAATAGAAATAAAATAAACCAGTAAAAAAGTAATGCTAAAGGTCACCAGACGCTGAAATAAAACAACAAAACAGAAAAGCCCACGTGTCCTGATACACATTTTTTTTTTGAGATGGCCTGATACGCATAACTAGCTCAACACAGTTGACGGGCCGTGGCATGCCACCAACATGAAAAAAAACGAGCTGTCACAACGTTGGACGACGAGGACAGAGCGCATCACATATCTAAAAAAAACATATCTCGAAAAAAAAGAAAGAGTGAATCACTGCCTAAACAAAGGAAAGAGTTAATCATGACGTGAAGTACATCCAGCGGCTGACATGGTGAGTGATGCCAAACAAAAACTCAGCTAGCTGAGTTCTAGCCAAACCGTTGATATTTAGAACAAATAATCAATCTTATATTTACTAATTGGATGCACTGTCGTGGGAACAAGCCTGACAGTAGAAGGTAGGGGTACGAATGGAGAGAGCAGAGTCCTAGCTACGGCGAGGTTGTACACACAGATGTATGAGTTCAGGCCCCTCTCGTGGAGGTAACAGCCCTACGTCTCAGTGCTCCGGAGAGCTCTCTACTCTGTCGAGTGAAATATGTGTGTTGTGTTACAAAAGGTTGCGAACCCTTCTACCAGCGGGGAGGGGTGGCTTATATAGAGTGTGCTGCCCCTCATAACGTCCGGCATTAAGGGGTTTAATCGTGGTCATAAAGAGGTGTACGTTACTGGTAACGTACACCATAAATGCTGTTAATGATCTTGATGAATGCTTGCCCGTTAGCCTCCCTGGGGTGACTTCTGGACTCCTGCGGTCGACTGTCTTCAGACTCTTCCGAGTGTATATTGTCGAGTGACTTATGCTTCTTCGCTATTTCAGTCGGAGACTTCCTTGTGGCCCTTAAGCTTTCTGAGGCAGTGTCCTTAGGTAGGATATGTAGGTCAGGCCTATAACCCTACCCTAGGTACGTATCCCCATCATTAGCCCCCGAATGGATAGGGGTTCGAGGGTAAAAGGTGTCAATGCAGGTTCAAACGAGACACCAAAACTCCGAGTGTATTTTGAGGCTTCCTCGAAATCTGCGTCGATTGAAACCTTAACCGTTTGCCCTGATCAATTCCGTCTTGAAGTTATCCGAGTAAAACTGAGCTTGAAAACCGGTCCGAGTAAAACTGGTTCGAGAGTCCGAGTAAAACTGAACTTGAAAACAGGTCCGAGTGATCTGGAAAACCTTCTGACGAAATAGTTTGCTCCACCGGGTCCGAGCCTCGCGGGCTTCGAAATTTGGATAAGAGCGCGCGCGCGCGCAGCGGAGATGGCGTAACTGCTAAGGCAAGTGCGGGAACGACGCCTCGATTATCGCGCCGCCCAAATCGCCACGTACCGCTCCTCCTCTGATTTCGGGATATTCAGAGATCCGGCGGGCCCGCAGGTCAGTGGCTCACTTGAGTGCATATAAGAGGCGACGACGCCGGTGCTGGCACAATATTTTTCTCCCAAATCCACTCCTCTCCTCTTCTTCCTCCGCCCTGCTCTGCTTCGTTGACCGCCGCCGCCATGACGAAGGGCAAGACGGAGAAGCTCGAGCGCGCCCAGAGGGGAGGCGCCAAGGCGAAGAAGCCGTCGGGAGCCCGGTCGACGGTGCCGCCGGGGTGGATCCAGGGGGATTTTCTCCAATCGACGGTCACTGCGGAAGATGTGGACAAACTCGTCGTCGACGGGTTGATAGCTGCCGATTCCTGGCGGTTGCCGAAGGGGGAGATCGAGCCGGATCCACGCGACGGCGAGCGAGTTCTGCTTCTCACCCACATCGAGCGAGGTTTCTCCATGCCTCCCCATCCGTTCATCCGCGCTTTCTTGAACTATTTTGGAGCGCAACTCCACCACCTTCCTCCGAATGCGATTGCATATCTTTCCTGCTTCGTAACTTTGTGCGAATGTTTCCTGGGCTGTCCCCCACATTGGGGTTTGTTCAAGCACATATTCTCTGTCCGATCCCAAGCTGTCAAGAAAGCCAATCCCAAAGATAGCAAAACCAATGTGATCCAACTGTGTGGTGGCTTAGGGATTCAGAAGAGAGGTAGGAGTGGGTTCCCCTCTATGACCTTTCCCGATTCTGTTCGGGGATGGCAGTCGACCTGGTTTTACTGCAAAGATGCCGCATCGCCAAATATGTCGACTGGGCTTCCTCCCTTCACCTTGGATCGACCTGTTACTCCCAAACCGCTGTACGTGACAAAGGTAGAGAAAATCCAGGTAGGGATCTTAGTGAACGCCATATCCGAACTGATCCGCGGTGGAGTGACTGGTCTGGACCTCCTTGAAACGTTTCTGAGTCGGCGAATTCAGCCTCTCCAAGCTCGGGATCACACCATGTGGCATTATTCGGGCCCTGAGGATACCACTCGGACTCATCCTGAGGAAGTTTCCGATCAGACTGTTTCTCAGTGGCTCAGGAGCATCACTGGAGCCTGTGATAACCCGGAAGGATCCAAACGAATTCCGCCTTTCTCCGCTTTGAACCCGCCAAAGAACTTGGTGAGTCATATACTTGTCGATTGTTTTAATACTTTGCCGAGTAACTGAATCTTCAGTCGACTGAATTTGAAGCTTGAACCTCGCAGGAATTTACGAACATGTACTCGCCCATACCCAATGGAGAACATCCTGATGAAGAGGAAGGAAGCGTCGACGGCAGCGCAGACGGTGACTATGCTGACGACACCGAGAGCAGTGATGACGACCTGGATGAGGATGAGGTGGAGGCCCCTGTCCCTTCGCGCACCGAGCGTCGAGCCAGGCAGCAGAACGACCCGGAAGTCACCCCGAGCAAAACAGTGGCGTCGAGCACAAGGAACCCGAAACGTGACCGTGTCGCGGCATCGGGGTCGACTGAAAAGGCTGCAAAACAGCTCAAGCCAGACGTGCCAAAGCCTCGGAAGGCCCTGCCTCGAATCAAGATAGCCGTGCCTGTTGCCTCCACGTGAGTGTTCGTTTTCCTTATTCTGCTGTTGAAGAACTTTATGTTGACGTTGACCGAGTGAAATATATTTGCCAGAGCCGCTACCTCCGTAACGTCGCCCCATCGGGATGATGGAGACCATATGGAAGTAGACACTCCTGATGCGGCCACCTCCCTACGAGGTATGACAACCCCACACTTTACTCTGCTTGCTGAAGAATAATTGTCGAGTGTCGAATGCAGCTGACGAAGTCATCGAACTGGAAGATGATGAGGAGCCGCGGCGGGGAGCGGAGGATGAAGCTGTGCTTCCGGAGGCTCCACGCGTGGACACTCGGGGACCACCGTCTGCCCAGACGCCCCGTGGGACGAGTGCTGCGACGCCTCCAAGCCTTGTAACTCCGCTGTCGAGTGCTCCGCCGGCCACTTCTACTCTGGTGGCTTCGACGCAGATCGGACAATCCCAAGCACCTCCAGCTGCTCCATTGACTACACCAATTCACTCGACGCCTGCATACCCTTTGTACCACGTCCCGGAGGACCAAACCGGAGCTGCCAAGGAAGCCATGATCCAGGCTGGGCAGATGATGCTACGAACAAAGGAGGCGTATGAAGCCAGCAAGTTAGCCTATGATGCCAGCTCAGCGCTTCAGGCCAACGTCCGAGTAAGTGGTATTGTAAGTTCATTTCCGATTGAATTCCTGTCCGTCTTGATTTTACACCCACTGGGGTGTTTTTCTTCGCCAGTAGACCAAATAGTTTCTGGTCCAGTGGGGGCACGCTGAGTGCACCCACTGGGTGTAGTCCCCGAGACCGCTGTCGAATGACGAAGGCTTCGGCGGGGGTCTTAATATTGTTTCCATTCGACAGGGCAGTGGGGGCACGCTGAGTGCACCCACTGGGTGTAGTCCCCGAGGCCGCCGTCGAGTGCTTGCTTCGGCGGTGGTCTGATAGAGACGATGTTCGGTTGCTTGCTTCTTTCTTTTATACTCGGACAGGCCAGACCTGGTCGAGTATTTTCGTTTCCAGTGGGGGCACGCTGAGTGCACCCACTGGGTGTAGTCCCCGAGACTACTGTCGATCGTTGACGATGGGCAGTAGTCTTTAGAACCATTCTGCAGGTTTCATGGACATCATTTCCATCAACCATGGTATGATGCTTGTATAGGGTTGTGGGGTGGGGTGGCGGGCCGTCTTTCAGTCGAGTGCAATTGACCTTTTCCACTCGGGAGTAGAGAAATGGTTATGTCGACTGAACCCCTATTTCTGCTGATTTCAGAAAGCCTGTGGGCTCGGGACCAAGTACGTCGAGCTGGAGAAGGAAAAAAACCGACTTCTGCTGGATCTGGAACTGACGAACAACAACCTGGACCGTGCACAGACCGAACTGAAGACTTTGGGAGGTAATCTTTGTTGATCAATTGTATTATCACTTTCAATTTCCATCTTTTGAACCGAGTGAATCCACTCGAACAGACGTACGTGATGAAAACCGTCGTCTCCGAGTGCGCCTCAACAATGCTATTTCTTTAGATACCATGAAGAAAGCGCTCGAGGACAAGGACAAATCACTTGCTGATGCTCAGAAGGAAGCGAAGGAGAAGACTGCAGCTGCTGAGAAGAAACTTGCAGCAGCCAGTAAACTGGAAGAGGAGAACGCCAAGCTCAAGCAGGAACGATCCGAGTGGATCAAAAAACTCGAAGAGCAGACCAAGAGTAGGACCGCTCTGGAGAAACACTTGGGCGACTTTGCGAAGAAAATGTTCAGCATGCTCGAAGGTAACCCTCATTTGTCGAATGAATTTCTCCGGTTTTTCCAGAATGGTATTATGATCACCCTTTCACTTTCTCTTCATGTAGAATTCTGTCGAGACTTCGAAAAAGAAACTGAAGAAATTGAACCCAATCTGGACCCCACAAAGTCTCTCGTCGGAGACGCCGTGGCCATGGATATGTTTCGTCTCGAAGCTCGTCTTAAGAGCGTCCAAGGATTCATCACTCGGCTGAGAGCTGCATTTGAGAAGGTCGACAAGGAACTGTGGCCTGAAGATCCTCTCCAGACTGACCTCGAGTCAATGATGACTCGGCTCAATGAGATTCCCAATCGAGTGCAATCGTGGAAGAAATCTGCTGCCCGCTGTGGAGCTGACGTGGCACTTTCACTCGTCAGGGTTCATTGCAAGGAAGCTAGAGAGGACAAACTGAAGGATCTCCGAGTGACCAACACGAAGAAACTCAAATTTGAAGATTTCATGGAGACTTTCATCGATGCTGCCACTCGGATCGCCGACGGAATCGACCTGGATACCTTTGTTGAGCCTTCAAGTCCTGCTGGAGCTTAAATTGGTATTTTGCTTATGGTAAAAACTTTATTTGCCTCGGTATGCCGAGTGTTGGTGTAACCGAGTAAACTTCGTTCAGGCTTTAAGCCTGAGAACTTCCCTTTTGCGCGAACAAGTTTCTGCTGCGCCGGAGATTTTAGTCTTACTCGCATTTCGCTTTCTGACATTTAGCTTGGCCGAATTTATTTGATTCTCGAGTGAAACGGGTGTTCTGCACTCGAAAGAATTTGGGACTTAGACGAGGACTGGCTCGCAGCTAAGCTTCCGAGTGTATTGTATGTAATACACTCGGAAAGGTTTTAAACTTAGGCGAAACGGATTCGCAGCTAAGCCCCCGAGAGAGAGGACTGCTCTTCACTCGGAGTAATTTTTGAACTTAGACGAGGTCTGGCTCGCAGCTAAGTCTCCGAGTGTATTGAATGTAATACACTCGGAAAAGTTTTGAACTTAGGCGAAACGGATTCGCAGCTAAGCCCCCGAGAGAGAGGACTGCTCTTCACTCGGAGTAATTTTTGAACTTAGACGAGGACTGGCTCGCAGCTAAGTCTCCGAGTGTATTGAATGTAATACACTCGGAAAAGTTTTGAACTTAGGCGAAACGGATTCGCAGCTAAGCCCCCGAGAGAGAGGATTGCTCTTCACTCGGAGTAATTTTTGAACTTAGACGAGACTGGCTCGCAGCTAAGTCTCCGAGTGTATTGAATGTAATACACTCGGAAAAGTTTTGAACTTAGGCGAAACGGATTCGCAGCTAAGCCCCCGAGAGAGAGGATTGCTCTTCACTCGGAGTAATTTTTGAACTTAGACGAGACTGGCTCGCAGCTAAGTCTCCGAGTGTATTGAATGGAATACACTCGGAAAAGTTTTGAACTTAGGCGAAACGGATTCGCAGCTAAGCCCCCGAGAGAGAGGAGTGCTCTTCACTCGGAGTAATTTTTGAACTTAGACGAGGACTGGCTCGCAGCTAAGTCTCCGAGTGTATTGAATGTAATACACTCGGAAAAGTTTTAAACTTAGTCGAAACGGATTCGCAGCTAAGCCCCCGAGAGAGAGGACTGCTCTTCACTCGGAGTAATTTTTGAACTTAGACGAGGACTAGCTCGCAGCTAAGTCTCCGAGTGTATTGAATGTAATACACTCGGAAAAGTTTTGAACTTAGGCGAAACGGATTCGCAGCTAAGCCCCCGAGAGAGAGGACTGCTCTTCACTCGGAGTAATTTTTGAACTTAGACGAGGACTGGCTCGCAGCTAAGTCTCCGAGTGTATTGAATGTAATACACTCGGAAAAGATTTGAACTTAGGCGAAACGGATTCGCAGCTAAGCCCGAGAGAGAGGATTGCTCTTCATTCGGAATAATTTTGAATGTAAATCTGTGCGATCGGAATCGACAATAGACTGCGGGAGTCTTCATTCAATCCATAACATCGTCTGGGATACTCTTATTACATCAAAACAACTCTGTTATCAAGAATAAAAACGTCGAAGTAGGTCCGCATTCCAGGCGCGTGGCTCGTCAATATTCTTCTTCAAGTTGAAAAGATGGTACGCCCCGTTGTTAAGCACCTTGGTAATGACGAATGGGCCTTCCCAGGCTGGGGCCAATTTATGAGGTCGCTGCTGATCCACTCGGAGCACCAAATCCCCTTCGTGGAATGAACGGCTCTTGACATGTCTTGCATGGAAGCGGCGAAGGTCTTGTTGATATGCAGTTGATCGGATCAGGGCCATCTCACGCTCCTCCTCCAGGAGATCCACTCCGTCCTGTCTTGCTTGTTCAGCCTCGTCTTCAGAGTAAAGATCCACTCGAGGAGAATTGTGAAGGATGTCACTTGGCAATACGGCTTCGGCTCCATATACAAGGAAGAAAGGAGTTCGTCCAGTCGACCGGTTGGGAGTTGTCCTCGAGCCCCACAGAACAGACGGTAACTCAGTGACCCAAGCTCCGGCAGCATGATCAAGATCTCGCATGAGCCGAGGCTTCAATCCTTGGAGGA
This sequence comes from Elymus sibiricus, assembly GCA_039707655.1. Lineage (NCBI taxonomy): Eukaryota > Viridiplantae > Streptophyta > Magnoliopsida > Poales > Poaceae > Elymus > Elymus sibiricus. Next base: position 144,955,278 of record CM077675.1, read on the forward strand.
TAAGGCCATTCGCTCGCTCAGCTTGACCGTTTGACTGGGGGTGCGCAACAGATGCGTAATCCACCCGAGTGCCTTGAGAAGAGCAATAGTACCTGAACTCTTCCGAGTCAAAGTTAGAACCATTGTCTGTAATGATATTGTGAGGGACCCCATACCGGAACGTTATCTCTTTTATGAATTTGATAGCAGTGCGGGCGTTCAGCTTCCTGATGGGTTTAGCTTCGATCCACTTAGTGAACTTGTCGACTGCAACCAGTAAATGAGTAAACCCACTCTGACCTGTTCTAAGGGGTCCAACCATATCCAAGCCCCACACAGCAAACGGCCAGACGAGTGGAATGGTCTTCAAGGCAGACGCAGGTTTGTGTGACAGATTCGAGTAAAACTGACATCCTTCGCAGTGATCGACAATATCTTTAGCCATCTCATTGGCGCGTGGCCAGAAGAAACCAGCTCGATAAGCTTTGGCAACAATCGTCCTAGAGGACGCATGATGGCCACAAGTTCCCGAGTGAATCTCCTCCAGAATCAGTCGACCTTCTTCAGGAGAAATGCACCGCTGAGCTACGCCAGTCACACTTTCTCTGTAGAGTTGTTCATTGATCACAGTGAAAGCCTTGGACCTGCGGACTATCTGCCGAGCCTCATCTTCATCAACTGGGAGTTCTCTTCTGAGAATGTACGCAATATATGGTACAGTCCAGTCGGGCGTGATTACCAAAATCTCCATGACCAGATCAATGACAGCTGGGACATCAACTTCAGTCGGATCAGAAGCACTCTTTGCTTGCGGGGGCTCTTCAGTGAAAGGATCTTCTTGCACCGAAGGAGAATGAATGTGCTCGAGAAATACATTGCTGGGGACAGGTTTCCGAGTGGATCCAATCTTTGCCAACTCATCAGCTGCTTGATTCTTCACTCGGGGAACATGATGGAGTTCCAAACCTTCAAATTTCTTCTCAAGTTTTCTTACTGCATTGCAGTATCCAGTCATAGCGGGGTTCCTGACATCCCACTCTTTCATCACTTGATTAACCACCAAATCAGAATCGCCATATACCATCAGGCGACGGACGCCGAGTGAAATGGCCATACGCAATCCATACAAAAGTGCTTCATATTCAGCTTCATTGTTGGAGGAATCAAAGTGAATCTGTAAGACATAACTGAGCTTATCACCTTTTGGGGATACCAGAACGACGCCAGCACCAGACCCATTCAACATCTTTGAACCATCAAAGAACATGGTCCAGTGTGCCGAGTGAAGTTGGATTGGCTGCTGTTGCTCAATCCACTCGGCGAGGAAATCAGCCAGCGCTTGAGATTTGATTGCTTTCTTCGCCTCAAACTTGATATCAAGATGAAGGAGCTCAATAGCCCATTTGGCCACTCGACCAGTCGCGTCTCGATTATTGAGAATTTCAGACAACGGAGCATCACTGACGACTGAAATGGAGTGATCCTGAAAATAGTGTGCTACCTTCTTTGCAGTCAGATATATACCATATACGAGCTTCTGGTAATGTGGATATCTTTGCTTCGACGGAGTCAACACTTCAGAAATATAATAGACCGGGCGTTGAACTTTGTAAGCCTTGCCTTCTTCTTCTCGCTCGACAGTTAGTACTGTACTGACGACCTGATTAGTGGCCGCGATGTACAATAACAATGACTCTTTGCTGTGCGGAGCAGCAAGCACCGGCTGGGTGGTAAGCAGGGCTTTGAGCTCGACAAACGCTGCTTCAGCTTCTGGAGTCCACTCAAATGTATCAGACTTTTTCATCAGTCGGTATAAAGGCAGTGCCTTCTCACCGAGACGAGAAATGAATCGACTCAATGCTGCCAAGCAACCTGTAAGCTTCTGGACATCGTGCACACGCTCGGGGCTTTTCATTCGGACGATGGCGCCGATCTTTTCAGGGTTGACGTCGATTCCTTTCTCGGAAACGAGGAAACCGAGTAATTTGCCACCAGGAACGCCGAAAGTGCATTTAGTCGGATTTAACTTAATATCATATCTCCTCAAATTGGCGAATGTTTCAGCCAAGTCAGACAACAGGTCGGAACCTTTGCGAGACTTGACCACGATATCATCCATATAAGCTTCGATGTTCCGAGGGATCTGATCGAGCAAACACTTCTGAATCATGCGCATGAAAGTAGCGCCAGCATTCTTCAAACCAAAAGGCATGGTGATATAACAGAAACACCCGAAAGGGGTGATGAAGGCTGTCTTTATTTCATCTGGACCAAACAGACGGATCTGATGGTAGCCAGAATAAGCATCAAGAAAAGATAAACGCTCGCATCCCGCAGTTGAGTCGACAATCTGATCAATGCGGGGGAGCGGGAAATGATCTTTCGGGCAGACCTGATTGATATGTTTGAAATCAATACACATGCGAAGAGACTTGTCTTTCTTAGGGACCATGACAACGTTTGATAACCACTCGGAGTGGTAAATCTCACGTATAAACTTGGCCGTCAAGAGACGAGCCACCTCTTCGCCGATTGTTTTTCGCTTCTCTGTTGCTGACCGACGCAAATGTTCCTTCACAGGCTTGGCCTTCGGATCAACTCTCAAACGGTGCTCAGCCAGTTCCCTGGGTACACCAGGCATGTCAACGGGCTTCCATGCGAAGATGTCCCAGTTCTCACGGAGGAACTGGATGAGCTCGGCTTCCTATTTGCTGTCGAGTGTTGTTGAGATGTTGGTCGGGGCAGCAGTCGGATCTGTCGGGTGAATGTGCACCTTCTTCACCTCTCCTGCCGACTGAAAAGCTGACTCAGAAGCGGGCTTCTTAGCACGCAACAGGTCGGCAGGATCAGCATTTTTCTTGTATTCCTCCAACTCAACCATAGCCATCTGCTGGTCGGCGATCTTGGAGCCCTGCTGGAGGCACTCCTCAGCCCTTTGTCGATTGCCAGTGACTGTGATCACGCCTTTTGGTCCAGGCATCTTCAGCTTGAGATACACGTAACATGGTCGGGCCATGAAACGGGCATAAGCTGGTCGACCAAGGATGGCGTGGTAGGCACTCTGGAAATCTACCACTTCAAACGTCAGTTTTTCCTTGCGAAAGTGCTTGTCATCACCAAACACCACATCCAATGCTATCTGGCCGAGTGAACGGGCCTTCTTCCCAGGGATTACTCCATGAAACTGCATGTTGCTTTCACTGAGCCGGGACATCGGAATGCCCATTGCCTTAAGGGTATCAGCATACAGGATGTTCAGACCGCTCCCGCCATCCATCAAAACTTTGCGGAGTCGAGTGCCCCCCACAACTGGGTCTACCACCAGCGCTTGCCGCCCGGGGGTAGCAATGTGCGCAGGGTGATCTGACTGACTGAAAGTGATAGCAGTTTGAGACCACTTGAGATATGTGGGGGTAGAAGGAACCGCCATGTTAACCTCCCTGTTGATAACTTTCAGTCGACTCTTACTCTCAACATCAGCAAAAATCAACAAGGTGGCATTGACTTCAGGGAACTCTTCTTTTTCTTCTTCATCTTCTTTCTCAGGGTCTTTCTCACTCGACTGGCTCTCTTTGAATGACTAGATCAACAAACGGCACTGTCGAGTGGTATGCTTTGGCAATATTAAATTGCCCTCTTCATCTTTCCTCGTGTGGATTGCACACGGTAAATCCAAGACATCAGTACCCGACTGATTCTTTGACTTCTTGGGGGTGAATTTAGCCTTGGACTTTCCTTTATTCTTGCCTTGTGCCGCCAGGGCGGCTGCTTCTGCCTGAGCAGGAGGATCAGCTTTGCGCTTCTATTTTCGACTGGAATTCCCACCTGCATCATTGTCGACTATTTTTGCCTTACCGCTTTGGAGGCGGTCTTCTTCTTCTCCATTGGCGTACCGAGTGGCAATCTCCATCATCTTGCTCATAGAAATGTCACCGGTGCGACCAAACTTCAGATAGAGCTCTCTGTATCTAACCCCAGCCTTGAAGGCACAAACAGCTTGATGCTCGGAAACATTCTCCACCGTGTGATGCAAGGTGGACCAACGCTGAATGTAATCTCGCAAGGTTTCATTGGGCTTCTGGACACAGTGCTGCAAATCAATCAAACCAGCTGGACGTTTACAAGTGCCTTCAAAAGTTCTGATAAACACTCGGGCCAAATCTTCCCAGCAATAGATGCTAGAGGGAGCCAAACGATTTAACCAAGCTCTGGCCGAACCATCCAACATCAAGGACAGATGCTTCATGGCTATGTTGTCGTTACCTCCACCAATCTGTACAGCCACTCGGTAATCATCCAACCAGGTTTCAGGCTTTGACTCGCCAGAAAACTTGCCAATCCCGGTCGCCAACCTGAAGTTGGGGGGAATCTCTGCAGAGCGAATGGCTCTGCTAAAACACTCGGGCCCAGAAACAACAGCACTGCTTCCACTCGGATAATCTCTGTTATGACCATCTCTGTGGGCTCTGCCTCTGTCGACCCTCCTTTGAGCAAGGACATCCCTTGCGTCAAATCCGGGATTCCGCTCATCACCGAACGGGCGCCTATCATCATTGTGCCGGGACACATAAGAACCATTCCGCGGAGGAGAAAACATTCGACGGCGGTCATCACGGTGATAACGGGGAGCAGACTGATCTCGCCCCTGATCTCTGTACCGGTCTTCACGGTATTCTCCGCCTCTCCGACGCGAAGGTGACCCAGGACTGTGAGCCGACTGAACTGTTTCTGCCCTGGTAGAATTGCCATGTAACCTGTTCTGCGACTGAGAAACAGCTGCGTTCTGGTGCTGCGCCGCCTCAAGCAATGTCTTGATCTGCTGCAGACCTCTACCAGCCTCTGATCGTGACGGTTGAATAGACTCTGCAATTCTAGCAGCTGCTGCAACATTTAAAACTGGAGTACGAAATACCTCGACGTTATTTCGAGATCTACTCGGAAACAACTGTCGCTGCTGTCGATTGGGACGTGGTGGACGCTGCCCAGCACGCTCGTCGAGTGCCTCCTGCATCTCTATGAGCCGAAGGCGTGTAGCCTCCATGGCCTGGGCCTCAGCGGTCGTACCGACGATGGGAGTACGGAGAACATCCTCATCCCGGCGCTGCTGATCATTCGACGTTCCACCAATCTCACGCCTGGAGTGGTTGAAGCCGGGCGGCGGACTCTGATGAGGGCCAGCCATGAAAACTTCCGCCGCAGGGTCGCAGCTCTCGCACTCGGAAGGGATGTCGGACCGATCCGACGCCGAGTCGAACACGCCGTGAAGTGACTCGGCGGGCTCGATGGCCGCAATCTGCGGGGACGAAACCTGGCGTGCCGCCGCGTGCCGCACCCAACGCTGTAGCCGCGAGCGACCGGATCGCTTGCGACGATGAACAGCAGGGAGGGCCGATACACACGGAGTCGACGACTGAAGGAGAAGAACGCCGCAGGAGCTTGCACAGAAGTGCGTCGCCCCGCGAATCGGGAGCGCTTCCACATCCAAAGGCGCTTCCTGGAGCCATGCCGAATCGTCGGCGATGAAGGTGAGCGCTCCGAGACGGATCTCGCGGCCCAGGAACAAATCACCACCGGAAGACATGACGAAGGAGAAAAAATGCAAACTCGCCGGAAGTCGCTTAGACGCCTGCCCCAAGGTGGGCGCCAACTGTCGTGGGAACAAGCCTGACAGTAGAAGGTAGGGGTACGAATGGAGAGGGCAGAGTCCTAGCTACGGCGAGGTTGTACACACAGATGTATGAGTTCAGGCCCCTCTCGTGGAGGTAACAGCCCTACGTCTCAGTGCTCCGAAGAGCTCTCTACTCTGTCGAGTGAAATATGTGTGTTGTGTTACAAAAGGTTGCGAACCCTTCTACCAGCGGGGAGGGTGGCTTATATAGAGTGTGCTGCCCCTCATAACGTCCGGCATTAAGGGGTTTAATCGTGGTCATAAAGAGGTGTACGTTACTGGTAACGTACACCATAAATGCTGTTAATGATCTTGATGAATGCTTGCCCGTTAGCCTCCCTGGGGTGACTTCTGGACTCCTGCGGTCGACTGTCTTCAGACTCTTCCGAGTGTATATTGTCGAGTGACTTATGCTTCTTCGCTATTTCAGTCGGAGACTTCCTTGTGGCCCTTAAGCTTTCTGGGGCAGTGTCCTTAGGTAGGATATGTAGGTCAGGCCTATAACCCTACCCTAGGTACGTATCCACATCATGCACCACACGAGTCACCACGTTAATCCTCATAAACTAATCAAATTGTCCGTCCGATTTCCGGATTAACTATCTACAGCCATACGATGATTTGCATGAGAGTCCTGACTGGATGTCCCACGTGCAAGTCTTTTAGAGAGAAAAAAAACTCCTTCCGGTACCCCTTCCTCCCCCGAGCCACATTATTAATAACTAATCTAAAAAAACTATCCGGTCTATCTCTCCCCGATCATCTCTTTTCTTGGAATCTGAGCCCTAAACCATGATGTGGCTTCTCCTTTGAAGTCATCCTCGGCTTCAATATTCCATCCAAAGTATTTGATCTACAAAAATATGGTAAGTCTGATCCATCAGCTCTTTGTATTCTACTAATTCCTTAAGCGACAATCTAGCTTAGTAGCGTTGATTAATTAGCAGGTTTCCGCGTACCACAGTTCGCCTGTCCGCGACGCCGACGCATGCTATGCAGGCACGTGCGGACACACAATTTATAAAGCTGAGCACTGGACAGCTACTACCAAGGCAGTAGATGGCGACTAGCAGCGCAGGGCAGTGCAGCGACGGGCAGGAAGATGTGCACCAGCGACAGCAAAATCGACAAATTTGACCTAAAGTCGTAACTAATTGACAGAGTGAACCGCTCGCGGAAAAAATTCACCGGCCTAACCCTTTCGTGTGGCGTCCGACAGAAAGACGCCACACTGCACTATGTGGCGCCTTGGCGTTAGGCGCCACACCCTGGCCACGCTGGCGCCCCGTGGCATGGGCCCGACCCCACTACGCCGCAGTGTGGCGCCTAAGGGTAGGGCGCCACACATGTAACTTATCCAGCCGCGGGCCGACCCCCTCCCCCACCCCCTCCCCATTCACCCCCCACATTGCACAAACAGAGAAGTCGGCGCCCACGAGTTCCCCTCTCCTCCCTTCTCAAATCCATCCTCAAATCAAGCAGATCTGAAGATTTGGTCCGTGGATTTCGACCCCAATCCCTCCCTGAAGGTAACCTCCCCCGATCCCCTCCCTTTCATCCACGGAAATGCTCCCATTTGGTCATTTTTTTTGTAGTTTCAGCAAACCCTAATTCTTCATGAATTTTTGGATGTTAGGGTTAGGCTTGTTTGTATGTTAGGCTTAGGGTTCTTTGTTAGTGTTAGGGTTAGGGTTAGGCTTGTTTGTATGTTAGGATTAGGGTTCTTTGTATATTTAAGGATTAGGGTTATGTTATGTTGGTGTTAAGGTTATGATGGGGTTAGGGTTGTCCATTTGATTATGCAAATGTTGTAATCTTTGGATGAGTTCTTATAGAATTTATTGTATGTTGTGTTGTTTAAATTTTTTAGGGATGGGAAGAACATGTGTTTATGTTCATCACGTGGATAAGGATGCCTTTTTGAAAGGCAATATTGACCCGGACCCGCATGAGCTTGACATGGTGTTTGAGTGTAGTCCTAGCTATGCGGAGTTGTTGGAACAAGTCCGAAAAGATTTGAATTGGATGGATCCAAGTGATGTTGTAGAGTTTGATGGTAGGCATAATGTGGGATTTGGAATGCACATTCGCTGAAAGACCATGCGTGTGAACTCCGAGCAACGTTGGCTTGCATACAAGGAGACGGTGGCCGAATCACTAGACAAGGCTCTAGAGTTATTTGCCATAAAAAAGGTTGATACTAACTTGCACTTGGATTTGAACCGGGTTGCCTCTCCGATTCTTGATAGTAGTCCTCCACAAATGAACCAAGATGAGATGATTGAACCTCTTTTGACCCAACAAGTGAGGCCAACATTGACCCCGATTTCGAAGATCCAAGATGAAGCATTGCAAGAGGAGAATAATGAGCATGAGGATGATGAGAATGATGATGTTGTTCTCCATGACAACAACCTTGGTGATTTGGACAAATATTATTTGCAAGAGACCATGGACCATTCCATTCCGTACTCTCGTGGCTATGCCTCTGAGTCGGACGATGACGGTCCCGATGAAGAAGTTGATGAGGAAGGGTTCACGACCAAGGAGGCCGAAGCTTTTAAGAAGGTATTAGGGCGGATCACCGAACATCATTGTTCGAGGATCTTAGTCTTGCAGATGAAGCCGTTGTTGACGGCGGCGAAGGCATATTGCTTGGAGTTAGGCCAACTTCTCACCAGGACAAACATGGGAAGAACTGTATTGTGCCCGGGTCAAAGTTCTAAACATTCCTGGAATTGAAGATGTGGTTGGATGACTATTCGGTTACGCATTATCGTTCACACAAAGTTGTTCATTCGGACATCAAGGTGCGTTACACGGTTGCATGTGAGGATCCACAATGTCCATGGATTGTGCATGCAAGACCATGGAAAGGAGGCCCCGGATGGCACATTGTGAGTTGTCTACCTCACCTGTGTCGAGGCAAGAGGGTTGATGGCGAGCTTGTGTCCCAAAACCATAGACTACTCACCTCCGAGTTCATCGCTTACAGGCTTTCCAACTCCATCTCATCACTTCCAACAATGAGTATAAAAAGTGTACAAGACCTTGTAAAAGCCCTCTTTCACTACGAGGTGAAATATGGGAAGGCATGGAAGGCGAAGCAAGCCGCATTCAAGATGTTGTATGGTGATTGGGAGCAAGCATACAACCGACTCCCTAGGTTGTTGGGAGCTATGGCCGCCACTAACCCGGGCATGGTTCATGTGGTCGAGCCGTATGGGCAAAAAACAATGATTCACAATGGAAGGAGGGTCCGAGTCTTTGGTCGTGCATTTTGGGCCTTTGAGCAATGCGTGAGGGCTTTTCAACACTGTCGGCCGGTCATCTTCATCGATGGCACCTTCTTGACCGGACAATTCAAGGGCACTCTTTTGGTTGCAATAGGAAATGATGCCAATAACCGGTTGTTGCCTTTGGCTTTTGCTTTGGTTGAGGCGGAGACAAATGATAACTAGGAGTGGTTCTTGCGTCTTTTGAGAACTAGGGTATTACCGCCCGAAAGGGAAATTTGTGGCATATCAGATCGTCATCAAGGAATTATGAACGTAGTTCACATTGTCATTCCTGGGCATGCTCCTTTGCACCATTGATGGTGCATGAGGAATTTCTGTTCAAACTTCTATCGGGCATGTGGTAGCAAGGAGTTTACGGATGACCTTCAAGATTGTTGTCAAGCTTTTTCGGACAAACGTTTTGCAACATTGTACAACGCTTTGGTCGAGAACAAAAAACTTGTTGCAGGGGGTTTTGATTTTCTTAATAGGCACATTGAACTTAGGACAAAGTGGGCACGAGCTTATGATGAAGACGGCCGAAGATACGGTCAAATGACAAGCAACATGGCAGAATGCTTCAACCGGGTGCTCAAGGGTGTCCGTGCGTTGCCCGTGATGGCAATAGTTCAATACACATTCGACAAGTTGAGAGCATACTTTTTGAAGTACTCAATTGAAACGTGTAAGCAGATTGCTGGAGAGAACAAGAAAAAGTACAAGTACAAGTTCTCACCAAATGTTGATAAATGGATGGAATTTCAATCACGGAAGGCTGACTCCCAAACAGCTACGTTATACAATAACGAGGATTGGATGTACCAAGTGAACGAGCCTGGAGGAACCACAAACGATGGCGAACAACACGGAAACCGGTCTTTCAAGGTATATTTATCGGAGTGTCAGAAGCTCCGGGTCGACGACGAGACCAGGATTCCTCACCAAGCTCCGAGCCCGGGAAGGTAGCACCTCCTAGTGCCAGCCCGGCGGAGCCCAGTCCCGGACATTGCGACTCTCAAGGATGTCGACGCCGACTCGACGACGATGAGGATGCGGGCCAGGCATCGTCGACGTCGAGACAAATTCCTATGAGAACATTTTCTTATAGTTTAATCACTAATTTTTTCAAAACCCAAGAATTTTTCTTTAATCTAACATACACATACTAATTTTTCCTAGGACTCCTAATTAACTAAAACATAAAACAACTAAAACATAAAAAGCATCATAAACAAAATCATCTAACAATATCAATCTACTTATCCATCTACTACAATTTTCTTAACACATTGTTTAATGAAAAAATGTTGCATACCAACCATAAAAAATTTCATAACACTAAAAAGATGTTCTAACAATTAGAAAATATTTGCATGTTTTTAAACAATATGTGTGTCTGTGTGTGTGTGTGTGTGTGTGTTTACGGCACCAGCGGGGCTCATACGTTGGAGATGGACGGGGCGGCGGGGCTCCTACGCCGGAGATGGATGGGGCGCGCGGCGGCTCTCGGGCATCTCCGGTGGTGGCTCTAGGTGGGGGATGGGCTCGGGGAGGGGCAGCCATGCATGGTGGCAATGGCGGACGGGGAAGGGCGGCCATGCATGGCGGCAATGGCGGATGGGGAGGGGGGCTTCAGGAGGAGAGGGAGGAGAGGGAGGAGAGTGGCTCACAGCGGTCTCGGCGGCGAGGTCGAGGCGACAGCGGGCTCGACGGCGAGGTCGAGGCGACGGCGAGGTCGAGGGAGAAGAGGGGCCGGAGCGACGGCGAGGTCGAAGCGACGGCGAGGTCGAGGGAGAAGAGGCGTTGGGGCAGGGGCGGCGTCGGGGGGCAGAATGGGAGAGGTTGGGGAAGAAACGGCATATATAGAGGGACTCTTTAGTCCCGGGTCGAGGCTCCAACCGGGACTACAGACCTTTAGTCCTGGTTGGTATCACCAACCGGGACTAAAGGTCCTCCCGGGATTCCGCGCGGGAAGGTCTTTTCGGCAGCCCAAATTACGCGCAGGAAGGGACCTTTAGTCCCGGTTGGTAGCACCAACCGGGACTACAGCTGTATTTTCTCTTTTTTGTTTTGTTTTGTTTTTCTAATTTCTGTTTTTATATTTGGAATAACTATTAGAATATTTATAGTTTTTTAATGAATCTTTTTTCTTTAGGTCAAAACAATTACAAACTTTCTGTTAGTCCCAGTAGTTTTCAAATTGAAATAGTTTAAATTTGAATTCATTTGAAATTTGTGTGAAACAGTAATTTGTGAATAACTTTAGTTTAAAAATAGATTTTTGAGTGATTGTTTTTCCTGTTGTTTAATATTAGTATGTTTTATCATTATGTTAAAGTTGGGAATTTTTAGGATAATTTAAATAGGTGTTTTAATCAAAATCAGATTCTGTTTAACTCTTTTAGTTTTATATCTTCATTTGTTTTAATCAAAATCACCCAACTGAACTCTGAAAAGATTGAAACTTGGCATGGTATCATCATTTCACGCACATAGCATGTGCTAAAAAGTTGAGAGCGTTACGGCAAAAACTGGATGCACTTCGTGTACATAATGGACAATCTCCTTCGAAGTATTGGGGTTTCGGACGAAAACTCGTCTGTTACAAAAGGATTTCAATTTTTTTTAATTTATTTCAACTCCAGACTTTTTGTGCATTCAATATGAACCATTACAAGCCACATACTAAAATTTTAACCCTATCTAACTTCATTTGCTATTTTTCATGCATTTAATGATTTGTTTTGAGCTAAATGACCCTGAAATTAAAAAGCACCACAACTGAACTTTGAAAAGGTTGAAACTTGGCATGGTATCATCATTTCACCCACACAGCATGTGCTAAAAAGTTGAGAGGGTTACAACAAAAACTGGATGCATTTCGTGTACAAAATGGACAATCTCCTTCGAAGTATCGGGGTTTCGGACGAAAACTCGTCTGTTACAAAAGGATTTTAATTTTTTTTTAAATTATTTCAACTCCAGACTTTTTGTGCATTCAATATGAACCATTAGAAGCCACATACTAAAATTTCAACCCTATCTAACTTCATTTGCTATTTTTCATGCATTTAATGATTTGTTTTGAGCTAAATGACCCTGAAATTAAAAAGCACCACAAATGAACTCTGAAAAGGTTGAAACTTGGCATGGTACCATCATTTCACCCACATAGCAAGTGGTAAAAGTTGAGAGGGTTACAACAAAAACTGGATGCACTTCGTGTACAAACTGAACCATCCTGGCTACTCACTAGAGAAGAAAAGTGATGACGGTGCAGCCAGTCACATCCCAGAGTGGGATCTTGGGGTATAGAACTTTTTCTTCGCGTGTGTCCCTTGATTATTGCGCCGTACCAATGGACAATCTTCATCATTTAACATGATGCTTGGGTCAGTCTTCACTGCGAAGGGAGGAATTTCATCAAACTTTTCATAATCTCTTGACATGTCTGTCTTGTCCTCCACTCCCACGATGTTTCTTTTCCCCGAAAGAACTATGTGGCGCTTTGGCTCATCGTATGATGTATCCACTTTCTTATCTTTCCTTTTTTCGGTTTGGTAGACATGTCCTTCACATAGAAAACTTGCGCCACATCATTGGCTAGAACGAATGGTTCGTCTGTGTGCCCAAGATTGTTGAGATCCACTGTTGTCATTCCGTACTGCGGGTCTACCATTACCCCTCCTCCAGTCAGATTGGCCCATTTGCACCGGAACAAAGGGACCTTCAAATCACCTCCATAGTCAAGTTCCCATATCTCCTCTATGTAACCATAATATGTGTCCATTTCCTTGGTGTTTTCCGCATCGTCAAAGCGAACACCATTGTTTTGGTTGGTGCTCTTTTTATCTTGGGCGATCGTGTAAAATGTATTCCCATTTATCTCATACCCTTGGAAAGTCAATATAGTCGAAGATGGTCTCTTGGCCAACAAGTACAAGTCATCTTCAACATTGTCGTCATTCATGAGATGTGTTCGCAACCAACCACCGAAAGCCTCAATGTGTGTACGTTGAATCCAGGGGTCAGACTTCTCCGGGTTCTTCGAGCATATAATATCCATGTGTTACTCGATATATGGGGTGACCAAGGTAGAATTCTGTAGAACTGTGTAGTGTGCTTGCGCCCAAGAATGCCCGTCCGTACATATTATTGATTTTGGTCCAAGTGTGCCTTTTCCACGCAGTCTCCCCTCATGCCGCGATTGAGGAACACCAATCGGCTTAATGTCAGGAATAAAGTCAACACAAAAATCAATAACCTCCTCTGTTTCATGGCCCTTGGAAATGCTTCCTTCTGGCCTAGCACGGTTACGAACATATTTCTTTAAGACTCCCATGAACCTCTCAAAGGGGAACATATTGTGTAGAAATACAGGACCCAGAATGGCAATCTCTTTGACTAGGTGAACAAGGATGTGCGTCATAATATTAAAGAAGGATGGTGGGAACACCAACTCGAAACTGACAAGACATTGGACCAAATCATTTTGTAAGCTTGGTAGGATTTCCGGATCGATTACCTTCTGAGAAATTGCATTGAGGAATGAACATAGCTTCACAATGGCTAATCGAGCATTTTCTGGTAGAAGCCCCCTCAACACAACCAGAAGCAATTGCGTCATGATCATGTGGCAGTCATGAGACTTTAGGTTTTGAAATTTTTTCTCCGCCATATTTATTATTCCCTTTATATTCGACGAGAAGCCAGATGGGACCTTCATACTAAGCAGGCATTCAAAGAAGATTTCCTTCTCTGCTTTGGTAAGAGCATAGCTGGTAGGACCTTCATACTGCTCATGCATACCGTCGTTTTCGTGCACACGTTGCTGGTCTTCCCGTGCCTCCGGTGTATCTTTTGTCTTACCATACACGCCCAGGAATCCTAGCAGGTTCACGCAAAGATTCTTCGTCACGTGCATCACGTCAATTGCAGAGCGGACCTCTAGGACTTTCCAATATTCTAGCTCCCAAAATATAGATTTCTTCTTCCACATGAGTGTGCGTCCCTCAGCGTCAGTCGGAACAGATTGTCCGCCAGGACCCTTTCCAAATATTACTTGTAAATCCTTGACCATATCAAGTATGTCATCACCAGTTCGGAGGACGGGCTTCTTCCGGTGATCTGCCTCACCTTTGAAATGCTTGCCTTTCTTTCTTAAGGCATGCTTGGCCGGAAGAAATCGACGATGTCCCAGGTACACATTCTTCTTGCATTTGTCCAAATATATACTTTGGGTATCATCTAAACAGTGCGTGCATGCATGGTATCCCTTGTTTGTCTGTCCTGAAAGGTTACTAAGAGCAGGCCAATCATTGATGGTTACAAAGAGCAACGCTCGCAGGTCAAATTCCTGCTGTTTGTGCTCATCCCACACACGTACACCTTTTTTATTCCACAGCTATAAAAGTTCATCAACTAATGGCCTTAGGTAAACATCAATGTCGTTGCCGGGTTGCTTAGGGCCTTGGATGAGCACTGGCATCATAATGAACTTCCGCTTCATGCACAACCAAGGAGGAAGGTTATAGATACATAGAGTCATAGGCCATGTGCTATGCTTGCTGCTCTGCTCCCCGAATGGATTAATGCCATCTGCACTTAAACCAAACCATACGTTCATTGGGTCATCTGCAAAGTCCGGCCACTCTCTCTCGATTTTTCTCCACTGCGACCCATCAGCGGGTACTCTCAACTTCCCGTCTTTCTTACGGTCTTCTTTGTGCCATCGCAACGACTTGGCATGCTCTTTGTTTTGGAACAAATGTTTCAACCGTGGTATTATAGGAGCATATCACATCACCTTGGCAGGAATCCTCTTCCCGGGGCACTCGCCCTGAACATCATCAACAGGGTCATCGCGACCGATCTTATATCGCAATGCATTGCATATCGGGCATGCATCCAAATTCTCGTACTCACCGCGGTAGAGGATGCAGTCATTAGGGCATGCATGTATCTTCTGCACCTCCAATCCTAGAGGGCAGACAACCTTCTTTGCTTCATATGTACTGTTAGGCAATTCGTTGTCCTTTGGAAGCTTATTCTTCATTATTTTCAGCAACTTTTCAAATGCCTTGTCAGCTACACCATTCTTTGCCTTCCATAGCAGCAATTCGAGTGTGGTACCGAGCTTTGTGTTGTCATCTTCGCAATTTGGGTACAACGCTTTTTTGTGATCCTCTAACATGCGTTGCAACTTCAACTTCTCCTTTTCATTTTCGCAGTTTCTCTTTGCATCAGCAATGGCCCGATCAAGATCATCAGCGGTCTCATCTGATGCCTCAGCTTCTTCTTCTTCATTCTCTTCCCCCATTGTACTACCATCATATTCAGGACACCCAGGATAGTTGTCGTCATCCTCTTCTTCTTCATTCTCTTCCATTAGAACCCCTCTTTCTCCGTGCTTGGTCCAACAATTATAGCCGGACATGAAACCGGACGTAAACAGGTGGACGTGAATCTGTTTTGAGCTAGAGTAAGTCTTATTATACTTACACACACCACATGGACAACACATAAAACCATCCCGCTTGTTTGCCTCAGCCGCACGCAAAAAACTCTGCACGCCATTAATGAACTGGGGAGAGCGTCGGTCAACGTACATCCATTGCTGGTTCATCTTCATTACACAACACCGAGAAGACCAAATTAATACAAGTTCATACATAAAGTTCATACACACTTATTCTCATAAAACAACATAAAACTATCTAGCTAAAACATTTTAAATGCAACAACAAATGCGATCAAAATCGCAACTAAGGTAAAAATTGATCCAACAGCATAATGATACCAAGCCTCTTTATTAATGGCATATTTTCTAATCTTTCTAATCTTCAAGCGCATTGCATCCATCTTGATCTTGTGATCATCAACGACATCGGCAACGTACAACTCCAATTTCATCTTCTCTTCTTCAACTCTTTTCAATTTTTCTTTCAAATCCTCGTTTTCTTTTTCAACTAAATTTAACTTCTCGACAATAGGGTTGGTTGGCATTTCCGGTTCAACTACCTCCTAGATAAAAATATCTATGTCAACTTGATGGGCATAATTGTCATTAACACGAAATGCAACAAATAGTTATAAAAGAGAATATACCACATCTGAATCGTAAACCAGACGAGGGCCGATGGGCATGGATATCATAACCATGGCACTATATATAACAACAATCATACAAGTAAGAAAACTATGCAAGTAACTATCTAAATCATACAAATACGGTTTTATTTATAAAAATGATAAGAACACAAAAAGAGGCTCACCAAGGTAGTGCCGGCGACGGGACGGTGCGGTCGATCGACAGTGGTTAGGACGGGGACGGGAAGGCACACTAAGTAAACCACACCTACACATATGCAAACTAAGGAGTTAATTTGAGCTCAAATTGCATATAAATCAAAAAAAAACTACCACATAATTATACCCAAACTAAAACCCACAAATCACTATACTTATAAAGCATAGCACGAGCTGATCTAGCAATAAGAGATGAAAGGACAAAGTTGCTAACCTTTGTGGACACTTGGATGGATTGGGGTGCCTCAAATCTTGACAAATCTTGGCAAAAATGGAGGGAGGAGCTCGAGCTAGGGGAAGAACAGAGAGGGGAATTCAAATGGAGAAACAGAGAAATGGAGTCGGGCTGGACGAAGGGTTTATATAGGGAGAGCTTTAGTCCCGGTTGGTTATACAAACCGGGACTAAAGGTCCATCTATAGTCCCGGTTTGTATCACAAACCGGGACTAAAAGGGCTCGTGGGGGCCCCAGGCTGACACCAGCCTGCCACCACTCCTTTAGTCCCGGTTTGTGATACAAACCGGGACTATATGTCCCAAATGAACCGGGACTAATGGGGCCCGTACCCCCTGACAGCTCCTAGCCATTGGAACCGGGACTAATGGACACATTAGTCCCGGTCCAAAGCAAAACCGGGACTAAAGGTTGAAACGGAAGGCCTGTTTTCTACTAGTGGTCGCCCGCCGGTAGCTTGTGTATTGATGACCTTCCTTCGCTTGGCAACCAGGGACGCCACCGTGCTGAAGATGAGGAAGAAGAAAGCGGGCGTCAAGCCGAAGGCGCCTTCCGACGCGCCGCCCGCTCCTGCCGTCCTGCCGTCGCCTGCTGCCGAGGGGGAGGGGGCTCGCGAGGCAACCCCCCCCCCCGGTCGTCGCCGCGAAGCCCCCTGAGCCCCCAATGCCTATTGGTGAAATCGCTCCTGCCCTCGAGGGTGTGGCGGTGCCGTTGTCCGGAGGGCAAGCCCCTGAAGGTCAGCCGCCCGCTGATCCGTTCGTGTCTGTGGTCACTGTGCGGCATCCGGAGCCTCCTGCTCCCCGTGCTGCTGTCTCCCCGGGGACGTCTCCCGCAATCACACAGGGGACTCCTTCGGAGGAGGTCTTGATGCCTTCGTTGCGTGGCCTCGATGTCCTGGACGGGGCCTTCGCCGTTCTGGAACAAGTTCGTGGCGCCCTCGGGAGTACTGACGATCGCCTCGCTAGCGGGCGCCTTGGGCTCCTCTCCGGGTGGTTCCAGGCCGACGCCTCTGCCGTGGCGGTTTGGGGTCAGGCCGGGGCCGCCGCGGCGAAGAGCGAGGAGGAAGCTGCGTCCGCCAGGGCAGCCCGCGAGGAGGCGCTGGCTGAAGCGGCGTCTGCTGCCCGGCGCTGTGAAGAGGTGGAGGCCCGTTTGAAGGCCCTCTATGAGGAGAAGTCTGAGCTTGCGGAGCGGCTGGGTCAGCAGGAGGAAGATCTCAAGGCCCGCGAGGCCAAACTTGCCGCTCGGGACTCCGAGCTGTCCCAGGTGGCGACCTGCCAGGCCGCGGAGCGGGAGCGCCTGGACGCGCAGGAGAAGGAAGTTGCCTCGGGGAAGGCCCTGCTCGACACCAGGGAGAAGGCTCTTGCCGCGGCCAAGGAGAAAAAGGTCGCGGAGCTCAACGCCTTTCCCTTCGTCGAGCTCAAGCTTCGTGAAGCGCTCCACTCCCTCTTCCGGGATGGGTTTGCGGAGCCCCTGGCGGCTCCAGAGAACGGCTTCGCGGGGCTCGCTTCGAAGCTCGTCGAGGCGTTGGAGGGCGCCGTTGTCAAGGTGGAGGGGATCTTGGAGAGCGAGTGCCGCGACCTCTTTTCTGAGGCAGCGACGCGCGTCTTTAGCCATCTTCATCTGCGTGAGCCGGGGTTCGACTTCAACTCCATGATCCGCCCGATCGACCCCGAGGCCCGCGCCAGTGCTGCGGTGGCGGTGAAGGGCGTCGTGGAGACGCTGGTGAAGAGGTTCACCCGCGTCACGATTCCCCCACCTCCTGATGCTGCAGGGGTTGGCGGCGAAGAAGACGACGCCAGCGATGTCGACGATGAGTTCCCCGAAGACAGGACGAGTGGTGGCGGCAGCTCCTCCTGATTCCTCCCCGTTGTTCTTTTCCTGCAATGTCCATCATGCCTCGTGGAGGCGTTAAACTTGTTTGTATCCGCGAAAAACTTTTAATGCTTGTAATAACTGTTGAATTGCGTGATTGCTTTCTTCGCCTTGTTTCCTTCCTGCTTGTTGTGATGCTCTGCATCGGCAGGGCTCGGCCCCGCGCGTACCTCAGCCGTTGTTGGGCCGACCGGATTACCAAGGACGGTCCAAGGGGTGAGGGGTGAGGGGCCAGTGAGGCTCCTGAGTCGCGATGCTCAGGAGTCCCCCTTGACGTACGAGCAGCCCTCATGAAGGGAACATGGTGAAGATTGGGTTTAACTTGGAAATTTCGAACACCTTGTGCTCTGCGTCGGCAGGGCCCGGCCCCGCGCATACCTCAACCGCTGTTGGACCGACCGGATCACCAAGGACGGTCCAAGGGGTGAGGGGCTACAGGACCAGCGAGGCTCCTGAGTCGCGATGCTCAGGAGTCCCCCTTGACGTACGAGCTCCAGCATCCTCCTTAGGGGTTCGAGCGCACCTTGCACTCTGCGTCGGCAGGCCCGGCCCCGCGCATACCTCAGCCGCCGTTGGGCCGACCGGATCACCAAGGACGGTCCAAGGGGTGAGGGGCTATGGGGCCAGTGAGGCTCCTGAGTCGCGATGCTCAGGAGTCCCCCTTGACGTACGAGCTCCGGCGTTCTCCTTAGGGGTTTGAGCGCTTCTGAGCTCTGCGTCGGCAGGGCCCGGCCCCGCGCATACCTCAACCGCCGTTGGGCCGACCGGATCACCAAGGACGGTCCAAGGGGTGAGGGGCTACGGGGCCAGTGAGGCTCCTGAGTCGCGATGCTCAGGAGTCCCCCTTGACGTACGAGCGGCTCCCATACCTTTCCTTGTTGGCTTCTCCTGAGATGGGCGCGTGAAGACTAGGTTTGGCAGACCTGGGAAGGTGGCGTGTACCAGGCTTGGCCGGTTAGTAGCCCCCGTGCAGCCCCCTCACGCGTACATCCCTGGGGAACGCAGCGAGAAGGGGGTCACTAGGGACCTTCCTGATGTTGGATGCAGCCGCTGGGGCGCCCTCAGTTGTTTATTCCGCGCACGGGGTGTGGGGCTTCCACATTGCGTGGGCATAGTCATTGGTGGACCGTGTTGACCGCCAGCATGGAGCTGTGGCTTCCACGTTGTGTGGGCATAGCCATTGGAGGGCCGTGTTGACTTGTCCGCCAGCGCGGAGCTGTGGCTTCCACATTGCGTGGGAAGGAACCCCTCCGCGTCCTCGGGGGGCTCCGGGCGTGTACAGCCCATAGAGTTCGTACACGTGGCTGGCACGGCAGAACTGGGAGGTGTATCTGGGAGCTCGCGAGGGCACTTTGGCCTCGCGAGGTCCCTACCTCAAAGGCGGTTTGCGCCTGAGTCTTCTTGTAGGTGGGGCCATCCGAGGCCCTGCTGACTTCTTCTTCTTCACGAGTGAGGCAGGTTGGGAGTCCTTTTGGCACTCTACGTCTGCAGGTCCCGGTCCCGCACATTTCCCGACCCCATAGTGTACGACCAGACCACCAAGGACGCAACTATGAGGTCAAGCCCCGACACCCTTGACGCCGACCGGATCACCAAGGACGACGTCAAGAGGCGAGTGGCCTTATGACCGGTAAGGCCCCTGAGGCGCATTGCTCAGGAGCCCCCTTTGACGCCCAAGCGGCTCTACGTCGACAGGTCCTAGTCCCGCGCATTTCCCTACCACCTTAGTATACGACCGGATCACCAAGAACGCAACTACGAGGCGGGCCCCGACACCCTTGATGCCGACCGGATCACCAAGGACGACATCAAGGGGCGGGTGGCTATATGACCGGTAAGGCTCCTGAGGCGTGATGCTCAGGAGCCCCCTTTGACGCTCGAGCGACCCCCATTCCATCCTGCCGGCTGCTGCCTCAGGAGGCCGCGGGGCCTCCCGAGACTCCATGCTGAGGTGTTGCGATGTGGTCGTAGCCCCCGAGCAGGGGTCGACCGCCTGAAGACGCAAGTCCCTGAGGCGACAGGGCCTTGCTATTCAGCTCCGAGGTGCCCCGGGAAGGGCCGTAGCACACGGCCCCTTGCGAAACACCAACGCAGAAAGGGTGGTGCGGCGACATTCACGTCGGCAAAGAACCGTGTAGGCAAGGTAAAACGTTAGGAAGCGGATCATATGCATGAGAAACTATTGAAATATGCGTAAACGAGGCGGCTTCAGGGGTGTGCCCTGGTCGCCTGAGGATAATGCAGCCCGGTGGGCGCCCTCAAACGGAGTGAACCAAAAAGTTACCTGGCAATCAGCCAACAAAAAGTCACCTGGCGGCCATGCCGCTGAAGAGTCGAAGCTGCCGTCAGAGCCTGATCTTACACCTCCACGAGCGCGACCCTCATGGGCCCGTCGTCTCCCGGGGCTCGGGACCCTCGCTTGGTCCGAGCATCTCCTCCAACTCCTCGCCGCGCCCCGCGAGGCAGGGCACGAGCATGGCCCGCGCAAGGCGCTGGAATGTGCCGCCTGCGTTCGCCAGACCGAAGGGCATGCGGATGTAGTTGCGCGGGTAGACCCATCCATGATCGGCATGCGTTGGCCAAAAGGGGCCCTGGGACGCGGCCCTGTTGATTGCGAGCGCGTTAACGCAGATGCGCGGCTGGTCGACCGTGCCGACGACGGCGGCTGCGATTGGTGGTGCTGGGCAGTCCCCGCCCTACATGGCTTGCGCTTCTCGAAGCTCCTCGATCACTCTGATGACGGACTCTTGCGAGCTCGGCGCCACGCGCCGCGGTCCTGACTCGAGCAGACGCGCGTCAGGACGTGCCTCCAGGTTGTGCCCGAGCGCCTCCCTTGTCTCACTGGCCAGGCCGGAAGCTCCCCGGACGGGAGCCCCCGGGCCCAACCCAAGAGGGGCACCGAGCGCGCTTTCCTATGCGATGGGAGGCGGGGCCCCGCCCCTGGGCACGGAGCCCGAGGCCCCGGGATGCCCCACGGGAAGGAGTTGTTTCTTCTTCTTGCGTGTGTCCTCACGAGGCAGGGTATCTTCCTCGTCGTCCGAGCGCTCGGCCGCCGCGGCGCGGTAAGCACGCTCGAGGGAGCAGACAGCATCCTTCTCATCGCAGGCGACGGTGATGACGCCGCCACTCCCTGGCATCTTGAGGACATTGTAGCCATGGTGAGTCACCGCCATGAACTTGGCGAGGGCCGGGTACCGGAGGATCGCGTTATACGGGAGGTGGATGTGCGCGACGTCGAAGACGTTGATCTCGGTGTGGTAGTTCTCACTCCCGCCGAAGGTGACAGGCAGGCGCACTTGTCCGATGGGGACGGTGGACCCGTCTGTGACTCCCGAGAAGAGCTTGGTCGGCATGAGCTGTTCGTACGGAACTTGGAGCGTCTCGAAGGTCTCAATGGAGAGGACATTGAGCCCCGCTCCACTGTTGATGAGGGTCTTGGTGACGAGGACGTTGCTGATGGTTGGAGTGCACAGCATGGGGAGCTTGCCGGCCATGGCCGAGCACCTGAGCTGGTCCCTCGAGTCGAAGGTAATGGCGACTTGGGACCACTTGAGGGGGCGCATTGCTTCGGGCTTCGGGAGAGCCGCGTTCACTTCTCGCGTGAACTGCTTGAAGACGCGGTTCGACGCTGGGGCCTGGGCGCCGCCCAGGATACAGGCCACCGCCCTGACCTCCTGGAAGCCCCCAGCCCCATCGTCCTGCCTGTCCTCTTCCTTCCTTCTGCGCGGCGGAGGTAGTGGTGGTAGGCCGGCCTCGCGAGGACGTGCCTCACGAGGCTGGCCGTGGCGTGACCCCTTCGGAGGGTCATCGCGCCAGCGATCCTCCCGAGCCTGATCGCGCCAGCGGTTGTCCCGCGCCTGATCGCGCCAGCGGTCCTCCTGAGGCTGATCGCGCCACCCCTGGCACGGTTCTCTGCTATCCCAACGGCCTCCACCGCGGCCTCCGCCGCGTCCGAAGCCACGGTCAGCGCGTCCAGGGCGCCTGCCAAAGTGTTCGGTGTGGACCAGCCTGAGTTCCTGGCAGTCGGCGGTGTCATGGTTGTTGGTGCCATGGAAGATGCAAGTCGGCCTCCCTCCTGCGGGGTGTTCCTCACCCCGGCTGCGCTTCGCTTCCGGCTCGGCCGCGAGTACTGCCGGGGCCTTGCGCTTTGCCTCCTTGGCCTTGGTCTTCTTTTCCTCCGGTTCTGCCGCCGGAGGCCCACGGAGCGACAGGCGACCCTCTTCAGCCTTGGCGCATCGGTTCGCCAGGTTGAACATCTCCAAGGCTGAGCATAGTTCGTCATTCATGGCGAGCTCCTCCTTCATCTTGAGGTCTGTGACGCCGTCGGTGAACGCGGAGATGATAGCCTCGTCCGACGCCTTCGGGATCTTGAGGCGCGTAGTCGTGAAGCGTTGTATGAACTTGTGCAGGGTCTCTCCATCCTGCTGGTTGATACGCCGCAGGTCGTTCACGGTGAGCGCGCGGTCATGGGTACCTTGGAAGTTGGCGATGAAGCGTTTGCGCAGGCCATCCCAGGAGGTGATGGAGGCCTCCGGGAGGTTGAGGAGCCAGGAGAGCGCGCCACCTTTGAGCGCCATGGGGAACCAGCATGCCATGACCTTGTCGTCTCCTCCGGCCGCCCGGATGCTCAGGGAGTAGAGCTATAGGAACTCGGCGGGATCCGGGGTGCCGTCGTAGTGCGGGGGCAGGTCAGGCTTGAACTTGCAAGGCCACGTGGTTGGATGGAGCTCTGGGGCGATGGCGAGGCACCCCACTGGTTCGACGGGTGCTGCACACGCGGGAGGGACCCGGTCTTGATGCTCCTGAGGGGCTGCCTCGAGTGGCGCCCAGTCGCGATGTTGGACTGGTAGCGCGGGGAGCGCACGCGCGTCAACGCGCGGCCGGGGGATCACTTGGCAGCTTACTTCATCTCTTGCCCTTGCCCGCGGTTCGCGGGGTTGGTCGCGCGGGCGCGCCTCTCGCCTGGGCTCGGGGTCGGCGTCGCGTTGCGGAGGAGCTGGCGGAGCGTCGCGGGCCACGTCGTCTGCCTGGGATGGTCGGGGTCGAAGCAAGTAGGAGAGCGTTGAAGCGTCGCTGGCAGCGCTGACGAGCTCCGCGATGCGCCAAAGCCAATCGTCGTAGCGGTCGGGGGCGGAGCGGTAGCGGAGCAGCTCGTTTGCCATGGCGAGCGCGCCCGAACCACGCGCCGGTCCTGGTCGGATGTGGGAGGACGACCCGGAAGCTGGAACGATGGACGGAGTGGCGGTGTGGCCATCACGCTGCGCGGTGACCGGGTGAGAGGAGTCTTGTTGCTCGTGGGCGTCCGGGCCTGTGGCGGCGTTGGCCACAGGCGAGGGTGACCGGCGCGCGTCGGCGCAGCCCACAAGTGCCGTCTGAGCGACGCGGGCAGCTCGGCGCTCGGCGAGCGTCAGACATCGGAACGGCGAGGTGGGAGAAGATCTCGGCTTGAGGAAGACTCCGACACGCCCCCTACCTGGCGCGCTAAATGTCGGATTTCGGGCTCCGCAAAACCCTTAAGATTCGAACACTGGGGCGTGTGCAAAGATCCCCTGCAGCCTCTCGCCCTACCTAGCTCTCTACTCGATGAACACAACGATGAACTCGCACGATGACGAGGAAGAAGATGAACACGGTGGTTTACCCAGGTTTGGGCCGCTGCGAAGCGTAATACCCTACTCCTGCTTTGGTGGATTGCCTCTCGAGGAGGTGTGGTGGATGAACTAGTACAGTGTTTCGGAGCCTCGTGAGGGCGCTCCTGAGGTGTTCTTGGCCCTTTGTCGGTTTGGTGATGGATGAGTGGATGGGCCCGTTTTTGATCCCCTTCTACGGTGCAGCCTAGCCTCTATATATATAGCGATGCCCCGGGTCCTCTTCCCTTATCGCATTGGCAGGAAGGGATCCCACAACGGCCAAATTCGAAGGGGGACAGGAGTACGCCCCCGCCCTGTCCAAAGGCGGTCTTCGCCTGCAAAGTAGTTGTCGACGACGCAGAGGTGGGCTCGGCGATGACATCCGTCCTGCGGGGCTCGTGGTCGTGGTCTTGTTTCACCGGAATGGAAACCTTTGGCGGGTGCTTTGGGAACCCGCGTACGTCCTTGCTCCCTTTGCACCAAAGAGGAAACTGCTCCGCCTGGCGCACTGGCGCCCGACTGTCCTTCCTTGCATCATCTTTGACTCCTGAGGCCAGGCTCTACATAGAGATCTCCGCCGCTCCAGAGGGGGCCTGGGGAGGCCTATCCCTTGCCGGTCTTGACGTTGCTCCTCCTCGCGAGCCTAGGGGCCTCATGAGGGCCTTGTCTCGAGTGGGGCTGCACTTGGTTGCGATTTGCTGACGAAGTGGGCCGTGCCCTGGGCCGCAGGCAGGCAGGTCTGGGTACCCCCGTTCCCAGAACGCCGACATACCTCTCTAGGGTGCCCAACTGGAAGGCGTTCCCAACTCCATACAGATAGTAGGAGCATACAACCACCAATGCAGCCGTCTTTTGAGGACCTACGACAAGCATCGTCCAACTGAACGCCAAGCCAAACATGTATCAGTTAAGGACAATAATGAAAGCTAAAGAAAAACTAAGTAAAAAACATTTATTTACCTGCCGGTACAAGTAGGCCAAAGCCGCCGACCCCCAGCTGAACTTGTGGTCGAGGACCGTCAACGCCTTCAGCCACATCCATTGAGCATTCTTGCCGCCGGCGTCAGCGAAGATAGTCCTAGAGATAACATACCACATGTACACGCGAGCATAAGTCTCGATCACATCTTCAGTGGCGCCCTTAGGACAATGCGCAAATTTGGCTACGATCCAAGTGAAAGGAGCGCCGGCGGGGACTCGGTCTTTCTTCTCTCCCTCTGCTGGTTCCGGCTCCGGAGGAGACATACCAATAAGGGCCTCCATTTGTTGGCGCCATCCCTCTGAATCAGTGCTCATACAAAGAGGCTTCCCCTCGATTGGAAGTGCGGTGATCATGGAAACATCCTGAAGAGTCACGGTCATCTCTCCGGTACGGAGGTGGAAACTGCGGGTCTCCGGCCTCCACCGATCCGTAAGTGCGGTGATTGCCGCCGCGGTCAGGTTCGGCGTCGACCGGCTCACATGTTGAATGAAAGGAAGGAGTCCTGTCTTCTCGATGTATGGTGTGTATCGCTCATCGTACGGCATGGCAGTCGACGCCCCGTGGGACCGAATCTTGAGGGGCGCAAGATTCTGCAAACATACAAGTGATATGATTATGGTTTCATCTTTTCAAATAAACAAAATATATAAACTACCAACTAGTATGCTATCATTACCATTTTCTTCACCGACATCAAATAGGACCGGTGTTCAACGTCATAGTAATCATCCAAAAGCCACACCATCCTACATATTTCAAGATAATTATATGAGTTATACAATACAATTCATCTCAAGAAATACATCTGAAAAATGATACCATAAAATGGCCAAATCATACATATCTTCATACAAAATGGTACCACAAATGAACAAATCATATATATGTTCCACATATGTTCATACATATGTTCATCTAATATATATTCATGTAAACAATGATACATATGTTCCACAAAATGGTAGCACAAATGAACAAATCATATAGGAAGACCGATTTGAATAATCATCTACTCATATACGAATCCTCATTTCGAATCCAAGCAAATCTTGGCTATCATCCTAACTTACACAAATCTGAAAAAATTGAAACATTTTTTGGATAGAAAGATGGGGAACGGAGGAGATTACCTTCTAGAACGTTTTGGGGAAGAAATCCACGGAAGAAATCCACAGATCTGGCCAATTTCGAAGAGGGGATTTCGAGGAGGAGAGAAGCCTGCCGCCTCCCTGGATGGAAGGAGGAGTGGGGGAGGGAGGTGGGGGAGGGGGTCGGCCCGCGGCTGGATAAGTGGCCGTGTGGCGCCTAACGGCAAGGCGCCACACATTACATGTGTGGCGCCCTACACTTAGGCGTCACACTGTGGCGTAGTGGGGTCGGGCCCGTGCCACGGGGCGCCAGCGTGGCCAGGGTGTGGCGCCTAACGCCAAGGCGCCACATAGTGCAGTGTGGCGCCTTTCTGTCGGGCGCCACACGAAAGGGTTAGGCCGGTGAATTTTTTCTGCTAGGAGTTCACTCTGTGAATTCCTTTCGACTTTAGGTCAAATTTGGCAAAATTGCCACCAGCGACGGAACAATGGTAGGTTGTGGCGACGAACGTGCAGCATACATCTATCCATTATGTTCCCTTTTTGCTTAGCAGGAGTACCGTGTTTTGGTGACCGAGCTCCATGGAGCCCTTTATTTTTGAAAAATTCAAAATTCAAACTTTTCTACTTCAAAAAATTCCGAAAAACAATATGCAACTATACAAGGATGAAATGTATGTGTGTGTAAAAATTCAAGATGAAATACTTTGAAATGCGACCTGTACAAAAAAGATAAATTTCTGGACTTTGAGGATGAATAGTATCATGTGTTAAAAAGCCTCAGATTTGTCTTTTTTGCACAGCCTTCATTTCAACGTATTTCATCCTAAAAATTTACACACATGTGTGTTATGCCTCCATGTATATCTGTATTTTTTCAGATTTTTTTGAATTGTAAAAATATGAATTTTCATGATTTTTTATGTTTTTTAAAAACCGGCCTCCACGGAGGCTGAGCTCCAAAAGGCATTTTCGGTTTGTATATATCTATCTTTGCGTTAAAGCAAGAAAATAGTGCATGAAAAAAAGCTGAGTTTTAACAGCACCAAAATCAATCTTTGAGGATTGTTAGCTCTTTTTATGATGTCCAAATTGTTCGATGCATTATTGATCTCTGAGTTTTTTTATCACAAAAAAATGCATTGGTACCATACAAAAGCATCCGAGCTAAAGAGCTTTACATAATGATGATACTTTAGTCTTAGTTCTTCTGAAGTTCTTGATTTTCTTGAATTGAATATATCACTTTGTCTTTGTTTGTCACGGTACTGTGTACTTAACAACAAGCACTTCTTTTTCTTCAGATACGTTGTTAATATATCAAGAGGAATCAAGGCCAATAATCCATGTTGTTAGATTTTTATTTCTACAACTAAACACTACAGAACAACAATAGTCACACGGGTACTTCTTATGATTAAAACAACAATGTTTTGGCTCCAGTTTGTTATATTTCACTTACTAAAAAATTATATGACTCCTCCGTTTTACAGTTAAATAGCACACAGAGGATCCTATTAATTGTATTACACATGCAGCATGCTGCCGGATAAATTAAACTTTCGTGTATAGTGAAAAAAGTGACAACTTAATTTTGACGCATTTCAAAGGAAAAACTTCATTGAGATAACTACAAAATTAGGGTGGTGTCTATATTTTTAAATGTTAATTTCTGTTGGAAGTATGGTCCTTCTTTAGTACTCCCTCCGTCCCAAATTAAGTACAAAGTTAGTACAAAGTTGAGTCACTTATTTTGAGACGGAGGGAGTAGTATATATGGTTCCAACCAAACTTTAGTTCGAGATTTCACTAAGGATCTGCCGTCAAGTTAAATTCCTATTTTTATACTTTTAAATTTTTACTCTACAAATTTGGTCGCTGATTCATGATATGAAACAGCTGTATCTGTGATTTCTTCCACCGTTTTTGAACCGCTTTTGTACGTGCATATATTCAATAATAAGAATATCATTCTTTTGGTCGTATGTGGATATCCATAGCGTATTGTTCACCTAAAGTGGTGTTCTCTATAATTAGAAGACACTATAACCAGTATGTATGTCTTTGATCCCATATACATACATGTTAGAAACATCGAGTCGAGTGTATTTGCATCGTCTGATAACTTACTCATGTGTTACAACAGAAACATATACCCACGTATATTCAATTAACTCTGGAGAACCTAACGAATTGAAACCAAGTGAAGGTTAAATATCTATTTGATCGTTTAAAAAGTGGAAAAAAATTAAAATACAATATCATAGGAGTCTGCTTTCCTACCAACGTGTGGAGTTTCAACCATATTCATTTGAGTGGTACTTACACAATTAATTAATGATGTTCAAAAGAATCCGATGAAGTATTTGACTAAGCATCACTTGCCCAACCATTGATCTATAGCAAGAAACATTATACAAAAGCAAATCTCGGTGAGAGAGCACATAGAAAATGAAGGTGATGTGTGGTATACAGACGAAATAACACATATGCATTTAGAAAAGAATATATGCAAAGTGCCTAATATTAAAATAATATTTTGTTTTCGCTCCTGAAGTTATCATGGAAAATCATATTACATTGCTTTTTAGTAGCAATGCAAAACAATATATCAATGTCTTCTTCTTCTTTTGATGCCATGGTTCAAATATTATAAACAACACTGAAGCAATTTTACATTATTATTGTTTATGGGTTCTTAAAAGGAAAATGACTAGCCCGTGCGGATGCACGGGTTGTTGACTAGTGTTATGTAAACCAAACAATCAAACAAGCATTTTGACCAAACGGTGCAGCAAAACACGCGATTCACTTCTAGTTAACATGAACATCAATGGAATAGCTCATGATTGTGCTCATCGGATTTTCAATTCAAGAGTAGAACATGTCTATGGTTGTACACATTCCTCTCAGGGCATCACTCTTTGCCCAGCTTCGCTTTCAGGTCCAGGGATATGTAATACACGTTGCACTGTGCTTCTGAGATGAATGAAAACTTGGCCCTTGTTTGTGCCTTCTTGTGTTAAAAAAAAGTGTTCGAGGACGAGGAATCCCATTTTAATTGTGTAAATAGCTAGAAACATCTGTTTGATCCGAAAGATGTGTTATTGTTGGACAAGCGGTGTGAAGGATGCCAGGAGATGTGCTGTTGGACAGGTGATGTGAAGAAGACCAGGGGATGTGTTGTTGGACACACGATGTGAAGGACGCCAAGAGATATGTGGTTGTCTCGAATCCATGGCTCAAGGATTATAACAGAATCAGAATTCCAAGAAATTGTAACAAAATCGGAATTTCAAGCATTCAAGTTCTAAGGTAGCATGGATTTGAGAACTGCACTTCACAGAATGGACGAGCAAAAGCCACTTGAAAATATTGTCTGCATGTCATCAGAGCAAAGTCACATTCTTTTTATTGCATGATTGTCCTTTTTAAACTGAAGCGCGATTGTGAATGCTCAGTGAGTATGTTTGAAAGTTGGGAGCTTTTGGTATGCTTTGCTAATAGTGTTGTGATTGTGCATTGGGTTCTTTCTTCAAAATTTTCAATGCAACCTTGTCCAAATTTATACTATCTATAAGACATTTTTTGATACTGTCATAGCGTCAAAAGAATGTCTCATGTTAAGTTACCGAGGAAGTATGAAAGTTCATTGCAATATTTAATTTGTCGGAGATTTGCAATATTGTATTTTTAATATTTTATTACGTTTTTCTAAATGTGTATTACACGTGCATGA
This sequence comes from Elymus sibiricus, assembly GCA_039707655.1. Classification (NCBI taxonomy): domain Eukaryota; kingdom Viridiplantae; phylum Streptophyta; class Magnoliopsida; order Poales; family Poaceae; genus Elymus; species Elymus sibiricus. The sequence goes on from CM077675.1 coordinate 144,985,057, forward strand.
CTAAGTAGACCTTCGGGTTTCGAAGGCCATCTCAAACTATCCCTGAAATGAAAGAGTAGGTTAAACTGAAGAACTGGTAGACAAAATGGCTTGTTGAGGATATGAAAAGAGTAAAGCTGAGAACGGGGAGAATACATAAACCCCCGTTGCAAGACAGTTAACTAGTAGAACGGGGAATATTTATATAAATTCCCATTGTTTTCATTCTTAAAACAGACGTGCACACCAATCACAATATGAAAGGACAAAAGAGACATCTTAAAGTAAATACTTTTCCAGTAGTAATTGAAGTTGTGGTTATAAAGTTGAAAGGCAGTTTGAAAAACAAGCACACACAAATCGTATGTCCTTCAACATTATCACCATGGAACAGACACAAGTCACATATAAGATCAAAGACCCACATGGATTCTTCAAAGTTCAAACATATACTTCCATATAAGTTGGTTGAAACATAATACTACCAAAGACAGAGGCAATCATGGTGACCGAAGACACAATAAAATACAACGAGAGATATATGTTGCTCAAAGATATCAAGCGAGTTGACCACAAATCCACAAACACAGGAGATCATGTCTTCTATCTAACATAATAAAATTCTATCTAACATAATAAAATACCAATAAATGGATATGTCAAGCAAGACCCAGAGACAATTGCGTACAGCACCAGGGCATGTTTTCTCAATTAAACCTTGAGAAAAACATCTTCATGCTGAATTTATTCGTGCTGTACATAGCTGATGGTCTCGGGTTACACCGGATAACTGCATCCAACAAACAAAGATCATTTTACGAGACAAACGCGCGCGCGGGGGGGGGGGGGGGGGGGGGGGGGGGCACAAAGATCATTTTAGAAATAGATGAATTTGGCTATAGTGTGGAATCAAGTCCCTGCCCAGAGCCAAGAGAGAGAGATGCAGAGTAAGACGTTGCAGTCTGAATTACCTCAAGTATTGGAGGAAGACCTGCCAGTGCAATACATGACAGAATCACTTGGATCTTCTACGATGCCAAACAGGACAGCGCTTTGCAGCGTCTTTGTATTCATGTCAAGAGCAAGGATAAATGACTTTCGGTGATATAATTTTTCCCTGGCAATTAAGTAAACAAAACCATCACCATCCAAGCTCGGAGAGGGGTCAGAGACCACAAGGTGCCGGAAGTAGTCTGCCTTTACTTCTGAATCATCAAAACTCTCATCTGATGGCCGCAGCAGCATTCCAGTCGGGTGCAAAATCATATCGGTTTTGATTCTGATCTCAGCAGCTTGGACCGTGCATTCAGGCTCGCCCCAAGCTTCGTAAGAATTCTCCATCGTGGGATTGATCCATGAGGAGATCGCCCAGTCATCCACCAGCAAAGTTGGATACCCTGTTTCCGGGTCTATGATGTGTATGTCGTAACTGGCGATGATGTCCAGTTGGACAAACTTGAGACAGCCATTGACGAAGGCAATGCCTCGGTAATCCATTGCACGGCCTGCATATTCGCCACTGGTGATATGTTCCATCGGCAGCGGCAACGGTATTCCGCTGAGAGTTGGCTCCTCACGCAGCACATCACAGAATAGAATGCCTCGCCAGAGATCTACCCAGCCAATGGTCCCATATTCACCACCGATCGTGATGACGTTGGAAGTATTATGGCAACGAAGATCCCTGTTAGTGGGGATGTCGCAATCGATGTCCTGCTGTGGCTCCGCCACAGGCAGCACCGTGGTGGTCCAGCTCGATGTCTCGGAGTGGAACAAATGCAGCTCGAACTTGTTGGGGCTGAAAGGACAAGGAAGCAGCGCAGCGATGGTGTAGTTGTGGAGACCACGGGGAAGAATACCAACCTCAGTGTCTTCGAAACATCTGCTGCGCATCTCGTTGAGGCGCGTGAGCACTCGCAAATTGGGGTCAGCTCGGTAGATGAAATAGTCGCAATCCTGCCGCATCGAGAAACGGCTGTCTGGGACACAATCGGAGGAGATGGCGACACGGAAGAGGATCAGGTCGCCGGCGGTGCAGAGGATACGTGGGGTGTCGACGTGCACGGCCTCCGGGCAGTGCACCCACAGGTCGGATGGTTGAGGCGGGCGCTTGGGGAAAAAGGACGCCTTGATGCTCAGGCCCTCCCTCGTGAAGCCTGTGGCGGTCCTCTCGTTGGACCGGTCGCCGACGTAGCCTTCGGCGGCAGTGAGGATCCAGGCAGGGTGGCCGGCCTCGGTTGCCATAGGGATTGTGCCGGGCAAGGGGGCAGATCTAACAAGTCTCTGTGGAGGAAGGTAGTCTGCTGATGGCGGCTGGGGCGAGGGAGGGGAAAGGGAGGCTTGAAGGGCAATCTATATTGAGTAAAACGCAGTGGCGGTCCCAATTCTTTCCCGCTGCCTTCACTTAATTCCTAATTCTTTCAAACTGCACAGGCAGGTCCTAAATGTTTCAAAGTTGCGTCACGCGAGGTCCTAAACTGGTATGACCACCGGTTGACCGGTGCCACGTAGGCAGTGGGCCCGTAGAGGCGTAAGGGTCCATCGTGGATATTTGCCAAAACCCCCCCGCGTCCAAATAATTCAGCAGCCAGTCCCATTCATCTCCCTGTCCTCTGTCTCGCGGAAGAACTCGCGAACGGGAGACGAACCTGGCGGCGGCGCTGTTCCGGAGACCTGGCAGCGGCGCTGGGCACCGGAGACGAGCGTGCGGCGTTGGAGGCTGCCGCGAGGATGGAGCCCGCGAGCAGCAAGGAGCCGTCCCTGCGTCGACCGGGCGATCCTCCTCCTAGATACGGTAAGAACCCTAACCCTAATCCCCTTTCTTTGGACAGTGGCTTCTGGTCGGTAGATTTATAGGTCGAATCTGGGAAGAGCATTGACGATTTGCATCTGATTTAGGACCACAAGAAGAAAACTTCACCGTAGAGATCAATTATGGTGGGTATTTTCGCGGGCTCGGCTCATCGAAGGCGTATGTCGACGGAAAGGTTGCTCGTTTTGATGGCTGTGAAGCAGACACTTGGTCTCCACTTTGGCTCACTGATTTCATGCAGCAGCTAGGTTATAATGAACCCGACAAATATTCCTTGTACTGGCTGCTCCCTACTCTGGATCTTGACAGAGGACTACGCATAGTTGACCGTGATACAGACACATTGAGCATGATTGCAGTTGTTCCAAAGTTCCAGTATTTTCAGATGTATGTGAACCACAATAATATGGAATTTGGCACTGCTGCTAATATTATTGATCATGTTGTTATCTCTGGTTCCCCTATTCAGCCTGCTGTGTTGAGCCCCAACTGTGGCAGCAGCTTCCAAAATGTTGCACATGAGCCTAGAAGAAGCAGGAGGAATCTTATGGAAGAAGAAGGCCCCGATTGTACTGAAAATGCTGGCGCTGATAGTGAGGACAGTGAATATGATGAAGAGTGGGTAGATTCTGACAATGAGATTGCAGAAGATGATGATGACCTTTATGAAGAATGGGTGGATGACAAGCTTGATACAAAAAAGAAGAACAACTCAAAAATGGAGCAGGACAGTGACTATGATACAGATTTGGAGGAGCTGCAAGATTCTGACATTGAAGAAGAGGATTCAGCAGATGAAGTGGAGGTAGTTGACAAGTATGGAAAGAAGAAAATAAAGAAGAAAGTGAAGCTGAGAAGGTGGAGGCCAGAGAACATGAAAGGAGTGGAATTTCACATTGGCATGATCTTTTTGTCATCGATCGAACTTAGAGCTGCAATTCAACAATATATTGTGCAGCAAAGAGTTGGAGTACACTATTTGAAGAATGATAAGGAGAGAGTCAGATGCAGATGTGAAGAATTATGTCCATGGTACTTATATGCTGCACCTGACAGCAGGAAAAATGCTTGGGTGGTGAAGAAATATGTGGGACAGCACAAATGTGAAAGAGATTGGGTATTCAATCAATTCACGGCAAAGTATCTAGCTGCCAATTACTTGGAAAAATTTAGAGCTGATGATAAGATGTCACTCAAGAACTTTGCATTGATGATTCAACAAGACTTCAACATGAGTGCAAGTAGGAGCAAGCTAGAAAGAGCTAGAAGAATTGCACTGAAGCAGATCAATGGAGATGAACTGGCACAATACAACTTACTCTGGGATTTTGCAGCTGAAGTCAGACGATCAAATCCTGGAAGTACAATGTTTGTGAATGCAAAGGATGGATTGTTTGAGAACTGCTACATGTCACTGGATGCATGTAAGAGAGGTTTCCTAACGAGTTGTAGGCCCATTATAGGCATAGATGGATGTCATATAAAGAACAGATTTGGTGGAGTCATGCTAGCTGCTGTTGGAGTTGACCCAAACGACTGCATCTACCCTCTTGCAATTGCTATAGTGGAAGTAGAAGATACTATCACCTGGAGGTGGTTTCTGAGCACATTAAAGGAAGATCTTGGAATAGAGAACACAAGCCCATGGACAATCATGAGTGATAGACAGAAAGGATTGATCAAAGCTGTGAATGAACTATGGCCCAATGCACAACACAGGTTTTGTGTACAACATCTGCATCAAAACTTTGCCAAGCAGTGGAGAGGTGATATATTCAAGAACAAGTTGTGGCAGATTGCTAGAGCAACAAGGGAGGTAGACTGGCAGCAATATATGGATGAAATGAAAGTATTGGACCAGGGTGCATTTGAGTACTTGGATGCAATTGATCCCAGGCAATGGTGCAAGGCATTTTTTCAGGATCTGCCAAAGTGTGATCTGCTTCTAAACAATATTTGTGAAGTATTTAACAAGTGAGTACACTACCATTTACTTGCAGAAACTTACCATTTAGTAGCAGTAGCTTACCATTTAGTAGCAGTAGCTTACCATTTAGTAGCAGCAACTCATCATTTACTTGCATTCCTATTACTAGGTATATACTTGATGCAAGAGAACTACCTATTGTTACATGCCTAAAAAAGATCAAGGACCAGATAATGGTTAGGTATTTTAACAAAAGGAAAGAAACTGCGGACATGTGTGGTACCATCTGTCCTAAAATTAGGAAAAAGCTTGACAAAAATATTGATTGGGCAAACAACTATGAGGCACTACCTTCTGCAGAGCAACTATTCAAGGTTAAAGGTAAGAATGGGGAATATGAAGTAAACATAAAGAAAATGGAGTGCTCATGTAGGGCATGGCAGCTCTCTGGAATTCCATGTTGGCATGCTTGTGCATGTTTTAGGAATGAAAGGATCAAGCCAGAATCTGTGGTCCACAAGTGCTACAGCGTTGAAGCTTTCAAAGGTGCTTATGGTCCTGTAATAATGCCATGCAGTGATCCCAAAGTGTGGCCAAAAATGAATGGGCCTGCAATGAGACCACCAAAATTTGACAAGCAAGTTGGAAGGCCTAGCAAGAAAAGAAGGAAAAGTCCACTTGAGGAAGAAAATGGCACTAGGATGAGTAGGCATGGAATTGTTGGCCACTGTAGTGTTTGCAATTCTACTAAACACAACAAGAGGAAATGTCCTGAACTTGGTAGAGGCCCACAAGACCATGCAGCAGCCCCTGAATCACAAACAGCACCAGCCCCTGAATCACAAACAGCACCAGCCCCTGAATCACAAACATCACCAGCCCCTGAAGCACAAGCAACAACACAACAAACAGCACCAGCACCAGTAGAGCATGTGGTACATGCACAACCTCCGAAGAAGCTGCCTGTGAAAAGGCAGAGTAATGCCAAGGTAAACATGGCTGTCAATATCAATTTTAATTGCATTTACTACTCAATTGCATTTGTCATTTGTGTCACGCATATGTTTAACTAATTTCAGAAGAAGGCATTACCAAAAATTAGCACGAGTGCATCAGCTAGTATTGTTGAGTCTGCTATGAGTTATGACATTTCTTCCTCTAGTGTCATCCAAATTCTACAGGACCAAGTAAGTTTCCTATGTACTGTTGAATCTTTTCATGTACTCTACAATCTGCAACCTAGTTGTTTCATTTGCACAATGAATTATCTACAGGCTCTAGCAACACAGCAATCTCAAACTCCACTGCCAGGTTCTCTACCCGAATGTCAGTTTATTGCTAGCTGCAGAGACAATCTACCCCCTCGAAGATCAACTACTGCAACTCTTGGTCTGGAAAGAAAGAAGCCTCGCACGAAGGAGAACATGGTGCCGAAGGTGTAGGTGACACCGAGAAGAGAACGTTTGGACAGAACTAGAAAATATTTGTGGTTTCTTTTGGTTAGGTTTGTACTGAAACCTGAGATGTGGCTGCAGGTTTCACACAAACCATGAAAGTGCAACTGATTATGTGCACTTGAAATCTGCCTTTCTTTTGCCTAGTTGGAGACGATATTCCAGACTGTACGTACTTAATTAACTACTATGTGTAATGTTCACCGAGACTTTGGTATGCTGAGACTATGTACGTACTTGAAATCTGCCTCTATTTTCTTCAATTCTGTCACTTTGTTATATATGTGAGTCAGTTTGCTGCCAATATTCAGAAAAAACAAATAAAATGCTGCCAAAATTTTGTATTTTTTTAGCCGGTGCTACTCCAGACTGGATGCGCCTGGATGCGCCGTCGCCGTTGCCCGTGCTTCCTCGCTGCTTCCCAGCGGAGGTAAACATCGCTGCTGACAGAGAGAGCTGGGAAAAAAGAACTGGGGGCTGAGAAATGTACTTGTTAAGGGTTCATTTGCAAAAGAGTCCAACTGCCCACCGCGGGAAAATTCCCGCCACACCCCCCACTGCCGATGTGGCACCGGTCAGGAGTGGTCAAACGAAAAAAGGACCTCGCGTGACGCAACTTCGAAAGATTTAGGACCTGCCTGTGCGGTTCGAAAGAATTGGGACTTAAGTGAAGGGATAGGAAAAGAATTGGGACCGCCAGTGCATTTTACTCATCTATATTTATCATGCTAGGGTTCGAGTACGAAACGGTAGATCAAACCTGGCCAACTGGGCCGTGCCCTGGCAGCCGGCCCGGCACGTTGTTAATCGGGTTGTGCCCGTCACGTGGCACGCCCGCCTAGGGCCATATCTGGGCCTGAAGGCTGGGTATGCGTACCGGCACGGCATAGCCCATTTATGTTTTTTTTATCTCAAAAAAATGAAGGTTTTTTTTAATTTTTATATCACAAATATATAGTAGGCTAAATATAATAGGTGGGCTGACGGCTAAACGTGTCGATGGACCGGCCCGTTTAATAGTAGTGTCGTGTCTGGGCCATGAAGGTCAGCACATGTGTTGGTCCTACATAGCCCGTGTACTAAACATGCCAGATCGGATCGTGTCGTGCTTGGCCTGTTTATCTCAAGGAGGGCCGGCCCGGCCCATTTGGCCAGGTCTGCCCTAGATACATCCCCGTATTTTAAAAAGTCTAAAACAAGTAATTTTAGCCAGGGATACGATACCGATCATCCACGAGAGGTCCAACGTGGGCCTAGGCCCATGTACGCAACGATATCTTTTACTTTTCTTTCTTTTCCACCTTTTCCTTTTTTTATTTTTTCTATTTTGTTTTTAAATTAATCACAAATTTAAAAAATCAACTTTTTAATAATTATTTACTCTTTAAAAATATTTGGGATTTTAAAATTGCTTGTTTTTCTAAACTATGCTTCCAATTTTTCAAAAATTGTTCAAAATTTCAAGAATGTTCCCAAATTCAAAAAAAAATCACATTTTTCACAACTTGTTCAGATTTTAAAAATTGTTCACGTCTTTCATAAAATGTTGATTGTTCTAAGGGAAATGATATGATTCAACCGGCGGATTATACGCTTGCGTCCGCCATCTTGGTTGCACGCCGTGCGTCCCATGTGACGCGGTGGACCTGGCTTCCACGCTCTCTTGCAAGAAATAACTATAACATGACCTCTGTTACAAGAATAATTAAATTGCAGCAAGACCTCTATTGCAAAAAAAATTATAACAAGGCCTCTATTGCAAAAAAAAATACAACATGACCTCTGTTGCAAAAAAACCTTGTAACAAGGCATATGTTGGAAAAGATATGTAACTTGACGTATGTTTAAATTTCTGCAACATGACCGTGTTACGGAAAATTGCTACAACACGACCTTTGTCGCAATGATAAAGGATGACGCTCGGCCACTCAATCCGCGCAATCCGACGTCTCGCGAGGCTACGAATCTTTTAAAAAGATCTACTGATTGACGCGTAGCAGCGCTCTACTTCTAAAAGTTGATGGGTTTTTTATTCACAATTTTTTTTTCAAATTTGTGAACATTTGTTGAACTTAGCACATTTTTTAAAATTCATTGACATTTTCTAAATTCACAACCATTATTTTTAACTACTTGAGCATTTTGTAATTTGTGAAGTTTTTTAAAATTCAGGAATTGTTTTCCGTATTTGCGAGCATTTTTTAGTTAAAATAAACTTTCCAATATGTGTCTTTGAGGTAGTAAAATTGACCGACGTAAAAAAACAAGAAAACAAAGAGGATGCACTACTGGGAGACGCACGTAATCGTAGGGAACGTGAGTGTGAGAGCAAGAGAGCGTAGCGCTTGCTATGAGCCTATGAGGACGTGGTGTTTCCGAGCCCGTGTGAACAGTAAATCTGAAAAAAAATTCAAGAAAGTTAAAACAATTCTGTTTTTTATGTAAACATTGACAAAAGTTCTCAGTGCTCACAAAATCTCATCAGAAAATAACTTTCATGCAAGTCGTAGGAAAAAAACGAAATTGATGCTCCAAAAGTGTTATTTTCAAAAACATTTTAGATTACTGATTTTCTATTTTCACCACGACTTTTACGAATGTCATTTTTGATGAAATTTTGCAAGCACTAAGAACTTCTGTCAATGTTGGCACATAAAACAGTTTTTTAAGAAAAATCATTTTTTGGATATTATTGTTTATCCCAAACTCAAATGAGCTCGCGAGGAGAAGATGACTTTCATCAGTGGTGGATCTAGGCCCGAGGCGGGGGGAGGCCCGGGACATGAGGCCCAAATCCTGTACACTGTAGCGAAATATTGTACAATTGCCACACTGTACAAAGGGGGCCAGGGCGGCCCGCTGGGCTGGATCCTCTGACTTTCATTGTTATGAGCCATACACAACAACTCCCTTCTAGTGTGTTTTAGAAACCAAAAGTGTGTTGTGTATACTTGTACGAAAAAAATGTGTGTGCATACGGCTACAAAAACCGTGTGTGCGTGGATAAAATGTTTATGATTTAAAAAAACATGTTTGTGATTTTTAAAAATCATGAATTTCAAAAAAAACGTCTTGCATTTGAAAAAAGAGTTTTTATCATTTATGTCAGTAACCGTGTCCCATTATTCAGTTTGTGATGCTTGCTCAAAAATGTCATTAGATATCTAAAAAATGTAACCATTCCATTAGATGTTTGCTCAAAAAATGTCATTAGACATCGTTATTGTCAGGTCAAACCTGTTGATCATGTTATATGACAAAAATATCCCTAGAACCACATGTCAGCTCTCTCTATCTCACAATGATAAGTGTGGGCCCACTTGTCAGGAGTAAGCAAGCGAATAATTTTAGAGGAAAATAAGAACGATGTTGAAATCAAGTCGGACCCACACTTTATTGTAGTGAGATGGAGGAAGAGCTGACAGGTTGGTCCACGAGCATTTTGGTCATTATAACATGGAAAACAAGATTTGATCTCACATTAATGGTGTCCAATGGCATTTTTGGGCATGCATGTAACGAACCGATGGGATTTTTGAGTAGTTGAAATTCTAATTGCAAAACGGGGTAGTGAGATATAGCCAGTGACATAAATGATAAAAACCCTTGAAAAAAGTTATCAAATATGAAAAAACTGGATTTGATCAATCCGTTCTTGAAAATGTTCACAGAATTGCAAATATTACCATTGCTTTTATTGTTAAAATAGACAGGCACAACAACGTGTGTCATCAACGGTCTAGTTCTAACTGTGATGGAAAAGTAGCACTAGTGTAAAGTAACAAAACTTCCATAAGAACTGCAAGTAAACAACACAAAAGTAAATGACATAAAATGAGTGGTGTTTCCTGCAATAGAGAGGTTAGTCACGAAGAGGTTCAGTTCATCGTGAATAATGAATGTGACTTGTGCAATGGAAATAACGAATGAAATATATATAAATTGTGTATATGCATTTGTATTTAGACTTTTAGGCAACACTAAAGAATGATATGGTTTTAGGCAGAAATCGAGAGAGGTATAGCACAAAAATAAATCTGGAGCAACCCGTCCAACCAAATAGCATTTATCTTCCAGCAAAGATCAATAAGAATCGACATTCATGCATTTACCAATAATGTGTTCTCATTTGGATAATACCCAAAGTAAATGGCTAGAGTATAACTGATGCGGTGAGATCATCAGGGCATAAGTGGTAAAGTAAGTATGGATGGAGTACTAAGAAACAAATTAATTTACAGAATTCAAAAACCTGTATAGAAATAAATAGCAAAAACAAATATGTTCAAAAATTCTGCTTGGTATATGAATAGATTTTGTATGCAATAAGACGCTATGATAGGAAAATAATAACCGGTAAAATGGTCGCTCTCCAGATCGTGCACTTCATACAAATCCTGGACAACAACCCCTTGAGTCCAGTGCCCATGAGAATCATCATGTACTCCTCCGATCTGATGAAGCCTACCATATTGCGCAGCTTTGGGTACTCCAGTGTCTGCATTTATCTATTGAATAAGAAATATGTTTCCTTACACAGTCAGAGAAGTCATAAATTCTAAACAAATAATTGACAAATTACCATGGAACATTACAGATAACTTAAGGAGGTGAACAATCTGACTCTATTTTAATAATATATATAAACCGTAAATAATAAGAGTTATAGAGATCCACCGGATGAAGAACTTGAACACAAAAAACACACTAACCTCCCATATTTGCTCAGTTGTGCATGCCTCTCTCCGATACATGCTATACCGGTTCCTCACTCCAACACCGTTCCATGCATAACATCCAGCTATGAGGAAACATAGCGCTATGAGAAAACATCGCACTTTAGAAAGGGGCGCCTAGAAGGAAATCCAGCTAGATCTTCTGTCATGGGTTTCCTGTGTTATTCTTCTACTCTCTCTTCATATTAATTATTGCGACCCTACTCCTTCTCCTTATGATGAAGAACGTCATTTACCATATTTACAAAATACGGAAAACTCGTAGAACAATAGAAGTTTAAATGAGTTCATGCATGGTTTAGGTTGGTATTTTAGACAATTGCTAGGTAATGGTATTGAGCAACGGTGTTGCCAGTACTGTTTGTCGGAGATGACATTAAGCGATGGCACATGGTAGTTACATTGCTATTTCCTAATTGATATACATCTTTAAAAAATGAAGCAACATAGATCTCCAACACTGCAATAGAATCAATGATCATTTGTTAATGCCTTTTCTCCTTTAATGTTTATTCTTGTGGCTATATATCACTAGAAAAAAATTGGTGACATAACTATCTATGCTTCTACTTGTGGATAGAATGCATAAACCTGTAATCCAAGTACCTTAGCGCATTATGCTACTTCTCGAGCATGCGTTGGTTTCCGTGAAGAGGAACGGGTGATGCAGCAAAGTAGATAAGTATTTCCCTCAGTTGTTGAGAACCAAGGTATCAATCCAGTAGGAGATACAAGCAAGTCCCCAATAGATGTACCTACACAAAGAATCAAACACTTGCACCCAACGCTATAAAGGGTTGTCAATCCCTTCACGGTTACTTGCAAGGATGAGATCTGATAGAGATAGATAGAATAGATTGCTTGAACGGAAAGTAAAACAAAAGTAAAAATAATGCAGCAAGGTATTTTTGGTATTTTTGGTTTTAGATCTGAAAGTATTAGATGGAAAATAGACCCGGGGGCCATAGGTTTCACTAGAGGCTTCTCTCATGATGGCAAGTATTATGGTGGGTGAACAAATTACTGTCCAGCAATTGATAGAAAAGCGAATAATTATGAAGACATCCAAGGCAATGATTATGCATATAGGCATCACGTCCGTGTCAAGTAGACCGAAATGATTCTGCATCTACTACTATTACTCCACACATCGACCGACTCCTGCCTGCATCTAGAGTATTAAGTTCATGAAGAACAGAGTAACGCATTAGGTAAGATGACATGATGTAGAGGGATAAACTCAAGCAATATGATGAAAACCCCATCTTTTTATCCTCGATGGCAACAATACAATACGTGCCTTGCTACCCCTACTTTGTCACTGGGTGAGGACACCGCAAGATTGAACCCAAAACTAAGCACTTCTCCCATTGCAAGAATTACCAATCTAGTTGGCCAAACCAAACCAATAACTCGAAGAGACTTGCAAAGATATGAAATCATGCATATAAGAATTCAAAAAAGACTCAAATAATATTCATAGATAATCTGAACATAAACCCACAATTCATCGGATCTCGACAAACACACCGCAAAAGAGTATTACATCGGATAGATCTCCATGAAGATCATGAAGAACATGGTATTGAAGAGCAAAGAGAGAGAAGAAGCCATCTAGCTACTAGCTATGGACCCGAAGGTCTGTGGTAAACTACTCACGCATCATCGGAGGGGCAATGGAGTTGATGTAGATGCCCTCCGTGATCGAATCCCCCTCCGGCAGATTACCGGAAAAGGCTCCAAGATTGGATCTCACGGGAACAGAGGCTTCCGGCGGCGGAAAAGTATTATCGTGGCTCTTTTTGATATCCAGGGAATATTTGTGAATTTATAGGCCGAGAAATAGGGTTGGGGGAGCTGCCGTGGGGCCACAAGCCAGGGGGGCGCCCCCCCCCCCCTAGGGCGCGCCCCTGTGGCTTGTCGCCACACGGCAACTCTCCTGACTTCATCTCCAAGTCTTCTGGGTTGCTTCTGGTCCAAGAAAAATTATTCCGAAGATTTTATTCCGTTTGGACTCCGTCTAATATTCCTTATCTGCAATATTCAAAAACAAGGAAAAAACAGAAACTGGCACTAGGCTCTAGATTAATAAGTTAGTCCCAAAAATAATATAAAATAGCATATTAATGCATATAAAACATCCAAAACAGATAATATAATAGCATGGAACAATAAAAAATTATAGATACGTTGGAGACGTATCACATTACATTATTAAACTTTTTCCCATCTCATTGATACATGTGCTCTTAATTAAAGAACATTTGTTAATGCCTTTTCTCCTTTAATGTTTATTCTTGCGGCTATGTATGACTTAAAGAAACATGATGACGTAACTATCTATGGTTCTACTTGTGGACAGAATGCATAAACCTATAATCCAAGTAATTTAGCACATTACATTATTAAACTTTTTCCCATGTCTAATGATACATGTGCTCTTAATTAAAGATTTTTTCCTGCTGTTATACTTACTAGAAAGACAACGCGCGCTTTGTCGCGCCCCTTATGTTCTTGGGCTTGTACATGTTCTATTTTTACGTGATAATTTTGTGAAGTTGTGAAAATTATTTACGCGTTAGTTGGTTTAGAGTATGGGAGAAACAATGAAGTGTGTTTTTATATCAGATATGCTATTTCTACAGACAGACTTTTAAAGAATCATGGTTACGAATGGATGTGTCAATTTATAGTCGGGGATTACGAAAAGTAGGTCAATGGTGAAAATTAAAGAAGTCATTGGTGGGAGAATGTTTGATATGACCAATACGTAGCTTATTATTCGTGAATGTATCGTTTTTCTTTTTTTATTGTGGTGTTTGTGTGAATCTTTTTGACTGTGTAACTGGAGGACGACTTTTAATCAATACAAATACATAAGAAAGTTACTTATGTCGTTGGACGCGTGTGTTATGCGGATGACAAACGTGTCATAGGCGTTTTTGTCAACAAAGGCCACACCACCTAGGTACTACAAGGGACCCATTCATTGAAGAGATCCCACCATGAATCCCAAGTCAACGACCCAAATAATTGTTTACCCTATCCAAATTGAAGGTCTTAGTTGAATGAGGGTTTTTAAAAATGAGGGAGTTTAACGAAGTTAGAGATTTCGTCGCCACAACCAAGGATTGACCGAGTCAAAATCAAAGCAATAGAATTGTATGGCTCAATCGAGTGGGAAACCTCCAAAATAATGGAGCATAGTGTATTAAAAACTGAATGAGAGAGCTCCTTGTGAAATTGTTAACTCGGTCAAAATTGAAAATGTGAGTCGAGTCCGATGGGTAAAAAGGGGAAGTAGGAAAGGGTTCTTATATGAATTCTTCTGGTTTGTATATCTATCTTAGCCCTTGCTTGAAAACCTATTGACTTGCATCTTCCCTTATCACACTACACTTTTTCTTCGTTATTCCATTTCACTGAGCTAAGTAACACTTTTTCACGTATTCACCCGAGATATTATAGAAATTGGTCATATTGATTTGTCGTCTTGTTCTCGATAAGAACTTGCTGCAGTCCTGGTTGGTTTGAGAGCAGGCACTGCCTATATATCCAAAGCTAAAAAGCACGCTTTGCCGCACCGTTCTATTTTTGCCATTGTGCATGAATTCTTTTCTCAATATATTTGTTATCAATGTCATCTAGCCACTAAATAGACCAATGAATGAAATTACAACCCAGAATATACTGACTTATAATCCTATCTAAGGAACAATGCCAGTCCATTGTCACAAACCAAAATTTACTTCATACCTGTCAGAAGAAGTAACATAATAAATTGGAGAATATAAATACAAAGTAATTGCTATGCACTTTGCACATTGTTATTTATTGACTGGCAAAACAATTCTAAAGTAAAACAAATATATCCTAGCAGATGGCGTACATAGTACCTAGTCCAAACCTATAAATCTATAAGGCTTTGAAGAAGAAAAATAACACAACAACTTGTACAATTTACCAATCCAAACCTCCATACATTCAGCCAAAGTTAAAAAAATGAAGGTACACCAAATGTTTTAAACATCAGCAGTTATCCCAGTCACCACTCAATGGCAGATCCGACTGCCAAGCAACATCAGCCATAGACTGCATTGAAGCAAGAAGCAAATTCACTATCATCTCTCATGTAAGCAACATATAAGAAAATTATAATAGAATCTAATAGGAGGAATAACGTAAGCTAATAGATATGGAGACCAACATGCATCACCTTTGTGGTTGTAGCAATTCCACTTTTTTGAAAGGAAACGATTCATCTTATTATTACTTTTTATAGCAAATGATTCCGCTTATTCTTTTCACTGAACTAAGCACACCCGCTCAATAACAATAATACTCTCAGCACACTCTTATGCGCCATTGAATGGCATGAGAAATCTGCTACAATAAGTTTCAAAAACCTAGTTATGCATGCATCATGTATTGGAGCAATGCAGAGGGAGCCCTAGTCCATTACTTCTGGAAAATTAAGTCTGCCAAAGAATGTTGGAATTACCATTTATCGAATTGCTATCAGATTCTATCAATGCTTGAAGCATATTTTGTGAACTGATTTCCTTTACCTCGGGATGGTGCAATGTTATGATACAAAGTTGATGATGCACATGTTGAGTTAACTTGCAAAGAATTCCATATTTTGATATATAAGTAAGAGCAGTGCTAAACTGCTCATATCAAATCCTCTGTAACCTAACGCATAGAAATGATGAATACCTTTATTTAGCACTTCTCTATAGGTAATTGAGTAAATTGCATGAAAACAAGTCTTATATATTAAAATAGAAATATACAATGCATAAAATGTTTAGGAACAACAAAATGCAAAAAACAAATAGAAACATGCGCTTTGGCAAATGAATCGTGCAAATAAATTATGCCATGTGATAGCAAATGCAGATGGACCTTAGTTATTGCTATAAATAACTACTCAATTTGTTTCCAAATTATATTAGAATCACCATATTCATTATGGTTTCTCATCATTTATTGCAGCCCATAACATTGAATGGTATTAATTAACTACACTTTTGCTTCCCCATGGAGGAACAATATGAAAAGACAATTTCTAATCTAACACCTAGAAAATACTCCCTCCGTAAAGAAATATAAGAGCATTTAGATCACTACTTTAGTGATCAAATGCTCTTATATTTCTTTACGGAGGGAGTATTTAATAGAAGTGTGCACCATTTGTTTGGACGAACTTCTTGTTACATTAATTTGGATTTAAATTTATATCATAGTTTTTGGCCCTCGGAATCTATGCACCCCTTCGTAATGTACAGAATTAAAAAGGTAGCATGGAGTTATACGCACTGCTGATTCATATAAAAGAACATAGCGACAACGCAAAGAAAATAAGGTGCAAATCAAAGTGAAATGAATGATGAATTTACTTCATACTGTAATATGCTCCCTCCGTTCCTAAATATAAGGTTTTTTAAAGATACCAATGCGGACTACATACGGAGCAAAATAAGTGAATCTAGACTCTAAAATTTCTATATACATCCGTATGTAGTCCGTATTGAAATATCTAATAGGTCTTATATTTAGAAACAGAGGGAGTATTGTTACAGTATATGTGGATTGCACTAGCCCTTTCCATCAGTTTGGACTTTTGGTTGCGTTGGCTAGTGCATGAAGCTTAGCATGGTATCGGAGCTAAGGTCTTGAGTTCAAGTCCTGGTTTTCGCAATTTATTTAAAAAATTTGCTGGTAGCCCCCTTTTGTGTCCACGTAGAGGCCTCTTGAGTCATACGTGAGTTTCGCGCGCCGTCGCTCTCTTCCGGTTGCACGTGTTGACTTATCTTTCCCGTCACACGTGAGAGGGGGTGTTACAGTATACGTGGACTGCACTAGCCCTTTCCATCAGTTCGGACTTTTGGTTGCGTTGGTTAGTGCATGAAGCTTAACAAGTATATCATTAGGTGCATTTCATTCTCATTCTGCATCGTAGAATCAATGCAACTTTAACCAACACAAAAAAATGCTTCAGTATTGCTTCATAATATGTATCATTAGGTGAATTTCATCCTCAGTCTGCATCATCAGAGGATCCACGCAACTTTAACCAACACAGAAAAAACGCATCAGTAAAACTATCTTGACTGAGGTATTCATGTGAATTTGATTAAAATATATTCAGTTGAAACCATGAAATCATTCTATCGCAGCACCAAATTTCTCTGCAACTATAAAAATATATTCAGGTTCAATTCATGAAACCTAGATGAGTGATTTTTTGATCTACGCAACACCAAATCCATCCCTCAAGGTTACAACGTTGTACGGTCCGTTCTTCGTCAGCTCAAATCTTGTCCCTCACTGTCACCACTGAATATCTCTCTGTTTTCCACAATAAAGAACGATCTAGGCTCGAACAGCTTGCAACAGAAAAGAAAAGGCCATACCATTATTAGTGACCGAGTTTGAATATCTTATGTAATAAGATTAACTGCATCAAAGTTCGTTATAAAAGAAAAATTCCGAGGACTCATATCAAGGATTTCAAACCAATGGCCAAAAAGTGATATTATTTTTCAGTACTGAACAAATAATATGGAAAATATATTTCAGCACAAACATTGCATGAGGCCCAATGGTTCCACAACATTATATGGTTGCCTAACTACTAATTGTTATGACACAGCCAATGGAATCAAGGAACATATATATAAAGGACCTCCTATAAGTATATCAAAAGACTGTAACTTGAAAGAGGAAACATATGCCACATAAGGAAAATTCAAATAATGAACAACACAAAGAGAAAAATTATTTTTCGGAATTGTACCTCTGTGGGAAGAAGGTTTCACGGAGCATCACTAAATCTGAGTGCACAAAAATCATAGGGTAAGAAAACTCATCAATACTTGAACCTACTTAAATTATATTTCAAACAAAATATAACCTCTAGCAGTACAAAAGAATTAGGACTTCGACAAACAACAATTTATTACCTGCTCTTGCAAACGAGGTGGACAATCTTCAGTAATGTACATGGGTGACCAGAACACATTATTGCAGCATATCGAATTTTTTAACATGCATCCTAGCTTTCTCATCTTATTAGTAACTTACTTTCGAAACATATGTATTGGTACTTTCTAACTCTATATGCTTTTGCCATCTACATACTGGATTGCAATATTTTTTGTCTCCTTTGAACAATGGTACTGTCGCATGATGCATATCATGGTTCTCTGACCTTGGATCAATTTACTTTATGCAGTAACATCCATGACTCTATGTACTTGAATTCACCAGTTGTATCAGGAAAATCCAATGTAAAACTGGTATGTAAAATAGTACGGTTTGTAAGATTTCATAATGACAAATTATTTTTTCAAGATTGATTACTTGGTCATGCTAACTTCAATCTGCTAAAACAGGACGTGCGTGCTATTTCTGAAAAAAGAAGCTTCTCTGTTGGCTGGCATCCCTGGTGGTAGTTTTATATATCTAGCAAATGAAAGGGTGCCTTATAATTCATTGGATATAGACCAGTTGGGTCAACTACATATAGTTGGCTGTAAATGACTTTCAGTTTCTAGCTTATAACGAAATCTAGACATGTACTACCCCTGTAAAGTAATATAAGACGTTTTAGATCACTACTTTAGTAATCTAAAACGTCCTATATTACTTTACGGAGGGAGTACTCTTTAACAGTATTCTGTGCTTGATGGTGGTCTTATGTATTGGTTGAAATTATCATGTTGTTTACTAGCAGTTGCAGTGCTCTTATTATTTTATTTCCACACATATGTTCCCCTCAATCTGAAGATATGAACTATGCTGCTCCTCCTGGTTTGTGTGTTGCTTCCGCTGGATGATGCTCTGTTTCACCCTGTTTGTACAAGGTCCAAGACCTTACTAATGTACAGTTTTGACATATAATGACCTGGCTGGTTTGTGTGTGCTGTCGGTATCACTGGTCTTGGGGTTTAGATTTACCACCAGACAACTTATTGATCTATTTACATAGTCAAGTTTATTTATGCTATGTTCTTCAGTCAATCTTCAGATTCTAGCCTTGATTAAATGACAATGATATTCTCCAAAACATAAAGTAGATGTCGACGAAACCGTAAGCTCACGTTCGCGTTCAAGGCAAACACGCTCCGGCGGCTCTGAGGACGACGAGAACACATGCGCTTGGAAGCAGCTGAGAGATGTGTTTGACCATTTGATGTTGTTTGCGTCCTTCACGGATTACTACTGATCACAAACTAAAAAGGAGACGGATTACTAGATCGGACGTACAAGAGGAAAACAGTCTAATATAAAGTACTGTACGTACTACCCAACTTTCAGAGTTTGGACGCACAGACAGAAAAAAGTAAAGCCAACTTAGTACATGTCTACACAGATTGATCTTGATTTCTATTGCTTGCTTGTGGCTGGTGCCCTGCAGCCCTGGTGGTGCCGTCGGCACCTAGGTAGGGAGTAGCCGAGCAGGGGAGAAGCGAACTGAAGTATGGATCCTGCTCCTCCCACCGGCCAGTTGAGGGCTGGAGTCGTCGGCTGGCGCCGCCGTCATGCGTCAACTATGTTAGAGAATTGGGAATCGGCCGACTGGCTGGTTCGTGTCGTCTGTGGAGTGAACTGAAGTATGGATGCTGTCGGATGACGGGTGGGCTGCTCTCAGTGCTTTCCCGCTTTGGGCTTCAGATTGTAGCCTGCTTAACTGCCCATGGGATGTATAAGCAGAAAAAAACATTGCAAATTTTTTACAAAGCAAATATAATATTTCAAAAAAAAACATAAAAATGATTCTCTTTTAAAAAACATTCTTGATTTTTTATTAAAAAAACACCTCCAAATAAAAAAAATCGTGTTTTCTGAACAATAAAAAGTAAAATTGATTGAAGACTATTCCATACACAACTACTATTTCATCCGATGAAATGAAAGTGCAGAGCTGAAATAGGTCATGACGAATATTGTTAGGGTACGTCCAAATTTCATGGTCCAAAAAGAAATGCTCAGTGTAATATTATTTCTGGCGTTTGCAAAAATTAGATTAAAAAGTGTTGCATAATAGCAATTGAAGCAGGTTTCAATTTTTCGCCCGGTGCAACGCACGGGCATTTGTACTAGTAAGTATATCAAAAGACTGTAACTTGAAAGAGGAAACATATGCCACATAAGGAAAATTCAAATAATGAACAACACAAAGAGAAAAATTATTTTTCGGAATTGTACCTCTGTGGGAAGAAGGTTTCACGGAGCATCACTAAATCTGAGTGCACAAAAATCATAGGGTAAGAAAACTCATCAATACTTGAACCTACTTAAATTATATTTCAAACAAAATATAACCTCTAGCAGTACAAAAGAATTAGGACGTAGGGAGCAAAATAAAGTAGATCGTGGAGGCTAGCCATTAGTGATCCAATTTAAAATACCAAATTTTATGTGCCACTGATGACTGAGTCTTTAAGTTTGTTGCAGAAATCTCGGGATGCATATATATCTGGCATTGTCACTTGCAGAAACCAAGTAACTTCAAAATTAATTGTAACATTAAGTTATCTTCAGTCCTAATGATAGCCTCTTTCAGTGCTAAGCTTGTAACCTTCTTGGAAATTAACATACAGCTATTCTGAACAGAATCAAATGACAGAGGAAGAGGTAATGTATACCCTCGAAATTTCCGTTTTCGGGTTTACTTTGAATCACTGGAAGTAACGCACCAATAAAATTAGTACATTAGAATTTAGAATATCAACTCCAGGAATTATAAGATAGAAATCCGACTTTTAGTGGCCCCACTGTCAAACTGAGTTAAGATCTCTATCCTTATAGGTAAAGCAATAATACAACAAGGTAAGAAGACATGTAATTAGATGGATAGGAAGCAGTATTCAGGACAGGCTCCAAATAGATAAATTATGCATTATGTTCCACTGGCAAGCTGATTTTATAAAGCATATATATTGGACTATTAATATCGCCTCGGATGGCTAAAGATCTGTAACTCGGAAATAATTAAATCATGTTAAGCACATAACTAAATTTATTGATGTGAGACATGGTGTAACAACAGAAGGAGAGGCTAACGACTGTGATAATCCTATCAATGTGCTTGCAGAATCATGGAGCATGCTATATCCTTTAGTTCGAAAGAGGTAATCATATTCAATATTGCTTTATACGATACACAAAGTGATCTACCAGCTCAACTTAGCAGTGGCCTTCAACCATTTTTCCTGAACATGCACTTCTTCTTTGTAAGATAAACATATTCACGAAGTTATAAAAAAGTACATGCAATGTTCATGGTCTGAACCGGAAGTCCAGAACTTGTCAAGGAAAAGCATGAGACAGTCAGGAGAAAATGCTTCTAAGGCGAGGACACGAAATTATAAATACATAACTGATATCTGAATTGGAATTGTACAAAAATAATCTGAACTGGAGCGGCTCTAAGTAGGACATCCAAAGCGTCAGATACAAATGCTGCTAAGCTCTTTATTACTTTGTTACATAGTAAATTTCTCATATATATATACATGCAATTCCAGCTGCAACCATACTGACCGAGTGACATCGAACATCATTATGTGAAACTGTACGCCGCCGATTTTTTTAGAAAAAGAGGGTTTCCCTCCGATTTCATTTATAGAAATCAACAGAGTGTTCCTCCTTTTGTTAGACAAATAATACAGAAAGAACGGAAATACACGGTAGTGCACGCGCGCTCACTAGTCGTATCGAGCGGCCAGCCATAGACGGCTCCATCCGTACATTTATTTTGGTTTTCCAAATTTTGAAAAAGCCATATCTTTTAAACCGTGTGTCGGAATTCAGATCCGTCTTCATCGTTGGATTCTTCGTGACGAGATCTTTGAAACTAGACCCCGCATGGGTATGTTTCGACGAGATTTTTTTGATGCCAACTTTGGTGCTATATGGTGCAACTTCAGCACTGCATTGTGCAACTTTAGTACTACACATGGTGCAATTTTTTTTCAAAACCAGTTTTTGGAGCTGCATGATCTAACTTCGCATGAGGTTGCAACCTGGCAACCATGAAAACTTGGTGTGCAACTAGTCTACTGTCCCGACCAACTATGTAGTAGTCGATGTGCAACCCTTGTCCCTACTTGTGGATGTGTAATTTTTTTTACAATTGACACACCCTGCCCCACCTTCCCTACTAGTGATTTGTGAAACTTAGTCTGTTGTTCGAGCCAACTTCCTATTACTCGATGTGCAACTCCTTCCCCTAACTACTTGTGGATATGTAGTTTCGGTTGGCGGGGGCAACAAACGGAGTTGCACGAAATCTGCTAGGCAGTTGTCCGGAGCAACATATAAAGTTGCACATCTCAGAGGCAGAGATAGTTGGATGGTGAAAAATTCACATTCATGGGGTAGTGAAAAGTTACATATTCATGAGGGTAGTAAAAGTTGCATATAATTAACGGGGCGCTAAAGTTGCACATCCCACTAGAGGGGTGGTTCGGAGTGCTAATAGGAAAATTACACATCCATGAGGTACGAGGGATAGTTGCACATCACTGGTAGACAGTTAGCGGTGACAGTATCCGAAGTTGCACATCCACTGCTAGACAGTTGGCCGAGGCAGCAAACAATGAAAGCACAACCACGAGCAGGAGAAAAGTTGCACATGAACTACTAGGCAGTTGGCCTGGGCAAAACATGAATTTGAACATCTCACTAGGAGGAGGTAGTTTGGGAGTGGATGTGCCCTTAGTGAAAACTACACTTTCACGGGGTAGGCAGAAAGTTGCACATCCACTGTCAGGTAGTTGCACATCCACTTGTAGGCAGTTGCACAAAACAGAGACTAAATTGCACAGAAAAAACTTCGTCGAAACATACCCATGCGGGATCTAGTTTCGAGGATCTCGTCGCGAAGAATCCAACGGTGAAGACGGATCTGAATTCCGATGCGCGGTTTGAAAGATATGGCTTTTTCAAAATTCGGAAAGCCCTAATTAAGTGCATTGACACCTGTGCGAGTGGTTTGCATTTACTTTTTACTTTTTCTATTCACACATGTTCACACGTGTTCACTTTTCCTAATATGAACTTAAGGAACAAACTGTTTCTATTTATAGATTATTAAAGGGATTAGAGACCAGAAATTTCCTTTTGGGCGGCCGCTCCCCAGCGATTCCAGGGCGGCCGGGCGCCCACTAGACGCGTCCCAAAAAGAAAGGACATAATGCCCAGTGATGCACACAGTACCTAACAAATCCAAGGGATGGGGAATCAACGTCCATAATAGTGGCAATCGAGCACGAAGAACATGCAAGGGATAGGGAATCGACCCACCAATAATCCCATGACCCACAGGGGCAGCTCACCTCGACCATCGAAACCTTTCTCACGCACTCCGAAGCAGGAGAAGAACCGGAGATGACAGCCGTCGACACCGTAGACGAAGGTCCTGCGCGAGGTGGGGCTAGTGGCGGCGCGGGGTAAGGAGGAGGGGGCTCATACAGGCGGCGGCGTATGTGCGGCGATGGCGAGGGAGAGAAAGGAAGCGGCGTACGGGATGAGAGAAAGGAGTCGAGTGGAGAAAGAGGCGGTCCGCGGTTGGAAGAGAACGGGCGTGCCCACACCACATAGCCGGGACCCACCGAGCGAGAGACTCATCACAAAGCCCAGGCCAACGACCTGGTCAAAATCGAGAGCCCAAAATCGCAAGGTAAACGTTTAGGAACGTGCGCCGGCCGAACGTTCGGCCGGTCGCGTGCGACCCGTGCGATATCCTCTGATCTGGCGGCCCGATTTTCTCGTGTGGTGGGCGCATGGCCGAGGGGGCCCACCAACGGCTTGCTCCCGTGCGGTTGCCGCCCGCATCGCCGGTGCCCGTCCCGTCGGCCGCCCGCATCGCCGGTCCCCGCCCCCGTCGGCCGCCCGCATCGTCGGCCCCAGCCTCCGCCCGTCGTCCTCGTCGTCAGTCCTCAGCCCCGCCGGCCGTCCTCGTCGCCATTTCGCCGCCATCACTGGCCGGCCTTGGCGGAAGCTGCATCTCGCACGGGGCGGCTACCTTGCGACGGTCACCATGGCGAGCTGAGGAACCCGTGTCGCGTTTTGCTGCAACTATTGACAGAAAAAGCTTCAATCGTATATGAGAAAAGTTTCAACAGGCATTTGAGAAAGCTTCAACCGGGCACTGTGCCGTTAAAAAAGCTACAAACGTTTACAAAAAAGCTCCAACCAGCATTTGAAAAAGCTTCAATCGTATATGAGAAAAGTTTCAACCGGCATTTGAGAAAGCTTCAACCGGGCACTATGGAGTGAAAAAAGCTACAAACGTTCACAAAAAAAGCTTCAACCGACATTTGAAAAAGCTTCAATCGTATATGAGAAAAGTTTCAGCGGGCATCTGAGAAAGCTTCAACCGGGCACTGTGAACTGAAAAAAGCTACAAACGTTGACAAAAAAAGCTTCAACCATTGACGGGAAAAGTCTCAACCGGCGTTTTGATGGAAAAAAGCTTCAACCGAGGGCAGGGCGGTGTTGCATCGGTGTGCTACGACGGCGGCGGGCGACGGCGGGGTTGCTACGGGACGACGGCGAGGGGCGAGCCGGCGGCAAGGGTGGAGGTGAGGGGGTGCGGGGGTGCACGGGACAAGTATCCATGGAGTGGGTCAGGCGGGGAGGAGATCGGGGGAGTTCGTGGGAGCGAGGAAGGGGACGACCGATCCGAGCGCAAACCGTTTTTTCCGACGCGAGCGTGCGCGCGATCCAACAGTCGTGGCTGTTCCTTGCGGGTCAGATCCAACGGCCCGCGGATGACCGGCCGAGTGTTTGGGCCGGCGCACCGGCGCAGATCACTGCCCAAATCGCAACCGCTGCCTCAATTGATTCTCAGCCCTCCAATCCCAGACAGTTTAGTGTTTTAATAGATGTCAGACCCTAGGATTTTTGGAAAGAAGTCGATGTCACGAGTCAGGATCTCCCGCACGCATGCCTACACAAGCGAATAACATTTGGCACTGGCCCAAATAAACAACTACTTCTGATGAGCGAGACGAAGAAAGCTAACACGATCTGTAGGGTTCACAAACCGAGCTCGTACTTCCTCATTAGAAACACTCCCACGTACACAAAGCTAGCTTGATCTGTACTGATCAATTAGCAACACACCCACGTATACAGCAAGGAAAGCTAGATATGCTAGCTAATCGATTTGCGGCCGGCCGTAAAGGCAAATTACCACATGAAAGACACACGCAAGAGTCGATTTAATAAATTAGGAAACTTAGATGGACAGTACCTACATGTGCTGGGGGCTTCATTTCTGCACGGACGGGGTTGGCACCTGTGTACGTCGTCATAGCAGCCATCGGCAAGTGGCTCGCTGGTGTCTTTCCAGCCATCTCTTCTTGACCTCTTTCTTCTCATTCCCTCCCTTCATTAGCATCCATATAAAAGGATAAAGGCGACATCTGGATCTTGGACGTTGCAGAGGAGACTACGCAGGGGCATCGCATAATGTAGATTCAGCGATAGGCGGACATGAATCGGAATGATCTGGTTTCACAATCGGCCTTGTAGCAATGGCCAAATCCTACCATGTGAATTTGGTGGCGGCTTGCTACGACGAAGGGAAGGGAAAGGGTCAAGAGGCCAATAACCTAACCATATTTGTCCCTTTTCCTTTTGACGATGGAGTCAGGAACCTTTTCGATAAAAAAAGAACTACTCCGTGGCTTAGGTGGAGACGTGCGGAGGCCCATAGCTACCTTATTTTTTGGGCGATGATAAGCGCCGGCGGACCGGCCGAAATTTGGGCCGGTCGCCGCGCGTCCGTCAGATGTGCTTGTCCCTAACCGTCAGATCTCGCGCAAATCCTCGTCTCAATGTTCTCCCTCCTGCAAAAACACTCGCTTCTCCCCCCTGCAGAAACGCTCAGAGCCGCCGGTCGCTCCCTCCAGCCAACGCTTCAAGCAGGGCGCCCCTTGTCCGCAGCCTTGCCAGTGCCGCTCACAGCTCGCCGGCGTCGTATCGCTGGTAACGCCCATCGCCGCTCAGTCGTAGCAAAAAACTCGCTGGTCACAACAAAATTGCCTCGGGTTGTAGCAAATATGCCGCCCAAGTCGTCGCTCGCGCCTGCAGGAGCCGTATGCCCTTGCAGTTGTTGCCGAGCACGGATGCAGCTCTGCCACTGCCGGCTGCAGCTCCTCCACCGGCAGCCACCGGTGCTGGAGACGGCAGCCACATGATGGCGAGAGTCCGAGAGCAGATGTTGGAACCATGGACACCAAAAGCTGGAAACGTCGACGAGGTTTGTTGATACGATTCAGAGTCAACTCGCCGGTTGCAGCTTCTGTGGCGCCGGTTGTAGCTTCTACAAGCACCGTATGTAGCTTCTGTGGTCGACGTTTGTAGCACGGGGGCACCAACGTCCACCGTCGCAGACCCCCTGCCGCCGCCACGGTTGCAACTCCCGGCCGCCACGGTTGCAGCTCCCCCCGCAGCTGGATGTAGCTTCTGCCGTCACGGTTGTAGCACCGGCGTCGCCGTCGTAGCTCCCCCGCCATCATGGTTGCAGCTCCCCGTCGCCGCGGTTGCAGCTTGCCGCGCAGCAGGATGTAGCTTTTGCCGTCACGGTGGTAGCATCGGGTGCCGCCGTCGCAGCTCCTCGCGCCATGGTTGCAGCTCCTGCTTGCTCTCGTCTTCGTCGCAGGGCACAAGGCCACTTGCAGGCTGTAGCAGCACGCAATGCATCAAGTAGCTGGGCACATCGCCGTCAATCGTCGGCTTCCGAGCAGCAGCGTAACCTCTTTTTGCTTCCCGAGGATGGGCTGCAAGCCCGGCTGGTTGCGGGCATGGCTGGTTGTGGCGCGGGGCGGAGAAAAAGCCGCGCTGGAGCAGAGGAGATGGGATGCTTCATGTGCGCTCAGGTGAGAGATTCAATTGAGAGAGAGTGGTTGGTGGCTTCGTCGGTTGGATAAGGAAGAACGAGATGAGCACGTGGGGCCATAGGGGAGACGTGTGCGCCTATGCAAGCAACCAAGGGAGGCACGATGGGAGACGCACGATGCCTCACGATCCAACGACCCGCGCGGGACCGGCGGAAGACTCGGCCGGTCCGCCGGGGACAAGCGTTTCCCTTATTTTTTTCTTTCTCAAAGCTATATCTAGTCCGTTAATTGCGTATTTAAAGATGGAGATCCACCAAATTAATGGCTAGATGTTTCTAATTTTTACCGGATTTTCTAGCGTAATTCTTTTTTTAGAAAACCCGTAAATCATTTTTTATATATAATAGATTGACCAACAGTAATTTGTTTACTCACCGTATGCTATTTCTATGAGAGATGTCACTAGAGAACTCTACGACCCTCGGGTCTATTCACTTATATATTTACAAACGCTATCATTACCTTGCTGTTATTTATTTGCTTTTATTTTATTTTGCAATTTACAATTATCTACACAACTCACTTACTTGCAAATAACGAGATCAAGGGGATTGACGACCCTCTTGCTGGCGTTGGGTGCAAGTTGTTTGTTCTTTTGTATGCAGCCGATGAAGACGGTTGAGGATTGGTATTCATATTGGTTCGATAAACGTTGGTTTCATAACTGACGGAAATACTTACCCACATTGTGCTGCGATAACCCGTTTCTCTTCACGGAAAACCCAAGGCAGATCACAAGTATCACGCGGCGCCAGCGAGTGCGGGGACGCGCGGAGGAGGCCGGAGGGCGGCGGATCCTGCTGGATCTCATCGGATCCGGCGCGGGACGGGCGGCGGCGACGACGGTGGGCTGGGCCTCGGCTTCCGGCGGCGGCGAGGATCTCCGGGCGACGGAGGACATGGCGGAGCTCGCTTCGGCGCGTGTCTGCAGAGGGAGAGGCCGAGGTGAGAGGGAGAGGGAGGTAGGGGAGGGAAAGGAGGAGAGGCAGGCATGGGGTCTGGCCTGGCCGTCGGCGGTGCTTCGGCGGTCGGTGGGCATCTCCGGCGATGGGGCAGCGAGGCACTGGCGCGGCGACGGGAAAGGCAGGGGCGCTCAGGGCCGGCGGCGCTTGCGGGGGCTCGGGCACGCACGGGCTGGCTCGGGCCAGCTCGGTCGCGGTGCGGGCTCGCGAGGGCTAGATCTGGGCCCTCCGAGCCCTGACGCGGGGAGGAGGTTGCTGGCGGCTCGGGCTCCACTTGGCGG
Organism: Elymus sibiricus; assembly: GCA_039707655.1. Taxonomy (NCBI): domain Eukaryota; kingdom Viridiplantae; phylum Streptophyta; class Magnoliopsida; order Poales; family Poaceae; genus Elymus; species Elymus sibiricus. The sequence goes on from CM077675.1 coordinate 145,013,131, forward strand.
CGGGGCTGGATGGTGGGTGGCGGTGCTGGGTTGGAGGGGGCACGGATCCCGAGGTGGAAGGCTAGGTTGTCCAATTTTGGAAGGGAGGGTTTCTATTTATAGCAGGGGGTGCTAGGGTTAGGGGATTTGCTCTGTTTTCAGACCGTTCGATCTCGATCGGACGGTCCGGAAGCGGAGGGGGCTAGCTGGGCTATAGTTGGGCTATGTAGATGGGGTTGGGCCAAGAAGAGAGGGAAGTGGCAGCCCGTGATAGAGTTTTCTTAAAACCTAAAAACGTCCGATAATTTATCTGATGATGATGCCGCTACAGTCGTCAGTTGGGGTATCAAACGACCTCCGAATGCGACGAAATTTGGCAGGCTGTCTACCTACAATAAAACAAGACCGCACGCCAACTTTTCGACCCATTCCGAAAAAGTTTTATATGCACTTTAAAAAATGACATTTTAAAGATGCCGTGGGCGCGTGCGAGTGTTGTTGGTCTCAAAACGGTCAATGACAAGAACAGAGAAAACCGGTAGCTACGAACGAATGCAAGTTTTGAAAAATGACGGCAACGGAGTGCCGATGCAATGCGAATGATGTGGATAATGCTATGATGAATGTGACAACCAAATAAATAATACAACAATAACGAAATAAAAAGGGAATCTTCTGGAGCGTCGGTCCGGGCTGTTACAACTCTCCTCCACTAACAAGAGATCTCGACCCGAGATCTTAGAATGAGAAGAGGAAGAGAAAGTGGTAAAACTTAGTTGCTTCATTGACCAATGAGTGAAACCAACGGAACTTGAAGGATGCAAGAGATGAAGAATTATATGAGAAACAAGCAAGAATTCAAAAGAAATTTGGGCAGCACTTTGATAGGAAAGAGAGGCGAAACTTGGTAAGATGGAAATAATTTACAAAGAGGACATAACACTCCGGTTAAATGGACAAGCAAGGGAAGAACATGCTCTTAACAAAACGAGATGGTGGATCGAAGAGAGCAACCTCCGGAACAAAAGAATGATTGAACTAAATGAAGGTTGAAAAGAATATGATTATGACCTTGCAAGATTTAGATGAAGCTTCGCGACGAGATACTTGAGAAACAAACTAGGAACTCCGGAAAAGAAATGATGAGCAATTGGGATAAGGAATTTGATATCATGAACAGAAGGATTGAAATCACCTTGATTAAATACGAATAAGAATTATGTTATGCTTATCCTTCATCAAGTTATATTGATGACAAGCAACGGATTTGGCATACCACTTATTCTTCTTGAAAAGATTGAAGATAGATAAAGGCATGAACTTGAAGAAGTCTTCAACGAAACACGGGTAAGAATTTGAAAATAATGAGGATACTACAAGCGAATGGAGATACATGAGAACGAAGAGATCATTATCCGTCTAGAAGAAAAATTTAGACAAGGCACCAGAATAGTTGAGAGATGAGCGAAGAGACAACAATTGAGAAGAATTTGAGAATGAAAGGTGAAAGCTAAGAACGACGAAATCTTCTGAAATGATGGTCTTCGGATGATCGAGAAAAGAACACAACACTGAAATGCTCCGGATCGATAAGGAATGAATTTCTCACAATTTAAAACAATTTGAGAAGAATAGCACCAAGCTTGAAACACGAGTCTTTAAGAGAATTGACAAATATTTGAGAGAAACTCTCCTTTGGTCTTCAACGTTGAGAATGATGGCGAGAAACAACACCATGAATTACTGAGACACTCCGGAATAATGAAGAAAGAAAGGTTTAGCCAACGATGAAAAATAATTCCAAGCGATCTTGGAGAAGGAATACGACTGACGGAATTCATTCTTACGTCACATTTGAAAGGAACTTGAGATCTCCGGAAAAGATTAGAAGAGCCAGGTAAGATCCTGGGATAAACCTGTGGGTTATGGGCCCACTCAAAAGAAAACACCATTGAAATGATTTCTTAGAAGGAGAGATTTCACCGGTACAAATTAGAAACCTGATGAGGTGAGACCCTGAAAAAATTGAACGGATTTTGAATAAAAACACGAATCTTCTAAGATCTTCAGCACTCCGGATAGACAAGAGAGAGGGTTGGCTAAAATTTCCAACATGGGAATTCATTAGCGAATGAAAGGATATGATGAACGCCGAGAGGTTGAATCGAATACACCGGGGAAGAAAACAAGAACCAAGATTGATGAACTTAACACCTGAGCACCTTCACAATGAATCACTGGATACAATATGGAAAAAAAGAGAGCAGAAGCATCACATGAATAGAAAGACACTTGGATGATAATTTAATCATTGAAGAAAAAGGGTGGGAGGGTGGGGAAAATAGAGAAAACTTGGGCCAGATGAGACAAACTCCACAGAAGAACATGAGGATTGATCTTGCAAAAAATTGGATATGATTGAATTATCTTGGAAGAAGCACACAAGATGAAAAATAATTTCATGAAAACTCCAGTTGATCAAACGAATTAGCATTCCCATAGAAATATGAGAACACCGCTTAGGAAAGATCCGAAATCAACATTTGACATTGAAGCAACTTGAATTACCATACTCCAACAAAATAAAGGATGAGGCTTGCAAATTAAGCCGGAAACAAATACATAAGCCATTATGCATTTCTTGGGAGGATAATCCTAGGCAACTACTTGAATTCCCACCTGAGAACTCCTGAAATTTTTCTGGTTATGCAATCTGGTCCAAGGCATACACGGAGGAATTACTGAATAAATCACTCAACTCCTAGCAATAATACTACACCTCGAGTGTATCACATCCGTCAACACATAACCAGAGAAACCTCGGAAACTCATTTACCTCAGATCCTCGTAATCACAACGATATTAATTATGGCAGTACATCTGGACGCTCTCCCCAGTACTGGGTGACGCCAAACTCCTCTCGCCACAAAGAGTATTGAAGCAATTTCAAACATCCTCGTCTTGAGATACTATGGAAACTGAACGATAACGATGTGTCAAGAATCCCCTGGAGCTCTACTCCCAGGAAATAGGAGGCACCAAGTACAGAATTCTGTCACATCGACACCATAGAGGCTCCAAAATACCCACATGATCCTAAAAAAATTGAGTGAGAAGATGGTAGAATTAAAAATTCCTACGTCAAGACTCCTCACCAGAGCGGGGAAGAGGAGTAAAAAGAAGTCCTACTCTCCGATATATAACTAGATTCAATTTTTTTTTCTAGACTCGACTCGTCCAAGTTCGATCAATCAAGGGGTTTCCTAAGTCGGTATTGCTCCGATACCAACTTGTAACGCCCAAGATGCGGTCCTATACTTATTTTGGCTCGAGGCTCTTGATAGGGATAGAAGCGCATCTCGTCGTTTTGCAAGAATGGATATCGTTACAAGTACATGTAAAGAGGAGGTGAGTATATGGAATTGGCTTACACTCACCACAAGATAAATCATGATCATCTCAAATACATCAATACATTCAATCACCATACAGAAGATCAGGGTCCGACCACTGACGAAATCAAACGATAAAAGCGACATCCATCCTTGCTAATCCTAGGCTGCCGGCCTGGAACCCATCCTATGATCGATGAAGAAGAAGAAGAAGAAATCCAAATCAAACAAGCATCGCGCTCACGTCAAAGCATCGCATTACCTGTACCTGGAATTGTTGTTGTAGTAATCTGTGAGCCACAGGGACTCAGCAATCTCATTTCCAAGGGTATCAAGACTAGCAAAGCTTAATGGGTGAGGTATGGTTAAGTGGTGAGGCTGCAACAAGCACTAAGAATTTATTTGAGTGGCTAACTTATGAGTACAAGAATAAGAAGGATGATCTACGCATAATCAGACGTGGGCTATTATTGATCTAGAAGTGATCTTGAACACCTACTTACGAGTCAAACATAACCCCGCCGTATTCTCTCTCGGATTAGAACTCACAAGAAGAGACGGTCACGGTTACGCACATAGTTGGTATATTTTATTTGAGTTTACTTCAAGTTTGCTATGACCGGATGTTAAACAAATTTCCAAGTCGCCACATAACCGTGGGCACGGCTTTCTAAAAATATTTAACCCTGCAGGGGTGCTCCAACTCATCGATCACAAACTAGCCACAATCAGCATGGAAAACCTCAACCACGGGATAGCCCGTAGTATCCTCAGAGTTTTGGCGGAAAACCTCAACCTCGAGATAGCCCAAAGTATCCTCGGAATCCCGTGCACAAGACGTTCGAGAAGGGTAAAACAAATCCAGCAAGACTGCCCGACGTGTCAGCGAACCCGATAGGAGCCGCGTATCTCATTCTTAGGACACGACAGGATGAGCAATACGTACGGTGGCCAAGAGAAATCCCTCGAGTTGCCCCGAGGTGGCCCCGCAAATGGCTCTAGTTTGGACCAACACTCATGAGGAGTACTAGCCCGGGGGGTTGATTAATTATCCACGGGGTGATCATGCCCTATGCATATTTGATTAGTTGTTATTAAGCAAATAGTACAAATGTTGGGCCTTGCCAGAAGAGTTTTATCCCAAAACGAAAATCAAGGGGGTCCCCATAACAACCCCAAGCTTGTGAGGAGCGCTCAATATGGAACATAACACCGCTACACAAGAACTAGGGTGTGGGGACCCCGACTCATAAGTCGTGATCACCGAATGCACGTGTACAATGATCCCAGAGATTAATGCTCACTAAACACACAAAAACTGAATAACAAGAGTCTTACATCTAGTGCATACCGTTTTATTCAAATATGGCCTTTATAGCCAAGTCTTCATAAACTCGCAGCGAAAATCTTCAACGATAGCATGGACCCAAGCCATCTGCCTTAACCCTACATGCATTCTGACTGGGAAGCGTCCTAGCTCGCATGTTCGTCACCAAGGTGCTCTTCATAATATCTTGTTCTTTCATACCAGGCCAATAAAATAACAAATGGCAAGCAAATGAGTACTTTGAATGTACTCGCAAGCAACCCATGTTTGGAACAAGATATTCATGCATGGTTTAACCCTAAGCAGGTAGTTTTGCAGAAAGCTAATTTTTGAGTGCAACATCATGTCCTACCATTTATGAAAATTATGCATCAACAGGTTGCAGATATCCATATGAACAGGTTACAGATATCAATATAAGCAGGGTTTGAACATCACATGTTCAATCATTTCATCAAGTCATCCGACTTAGCTCAAGTATCTCTTTAGCACACACACGCCAAGTTTTGAGAAAACATATGGACGTAGTTTAAGCAGGACCACCAACTGTCCATGACCGTGGACATAGCTATCCGAATAGTTTTACACTCTGCAGTGGTTGCACGCTTTACCTACAAGACTTGGGGAACTTCCGTGTCATCCACGACTCACGGTATATTACATACCCGAGGTAAGCACCCGAACGATGCCTTTCCCTTGACGACACTAAACAAAGAGTCCACTCGTTGGCCCACATCTTCATGATGTACAACACATGAGCCTCGCTCAACATAGTACCATCCATGAAGGGACACAACGGTGTGCCCGGTGTCTATAAAAACAGCCCATGGTCGCCCTACTTGGCATGACCCCGTATCGAGAGTGAGCACGTCACTCCTGCCAATAGTAATGCGGGCTCTCTGCTAGCATCAACCAAAGTAATCAACAAGGCCCCTTCCCATAAAAGGAGTAGTGTGGTTGCACATGTATGGTTGGGACGATCAACAGACCTTAAATCTATTCCCATAAAAGTAAAGTCTTTGGTAAAACCTTTTTGTTTTCCATCTCAATGCATATCCCCGTCCCACTTGCGTAGCAACTACTTAGCATCCTAACTACTTCCCACCCGCATAGCCCTCATAGGAAGGCAGGGTCATGCACAATGCAGGTATCAACGAAAAATGCATCGGAGACAAACCCGGCAAGGTTGTCACCACATCATCGATATGCTCTTTCATGCAACAATCAAAGTACTATAATGCCATGCAAGAAATAGTTTCATCGACATGGTCAAAGGGCTGCTTGCTTGGCTCAGCAAAGTCTTCGAAGTCTTCACAAGCTTCTGGTCCAACTCCGAGCACTCCGTCTACTTCGTCAACTACCGCCGGAAACAACCATAATAAGCAACACAACAAGTAGGGAAAATAAAAGTGTTCTAAAATAGGAATTTTATTTTTGTGGGATACCTCTGGCTATAAGAAAAATAACCAAAGAGGTCCTACTGGATCTGGATCAAAGAGGATTTTTGAAAGGTGGAAATGGAGGGATTTATGATCCTATAAGAAGTCTATAGAAAATATTTTATAAAAATGAGAGGAGGTACTCATTCAATAGGGCATGATTTTAGAAACATTTAAAAAGTGGTTTCACTGCATTTGGAGTTGGGATGAATTATCTAGGGTTTTTCTAAGATGGAAATAATGAAAAGGGGATTATTTATTTGACTTAATAGAAATAATGAATGGGAAAAATGTTAACCATGACTAGATAAATATAGAAAGATTTTTGGAGTCTCTGAAAATTTGAATCATCAAATTTGGAATATAAATGGATGTTCTAGGAATTTTACAAAGTGGCTTTCTAATAGTAGAATTGACCAAAATATTTGTGGAGCAGAAAATGTTACATAGGGAAAAATGTGCAATGCACTCCATTGGATAGGTCATGATTTTTGGGACATCTAGGAATATGAATCATCAAATTTGGAGTCAATTTGAATTATCTATGGATTTTTTAATCCATCTAGTAAAAAAAGGCCAAAAGAATTTACCAAAAAGGCTAGAACGATGCTCTGGGCGCAGGATAGCTATTGGGCCGACCAAGTGGCTTGGCCGGGCGGCGCAAAGGTGACATCGAACGCGCGCCCCAGCGAAATACACCTTCCCTTGGGGAAGGCGGACTGGAGCCGTTCCCGCCTCCACTTACCAGGGTGAGGCCCACCCGTCGTCCTCGCTGATCGACCGACAGGCGGGGCCTGGTGGCTGATGGGGCCTTCTTCTACCTCCCGCTGAGGGGGACAGAGGAAGTCCGGTGGTGATTGCCAGCGCTTCCGGCTGCCATTTCCGATGGTCTGGCCACCGGCGGGCTCGGGGAACTCAGACGCATCCACCTGGGTGGTCCTCGGGGCTTGGGACGGTCAAGGCCGTGCGCGGAGTCGACCATGGCGGAGGACGGTGACGGCCGAGATGGGCAGGGTGCCACGACCACCAGACGAAAGAATGGAGAGCGAGGGGGGATCTTGGAGACGTACGGGGGTGTCCTGGTGCATCTTAGAGGAGAGGAGGGGGGGGGGCGGGACTAAGCAAATTTTGCCAAGGCCAAAGCGGTGACATGGTGGTCGTGGGGGAGGAACCGGAGCTCAAGCACTCAAATGGCTTCACCAGGGGGCTATGGGAGTTAGGGATGCGGCCTCGTGAGTGAGAGCAGGCTAGGGGACACTCATATGGCCGGGACGAGGTCCACATGGACAGAGCTCATGGACGGGGCTCGGGCATGCCCCGCAGGGGAAGGAAGAGAGCGCGGGAGGAGGCTTCCGACAGTGAGGTGTGTTGAGGACGTCGAGAAGACCTTGGGAGACATGACCACGATGCCCAAGGTGGTCGGGGGGCTCGGGATGGGCTGGCTACAGTGCACCAGAGCACTGTAGCGTGCTCTGGAGTTTGCTTTTGGCATGCCAGGCCATGCCACTTGTGCCCTGGGCACGGCCAAGCATGTCCACTAGCCCCTGGGGTTTTCTGGAGATGCTCTAAGGTGCTTAGGTGATAAGGAAAGAGATAGAAAAGTAAAATGTGGAGGTGGAAGGTGATGCCATGGTTGTCAAGAGATAAAAATGGGGGGTGTTCACCCACCAATAATTGAGCAATGGCCAGAGGGAAGTTAATGGAGGTATATGGTGACAAGATGGGGTTGTGGTAAAAACTTGGGGCCAAGGAGAATACTTTAGGGGCTCCAATGATTGATTCCAAAAATCAACCAGAAGGTGTTTGATGCTGATTTGGGCTAGGTAACTTCTTCTTCTTGACATGAGATTTAACAGGATTAACAAGTAGGATAAAGTGGACATGCCCACAAATTTTCAACTCATTTGAAGAAAGTGGACAATGCAAAAGTTTCAACCCCTAGAAATGGGCAGAAAAAGATTTGGATAGATCCACCTAATATAAATTGTTCTCCTTGATGCACCACTATGTGTAGATGCCTAATTAGAGGATTAGAACATGTCCAAAAAATTTGAGCACAGATGGAGACACTAGGCAATGCAAAGTTGTTCACATTTGGATCTGGACAGAAAGGGTTTTGGGGCATTTTGGTGAACCAAAATAAATTGTATTGATATGAAACTTGTCAAGATCATCAATGGAAGAATAATATACTATCTAGAATTTTCTTGTATTTATTTGAGAATATTTCTTATAAATATTTCAAATACTTGGAATATACAGAAAGGGTTTTGGAGGGTTTTGTCCAATATTTTGAACATGATCATGTGTTGAAACTCATATATATGGAACATATATGTCCACTAAGTTTCCCTAATTTTTCTCAAATATTTTTAAAACATAAAAATAAAATTTCCCTAATAAAGACCATTTCTGGCCTCGGAAAAAGCATTTAAATAAAATACAAAAGTAACTTGTAAAAATATATTTTTGTGGTTTTGGGAAGTCTTATATATAATAGGTTCCAAATAAAATCTTTGGGGCAAAACATTCACCGTAATTTGAGGACTTGCAGTACAAACCTCAATTCAGGGATTTTTGAAAACCTAAATTAAATATATGCTTTTTGGCCAAACAAATATTTTATAAATAATATTTTTATGTCCTATAAACATGGCATGATCATTGGGCAAATATTTGGATCAAGGAGATGAGTCTAGAGTGTAGGAGGAATTTTATAATTTAGAGCACACTCAAGCAAGCAAGTAAATATCAATTAGTTCAAGCATCACATCACACAAAAAGTTTTTGTTGGTCCAAAATTTTGAGCTATGTTAACTTAGTAATATGAGGCAAAACACAGGGTGTGACAGACCTACTCCCCTTAAAAGAATCTCGTCCCCGAGATTCCTAGGCTAGGCGTTGAAGAGATATAGAAATCCGGGTCTGAGGTAGTCTTCACGTTCCCATGTTGCTTCCTCTTTGGTGTGGTTGCTCCGCTGGTCCTTTAAGTGCTTGATGATACGGCTTCGAGTGCATCATTTGACTTCGTATGAGAGGTGAACGGGGTTCTCGCGATAAGTTTGGTCCGACTAATGGTTAAGGGCTTGATGAACTAGGTTCGGGCAAGGGTCTGGCTTGTGTGTGTATCTCCAAGGTCAGAATACGTGAAAAAGTCTCGAGTCCAAGTGCTGGCCATGGGTTTACCCATGTTGGTTAGTGACGACGTGATGTCTCATTTTAGTCTAGAAAGGTCAGAACTTGGCATAGCCTTCCGGTGACGTGGAATCGTCGGCTTCCTGAAGGTAGGTGATCTTTGGTCGCAGGCGGTCTTCATCCTCGAGAGTGCTGAAGTGTGTCAACGTAGGATTTTTGTCGAGGTCTTCCACTTGACTAAGTTTTCGAGGTACGTTCTTCAGTCATCCTTGGTCATTTGTTTTCGTAGTCGCGGACGCACATCTCCAGCGTATCCTCGAGTGTTTGGTTTTCTTGTCTCTCCATATCCATTTGTGGGAAGGTTTGGGTTGAGCCCCATTCCTAAGACGGAACTTAGAGACTGGTAAACAAAATGGGTTCCTTCATTTGAGAAGGTCTCAGCGGGGGTTTTAAACAAGCTAACTATCCAAAAGTATAGAACAACCATCCAATCCCCAAGGCATGAGACTTGGCAAGTGGGATGAACTACCTTTGACAGGTGGTTTGCCATGATCTAGTCAGGATCACGCCCATGATTGGACCAAAAGGGCTAGTAATGAGGTCTTGACAATCGTTCTACTCCTTCCCAGGCTCTGAAGATAGTAGGGACGTCATGCTCATCGTACATCGTGAAAGTGGTGGAGTGAGGGGTGCTACCAACTTCTCGGTTCCTTCCTAGTCAGGAGCTGATAGGTGACCATTTAAAACAAGGGGCTCTTTAATTTCTCTTGATGTCCAAGGGCTTCATCATGCTTGAAAGTTGGCGCTTCTTAACATAGCCTAGCTGATGTAGCCGACAGAGGAATGGTAGTTGACTTCTCTAGCTTCTTCTTCTTCATCGTGGTTTCCCAACCTTAGTGGTTCTTCATCTTGCTCGGGTAAGAATATCTTCTGCTGTAGGGAGAGTACTCCGAGGAGTTCTTCTTCTTCAAGGTAAAACTTTTGCACTTGAGATACTTGGCAATCAGTGCCTTTGGGGGCTTGTCCAAAGTAGGACTAGGGTGTTCCTTTCTCTCATTAGGTAAATAAATATGTCATCCATGAGGTCAACAATGTATTTCTCCCAGTTTCACATAAACGCTTTTACTCATGGGATATGTGAGAGGAGCGGCATAGGCCAACTTGATAGTATCACCATTAATCGTAAGGTGTGGACGGTGTGGTCTTGGGGTAAGACTTGGGAATGGCCTTTAAACTGATGGCATTTGATTCAGCTTGCCCTTGAGAGAAAGCTCGGAAACCAATCTTTGGCCAGCTAGTCTTAATCTTCCGGAGAGCGGGATTTGCTCTGAGTGGTTGCTTGTCTAGGGGTTTGTGGTCCTTCACAATCTAGCTCTTCGTGCACACCTTCCTTACAGACAGGATTGGTGGTGGTCGAGGTGGAGTATTGGCCATAGTCTATTGACTTAGAGCCAAGGCCTATGGTCATAATCTGTAACGCCCAAGATGCGATCCTATCCTTATTTTGGCTCGAGGGTCTCGACAGGGATAGAAGCGCATCTCGTCGTTTTGCAAGAATGGATACCATTACAAGTACATGTAAAGAAGAGATGAGTATATGGAATTGGATTACACTCGCCACAAGCTAATACAAGACCACATCAATACATCAACATATTCAAACATCATACATAAGAGCAGGGTCCGACTACGGACGAAACCAAATGATAAAACGACATCCATCCTTGCTATCCCAGGCTGCCGGCCTGGAACCCATCCTAGATCGATGAAGAAGAGGAAGAGGAACTCCAAATCAAACAAGCATCGCGCTCACGTCAAAGCATCGCATTACCTGTACCTGCAACTATTGTTGTAGTAATCTGTGAGCCACGGGGACTCAGCAATCTCATTTCCAAGGGTATCAAGACTAGCAAAGCTTAATGGGTGAGATATGGTTAAGTGGCGAGGCTGCAGCAAGCACTAAGCATTTATTCGAGTGGCTAACTTACGAGTACAGAAAATAAGAAGGGTGGTCTACGCATGACGGTCGTGAACTAGAATGATCACTAAGTGATCCTGAACACCTACTTACGCGTCAAACATAACCCCACCATGTTCTCTCTCGGATCAGAACTCCAAGAAGACAGAGTCATGGTTATGCACACGGTTGGTGTATTTTATTTGAGTTTACTTTATGTTTTCTATGATCGGATGTTAAACAAATTTCCAAGTTGCCACATAACCGCGGGCACGACTCTCATGAAAGATTTAACCCTGCAGGGGTGCTCCAACTCATCCATCACAAACTAACCACAAGCTGCGTTGGAATAACCTCGACCGCGGAAAACCCGTGATCTCCTTAGAAATTCCGTTGGAAAACCTCAACCTCGAGAGAGCCCAAAGTATCCTTGGAATCCCTCACACAAGACGTTCGAGAAAGGTAAAACAAATCCAGCAAGGCCGCCCGACGTGTCGACGAACCCGATAGGAGCCGCGTATCTCGTTCTTAGGACATGACCGGATTGGCTAAGTTTCCGGCTGGCACACCCGTTGGTGGCCCCGGCTACTGCCATTTTGGACCAACACTCATGAGGAGCACTGGCCCGGGTTGTTGATTAATTATCCACGGGGTCCGGAAAGTCCCTATGCAAGTTTTATTAGGTTGGAGAATGGTAAAACCAAAGTTGGGCCTTGCCAGAAGAGTTTTATCCCAAAACGAAAATCAAGGGGGTCCCCATAACAACCCCGAGCATGTTAGGAGTGCTCAATATGGAACATAACACCGGTACACAAGTAACTAGGATGGCAAAGATGGAACAAAACACCGAGCAAAAGGCCAAGCCTTCCACCTTTTACCAAGTATATATCTGCATTAAATTAAATAGCATCAATATTGTGATATCTCAAGAAATCCATGTTGTCACATGGAAGCAACTACACCTGCAACTAACAACGCTATAAGAAGGGTTGAGCAAGCGGTAACATAGCCAAACAATGGTTTGCTGGGATGTGGAGGGGGTTAGAGGCTTTTCATGGCAATGTTGGGAGGCTTGACATACAAGTGGTAGGTAGCGAGACATAATGATAGAAGCGAGACAACTAGCATGGCAATGATAGTAGTGGTATCCAGGGAAATGGTCATCTTGCCTGAGATCCCGCTTGGAAGAAGAACGAATCCGTGAAGTAGACAAACGGGCGTAGTCGAACGAATCCTCACACTTCGAACGCTTTCGGAACTCTATCTAGAAGAAAAAAATCCAGAAACAACAATCAACACATGATAAACACCACAACATATGCATGACATGATGCGCAAACAAATATGATGCATGTCCGGTTTTAAATATGCAGGGCACGACAATCACAACAATCAAATGCTACACATTAAGTGAAGCTCAATATGCAATGAGTTGCATATTGACAAAACTCCACATTTGAATTGCTTAGTTCATTCCCGTTTAGGTACACAACAATATTAAAGGTTGTTAAACATGGCAAGAGGTGGAGCATAAATAAACTACACTATCTAGGCATCTTAATTGAGGTTGGAAACAACTTATAGTATTTCCGAAGTGACCCCATATGCATAATATGAGTTTGGTCCAGATCTGTCCTAAACACATTTTATATTTATTAAACAGCAAAATAAATGCCACCATGTTATTCTACACCTTTTTCTAGACAAGTTCCATATATATAACATTTTCAACGGAGCTACGGTTATTTAGTTATGATAAAAACTGTTTTAGCATGGCATTTGCGCAAATTACATGAAAACAGCAAGTTAAACATTTTAAACACATGTGAGAGTTGGAAATTGTGAAACTACATAAAATTCTAGTCATTTTTTCATATACAATTCATTTTCATCCAATGCACGTTTTTTTAGTCATTTGAAAATGATGGCATTTAAAGATATGACTGAAGAGATAACAAGATGCTTTTCAAAACTCATGTTGGTCATGGAATTAAACTAGTCATGCTTATTTGTCTAGGAATTTTGAAAAACAGCTAAACAAATGTTAATGGCAATGACAGTTTTAGGCAGTTGCAGCCACACTCCGGAGCATACTTTCGACGATCAAATGTACAAGTAAACATGCTCTAACATGACCGCATTTTGCACAATCCAATAGTAGATGCAAAATGGGGTGGAAAACATATATGAACTTTTGTCAAAGGGTGAACATACAAGTTGATATGGACCAACGCAAAATGATATTAAATGCCGAAAACAGGGAAAAAGAACAAAAAACGGGGAAGATCAAGCTCCGGGACGTGGCGGCGAAGGTTGGAGAAGACGCGCGTCAACGCAAGGTCAAGGAGGTCATGCGTGCTGGACACGTTGTCCTCGTCCACCCGGGAGATGCCGGTCTCCAACGCCTCCACCACCCTGCCGAAGAAATTGAGGTAGCCTCCGTCGCCGTGCGCGCACGGCAGTGTGGGGGCTTCCCCGACGAACCGACTCACCGCGCCAACCGCGCGGTGGGCAATATCCAGATACTGCTTGGCGCGCTGCGCCTCCAGCATCTTCGCATGGGCCGCCTCATCCTGGGCGGCCTGCACGGCGTTGGCGGCCCCCTTGATCTGAGTCTGGAGGGACGGCAGCTCCGCCTGGGCCTCCGCCTCGCCCCTGAGCGCGGCCTGGAGGGCGGCCTCGGCGTCCGCCAGCTGGATCCTCAGCGCGTCCGTCTCCTCCCGGAGCTCGTCGAGCCTACGCCTCTTGGGCACGGGCGCCCTGGGAGGAGGGAACGATCAAAACCGGCGCATCAAGCGTGATTGCAAGAGAAGAGGGCGGGTGATGGAACACTTACTCATCGATGATGGCCCAGCGCCGGCGAGCTTGAGCCAACCTCGAGGGTCCCCCATCGCTGCCTCCGGGGGCCGACGGTGGAGCCAGGGACCCCGTGCGCTTCCCCGCACCCGCTGGACTCCCACTGGATGCCATGGAGGAGCAAGGGGAGAGAGAAGGAAAAGGAAGATAACTTGGAAGGATGGGAAGCAAGAGGGCGCGTCAAGATGGCAAGACCCCCCGGGCGGGGCGGGTTTATAGGCGCAACCGCTGTCCATGGGGAGTCGTGGGGAGTGGAGGCGCCGTGCACTCCTCGGGCGACGCGTGCCAGACACGATCGGCGTGCTACCCTGCCTCGCGTCGCTTCACCTGCTCCCGTCGGGTCACATCTGCACGACCCGAGGGGAGGGGAGGACACAAGGAGACAGCCGCATTCAAGGAAGAGCAATGATGGCCGGGGAGGCGTGCAGGCTTCGCGTCAGCTCGACTTAGGGCGGTTCCCGACGTCTTCGGGGAGCCGAGACGCCCACGTCTCATTGAGCGCCACGCGTCAGGTTGGGCCCGCAGGCGGTTGGGGCCCACGGCGCTTCGGGCCATCTCCTAAGCCTTCGCCCAGAAGCCAGCTCGAGCGCGCCTCGGGCCCGGGGGCTACTGTCGGCGTCCTGGGAACGGGGGTACCCAGACTTGCCTACCTGCGGCCCAGGGCGTGGCCCACTTTGACAGCCATGTACGGCCCAGCGCGGTCTCACTCAGCACAAGGCCCTCGCGAGAGCCTCGAGCTCGCGAGGGAAACAATGCCAAGACCGCGGGGGAATAGGCCTCCTCAGGCCCTGTCCCGAGCGGCAGAGATCTCTATGCAACGCTCGACCTCGGGAGGCCAAGGATGACGCAAGGCGGACCAGGCGGGCACCAGCGCGCCAGAGGATACATTTTCTTCTTTCGTGCAAAGGAGGCAAGAGCGCACGCAGGTTCCCAAGGCGCCTCGCCAAAGGTTGCCATTCCAGTGCAACGAGACCAGGCCAGCGGGTGCGGCAGGACGGATGTCACCAGCGAGCCCACCACCGCGTCACCACCACCTACTTTGCAGGCGAAGACCACCTTTCGTCAGGATAAGATGTACCTCCTGTCCCCTTTCGAATTTGGCCATTGTGGGATCCCTTCCCGCCATTGCGATAAGGGGAGAGGACCCGGGCCACTATAAATAGAGGCTAGGCTGCTCTGTAGGAGGAGGATCCGAGGCCACCCAAATGCACTCGCGAGGCAACTCACCGCCGTACTAGTTCATCCTCAAACCTCCTCATGAGGCAATCCACCAAAAGCAGGAGTAGGGTTTTACGCTTCGCAGCGGCCCGAACCTGGGTAAATTCTCGTGTGCTATCTTCTTCCTCGCTATCGAGCGGGGTCATCGCGTTGTGAGCTTGGAGGGGGTGAAGCTGTTGGAGATCTTCGCACACGCCCGTGAGTTCGAACTTCTTAGGGTTTTTGCGGAGCCCAAAATCCCACAAGTATTGCTTCGAATTCTCTTGATTGTGAAATTTCTTGCGAAACATAATCTAGCCTTTCGTGGTACTAATTCCAAATTGTATCAAGATAGCAACGGAAAATTCTTAGGCTTGGTTGAAATGTTGGCTGAGTTTGACCCGACTATTCAAGAACATGTTCGACGCATAACAAATGACGAAACTCATACTCATTACCTTGGTCATGGCATCTAGAATGAGTTAATACATTTGATTGCTTCTGCAATTAAATCTGAGATCATTAAAAATAATAAAAGAAGCAAAATATTTCTCAGTGATACTTGATTGTACCCCTGATGCAAGTCACCAAGAACAGATGTCTTTGATTATACGGTATGTTGATGCGTCTTCAAGTTATGTTTCTGTTGTTGAATCCTTTTTAGGATTTTTGGATGTAAATGATATCACTGGAAAAGGACTTTTTGAGGTTTTGCAGGATGAATTAAAGCTACTTGATCTAGACATAGACAATGTGAGAGGGCAGAGCTATGACAATGGATCAAACATGAAAGGTAAGAATCTGGGAGTTCAAGCCCTGCTTTTGAACATAAATCCTAGAGCTTTTTATTCTGCATGTGGATGTCATAGTTTTAATTTAACACTATGTGATATGGCCAAGACTTGTGCTAAAGCTAAGGACTTCTTTGGAATCATACAACGCATCTACACAATATTTGCTAATTCCACTAAGAAATGGAAGATTTTGAAAGATAATATAGGAGAAGGATTGACTCTCAAATCAGTTTCGTCTACTCGTTGGGAGAGTCGCATAGATAGTGTCAACGCAATTAGGTTTCAGATTTCAGACATACGTGAAGCTCTACTACAAGCAGCTGATGTTGATAAAGATCCTAAAACTAGTAGTGAAGCTAAATCTTTAGCAAATAATGAACTTGGTGATTTTGAATTTGTAGTAGCAATAATCATTTGGTATGATATATTGGTTGCAGTAAATTTGATTAGCAAGGACTTACAGTCAAAAGATATGCTTATTGATGTTGCCATTGAAAAAGTGTGATGCTTGATTACATTTTTCAAAGGTTATAGAGACACTGGTTTCACTACTGCACTAGAAATAGCACTCGAAATAGATATCGACCCTGCATTTCGATAAAGGCGTGAAATTAAAAGAAAAAAACAATTTGATGAGAATCCTGATGATGTGTTAGTTGCTTCACAATCTGCACAAGAGTCGTTTAGGATAAAGTACTTCTTACCTGTTGTTGATCAAGCTATTGCTTCACTTACTATGAGATTTTAGCAATATAAATCATACGAAAAAACTTTTGGTTTCTTGTTTAGTTCTCATGCACTAAAGTCATTGGTTGATAAAAATCCGAGGTCTTCTTGCAGTAGCCTTGAGACTGCACTTAAAAGTGGTGACAAATCTGACATTGATGGTAATGATTTATATGTTGAGTTAAAATTACTCCAAGATTTCATTCCAAAGGAAAAAAATATGAGATCTATTGATATTTTAATTTTTTTGAAACACTTGAATTGTTTTCCAAATGCAACTATAGCATATAGAATTTTATTGACCATCCCAGTAACTGTTGCATTGGCGGAGAGAAGTTTTTCAAAACTAAAGTTGTTGAAGTCCTATTTGCGTTCTACAATGACACAAGAAAGACTTAGTGGACTGGCTTTGATAGCAATTGAAAACGACATGTTTATGAAGAACTAATTGAAGAATTCATCTCAAGGAATGCAAGAAGGATGTCATGCTTCTACTAAATAATGTATTACTTTCGAGTTTCTAGAATCACTTTTGCGAGAAGATGTTATTCAGACAATTGTACTATGTACCTGCATAATAGTAATAATAATAACAATTAGATCTTGTTTTCCTCATTGTCACTTGCTATACCAAGGGCCCATTTTCTGACTTTGCACTGGGCCTTCATTTTTCCCGGTACGGCCCTGAGGCGCAACTAGGTGACCTGGGTCGGGTCGCCGGCGTTAGGTCTGCTCACAAACGAGCCGCGGGGCAGAGGGCTTCAGCGCCATGGATGGAGCTCCTGTTCCTGACGAAGAGCAACAGAGAGCTGAGAAGGAGGGAGAGAAGAAGGGAAGAAGGAAGGAGAAGGCACGGGGCAAGGCTCACCGGAGCACATGGGGGCGGCGAGGTAGAGGAGTAGCTCCGGGCCGGATCTGATCCATGGCGGTGGTGCCCCATCGGCATCCATGGCGGACTACCTGGTTCCTGGAACAGAGAGAGGGAGAATCGCGGGTGAGGGAATGAGAGGGAGAAGAGGAGCACGGGCATGAAGTGCTGGCCTTGGCCTCCGGTGCTCGGGACTCGAGGAGCTCGGGATCGGGCCTCCTGCTTGATCTGGAGGTGGGAGTTCGGTGGTTAGCTGGGTTGGATCGATACAAGGTGGCTGCAAGCTTTGGTTGGATGAACTTGACCGGGATGATCCCAAGGAGGAAGCTTCGGTGGGGTAATTTTGGTGGAACGGGAGGGATCCCGAGGTGGGAGATGACCCCCGGCGGCGGAGGAGGTACAAACCTCCTAAATTTTAGGGTTGTTGTCTAAAACTGGTTAGGATTGGTCTATATATAGTAGGTGGCTGATTTGGCTAGCTGTTTGGAGGCCTCAGATCTCGCTCAGATGGCTATGGTCGATGGAGTGGTATAAAAAAACAAAGACGTTTTGGCTAAATCGGGGTTGAACCGGACCTACTGGTCGTGGACGGGTGTTACGGGTTCGAGGAAAATATCAGGGGCGTGCGAGGGTTTTGTGCACTGTGCAGAGGGGCAAACCATGAGAATAGAGGGACTACGGCAAACCGGCAACAAGTTTTTAACTACGAAAATCATCTGCGATTTGACTGGATATAGTGCCGCTATAGGTTTAACGGTTCGGGTATCAAACGACCTCTGAATGCGAAGCAATTTGGCAGGCGGTCTACCTACAATAAAACAAGACCGCTCGCCAACTTCCGACCCATTCCGTGAATGTTTTCGTGCGCTTTTAAAAACATTTTTTTAAATGATGCCGCGGGCACGCGTGTGTGTGGTTGGGCACGAAACGGTCGTCGACGAAAACGAGGAGAACCGACAACTACAACGGATGTAAGTTTTCAAAAATGTCAGCAACGAAGTGTCGATGCAATGCGGATGATGTGATGATGAATGCAGCAATCAAACGAATCACACGATGAGAAAGGAAATAAAAGGGGAATCTTCTGGAGCGTCGGTCTGGGCTATTACATAATTCGACCATGTTATGGCTTGGTAAAGCTTCGGGGTTTCAAGGAGCTTAGGATGTGCGTGAACGTATATCATATTATCATTGAGCACAATTCTTAGATGCCAATAGTCCTACCTATTTCACCAAACAAAATCATTCTATATCATCGAAGGTATCACCTCATATAAGTAAACTCCAACATCACTCATGCTATTCATATCTCCATGGTTTTGAGAGGAGGACTAAACCAATTTCACATATGTCTCATCGATAACCATCTTACATGTATACCTATGGGTGGAGCATAGAAGTTGCTAAGCTTGAATAAAGCACTACAAATCCAAGTGCTCAACTAACCTATCCAATATCTAAGGTACTGCACCTCTATGCTAAGGAAACACGTAATATACCAATCCAAGATCTTGTTTCCTTCCTACGAATCCAATCCGGTTGTGAATCAATCCATCAATCATTACATGATCCGTTAACTCTATAGGTCAAATCTCTATGGTGTTCCATATAACCTTCTAGAGCTCCTAAAATTCCCAAATCCTTGAAAGGACTATCTTATCACAGTATATCCATCAATTTCCATTATCACACGGACCTATATGTGTGTGATGTACGACATACAGGTCCCTCATATGAGCTGTTTGCGATGATACGGAAGAACACAAACGGTGCGGCGTAACATGGTGTGTGTGATAGGATGCAAACAGTTCGATAATCAGAACTGTGTGCTATAATTCTGGACAACACATACGATTTGTTGTTCTAAATTGTGTGCTCGACATGGCACACAATTCAAGAAACCGAATGTGTGCGATATTGTGAATGATCACTGACGAATGTTTATTCTTAACCGTTTGCGATGAGATCAAGAGGGTAGACAGAGTTAAGGAATAAATATGAGCAAACGACGACAAATTTAAGGATTACACTCTGTTTTACTTCTTCTTGTTGTTGTTAGATGGCCCCGCACCATCGTCTTGACGTGGACGCTTCTTGCCGCTGACCGCTAGATTTTCATCACCATCGTCGTTGATGTCCTCCTCGTCGTCCTCCTTGTTCGACCATTCCTCCTCCTCCTCATCATTGTCGTCTTCTTCATCCTTCGACGGCTCCTCGTCCTCCTCCTCCTTGTCCGACCATTCCTCCTCCTCCTTATCGTTGTAGTCTTCTTCGTCCTTCGGCGGCTCCTCGTCCGCCTGGTCGTCGTCCAGTTACTCCGGCGGCGGCGTCCCTTCCATGAGCCAGATAAACTGGAGGTCAGGGCTTGATGCCGGACTCATGGAAGACGAGCACGATGATTCTGTGGTTAAACCCAGTCTGGCGGAACTCTCGTCCTCGCTGTCGCTCGACATTGCTGCGCTACGTAATTAAACAACCGGCGAGAAAGCGAGATTGCAGAGTGCGTGGAAGTGTAGAGTGGCCGACCGGGACGATGAAGATGGTGGCAACTGAAGCGTGGTGTGAAGACAAGAGGAATGGCAATTGAAGCGGGGGATTGACATATTATATTGGCGCCTTGGCAGGCGGTTAGAATTCCGATATAGTCAACCGCAATTGTGTGCACCCGGCCCGTCGCTCTAAATTCCCGCTATTGTGCAGTTCTCAATATGCCAAATGTTTCACATGTGTACATTTTACGAGTTCACACGGTTCACTAGATGCATTGCTTAACTAACCACACGCTTATATGAAACACAACGGGTGTGAAATAGTAAGCATTTAACATAGGACAGTTGGTAAGCAATAGATGACTCTGCTTATTGATGTAGCCATTAATATCAAACGAAACCCCTAATGATCATTACAAACAGCGCATAGAAGATGGCTAATGCGGCAACTACAACTACACATGCTAGTTCCTTCTTATCTCTTGCTTTCATCTGTTGCCTATGATTGATTCTTTCTTGGCTCATCGTAGTGATTGTACACTCCAGATTAGTCAGTTTCTTCTTCAGCTTTACGTTATCTTCTGCAAGCTTGGTGATAACACTCCGAGCCCTGCCATGCTATTCATCATCTAGCCAGTTAACAAAGGCACAAGACTCATATCCCTGCGAATGTTAAATAATTAGGATAAGTGGGGCATTAACTGAACTTAAGGGATGAACTTATCACTAACCTCTAAGGGGCAACCGAGAAACTGTCTACCAATGTCGAATCCCTCCGTGCATACACGTCGAGCGGGAGTGTGTCCGTGCACACAACTCAACTTTTGGTACTTCTCGGTGGCGCAAAACTCGGAATCAAACTCATGTTGCGGGAGTCTGCTGGAGTCAAACTCTAGATCCGGCATTTGATCGATTTCCTGTGTGTGTGTCATGCTAAAAAGATGAGGAATGATTGGGACCTGACAAGACAATTCGGATCCGTAGTACACCGGCCTCCTGGTGACCTTAGGCAAGTGCTCGGCAATGGCCGCCGTCGTGGTTGCACCGCCAATGGCGCTGCCAAGAGCGACTGTGCGAACCGGTGCAGCCGCACTGAAACCATCAACACCACTCGTCCGCATTTCCCCAATGTCAGCGCGACGCTAAGGAATTTGGGCGCTAGGGATTTGGAAGCTATTTAGGGATTTGGGGAAGACGAGGAAACTATGGGGATCTGATGATAATGGTCGGGGGAACTATTTATTGTTGGAAATATGCCCTAGAGGCAATAATAAATTAGTTATTATCATATTTCCTTGTTCATGATAATCGTTTATCATCCATGCTATAATTTTATTGATTGGAAACTCAAATACATGTGTGGATACATAGACAAACAAAGTGTCCCTAGTAAGCCTCTACTAGACTAGCTCGTTGTTCAAAGATGGTTAAGGTTTCCTAGCCATAGACATGAGATGTCATTTGATAACGGGATCACATCATTAGGAGAATGATGTGATGGACAAGACCCAAACTATGAACATAGCATATGATCGTGTCAGTTTATTGCTATTGTTTTCTGCATGTCATGTATATGTTCCTATGACCATGAGATCATGCAACTCACTGACACCGGAGGAATAGCTTGTGTGTATCAAACGTCACAACGTAACTGGGTGACTATAAAGATGCTCTACAGGTATCTCCGAGGGTGTCTGTTGAGTGGGCATGGATCAAGACTGGGATTTGTTACTCCGTGTGATGGAAAGGTATCTCAGGGCCCACTCGGTAATACAACATCACTATAAGCCTTGCAAGCAATGTGACTAAAGTGTTAGCCACGGGATCTTGTATTACAGAACGAGTAAAGAGACTTGCCGGTAACGAGATTGAACTAGGTATAGAGATACCGACGATCGAATCTCGGGCAAGTAACATACCGAAGAACAAAGGGAACAGTATACGGGATTAACTGAATCCTTGACATAGTGGTTCAACCGATAAAGATCTTCGTAGAATATGTAGGAACCAATATGGGCATCCAGGTCCCGCTATTGGTTATTGACCGTAGAGGTGTCTCGGTCATGTGTGCATAGTTCTCGAACCTGCAGGGTCTACACACTTAACGTTTGGTGACGATATAAGTATAGTTGAGTTGTTATGTTGGTGACCGAAGGTTGTTCGGAGTCCTGGATGAGATCCCGGACATGACGAGGAACTCCGGAATAGTTCGGAGGTAAAGATTGATATATGGGATAATAGTGTTTGGTCTCCGGAAGGGTTCCGGAATTCACCAGAAGGGGTTTCGGATGTTTCCCGAAATGTTCGGGTACGAGAACACTTTATTTGGGCCAAGGGGTAAAGCCCACGAGGCTTTAAGGAAGGTGCAAAAGGAGTTTTGTGGAGGCCAGGGGCCAGACGCCGAGGACCCTGGCGTCTGGTCCTGGAGTCCGAGGAGGACTCTTGCCTTGCGGGCCAAACCGACTTTGAGGAGGCTCTTTCTCCAAATTTCGACCCCAGGGCTCAACATATAAATAGAGGGGCAGGGCTAGCACCCGGAACACATCAAGAAATCCCCAAGCCGTGTGCCGGCAACCCCGCCCCTCTAGTTCTTCCTCTGTCATAGTTTTTGTAGTGCTTAGCGAAGCCCTGCGGAGATTGTTCTTCACCACCACCGTCACCACGCCGTCGTGCTGCCGGAACTCATCTACTACTACACCATCGCTCGCTGGATCGAGGAGGTGAAGTCGTCATCGAGCTGTACGTGTGCTGAACGCGGAGGTGCCGTCGTTCGGCGCTAGATCGGAAGGACCGTGATCAGGATCGCGAGATAGTTCGTGATTTGATCGCGGGACGGATCGTGATGGGATCGCGGGACGGATCGTGATTGGATCGCGAGACGGATCATGATGGGATCGCGGGACGCTCGGCGATTTGGATCGCGAAGACATTCGACTACATCAACCGTGTTTCTTAACGCTTCCGCTTAGCGATCTACAAGGGTATGTAGATCCACTCTCCCTCTCGTAGATGCTCATGACCATGGATAGATCTTGCGTGTGCGTAGGAATTTTTTTGTTTCCCATGCAACGTTCCCCAACAGTGGCATCATGAGCTTGGTCTATGTGTAGATGAGATCACGAGTAGAACACAAAGGAGTTTGTGGGCGTTGATATTCAGATTGCTTCCTCCCTTGGTTTTTTCTTGATTCGGCGGTATTGTGGGATGAAGCCGCCCGGACCAACATTACTCGTACGCTTACGAGAGACTGGTTCCATCAACTGACATGTAACTTCGTTGCATAAAGATGGCTGGTGGGTGTCTGTCTCTCCCACTTTAGTCGGATCGGATTCGACAAAGGCGGTCCTTGAGAAGGTTGAATAGCAATTTTTGTATCACCGTTGTGGTTTTTGCGTAGGTAAGAATCGTTCTTGCTAGATACCTGTAGCAGCCACGTAAAACATTCAACAACAATTAGAGGACGTCTAACTTGTTTTTGCAGGGTATGTTGTGATGTGATATGGCCAATTACATGATGAGATATATGTGATGTATGAGATGATCATGTATTGTATAGAATATCACGACTTGCATGTCGATGAGTACGGCAACCGGCAGGGGCCATAGGGTTGTCTTTAATTTATTTTTGCCGTTCTGCTTTACATTATCGCTATGAGTTAGCAATAGTCGTAGAAGCAACAGTTGGCGCGACAACCTCATGGCAACACGTTGATGGAGATCAAGATGATGGAGATCATGGTGTCATGCCGGTGACTATGGAGATCATGCTGGTGCTTTGGAGATGGAGATCAAAAGCACAAGTTCATGGCCATATCATGTCACTTATGATTTGCATGTGATGTTAATCCTTTTATGCATCTTATTTTGCTTGGGACGACGGTAGCATTAAAAGGTGATCCCTCACTAAAATTTCAAGATAAAATTGTGTTCTCCCCGAGTGTGCACCGTTGCGAAAGTTCGTCGTTTCGAGACACCACGTGATGATCGGGTGTGATAGACTCTACGTTCGCATACAACGGGTGCAAGCTAGTGTTGCACGTGCGGAACACTCGGGTTAAACTTGACGAGCCTAGCATGTACAGACATGGTCTCGGAACACAAGAGACCGAAAGGTCGAACATGAGTCATATAGTAGATATGATCAACATGAAGATGTTCACCATTGAAACCACCTCAACTCACGTGATGATCGGACTTGAGTTGGTGGATTTGGATCATGTGACACTCGAATGACCAGAGGGATGTCAATTTGAGTGGGAGTTTTTAAGTAATATGATTAACTAGACTCATGATCATGAACATAGTCAAAATGTCTTTGCAAATTATGTTGTAGATTACTAGCTCGCGCTGTAGCTCCCTTGAATTTTTATATGTTCCTAGAGAAATAGAGTTGAAAGATGATGGTAGCAATAATGCGGACTGGGTCCGTGATCTGAGGATTGTCTTGCTGCACAGAAGGCTTATGTCCTTAATGCACCGCTCGGTGCGCCACCCCCTCAAGCATCGTCTGTAGATGTTGTGAACATATGACAGGCACGTTCTGATGACTACTTGATAGTTCAGTGCATCATGCATTAAGGCTTAGAATTGAGGCTCCAAAACGTTTTGAACGTCACGGAACATATGAGATGTTCTAAGAGCTGAAATTGGGATCTCAGGCTCGTGCCCTTGTTGAGATGTATGAGACCTCCAACAAGATTCTTTGCCTGCAAAATGAAGGAGAATAGCTCAATCGGTGAGCATGTGCTCAGATTGTCTGGGTACTACAATCGCTTGAATCGAGTGGGAGTTGATCTTCCAGATAAGATAGTGATTGATTTCGTTCTCCAAGTCACTGTCACTAAGCTACTAGAGCTTCGTGACGAACTATAAAATGCCAGGGATGGAAATAATGATCCCTGAGCTATTCGCGATGTTTGACACCGCAAAGGTAGAAATCAAGAAGGAGCATCGAGTGTTGATGGTTAGTGAAACCACTAGTTTCGAGAAGGGCAAGGGCTAGGAGGGAAACTTCATGGATGGCAAGTCAGTTGCTGCTCCAGTGAAGAAACCCAAGGTTGAACCCAAACCCGAGACTAAGTGCTTCTATTATGAGGAGAACGGTCGCTGAAGCAGAACAACCCTAGATACTTGGTAGATAAGAAGGCTGGCAATGTCGACAGAAGTATATTTGATATACGTGTTATTGATGTGTACCTTGCTAGTACTCCTAGTAGCACCTGGGTATTGGATACCGGTTCGGTTGCTAAATGTTAGTAACTCGAAATAAAAGCTACGGAATAAACGGAGGCTAGCTAAGGGTGAGGTGACGATGAGTGTTGGAAGTGTTTCCAAGGTTGATGTGATCACCATCGCACGCTCTCTCTACCTTCAGGATTAGTGATGAACCTAACTAAATGTTATTTGGTGTTTGCGTTGAGCATGAACGTGATTAGATCATGTTTATTGCAATACAGTTATTCATTTAAGTTAGATAATAATGGTTATTCTGTTTACATGAATAATACCTTCAATGGTCATGCACCCAATGAGAATGGTTTATTGAATCTTGATCGTAGTGATACACATGTTCATAATATTGATGCCAAAAGATACAAAGTTAATAATGATAGTACCACATACTTGTGGCACTGCCGCTAAATGTCATATTGGTGTAAACGCATGAAGAAACTCCATGCTGATGGATCTATGGACTCATTCGATTGCAAATCGGTTGAGACATGCGGACCATGCCTCATGGGCAAGATGACTAAGACCCCGTTTTCCGGTATGGTGGAGCGGGCAAGTAACTTATTGGAAATGATACATGTTGATGTATTCAAACCAATGAGTGTTGTAGCGTGCGGTGGATATCGTTATTTTCCTACCTTCAATGATGATTTGAGTAGATATGGGGATATTTACTTAATGAAACACTAGTCTGAAACGTTTGAAAAGTTCAAACAAATTCAGAGTGAAGTTTGAGATCATCATGACAAGAAGATAAAATGTCTATGATATGATCGTGGAGGTAAAAATCTGAGTTACAAGTTTGGTATACAACTTAAGACAATGTGGAAGTTGTTTCACAACTCACGGCACCTGGAACACCATAGTGTGATGGTGTGTCCGAACATCGTAGTCGTGCTCTATTAAATATGGTGCGTACTATGATGTCTCTTATCGATATGCCACTATCGTTTTGGGGTTATGCATTAGAGACAACTACATTCACTTTAAAAGGGGCAACATCTAAGTCCGTTGAGATGACACCGTATGAATTTTGGTTTGGCAGAACCTAAGCTGTCATTTCTTAATGTTTGGGGCTGCGACGCTTATGTGAAAAAGGGTTTCAACCTGATGAGCTCGAACCCAAAGCGGACAAATGCATCTTCATAGAATACCCTAACGTAACAGTTAGGTAAACCTTCTATCTTAGATCCAAGCACAAAGTTTTTGTTGCTAAAACGGGTCCTTTCTCGAGAAAGAGTTTCTCTCGAAAGAATTGAGTGGGAGGAAGATAGAACTTGATGAGGTTGTTGAACCTTTGTTTCAACCAGAGAGTAGCGCAGCGCAGAAAGTTGTTTCTATGGAGCCTACGTTAGTTGAAGAGGAAGTTAATGATGATGATCATGAAGCTTCGGATCAAGTTACTATCGAACCTCGTAGGTCGACAAGGACGCGTACTGCTCCTGAGTGGTACGGCAACCCTGTCTTAGAGGTCATGTTGTTGGACAACGATGAACCTACGAGCTATGGAGAAGCGATGATGGGCCCGGATTCCAAGAAATGGTTAGAGGCCATGAAATCGGAGATGGGATCCATGTATGAAAACAAAGTATGGGCTTTGGAAGTATTACCTGAAGGGCGAAAGGCCATTCAGAACAAATGGATCTTTAAAAGGAAGACGGACGCGGACGGTAATGTCACCGTCTACAAAGCTCGACTTGTGACAAAGGGTTTTTCACAAGTTCAAGGAGTTGACTACGATGAGACTTTCTCACCCGTAGCGATGCTAAAGTCTGTTTGAATTATGTTAGCAGTTGCTGCATTTTTCGATTATGAAATCTGGCAGATGGATGTCAAAACAGAGTTTCCTTAACGGTTTCCGTGAGGAAAGCTTGTATGTGATACAACCAGAAGGTTTTGTCAGTCCTAAGGATGCTAAAATGTATGCAAGCTCCAGCAATCCTTCTATACGCTTTGATGAGGTGATCAAAGTTTTTGAGTCTATACAAAGTTTATGAGAAACTTGTATTTACAATAAAGTGAGTGGGAGCACTATAGAATTTCTGATAAGTATATGTGGTTGACATATTGTTGATCGGAAATGATGTAGAATTTCTGGAAAGCATAAAGGGTCGTTTGAAAGGAGTTTTTCAAAGGAAGACCTGGAATGAAGCTACTTAAATATTGGGCATCAGGATCTATAGAGATAGATCAAGACGTCTGATAAGACTTTCAATGAGTACATACCTTGACAAGATTTTGAAAGAGTTCAAAATGGATCAGTCAAAGAAAGAGTTCTTGCCTGATTTATAAGGTGTTGAGTTGAGTGAGACTCAAAGCTCGACCACGGCGGAAGAAAGAGAAAGGTCGAAGGTCGTTCCCTATGCCTTATCCATAGGCTCTGTATAATATGCCATGCTGTGTACCGCACCTAGTGTGTGCCTTGCCATGAGTGTCAAGGGGTACAAGAGTGGTCCACGAGTGGATCACTAGACAGCGGTCAAGATTATCCTTGGTAACTAGAGGACTAAGGAAATATTTCTCGATTATGGAGGTGATAAAGAATTCGTCGTAAAGGGTTACGTCGATGCAAGCTTTAACACCAATCCGGATGACTCTTAGTAGCAATCCGGATACGTATAGTGGAGCAGCCATTTGGAAATAAAAAGTGCACTGTGCACTTGAGCCCAGTGCTATAGTACAAGGCCCAGCCCATCGGGCTCCTCCTTCAACCTCCTGGCGCCCGCATGCGCGTTGTCGAGCAGGCCGAGCTCGCGCGCTCGCCAGGCCCCCCCTCGCTCGCTCGTCCTCGTCCGCTGGCATGGAGGGATAAGAACGTGCCCCCTATCCCTCCTGGACGCCTCTGTTCCCTCTCTCTCCCTCTCCCTCGCTCGCCCGCACCGCTCCCGAGCGCAACCGCCGCCATGGACGCCGGCTAGTCGTAGCCACCACCACTCCCGCGCCCGGCCAACGCACCCACGAGCTTCGCCGCGACCAGCCCTTCCTCATCGACCGCTGGAACGAGCCCCGGGACCCCTGCGCCGTCGCCATCGACCCCTTCTTCCTCCTCAGACCCGCAAGCTCGCAGCCGTCGATTCGCCGTCTGCATTGCACGCCAACTGCACCGGGCCTTCCCAGCAACGCCAGTGAGCTCCTCTCGCCGCCCCTCTTCCTCTGTGCGCTCCTGTAGCTCCCCCTAGCTAGTCGCCACCGTAACCGAGCTCCGGTCGCCGCCATTGATGTCGTGGTCGAGCTCTGTGTGCGTTTGAGCACCAATGCATGCCAACAGCGTGCTCCAGAGCGGCCGTAGGACCTATCCCGCGCTAGCCCCGCTCCGTTTGCGCTCTGGTTTGCTCTCTGCCATCGCCGCCTGAAGCCTGCTCCGCCGCCGTCGACGTAGCTCCCTCCACAGACCACCGCAGCAGCTGCCGATGGCCGGAATGGAACAGCGGCAGCCTTAGCTCGCGAACGCGCCAAGAATGGCTCGATTTGGTGCCCTGTGGGCGATTTCCGAGCCCCTCCCGTGCCTCCGCCGTGGTTTTTGGTCATCGGCGGCAAGTCGCCGGCCGCCGCTGACCTGGCCAGGCCGGGGCCACCCGCAAGGTCACTGGCCAGTGGGCCAGGCCGACCCCATTGACTGGTTGACCAGGTCAACATGCTGACTGGACCTGGTCTAGTCAATGACAGGTGGGTCCCAGACCCCCTGTGTGTATGACAGTGGGCCACCCCTGTCAGCTGCTTAATTAGTAATTAGGTTAATAAAAATTGATTAGTTAAACTAATGTCTCACTGACAGTGGACCCCACTTGCTAATTAAACTGTAATTAGATTAATTTAACACTGGAATAAATATGAGTCAATGACAGGAGGGTCCCACTGGTCAGGTTTGACCTGGTCAGCCCCACTGTTCACTGCTGATGCAATGCTGACCTCATGCTGACGTCACTCTACACTGTTTTGGATAATGTTGATTTAAATAAATAGAATAATTCCAGAAAATGTTTAAAACTTTGAAAAATCATAGAAAATAATCTGTAGCTCAGATGAAAAAACTTTATACATGAAAGTTGATCAGAAAAATCCCACGAATCCGAATACGCTGCCCATTCATCTGTCACATGCTCCTAGCATGATGAACATGGAACTTTTCCCCTCTGGATCGTCTGTCCGTTAAATCCAAAGACCCGGGAAATATCGTCAGATATTCTCCCGCTCCGCCTGATGCGTGTAGTACTGCGTTAGACTACCCTAGCACTGCGTATTGCCATGTCATGCATCGTGTTGCATCTGTTTGCTTGTATTTATTGTTTCTTCCCCCTCTTCTCTCCGGCAGTCTCCGAGACTGACGCTGCTGCCGAGTACGACTACGCCCTTGACGACCAGCCTTTTGCAGCAGAGCAACAAGGCAAGCAAAACCCCTTTGATCATTCTGATATCACCTATTCTTTCTTCCTCATGCTTGCATTAGATTTTGCTACTGTAATTAAACAAGCACCTATTCTGATGCATAGCCTGTTTTTGAATACTGCTTTCATACCTGCTTTCATATAATGTTGTAGTATAGGTATGGATATTATCCCCCCTGTGACTCCCATTTTACTATTGTCGTTGCCCCTGCTTTCATCACCATCGTCATCGAGGACTTGAAGACAGAAGACTCAGTCAACATGACTGACAAGCCATTACCGACACATCAGCTCACACACCCCGAGTGTGAATTCACTTGGGGCACTGACTC
Organism: Elymus sibiricus; assembly: GCA_039707655.1. Classification (NCBI taxonomy): domain Eukaryota; kingdom Viridiplantae; phylum Streptophyta; class Magnoliopsida; order Poales; family Poaceae; genus Elymus; species Elymus sibiricus. The sequence continues at coordinate 145,043,236 of CM077675.1, forward strand.
ACAACCACTTTGACTTGTTACTGAATTATATGTGAAAGACGGGTCGGCCCCAAGGGTAACCGCGAGTGTGAGATGTGGTGGGGTGCGCCGGTAAGGCACCCGAAGGGATATAGACGAGGCGTGGCCGAACAGTGATGTCCTTGCCGCAAGTTCTCGAGACGGGGCGACGGGATGGAGGGACCGATCGTCACCGCAAACTATAAAGTCACTAACGGGTTTGGATATGTGATCTGAGTAGGCGTCTGGCCTTTTTCGCACTGACCACCACGCGGGAATAAGTATGGGCACTCTACGGCGTACATTCTTCCGAAAGCTCTTCAGATGCCACATGGAGCTACTCGCGTCCGGGTGGCCCGAGATAACGCATGGCGCTTGTTATAAGGCATGCTAGGACTGACCCCGGCCGATGGCGTAACGTGCAGGATGGCGAGGGCGATGGCCCAAGACCCAGAGCCATTAGGATGTAGACCGGCGTGTTGGCCTCTCTGTTGAGCCTAGGTAGGACTATGTCGTGTCGATCGGCCGAGGCCGGGTATGACCCGAAAATTGTATCCGGCCAGAGTTTATCGAGCGTGTTGGGTAAGTTTGTGCACCCCTGCAGGGAAGTTAAACTAATCGATTAGCCGTGTCCACGGTAACGGACGCTCAGAGTTGTATCCTGATCTATGATAACTAGAACTGGATACTTATGATGTTACTTGAATTATTGGCTCCGGGATTGCTTTCTCGCAGGGAGTCGAGGAAGAATCTCTGGGCCTTGCTACATTATCCCCCTGTTAATTAAAATATGCTGTTCTGAACTCTCGTCTTATGCTGCAAGACACTGAAGATGCTAGTCTTCGATAGGACTAGGTCTTCTCCCCTATTCTGGCATTTCTGCAGTTTAGTCCAAAGATATAGCCCCATTCCTTTGATACTGGTGCATATCTAGTTTAGATCTGATGTAAGTCTTGCGAGTACTTTGGATGAGTACTCACCGTTGCTTTGCTCTCCCTTTTCCCCTTGATACGATACCACGATCAGATGATGGAGCCCAGGAGACCCAGGAGGCAGTTCACCCCGTCGACGACTACTACTACCCCGACGGAGGCGACTACTACCAGGATGGAGCCTACTACGACGTAGACTTCTCTAACGTCCAGGAGTAGTTCGGAGGTTCCCAGGCAGGAGGCCTCGTCTCTTTCGATCCGCTGCTTATGTTTGTGCTAGCCTTCTTAAGGCAAAACTTGTGTACCTTTATGTCTGTACTCAGATATTATTTGCTTCCGCTGACTCGTGCTTGTCGAGCTTTGTATTCGAGCCCTCGAGGCCCCTGGCTTGTAATATGAAGCTGTATGACTTTAATTTGTGTTTAGAGTTGTGTTGTGATATCGATCAGTGAGTCCCTAATCTTGGTCGTACGCGTTGCGTGTATGTTTAGCGTATGGTCGATGTTGGGGGCATCACAAGTTGGTATCAGAGCCGACTGCCTGTAGGTAGCCCCCTTTCCACATCCTTGGCCGAAGTTGAGTCTAGTCATTGAAAAACTTTTACTAACACTGATGCTGTGGCTTACGGGCCCACATCTCAATTGGGTGGTATTAGGATCTTTTATTCCTCACCTTTACTCTGGGTTCTGATCTCTCTTCTCTTTCGGGTTAAAGATTTTCCTAACTCTAACATTAGGTTCTCGTGATCACATCCACCGGAGAATTGTTTCGTCGAAAATTGTCTTCCTTGAAGTTATGATGCACACACTGTCATTTGACATCTTGAATCTCCTTGTTACAGATGCGTCCCGCTAGGCAGATCGTTCGTTTGACCTTCGCGCACGATACAACTGGTTTTCCGGCCATTCTGATCAGCCTCTTGAAGAAGCTGGGATATCGCTTGTACCCCGAGTGCACTGTTTACGAGGACTACCGCGAGTTCAACCAGGAACAGTATGAGGCTGAGATGGTTATCTGGGATCGACAGGACCTCTCCATCACTGAGCTGCACACCTTCCGTGGCATTGGAGTGACTGTTGAGATGGTAGTACAGGATGCTGCCTATGCCTCTATTGTTCGTCTCCGTGCAGCGAACCCTTGTTTGGAGGAGACGGCATACAGATACATCCCGTATGTCCCTGCTGGAGTTGATACGGCAGCCAACGCTGAGGTCTTGACCCCTTTCGCACGGCACCGTACCGAACGATCCTACACAGCAGTTTGCACCCCCTACGTGAGTCGTCGCTACGACCCACAGGTTCTGGTCCAGTACACCGAGGCACTGGATCGCACTGTCAGGGCTCTTAACGTCGAGCTGTACGCCACCCGAGCTCGTCTTCATCAGGCTATGGAGCAGTTGTTGCCCGCAGTAATTGCGGGGATGCACCCGGAGTACATTCTTCACCCGCGTCGGACTGAGTTTCCTCCAGGTCTTGAATGGCCTGAGGTTGGAGGTCGTACTCTGGCACGTGGACCTGCGCTCCCGCTTGATATGCAGATTATGCATCAGGGTGTGCACGGGATGCAGGACCCTGCCACCGGGTTTCACATTCAGGGTCATGTGCAGTTCCGTGGCTACTTTCGTTGTCCCCGACGTTGATATAGCTTATCGCCATGTCTCGTTGTTGTATTCCTCTACCGCGTGCCTGCGTGCCGCCTAGTTTGTCTAGGGTATTTTCATGCCGGACCTATCGTCTATTTGTAACAGACTTATGGTTTGTAACAGACCTATGTATGGATCATTAAGTCATGTTTGGCTACTATGATGTATTTTATCGCACTTCCTTCGTTGTGCATGATTACTTCATGAATGAATCCTTGCCTTGCTATTGCTCAAATACTGAACTACCACTGTTATTAATTAGCAGGATGGTTAGACCAGGAGGAAGTGGCCGTGGTGGCAATGCACCACCGCCATCTGATTACATGACTGGAATGATTCAGCAGATGGAAGTTTAGCGTCAGTTCATGCAAGGACTAGTGGACCAACTTCAGAGGCCCCATATGTACCAGCAGCCAGCTGCAATGTCGCTGCAGGACTTTGTGTGTCTCAACCCGCCTACCTTCCATAACTCAGCTCAGCCGCTAGATGCTGACGACTGGCTCCGCGACATTACTCACATACTGGAATCTGCTATGGTCCCCGAAGCCAACTTTGTCAACTATGTGGCCTACTTTCTGAGAGGTCCCGCTGCTCAATGGTGGACCAACCACAAGCATGCTCTGCCAGTAGGTGCCATCGTTACCTGTCAAGAGTTCCAAGCTGCTTTCCGTGCTCGCCACATTCCTCAAGGACTAATGGATAAGAAGAAGCAAGAGTTCCGCAACCTTACCCAAGGCAGTAAGACCGTGGACGCTTATCAGCGGGAATATCTGGACTTGTCCCGTTATGCTGAATAGGACATGCCAACTGATGCTCGCAGATAGGAGAAATTCCGTGAAGGACTTCACCCGGATGTTCACCTTGCTCTCCTAGATCACGACTTCCCTAATTTCGCCACCTTGGTGAATAAGGCTATCCAGATTGAGACAGGTCTGCAGAGGTACAAGGATCACACCAAGCGCAAAACTGACGTGGGTTCATCTTCGGGCTCACGTCCTCAGAAGCAAAGGATTTGGATCCCCAACAGTTACCGTCCGCCTGCTTATGCCCCGAGGCCATCCTATGTGGCGCCTCGTCTGCCCCCTCCGCCGCCAAGACAGCCAAGAGCTATACCGCCAAGAGCACCTCAGCCTCCACCCTCCCGTCCTGAGGATGGGCTGTGCTTCAAGTGTGGCCGTCCAGGTCACCGTGCTAAAGATTGTAGGCAGGGTCAGAAACAGCTTGCACTGCCGAACTACCAGCCCCGCAACAGCAATGCCAGAGTTCCCTATACTCGTGCTCAAGCCAACCATACTGATATGGCTGAAACTCAAGACCAGCCTTCCACTGTGATGGGTACACTTTTTGTTTACTCAATACCTGCATCCGTTTTATTTGATTCTGGATCATCGCATTCATTCATGTCAGAAGAGTTTGCATCTAAGCATAACCTTAAGTGCGAGGACATGGACATCCAAATAATGGTATCCACTCCCGCGGGTAATTGCCGGACCTCTATGATATGTCCCAACGTGACCTTTGAGATCGAAGGACTAGAGTTCCTCATCTCGCCCATTGTGTTGGCGTCTTCCAATATTGACTTACTCTTGGGAATGGAGTGGATGATAGCACATAGTGCTTCAATCGTTTGTGCCACTAAGACCGTGCATCTTCTGCACCCTTCCAACGAGTTAGTGGTTCATACCGCTCGTCTCGTTCATAATGCCGAGACCCAGATACATATGATGAACACACTGAATGCATCACCTATTGAGGGGATTGAAAGCATCCCAGTGGTTCGAGACTTTCAAGATGTATTTCCAGAAGAGCTTCCAGGCATTCCCCCTGCTAGAGCAGTCGAGTTCGTCATTGACTTGAAACCAGGCACTACCCCTATTGCCAAGCGGCCTTATAAAATGCCTCCTCATGAACTTCTTGAGCTTAAGGAAGAAATTGACAAATCGCTTCGCAAGGGTTTTATTCGTCCTAGTTCCTCAGCTTGGGGAGCACCTTCTCTCGTTGTCAAGAAGAAAGATGGTACTAATCGGCTAGTTCAAGATTACCGACCTATCAACCAAGCAACAATTCAGAACAAATATCCGCTTCCCCGGATCAATGATCTGTATGATCAGCTTGCTGGATCGTCAGTGTTTTCTAAACTCGACTTGAGGTTGGGTTATCATCAGATCCGTGTTCGTGAAGAAGATATTCCAAAGACAGCATTTGTTACTCGCTATGGTTCATACGAGTACACCGTCATGTCTTTCGGCTTAACAAATGCCCCAGCAACCTTCTCTCGGTTGATGAATTATATCTTCATGGATTATCTCGACAAGTTTGTCGTGGTATATCTGGATAACATTCTGATATATTCCAAGAATGAAGAAGAACATGCCGAACATCTTCGTCTTGTGCTCGAAAGGCTTCGAGAACCTCAACTGTACGCAAAGTTCTCTAAATGTGAGTTCTGGCTAAATGAAGTGACTTACCTTGGTCATGTGATCTCCAAGGATGGTATTGCCGTCAACCCTGAACGAGTTCAGGCTATTCTTGACTGGACTCCCCCGAAGAATGTTAAGCAAGTCAGAAGTTTTCTTGGACTTGCCAGCTATTGCCGTCGCTTTGTCGAGAACTTCTCCAAGATTGCAAAGCCCCTGACCAATCTGCTTCACAAAGGTGTTAAGTTTGAATGGACAGACAAATGTCAGGAAAGTTTCCAGACTCTCAAGGACAAGCTTACATCAGCACCAGTGCTTGCTCCTCCAGATTCTCGCCAGGACTTTGTCATTTATTGCGACGCTTCCCGTCAAGGATTAGGCTGTGCCCTAATGCAAGAGCGTAGAGTAATTGCTTATGCCTCAAGACAGTTGCGTCCTCATGAAGAGAACTATCCAGTTCATGATCTCGAGTTAGCTGCAGTGGTCTATGCTCTATTGAATTGGCGACATTACCTTCTCGGTAATCGTTGCGAGATCTATACTGACCACCAAAGTCTGAAGTACTTGTTTACTCAACCAGACTTAAATCTCCGTCAGCGAAGATGGATGGAATTCCTCACCAACTATGATTTCGGTATTTCATATACCCCTGGCAAGGTTAATGTAATGGCCGATGCTTTGAGCAGAAAATCTTACTGCAACAACTTCATGGTTGAGAAAGCTAATCCCCGTCTTCATGAAGAGCTTCGCAAGTTGAATCTCCACATTGTACCGAAGGGTTTTCTCAATAAACTTTTTGTAGAACCGGACCTTCACAGAGCTATTGTAATTGCACAAGGGAAGGACACGCATTTATATCCAATTATGGCAGAAATTGGAACCAACAAAGTCAAGGACTTCTCCTTAGGTGAAGATGGAGCTTTATATTTCAGAGATCGTCTTGTGGTCCCCCAATTTGATCATATGACAAAGAAAGTTATGAAAGAAGCTCACGACACTCTGTTGTCTATTCACCCTGGGAGCACCAAGATGTATCGCGACATTCGTTAGCGATATTGGTGGCCCAACATGAAGCAAGATATTGCTCAGTACATTGAAGAATGTCACACTTGTCGTCAAGTTAAAGCAGAACATCAGAAACCTGCAGGACTTCTACAACCAATGCCTATTCCTGAATGGAAATGGGATAAAATTCAGATGGATTTCATTACGGGTCTCCCCCACTCACAGAAAGGTCATGATGCTATCTTTGTCGTCATTGACCGATTCTCCAAGGTTGCACACTTTCTGCCAGTTAAGGAGACTATCACTGCTAGTCAGGTAGCGGACTTGTATATTTCCAGAATTGTTCCACTGCATGGCATTCCAAAGGAAATCAGTTCAGATCGAGGCAGCATTTTCACCGCGAAGTTCTGGGAGAGTTTCCAACAAGCTTTGGGCACTCATATAACCTGGAGCACTGCTTATCACCCGCAGTCCCAGGGTCAAGTTGAACGAGTTAACCAAGTGCTTGAAGATATGCTACGTGCTTGTGTCATCCCATTTGGTAAGAAGTGGGAAGAATCTCTTCCGTATGCTGAGTTCTCCTACAACAACAGTTATCAAGCTAGCTTAAAGATGGCCCCCTTTGAAGTGTTATATGGACGTAAGTGCCGAACCCCTCTGAATTGGTCAGAAACTGGGGAACGTGCACTCATTGGTCCGGATATCATTCAACAAGCAGAAGAACAAGTTCGAATTGTACGAGAGAATCTTAAGACGGCTCAGTCACGTCAGAAGAGCAGTTATGACCGCAAACATTGGGGACTTACTTACCTCCCTGGCGATATGGTTTATCTGCGTGTCACTCCTATGAGAGGCACTAATCGATTTGGTGTCAAAGGCAAGTTAGCTCCTCGCTACATTGGTCCTTTTCGCGTTATCGCAAAACGTGGACAAGTGGCTTACCAATTGGAGCTGCCACCGCAATTCTCTCACCTGCATGATGTCTTCCATGTTTCTCAATTGCGTCAATGCTTTAAGGATCCTCAACGTGCAGTGGATTATGAGATGCTTGATCTGCAAGATGATCTCTCCTACAAGGAGCATCCGATCTGCATTCTTGATGAAACTGAACGAAAGACTCGTCAGAAGACTATCAAGTTCCTCAAGGTTCAGTGGTCAAATCATTCAGAAGATGAAGCCACTTGGGAACGCGAGGATCATCTTCGTGAAGAATACCCCGAGCTTTTCCCTTCTACCTCTTAATTCTCGGGACGAGAATTCTTGTTAGTAGGGGAGAATTGTAACACCCCCATGTAATGGTGCACAGTGATGACTATGATCAGCAACTAATCATTTTGCTAAGTGGGATATGATCAACTTGAAATTCAAATGTCATTTCAAATTCCACTTCAAAAGGCTTTGAATTTTATTGTGATAATTTAAATCCTCAAACAACAAGATAAAAATGTTGCACATTTGTGAAAAATCATAAAACAAATGTTGTTGAGGAAAACAACATCACCAAACATGTGGTGTGGACCCCACCATCAAAACAGAGCCAAATTGCATTTTAAAAGTGCTCATTAATTCTATGGGAAATTCAAACAGCTTCCAAAATTCCCCAAACTTTTTGTGGCTATGAGGGATATTGCCAAGTATTTGATTGGCCATGTCACACATTTTTGCAGTAAAGGAATATTGCAGAAATAAAATAGAAAAGGTGCAGAAAAAAGGAACATAAAAGGAAAAGGAAATAAAAAGGAAAAGTGCACTGTGCACTTGAGCCCAGTGCTACAGTACAAGGCCCAGCCCATCGGGCTCCTCCTTCAACCTCTTGACGCCCGCAGGCGCGCTGTCGAGCAGGGCGAGCTCGCGCGCTCGCCAGGCCCCCCCTCGCTCGCTCGTCCTCGTCCGCTGGCATGGAGGGATAAGAACGAGCCCCCTCTCCCTCCTGGACGCCTCTGTTCACTCTCTCTCCCTCTCCCTCGCACGCCCGCACCACTCCCGAGCGTTACTGCCGCCATGGACATCGGCTAGTCGTAGCCACCGCCACTCCCGCGCCCTGCCAACGCACCCACGAGCTTCGCCGCGACCAGCCCTTCCTCATTGACCGTTGGAATGACCCCCGGGACCCCTATGTCGTCGCCATCGACCCCTTCTTCCTCCTCGGACCCGCAAGATCGCAGCCGTCGATTCGCCGTCTGCACTGCACGCCAACTGCACCGGGCCTTCCCAGCAACGCCAGTGAGCTCCTCTCGCCGCCCCTCTCCCTCTGTGCGCTCCCGTAGCTCCCCCTAGCTAGTCGCCACCGTAACCGAGCTCCGGTCGCCACCATTGATGTCGTGGTCGAGCTCTGTGTGCGTTTGAGCACCAATGCGTGCCAACAGCGTGCTCCAGAGCGGCCGTAGGACCTATCCCGCGCTAGGCCCGCTCCGTTTGCGCTCTGGTTTGCTCCCTGCCATCGCCGCCCGAAGCTTGCTTCGCCGCCGTCGACGTAGCTCCCTCCACGGACCACCGCAGCAGCTGCCGATGGCCGGAATGGAACGGCGGCAGCCTTAGCTCGCGAACACGCCAAGAATGGCTCAATTTGGTGCCCTGTGGGCGATTTCCGAGCACCTCCCGTGCCTACGCCGTGGTTTTTGGTCGCCAGTGGCGAGTCGCCGGCCGCCGCTGACCTAGCCAGGCTGGGGCCACCCGCAAGGTCACTGGCCAGTGGGCCAGGCCGACCCCATTGACTGATTGACCAGGTCAACGTGCTGACTGGACCTGGTCCAGTCAATGACAGGTGGGTCCCAGACCCCCTGTGTGCATGACAGTGGGCCACCCCTGTCAACTGCTTAATTAGTAATTAGGTTAATAAAAATTGATTAGTTAAACTAATGTCTCACTGATAGTGGACCCCACTTGCTAATTAAACTGTAATTAGATTAATTTAACACTGGAATAAATATGAGTCAATGACAGGAGGGTCCCACTGGTCAGGTTTGACCTGGTCAGCCCCACTGTTCACTGCTGATGCAATGCTGACCTCATGCTGACGTCACTCTACACTGTTCTGGATAATGTTGATTTAAATAAATAGAATAATTTTAGAAAATGTTTAAAACTTTGAAAAATCATAGAAAATAATCTGTAGCTCAGATGAAAAAACTTTATACATGAAAGTTGATCAGAAAAATCCCACGAATCCGAATACGCTGCCCATTCATCTGTCACATGCTCCTAGCATGATGAACATGGAACTTTTCCCCTCCGGATCGTCTGTCCGTTAAATCCAAAGACCCGGGAAATATCGTCAGATATTCTCCCGTTCCGCCTGATGCGTGTAGTACTGCGTTAGACTACCCTAGCACTGCGTATTGCCATGTCATGCATCGTGTTGCATCTCTTTGCTTGTATTTATTGTTTCTTCCCCCTCTTCTCTCTGGTAGCCTCCGAGACTGACGCTGCTGCCGAGTACGACTACGCCCCTGACGACCAGCCTTTTGCAGCAGAGCAACAAGGCAAGCAAAACCCCTTTGATCATTTCGATATCACCTATTCTTTCTTCCTCATGCTTGCATTAGATTTTGCTACTGTAATTAAACAAGCACCTATTCTGATGCATAGCCTGTTTTTGAATACTGCTTTCATACCTGCTTTCATATAATGTTGTAGTATAGGTATGGATAGTATCCCCCCTGTGACTCCCATTTTACTATTGTCGTTGCCCCTGCTTTGATCACCGTCGTCATCGAGGACTTGAAGACAGAAGACTCAGTCAACATGACTGACAAGCCGTTACCGACACATCACCTCACACACCCTGAGTGTGAATTCACTCGGGGCACTGACTCACAGCCACTTTGACTTGTTACTGAATTATATGTGAAAGACGGGTCGGACCCAAGGGTACCCGCGAGTGTGAGATGTGGTGGGGTGCACCGGTAAGGCACCCGAAGGGATATAGACGAGGCATGGCCGGACAGTGATGTCCTTGCCACAAGTTCTCGAGACGGGGCGACGGGATGGAGGGACCGATCGTCACCGCAAACTATAAAGTCACTAACGGGTTTGGATATGTGATCTGAGTAGGCCTCTGGCCTTTTTCGCACTGACCACCACGCGGGAATAAGATGGGCACTCTACGGAGTACATTCTCCCGAAAGCTCTTCAGATGCCACATGGAGCGACTCGCGTCCGGGTGGCCCGAGATAACGCATGGCGCTTGTTATAAGGCATGCTAGGACTGACCCCGGCTGATGGCATAACATGCAGGATGGCGAGGGCGATGGCCCAAGACCCCGAGCCATTAGGATGTAGACCGGCGTGTTGGCCTCTCTGTTGAGCCTAGGTAGGACTACGTCGTGTCGATCGGCCGAGGCCGGGTATGACCCGAAAATTGTATCCGGCCAGAGTTTATCGATCGTGTTGGGTAAGTTTGTGCACCCCTGCAGGGAAGTTAAACTAATCGATTAGCCGTGTCCATGGTAACGGACGCTCAAAGTTGTATCCTGATCTATGATAACTAGAACTGGATACTTATGATGTTACTTGAATTATTGGCTCCGGGATTGCTTTCTCGCAGGGAGTCGAGGAAGAATCTCTGGGCCTTGCTACATTATCCCCCTGTTAATTAAAATATGCTGTTCTGAACTCTCGTCTTATGCTGCAAGACGCTGAAGATGCTAGTCTTCGATAGGACTAGGTCTTCTCCCCTATTCTGGCATTTCTGCAGTTTAGTCCAAAGATATAGCCCCATTCCTTTGATACTGGTGAATATCTAGTTTAGATCTGATGTAAGTCTTGCGAGTACTTTGGATGAGTACTCACCATTGCTTTGCTCTCCCTTTTCCCCTTGATACGATACCGCGATCAGATGATGGAGCCCAGGAGACCCAGGAGGCAGTTCACCCCGTCGACGACTACTACTACCCCGACGGAGGCCACTACTACCAGGATGGAGCCTACTATGACGTAGACTTCTCTGACGTCCAGGAGTAGTTCAGAGGTTCCCAGGCAGGAGGCCTCGTCTCTTTCGATCCGCTGCTTATGTTTGTGCTAGCCTTCTTAAGGCAAAACTTGTGTACCTTTATGTCTGTACTCAGATATTATTTGCTTCCGCTGACTCGTGCTTGTCGAGCTTTGTATTCGAGCCCTCGAGGCCCCTGGCTTGTAATATGAAGCTGTATGACTTTAATTTGTGTTTAGAGTTGTGTTGTGATATCGATCAGTGAGTCCCTAATCTTGGTCGTACGCGTTGCGTGTATGTTTAGCGTATGGTCGAAGTTGGGGGCGTCACAAGTTGGTATCAGAGCCGACTGCCTGTAGGTAGCCCCCTTTCCACATCCTTGGCCGAAGTTGAGTCTAGTCATTGAAAAACTTTTACTAACACTGATGCTGTGGCTTACGGGCCCACATCTCAATCGGGTGGTATTAGGATCTTTTATTCCTCACCTTTACTCTGGGTTCTGATCTCTCTTCTCTTTCGGGTTAAAGATTTTCCTAACTCTAACATTAGGTTCTCGTGATCACATCCACCGGAGAATTGTTTCGGGTTAAGGAAGGTGCAAAAGGAGTTTTGCGGAGGCCAGGGGCCAGACGCCAGGAACCTTGGCGTCTGGGGCCAGACGCCGAGGACCCTGGCGTCTGGTCCTGGAGTCCGAGGAGGACTCTTGCCTTGCGGGCCAAACCGACTTTGAGGAGCCTCTTTCTCCAAGTTTCGACCCCAGGGCTCAACATATAAATAGAGGGGCAGGGCTAGCACCCGGAACACATCAAGTAATCCCAAAGCCGCGTGCCGGCAACCCCACCCCTCTAGTTCTTCCTCTGTCATAGTTTCTGTAGTGCTTAGCAAAGCCCTACGGAGATTGTTCTTCACCACCACCGTCACCACGCCGTCGTGCTGCCGGAACTCATCTACTACTTCACCATCACTCGCTGGATCGAGGAGGTGAAGTCGTCATCGAGCTGTACGTGTGCTGAACGTGGAGGTGCCATCCATTCGACGCTAGATCGGAAGGACCGTGATCAGGATCGCGGGACGGTTTGTGATTTGATCGCGGGACGGATCGTGATGGGATCGCGGGACGGATCGTGATTGGATCGCGAGACGGATCGTGATTGGATCGCGGGACGCTCGGCCATTTGGATCGCGAAGACGTTCGACTACATCAACCGCGTTTCTTAACGCTTCCGCTTAGCGATCTACAAGGGTATGTAGATCCACTCTCCCTCTCGTAGATGCTCATCACCATGGATAGATCTTGCGTGTGCGTAGGAAAGTTTTTGTTTCCCATGCAACGTTCCCCAACATTTATCGCATTCTGTTGTATACGGCACACGGGTTTCCAAATCAAATCGTGTGAGATGGAACGTGCGTGATACACGGTTTTCATAACATGACCGTTTATGATGTGCTTCCCAGTACATATGGGTGCGGTAAACATCCGCTCTCCGGAAACCCAAAAAAATGTTATGCTGATAGAGATGTCAGTGGCGACCGAGGCAGCGGCTGACGGATAGGAGGTCAATCCCCGGTCGGTCGGCGGTGTCGGCGTTATAGGGAGTCCATACTCGGTCGGTCGGCGGTGGCAGCATGACAAGAGGTCAATCCTCGATCGGCGGCTGGAGATATAGGAGGATCTCAATCCTCGTGGTCGGTGCCGGCATGACTGGAGCACGTCCCTCGCGGTCGTAGGCGGGATAGTGGAGCCCGGACTACAGGCAAGTGCCCCGCTAAGCTATGCTCCTCGACCCTGCTGTCTCGCCATGCAGCTGCTAATTAATTAAGGTATTCTTTTCCTTGAGTGGCCTAATTAAGGTATTAAATTCATATAATGGCACTACTGACGATGCGTATAAATTGACTAGTTAATTAGTGTCATTGCATGGCTGGGGAACATTATGCAGCGCCCTCCATAAATTTTGAAAATAAAATCTTGAGATTTATTCACTCATCTTTGTGCATCCATAAAGGATGCAAGGTCTGCAGATGGAACGATCTGAATGGATGGGGGATCGGACAAGCTCAAGGTATAGGGATGGCGTGAAGGAGTTCATGGCTTTGGCTGAATGGACAAAGAAGAGAATTTGCAAAGAATATTACGTCCTCTGTCCATGCAAGAATTGTAGCAATACGGTGTCACTTCCAATTGATGAGGTCGAGTTACTCTTATACAAAAGGGGATTCATGGGTGGATACACAAGATGGACTAAACATGGTGAAGAGCCGGTTATGGATGAAGGTAATAACCTGCCTGTCGGCGAGGTGCCAAACCGCGATTAGAGTCGCATGGGTGATGAATTTAACCTCGGGGCTCAGACATCAAGCTACAGACAGAAGGCTGGCATGCCAAAAAACCCAAAGAAAAACCAAGAGTGTGAAGCAGACAACACCGACCTTGATGATATGCCAGATTTTGCTGCTATGATTGTAAATTTCCAGGGCCCAGAGAAAGATATAGCCGGGTACAAGGAGCTGCCAAGCATTGATGCGGCCTCCAAGAAAGATTTGTATCCAAGTTGCAAAAAGAAATATTCCAAGTTGAGTGTCACACTAACGCTTCTCAGATTTAAAGCAGAAAGCGTTCTATCAAACAAGGCCTTCACACAGTTGTTGAGTCTTTTCAAAGACATTCTTCCAAAAGATAATGTGCTCCCCAAAAGCACGAACGAAGCAAAGAAAATTGTTTGTCCATTGGAACTTGAAGTCCAGAAGATACACGCTTGTGTGAATGATTGTATGTTGTACCGCGGTGATTACAAAGATTTGCGTTCATGTCGCATATGCAAGCACGCACGATACACGCGCAGGAGAGCAAAGGACAAGTACAAAATGGACGAAGAGATCGAGACATGAATCCCGTTCAAGGTTGTTTGGTACTTGCCTATAATTCCAAGGTTGAAGCGTTTGTTTGCAAACCCTTGAGAGGCAAAGAGGTTGCGGTGGCATCATGATGAGCGAACTGCGGATAAATATATGAGGCACCCGAAAGATGGGGCTCAATGGGAACAAATCACTGACAGGTTTAAAGAGTTTGCAAAGGATCCTATAAATATATGGCTAGGGGAGTGTACTGATGGATTTAATCCATTTGGCGATATGAACACCAAACACAGCACTTGGCCGGTGCTTCTGTGCATATATAACCTTCCTCCTTGGTTGTGTATGAAGAAAAAATACATCATGATGTCGATGATTATTCAAGGCCCGAACTAACCTGGAAATGATATCAACATTTACTTTCAGCTACTGGTAGAAGAATTACAGAAATTGTGGAGGTCTGGTGTGAACTGTTATGATGCCTACGCAAAGGAGTTTTTCCGGCTACATGCGTTGCTGCTGCACACCATTCAAGATATGCCGACATTAGGCAATAGTTCGGGGCAGAAAACAAAGGGACCAGTAGGATGTGTCACGTGCATGGATAGGACAGAGAGTAGATTTCTTTCCAACTCGCGCAAAACCGTGTATTTGCGTCATCATAGGTTCTTAAGGAGAAATCACCCTTACCCAAAAATGACTATTGAGTTTGATGGTACGGTAGAGAAAGGAACGGGCCCAAGACCCTATGATGGGAAAGAAGTCCACAACATGGTTAAAGAAATTAAATTTGTGCTTGGCAAGGGATCCGGTTCGACGTAAAAAAATAACACCTAGGGATCAAGTGTTTAAGAAGAAATCAGTGTTCTGGGAATTACCTTACTGGGAGTTCCTAAGTGTACATCACTGCATTGATGTCATGCACGTAGAGAAGAATGTCTATGAAAGCATCCTTGGTACTCTACTCAAGATTAAAGGCAAAAGAAAGGATGGTGTCGGTGCACGACTCGATATGCTTGGTGATCAATCAGAACGCATGAATGAAGCAGAAGATGATGACAAATTGCTCCACCAACACCAGAGTTACAATTTCACTATAGTAGAAGTAAAAGAGTTCTTCGCATTTTTGTTGTCAATTAAGACACCCTCTTCCTACTCTGCAAACATCAGAGGTCTCGTGGATGACAGCTTGGGTAAAAAGAAGTTGTCTCACATGAAGTCATATGATTGCCACGTAATGTTGACACAAATCCTCCCGGTGGCCATAAGGAATATGATGGACACAGACATAAGAAACAAATTGATTGATCTTTGTGATTTCTTCAACAAACTATGGCAGAAGGTGGTAGATGTTGAAGAGCTGGATAATATGCAAGCTGATATTGCAAGGATATTGTCAAACTTAGAGATGTTCTTCCCACCGTCATTCTTTGATGTCATGGTCCATCTCACCGTGCACCTTGTGGACGAGATGAAGTATTGTGGTCCTGTGTTTCTTCACAACATGTATCCCTTCAAGTGGTACATGGGAATATTAAAGCGCTATTGTCGGAACCGATGTCATCCAGAGGCAAGCATCCTACAAGGTTATACCGCGGAGGAGGTGGTTGAGTTTTGCATCGAGTAGATGAAACTTAGACCTATAGGTGTGCCCCTCTCTCGCCATGAGGGAAGGCTGGCTGGTAAGCCGGTCCTTGCTGGCTTGTAGATTTGTGCACCTAGAGATATGGCTGATGAAGCCCATTTGATGGTACTGCTTAACAACCCGATACTCGACGCTTATGCCGCAGAACACATGGAGGAGATACGACGAAGCAACTTACCCAATGTGCTGTCACCAGATACTGAGACAAATGCACACAATAGGGACTATATAAGATGGCTGAAGGATCGTTTGAAAAGCGGACCCCATGAATACCTTGCAACGTGGTTGGCACAAAAGCCATCAACGACGATTATAAAGTACCAAGCGTACGACATAAATGGCAACATGTTCTACACTGAGGAACGTGATGCTAAGACCTCGTATCAGAACAACTATGTTCGAATAGAATGCCTAACTATAGAGGAAGATGATAAACATGTGTACTATGGAACCATTGAAGAGATTTGGGAGCTTAACTATGTGCAAATGAAGGTGGCATTATTCAAGTGCAGATGGGTCCCTCTTAGTAGCATAAAGGTTGATGCTTACAGCAGGAAGACATATGTTGACCGCAGAGTTATGGCATATCACAAGGACCCATTTATTCTTGCCAGCGATGCTACCCATATTTTATTTGTACTAGACCTCTTGTATACGCACTGCCATGTAGTGATGTATGGGAAGAGGAGGGTACTAGGCGTCGAGAATGTTAGTGATGAGGAGGAGTACCATCAATATGATGAGTTGCCACCTGAGGGGCCACACGGCATAAAAGAGGAGAAGAGTAAAATCATTAGAAATCCTAAGTTCATTAGGGGTCAACCTAATGATCGTGATCACCCCATGTACATGGGAATTGATTCAAAAAACTAGTCATTCACTACTGGAATCAGGGATTTTGCCGTCAGCCGACTCTTTGCCGTCAGCCAGCGGATGGCAAAGAAAGTCATTGCCATTTGCTGGTAGAAAGCTGACGGCAAAGGGTGAGCTGACGGCAAAGAATGAATTTGCTGTAGGCTGATTCTTTGCCGTCAGCCAGCTGACGGCAAAGGTCCAGCAGGGCGGACGGCAAAAAAAGACCCACGGCAAAGGGCAGCTGGCAGACGGCAAAGGGCCAGCTGGGCCCATCGGGCCCTTGCGCCGCTTAGGTCATTTCTTTGCCGTCCGCCAGCAGACGGCAAAGGCAGGCTGGCAGACGGCAAAGGCGATGCCCTAATAACAGCCGTCCCCCACCCCTCTGTCCTCTCCCTCTCTCCCTCCCTCATCCCTCCCTCATCCCTGCCCTCCCTCTCCTCAACGCCCAGTGACCGCCGCTGCCCCGCCGCCCCCACCCACCGGCTGCCCCCGCCGCCCCCACCCACCTGCCGCCCCTCGCCCCGCCACCCCCACCCACCCGCTGCCCCGACGCCCACCCCGGCCTCCCTCCCTCCCTCCCTCCCTTCCCCCCTCTTGCGCATTTTTTCTGTTTTTTTTCATTTTTTAGATTAGTAATTAGCTAGCTAGCTACTGTTAGAAGAAGAAAAGAAGAAGGAAAAAGGACAAATGAAAATAAGAAGAAGAAGAAGAAGAAGTAGAAGAGGAGGAGGAGGAGGAGGAGGAGGAGGAGGAGATGAAAAGGAAAAACAGAAGAAGAGGAGAAAGTAGAAGAAAAAGAGGAGAAGAAGAAGAGGAGAAGAAAAGAAGAAGAAGAAGAGAAGAAGAAGAAGAAGAGAAGAAAAGGAAGAAGAAGAGGAGAAGAAGAAGAAATAGAGGAGAAAAAGATGAAAATAGAAGTGGAAAAGTAGTCATACATAGAGAGATTTTTCTATCGGGATTGGATATTCGTTTTGATCGTGTGGATCTGAATGTGCAGTTTTTCGTCACCTGAAGGGTCTGGTGTTCGACGGCCTCCCCGTGCGACTACGTCCCCTACACGGTCTAGTGGTGATCACTACTGTCATCTCCTCCCCGACCCTCCCCTATTTGCTCTGTTCCGGTTGTCATGCCGTTGTCACTTAATTTTATTTTCATGTCAAGTTTCGTAACCTAGGCGTCTCCCGTTCGAAAGGACGACATCTATAAATATGCATGTCTTTGCATATTTATAACCGTCGTCCTTTCGAATTGTCCAACGTTATCCATGGATAGCCCGAGTATGTGTAGATTGGGTTCGTTTTCCCGTATGCTCTGCTCCGGATCCTATGCAGAATTTCGTCAGTGCCTCCCTGTTGTTCTCCTGGTACACATCCTCTCTGGTTTTTACCGAGACGTGTATCAGGAGAACAGCGGGGAGGTGCTGTCAAAATTCTGCGTCGGATCCGGAGCAGTGCATGGGAAAACGAACCCAATCTACACATACTCGGGTGGGATTAGGACCTATCTTAACCTATTAGCGTGTAGGTTGCATGGACGTAATAAAACTGACAAACTTGATTAACTGATGAATATATATGCTGAAATATATATATATTTCTTGTGTGTCCAGTACCTAGGCAAGATGACTGATCATGCATGGATGTACACCGGTCACACCAGTCAGAAAGACATGACCAAAGAATGGTTTACAAATACCAAGGGGTTTGTGAGAGCCGCATTTGCAAATGGTCAGGAAAAAACATGGTGTCCCTATCCCCGGTGCGACAACTTTAAAAGGCAGACAGAGGGTGAAATGGTTAAACACCTGCAGAAGTGGGGTTTTAGGCCTAATTATACGGTGTGGACTTTTCATGGTGAGTCAGCCCAACGTGCCAGAGCTGAGGTGGTTCGTCCTCGCACCGACGAGCATGGTACCGGGATCGAAGACATGGTGCAAGACTTTGATGATGCTCGGGATTCGGACGATGAGATGGAGGAATCTGCAAAGGCATTCTATGAAATGTTGGAGTCTTCAAAACGTCCTCTCCATGAGCACACTGAGCTTTGTCAGCTGGATGCCATCGCGCAAGTAATGGCTCTGAAGGCTCAATTCAACCTGGGCAGAGAATGCTACGACGCGATGATGACAATATTTGGACACTTTCTACCCAAAGGCCATGTATTGCCTGCAAACCTGTACCAGTCGGACAAAATTCTCCGTGTACTTAAGATGCCCTATGAGAAGATAGATGCCTGTGAGAGTGGATGTGCCTTATTTAGGCTTGAGTATGCAGACTTGAACTATTGTCCCATTTGCAAGTCTTCCAGGTATGTTGTCGTAGACAACGGTATGGGTGAAAAGATGCAGACAAAAATTCCTGTTAACGTTCTTCGCTATATGCCAATCATACCAAGACTTCAATGTCTTTTCATGGTCGAAGAGACGGCCACACAGATGACATGGCATAAATTGGGCAAAAGAACCGAACTAGATGCAGACGGGAATCAGATGTTGGTACACACTTCAGACGCTTTTGCGTGGAAGCACTTCGATGCATTACATAACGATAAAGCGGCAGATCCAAGGCATCCTCGAGTCGCCATCAGCACAGATGGGTTCAATGTGTTTGGTATGACGGCAACCCAATACAATTGTTGGCCTGTATTTGTCATTCCACTCAATCTCCCCCCCGGAGAGATTATGAAAAGAAAGAACATTTTCCTGACGTTGATAATTCCAGGGCCCAACTATCCGGGGAAGAATATGAATGTGTACATGCAGCCGCTTAAGGATGAATTGCAACAAGCTTGGGATAATGGGATCAAGACATACGACACCGCTACCAAAAAAACCTTCAAAATGCATGTGTGGTACATGTACTCGATGCATGACTTGCCGGCGTATGCCCTATTCGTTGGCTGGTGTGTGCATGGAAGGTTCCCATGCCCCACATGCAAGGCAACTCTTCAGTTCCGTTGGCTGCAGGCGGGTCGCAAGTATTCTTGCTTCGACATGCATAGACAGTTCCTGGATCCTCGCCATAAGTTCAGAAAAGACAAGAAGAATTTCATCAAAGGTAGAGTTGTCAAAAACTCTGCACCACCCGCGTTGACAGGCCAACAACTCCTAGATCAGTTAAACGCTCTCGATATGGATCCAAAACGTCCTGGGTATTTCAAAGGGTATAATACGGAACACGCATGGACTCACAAGTCATGCTTATGGGATCTGCCTTACTTCAAAGACCTCCTTTGCCCACACAACATGTTTTGTGCCACACGAGGGCGGAGATGGTGATCAGGCATTTTTGGGTAATTTCTCCTTTACACAATTAAAAATCAACAATAGCTAGTTATTGTACTAATAAGTGTTGTGTCGTTTGATTGCAGACCTTCTACAGGTGTTAGGAGGGATACGAGGAGGCTGCGGCAAAGGTTATCGATCAGCAATGCAAGCGCCTACTGCAAAACTTTCGGCACGAGGCTCGGGTGCAGGCTGTTCGAGACTACTACGCCTCGCGGCGTATTAGGAAGGAGAAGTCGACGTGCCGCGGAAATAAGATGGAGAAGGAGCATTACATGAAGGTAATTACGTATTCTTAAGGCCTTGTACTTAGTTTCCTTCATTTGATTCCTACGCGTAGCGCTCAAATATCTCTTTATTAACTTAGGTGCCCCCGAGATGGTGTGCGGATAAGATGGATTGTTGGGAGGCGTTGGTGGATGAGTGGTGCTCAGAACAATGGCTATCCGTCCACAACAATGCCAAGGACCGGCGTAACAAAATGGTTCGTGTGCCACACCATCAAGGGAGCGCCAACTTAAATCAGTTTGGTCTGAACTGGGTATGTGGTTAGCTTGATGATTCATGCAATTCATTCTTGATTCTAGCTTGAGCCCTTTACTAATACTTTGTTCCTCTCTCTCTCTTTTAGGCGCATCACAATAAAATGGAGGTGCCACAGATGTACGACCTCTATGCGATGGCCCATACTGCCTCGTACAAGAAGGTCAAGGCATTCTCTGAGTCTGACCTCGATGATCCCTTGAAGTTCAGCAACATCTCCTCCCACAACAAGCTCGTGAGGTACAGAGATGAGGGGAAGGCGAGGAAAGGGGAGTACTTTAACCCGAGCCAGGAGCCTATTGATCCAGAGCTGGTGATGATAGCTGGCGGCGGGAGGCCCTATGGCTCAATTGCCATTGGAGATGGCCTTATACGTTGTCCTAGCAACCTCCGAGAGATCAAGGCACACCAAACGAGCTCCTGTCCTGAGATAAGGCCTCGTCCACGGCCAGTCGAGCTCGCCATCGAGGTTAGTTATACGGACTCAGATATCTTTCCTCATTACGTTGTGTGTGTGAACAAAGATGATTACAATGCTAACGAGGAGTTGTGTTGCAGGCTGCTATTCAGAAAGAGAGAGAGGCAACACAGGTGCTTATGGCGGCGAAGGAGAAGGAGATGGAGGAGAGGACGGCATGGTTGCTGGAGGAGGAGAGGGCACGGTCCGATGCGTCTTACCGGGCCATCTACGAGCTCTTCGTGGTAAGATTCTTCTTCATATTTGTCAAATCTTGCATTTAATGTTCGTTTCATTAATAATGAATATCGTTGACTTGTGAAAACCAAATGTGCAGACTATGTGCGAGAAGACCAGCCAGGCCGCGCCGTCGATGCCAGTCATTTTTTCAGTGTCATCATGCTAACGAGACATTGCAAATCATCTTTGGTGCAGCTTAACTCCGGAGTCGCATCGCACGACCCTTCTCCAGGGCAGCCTTCTCCAGGTGAAACCAGTCCGAGCAACCGCGGTGCCTCTCCTCCGTGATGACGAGGACGGTAAGCCCCAAACTTAGCTCGTTTTCTCAAAGAAAGACAAACTTAGCACTTAGACAAACTTAGCTCCTTCCGAAATATTAGTGTTAGGGGAAACGACCATCACCAACTGTCGAAATATTAGTGTTAGGTACTGTCCACCAACATATACCACCATATAAGTGTGAGTGAGTGTGCACCATACACACCATGAGGCAAACCTCGAAAGACCTATCCTTCTTCCAATTTTGCCCGAATGACACAAATAAGCAATAAGAAGAAGAAAACAAGAGGAGAAAGATAGAGAGAAGAAAACCGCTTCTTCATCTTCTTCTTCTTATTCTAGTCTTCTTCATCTAACTTTCGTATTTCCCATTTTGCAGATTAGAGTCACTTCACGGAAGCTTGCATTGATGGAGTGCTTGTGATTTTGTATCGATGAACAATGTTAAACTTGCTACATATGTGAAACTTGTTACTATTGTAATATGGTGAACAATGTGACATTTGTTTTGGTATGTTTGTTGGATACTTGTGCTTGTACTTGTTGTTGGATGATCATCAGTAGGGTTATTGTGAAATATATACATATATAGCATATTTTGCCTGTGAAAATTGTTGGATATAAGAAAAAACCGAAAAAACTGGGGCAATATTGCCACTTTGCCGACGGCCACCGTCGGCATAGCTTCTTTGCCGTCTGGCACAGGTGACACGTGGCACTCACCTGTGCACCCTGGGAGTGGCAGGCCTGATGCCATTTGGTACGTTTGCCGTCCGGGGGGGACGGCAAAGGAGGGGGTGGCGGGGGGACGACGGCAAATGAGGGGTTGCAGACGGCGAAGGTTGCAGACGGCAAAGGAGAGGGTGGCAGATGGCAAAGGCTGCAGACGGCAAAGGAGAGGGTGGCAGACGGCAAAGGCTCCGTTAGCCACTAACGGGGCTAACTCAAGTTTATGCCATCCAGCCGCTTCACCGTCTGTTGCCTGACGGCAAAAACACTTTGCCGTCCGCTGAGTAAAGGCAGACGACAAAGCACTCCTTTACCGGAGTTCCCAGTGACGGAAATTTGGCCGTCTGCTGTCAGACAGCAAAGGCTTTGCCGTCGGTGGTCCTTCCCTTTGCCGTCCGCTATGGCTGACGGCAAAGTACCAGATTCCAGTAGTGATTATGTCTACCATACTGAATTGTTGCATGTATTGAATTGTGAGCGATGTGTACTGAGTTCGTTCTTTTATAAGTTTCGCATGTACTGTATTGCGAGGTATGCATGGCCTTATGTTGATATAGATTAATATGTTTTCACGTGTAGTAATGAATTTGAAATATTCATGATAATTTACCCTATAGCTAGAACGCTCAGTTCATCTCACTCTGGTATGTACGAACTGAACATGTGCAGTTTGGTTTACAAATCGCACACGGTTCATTCACTAAAATCATGTGCTTTCTAAACCGCTGCCGATGACACCTAATGCGCGCAAAGTGAGTCATGCTTTCCGATTGGACAAAACCCAAACCACACGGATCATACGTCTGCACCGTAGGATTCGCCCAGATCGAACGGCAGTCCTTATACCTCTCGTCAACACATGCTGTTGAAGTTGGGATTTGATTTATATGCAATAAATGCCCCATAAATGATAAAAAATGCTGGAAAATATCGAACGAGCCCATAAATGCGCCAGAAAATCAAACCTGTCATATAATGATTATTGACTACCGTGGGATAAAATTTGGAGGAGAGCCAATGAAGACACCGTCGATTGGAGTTCGATTTGCCACTTCTCCCCTTGGAACTATGATCCTTCTACTCAGATGCTATGATTTCCAATTAGCGATCATTGTAGCTTGTGCCAAATTTTACCAAATTTTTTCCACGGTGTCTCGAGATCACGCCACGATGACACACCGATTTTCGTGTTTTTCTGAGTCCATCTGCATTTCCTGTAATTAAATTACTGGCATTTATTTAGGTGGACACATCTCCCATTCGAAATGCTTGACAATTCTTCTCATTCATTGCACAATGACAAAAATCACGCAAAGTGACACACAAATGATTTGTAAGAGATTCTTTCCCACCATCCACACGTAATTCATGTTGGGATATTTTATTTATAAGAACTAATTAACATGGTAACTGCAAAATATGACTTAGATATAGCAAACGAGACATGTAATCCACCAGAAGATTAATATTAGGAGTACCATGATGTTTGCATACCATGGGAAAAACCAAGGCGAAAGGATGAGGTCGACACTGATTGGAGTCCGAAATGCCAACTCTACTTTTCGTAAACCATGATCCTTTATGTGAGATGCATTCTTTTTCAAAGGGCAGGCCATCACAACTTTCGCCAGACATTACCAATTTTTCCCACGGGGTCTTCACATCATGCCACGGTGACACACCCATTTTTGTAATTTTCATAATGCATCTGCCTTTCCTCCAATTAAATTGCTAACAAGCCCCATGTTGGTGGAAAAAATGTCTTCAAATTAGCAAACAAGTCATAAAATGCGGCCGGAAATCAATACATGGGCTAATAGTTGATTGTCTGCGGATGAAAATAATTCGAGGTGAAATGATGAAGTCCCAAATTCATTTTAAATAAAAATATGACTGTTCTGCATGAACAAATAGCACACGGTTCATTCACTAGAACCGTGTGCTTTCTAAACAACGGCCTATGAAACCTAATGCGCGCAAAGTGAGTCTTGCTTTCTGATTGGACAAAACCCAAACCACACGAATCGTGCATCTGCACCGTAGGATTCACCCAGATCGAACGGCAGTCCTTATACCTCTCGTCAACACACGCTGTTGGAGTTGGGATTTGATTTATATGCAATAAATGCCCCATAAATGATAAAAAATGCTGAAAAATATCGAACGAGCCCATAAATGCGCCAGAAAATCAAACCTAGCGTATAATCACTGGTGCAACGACGTGCTATACAAACGGTATTTAACCCGTTTCCGCGACCTAGTTTTAAACCGTCGCCTTGCCTGCGTGGGCGATAGGGGGGGGGGTCCATCCCACACGACATAACAAAATCGTCGGCGATGGTGGCTAACGAACGCAAACGTTTGGCAAAACGAAGCGTATGGGATTTCCGTATCTATCACAAATGAGAGTCACCTGTCAACCGTTTGAGATATGGCATCCTTCCCATACGGCCCATCCTTGCAACTCGTGTGAGATCACACTAACATCGCACGCACAATTCTTTAGCGCACCATTTATGATGTGTGCCGAATCGCAAACAGTTCATAATTGCAAAGCGTGTATGATAAGGAGACAATCACACACATTTTGTCCTACAACGTCTCTTTGCGATATACGAAGATTCGTAAATGCTCCAACTGTCATACTCGTGTCGGATGCATACGACATAACAACCAGTTAAACATTATAAATCATGTATGATAAGGAGACTTTCACAAAATATTTAGGTCCGCTTAACCGTTTCTGATATTGTCTAACATCACACACGGTTTGCAGACGGCAATGGTGTGCATTGTTGCACACGGTTTCTCTCTCTGAAACGTGTCGAATCATGAGGTATATCACACACGTTCTGCTTTACAAACCGTGTGCGGTGTAATGACCTGCAGAGCTTATTTTTTGACTATTTTAATCGCCACAATTTAAAATTCTACAGGATTTGAATTTGATAGTAGGCTATTGCATTTTTCATATCCATCTTATATAGACATAGGTTCAACAACCAATGCATTATTCCATTCACAGGTACATATGTTCAAGAATTACATCAAGAAATAATAATTACATTAGGACCAGATAAATAATGATGAACCACGGTTGCATACTTGTATTAAATACGGTAAAGGAAGAGGCGAAAGACACTCTGGCATTTGTACAAGGTGAAGTGGAATGCCCATATTGTGTCCTCCTCCATGCAGAATGCATGGACGACTCTAGGCCAGCCCCTTGTGATGGCGGACCGCCCATCCTTCTCTGTGTTTATGAGGACATCTAGGTAGTCATCGTGGCCTAGTAGATATACTTTAACGTTTGCACGTCCACCAATCATGTAGTTTGAGAGGTAATCCTGAGTAAACTGCATTGAGAACCACTACAAACAAAATAGATTCAGACATTGTAAATTTGTAAGCTAACAACTCATTGTGGACAGTAAAAAGAAGGGTACAGAGTTCATAGTTACCATCCTGGAGTTCACTGTTGTCTTGGATAAGGTGTAAAGAAATAGTTTAATTGCCATATTTTGTCCCATTTTATTAACAACCTTTATAAGTTTCCTCATTTGATGCTGGTTCATGAATATCTCATTGCCCCATACGCAAAAAGGGTCGACACACGGATCTTTACCAGTGACATATGTATCTACAAGCAACAAGTTAGTATTAGAAGGTAAACAGAAATTGCACAATGATGTAGTACAATATTCCCTGTCCCAGTATATAAGATCTTATTACATCCAAAATACTCACATATTTGATGTATTAACATCTTATACTTTGGGGCGGATGGAGTATATATATAAGCCATGTGATGAAACTAACCTCGATGAAAAACAACAGTTGTTCCCGATATTTTCCTGGGTAAGTACATCGAATGGCATGTTAAGTACTGACAGGCTAAACATCAACCAAATATATGCATGGTAAACAACATGATCAGAAAATGATAGCTTCAATGTGCAGGTTTAAGCATGCTAGCTAAGATAATAATAAGTGGAGATGCGTGTTAACTGCAATAGGCTTAGCATTTAACAACAACCAAATATAGTCATTCAAACTGGTATTGTGCACGTTTAAGCACACTAGTTATAGTTAAATAAAAATGGAAAGGCTTGTGCTCACGACAACAAACTTAACAGCAACCAAATATAGTCATTCATAGTGGTACTGTTGAAATTGCATAGAATGTAGCTCATGTTTACACATCAAATTGTATAACTGAACATCACATTGTGAAAAACAGAAATAAACAGTGGGCGTGTTAACTACACCAGGCTTTATAGGAACCACATATGGCCGTTGAAACTGGTATGATGAAATTGAACTAGAAAGTACATACTTGCAGATATAGAACTTCACAACGTGAATAACTGAAATAAACAAGGCATGCTATGTAGCAATTGAACCAGGACATATGCCCAGTACAAACAACCAAGCTAGGAAAAACAGTTAAACAAGGCATATGCTCACTACAACAGGCTTGATAGCAACCAAAAATAGTCATTCGAACTGTACTGTTGAAATTGCATAGAACGTAGCCGGTGCTTAAACATGAAATTGTATAACTGAACATCACATGAGAAAGAAATGAAATAAACAGTGAATGTGTTAACTGCACCAGGTTTAAAAGGAACCATATATTGCTCTTGAAATAGGTATTGATGAAATTCAACTACAGAGTCCATACATTTAGCATGAGTGAAGTAATTTAACATGAGATTGGTTTCCTCACCTATCACAGATGGGCTCATTCCCATTAGAAGAGCGCGGATTATGTGTGTGCTCCCTGTTGTCACAGATGGGCTCCTTCCCCTTGGAAGAACAGGGATGCAGGGTGCCCTCCCTGATGTCATGATACGTCTCCAACGTATCTATAATTTTTGATTGTTCCATGCTATTATATTATCTGTTTTGGATGTTTTATATGCATTAATATGCTATTTTATATTATTTTTGGGACTAACCTATTAATCTAGACCCTAGTGCCAGTTTCTGTTTTTTCCTTGTTTTTGAGTATTGCAGATAAGGAATATTAAACGGAGTCCAAACGGAATAAAATCTTCGGAATGATTTTTCTTGGACCAGAAGAAACCCAGCAGACTTGGAGATGAAGGCAGGAGAGCCGCCGTGTGGCGACAAGCCACAGGGGCGCGCCCTAGGGGTGGGGGGGCGCCCCCCTGGCTTGTGGGCCCACGGCAGCCCTCCTAACCCTATTCTTTGGCCTATAAATTCCCAAATATTCCCTGGATACCAAAAAGAGCCACGAAAATACATTTCCACCGCCGGAAGCCTCTGTTCCCGTGAGATCCAATCTTGGAGCCTTTTCCGGTAATCTGCCGGAGGGGGAATCGATCACGGAGGGCATCTACATCAACTCCATTGCCCCTCCGATGATGCGTGAGTAGTTTACCACAGACCTTCAGGTCCATAGCTAGTAGCTAGATGGCTTCTTGTCTCTCTTTGTTCTTCAATACCATGTTCTTCATGATCTTCATGGAGATCTATCCGATGTAATACTCTTTTGCGGTGTGTTTGTCGAGATCCGATTAATTGTGGGTTTATGTTCAACTTATCTATGAATATTATTTGAATCTTCTCTGAATTCTTATATGCATGATTTCATATCTTTGCAAGTCTCTTCGAGTTATTGGTTTGGTTTGGCCAACTAGATTGGTAATTCTTGCAATGGGAGAAGTGCTTAGTTTTGGGTTCAATCTTGCGGTGTCCTCACCCAGTGACAAAGTAGGGGTAGCGTGGCACGTATTGTATTGTTTCCATCGAGGATAAAAAGATGGGGTTTTCATCATATTGCTTGAGTTTATCCCTCTACATCATGTCATCTTACCTAATGCGTTACTCTGTTCTTCATGAACTTAATACTCTAGATGCAGGCAGGAGTCGGTCGATATGTGGAGTAATAGTAGTAGATGCAGAATCGTTTCGGTCTACTTGACACGGACATGATGCCTATATGCATAATCATTGCCTTGGATATCTTCATAATTATTCGCTTTTCTATCAATTGCTCGACAATAATTTGTTCACCCACCGTATTATTTTCCTTCATGAGAGAAGCCTCTAGTGAAACCTATGGCCCCCGGGTCTATTTTGCATATTTTATTTTCAGATCTATAAACCAAAAATACCAAAAATATCTTGTTGCAATCTTTTTTACTTTTGTTTTACTTTCCGTTCTAGCAATCATATCTATCTATCTCTATCAGATCTCATCCTTGCAAGTAACTGTGAAGGGATTGACAACCCCTTTATAGCGTTGGGTGCAAGTGTTTGATTATTCGTGTAGGTACATCTATTGGGGACTTGCTTGTATCTCCTACTGGATTGATACCTTGGTTCTAAACAACTGAGGGAAATACTTATCTACTTTGCTCCATCACCCTTTCCTCTTCAAGGGAAAACCAACGCATGCTCAAGAAGTAGCAAGAAGGATTTCTAGCGCCGTTGCCGGGGAGATCTACATCAAGCCTACCAAGTACCCATCACAAACTCATCTCTTGCATTTATATTATTTGCCATTTGCCTCTCGTTTTCCTCTCCCCCACTTCTAAAACGATTTTCAGAAAAAAACCCAAAAAGATTTGCCTTTTTATTCGCCCTTCTTCTGTTCATCTTTTCGTTTGCTTTTTGTTTGCTTGTGTTGCCATGTGCGTTCTATTTTCTTGCATCTTCGCTTGCTAAAAATCTATTGATATGGATCCTCATCCACTTGCTAATCTTTTCAAAAGGCCAAATTATGATGAACCAATTGCTAGTGAGTTGAGTGCACTTGATTATCTCAATGAAGTTTTGTTTGAAAATCATGAATCTGAAAATTCTCATGAAGTGTTGAAAGAAGAAATTTATAAGGTGATTCATGATCGCTCCTTGATTGAAAAGCATGATTGCAATGATGTTACTATAAATTCTATTAATGTCCATTATGCTAATGATATGCAAAGCCACAAGCTTGGGGATGCCATGTTTGATGAAGATGATATTTTTTGTCCCCCAAGTTTTGATGAGCAAATTCATTATGATGATTGCATGCTCGTGTATCATGAAAAGAAAGATTTATGTGATAGTTATATTGTTGAATTCCTTCTAGATGCTACTGAAATTTATTATGAGGGAGGAACATATGCTTGTAGGAATTGCAATAATATCAAGTTTCCTCTCTATGTGTTCAAAGTTTTGAAGGTATGCTTGTTTTGCCTTCCTATGCTAATTGATTCTTTTTCCCATAAATTGTTTGCTCACAAAATCCCTATGCATAGGAAGTGGGTTAGACTTAAATGCGTTTTTCATGAGATTTATGATGCTCTTTTGCATATTTCAATTACTACTTCTTATGTGAGCATCATTGAAATCATTATGCCTAGCTAGGGGCGTTAAACAATAGCGCTTGTTGGGAGGCAACCCAATTTTATTTCTTTTGCTTCTGTTTTTGAGTGTTTTGCATATTATTACCTCTGTAGTAATTGTGTTTTCTTTTTTAAATTAGTGTTTGAGCCAAGTAAGACCTTTGGGATGGTCTACGGTGTTTGTGATTTGATTTTGCTGAAAAACAGAAACTTTTGCTCTCAGTCCAGGAATTTTGTAAATTCACTGGAACGTGCTTTTGATATGAAATTTTTACACAAGGTTGATATACAAATTTCCCTGATTTTCCTAATTTTTCAGAATTTTTGGAGTTACAGAATTATTCGAAGTCTATAGATTGCTACAGACTGTTCTATTTTAGACAGATTCTGTTTTCTTTGTGTTGTTTGCTTATTTTGATGTATCTATGGGTTGTATCGGGGGGTATGAACCATGGAGAAGTTGGAATACAGTAGATATTACACAAATATAAATAAATAATGAGTTCACAATAGTACCTAAAGTGGTGATTTATTTTTCTTATACTAACGGATGTCATGAGTTTTCTGTTGAGTTTTGTGTTGTGAAGTTTTCAAGTTTTGGGTAAAGATTTGATGGACTATGGAATAAGGATTGGCGAGAGCCTAAGCTTGGGGATGCCCAAGGCACCCCAAGACATATTCAAGGATACCAAAAAGCCTAAGCTTGGGGGTGCCCCGGAAGGCATCCCCTCTTTCGTCTTCAATCCATCGGTAAATTTATTTGAGGCTATATTTTTATTCACCACATGATATGTGTTTTGCTTGGAGCGTCTTGTATGATATGAGTCTTTGATTTTTAGTTTGCCACAATCATCCTTTCTGCACACATATTTTGAGAGAGACACGCTGAATCGTGAATTTATTAGAATACTCTATGTGCTTCACTTATATCTTTTGAGCTAGGCAATGTTGCTCTAGTGCTTCACTTATATCTTTTTAGAGCACGGTGGTGTTTTATTTTATAGAAATTAATGAACTCTCGTACCTCACTTTTATTATTTTGAGAGTCTTTAAACAGCATGGTAATTGGTTTAGGTTATGAATTTAGTCCTAATATAATGGGCATCCAAGAGGGATATAATAAAAACTTTCATATTAAGTGCATTGAATACTATGAGAAGTTTGATTCCTTGCATATAGTTTTGAGATATGAAGATGGTAATATGAGAGTCATGCTAGTGAGTAATTGTGAATTGGATGAAATACTTGTGTTAAAGTTTGTGATTCCCTTAGCATGCATGTATGGTGAACCGTTATGTAACGAAGTCGGAGCATGATTTGTTTAATGATTGTCAACCTTTGTGTGAGGGTCGGGAGCGCGCGATGGTTAACTCCTACCAACCTCTCCCCTCGGAGCATGCGTCTAATACTTTGCTTCGATAACTAATAGACTTTTGCAATAAGTATGTGAGTTCTTTATGACTAATGTTGAGTCCATGGATTATACGCACTCTCACCCTTCCACCTTTGCTAGCCTCTCTAGTACCGCACAACTTTCGCCAGTGCATTAAACCCACCTTCCTCAAAACAGCCACCATATACTTTCCTCAAAACAGCCACCATATCTACCTACTATGGCATTTTCATAGCCATTCCGAGATATATTGCCATGCAACTTCCACCGTTCCGTTTTTCATGACACGCACCATCACTTCCATATTGCATATAGAGTCATATTTTGTTCTAGGTATCGAGTTGTAAGTAAATGAAAGTGTGATGATTTCAATTATTAGAGCATTTGTCACATGAGAGAAAAGGATGATGGAAACTATGAATCCCTCACAAGTTGGGATGAGTCTCCGGACTTTACAAAAAAATAAAAGAGGCCAGCGAAGCCCATATAAAAAAAATAAAAGAGGCCAAAGATGCCCACCAAAAAAAAAATAAAAAAAATGAGAGAAAGAGAGAAGGGACAATGCTACTATCTTTTTCCACACTTGTGCTTCAAAGTAGCACCATGATCTTCATGATAGAGAGTCTCCTATTTTGTCACTTTCATATAGCTAGTTGAATTTTTCATTTGCACAACCACTTAGTTTTCTTTTTGAGCTTTCATACACTTATAGCTCTAGTGCATCCGTTGCATGGCAATCCCTACTCACTCACATTGATATCTATTGATGGGCATCTCCATAGCCCGTTGATACGCCTAGTTGATGTGAGACTATCTTCTCCTTTTTCCTCGCAACCTCCACCATATTCTATTCCACCTATAGTGCTATATCCATGGCTCACACTCATGTATTGCGTGAGAGTTGAAAAGGTTTGAGAACATAAAAAGTGTGAAACAATTGCTTGACTTGTCACCGGGGTTGTGCATGATTTAGATACTTTGTGTGGGGAAGATGGAGCATAGCCAGACCATATGATTTTGTAGGGATAACTTTCTAAGGCCATGTTATTTCGAAAGGACACAATTGCCTTGTTGGCATGCTTGAAGTATTACTGTTTTCATGTCAATATTAGACTTTTGTTTTGAATCTTATGGATCTGAATATTCATGCCACAATAAAGAATATTACATGGTTAAATTTGTTAGGTAGCATTCCACATCAAAAAATCTGTTATTATCATTTACCTACTCGAGGACGAGCAGGAATTAAGCTTGGGGATGCTTGATACGTCTCCAACGTATCTATAATTTTTGATTGTTCCATGCTATTATATTATCTGTTTTGGATGTTTTATATGCATTAATATGCTATTTTATATTATTTTTGGGACTAACCTATTAATCTAGAGCCTAGTGCCAGTTTCTGTTTTTTCCTTGTTTTTGAGTATTGTAGATAAGGAATATTAAACGGAGTCCTAACGGAATAAAATCTTCGGAATGATTTTTCTTGGACCAGAAGAAACCCAGCAGACTTGGAGATGAAGGCCGGAGAGCCGCCGTGTGGCGACAAGCCACAGGGGCGCGCCCTAGGGGGGGGGCGCCCCCTAGCTTGTGGCCCCACGGCAGCCCACCTAACCCTATTCTTCGGCCTATAAATTCCCAAATATTCCTTGGATACCAAAAAGAGACACGAAGATACTTTTCCACCGCCGGAAGCCTCTGTTCCCGTGAGATCCAATCTTGGAGCCTTTTCCGGTAATCTGCCGGAGGGGGAATCGATCACGGAGGGCATCTACATCAACTCCATTGCCCCTCCGATGATGCGTGTGTAATTTTCCACAGACCTTCGGGTCGATAGCTAGTAGCTAGATGGCTTCTTCTCTCTCTTTGTTCTTCAATACCATGTTCTTCATGATCTTCATGGAGATCTATCCGATGTAATACTCTTTTGTTGTGTGTTTGTCGAGATCCGATTAATTGTGGGTTTATGTTCAGCTTATCTATGAATATTATTTGAATCTTCTTTTAATTCTTATATGCATGATTTCATATCTTTGCAAGTCTCTTCGAGTTATTGGTTTGGTTTGGCCAACTAGATTGGTAATTCTTGCAATGGGAGAAGTGCTTAGTTTTGGGTTCAATCTTGCGGTGTCCTCACCCAGTGACAAAGTAGGGGTAGCGAGGCACGTATTGTATTGTTGCCATCGAGGATAAAAAGATGGGGTTTTCATCATATTGCTTGAGTTTATCCCTCTACATCATGTCCTCTTACCTAATGCGTTACTCTGTTCTTTATGAACTTAATACTGTAGATGCAGGCAGGAGTCGGTCGATGTGTGGAGTAATAGTAGTAGATGCAGAATCGTTTCGGTCTACTTGACACGGACGTGATGCCTATATGCATAATCATTGCCTTGGATATCTTCATAATTATTCGCTTTTCTATCAATTGCTCGACAGTAATTTGTTCACCCACCGTATTATTTTCCTTCATGAGAGATGCCTCTAGTGAAACCTATGGCACCCGGGTCTATTTTCCATATTTTATTTTCAGATCTATAAACCAAAAATACCAAAAATATCTTGCTGCAATCTTTTGACTTTTGTTTTACTTTCCGTTCTAGCAATCATATCTATCTATCTCTATCAGATCTCATCCTTGCAAGTAACCGTGAAGGGATTGACAACCCCTTTATAGCATTGGGTGCAAGTGTTTGATTATATGTGTAGGTACATCTATTGGGGACTTCCTTGTATCTCCTACTGGATTGATACCTTGGTTCTCAACAACTGAGGGAAATACTTATCTACTTTGCTGCATCACCCTTTCCTCTTCAAGGGAAAACCAACGCATGCTCAAGAAGTAGCATGTCACGGATGGGCTCTTTCCCCTTGGAAGAGACGGATAGGGTGCCGTTGTCGGCGTCGGGGTCGACGTCGTTGATGAGGTCTCACTTGGCAGCTGACGATGCCGAGCCACCGCCATAGAACGTGTCCTTCAGAAATGACAAAAGAGGCAACATGGAGATGAAGGAAGGCAAATTCTTGAGAGCGAAGCAGAGTAGATCAGCGGCTGGGCCTTGCATGAGGTTAACGGGGGTTGAACCCGAGGGGTCGAGGTAGGGCCACTTAACCTGTGACATAGCCCGTGACAAGCCGTCACTTCGACGAGCTCGACATCGTAGCCGGCTGCATCGATATGCATCCATACGGGAACCCGCTGTCTTACATCCTCATACTCGTTAGATTTCCCGGCGGCCTCGGAGGCCACCTCGTCATCGTAGTCAGCTTCCCGGGGGCCTCGGCGGCCACCTCGTCATCGTGGACAGCTTCCCCGACGGCCTCTGCGGCCTGGGCGGCCACCTCGTCATCGTAGTCAGCTTCCCCGGCGGCCTCGGCGGCCACCTCGTCATCGTAGTCAGCTTCCCCAGCTATCCCAACGAGCACCTCGTCATCATAGTCAGCTTCCCCGGCAGCCTCGGCGGCCACCTCGGCATCGTCCAGCGGAAAGGCTGCGATATACCTCCTTTTAGCCATTCGCTCCTCGATATCCCCTGCAAGTGTAGCTGGGATTAGGCTGTGACGGTCTGCGGTGGGGATCAGTGCGGATCTCTGAGGAAGGGGGTGTTTAGCAGGCGCTATCTAAGAAATTCAGGGCGGCGATGGTACGGAGATGGGTTCGTAACCTGGACGGGGAGAGTAGGAGAGGTTGACTATGGATCGCGGAGCATGATCGGGGGCGGTGGCGGTGACGGCGAGGTAGCTAGGGTTCGAGCGAGGGAGTTGTGTGGGGTTGGGGGTGGGAGGGGCCTAGGTGGTGTTTGAGGAAATGACGCGGCTACTTTAAATTTTACTTGGAGGGAATGAAAAGCCAGGACAAACTGAAATTTTTATGAAGGGTTTGAAGTGGCGCTGGAGGAACAAACATCGCACACGGCCTGTACATAATACCTGTGTGCAATTCGAAGAGATAAACCCGCGGAACCATCAATTTTTAAATTGATCAAGGCGGGTAACTATTTTTAAGATTTCTCTATGCGGGTTGGTGCAAGGTGGTCTGTAGTTACGTGACAACCACGGGCCGGGCATGGCGCACAGTTAGCATGCGGGAACCGTGTCTACTTCATACACAATTGTACACAGTTGTCTCCTTCGACTCGTCTGCTATTTAAGTTTCAAAAAAAGACTACCCTGCCATTTATATAACAACATTGGAAATTAAACACGATAAATCTAGGGTCATCGCACAAACAAACCTGCTTGTGGACCAAATGTATGTATGGAAAGGTTGTTGTGGTGTTCAAATACGGAATGCACAACTTTCATGTGACACACAATGTCCTGCAGAGCACACGGCAATGTTGTCTTACACCCCCTGCCCCCCCACACACGCCTACGAGTCGGCGGGGGGATGGTAGCTTAGTATATATATATGAACTTACAAACTTATACTACAACTGGAAATTCACCCTACCGTAACACAAAACCAATTGAAATCCATCATGATCACCCCCTCCACCGTGTTTTAGTTCTGAGGGTAGATTGCGCGGGCCCACTGATGGGCGCGTCTTGGAAATTTCACAAGATGGGTGAGACCGCAACCACATGTGTGTGGCTCAACTAATTACTTAAGGTGGTGTGATATTTCATGCGTGCAAAACTTTTTGATGTGGCTCAAAAGTCGAACGGTATGTAGTACCTGATCTCATAAATAGGTTTCGTGTATATGTACTATTGTGATGCCCCTCCCCCGCCCCCGCCCTGCCCCACGCACACACATGCTTCAAACAAACACCACGACCTATATATATGTATGCGCTCAAACTTCTGTCTCGTATCTCACCATGAACTATATCGTAACAAATAATGAGAGGACTATATCTACCTTGGTCAAATTAACATGTAGTATATATGGTCCGGTTTAAGTGATAGACCACATGGGTCCAAAATTTTGGTATGTCGTCCATAACCACGCGAGGGAGTGTCTGTAGACAACACCAACGCACATGCATGGCCCCAGGCACATATGTATGAAAGCATTGTACGATGTTTTCAAATACCAAACACACAACTTTCACCGCCACATGTGTGTCTCTCGGACCAGAATGGCCATGTACTGAGGTTAACGACCCATGCATATATAGCCCCAAGTGCGCCCACAGTTTGATCCAATAGGAGTGATTCAATGTGTACGATGTGTTTGATATTTTGTTAGAATTGAAATGTCGATGCATATATCAACTACGTATAATATATACACATATACCAACAAGAAGAATCCACCTTGGTCAAATAAACATCTCTACAGACACCTATCAAAGTGACGACCCACATGGACATGGTTGTGTCGGTGTGACGATGCCGATGACCACGTGAGAGAGTGTTTGACAAAACAAACGCCCACTGCATGAGGCCTTGATATGTCTCCATCGTATATATAATTTTTGATTGTTTCATGCCAATATTATACAACTTTTACATACTTTTGGCAACAATTTATATGATTTATTGGATTAACCTATTGATCCAGTGCCTAGTGCCAGTTCCTGTTTTTTGTGTGTTTTTTGTTTCGCAGAAATTCCATATCAAACGAAGTCCAAACGCGATAAAAATTTACGGAGAATTATTTTGGAATATTTGTGAATTTTGGGAAGTGGAATCAACGGAAATGGAGGCCCACAACGAGCACGATACACCAGGACGCGCCCAGTAGCCCAGGCGCGCCCTGGTGGGTTGTGCTCACCTCGTACGTCGGTTGGAGCTCTCCTTCGGGTGCAAGGAAGCTAATATTTGAAAAAAATCATGTTAAAATCTTAGCGCAATCAGAGTTACGGATCTCCGGGAATATAAGAAACGATTTTCAGCCAGAAAACAGGAACGAGAAACAGAAGAGAACAGAGAGGGAGTCCAATCTCAGAGGGGCTCCCGCCCCTCCGCCGCCATGGAGGACATGGACCAGAGGGGGAACTCTCCTCCCATCTTGGGGGAGGCCAAGGAAGAAGAAGAAGAAGGATGGGGGCTCTCTCCCCCTCTCTCCCGGCGGCGTTGGAACGCCGCCGGGGCAATCATCGTGACGGCGATCTACACCAACAACTTCGCCGCCGTCAACACCACGTCTCTTCCCCTCTATGCAGCAGTGTAACACCTCTCTTCCCCGTTGTAATCTCTACTTAAACATGGTGCTCAACTCCATATATTATTTCCCAATGATATTTGGCTATCCTATGAGGTTTGAGTAGATCTTTTTTGTCCTATGGGTTAATTGTGGTATGATGTTATGGATGTGAGTTGTATGTTGATATGGTGCTGTCCTATGGTACCCTCCATGTCGTGCAAACGTGAGGGATCCCTGCTGTAGGGTGTTGCAATATGTTCATGATTTGCCAATGGTGGGTTGCTTGAGTGACAGAAGCATAAACCTGAATAGGTGGGTTGTTGCGTATGGGAGTAAAGACGACTTGATACTTAATGCTATGGTTGGGTTTTACCTTAATGAACTTTGGTAGTTGCGGATGCTTGCTATAGTTCCAATCATAAGTGCATATGATCCAAGTACGGAAATTGTGTTAGCGTATGACTCTCCCTCATTGCATATCGCAAGTATCTATCATATTATATTCAATTGCCTAGGGCCAATCTTTCTCTTGCGTGACACAAAACGCTTGCTACTAAACAATTTACTTTATTGTTATTTTATTAAAACATCACCTAACTTTTATTTGCACGTCCTTTATTATCTTGCAAAGTACTTCTAGTTTTATTCCCGCAAAGTAGTTTCATACTTGTTCTAGGTAAAGCAAACATTAAGTGTGCGTAGAGTTGTATCGGAGGTCGATAGAACTTGAGGGAATATTTGTTCTACCTTTAGCTCCTCGTTGGGATTCGACACTCTTATTTATCGAAAAAGGCTACAAACAACCCCATACACTTGTGGGATATCAAGACCTTTTTCTGGCGCCGTTGCCAGGGAGCAATAGCGTGGGGTGAATATTCTCGTGTGTGGTTGTTTGCTTTATTACTAAGTAATTTTTATTTTCTGTTATTAGTTGTTTTATATCTTTAGTTATGGATATGGAACACGAAACACCAAAAAAAATTAGTGGTACTTTCTACTCATGGAGATGGGGAACCTCCTAAAACCCTCGATGCTAGTTATGTGAAACATGTTAATTACTCCTTTGATAATCTTGAGAAATCCTCATCGAACTTTATAATGGGAGACACGTTGGATCAACGTGAGTACTTTAGGGATTATCGCTTATCTCAAAAAGGGAAACACTGATGGGATCAAATTAGAATATTGCAATGGTTTGCTTGGGATGCATGCTTGAGATGTGATTTTACTTGTTGCTCTGAGATAAAGGCTCCACACCTTCCCTTTCAATGTTCATTTAATGATAATGAAATCTTAGCTTCTTATGCTAATGGTATACATGATTACTATGATGTGGAACGAATAGAAGAATTTGTTGCTTTTAAAGGTGCTTATGAAATTGCTTCTTTGCTTGAAAAGTATGATGATGATGTTCCTTACAAATCTAAAAACTTATACATACTTCAATATTGCTATGATAATTATGAATACAATAATGAGAATATTGAATTTATTTAGAGAATGTCCGCTGCCTTGGAAGAGACTAATATTTTGCAGGGATCTATGGAAGAAGAAATTGCTGAAATTGTGAGCTCATTAGATGAAAACGATGAGGAGGAGAGCGAAGAACAAAAGGAGGAAGAGCGGATTAGCTACCCGTGCCCACCTTCTAATGAGAGTAACTCTTCAACTCATACATTGTCTAATTACCCTTTGTTCTTACCGAAGGATGAATGCTATGATAATTGGTATGATCTCGTTGATTCTTTTGAAATATCCCTTTTTGATGAAATTGATGCTTGCTATGCTTGTGGCCATGATGCCAATATGAATGATGCTTATGGAGATGAACTTGCTATAGTTCCTTATGTTAAAAATGAAATTGTTACTATTGCACCAACACATGATAGTCCTATTATATTTTTGAATTCTCCCAACTACACTATATCGGAGAAGTTTGCTCTTGTTAAGGATTATATTGATGGGTTGCGTCTTACTATCACACATGATGATTTTGATGAATATAATATGCATGTGTTTGCTGCTCCTACTTGCAATTATTATGAGAGAGGAACTACATCTTCACCTCTCTATGTTTCCAATACGATAAAATTGCAAGAAAATACTTATGCTATGTATTGGCCTTTACTTTGTGTGAATGAATTACTATTTTATGACATGCCAATGCATAGGAAGAGAGTTGGACTTCGTTGTCACATCATATATATCACTTTGTGCTCACTACTAAATTACAAATCATTGCTAATTAAAATTGGCTTTGATATACCTTGGGATCTGGGTGGATCCATAACTTGAGCACTTTATGCCTAGCTTAATGGCTTTAAAGAAAGCGCTGCCAGGGAGACAACCCGGAAGTTTTAGAGAGTAATTTTATTATGTTGTGTGCTTTTATAAAGTTTAAAACCAAAAAAATATAGAGGGGAACCTAAAACTTGGCAAAAAGAAAGGTGGAAGTGAGAGAGATGATGAGCATCGTTGAAGTGGGGGCTAGCCTTGAACTTTGTTCATGCCCATGGAAACTTTGTGAATCTTGAATCACATAAACTTTTCAACCAAAAATAATTATCCCCTTGTACAAATCCATTGTATTGTATTATGTGCCAGGATTTGCCTTTAGGATGATTAGATTGCTTGTTGGTATGTGCGGTGTAAAAACAGAAACTTTGGCGGTAGTACGTGAATTTTCATGTTTTACCGGAACGTCAAAAGTTTCTGAAATATTTACACAGTATTTATATACAATTTTTTTTAATTTTTCCTAATGTTTCAGAATTTGTGGATTTAACTAAGTATGGTCAAAGTTCAGATTACTACAGACGGTCCTGTTTAAGACAGATTCTATTTTTGATGCATTGTTTTGATTGTTTTGATGAAACTATTGATTTTATCGGTGGTATAAGCCATGGAGAAGTTATAATACATCAGGGATAATTCAAATATAAAATATGAATGGGTTTTCAACAGTACTTAAAGTAGGAATTTGCTTCATTATACTAAC